>CM066328.1:386400225-387683440 GCA_033807585.1 Hydrophis major | reverse complement strand
AGCAAATACACAACAGGACAATGAACAGGTTGAGAAGAAAGGGAAGACAAAAAAAGTTTAAGCGATGGAATTACAATTGAAGTGCAGAAAAATAAAGAGGTAAAAAGCCAGAGAAAATTAATGTATGAAGCAGCATATAGACAGATCAGAAACAAAGATAGCTAGGCACAGAGATATATGTTGAAGAATATTGGTGTAAACTAGTTTTACCATAGTTTCTTTTACTTTATTTTTTAATTTCATGTTTTAATTTCTTTGGCTTACTATTTCATATTCTCCTTTGTATTTGATAGCTTAAATTGCCCCTCCAATTCTGTATTTCTTTTTCTTTTGATAGGAAATATTTTTAGTCTTAAATTTTCAGAATACACACAAACATGTTAACAGTTGGGCTAACTTAACATGCTATCTACAGTTTGAAGATATATTTCCTTAAGAGTTGGCATGCAATTCTATCAAGCAATGTGGTTTGCCAGCCTCCCAGTTCCTTATTATCATGTCTCATCTTATTCAGATATAAACATGCCAAAACTCTTGGGAATTTTAAACAGCATTTGGACAGATATGTGCAAAAGGAATATGGTAGAAGAGGCAAAGAGGGGCAGTAGCAGAAGGATTTATGGCTAGTGGAGAAAGATAGGAGGTTGCAACCTGAATTGGAAACAAGAGAGGGTGACAGGACAAGTCAGAAAAATGATTAAAAAGAAGAATGTCAAGGTAAATGTACTGGAGTTTGTGGGAAGGACCAGAGGCAACAATAGTTGAGGCAGAGAGACACAAATTTCTTTAAGAAACAGAATTAAGGAAAGGAGACCTCCAGGGCCGTAATGGTGAACCTATGGCAGGCATGCCGGAAATGGCATGCAGAGTCCTCTCTGTCGGCACACGAGTCATCTCCCCAGCTCAGTTTCACTGCACGGTGCGCCTCCTGTCAGCCAGCTGATTTTTGGGTATCTGCCATGCATGCACGGGGACAGGGCACATGCGGGAGACATATGCGCAGGGGGGAACGAAGGGTGTGTGTCATGCGCGCATAATCTTTAATGCCTGTTTATGTCTCTGATAGTTTTATAAGCATATCTTACAAATGAACAAACAGTGGTAGTACTTATTTCACTGATGCTGAGTGCTTCTTTATATTTTAATGCAAAATTAAATGATCCAGCATCTAAGGCATAGTAGCTGAGCAATATTACTTTGGTAATAATATGTTCTTAAAATTAAGAAGATGGCCAATAAAGTAAACAAAATCTATTTAAGGTACACGGTAGAGATCTGATTTTTTTTTTGTATCTGTATCCTTTGACCTTGCTGCTGATATTTTATTTTATTTTTTAATGGAATGTCCTTAACCTGTTGTTGCCTTTACTTTTATTGAAGGGATTCTTTTTATGTTTTGATTTGCTAGTCCCTTCGAGCCTTTGAATGAATGGCAGACAAATCTAGCAAACAAAATTAAACCCAATCCAACCTTTCTGGTTCTACTGGTATACAGAGACAATTAAAAAATAACTCAGATATTTTAAAGATTTGAAAAGATTTCTTACCAGCATACATGTGGAATGTAAGCCTCTCAATCAGTTTGACAACAGTTCCTGCCTTAATAATTGGAATTCCAGATTTGGGCTGCATATTTTCTTCAAAAACAATATTTTCTGTAGAATCAGGTTCTGCAAATCTATATAGCTCAGGACTTGGAAATCTCATCTGCTCCTCTTTCTCTTCTTGCAACATTGTTACATCTAACATGCGTTCCAGGGTACTTCTGTATTGTAAAGAGATCAAGGCTGCCATCCAGTTGTTCTTCTCTTCAGCCGATTTAGCAGCAAAAATAACACTGTTCTCATCTTTTAAAATGATTTCAAAAGCATGCTTGTACTCGTTGGTGTTATCTTTATCATTGATCTGTACCTTTCGCATAAGAAATTTCTCTTTCAGACGATATTCTGCATTGCTAGCACCAGGCAGTCTTGGTTGGCCATGATTTGACTTACAACAAATCATCAAACCATCAAAGAGAAATATATGTCTTTCATGTTTGGCACCCACACGTGTGAGTGTTCCCTCCATAATAAATTCATTGCAGCACTGTCCAATGTCTTTTCCTTCCCATCCATCTATATTCTTCTGGATCTCGTTCATTTTCTTGATTGCTAGCTGCTTCCCCTTCATTTGTTGACTGTAGAATCGGCATGCAGATTCACTTTGAAAGAGGAGCAAGATGATACAGTAACAATCACATATTTGGCAGAAAAATAACAACTAATGTTATTTTGTTGACAACTAATGTGGAAAGGAGTTTAATAAGATCTAGAAGATGATAGAAAAAACCCAGCAAGTTAGCTTCAACTGCATGCAGAAAATTTCAGATCTGAAAGCGCTGTCATGCTTAAAAATGTAATTGACAAATCAACAGATTCCAGTCAGTTAGACTTATTTAACTGTCAAGTAGCAATTAATACTTTCTTAACAAATAAAAATATGAATATTACTTTCCATTCTTATGTATTACATTAAGATGCCCTAAACCATTATCAAATAGGTTAGTACAGAAACTGTTAAATGCTCTAAATTAATCTTCAAGATATTTTTGTTTGGATAATAGTTAACTAAAACTATTTTTTCTTTCTGCTTACCAGTAGAGTCTCAAGATGCATTTACTAGAAGCATGAAGGCAAACACACATACAACTTTACAACAATAGCTATCCGGACTTTGATGTCACTTCCTCTGAAAAATCATATTGTTTCAACTATTTTGTTCATTGTTTACTAAGAAAGGAAATTGAGAAATCCAGATCTATAGCACACTGCTCCAGGACTAAAAAGTAGGGAGAAAACAGAAGTGCGTTTACCTAAGCCTTCTCTTCGCAAGACTTTTGGAACAAATCCTTTCCATACTACTCTGAAGATTAAGGAGAGCTGTAATTGCTTGCTTCAAGCATTCTTTATCTTCTTCATCTTCACTCTTCTCTTCTAATTGCTATGAACAGGAGAACAATTTCTGAGTATAAAACCTTACAGATCAGTTTTTATCTTTCAGATAAAAGGCACTTCTTTTTGATGTAATTATGTTTGTAATAATCTAACAAATAATAATAATCCTATGAGAGGAAAAGGACAGTTTATCTACATAAAATTTCCTGGTGTTTATATGGAAAATTCAATATTGTTTTCACAGCACTGCCAGATATTACCTGAGAATGGATGAAAAATGAGCAAATCTTTCACTACATTAGTTCCTTGTCGGCTTTTTGTCTCAAAACATATAATCAAATGAGCCACTTTTAACAGGCCAGTTTGGGGTGGTGGGACTTATAGGAAGTGAGAGATAACATTGACTAGGGAAAAGAATGGAAGTGGTAGAAGGAAGCGGGTAGGAAGGAGAAGAAAACAGCATTGAAATTCTCTCAATTCACTTTGTTTTGGATCTTTTTTCAAAATAATAATTTTATTAAAATTGTAATTATTGTTAGGAATAACAAGGTTACCTAACGTAGTTTGGGTAAAATAATATATATAAACTATGATAGTGAGTTTAAGTGTGTGTCACTTTAAAACTGCAAAGCATGTAATTTTGGGTGCGGTTGTAAAACCGCCATGAGGGAGCAAGAGAACTTGATTCATTGCTGGCTTACTGAATTGCTTGCTGACGATGATGGATTGATGGTTTGATAACTGTGTGTTCCCTGCTACTACTGCTGAAGGAAGAAAGGAGATTTGACTTCTTCATATCTCTACTACGAAGAGATATATTACTGGACTGATATTTGTAAGTTTACTCACCTCTTTTTCGACACTGGACTTTGCAAATGAATAATCCCCGGACGGACTGAACTAGTGAATGATATATGGACTGTTTTGACTATGCTAAAACTCTTACTGGAATAAACTAACTAGCACAGTGTATCTGTTTTACTGAGTGTAAGTTACAAAAACGTTTTTCACATATTTGCCTGCCTGCCTGCCTGCTGTGCAGATTTCTGCTAGGGTGTATCCCTAACAATTATATTAATAAAACAATTATACCAAATGAAAAAGAAAAAAGAAAAA
This sequence comes from Hydrophis major, assembly GCA_033807585.1. NCBI lineage: Eukaryota > Metazoa > Chordata > Lepidosauria > Squamata > Elapidae > Hydrophis > Hydrophis major. The sequence continues at coordinate 387,679,388 of CM066328.1, read as the reverse complement.
ATAGAAAGAGAAAACAAACAAGAATATAATAAAAATAAAAAGAACTATATCATGACTCAGAAGATTCATAACAAATATAAACAATTGTACTAACTTATCAGCTTTTCTTAAAATACAATAATCTTTTTCTTCCCATGAAAGGATTATCTGTGAGCAAATTCCTAAAACCTTGAAATTTCAGTCCTGATCAGCAAAAGACCATTAAAAATTATCAGAGACAACAACATATCTTGATCTTGATCAAAAAGCAACTTTATATCCCTTCATTTTATTTTTAATCTTTACTTTACTTTTGATCTTTAGTCCTTTCAAATCATGTCCTAGACATTTCTTTTCTTTTCTTGCACTTGTCACAAAATTCTTCAAAGGTATAACTCTTCTGTAAATCCAATATAGGAAAATTATCCAGGTCACTCTCCTGGTTTATTGTTTATATATCTCTTTTCATTACTAAGACATCAGTTAGTTTCTTTTGTATGTTGATCTTTTTCCACATCATTTTGTAGATTGTCATTTTTAAATCCACTTTCAGATCAGCCTCAATTTTGTCCAACAAAACATGTTCCCCTTCCATACTATCTTTTATGGAGACAGTTACCTATAGAGGCAGACAACTCTTAAAATTAATTTCTGGCTCCAGTGCTCAAAAATATCCCTCAATATGTCAAACGTTAAAATATTTCTCCCCATGTTGCTTTAATAAGTCAAACTTAAGTGTTCTTCTCCTTTAATTGTAATTGTAAGTTCCTTCTAGTTCCCTCTAGTATCCAACCTTCATACTCCCATCCTGTCATGTGTTTTCGCTAAAGAATTCAAAGTAAAGGCACTTTCCTACAGGATTATTATTATTATTAATTCCAAATCTTATTTCAAATCATCTGGACCCTTTGTAACTTTCCAAAACCAAGTTATCTCCTTTGTGCTGCTTATTCAGAAATAAAATGTTCTTAAAAACTTGTTTTGCTGAGAATTGAAGGAAACTCACCAGTGAGTTTGTGATCCAGATTCTTAATAGCTAAAAAACAATCCACAAGCAATTTCCAAAAGTGATTAGAAAAGAAAGTATGTAAATTCTGAATGTGCCAATTATGGTTTGAACAAGGTGGCTATTCGCTGTCTCCCAGAACTCTAAACCCACAAAAGGCAACTATCTTGAGTATCTCCTTGCAAGGAGCAACTGTCTGGAATACTTGCAGGCGATCTCAAGTCCTCTCCTTCTCCAGAAAGGAATTATGAAAGCCCAATCTACTTGCCGGCTCTTCATTTTGCCGATCCTTGGCTTCACTTTTGCACAGCTGTCTTGAATGAACAAATTCTTCACTGCAAGTTCACTTTACTATGGATCTTCACAAACCTAGCACTTTTCTGCAAATGCTTGTGTCTAAAAGGATTACTGCAAGTATTTTACTGACTGCAACGGAAGAAATTTAGAGCAGTGATATTTTTTTTATGAGGAATTAGAAGGAGTTCTGAGGTAGGCAGGAGAATTTTGAAGTCTACACATGGTCTGCCTAGCAGACATCTTCTTAGTAAATAAAAAAACCACCTTTGTTTCCACAATAAACTCCCTAATCAACAGTACAAAGTATTGTACATCAACACTAACCAGTACCTAAATAAGAAAACTGCAAAAATACAAAACAACTTTTAAAATAGAATATAGTTAGATTTATAGTATACTATTTATTTTTCTTACATGTGGAGTTTTTAGAGTTTCAACATAGAAAAGAAAGTGGTGTAAAACTGCTGGAATAAAAGCAGGGAGATTTAGTGCTGTGGATGAGTTTGGACCAGCCATCTTCTTCAAGCACAATCTATTTCACAGAATGGATGTTTTTGAGAAAAAATGGGGAAAGGTCTCATGTATTCCTGGATGAAAGGTGGGATGTAAGTCCAAATAAATAAGAAACAAATTCTGAATTTATAACACTGATAAAGTAACATTTAGCAAATTTTGAAGTCTTTAAACAATGATAAAAAAGAATTATCTTTAAATTTTAGTTAATATGATGCAAATCATAATAAGAAACAGCATACATGAAGAGAACACTTAAATTCTTCTTCCTCATTTCCCACTTTATGAATTTTGCTACTGAACTAGCAGTATCAAGTTCAACATACATATTGAAATTCCTGAAAATGGAGAACTTCTTTAGGGATATACCACTGACATTTTATTGAAAACTTCATAGCAATAGTACTTAAGACTTATATACTGCTTTACAGTCCTTTCTAAGAGGTTTACAGAGTCAGCATATTGGCCCCAACAATCTGGGTCCTCATTTTACCCACCTCGGAAGGATGGAAGGCTGAGTCAACCTTGAGCCTGGTGAGACTTGAACTGCCAAATTGCAATCAGCCGGCAGTCAGCAGAAGTAGCCTGCAGTACTACACTTTAACCACTGCAGTTCAAAAATATTAGATGGAATTATTTTTTCTTACCTTTAAAAGTTCAAAATAGTGAAGACAATGGTAAACAGGAACTAGAAGTAGCCTGGGTAAAACATACTGAACAGCTTCTTTAAAACCATATCCAATTGACTGGAAATTAAAAAAAAAGGTATTTCAGTGTTACAAATAAGTCTTATGATACCTACAATATCCATTATATAAATGCATTACTTAACATACCTGCAAATAGAAGGCTGCTCCGGGCTTTGATAACTGGCTAAGAAAATGATCATGAAAGCCAGTCCGTAAAATATCCTGAGTGTATGATTCATAAGGATCAAATGCTAGCTCCTAAAGAAAGGTTTGAAGAATATTTCAATTACCTCATTGTTTCAAATTATCATGTCAACATACATTCAAACATTCATCAATCTATATATCATTGCTTTAAATTAATGAAAAAAATATCTGACACAGACATATAGAGGGGGGGAAAGGTTTTTTTTTTCAATGTACCATATTCTTATTTCTACACAATGTACTATATTTTTATTTCAACACAGAAAGTTATTGGTGTTTTTGTCTTTCAGTGTTTACAGAAATAAAATGGTTTAAAGTGGTCATGATTACAATCTTTTAAATTAAAAAATCTGAAATCACAATATGTAGACCCAATAATAAACATAAAGCTACATTAAAGATTTTAGATATTTACTAGGCATTTTCCAGTTCCAACAATAATGAATTAAAATTTTTATATTTAACTAAATTTGAGTGGAGGGTCCAGTAGCAGAGCAGGACGAGGGGATTCTCTTGAGTTTTTATATAAAGAATGTATAAGGAAAATAATTACTGAATTCCGAAGTGATGATTTCCCCCTAAAAATGTGCACATAAAAAGAAATGATTCTTACTTCCGGTTTCGCGTGGCTTCAGGGCAGCAGGAATTCGCGACAGCTCGCGATTCCTGCTGTGCTAGCCGTCGAGGTACCCCCGATCCAGATGGGTCAGGGGGATATGGCTGCCCTGTAGGGACAGCTGAAGAGAGAGGGGAGTCGGATAGGGAGGTGGGGGTGTCGCAGACCCCCCCCTTCTCCGGGAAAACCCCTTTTTCCCAAGGCGGTGGAGCGGCGGTCAGCAATGGCCGCCACGAAGAAGCCAGCAACCGGGTAAGAACTGTGCTGGAGGAAGTGTGAAGAGTGAAAGTTCTGTCTGAGCCGGGTCAAGTAACACCTTTTAAATTGCCTGGAATTGAGCTGCTTGAATTGCTGGAGGATACATTGTATCCCTAAGAAGAGCGAAAAGCGGCGGAGAAGCTGTTAAAGGGAACTTTTTTTTTTTTTTTTACTCTCCCATCCCACGGAAATAGCAGAAATATTTGGATATATTAGACATTGAAAGTGGATTGCTTTGAAAATTGAAGCTAAGAGACAAAGGGATTTTTGGACATTGAAAAATTTAAGAAATTGGAAAATCTTTGCTGGAGGTATGGATTTCTGATTATTTAAAATTGTCATTGCAAGTGGGAAGGGAGAAAAAAAATTGGAGCAGAAGCTGAAAAAGGAGGAGATTGTCTAGAACGTCTTTGTGGATCCCAAAGGAAGATATATGGTAATTGGACCTCTTTGAATAAAAATTAATCCAGAAAGAGAAAGAGAAGAAGGAAGAAAAGTATTAACTTTTGGAATTTTTTTTTTTTAATTGCTTTTGATTGTCTTTGATTAAAAATACTTGTGGTTGTTTTGGAAAAAGTTTCCCTTTTTATAATGGCATCGTTTGTGGATGAACTAGAGATTGAATATCAAAAATATAAAAAAGAAGATACTTTGGGCGCTTTGTTTCAATTCTTAGAAATGGCGTTATGTTCTGTTGAAAAGTTGATTACGCAGCAGAAGGACTGGGACAAGGAAGAAGAGGAAGAAGAAGCCATCTTTGATGAACAATGGGTCCCTTCTGGAGAGGAGGAGAAAAAGGATAAGAAAAAGGGGATTTTAAGAATTATAAAAACAACCAAAAGAGAGAAAAATGAGCGAAAAGATGGAGGCAAGGTTAGAAAGCAAAGGAAAAGGAGTAAGAAAAGCGAAGGGAAAAAGCAAAGGGGTAGAAAGGGCAAGGAGAAGAATAAGCAAGAGAGAAAGGGGGGGGAGGAGAAGCCTTAATGGGGGGAAGCAAGACCTAAAGAAAAAAAGTTTATTTAGAGACAATGGGTGAATTTAATTTAGATTAAAAGAGGGATTCTGGAGGGTATATAAGAGTGTGTTTTTATATGTATATTTAGAATATAAAATTTATTATGTAATTTTAGAATCTTTTAAACAGAATCCCAAGAAAGATTGCTATATGTAGTATTTCTAAGTTAGGGTAATGAGTTATAGATGTTACTCCAATTGGTGTACAGGAGAAGTATAGTAAAAGAAAAAAAAGATGAATGGATAATTGGAAATAGAACAGACAAAGAATGTTGTTGAAAATGGTAATAAGATATGGAAGGATATATATGCTTTTTTTTTTGGATTTTGTATATTGATAAAAGGCAATAAAATTTTAATTAATAAATAATTTGGATGGAAAGGAGAAGTAGGGACAAGATATGAAGTTAATATTATATGAAATATTGATATTATAATCTGGAAATGTTATGCCTTATTGATCTTTTATTATTATTTTTTCTTAGAAAAGAATTTATAAGCTGCTATGCCTTGATTCTTTGTGCATTGTTTTTATAAAACTGATAAAAATGGTTTTTATATATATATATAAAAAAGAAAATGATAATAAGATATGGAAGGAGATATGGGTTGAATATGATGTTTGAATTTGTGTCTGTGTCTGTGTGAAGAGTTTTAACCCGGGAACAGACAACCTTCAGAAAAGATCTTTTAGTTTTGTTTATGTTTTGTGTTTGTATGTTTGTGTATTGTGTTTATGGTAAAACTAACAAAATTTGTTTTTTATAAAAAAAAGGAAAAAAGAATCAATAAAACCTTGGAGGAATGTTAGATGAGAATAATTTAAACAAGCCAGAAAGAAAAGAATATGATGAGTATAAAATGGATAAATATGGAAGAGAAATGAAATTGAATAGGAGTAAAGAGAAATAATGAGAAATTTGCTGAAAGATATTTGTGTGTCCATATGGAGATGGGATAAATTGGAATTATGCTGTATAAAAATAATGTTTTGTTTGACTTGTAAGGATTTACAATGTTAAGAGGTTTTATGTGTTTATGTATTTAATGGTTAATGATGTGTTGTTTTATCTTTAAAATTAATAAAAATTTGTTTCAAAAAAAAAAAAAAGAAATGATTCTTATCATGCTTGTGTATCTGACCTGAATCTTCATTGGAACTAGAAAGTTGCAATTACTCTTGAGTAAACATTGACATCTGGTCCCTATATGTCAATGCATTTTCCTTAGTGACAATATGAATCACTTATGTTATTGCTGGGATTATTTTATTTCACCTCCTGCTAGCAATAGCAATAGCACTTAGATTTATATACCCCTTCACAGTGCTTTTTTCTAAGTGGTTTACAGAGTCAGCATATTGGCCCAACAATCTGGGTCCTCATTTTACCCACCTTGGAAGGATGGAAGGCTGAGTCAACCTTGAGCCTGCTGAGATTCGAACTGCCAAATTGCAGGCAGGCGGCAGTCAGCAGAAGTAGCCTGCAGTACTGCACTCTAACCACTGTGCCACTGTTATAGTTTTATAGAACTTTTATAGGTAGTCCTTACTTAATGACCACAATGGTGACCAGAGTCTTGGATCTTAAATGAAGTGGTCATTACATGAGATGCCCATGTGACCATTTTGCTCAACAACCACAATCCCAAGACTCCTTGTTGCAACTGTTAAGCAATCTCATGGGTCATTAAGCGAATGGAGTCATTCTTCATGCCTACTGCAAGTCCAGAGGGATTTTGAGCTCTGTGCTTGCTCAAATTTCACAGCCAAGGTCCATGCTTGGACTTTGGAGTCCTTCTATCACCACCTTTGCAGAGACACAGCAAGCACAGATCAGCAGGGAGCTCTTTCAGCCAGCCCCAGAGAGGAAAGAGTCTTCTTGACAGACAGGGGTTGCTTGCAACATTCCCTGCCAGCTTCTCCATAGACTTTCTGGGGAGGATGGCAGAGAACTGCAAAGGGTGATGATGTGATCATGGGGAACTTGGCAACTAGCTGTAAATGTGAATAAATTGCCAGGTACCCAGATCACTATCATGTGACTGCATGGTGGTATAATACAACATTTTGTGACAGTCAGAAATGCTTCACAGGTCGTCAAATATCCAAGACCATAGAGACTTTGAACAATTATTAAACGATTGACTGTTAAGTGAGGACTACCTGAATTGTTTGAAGGATTCCTATTAAAATGTCAATCAGATCTGACCTTGCTGTCAACCCTGAAGCTGACCTGACCAAGGCCATTTTGATGCTTCAGTGTGGCCACACGGAAGCTGGGGGATACAGAAAATGGAATAGAGATAGTTGGAGTTTGTAGCCAAAACAAAATAGTTTCTCCTGGGATCTAAGGACAGATGGCCAGAGAGAGGAGAAGTGAAGTTACCAAGCAACTGGACGATACCTTGATTGGACCATGTGACTGGTTGTTTGTTGAAAGGAGAAAACTTTTACTTTTAATAAGGTGAAAAGCATGGGAGCATTCAGAGTCTGTTTTCACCAGCCTGTGCCAATATGATATATCCAATATGATATATCCATTGGGATGACTGTGGCCAGTCATTCCAGTGCCAAGATCCAGCCACTCTATGGCCTGCTTGTGATTTGAAGATCAGCAGGCACAATCTTCTCATGACTGCTGGAAAGTCTTACAAGTTTTCTGAAAATTTTACAAAGCATTGTGAGAATGGTTTGAGTGGCTTTGGGTAGAACGCCTAGCATAGCCAGCAGCTGCCTTGCAAGAGTCAGGTGTGACTTGTCAGCACCAACAGTAAGATGGTGAAGGTCCAGTAAAGAGTCTTAGTTCATCTGGAGGCTAAATATTGCATTACTATAACTTTATATTTTTACAGGGCCTATGGAGTGCAAGGAAGTGGTAGCAGCAGGGGCCTTCTGCTGTGGTGCCTGGGCCTGGGATGGGGCTTGAGGTGGCACTCATTGTCACTTGAGACTCAGGGGCTGAAGTAGAGGCCCAGGGGTGGTTAACTGAGACTGCTGAAGACCCCAAGTCTTTCGTTTGGTCCCAGCACCAAGTTATGCTACTGTGCAGAGAAGCCAAGAGGACAGAGATAGGGAGATAGGTGAGTTGGAGGAGTGAAAGAAGAGGTAGTCCCTTACTTCACTGAAGCTCAGGCTGAAAAGGATCAAGCCAGGAATGTCTTGGATCAAGATGAGTCTTTGCCTAATCAGTGGGACACGATAATGATGGCTACAAAGACTGCCAGTATTGATGTCACTAAGTGATGCAGGTATGTGATATCATGCTTTATAATCACATCGCTTAGTAACAGAAATTCTGATTCCCAATTATCATCATAATCCTCAAGCCAACATAAATATAGCTCCCCTTTAGGATCTACACATTCAAGAGATCATTCTGAAGAAAGGTAGGGGCTTCAACTGTGTTCCCTTTCTCCTGAACTCTCCATCAGTTTGGACAAATGATAGGAAAGGGCTTTACGTCTAGAAAGCAATGAGATACTAGAAAGTAATGAGATATTATTGTATTATTGTACAATATTAATGTCTGATTACATTATTCAGTTCCCCTCACTAGCCTAGTTTTATATACCATAGTAAACCAAATAGGATGGCACTAAGACTTCACTGCAGAATTCTAACTTCTCAAATGACTAAATGACTCAACACCTAGCTTTATCAAGGCTTCAAGAAGTCCAAGAAACTCAAAATAATCACACTTCCTCTGTCTTTCATACAACAAAAATTATTCCATAGGGCAACTAAGATTGAATGCCTAAAACAAATATTGGATCAAAAACAAAAGTTTAACTTGTATCTGAAAGTAATCAATCACTGTTTGACTGAAGCATCTTCACCTTTTGTTAATAGGGTTGGAAAAAAGTTTGATTTGAAGATTCCATTTAAAGATGATTTTATTAATCTCCAAATCAGATTAATCATCAAACTGAATCAGCTACCTTCAAATCTATTCAATAGCTTTTGCATGCCAAAGAGTCCCCCTCTCCCCCCCCCGCAAATAGAATCAATGTTTTGTATAAGACTGAAACTGATCCATAAATCCCTAATAACTTTATTTGTGAAAATGCAAACACAGACAGCACAATCTGCTAAATAGTTAAAAAGTATAGCAATGTTATACTTCAACCTTGGGGCCAAAAAAAAACTGTTGACAACATATTACATTTTTAAAAAATGCATGATTATACCCAAGTCAGAAAAACAGGAAAATAGAGCATAGTAGCCTATTCATAAATAATATTACCTACCTCAGCTAAATCTTCAAAACAGCTTCCCACTAATGGATGGGGACTGCCTTCATCAGTCATTTCTACTGTATCTTCAATATGGCCTAGCAATTTCACACTAAGTTCATGAATATCTGATACTCGGCTGAATATATTTTCTACATCCTGAAAAACAAATACATTGATAAATAATATACAGAAGTAGGAATTGAAATATTTAAATACTAAATGTGTTGATCATGGGACATTCCACATAGGAATGTGGTTGAATGAAATAGTATTCTACACAGTGGGTCTTCATATTCAGAGTTCACTATTTATCTCATTTATTCTCTACTTAGCTTGCATAGACACTCTTCTCACCTTAGATACAAGGCTTTTCAGATTTCTTCTTTAATTAGATTTGCACTTCAAACTCAAAACAGCAAGAAGAAACAAAACAGAAAAGGGTTTTTTTTCAACTTGTGGTTAGTTAATCTAACTTGTTTATAGTCAAGAATTAATCATAAAGGTTGTGTGTGTGTGTGTGTGTGTGTGTGTAAATATATATATATATATATATATATATATATATATATATATATATATATATGTGTGTGTGTGTGTGTGTGTGTGTGTGGTATTCAGCTTTGTTCGGTTATTTTTCCACATCATTATAGTAGTGCTTTTAAAGTTGTAGCAACATTTCAGCAGAATCTCATCTGCCATCATCAGGTTTCTATATTGTGTTCGTCTGTGAGTCAGACTTTCACAGCCATTTCTGTTTTAAATTTGGTGCTAGCCTACTGCTGTGTTAGAATGGTTTTTTCTTCACCCTAGTTGGTTGGGAGTCTTGGTCTGTGTTTATTGGGTCTTGGAGTTTGCTGTGTTCTGCTTGACTGGTGTTTCTAATATCTTCTGTTTTGTGGCATTTTTTTTTTTTTTGGTCTTGATTGGCTGGCAACGTTGTGTTCCTGTATTGTCAAGTTTCATAAATATTAACACAGCAAACTCCAAGACCAATAAACACAGACCAAGACTCCCAACCAACCAGGATGAAGAAAAAAACATTCTGGCACAGCGTAGGCTAGCACCAAATTTAAAACAGAAATGGCTGTGAAAGTCTGACTCACAGACGAACACAATACAGAAGCCTGATGATGGCAGATGAGATTCTGCTGAAATGTTGCTACAACTTTAAAAGCACAACTATAATGATGTGGGAAAATACCTGAAGAAAGCTGAATACCATACATGTAAGTACCCTCGAAAACTTAAGAAAACAAATATATATATAATATTCATATTCATTCTTGCATAACCACAGAAATGAAACTGCTAATTTACAATTGGTATCACTTACCTGTAACAATTACAGATAGCCCTCGACTTATGACCATTTAACAATTGTTCAAAGATATGACTGAGCTAAAGAAAGTGACTTACGCAGTTGTCACACTTAGGACCATTGCAGTGTCCCTGCAATCATGTTCAAAATTTGGGTGGCAACTGGCATATACTTATGGCAGTTGCAGCATTTTAGGATCATGTAATTCCCAGGGCGCTTTGACAAGCAAAATAATTGGGGGAAACCGGATTCACTTAAAGACAACAGCAAAACAAAGGTTGTAAAATCAGGTGGGACACACTTGACTACATTGTTTAGTGAAGGAAGTTCCGATCCCAATTGTGGTCGTAAATCAAGGACTGTCTGTAAAGAGAAATACAAAATATCCAAACACTTTATTTCACAGGGGTTTTTTTGTGAGAGTTACAACTGTCACAAAAAGAGAGAATTACAGATTTAGTTTTATTTTGTTGCTACTATGTTTCATATTAGCAAATTAGAATTATGAGGATGTAAAAATGTATGGAATTACATTTAAGACTTTTTTTTTTACTTTATAAGAATTACAGTAATTAGGTGTGTGTTTATTATACCACACAGATATATAATGTGGAATAGATTTGAATAGACTAATTTCTTGGGCATTTTATGCTTTGTTAATTGTTAATTGTATTCTTGTATGTATTTATAGCCATTTTGGGCAGGAAATTGCCTCAAAAGAAAGCTCACCATAATATTTTAGTCCATTTACAGGATGCAATTGACTCCTAGTATTAAAAAACTAAATTAATATTCATAAAGTGATATTATATGTAACTTTGAAAGGTCACTAAATGAATGGCTGTAAGTCAAGGACAACCCTGTACATAGAATGGACTTACAACCATTCATTTAGGGACCGGCTGAAGTTACAACAGCACTGAAAAAAATATTTATGACCATTTTTCACATGACTGTTGCAGCATCCCCACAGTCACATGATCAAAATTCAGACACTTGGTAATTGGCTCATATTAATGGCCTGCGATCACTGCAATTGATCTGGTTACATCTTTTGTAACCTTTTGGCAAACAACGTCAATGGGAAAGCCAGATTTACTTAACAACCATGTTACTAACTTAACAACTACAATGACACACTTAACAACTGTGGCAAGAAAGGTTATAAAATGGGACAAAACTCACTTAACAACTATCTCACTTTGCAACAGAAATTTTGGGCTCAATTGTGGTCATATATCAAGACCACCTGTACCAACAGTAACAGTGCTTTGGGGGGAATCCCAAAACAACTAGAACACTACTTGAATACTATCTTTTATAACAGTTGTTCTACTTTTACTTGCAGGTTTTGTATTTTGTGATTTTCTCCAGTTTTTTTCTATTTTGCTGCCTCCAGGTACTGCAATGTCCACTAGCCAGACTTGTTTTATTAACAATTGTTTAGTCTGAGGTGTAATATGACAAGTGCCTAACTGAATTCTAAAGTCCCAGAGCAATTTAATTTCTTAATTTTCTATTACTTTATTTTATGGCCGTACCAGTTACTTGCAGGTAAGTGATATTTCTTGCAGATATTCTAATGAACCACCATTGCTATTTTGTTTGTAGCCAGTCTACCATCTTCAGTTACCATCTTGAATAGTTTAATATTATTCATGATTTGCCTTGCTCACCCCAAGCCTAGACTCTTCTTTTCCTCTACTGTGAACATGACTTTTAAAAGTTTTAATTGGGAGGGTGTTATTTTTAATTTATAGTCTTTCTATTTTTTAACAAAGCAGACAAGTCCTCTTATGATATGAAGGCTATTCAAGAGCATTTGACTATCATTTTTATCTATTTGTATGTTCAAAATCTTTTAATAATGTCAGTAGGATCATCTCATCCCCATGTTTGTTAAAACTCTTAAGGAATTCTAGAAGTTTTTTTTAGACTTTTAGAAAGTTCAACTGGTCTTAGCTCTAGAAGAAAGCTGGCATACATATACAATGAAGTATGTTACAGATATCTAGATAGCCAACAGAATTTGGGGCTCAAATGGCTACATTATAAGCATATAATTAAAGCATATATATATATTTAGAACAAGCATGAACTTGATTTTAAGATGCTATGTTCTTTATGTTTTTTCCTAGCCCTCTAATAAAATATTTTTCCTAAATAATGCTAACAATATATTAACAAATAAATTCAAGGCACTTACATGACCTGAAAACAATTTTGGATTGGTAATAAAAGGTTCTCTAAAAACTTTTATTATGAGATTGAGTTCCCTTATATATTGTCGAACTTCTGCCATGAATGACTTTACAAGATCATAATAGGTTTGTTCTCCTGATGTGGAAGGTTCTTCATCAGATAACGTCAGGGTACTAATATCCTCTACATCTTGATGGAACATATCCATCAACACCTGTTTGAAAAAGAGGAAGATCTTAATACCAGATATCAAAAAAGACAATATATTGTATTGTACAATTGAATAATAAACTGTCACTGTGAAAATTAAAATAATACACTATCTCCCAGAAGTGGGTACACCCCTCACATTTTGTAAATAAGTATATCTTTTCATGTGACAACACTGAAGAAATGACACTTGGCTACAATGTAAAGTAGTGAGTATACAGCTTGTATAACAGTGTAATTGTGCTGTCCCCTCAAAATAATGCAACACAAACCATTAATGTCTAAACCCCTGGCAACAAAAGTGAGTACACCCCGAAGTCATAATGTCCAAATTGGGCCCAAAATGTCAATACTTTGTGTGGCCACCATTATTTTCCAGCACTGCCTTAACCCTCTTGGGCCTAGAGGAGCACCAGAGCTTCACAGGTTGCCACTGGAGTCCTCTTCCACTCCTCCATGATGATGTCATGGAGCTGGTGGATGCTAGAGACCTTGCGCACCTCCACCTTCTGTTTCAGGATGCCCCACAGATGATCAATAGGGTTTAGGTTTGGAGACATGCTTGGCCAGTCCATCACCTTTACTCTCAGCTTCTTTAGCAAGGCAATAGTTGTTTTGGAGGTGTGTTTGGGGTCGTTATCATGTTGGAATACTGCCCTGCAGCCCAGTCTCTGAAGGGAGGGGATCATGCTCTGCTTCAGTATGTCACATTTTGGCATTCATGGTTCCCTCAATGAGCTCTAGCTCCTTAGTGCTTGCAGCACTCATGCAGCCCCAGATCATGACATTCCCACCACGCTTGACGGTAGGCAAGACACACTTGTATTTGTACTCCTCACCTGGTTGCCATCACACACGCTTGATACCATCTGAACCAAATAAGTTTGTCTTGGTCTCAGAGGACCACAGGACATGGTTCCAGAAATCCATGTCCTTAGTCTGCTTGTCTGCAGCAAACCATTGTGGGCTTTCTTGTGCATCATCTTTAAAAGAGGCTTCCTTTTGGGATGACAACCCTGCAGGCCACTTTGATGCAGCATGCAGGGTATGGTCTGAGCACTGACAGGCTGACCCCCCCCCCCTTTAAACCTCTGCAGCAATACTGGCAGCACTCATACATTTATTTCCCAAAGCCAACCTCTGGATATGACGCTTAGCATGGGCACTCAACTTCTTTGGTCAACCATGGCAAGGCCTGTTCCGAGTGGAACTTGTCCTGTTAAACCACTGTATGCTCTTGGCCACCGTGCTGCAGCTCAGTTTCAGGGTCTTCGCAATCTTCTTATAGCCTAGGCCATCTACAATTCATTTTTTCAGATCCTCAGAGAGTTCATTGCCATGAGGTGCCATGTTGAACTTCCAATGACAAGTATGAGAGTGATAACACCAAATTTAGCACACCTGCTCCCTCTTCACACTTGAGACCTTGTAACACGATGGAGTCACATGATACCAGGGAGGGAAAACGGCTACTTGTGCCCCATTATCACTGAGAGGTGTACTCTTTTGTTGCCAGTGGTTTAGACATTAATGGCTATATGTTCTATTATTTTGAGGGGACAGCACATTTACACTGCTATACAAGCTGTACACCCACTACTTTACATTGTAGCCAAGTGTCATTTTTTTCAGTGTTGTCACATGAAAAGATATACTTAAATATTTACAAAATGTGAGGGGTGTACTTACTTCTGTGAGATACTGTATATAAACAAGTACTTGTCTGAAAATCATATCAGCAGAAGGATTCTTACAATGATACCTTACTTTAAGTAAGCCTAACAACTCAAGTAGATATTTCATCATTTGACACTCAAGGAAGCTGCTAATTATACAAAATTGTGCAGCAGTCAGAATCTCAAAATTCTGTTAAACATTTTCACTCAGAAATACTGATGAGTGCATCAATATCATGAACCACCAACTGAAGAATGGAAAGCGCAAAGGAGATGTTCATTATTTCCTTTTTAATGCTGAAGCCTTTTGAAAAATTGTTGGAGGACCAAGGTATTAGCATGAAAGATGATGCTAAGAGAAACAAATGAGAATTCAATTTCCTACTTCTCAGAAGCTCATGTCCATGTCTAAATTCAAATAGTACCAAGATGACATAGTGATAAATATGACTATATATACCTTATCAGCACACATTGCCACTTTGATGTCCTGCTTAGTAATTTCTTCATGCCTTATATTTCGAACATAGTTTCCAACCAGTTTTAAAATATCTGCAGAAATGTATTCCAATACAGCTACAATGTAAACAGATACTTGATGGTCAACTTTATATCCCAGGACTTCCTGAAAGAGATAAACTTATTTTAATATTTCATTCAGACACACTTAGTAAATGTATATATACATTTAGAGTACACCATGGTGGTCAAAGGAGCAAAGCTTAACTTTTTATTTCTGAATGTCTGTTTTTAAAGTTTTTATAAAATGCCGTATGAGCCATACTTTTTGGATTTTTCTTTCACTTCACTTATGAAGAATTTAAAGTATTTCTTGCACATCTGTTATTTTGCTGATGTAAAAAAAAGTATTTATTTGAAATATTTATATGGCTCAGGCAATGTGACGCAGATTGGAACATAAGAGCTAATAAAACACAGCACAAAACATTAAAAACCATATAAACCAATAAAATGGTGATCAGAACACAATACTCACTAACTGGGAATTCTGCTCATCCTGAATCAAGCACCCAGAGACATAACAGATCTTAACTGACTTACTGCAAAGTCAGGCCCAACCATTTGTCAATGAAGGTACAGGTGGGGAATCATTCCAAAGAGCAGGGACCAGCACTGAGAAGGCACACATGGGTCCCACAAGCTGATACCCAGAGTAAACTATCTTGCAGCATATGGGATGAACAGATACTCTTGGGAGCAGACAGTCCTCAATATAACCCAGAATTTGATTGTTCTGTATTGGATGTTGCACTATTTAATCAAATGTTTGATATTAGTATTTTATGGAACAAAGAAAAGTAACTCAGATGACACATTGGTGATGATGGCATATGTATTTTTAGAATTACATTGTATTTTTAATTCAATGCTAAAATACAGCTTAATTCCTTTTTTATATGTAATTCATGCATTTATACTGAAACATGTAACAACTAAAATTTTCAGAATCCAAAGTGCCTAAATCTTGCATTTAGACTGTCTAAGAATACATATTACTTTTCACCTGTATTGGTTATGAAAATAGGTTTACTTTAAATTATTTAATATTGCGGCCCACTCCAAAAGATTCTGAACAGCTTCCAAATTCAATAAAAAGAGCAGAATAAAAGAGTTAAAACAAAGCCTATACAGTAGGCAGGCCAAACTAAGGCAACTAGAACTAGAAATGATGCTGACAGGATGGAATAAGGATATTATGGGGAATTGACCAATAGATCACTCCTACATTAACACCATGCCTTGGAACAGAGGCAGGTTAATAATTTCACCTCTTTTAGAGAAATATCACAGAGCTGTCAACCAGTAGAACACCATGAAGGCTGCATCATTTTCCCTTCACTGGAAGTATTTAAACAAAGGATAGATAGCCATCTATCCAAAATGTTTTAATAGACCCTCCATGAAACAGATGATTAGACTACATAATCTCTGAGATCACTTCCAATTCTATGATGTTATGAAAATTGTAACCTTCAACCTTTCTCCAGAGCTATGGCAAGTATAAGTGTTCCAAGTCTCCAAGTATCATGTGTCACAGACACACATAACAAGGAAGAAATCCTTTTCTCAACCTAAAGGGCAGGGATAATGCCTGGTCTTTGCTTTGCTGAAGCACCTGCAAGTTCTTCATCATCTAATCCTCATCAGAGTAGCGGGAGAAGTAGCACACTGACCGTCAAACTTTTTACTGGCTACTAATGCCAGTTAAAATATGCAGATATCTAATTGCAATCTTTATTAAGAGTGACAGATTGTTTAAACCGATCTAGATGGATTGGAAAATAAATTCTATTTGTAAGAAATTAATTTCTCTTTTAAAATATTACTGGTTATTTGAAAAACAAACTAATCTATTGAATTTGTAACATTTTATATATTGTGTTCATATTACTTACCTTTAAGAGTGGATGAATTTTTTCTACTGGAAGAAATAACGGATTTCTTCGCTTCCTCTTTTCAATGGCAGATTGCGCATCAGCTATTGCCCATTTATCAATTGGATGAGGAAAACTTTTTTGGACACGATCCTTGTAACATACAGAGGAAATATAGAGTTAAATATATAAACAGTAGATAGCTTTTTGCATTACCATGTCCTGAATAACTAAAGCTGCTTTTTGGGGGGGGAGGGGGATTTTTTAAAAACTCTGTATTTCATTTTACCTTCAAAGCACAATGTATAATACGTACACCAAATTATTTAATCCAAAATTATAATGGGATAGGCTCAAATAAACCATGCACAATTGATAAAACTTGTGGTGATGCGATGGTTAGAATGCAATATTGCAGGCTAACTCTGCTCACTGCTAGGTATTCAATCCTTACTAATCAAGGTTGACTCAGCCTTCCATCCTTCTGAAGTTGGTAAAATGAGGACTGAGATAGTTGGGGACAATATGCTGACATTTGTAAACTGATCAGATCACTGTAAAGCACTAGGGACCAGTATATAACTTTATTGCTATGCATTTAAAACAATTAAGCAGATTACAGTTTTATTTGACATCTTTAAAACAGTTATAATGGCATTAGACAAATATCCCTTCAGGGGAACATTTGAGAACTGCAATGTCACCAAAGAATGCCTTCATTCTACACTTCTCTTAAAAAGGTACCAAGAGAAGATCGTCATCCAATTATTTTAATGCACAGCTGAGCTAATGGGGGGAATACCCTTAAGATCTTTAGGATTTAAGATACTTTGAATATAAAGATATGAACCATTAATTAGAGTCATGCTTAGAGGTGAATGGGCGGCTGTTAAAATCAGCTAACATTCCAACTACAAAATTCTGCAGTAGCAAAAATAGCTGGTGTTTAGTATATTCTGCAATCACAGATACCAACATACTCTAACAGGGTCAAACACAATTTGCTGCTTCATAACATTTTATTTACTTACTTACTTATTTTTCCTTCCATATCCTTCCTGGTTAGATAATATAATAATAGAATATTTAGAAATTTAGGAAATAATGAATATATAATTTTTCTAGGTCTCTTGTGACTTATGATCACAATTGAGACCAGAATTATCATTATACATGATAATGTATAATGATATAATTATCATATCATCATACCAGTCATAAATCAAATCAGACCTGATTTTATGAAAATTTTTATAACGGTTATTAAATGCAGCCACTTTGAGCTGTCATTAAACAGTTTTAAGTTGAGAACTACCTGTATATCAACAAGAAGAACATCAATAATGTATAGAATGAACTACAAGTGGTACCTCTACATCTGAGAAACTTCTTGGCTGAGCTTGACACAGCATATTTAGTAACTGCAGAATTAACTCCTCAACATACTGCAAAGCATCTTCTGTCGAAGATAGTTTAGGGTGGACTTGCATCTGAACCTATATTCAACAAATAATTAAAATTATAAGACAATTCATTACAAAAATGTGGACAGCTAAGAGCCTGGTGGCCTACAAAAGGCATATTAAAAACCTTAGATTTAGACTATAGACATCAAGAGTATTTAAACTGTGAAAGGAAAGACACGAAGAATGAAAGCAGCCTTACGGTTAAGACAAAGAACTGTGCATTGAAAATTACTGGTTCAGATTTATGAACCACTATGAACTCACTGGATGAAATTGAATACAAAGGCAAGAAAGTGTTCAAAGAAGTATAAAAACTTTGACTTGGTCATCTTAAACCAGCAAACAAGGTGATTAACACATTTCCTTTACAGAGTACCATTTCTGATTGCAATTCAAATGACTGAAATTGCATATTAAAAATTATCCAAAAAACTTATTTCTTGGAATATTGAAGCAACAAGGGAAAAGGAAATTTGTAATTAACAGATATCCACATCTTTTATTATTTTAAAAATATGAAATAAGCTATATATAAAACATAGGTGATATATTATAACATTTATGTTTTATTACATTTATGTTTAAAGTATACTTTAGTTTTTGCTAGGAAAATGGGCAAGAGATAGTGCAACAACCTTTTAAAGAGCAAAATGGTGGGAATCCTAAACTTCACCCTAAGTAACATAGAATTATTGAAAATTCAACAGGTTGACCAACTTTTAAGTACCACTGGGCACAAAACTATTATAAAGGATATCAGTAATATGCTAATAATGAGTGAGATGGGAGGTTTCTAAATTTGATGTATAAAATAAGTTTAATTTTATTTATTTGCAGAAAGCATGATTATAACATGAAGAAACTGAAGTAATGTTTTACTTTAGTGACAAGATTAAGCATATAAAGTATTTAGAAACAGCAGTAAATCTGAATATTCATTTATACTTTCCAAAATATGTAAACACTACTGCATTAATTTATTTTCCTATAACTTTTACCTTGATTGAAACCTATATTTTAAAAATACCATATTCGCTTGCTCAGAAAATGACACTGCTTTCAATTGTCAAGTTTCATAAATATTTAGAGATGTAAAAATCATTTGCCATTCATTGTAAAGTAGACAACAAAAAGACTCAACTCATATTAGCACAATTCTTTAGGTGCACCCATTTGATGAAAAAGACTAGTATCTGAATCAAACAAGAAATAGAATTAGATACTGATGAGACAACAATATCTGATGCAGAATACCCTCCTCTTTATTTTATAAACAAAGGAGATTCAAAGGCTAGGATTTGATTGTAGAATATGCTAAAGCCAGAATGTGTCTTGTTTGGTTTTGAATATTAAATAGGCCATCATTAATTGAAGCAAAGCTTATCACATTTGAGAAAATATCTACTAAGCACTCTGCCCTTAACAGTGGCCAGTCAGATATTGAAGAACCTTATAAGCAGGAAATAAAGGTAATGATGACCTGCTTGCTTGCCTCAAACAGTTTCTCACAGTTTTATTGCCTTGGTATATGAAGTCCTATTTAATTAACATACAATCAGTTTCCCATATATGTGTATCCAATGGCTAGGTATCCTGTACATGTATACATACTTGTCAGATCCTATGAGTTGTCAGTATGAGAACTTCAGAAATCTGTAGACCTCACAAATTTCAATCATTTAATGTGTCCTGGAAAAATATTGTGCAACAGCAGTCATCACCTGAAAATGCTTCTCTACAGTGATCCTTTTAAAAGCTATCTAAGAGTGCAGCCCTAAATTTATGTTGCCTGGTGAACATGAGTAGGATATTGCAGAGATGCTGGTCTGAGTGGAAGGTGGAGGTTCCAATAATACAGTATATTTTATTTGCCAAGAATTGGGAAAGATGTAAAGTTCTGTCAGCAATGGCTGGATGAAGGGTACTTTGGTAATTGGCAGCTTAGCTGAATTCAAACTGTTGGAGTCACCAATTATGCCAATGGTACAGTTAATCTATAACCCTTGTGTTCAATGGGAGGATGCTTAAAATACAACATTGCACAGAGCTGAAAAGTTTGAAGTTGTTCTTCACTTACTGTCTAGGTCAGCAAATACCAGCAAAGCTGGGAATAAAGGAGACTTACTTTCCAAAGCTATTAGTTCCTTTCTTTCCCCTTCATTATTGTCTTCCCTCATGTTTTGTGTACATTATTTTTGTATACACAATTCAACAAATATCATATAGAAAACTGAAATAAACAGAAATCAACACAAAGATAATTCCAATATTGTATGAGGTTAAAACAGACATAGACCACAGCTTATGGTTTCATTTCCTCCTCCCTTGCCAAAGTTGATTTCTGTTTGGGTCTTTTGTCCATAGTAGACACTGAGGCTTAATTTCTGCAATCCAAAACATCAGTTACATATTTGTTTATGAGTACGATTTACACTAAGATTTCTAAACAAGCACAGTAATCACAGAGTGATTTGACTAGCAAATAAGAGACATTAACTAAATGTGAAAAGAGCAGGTAGTTTAAATATAGGTGAAAGTATTTGTGTGTGTATACACACATTTTTGAATTACAACTAATTTCTATTCTAGAATTAGATTAAAAAGCTACTTCAATAGTATCAACATTCAATGCAATCCTATCAGGTAGTAGTAAATTTAAGATATTGGATAATGATTATGAATTAAACATTTAGCAATAGAGGTTTTATTTGGTGACTTGGGATGATCATTTTCTCATCTCATCTCACTCTATGCATAGGAATAGCATGGGGAAAAAATTGGAGGAGGAACTGCAGTGTCCCCTACATTGTACTCTTGAAGGCAGCAAAGCTAACACATAAATGAAATAGATACTATTGATAGCAACACTTCCTTTAATTAAACTTTAGCTTGTAGTAGTAGTCAACTCACACATTTCCAGTAAGCAAGGTGAAGTAGGGAAGCAGCTGCAAAACCTTATGTTTTTCAACTGGAGTGTAAAAGTTTAAGCACAATCTTGATGTAACACATACTTAAATTTCAGTTGCCCCTAAAAACTTAATCTTTGATCACTGCTTCAATGAAGAAAATGCAATGCACGCAGCAATATACATATAACATGCAGAAAACAGTCATTCTGATAAATGAAACAGCAAAACCCCATAACTTTTTCATCTTCACATAAGTTATAAGAAATCTGCAATAAATGCTAACTTTAATTCAGAGTAACCTAGCTTAAAACCAGGCTAGCACATGCTAGTCAAGAGAATTATAATTAAACATGATGCAGGTTTGAAAGAAACATACTCATATATTCACTGTACAGCATTATCCATTAGATAGATTTATATAATGCCTTTCATCATAGCATCCAAAATACCAAATAAGATTTCCCGGTGGTCTCCCATCCAAGCACTTAATCCTGAATTATTTTCAGCAAAATCCCTGATTCATGTCAAAATTAAAATAAGAGAATACATAGGAATGGCTCGAGGAAAAGCAAAGCAGAGCACCAGTTTCTCATAAACAGTTGGAGTAGTCTTCTAATATCTCAATTTAACTTTCCCAATATTCACTCCTCTAACATGCTGAGTGACTTGCACATGTTATTATGATCAATCTGAATTTTTTTTTGAAAATACTCTTAATATTAATGTCTTCTTGTTGTGTGTCTGCATATTCTTTTAGTTCCTTCAATTCTCCCCCCCCCACCTTTTCCACTATCTGTTTCTAAGCAGATACAAGAGACTAATGTATGTTATGACCAGTAAGTAATTGCTGGGGGCTATTTTCAACCCAGTGCATGGATTTCTCTACTGCAGTCTAGCATACATTTTTGCAGAATGTGTATGCTGGTTTTCCCCAAGGCAAATTATGCAGGTACCAAAAACCACTGACATTCGATAATCACAATTCCCTGGTGTATATCCAAGCAATTAGGTGTATATCCAAGTAATTAGGGAATAGGTATAGGTTCTCCCGCGGAAAGTTACCTAATACCTCAACTAATTGCCAACGGTCATCAACCTCAGGCGCTAACTACGTTACTGTATCTAGTCTTTATGCATTATCTAGCTAACCTATTTCTAATCTACACGCATTATCTAACCCTCACGGTCACATCTGCAAGCCTTCTTCTCGAGGTTGTGTGTAAATCCAACGTGCGCTGGAAGGAGAAAACCTCTTACCTTTTTTAGGGCGGCCACAAGCAGACCCCGCCACTTGGGTGCATTCTCTTCACTGAAGAACTCATACTGCAGCGGAGCCGCTTGCATCTTGCCTGCCCCGTCCCGCCCCCTAAGGGGTGGGGGGGAAACGACGGGACTCACTGCCGAGCCCGACGTTGCTCCCGGGCTTGGAGTGAAGGTCGCGGGCAGCGACCAGAACCACCGGAGGAGGATAAAGACAACGGGAGCCGCCAAAGGCGGCAGCGGCAAAACCCAACGTCGGGGGACGGAGGCGACATCCCTTTCCCGGTCACCCGCCGCCCGGCCTGGCCTTGTCTCACTCAGCGCCGGGACTGGCCTGGGACAAGACACCACCGGACATCCTATCTCTCGTCCTGACAGATCTGAGACTGAAAAAGGTCCGAGGAGAAACCGTCCACGAGAGGAAAATGACGGTTACTCTGGAGAAGAAGGGGCAGGGTCTCAACTGTAGCTTTGAACTCTTGGGATTCTTCCCTCGTCCTGATGGCTATAACCGCCGATGCATGCGCAGTTCGCGCGAAGGCTGAGTGGGCATGCGCACTTCAGGTTCAGTCACTCCTTTTTTTTTTTTCCTCTTCCCGAAGCGTCTTCTTTGGAAGTTGTTCGCTTTGCTTTCCCTTTTCCTCTTCCTCCGAAGTGCGGAAGTGAGACTGTGAGCTAATCATAACATCTGCTTTGTCTAGGATCGACAATCGAAAACCGAATGTTTGAGCGAAGCTGTTTTTAGCTTTGGAAAGGGGCTGGGGAGGCAAGATGTGTCCAAGCGCCGCCTGTGGCCTGGAGGACTCATGACTCCTCTGTACTTGAACATTCAAAACAAAATAACGCGGGATAATACTGGATTCCTTCATATAATTGGTTTGACAGTAAACGAACGTTGCGGATTCTGTGGAATTATAGGAAGCTGAAGGAATGTTTTTCCGTGCAGTTACGAAAATGTGTGGCGCTACGTTGGCGGCACAAGAATAACTTTGATATAACTCTTAACTTCAGGTTCTCAAATTTCCTTGGAAAATTTTTTTCTTACTTTTGAAAGATATGCAGTTCAAGAATCAAGTTTAAAATGTGTTTGTGCTTAATCTTGTTTTCCTAAACTGTCTGGAAACTGCCTGATACCATGAACTGCAATAATGTAAAAGTTTCCTTGATCTCTGTAACCCAAAATAAAAAATGTACAGAAAGGAAAGTCCTGGATGAAAGACCCTCCAAAGGTCTCCTAAAAGTTTCCATTCACCTGTTTGAAATTCCAGAAGAATGTCATAAGAAACAAAAGGGCTGTCCTGCCTTTCAGGGCTCACAAATGGGAAACAAAGACATCTACTTTTCTTCCCATGCAAGCAGTTTGGAGATAACATTGCCTCTTCTCCCCTGATCAGTAATATCACTTAGACTTCTGTACGGCTTCACAGTCCTCTCTAAGCAGTTTGCAGTCAGCATATTGTCCCCAACAATCTGGGTCCTCATTTTACCGACTTTTCCTCGATAAATTTCTCATTCCAAGGTATTCTTCACAATATCTTGTGACTATTCCATGGATTATGCATTGTTCTAAAGTTCCAATTAGTCCAATTAGAATAGCAATAGGACTTGGACTTATATACTGCTTTATACTGCTTTACAGCCCTCTCTAAGTGGTTTACAGAATCAGCAATTGCCCCCAACAATTTGGGTTCTCATTTTATTCACCTAGGAAGGATGGAAGGGTGAGTCAACCTTAAGCCTGGTGGGATTTGAACTGCCAAATTGTAGGCAGCTGGCTGCAGCAGAAGTAGCTTGCAATGCTGCACTCTAACCACTGGCCACAGAGGCTCCTAATATATATGCCCCCCTTCCTAGTATTTTGAAAAAAAATTTTTTATAGAGAATGGCAGAAATAGCGTTTTTTACAGTGCTTCAGAAGACTCTTGATTTAGGAAAATTCTACATCATTTAGCCAGTTTAAACAGATCTTTTTGGAGTTCATCATTTTCACTTTCTACCACCCTGCATAGAGTGGCTGTAAACTTAGCCACCTTACTGCTTATTTCTAAATTATGACAATTTGTGAACAAATTACAGGAAAAGGGGATCATGTGTCCTTGGGACACAGCAACAGTCAAAAATATGAAACAGTTGTCAAGCAGCTGAATTTTGATCATGTAAGTTACGACCACAATTCAACTGAAAATTTAAATGAGACATTTGAGTTTTGCCCCATTTTACAACCTTCCCTGCCACACTTGAGTCACTGCAGTTGATAAGTTAGTAAATGTGGTTGGTCAAATGGCCATTAAATGAATGGCTGTAAGTCAAGGAATATCTGTAGTTATGTTACTGTGGATTTTAATTGTGGTTGAACCAATTTGGTATAGTAATGGCACCAGGTAGAAACTCTAAGACCATGAATGCTAGTCCTGCCTTAGGCACAAAGACAGTGGGTGACCTTGGGCCAATCATTCTCTCTCAGCCCTAGGAAGGAGGAAATGACAAACTACTTCTGAAATCTTGCCAAGAAAACTGCAGGGTTGTCCAGGTGATCAGCAGGAATCAACACCAATTTGAACTAATAAAAACGTAGCAATATATGTAGTCTACAGTATTTTACTGTGCCATTGTGGTTATTTTGCTATTTTGTAAGCTGATACCAGTCTGCTTAGATTTGATAGGAAATAAAAGCTTTGTTATAGCTGGTCAATAATTACTAGCTTGGCTTTTCAATAAGACTTCTCAACAGGTATTTCTGCAGCAACCTTTCTACAGAATGTTCATTGTAACAATTGCTCATCTAATTACATTACAAAGCATGTATTACATTACAAAGCATGTATTAAAGAACTGTAAAATTATGATACATTACATAATTTCTTGTCATCTGGTGGATGTCCACATATACAAGTCTTGCTGTGTTTGGCTCTGTGCTCAAGAACTTTAAAGTGTTCATTTAAAGAGAAGGTTTCACCTCAGATAAAGGGGAATGTGCTCTATGGCTGGAAAGCAAATAAGCATGAAAGGTTGGACTAGAAAAATAAAATTCAGGCCTGTCAAATCGGCAGCCTGCAGACCTGATACGGTCCCTGTAGGCCATACTCACCTCGGCTCCACAATATGTCATGCTCTGGCCAGCGACATGATAGAGTTTGAGACCTGTGGACTAGATTATGATCACTTCCATCCCCGCAGAATACAATTAGCTAGGGCAAGTCATAGGGTGGGAAATCAAAAGCCAAATGACTCTATGATTAAGAGGACTTCTTTAGACGCAAACATTATTATAAGACGTACTTATACTGCAATAGTTACTTTGTATTATGCAGTACAATTTAAAGGAAGTTAATTGAGTTATTAAGCTGTCTTGAATTTTTTTTTTCAATCAAAGCTGATTTCAATAAAAATATTCTTCCTCAATTAGCAAGTGCTTAATTTCATTGGAAAATTACTGCAGATGCTAATCCATATCAACAACAAACATGTTAAAAACTTTATTTTACATTATATACATTAGGAAATATTCATTACCAACAACAATACAGACCATAAATCAGTTTTAATGTACTTTGTTCTTACTTTATCACAGTATAAAGAACATATACAAAAAGGACGTATTTTCTCTAAAACATGGCATCTACATATCCCACTGAAAACAATCAGAATAGTTTTGCTCAAAACTAAAATTCCTGTGATGTGTTATAACCATTTAATTTTGTGAGGTAGTAACTAAAATTCTGGCTAGGTGTTAAGATATTAAGAGAAAAAAAAATGTGACAACAGTAGTAAGGCAAAACATTTCTTTTAAACAAAAGCAAAATTCCTTAAAACAGTTGCTCCACCTAGTATCACTTTTTCTCCAGAACAGGTAGTCAATCTATGGTGTCCTTGATGGCAGTGGGTTGAAAGCATCCTTCTCTTCAGAAAAACATATGTGCATGTTGCATGTTATATATTAGTGCCAAGAAGCTGTTATCTTCTACAAATTATTAATGTACTCCAATTTCTCTCACAACTGGCCTTTAGAAGTTATAGCTCAGCATCACAAGGAAGGTCATAATTTCATCACTCCTTTTGTTAGGGTGCGTATGGATTGCTGGCTTTCCTGAATCTGAGAGGCTGGTCTACATGTGAGGTTGGGAAAACCAGTTGCAATAAGCATTTCCTTTTTTTTTTAAAGAAATGCTTTCCTCTGTTATTGATCTTCTGTTTGAAAACTTTGTTGCTATGTCTGAGGAAGAGCAAAGATCCTTGAATGTAATTTTAAAACCATTGATTCATATTCCTCACTAAAAGAAAAGCTTCTATCTACACATGAATCCAGCAGGAGCCCTATGGCCCTATCATCCTATAAGAATCAGAGGAACTCTGCGGATCCAACAGGGTACAATGGTAATTCATTAGTGATAGTCAATTTCTTCTTAATAAAGTATACATTGTTTTAATGCAAGTGCTAATAAATATCTGCAAAGTACTGCATGTAGTACTAAGGCCTGTTGCACATGGTTATCTGGATCTAACTCCAAATATTTAGACACTTCCACAGTGTGGAGTGCTTTAAAGTTTTGCATGATATAGTAGTGAGTAAGACTCATCATAATAAAGCTTATATTATCATTGTACACACTTATAATTACACCAAGGTACCACTATTGGATTTATTCCAATTCAAAATAGGTATTTTTTTCTCCAACCATAGAAAATAATTAAGAGGATTTTCCTTAAATATAAAAATATAGGTGTTCAATTGGCTGGTTTCACAAAGAGAACTACCTAAAGAAACTAAAATTATAAAGCCTAAATTATTTCCACAAATGTACTTTTGTGACTGAATATAATTACATATTAACACTTTGTGCAACCAAAACACCAGTGTACTTGCATAGAACTAAAAAGAAGATTGTAATAGGATTACCGCCTTGATTACAATGTCTAAAAGATAAGATTTATTTATATTAGTAAATTACATAATAAAATACATTAGTGTTATTTAAATGCACTGTGTTTATCAATAGCATCCCATTAGTCCTTAAAATAGTACCCAAACACAATTTTCTGTCCTCAGCAAACTTTACATATCTGTACAAGTAAAATAATTTGTTCATTATCTACAGAAAAATCAAGAGAGGCCTCCAGTAATACACTTCAACAAAAATACTGCATATATGTACAAACATTACATAATAGTAAATCAAGAGTTCTGCAGAATGTGCTAATCATATGCATATCAGTCGGGCAAGCATTCTTGTTTTCACTCATACATCACAATAAATTACAAAATAACTGTAGTTGGGATCCATTTGCTTTTGTGCAATTCCTGTAAGATGTATTGACGCAGTAGTGTTTCCTTATCTTGTTGCCTTTCAGTAACTGTTCTCATGACCTGCTAAGATGTACAAGTTGCTATTGGCAGTAGGGTTATCTGTTGGTCTACTCTCCAGTACCACAACTCTGGGGAAAAAAGAACGTTCCAAAAACAATAATTTTGGCAAATATATACAACCTTTATGAAAGCCCTTAATTGGGTCTTGCTTTCAGATTGGGGCAGGATGAAGCTTGTGACACAACATTAAGCCAACTGATAATCTTTTTTTTCTTGATCTAATCAAGTATGCTTGTTTTCCTTTATCCAACCACACCTTAAATGAGAGAGCAGCTGCCAGGGATTGGTTACTTGCCCAGTGAAATGACTGAATGACAATAATGCACTAACCAAATTCCTTCCCTATAAATGATGGAAGCATTTGAGTCTTTAAAGTCTAATACTTAAAGCTGTCCAGGAGAGAAAGACAAGTAAGAGAATTGGACATAGCAGATCTAGTGATTCTTGCTTCACCTCAGCAAAATAATGAGTTTGGCAGCTACTAATGTAATGGGTCCCAAGCCCAACAGATAATTTATTCCAAAACTACTCCTTCCTTATATGTTGTGATTGTGATTGATCATACCTGTCAGATCCAAGGAGTCTAAATATTCTTGTACTGTCAGAAATTTCCTGGGTGATCTATTTGAAAAATCAAATATTTAACAGAGTGAAAGTGCATATAACAAATGCTCAATGAATCAAACTTTGCAAACATCTTATTTTGCAATATTAAATAAAATTAAAGTAATATCTAAATTGAATACATACACACATACATATACACAGTGGCTAACTAGCTAGGTTTACCAAATCTATCAGCAATTTCTGGACATCTACTAGATAGAAACAAAACAGAATAGAAAACCTAAGTTTTTGTACTGGTTGTCTCAACATTGGTAGCCTAGATCTGGCAGCCCTACTTTTAAATATTATTACAGTATTGCAGGGGAACTGAAATTAATTCTATAATACACAAAGTGCTAAGTGACTCAAACTGTACAAATTTACGGTATATGTTATCATTATTAACCCCTTTTCCATATGAGGTGACTAAGGCTAAGGGAGTACTTTAGAGTATTGAGTAAGTTCACAGAAAAGCCATAATTTCTACTGAGATGTTCTACTTAATATCTTGGATTGCTATGATTCTCAGCGATTTCTATGAGGGGAAAGTATTTACAACTACCATATTTTGAAAAATAAACTGAAGTTTCAGCTAATAAGAATACTAAAAATTTTCATTTTGTTTTTAGATTATTTTTCAATAATTTTTTTTTAGCTTTCAATATTTACCTCATTTGAACGAAAACTCCTGCCTTGCATCCCATGCTTCCAAAAAGCCAAAACACTATCTTGTAAGCAAACTAGCAGGAAAGAAAACACAAATTAGTTTTTTTGTGACCGGGTTCTAAAAAAACACTTTCCTACTTAAACTGTTTTGATTCCATACACAATTTAAAGAATGAATGACTGAAGTTTAGGGTGCAAGAAGTTTTCATCTTTTTCTTATGGTATATGTGACAAACTTGTTTCCTTTCAGTATTCTGAACCTTCCATGTATTATCTGAAGTTGGATGGGCAGAATGCTATAAAGCAAATGCTATTTTAGGATTATATTATTAGAAACACTAAGTCCAGATAATGGACAGTAATTATCTCACTACATTCTATCTTGATCAAGGCCTCACTTAAGATATTGTGTCCCTAAAGCCAGCATGGAGAACTACCAAGTTTTGAAACCAAGTTTTCTGAGGAATAGTTAAAGGAACTAATTACTTTTAACTGGCAAAAGAGAAGATTGAAAGGAGATGCAACAGTCATTTTCAGATATCATATAGTGGAGAGGGTCAATTTCTTTTCTGTCACCCGGGAGGGAAGGACCAGAACCAATAAATGAATTTGAAATTCATTCAAATTACATGGAAATAAGAGTCAGGTAAGATATTAGCAGTAGCAATTAGACTTATATACCGCTCCATAGCATTTTACAGCACTCTCTGTTAGCATGTTTCCCCAACATTCTGGGTTTTCATTTTACCGACCTTGGAAGGATGGAAGGATGAGTCAACCTTGATTCCATCCGAATCGAATTCCAGACTGTGGATAGAGTTAGCCTGCAATACCACATTCTAATCACTGTAAGATGTGCGGCATGCCTTAAGGAGCATGAAAGGCCTCATGTATCTTTTAATTATCTTGACTTCCAGGGATATTAAAACTTTAGAGCTTCATAAAGAATAATCCAATGAACGTTTATAGTCAAATATTTTTAGTTTTTCCTTGACTATATTTTGGAAGGATATCATTGTCCTAATTTTGTATCTGTTTTTAACAATGTATGAAATGGCTTGCCATTAGAGACATTAAAAATTGTGCATAATGAGCATTTTTCTATCTTCAAATTTTCATCTATATAATGCAAATTTTCATTATATAATATAGTGAAATATTAGAATAGTTAGCTGACTAAATGCTACTCACCTATGGATTCAATTTGGAAATCAAAGGTGAGTTCAGAGGACAGTTTTCGACTAGATTTTAATCTGCCTTGCAAATTTACAATTTTTATACAGCCTGAAAAAGTAAAAACATTTATGACTCAGCAACATTTCAAAGTATATCTTATCCAAATATTTATATATGGATCATAGTTGTCACTTACAATCTAAGCAGACTAAAATGGTATCTCTCTCCAGTTGTGTTACATGTACAACACTTGTCTGTGTAGTATCTATAACAAAAGAACTCAGTTAACATTTTTAACATAAATATCAAGAAAAATATTATGTAGTTAAGCTGTATCAACATCCTAATTGTGTGTATGTGTGTATTAATTTAATTTTAATAATTTTTCTTCTTAAAATCATGCTACCTGCTGATTAGTTTGTAAATAAGATAAATTGTGATGAGATGCAAGCTATCTTTTAAAGTGGAGGAATAGGAAATAGCTCAAGAATCATACTTTCCTCCAGCAAACCTAAATAATAGCAGGATATGGGGTTCCAATTAGGAAGCCCATGCTTTCCCTAAAATGGAGTATTTCCTATTTTATTTTGCTGAAAGGACAAGATGGTTCCTCCCTCCCACCAAGCATGAAGGACAAAGCAAGAAATGATATCCTTAATATGAAGATAATGCTAAACAACAAAGAAGACAGAATTAAAGACAATGAGAGGAGGGTTTGATAAATTCCCTTTGACCCTTGGATTAGAAATTCTTCATTCCTCTTCTAAGCGCCCAATGTCTTCCACACAGGCAAAGAACAGATAAGAACAAATAAGTTCCCTCTCAGGGTACAACTCTGATCAGTACTATTTTCACAATATTCAGTGCCTGGGGAACCCCCCTCCCCCCCCAGCCAAATACTATTTGTCCAGTGAAAAGACACTGAGTGAGCCAAATAGAGAGTCAAGCTAAAGAGCACCAATGACTCCAATGTATATGTAGTTTAACCATTAAACCATCTTGGAATGGAAATGTTATAAACCTAGAATCTGAAAGTACAGAAATAAAAAAAACTAAAGCACAGAAAACCAGGAAATAGTACAGAATCCATTAGTGTAGAATTTATGGAATTATCACAGGAAATAACAAACCTGTTTCTGTAAACCATGAAGAGGTAGAATTTGGATTGATAGTTTCAAATTTCACTACTTGGTTGAAATCTCTCCCTTTAGTTACACCAACACAAACCAAAGGGAATTCCTGTTCAGGCACTACAAGCATTTCAAACAACCTCAGAGGACATGGTACAGGAAAGTCTATGTGCTAAATCAAGAAATATGTTAGCTGCACAGTAATTATCAAAGTATAATATTATTAAATTATTTCAACAATTTATTACAATAAAATAGGCTTTCATTCTGTTAAAGTTTTTTTTAGTAAATTCAATCCTCCTTTATGAAATAGATCAATAGGTAATATTCTAAAAATAAAATCTTAAAGGAGATTGTGGTTTTGCTATTAAAACAAAATGTCAATTATAATCCTTTGAGGTATCTGAGTGGTAACTTTGAATTTTTAATTATATCTCAAGTCTATGGACAGTGCAAATGTGGAAGCACGGTTAAATCCATGCTAAAAAATCCATGCTTCCTTAATGTGGATTCCTACCAAGCAGGGAAAAGGTGGAAGAGCAACAGTCTTCCCTACATGCCACTTTGGAAATTGTCCTGTGCCAGTGACAATACTGGAAGAATATTTTTCTCTTTTGGACAACATGTTGGAAAAATTTAGATAATTTTTCAACACTCCCCAGAAAATTATCCATCCACTTTGCTAGCCATCAAATCCCCTCCCCCCCAAAAAACACTGATATAACTCTAGGATCTTTATTCAGGCTGAATTGCTGTGAAGATGTTTTAACCTCATCTTTGTTAATAACACTGCAACAACTGCTGCTGTTACTACTAGTAATGATCTCTCTCTCTCTCCTCCCCCCTTCTTTATTCTTAGAATTAAATTATTTTTAAGGGAACCTACCTTGATTAACATGAATTTCTGCATTGGTTCAACCCATTCTAGTAGAATAATACTAGACTGTAGTGCCCCAGAAAGATATTTATGTCCTGTATAAGGATTCCTCACTGGAAAAAAAAGAGAACAGTCTCCTTAGTGAAGGGTTTCTTAAATCTTTTGCAATCCCTTTACTGTAATCTTAATCTAGAATAGAATAGAATAGAATAGAATAGAATAGAATAGAATAGAATAGAATAGAATAGAATTCTTTATTGGCCAAGTGTGGTTGGACACACAAGGAATTTGTCTTGGTGCAAATATTCTCAGTATACATAAGAGAAAAAATACATTCGTCAAGAATCATAAGGTACAACGCTTAATGATAATCATAGGGTACAATAAGCAATCAAATCATACTAGGAAACAGTCAATATAAATCATAAGGATACAAGCAACAAAGTTACAGTCATACAGTCACAAGTGGGAGGGGATGGGTGATAAGGAATGATGAGATTAACAGTAATAGTAATGCAGACTTTATAATAGTTGAACAGTGTTGAGGGAATTATTTGTTTAACAGAGTGATGGCTTTCAGGGAAAAAAACTGATCTTGTGTCTAGTGTAGTCTGCACAACTGCTCTAAAAATCCAAACAACAAAATAAACAGAAATGACCAATGAAAACAATACAATGAAAGTTTGAGGAAGGTGGATTCATTGTAAAAGTGTACAATTAAAGGGATTTTCACATCTTCCTTGGACTCTGTCTTCACCTTCCCAAGGGAGGTAAACGTCAGTTTAGGAAATCCTGCCTTAGAGTAAAGCATGGACAATGTATAAATTATATATTATGCAACACTAGAGAAGTGGGTATCTGCATATAAAGCTAACATGAATGAATTCTCTAGCTGTAGTCTTATTAGACATGAAAGTAGTGTAAAAGGGCCATAAAACTATCACAATTTATTTTCTATTTCTATTGTGAAAATCATACTTTTGAAAAAAAATGTCTAGGTAGGGATGAATATTTTCCTTCCTTGTCTGCTATGACAATTATGGAATATATAGAAAAATATACAGGAAGATGTACACATGTGCTATAATAGTGTATGTTAAGGATAGTGGGATAAAGCCCTATTGCACAATTCTAAATTTCCCAGGTAAACTCAGAACCAAAAGATCCTATTCCTACAAATTTTTACATCTCAGAAAATTTTATTTTGCATCCTGTTCTACAAAATGTTTCTTCACAGCATGGTGTAGGTGCATCATCAAATTACAACAGAGACATTAAAATAGATATTAAATGTAAAATCCAAGCCAATCATTACACAGTCGTATATTACAAAAAAGACACACATTGAAATGAAAAGGTATCCTTACTTACCCACACAACATTTTTGACACCATTTGGTATCTGGGATTTTTGTAGACACTGCAAACTTCCTAGAATGCATAAAGAACAATGGAAATTAGTATCATATCTTCCTCCAGATATGATCCTACTACTGGAGTCTTGATTTTGCTCCAAATCAATAGAGTGGTAGGAAGGTACAGTTAATTGTAACAGTGTACTACACAAATAAAGCAGGTTAATTCTACCCTGTAAAATATTAAACCACCAGCCCCAATATTAAAGACTTAAAGCCCTAATCTTATAGGGCAGTGATGGCTAACCTATGACATGCGTGTCACTCGTGACACGCTGAGGCACTTTGACTGACATGCCTGTTGGTGTGGGGAAAACCTGCACATTTAGAGGCTGCCTGTGCTCTGCTCCAACCCCTGCTCCCTGCTTGTTGCGTGGAGGCGTGGTATCACCGCTGCTGCAAGATCTTTGCAGCAGAGAACTAGTTTTAACCGCCATAAACTGAGGTTTGTCAGTTTCATTACCTCAGGAACGCTACAGGAGGAAAGGAGATCCATGAGGTTCACAGCCCTGTAAGGTGGCCTTCCGATCCCCACATCCTGCACCTGCAGCCCTGAGACCAGGGAGACGAGTTTCACAGCCCTGTGTGATCACCCCAGCCCAGTCCGTCATAAACTAAATTATTGATATTTCTTGAAGTGACACATGACCCAAGGAAGGCTACACTTTTTCCTGATTTTTGACACACCAAGCTGAAAAGGTTAGCCATCACTGTTATAGGACTACAGAGAAACTTAAGAAAACCTCAACTGAACATTATATGAAGAAAGAATCTAAATGCCATTCCTTGTGCTGTAATTGATCTGGCCTCCTTCCTGTGCAATCCTTAAGAGTTGTTTTTTCCAACCTGGCGGCTGGGGAATTCTGGGAGTTAAAGTTTACATATCTGAAACTTGATGAGCTTAGGAAACAGGCCAAGAGAACAATGTGCCCTCAATTTTTTAAAATTAAATCCTTTTTAAGATGTTCCTTTTGAAACTCAGAGTTCCATGTCAATAAAAGACAAAATTCTCCTTTTTATTCTTGTTAGAGCCTTGGTGGCACAGTGGTTTGAATGCAGGACTGCAGGCTAACTTACTGCTCACTCCAGGAGTTTGATTCTGAATGGTTCAAGGTTGACTCAGCTTTCCATCCTTCCAAGGTCGGTAAAATGAGGACCCAGATTGTTGGGAGCAACATGCTGACTCTGTAAACTGCTCAGAGAGAGCTGGAAAGCACTGTGAAGCAGTATATAAGTCTAAGTGCTATTGCTATTATTCCCTAAACCACTCTGCTGCCTAAGTTACAGCCCAATACATTCAGGAAATTATCTTAAAGTTTGGGACATTTTTAGAGGATAAGGAAGAGGAAATTCCAACTTTTTCAGTCCACTTTCACTGCCTGTTTAAATGAAATTTAAAAAAAATACAATAAATTGTTCTCATCCAGAAACATTTGTGAAACATTTTGAGGACTCCATATAAAAACAACAACATACACAGAGATGCCAACTTTTGGAAATGAGAATTAGGGAGGATTTTCAAATAACACCAAATTATGTGCGCATAGCGCACATCTTGAGCACAGAGCGCTCGACCCTTACGGTGGGGTCCAGCTCTGGGGTTCTAGATGCTCTTTGGTGCAGTCTGAGCCTCTAAGACAGAACTTCAAAACTATGAAGTGCTAATGTAATAACTTGTAAATAACAGCTGCTTGGAAAAATGGAATGGTCTTTTAAACAGAAGTTTTTGCCCTTGAAAAGCACCCCTTGTGATCTTAACATAGACAAATGTTTCCATATGTTTCAGGAGTGTGAGAGCTGGTTTAAAAAAAAGTCTGAAAAAATCTGAAGTGAATAAGGTGCGCGAAGTGCGAAGTCCCTTAGGCCGGGGTCCAGGCCTGGTGCAACTTAGGCTTATTTTGGAGACTATTTCCATCAATTTCAACTGCTGTTTTTGAGAATAAACACTTTACTTTTTCCATACCTAACCTGAGGCTTGAATCTTTGCATCTGGGACAACCACTGTAAAAAACACTTCTAAATAATCTGCTGCCTGGCAACTGGCATTTGCTGGTAACAGGTTGAAAAAAACACCAGGCAACTCTCAACTTTGCAGTGAAATCCAATTCTATACAGTCATGTATAACAGTTCAAAAAGTGTTTGTGAATTCAAATCTGCAAATTCAATTGTCCATGTATAAAACTTCTGAAACAGGCAAAAAATAAAATAGATTAAAAAATAAAGATATTCAATGAGTCCATTCTATCAAATTCAAAATAGCCAAACAATCATGCAGAAATGTAGGCTCCAAACATCCATGATGATTACAAATAAAAGCCAGGATATATTTTTTAATCTGAATCAGAATTTTTTTAAAAAATGTTTGTTTTACTTTTATGTTAAGTGCTGTCTGGGGCAAACTATTTGTATAGGGCCCCATTTTCTCTCTCTCTCTTCTTTCTTTCTTTCTTTAAATTGGGGCTGAGAGAAGGGAAGGGAAGAAAAGATCATTGACAGGGAGAAAGACAGGGAGAAACACCTGGAAGTGTGAGCCCTCGAGTTTCCTTAGGGAAGACCAGACAACAAGGGGAGAGGAGAGGAGGAGGAGGAGGAGGAGGAGGAGGAGAGTTAAAAAAAAAAGAGTGGGAAGCCAACTCACGCGTGCCATCAAAGCCAGGGGGAAGCGGGGCTTTCTCCGCCTGCTGCTGCCAGAGGAGTGTGTGTGGGGGGGGGGAGTGCGGGGAAAGGGGGTTCGTGCCGAGGCTCCGCAAGCGATTACCAGATTTGCAGCTCCGTTTGTTGGTGAAGCTGGAAGTACGCAACGCAGGAGCTTGCGGGGGGCCCGGGCGCCCGTTAATGGTGAAGGAGAGGCCGCTTGAGGTCGCCAGGCTCAGGCAGCCTCCCCCACCCCCTCCCCTAGCAGCGAAGAGCTGCTTCGGGGGCTCCCGCCACGGCGCAGCCAGGCACTTTGTCTCGCTGCCCCCGGAGCAGCTCTTCGCTGCTGGGCTAGGGGGTGGGGGAGGCTGCCTGAGCCTGGCAGTTTCTTTGCGAAGCTGGAAGCGCGCAACACAGGAGCTCGCGGGGACCCCGGGCGCCCGTTAATGGGGAAGAAGAGGCCGCTTGGGGTCGCCAGGCTCAGGCAGCCTCCCCCCCCCCAGCAGCGAAGAGCTGCTCCGGGGGCTCCCACCACGGCGCAGCCAGGCACTTTGTCTCGCTGCCCCCGGAGCAGCTCTTCGCTGCTGGGGGGGGGGCGGAGGAGGTTGCCTGAGCCTGGCAGTTTGTTTCCTGGGGAGTGCGGCGTTTGCGGTTCTCCTGTTCAGTCCCCAACGGTGAAAAGACTTTCGGAGCTGCGGGCTCTCCTTCCCCATTAACGGGCACGCTTCCAGCTTCGCCAAGAAACCGCCAGGCTCAGGCAGCCTCCTCCGCCCCCTCCCCTAGCAGCGAAGAGCTGCTTTGGGGGCTCCCGCCACGGCGCAGCCAGGCACTTTGTCTTGCTGCCCCCGGAGCAGCTCTTCGCTGCTGGGCTAGGGGGTGGGGGAGGCTGCCTGAGCCTGGCAGTTTCTTTGCGAAGCTGGAAGCGCGCAACACAGGAGCTCGCGGGGGTCCCAGGCGCCCGTTAATGAGGAAGAAGAGGCTGAGGGATTGTGTTCAGCGGGGAGACGCTCCTTAGCAGCGCCCGTAGCAATCTCATGTGACTGTGTTCACGTTGAAACACTACGTCAGCTAGCTCACACACCGCATGCGCATACAGCCGGAGCCGCCGGGCTAATTTTGCTGCTCGTAATTTCGGGAGGATAGGGAAAATTATCGTAAGGCGGGAGTTGGGGTGAATTTTCGGGAGCCTCCCGATGAAATTGGGAGTGTTGGCATCTCTGCATACAATCCAAAACAAGCAATGTATTTATTTACCTGGGAAGTATTCTGTCAGGTAGTTTATGTGCTGGTATAGCCACTGGTAACTTCTGCATTTGCCGTGCATAGTCAAATAATCCTGGCAAATTATGAGAATAAAGCTGAGAAGCTTTACCTATAAATAAAAAGGTAAATATAATTACTTTACAAACCAATGTACTAATATTTATAAAGTAATTTTTTTAATGAAATGTCCTACCAGATATTGATAGCAAGCAATTGTTCATTACATATAACCAAGTGCATCGTCGGGGAAATAGCTGATAAAAGGAAGAGAAATAATTTTGAATGTGATAGATAATATACTTGATATAGTAAGCTAGTTATTAGACATCCTATCTTACACTTGCTTAGTGCACATATTTTCTTGGTTGTTTATTAAACTTATTTAATATATGGTTCCAATAAAAATAAGTGTAAAAAGTGTAAAGTTAAATAATTGTGGTTGATTTGTTGCTAGATAGCCTATAGAACCTCCAGAAATGCCAAAAGGTATAAACCATGTTTAAAATTAAGCATGGCTTGATGTAATTGTACCCTCTTTGTGTTTAACAAAGTTGAGGGTAGCCCAGACCAAGGAAGTCTTTTCTTCAAAACAGTTCATGCCAAGGAGAGTCCCATCAATTTGCATAAGATAAGATCCTCTAGGAAGAAACTGTCAGCTGGAATTCATCTGCTATTCAGCAATCATGCTCAGTATGATGAAGTTCTTAATTTTGCTGCTACTGATGGGTCATCCAAAGTGTCTTATGCTTTAACTCACCCATTTAAGATGGAAATAAGGCATTATCATTTACCTTCAACAATACTTGCTGTATCATTGTCCCATGACCTGGATTGAGATGTTATAAAACCAGTGATATAGAGTCTCTGATGAGACCACAAATTCTGAGTAGGGAGATGGATGGCATTTTAGCACTTTTTCCTTAAAACAATTCCCTTAACCATTATCCAAAACTGTAATCTATATTCTGGATACTTTTTCATATTTCCACATTGTTTTATTTTTTTCTATTTGGGGTAAATCCAATACTTTACACCAGGGCTGTCAAACTCCTGGCCCATGGGCCAGATGCATCATGCACTGGCCATGGCCATGGCCATGCCCAGTTTAACAAAGGGAAAAAAAGTCCCGATATGTCACGTGACGCTGTTGTGATGATGTGAGTTTGACATCCCTGATTTACATAGACATCCGTTTCTTTTTCTGGATATTAAAAAAATCTATTTTATTTAGATCAATCAATAGCTAGCATCTCATAGATCACATGTAGAAATACAGACATTTAATCAGATATAACTATCTCCATATAGATCAGGGCTGTCAAACTCGTGGCCCACGGGGAGTTGAGTCCCGCACTGGCCATGCCCATGCCCAGTTTAGTGAAGAGGAAAAAAGTCCCAATACGTCACGATGACGCCGTAATGTAAGTTTGATGACTCTGATTTAGATAGATAGATAGATAGATAGATAGATAGATAGATAGATAGATAGATAGATAGATATAGATAGAGCTATCTTTATATCTGAAAAATCTGAATAATTTACATTCTTTTTAAAAATATTTTGGAAGTCAGTGTACTCCATCTAGTAATGATTGTAGCTGTCAAATATCTACCCACAAACTTGACAATTTTCAGCCTTAAAAATAAAGATCTGATCTCTTGGTAATTAACAGAAAAATTCTTTAGGATACATTGAGAAAATTATTCACTACTACATTTGAAAACCAAAATCTGAATACAAACCTGTTCCATTGATGTTTCATGAAGCTCATTAAGATTTAAGGTATAAATACCTTCCTCAGCACCAAATATTAAGTACTGATCTACAAAGAAATGCAGGTACTTAACAAAGGTTTTCATTTTATCACACAAAAGTCTCTCAAAGCAATACCCATACATTTAAAATAGCATAGATTAAAATATACTACTTAAACATAGGGCAGATATATGAACAAATCCCTTTTTAAACAAGTGATTCAAAATATCTTGAGTTACATGGTAAGGAATTACAGGTTACCCCATGCATGGTTGGAAAATCCATGCTGAAACAAAGCAGATTTGGTTAGTGCCTGAAAGCCATTTTCTTTCATTGATTTACATTGCTTAATGGAACTGTTATACATAAACCATCATTATTTATTAATTTTTGGGTGTATATTAAGAACCAACTGTTTGGAAATCTGAAACACCCCTACCCACCCAATGTAAGGGAGGTGGATTATTTCAAAATGTGATAAATAAAAATAAAATATTTCTAATTTTTAAATATTAGTTGGCAAAGGGCCAAAAGTCTATATTTTGCCCTGGGTCTATTCGGTTACAAGTTTGAGTAGAGGTTACAGTTTTTCCTCCAGGTCAATGCTAACCTGGTATTTCTAAGACTTTATCTGTGGCAAATTTAACATATTTGCAAACTTTTCATCTCAGTGCCACTCAACATTTATAGGGAGCATAAGTTTACAAGGAGAAGCTTTCTTTTCTTTTTGATGGCTCCATCCTCAAGTTCTGTCTGCAGAAACAAAGAAAGCTCAAGTTTTTCTAATTAGAAAAACTGGTCCATGCTTCATTCCTTATCATATAATGAATCCATGGTTGATTTTCAACATCTAAACCAGAATAATTTTCTGTTGAGAGCTGATATATGCAAAACAGGATGGAATCTTCCATCTCTAAGTGAGAACAACATTGGATACTTAGTTTTAAGATTATTTTTCATTTGATGTGAAGCATACAGCAATAGGGTAATTTCCCCTATTGTCTAAGAAAGGTTTCTATCTTTAGATTTGGCAATGCTAAACCATACTCTTTCATTATGTGAAATAGCATTTTCATGAAGGATGAAGACTGGTGTGCCAGCCGCATTACAGGTAGCTGACCCTGCAGTCTTTCTTCCTAAGAAGGAAGAACGTAGCTACATATGCAGAAGAACAAGATGATAATATGGCAAACTGACCTGTACTATTTTCAGACCATGTGTGTGTGTATGTGTGTGTGTGTGTGTGCATGTGTTTGCAGAAAGCTTGTTGCAAGTAAAAGATAACAAAGAGATCATATGAGCTAAACTAGAATCAATATCTGAAATACAATTTTAATAGAATAACAGAATTGGAAGTGACTTTAGAGGTCTTCTAGTCCAACCCACTGCTCAAGCAGAAATTTATAGCATTTCAGACAAATGGTTGATCAATCTCTTCTTAAAAACTTCCAGTGTTAAAAGGTCCACAACTTCGGAAGACAAGTCTGATTAATTGTTCTAATTGTCAGGAAGTTTCTCCTTAGTTTAGGTTTTTCTCTCCTTGATTAGTTTCCATCCATTGCTTCATGTCCTGCTTTCTGGTGCCTTGGAGAATAGGTTGACCCCCTCTTCTTTGTGGCAGCCCCTTAGATATTGGAACACTGCTTTCATGTCTTCCCCCGTCCTTTTCATTAACCTAAGCAAACCCAATTCCTGCAACCAGTCCCCTAATCATCTTTGTTGTTCTTCTCGACACTCTTTCTAAAGTCTCATCATCTTTTTTTATATCATGGCAACCAAAACTGGATACAGTATTCCAAGGCATTATAAAGTGGCACTAACACTGCATGTGATCTTGATTATATCGCTCTGCTTTTTTGGGGGGCAACTGTAGCACACTGCTGGTTCATATTTAAGTGATTGTCCAAGCTTTTAAAAGGGTAAGAGCCAGTTTGGTATAGTGGTTAAGATACCAGCAAAGACTGTGATTTCTAGTTCCACTTAAGGCACAAAACTAGGTAGGTGACTTTTAGCCAGTCTCTCTCCCTTTCTCTCAACTCTAGGGAGAAGAAGTGGCAAACCACATCTGAAAAACCTTGCAAGAAAACTGCAGAGATTTATTCAGGCAGTTGCCAGGAATCAAAGGCATAAACATATAAAAAACAAATAAGGGCGATTTGAAGCCATGACTGAATAAATGAATAAATAAGTTTGACCAGAGGACATGCACACATGCATGCATAAATAAATAAAGGTAACCTCCTCCCCTTGATCTGCAGATGACCCAATGGCCTTCAAATTTAGCTATTTTGTTCCATTATCTGTGTAAGACTAGGTTTTATCTGTATAATCAAGATTAAGCAGAATGATGAAAGGTTTACAGAGGGTCATTAGTGTAGACAATAAAATCTCAAATCATACGAAAAGCCTCAAATAGATATCTAGTATGATATTAGGTTTAAAGAGAAAACATATAATTTAGTAGATGACTTTCATCCTGTAAAAAATGTTTAACAGGATTATAGTTATTCCAGGTATCCATACTAATTCAATAAATAAAAATCCACATTCCATTGGTATTATTTCATAAGTTTGTAGATAATTACTAGAACAACCAGAAAAAAGTCACAGGGGTGAGATTGGGATATAGAAATGTGATGAATGAATGAATGAATGAATATTGACTAATAAAAACCTCAGAAGAGAATCTTGCTAAAATTTCAAAAGAGATCACAGAGAAATATCCATCTTTCAGGGCAAACTGCCTGCCTCACTGTTTGAGCATTCAAGTGGCATCCAGAACTCAATTCCATAATAAAATGTTTTTATTAAATATTATTTTTTAAATATTATTCAATCCTGGTTCAGAGCAATAACATAATTTTAGGAAAGTTTGAGACTATTACCTCTTGTATCGGGATTTATCCATGAAGTTGCACAATGAATTTTCAAGGGGCATCCATTGAAAACCTTTGAAAAACAAGCACCCATCTGTGTAAAACAAAATGACATATAATTTTGAACAATGAATTTATGAGTGGCTCAAGAACTTTCAACTAAAAATGAGCATTTTCAGGGGAGGGAAAGATCTGCATAGAACAATATGACATATCACACAATGCTATAATATGATTTTGTCTTAATGTGATTACAAATTGTAGGAGAGCCGTGTTAGTCTATGGTGACAAAATTAAAAGCAGTCTAGAAACTTTTTTTGACTAACACTAACAAATTTGGCCTAACGTATCTTCCACTCCATTCTTCCCAGCTCATTCCAATTGATGTGCCACAGAAGATTTCAGTTCTGAATGCCATTTTATTATTTTAGTAAGTTTTAATAATTGTTGTATGACTATATTTTTTCCTTGAATGGTCTGAGCTGGGCCATCATATAAATGCTTAAATAAATAAATTTTAAATCCTTCTTAGGATTGAAATCGTTAGCCACTTCATGTAGTGAGTTGTACTTACACCATTTTATAAAAGCTTACACTATTTAATAAAATGCATTACTCTGAAAAGGTGCTCCTTCACTCCTCCTGGTTTGTGATATATAACTGCAGCTGCTTAATAAGAAAAGCAGTTTATTCTGGGCCAATAACAGAAATTATGCTCTATTTATTATAGCTATGACTTAGTTATTATTTCAAAATCAAAGGTATCCTTTTATTTCCTTGGCTGTAGTTAAAGCTTTGTATAATTTTGATGCCCTTCTTTCTGTTTGATTTAATCTCCTACACTGATTAGCTATAGCAGCCAACACTATTTTGTTGACACTGCACTTTTCTTATTTTCAATTTTATTTCAAACACAATACATCTGAATTTGAAAGATCATCAGAGAGAGTTACTTTGTTGTAACAGGCATAATATTGTTAATGCAGTACATAAATGTAACTTCTAAATAAAAATTATATGCTGTTGGACAGTATTTCAATTTTATTAAAAGGAGTTTCTCAGATTCAGAATGGAATACTTACATGCACTTTTGGTGTAGGAGGAAGACCGTTACTAATTGGCTTCTAGGAAAGAAAAGAAACATACATTTAAATACTGGCTTTGAATTTGAGCTATAGTAGCTGGGAAAAAAAATCTGCTGAAGTGGGAAGGTATTTGCTCATGGCATCAAAAAGATACTTTTAAGTATGATGGAGAGACAAAGCTTTCACCTCAAGACTTGCAGAAGGGGTCTACTGATTAGATTTCTATAAACAATAAAGGCAATATTCTTTGCTAAACTCAAGTTGGAGAAGAACCAGAAACTTAACAACAATCCAGAAGGACAGGTTGTTTCATGAATGAAGGCAAATATAACAGTTCCAGGATAATGTTGCAGGATTCAATCAGGGTCAGTCACTGGGACCAAAAGAAGACTAAACTTTTTGAACTCATGCTGGAGTCCATCCTCTGAGAACTTCTCTCTAGCAGAATGCATGCTTTGGGCTATTCTGTGTGTACTGTTTGAGCAGGTTGTTTCCCTATAATTGTGATTCTCAAAGAAGAGAGGTGCCTAAGTTTGAAATAAAAAAGGGGATTTATTTAGACTAAGTATGTATTTTTGACTATCCAGCTTAATACTATCAATGCTTGATTTAAAAGCTTGTATTTTCTCTCTGGTTTATTTTAATAAAAATATCCATTGTACTAGGTTTACACAATAAATGAAAGTAATCAGAGGAAGTTTTGCATCTGTAGCCTTTGGGAGGAATCTTCATCATTGCATACCTGCAGCTAAACCATGATTAGAAGCATTGCTATTGGATTTAGAGGACAAATAATTTATTCATCTTCCTACTGCAGTCTAAAGTGATCTTGAATATGCAAGAACAAGATATTATTATATTATTGTGTAAACAGAACACTCTACCACTGGTAATTATGAGAATCATGATCTTCCATTCTATGCTGAATGAAGTTAAATACCTTTTGTTTAGAAAAACATGTTCAATTAAGAGATATTGGTCCCAACACTGGGCCCAAAACACTGCACATAAATTACTCCCCCCACCCCTAAGCACTGTCTTACTTTGCAGCTT
This sequence comes from Hydrophis major, assembly GCA_033807585.1. Classification (NCBI taxonomy): domain Eukaryota; kingdom Metazoa; phylum Chordata; class Lepidosauria; order Squamata; family Elapidae; genus Hydrophis; species Hydrophis major. Next base: position 387,635,234 of record CM066328.1, on the reverse strand, counting down.
TTGGAAGGTGATTCAGCTGTAGCAATTTTGCTTTCATTTTTGAGTGCCTTCTTTTTGCATTCTTACAAAAGGCACTCACAATATCTGTTAAGACTGACAGCCTTACACTTCCCTCCACCCCTATAACTTCTGAAAATCTTATTTCTGGTACATGGAAAGTACATTTCAGACAATTCACTGAGACCTATTTTCCAAGTTTGTAAAATAACATTAATAATGGATTTATTATCTTGCTTTACTTTGCAATACAAATGCTTCAATTCAATAGCATAAAAATATACGCCCAAATGCAAGCAAATCATAAGATGCAACAACCTAAAGGAATTTACATTGAGCTTTTCCAACAATCTGAAAGAACAAAGCGGAAACATAGCATTACCTACCAATATTTCCTTTTTTTCTTTCCTAGGATTAGTGTGCCTATTCTCACTTGGTTCTTGATGAGAACTTTCCTTGTCACCATTTAATTGCACAGAATTAAATCCATTACCTTCAGAGAAAATATTAAAGATAATTAAAGAATGCATCACAAGAACAGTTTGATGCATGTGCATCATTGTAAGCTCCAAGGTCTACTGAAAGCATTTTCAGATTTCCAAAAAGCTATGAAGGATTGTTGAGATTAACTCTCATTTACAGAATTTAATTCCATTTTAGTCTCAACTAAATCCAAGCTAGAAAATATTTCAGAAGCACTATAAGGGATGGTTGTCTATGCTGGCCTAGGGGCTAAAGGATAAGTTTGAAAATAGTGAAACATCCCAACAAACCGATAAAAATTCTGTTCCTATTGAAAGCTATTTTTGTTACCTGCCCTGAATCTTCAAAATAGACTAGGCTTACAAAACAAATTTGCAAATCTTCTGAAACAAAACTTCCTAAATGGTACACATATGAGCTTGAAATATGAACCCAGTCTTGACAATTGTGATTTATTTGCAGTTTGAGCTACAAAAGTTATGATGAAAAACATCAAACTGAGGCCGTACACTAATTATTTTTCTTCCATTTGTTCACTATAGAATATGCTGGGACCTGCAAGATTAAAGTATAACACAGCATTACAAATAAAAAGCATTAAAAAAACCCCAAAAGACAAGATAGATTACAATTGATGGTGGATTATCAATGGGCAGCCAAAGACTGCCTAATTTTGCAGACAGTGTAACAAAATTTAGCTACATTCGAGGAGATTACAGTGGATTGAACCAATAATAGCAATTGTACATTAAAAAGTTTGGTGTTTCCTGGTTATTTTATCAGGTGTGGTGTTATGAGATGTGTCTGCGAGTCCTTAAAGAAGAAACAATATAGGAGGACATAAGCTGTTGTTTAGATAGCCCTTTGTCCACAGAGGCACAGCCTCAGCTCGTATGAAAGCAATTTTTCTCAATATGAACCATTACCTAAAATGCTTGATTTCTGTGGAGGTAATCGAGGAGGTGGTGGTCTAGGAGGGACTTGAGTGTTTGATTTTGCAGGACTCTCTGTAATAGGACATCTTTTAATAGTTCCTTGATTATCATCCTCAGAAGTATGATTTTCCTGTGGAACGTAGATGGATTTAGGCTAAAAAAAGAATAAATCGTTATTCTAAGGTATCTATGCAATTATTTATTTTAGAACATCTATCATATTACTTTCATCTTAAGCTCTTATACCCTTACACTTTAAACCTAAATCTGTAAAGGCCAGCTGCACTTACTGATAATGAAAGAAAGAAACTCAGTACTTTAAAGCACATTTTCTTTATATCTGTAATGAGATCAGTTTTGTTCTTTTACTTGCTAATGATATAATTTAGTACAACTACTGAGTTGATAATTAGAGAGTAAAATATAGCTTGTTTAACTTTATGTTGAATTCAAATATGACAAATTCTTATCATAGGTATTTACATCCCTCCTGCCCTCGATGAAGCTATTTTAGTTCCTTAAATCAATCTAATTCCCCCTTTGGAAATCAAGGAAAACCTATAAATAATCTGGGAGGAAAGAAAAGAAAGTAAAGAATTTCTTCCTGGTCCAGTAATCCACTACTTAGATCTGTCCCCACGCACTGGACCTTCCAAAAAGGCCTGAAAACCTAGCTTGTCGATTACATCCCTCAATGAGGGCATCCCACTCTTGAGGTGGTTAGTATATTAAGAAAAACCCATCTCCACCTCATTTCTACAATGCTGTAACAAACCTAGGACTGGAACAACTAGTAACCAACAATACTAAACAACTGCCTCGATCTCATCTTCTGCAATAGTTTGAATTCAATTTACGGAATACAAATTAAAGAACCCTTTTCCAACAGTGACCAGAGCATGATTGACTTTTGTGTCAACATACGTCCACACAAAAATCAACACAATGATGTGATCCCCAATTATAACTTCAAAAAAGGCAACTCTGATCTTATAAACAACGATCTCTCATCCCTTGATTGGCAATTTCTATTCACTGGAATAGGATGCAATACTGTTGAAGACCATTACAACGTATTTTTACTTGAAGTCAAAAGAGTCATCAAACTATATGTACCAATAACAATTCCCAAAACCAGAAAAAACAGATTACCCATAACAATAAGGAAGCTTCAATCCCAAAAGAGATTACTTTGGCAGAAAAACAAATCTGGTCACGTTGCCAACTTCAAAAGCCGATACAAAAATTTATGCCACCAGATAAAGACTGAATACATCAATTATCACATTAAACAATAGGAAAACCTTCTATGCACCAATTCCACTCGCGCTTTCTACAATTTTGTAAACAACAAATTAAAAGACTCAAGGTCCATCCCACCCCTGAAAGGACTTAACGGTAAAGACTGCAACGACGACACTATTAAAGCCAACCTCTTTAACACATTCTTTGGCTCAGTATTTGTAAACAGCAATGGATCATGCCCAGTATTTCCTAGTCAAACCAGACAACTACAATGATCTAATACATATCGATTTTACAGAAGACAATGTGGAAAAAGCACTACACAATCTAAAACCATCTCTATCCATTGGACCGGATCGAATATGTGCCTAGTTCTTAAAAAAGCTATCCACCTCTAAGCATAATCTTTGAAAAATATTTCAGGACCAGCTCCTTGCCAAACCTATGGTCACAAGCCAAGGTCATCCCCATCTTCAAAAAGGGAGACCCCAGCCTAGTTGAAAATTACAGACGAATCTCTTTATGTTGCATCACCTGTAAAGTCATGGAATCAATTATTAACCAATCCATCATCCTCCACATAGAAACAAACAACCTACTCTCTAATAAACAATTTGGTTTCAGAAAAAAACTATCCTGCAATCTGCAACTCTTACACTGCAAAAACATATGGACTACACAATTTGATCAGGGCAAAGCAAGAGATGCAATCTACATAGACTTCTGTAAAGCCGTTGATTCAGTGGTACACGACAAACCACTCCTAAAACTAAAATCTTATGGTATCTCTGGACATTTGCATAACTAGATAGAAGCATTCCTGTCAAACAGACAACAAATGGTCAAAATTGGGAGTGTCCTATCAAATTCTGTACCTGTCAACAGTGGTGTCCCCCAAGGCAGTGTTCTAGAACCAACTCTCTTCATACTCTACATAAATGACCTCTGTGATCATATTAAGAGCAACTGCGTCCTCTTTGCTGATGATGTGAAGCTATTCCACAGACAATACTGCTACCCTTCAAAAAGACCTTGACTATGTATCAGAATGGTCAAACAAATGGCAACTTCAAATCTCAACAAACAAATGCTCTGTCTTACATATTGGCAAAAAAAAAATCAGAAAATAAAATACAGGTTGAATAGTCAAGACCTTGTTGATGATCCAAACTCTGTAAAGGACCTTGGAGTACTCATCTCTAATGATCTAAGTGCTAGAGCCCATTGTAACTACATAGCCAAAAAGGCATTAAGAGCTGTTAACCTAATCTTACGTAGCTTTTTCTCTGCTAATATTACACTACTAACTAGAGCATACAAAACATTTGCTAGACCAATACTTGAATACAGCTCATCACTCTGGAACCCACATTATGTATCTGATATTAACACAGTCGAGAAAGTCCAGAAATATTTCACAAGAAGAGTTCTCCACTCCTCTACTAGTTGCAGAATACCTTATGCCACCAGACTCAAAATTCTAGACCTAGAAAATCTAGAACTATGCTGCCTTCGGTCCGATCTAAGTATAGTGTATAAAATCATACATTGCAATGTCCTACCTGTCAATGAATACTTCAGCTTCAACCATAACAATACAAGAGTAAACAATAGGTACAAACTCAAGATTAATCACACCAAACTTGATTGCAGGAAACATGACTTCAGCAACAGAGTGATCAATGTCTGGAATACTCTACCTGACTCTGTGATTTCTTCCCCAAACCCCCAAAACTTTAACCTTAGACTGTCTACTATTGACCTTACCCCTTTCCTAAGAGGTCTGTAGGGGGCATGCATTAGCGCACCAACAAGCCTACCATCCCTGTCCTATTGTTTCTTTTATTTTTCTTATATGTATTCATGTATTCATAACTATGTTTTTACTTATACCTATTATCTTGTAAGCAATTGACAAACTAAATAAATAAATAAAATAAAATAAATTTATGCATTTGTTCCTTTCTTATCTATTTTTCTTTTGTAACTTTTAATGTTTTTTTTAAATGTTTCAACATTCTAATTATTATTTTTATATAATTTTAATTTTATTTATATAATTATATATTTATAACTATAATTTTATATTGCTGTTTTATAAAGTCACCCAAAGTCCCTCCACAATAAAATGAGTGGCATATAAATTTATTAAATAAGAATAATATTCCCTTCTGGTAGAAAGCGAGAACCTTCTTACCTTTGGTGGCAAAGGAGGTGGCACCTTTGCTTTCATGGTTGAACTATGAAAAGAAAACTAAGTATTAATTATAAAAAGTAAGAATTCAGTATTTTAAAATATTCTAAACAGTGCCATGTATTCCAAAAGCTGTGGTTCAAATCTCCAAAGATTTGAGAACAACTTAGCATGAATTTACTTGAGCAGAATTTTACCGACTCATGTATATTACATGTAAATAAAAATAACAATCCCTATCATCCCCGTCCACAATTGAAAACACAATGACAATGATAAATAACATTCAGAAAGCATTTCAGGATAAATGCTTTGAATGGGACAACCCACATGCTACATGCACCTTCCAGGAACCCTGCAACTGGATGATTATGTGATATGATGTCAGTGTTGACTATTAATAATCACATATAGAGCAGACGTGGTATTCAGCAGGTTCTGACCAGTTCTGGAGAACCGGTAGTGGAAATTTTGAGTAGTTCAGAGAACTGGCAAATACCTCCTCTGACTGGAGATTTTACAGTATCCTTCCCCTGCCATGCTCACCAAGCCATGCCCACAGAACCGGTAGTAAATTTTTTTGAATCCCACTGCTGATATAGACTCTCCAGAACACCAGGATGCTATTGAAATCAGGTAGCAATTTCAATTGTGGAATTTTTCATGCTTTTCCCCCCAAGGGTCACTCTCCAATTTCATTCTTAAAATTCTTCCCAAATCACAAAAGCAACCTGAAATTGTCCAGAATAATACTGTGTTTTTTTGAGGGGAGGGGGGATACAAATGGGAACAGTTTACCTCCCAATGACCTTTGGTTCCCACTGTCACCATTAAGGGAGAATATTTTCCCCTAATCCTTTCAGGATGAGTTACAGCCCCAACTCCTCAAGCAATGCCCATCTTTCAGTTTTATTGAACAAATGAACTAGTTCGCCACATCAAGATTTTTCTCTAAATCGAGATTTTCAGAATAAAGAAAATATGCTTCTCCTCCTGTATAGTATTTATTTATTAAGGAAAGTACTTTTCAAATTATATCACAGGTAACCATAATCAATTATCTAAAGGAAATAAGGGCTGAGCTTTCACTGGTGACAGAATACAAAAGTGAAGTTTTTGATATCTAAGCCAATCTTTACAACATGATACCCTGCAGATATGGCAGGCTAGAAACTCACCATCTATAACCAGCAATGGATGATCACATTAAAGTATAAAATATGAAAATTCATGAAGAGGAAACAATTATGGCTAATTAATTTAACAATGGTTTTCTAAAGCTATATCAGTGTAACTTACTGTTTGGAATCATCACTGTCCACTTCATCTTCATCTTCTAGATGTGCTACATGTCCCCTAAAGAATTAAACAGATAGCACAGCTAAACAGAATAGTCAATTATCAATGTGTTCTTTGTAATCTTGTTTCTTTGAAAGAATAAATTACAGCTGCAACTCAGACAAACAAAGGACTTCTACAAGAATTTGACAAGAATATAGCTCATAAGCATTTGACAGAGATAGGAGACACATGCATATTTCTTTGCACAAGAGAAAGGATTTTGCAATCATGAAGAAAAGAAATGTAACAATTACCGCTGATGTAGTTCTTCTTCAACTGATTTTAGAAGGCTCCTTTAAAAATAGAAGTAAAATTCAAGGACAAGACACATTTAGCAAAGCACATAAAATCAGACATATTTGTAAATGATTTCACATATTAAAGCCATGCAATAAGTTATATCAAATATTAGAGATAATACCTAAAAACTAAATTGCAATCTGAGGCAAATGATTTTTCAGTTAATTAGATTTCTATTCAAGTGTATGTTTATGAGCTAATTATTGCACTTGATAATCAACTCTATGTAGGACAGGAGGAATACAGCTTATTTTTATATATAGTTATAATATTTTTTTTTATTTTTTTTTAAAAGCAGAAGAAAAGCCATCCTCAAATAATATAATGCAATGCCATAAGAAAAAAGTTTGGCAATATCTTGGATGATCAAGAAAGAAATTTAGGTGCATTAAAGTACATGTGTAGAAAATAATATGTTACAATGGCTTCTTTTTCTTATTCTGGAATCAATAAATATTCAATTAAAATAGTTTTACAAGTTGATTAACATATAGTATGCACATATAAACAGACAGGTACATTTTAGGACACAGATGGATACAAGGAAGCTACATTTCTATATGGAAAAGAAAAAAATTCCTTAGCTACATATATAAGCACAACAAATAGCGTCCTCTAGATGTATTAGACAATAAGATCCACTGGACATGCAAACTGTGGATAATAGTGGTTGTAGCTCCAATCACTCTGGAAGATCAATTTTGGGAGAAAAGCTAACGGTTTTAAAACATCTACTGAATTCATTTAAATTTCACTGGTGTCATTATATAAATGCTATATTCTCGAAGAAGTAAATCAATTAATATTAACATTATTTTTAATGACTCTGTTTTTTTATCAGTATTCAATTTATTTTGTTTTATATTTGACATTTTTGTTTTTATAACTACCTTCAGTATTGGAATAAACAAACAGCATTAAATAAAAAATAAATCACAACATTTGTAGAGTTGTAATTGCAGGAACGCTCTTATCTTGGATGGCAAACCTCAGATTAAGAAGGTTCCAAAGTATATACAACTCAGGCAAACAAAATCACTAATGCAAAGAAGGATTAGAGAGAGGAAGTAAACATGTGTTAGACTTTAACTAGAGATAATTAATTGTGTTAATTACTATGCTAAACAGTAACGAAAGTTGAGCAACAACCAAAGTTAACCAATGTTAGAGGATTCCTAAAAATGTGTATAAATACAAGACCAGACTCCAATAAAGTCATCATGATTCATGTGATCATGATCAAACACCTTGACTGCCTCATCATTACAACAAACATTAACATTATTTCTAAAGTATACTCACTTATTTGCACCCAAGAAGTAACTGCCTTGAGGACCATGACCATATTCTATCTGCAAATCCTATTGAGAGAAAACAATAATTATAAAAAAGAGCAATTGGGTCATGTTATCTTGCAGCCTTCCCTTTTTCCAAATTACAACATAGGCTTTGCTACAGTTGTTCTTATATTCAACTCAAATAATTACTGTCAACCCTTTCTGCAGTAAAGAGTTGCATTATTATATGAAACAAGATATGCAATTCCAGGATAGACTGGTGCCCTATTTTGGTTTAATGATTTCTTCTTTCTATTGTGATCTTTATACCACATTCCATTATTGCTTAGATCAAAGTTTCTCAACTGCAGATTGAGAAACATGGTTGAGAGGAATTTCCAATGACTAGAAACAAACATTATAGAAGTTGAGAAGTTAAAGCAAGGATTATATGCCATCAAGTTGACTTCTACAGTATCTACATAGATATTCTCCATGAAGGAACTATTTAAAAATAAGGATACTATGATCAGCTCACATTGCCCATATCTTTTCTGTTTTGAATAATTCCATATAAACACCTAAATTTTTTTCTATAGGAACCATGAAGGCCTTCATCATAGAAAGCAATAGCTCTATCATATTCCTGCATTTTCTTTCTGAAAAATGAATACTGTTGCATGGTATGTACTATCCACCTTGGGAAGCATCCCAAGCAAATGTAGATAATTAGCCATCAGAGAAATAGGAGGTATGAAATTGTTAATATTTGAATGCTACATAATTATGTACATTATTGAGTATGGATTTTTTTCTTCTCTTTCTCCTTCCTCTGGCCTAATATTTTCTTATATTTAAACACATGCCTTGGGTAGTGCAAAATATAGTGGTTTTGAGTTTTTCTTTTTTCTTGAAATGTTTGGATGTTATTGGTCATAGAACATAATATATACTGGTAGACTGAATGGTTACTATTATGCTCAGCTCAAATATAATTTGTGGCATATTCAGTTCCTTTTAAAATTTCGCCAGTTAACAAAAATGTGAAATAGTGAACGCTCTCTCACTGAAACCCCAAATTTTTGAATTAAAAAAAAGAAAGAAAAGACCATAGTTTCGGACACCACCACCAAACAATAATATGTAGGCTATATTAGCAAAATTAGAAGATCAGGACAGAATACCTCTTCTCTTATGTATTTGCTCTTTCTTATGTACCAGTAATCTCCAACCTTTCTGGCCAGGCAGACTGTCTGAAACGGCAGTGGGGAAGGGAGACGGGGATGGTTTGGTGCGCTTTAACAAATGCAGGTGCGCACGCACACAAACACTACTTCTGCAGGCTGGTTCTGAAAGGGCTGCGGACCAGGGGTGGTTATATACTATTACTATATGTCTAATCCAGATTAATACCTCACAAAATGTCAAAATATTCAGATATGGTTTCTCTATTCAGAAAACACCTGCTAAGTAAAGCAGTCCTATCTCACTAAATCAGATTTAATTGATGAATTTTTTGGTCTGTTCCAGCTTAATGAGTCTTACTCTGCAATTTAAAGGAAAGCACTTGAACCTTAGATATGTAATATCAAGAATTGGAATAGCCGCATTAAATCACTGGGTTCACTTGCTACAAAGCAACCATTGCTCTTATGCCCAGACAGAATGAACAAGTTATTGATGTTCTCAAATAATTCTAAGCAATAATTAAGCACTTTTTATCCAAGTGAATAATACTATCTTATCTTCTGATAGTTCTGGAAAAATATGTTGCAAATCTCTATATTAAGATATTTGCAATAAAAGTTTGCACACACTAAAGAAGCCAGGTGTTTTATTTTTTATCATAAAATGTAAGGGTTGGAAAAAAACTTAAAATAATTTAATCCAACTGTGTACTCTTAAACTAAAGATGATGAAGAAAGCCACAATATAGTTTTAAGCATACAACTGTTGTATTCTAGCATGTCAGGAATTATTTTGAAGTACTGAACCTCATTGATAGACAACCAAAAGAACTGTTGAAAGCTAGAAACATTGGGGAATTCTGTTCTAGCACTAGAATATGAAATTAGATCAACATTCTGTTCATTACTAGGTCGGAAGACTTAAGGAACGGATGAAATATTCAGATAAATATAGCAAACAACAGAAGAAGAATCAGTAAAGGATCTAGCCAAACTATGCCAGAAAATGTGAAACACAGCACAGTGTCCAACAGACTGGAAGAGATCAATCTATGTTCCAATAGCAAAAGAACCAAAGTTTAAAAAGTGTGCAAATATTGTACAATATCCTTAATTTTATATTCTTGCAAAATAATGTTTAGGACCATCCAATGCAGATTAGAGCCCTATATATTAAAAAATGAATGCCGGATCTTCAAACATAGAAAACGGTGAGGAACCGAGGACATTGTTACTGATGCACGCTGGATAGTTTAGAAAACCAAAGAATATCAAGAGGAAATTACTATGTGGTTCATTGATAAAATGCCTTTGATTGTATTGATCATGTCAAACTGTGGCATTTGCTCAGAAAAATGGCAATCTCAGAATATCTCACTGTGTTTGTATTGATAAAGTTATACACAAGTTAGAAACCCACATTATAGCCAGAACATGGCAAAACAGATTGGCAAGGAGTATGACAAGGCTTTGTTCTCTCTCTTATTTATTCAATTTATATGCTGAATATATATTAAGGAAGACTGGATTGGAAGAAGATGAGAATGGTTTTGAAATTGGAGGAAGAAACATCAATAATTGTTCTAGGCTGGTGACTACCACTATGATATCTGAAATAGCAGTGGCAGGTCCTAGTAATAAAAGCTAAGGAACATAAAAAAATGAGTCAAAGATTACATATAAAAAAGACCTAATTTATAACAATAGATAGACAACTAGCCTTAGAGCGGACAATGACGGTATCAAAGTGGATATTTATTTATTTAGCGTGTAGCATATCATACATGGCCTAGCAATATAAATATTTCCTTTTAGGATCAACCATCACCAGTAAAGTAAATATCAAGATATTTTAACACTTGATACAACAACCATGAAGACCTAGAAAAAAATGTCATGAGGTCTCTGTATTGACAAAAATCAAAATAATGCAAGCAATACTAATTCCCGTGATGCTCTATGAAAGCAAAAGTTAGACTTGGAAGTAGCATTTGAACTTTGATGTTAGAAAAATTGAGAGAAGTTATGTACTTTCTCAAACTAACTTCTTTTAAACAGAAATGTATTTTCTGCAAATGTCATGAAGCTGAAATACATGTCATGTTCTAGAATTCCTTCTTTTTATCTATTTATTTATTATGAAAATTATTTGCTGCCCATCTTGTGTCTTACAACATAAAAACATTAAAGTCATCAATTATAAAACAACACAGCAGATAAATTCATTAATACAAAATGGCAAATGAGGGAACTGGACACATGGGGAGGGGAGGTGGAATTAGATTTTAATTAGTCAACCACCTACAATGTGAAGCTCCCACATAGGATCCTGAAACCATCTGTCAGAGCGAGGTCTTAAGGCTCTTATGAAACATTTGGAGGGTGGGAGCCAATCTTACCTCAGGGAGGAGGATATTCTAGAGCCATGGCAGAAAAGGCTGTTCTGGATCCCTCCAACCAAAATTTATTGGCTGACTGGATTTTATCTAACCATTTACCAGAGTTATTTAAATGCTTTTTTTCTTCTGTTCAATCATGTCTGATTCTCAAAGACTGCCTAGGTAAGTCCCTGCAGTTTTTTTGGAAATATTTTTTTAGAAGTGGTTTGGGACTGCCTCCTTTACTAGGGCTGATAGAAAGTGACTATCCCAACATCATGCATCAGGCTTTGTGCCTGAGGCAGAACTAGAAACTCATGTCTTAATCACTACACAAAACAGACTCTCATTGAAATGCTAAAATATAATACTTTTTTATTATTTCAAATTGGTTTATCTTAATATATGAGATCATACAGCCCATTATATAAAAATCAGTATTGTTACACTTTATATGTATAATTTTATTTTTGAACTGTTTAATGAAGTTAACTACAAATGATGAAAGCAACACAAGAACTGGACAAAGTATTTCATCTTAAAAAACAACACACACATACATTGAGAAAGAAAAAGCAATAGATGAAAATACCAGATTAGATCTTGCAGTGTAGTATATTTCTTCTGAACTGTCCAAAAAATCGTTACTGTCAGGCTGTTTATCAGATAAAACCAGAAACTCAAGTTAATTACTTCTAGACTAAAAGAAATCCAAGTATAAAGGGATATTTTGTATAATAACACACTTACTATTTAGTAGAGTTTTTAGAAGTCTACACAAATAATAGTTGGGTAAGTGTAATATCAAAATAGTTATCATTTAAAACAAATGTAACAGCAGTTGAAAAGGATGTCATTTCATTTTTATCTTTTCCCTCCCTCTGTTCTTCCTTCCTTCACCTCCCTTCTCCAAATTTAAAAATAGAAGTTCACTGAATAAAACAGATGTGATCCTCACATTTAATTATCCAAATATGTATGACTACAAAAAGCTATTGAATGAAAATAAGAAAACTGTTTAAGACCAAACCTGAAGCTAGAGTTTCTTGGGAATTTAAACTAAGTAAAATAAAAATATTAAATTAGCAATGGCCAACTACTGAATTAATAATCTAGTTGAATTATATAACTGTAAACATGTGTCATTTATTGGAAGCTGATTCATATACTCTACCTGAAGTTAAGTCCTTCCCCAAATAATTTCCATGTAAATTAGAGGGTTATCATAAATTTGTTAATAACTTGGTAGATTGTTAACATCTAATCTTCCTTTCAAAGGAAGAACGGATCATGTAAAAATCATGTCTCCTTTTTTTTAAAGAATTATACCTTTAATTACAGGAGCAGAAAAAAGTGGCTTGTTTTTCCTAAAACAGTTTTTTCCTTAATACAGGGAGAAATTAGCAAGCACTATAAATAGATATAGAAAATAAAATAGTTTCTATTTAGGTTCAATACCAATTCTGAATGTCCCAAACTACTCTTCAGACTGAGAAATTTTATGTAACGTTTATTGCTATAACTGGGTTGTATACTAAAAAGATGGAGAGCTGTTTTATGAGAGTTCTGACTTAAACATCGACCAAAGTGAGGTTGCAGATAACACTATGCAGAGATTGTGACCACTGTCACATTTACTAAAAGCAAGAAATTTATATTGGTTTAGATAAGTACAGTACTTCAGTATTTGCTTTAAGTGACTGATTTTGGATAGTTCCAAAAGTATCAGCTTTCACATTGCTCAAGAGAATAAAAATTAATGGGGAAAAAAATCGGAAAAAATTAATTGCTTGGAAAATAATAATGACATGCTGAAATGTAAAAATGACGCTAATCTATGTCAATCAGATGGTTTTACACAGGAAAAAAAATTAATTGATAAACTGAACAGTGTATAATCCAGTTTAAAAACCATTTGTATATACTCATAGCAATAATTATCTATACAGGAACCTTGCATTATAAAATAGGACTCCTGACTGATTTTGCTTATCAGAGACTAAAACAAAATATTAGCAGAAGCAATGTGACAGATGAAAAAGTATGCCTAAGATAGATGAGAATGATTTCTCAATGAATTTTAATTTAAAATCAGTAAAGCTGCGTGAAATAAAATATCTAGAAAGGATATAAACAAATCCAGAACGGACAGTATTGGTGGATAAATTCCAACTATTCCCTTCAAGATAAAGCTCTGAACTACAAGAACAGAAAGAACCTTGCATTAATTAAAATCCACTGATATAATAATCTGGATGGAGTAAATTGCTTAAATTAACATACACCAACTGCTATTACTGCTTAAAATTGTCAACAAACTAGGAGTTTGTCACTTATTTTAGGATATCCCATTTTCCTTTTTGTCACAATTCTAGGCCTGGGTATTATCAGATAAGGAGCCTCCAACAAGAATTTTTCCACCATCTTTATTCTGCACCATCTATCCACTATTCATTGGAGAATATATATCAAAATTCTAAGAATCTCTGGTGGGGATGGGAAATACTTTAAACTGAAATCCTAAGCAGTCATACTATTTAAAAGCCAAATGTAGTGCTGATGAATCTTTGGCTTTGGATGATCAAGCTTTGCCTCTCATTTCTTCCTAAAATTATCTTACTCTGCCCATCCTCAGCTGGCAACATTTTGCAATTTAAATGGGAAAGAAAATGTGCTAAGATCTGTGTTTCCACATGCTATTATCCTACTTGCAATTATGTACCAGAACCTTTGAAAGGCTACAGGGCTGCTTGATCACATATGACTATATAGGATAGGATGTTTAGGCAACATCCTATCACTATAAGACTGTGAACAAAAAGGGAAAAATTAAACTAGATACTAATTGTTAAAGAATGGAAACATTACTAATTTTATTGTCTCGCTCTGTTTGCATAACATTCCTTAGCAAATGGAAATTTTCTAAATTAAATATGACAGTAATTTACTAGCTTTTCTTTTAGTACATAACATTAAGTAAAACATAACAGTATCTATGTAATAACCAAAGATCCTGATAATTCAGAGGAAGATGAAGGATTAGATGAATATAGTGCTTCACAAAAAGCTGTTTTAGCATGCAGGTTTTTCCTAAGCCTCAGTCACTCATTTTAGCAATACATCAAGCTAAAATGTGCACCAAAGGAAATAGAAAATAAATTGACACAAGCTAAAATAAGAGACATCTATCTTCTGATGCAAGAAATCTTTTGTCCTGAGAGATAATTACAAAGGGTAATAAGAGGATAAAAAGGGTAAAAAGAGATAAATAGTTATAGAGAAATTGAATATGACAGGATACTGATTAAGTTAGTGTAGCAATTCCTCATAGCTGATTTCATTCGTTCCTTCCTTCCCTCCCTCCCTCCTGCCACAAAAAGAAATGACTCTACATAGTTTAGAAGATATAGTTTACAATATGGAAAGTTTGTATGCTTTTCCCAGAATTATTTCAATCTTCCTAGAAGTTTGCACTTCCAGTTGTAACAGTTGCCATACACCAAATCCCGTCCTCCATCCACCTACCTCCTATACAAAATAAAGCTTCAACTTTACAGATGGCAAAGGAGAAATATTCAATAATGAAAAAACAAGATACAGGTTAACTCCTCTTTGAGGGTAAATGTTCGTTCCCCGAGCTTGTGGGTAGTTTTCGAATGTTCTTTTTTAACTCCTCTTTACTAACTTAAAACCTATAAAGTGAACAGAATATTTATATTGTGTTCTAGCAGTCTTGATAGATGCTATTAAATAATTTAAGACACCTTAATTATAATGGCACCTGTTTTTACTGTATCCTATACTAAAGCAATTGAAAGAAGTAGAGACAAGAATGGGAAAGGTGTGGAAATTGCCCTTTTGAGTGGTGATACTTATAGCCGTTGCTGATTAAAATTTAAAATTCCCAGACTATATATAAATTCCTCAGATAATTTCTTAATATAGTGAACAAACTACAAATATATCCTATAGTGAACAAAGTGCATAGTTTATAGATTTCACCATTCACAAATTTTAGAGAAGAAATCTAATATGGTTATGTTACTTACGAACTCATGATGCGGCTCCGTCTCCTTTCTTAAAGGAGGATCAAATTTTACTTGACCAACTATTAAAAAGAATAAGTGATAAGAAATGGTTATATTTTCTCCCATTGATTTTCCAAATTATTGTATTATTATTCTGGGGAGCACTAAGAAACACAGGAAAAAACCCAAGAACAAAAACAAAATAGAAGCCCAGATGATCTTGTCTATAAATAACAACAAAAACTCGAAGTTATAGATAATTAATGAAGCCTGGTTGAAAAAACTGTGAGACTCACATCCTTTCTTCCCCATCAGCATATAAACAAATAAAAGTTTAGTTAGCTCTACTACTGCACAAACTCAATAGGAACTGACTACTGCCTTTTACCTAAGAAGGTGATTAATGGGAAAAACCCATGCCCGACAGGAGGGAAGAACAGACAGGAGGGAAGCAAGATTTAATATACTTGCTTAGGGAGTAAATCACACAATTCAGCAGTTCTTACTACAGAATAACATACATTTGATTGTGTTGTAAAGAAAGTCCAAGTAGATCTTTGAAAGACCACTAAACTTAATTTTTCTGCTCCCTTTTTCTTGTTCAGTGTAATGTTATATGGGAATGATTTGGGAGACAAGTGGAAGAGCTGCAGACTAGATAACATTCAGACAAGCAACACCTGAGTCTACAGAAGGAATGAAGGTGTGGCAAACTCTCACAAGGTTTCTTGAACTATAAAGGTGAATGGGAATATACTTTGAGACTAGGAAGATTTTGTTACTGTAGTATTAGAATAAAGTAAGAACTAGTATCGTACTTCTGGGTGTACTTCTTTCCTGGACTACCTCACAAGTTTGGCACTCACTGTTTGCATTTCAATATTAAACTAATAAGCAATTGGGCTAGGATGCCTAATCAAAAAGAGATGGCAAATATCCCATATGAATTAGGCGTGCAGATATGAGTAGTTTATTCAGGTTAGTTTATAATGAGTGACTACTTACAGTTTATTTCAGAGCGTGTTTTTTCTTCTCTCACATTTCTACTTGTTGAGTGAATTCTATGAGGTACAAGAGGCTGGGAAAAATATTATATTAAATATTCATTAAATATGAACAAAATTTTCCCCACTTTAAAAATCACAGTACAAGATATTTTTGTGATCCACTGAAACTTGAATTTAAAATCAGTTTCAAACAACGACATTTCCTGGGAAGGAAGAAATAATTTTGATTTTCAAATTAACTGCTCCAAAATTTTCATTAATTTCCAGTAGAAAGTCACACTTGGTTTAAAAATTTTACTTCTTTATATAATAAACATTATCTACTGAGATGTATTTGGCAAAGACATAATTCTTATACCTCTATCCAAATTCAAGGAAGGCCTTAGGCAAGACTTTTCAAGGGGAAGATGCTATCTTTGATTTTTAAAAAACCTATCCTTTATTAGGAAAGCATCTTTTCCATTGTTGTTTCTAATCTACCATCAGAACTCCCTGGACAAGTTAATTAAATTAACCATGAAAAATGAAAACAAGCAGTTGTGCACTTTGGACAATAATAATCATTTAAGGATTATTTATATTTTGTCATGCAAAACACAATGTATACATATACAGGACATGCATCAAGCAATAGCTTTTAATTTACTGGAAAAAAAAAACTATAAACACTGTGGTTGCTATGCTGGATTAAACCACTTCTGGTATTCTCATGGCTACTGCATGTCTATGTACTTCCACAGAACCTACTGGATCTTTGTGATAAGGACAAAAGAGACTGTCCTAATTATTATATTTGTTTTTGAAGATTTTATTCTTGAATTCAGCATTAAACACAGATTAAGGAGCATTGTATTTTTTCAAACTTTTTTTTCTAACAGGAATCCAGTTTCATTATTAATTCAGCATTTACTAACATATTTTCCACTAAAGAAGGATGCATAGCATCAAACAGAAATATGCACATAATTTTAAAATAGCCTTCTTGGCTGAGGATGATTTGACTGTAGTCCAATCTACATAGATTGTGCTAACTTGTTATGTTAAATATCACATGGATGTAAGTATGAGGACAGGAAATCTGGTGCCCTTCAGATATATTGTATTATAATTCCCACTACTGGGAAACCCAATATGGGTTTATATAGCCAAAAAGCATTAGAAATATGCTTTGTAATCAGGGTGGAGTGAGGTGTTGGGGATTGTTATTTTATTATTTTAATTTATTTTATATTGTGTTTTTATTTCCTGTAAGCTGCCTTGAGTCGCCGTGAGCGAGTAGGCAGCAATATAAATTTTCCAAATTAAATAAAATATGGTAATTTAAACTTACTGAAGAAGACTAGCCTACTTTGTGTGCCTGCTGTAAAATAGTATGTTTTAAGTACTTATATCAGATTGGTTATATAGCCAAATGTTTAATTATCAAAGCTATATTTAAATGATATTCTTACCTCAGGATCATCATCATCAAAATCATGATAGGTGGAATGATCAGGATTATTCATTTTATCCAACAGTTCGATAGCAAGAGTCCGGGTTAAAGGCTGGGTAATAAAAGGGTGCTTAAAATACAAAATGCAATCGGTAAGTATATGAAAGATACTTGCCTGATAACTTGAACGTTGTAATTTTATTTATTAAATTTATATGTTGCCCCTTTCAATGTTGAGCTACTTTGGGTGGCTTACAACATCATAAAAATATGAAAAGCATTAAAGAAAAATTAACCTTAACCCTTAATATGAATAGACTTCTCAAAACATTCTGGATGAATTCTAAATAGCCAACAGAGATATTTCAATACTTTCCATGCTTTGCAAGAAGCTACCCCACATTTCCATATTTTTAAATTATGCAGAGGGTAAGACTAAGGTACCTGACCATATGGTAATCACAGGAAATCTATTAAAATTATAACTGGCAGGGAAGACTTTACAAACATTGTAAGAAAAGGAAAGAGCAGGTTAATACTATCCAAGCTGCAGAGTAGTCAAACCAAGTTCAAATAATAGCACATATGGCTCCCTAGCTTATAGATCCTGTTTTTTAATGCCTGGTTGGTTGTTGGTTAAAGACATATCATTCAGGACCAAGCACGTATCACAGAGAGCTGATTTTGGATAAAGGGATTCTGCTGGTATATCACCTATTGTACTGCCTAGCAGTATCTGCACTGACCTAAAATCTAACAAGGAAAATCTATTCAACTAACCAGAAAAATAAGCAGCCCCAAGTAAGGTGTCTAAATTAGATGCTGAATTTTTCCAGCACTTCCTATTGAAAGCTTTCTTCACACAATAAAAGTGGATATAAATAATTTTAAAATGGTTTGGAAAAGGATAGAAAACTCATTTATACCTGTAATAGTTTTTCAGCTGTAGGCCTTTTTTTAGGATTCTTTGTAAGTGCCATTTTGACAAAATGATGAAAGCTATTTGACCTGTAACACAAAATTATAGTTTTTAGAAAGATAGTTAATGTTCACAATAACTAATACAATGCAACTATATTGCTGTAATATTTACCATTTCATTTTGTCCTTTAGTTTGGGAGGCTGAAAATTGCTTTTTGACATTAAAAACAGTGCTCTGAAAAAGAAGAAAAGTGATTACTTCTACAAAATTCCTGCCACAAGTTGACTTGCATGTAGAGAAGCAACACTGTGTTTGCCTTTACCAAGAAAAAGATAATTCTCAATGGACAGATGATCTAATCCAGCGTTCTACAACCTTTCTGGGTTGGGGACCTGGTGCGTGGGGAGAGAGGGGATGGTCTTATGTGAGGGCCAGGCATGTGCACATAACTTCAATTGCTGCTCACATGAGTGGAGTGATGAGTGCCAACTGCTTAAGTGTGGCAGTGTGCACATGCATGCTCACCTCCCGCTGGTGTGGCCCAGTTCCAAGGATAGTGGATTAAGACCTCTGATCTAATCCATTACTATTTCTAGTCCAGGCTTTTATGGACTCTAAATATGTAAGCCAGTGGTGGGATTCAAAAATTTTTACCACTGGTTCGGTGGGCATGGCTTGGTGGGTGTGCTTTGTGTGCACGCATGCACCAAATGCACACTTTGTGCAGGCACAGAGGTGTTCCAAACCCACCTCCTGCAAACCTGCACTCTCCTGGTCGCTTCAGCAGTTGCTGTGCGGCACTCTGCTGTGCCGCGCAAAGAGCTGCGCTTCAAAAGCAGAGGCTAAATATGAGTATGGGAGCCCGGGTGGGCCCAACAGCAGAGTGGCAGAGAGAACCGGTTCGGTCTCTGCTACTCATTGCTGCTACTGAATAGAACTGGGCCAAACCGGTAGAATACCACCACTGGTCTGATCTTCATTTTTCCTTCTGTCTGGGGACCCCAGAAATATTTAATGATATCATAAGGTGTACCAGATGACTAAGGCCAAACATTTCAGCCATTATAAAGCAATTTCTAAATTGTAGTGTTTTCAAGCCAGAAATTCAAGCAACTTGCCTCTATGAAAGTTAGTCTATGCATTTCCAGCTTTATTGTACTCCCAAATAACATAACTAAAATTTGTGGATTTCATTTTAAATTGTGCTGCTTAGGTTAAAAAGCTGGAGGTTGTCCTTAATATATTCCAACTTCTGGTATTATATGTTAAAATACTTTATTACAACCAATACAGTCAAAAATAAACAATCTTTTTAAATTGTCTTTTTTTCTTAGCTGCTATATATTAGGTATTTGAATTCACATCCTTCTGCCTTTTCTGAAACTTGCCTATTCATTTGGTGTTTCTTTCTAGCACTCTTATTTGAACAATCTTGAGCAAAATTTGGCTGTATGACGAATAAATATAGTCAACAGCACTATTTTCAACCTCTAGAACACACCTTCTAGCCAAAAAGTTATTAGAGCTTATTATTACTTACTCACTCACCTCATGGGGTGCAAATCAAACATTGGAGGCTGAAGTTCTGCTAGTTCTATAGAAGTAATCCCAACAGCCCAAAGGTCACAAAGTTGATTATATCCACCTTTCCTTTCAACAGCAGCAACCTCAGGAGCCATCCTAAAGAAAATAAACAGAAAAATGGCTTATTCCTAGATTTTAAGACATCATTCCATCCAAACATTTTTCAATCTATTTATGTGGTAGTTAAAAGAGTAATGACTAGCAAAGAGGCTAAGATATATTTCAACTGCTCTTCTATCTCCATGAACCTCAAATCTAGCTGCCAATGTTCCTCCCCATTTTAAAAAAAAGCTTTTCCTTTGCTATATTATTCTTGTTAAAGTTATAAGAATAGACCAGATTAATATCTGATATTGATGTTGTGACTTTACAATTATTGTTAATGATATAAATCTATTTTGCTTCTGAGCAACAGGCTTCTCCAGCTTTGCTCAACATACTTCCATATAACTCTAGGCAAGGATATTATCACATACAAGTCAATTAACAACATAGACAAAAGACATTCAGCATGTCTACCACACAAATGGAAAATGGACTTAGTATTAAATTCCAGGATACTCATGGAAACCTCTCTCGGTACATAGAATGCTTCCATTACTTTGACTTGTAAAATGTTTTAAATGTTATTGTAATTGTAAATAAAATTTAAAAAGAAGCAAAGCAATGCACTAGGTCTCAAGAATTATATTTCTTCCCAATGTTCTAGGGCCCTCCCTCATCTCTCTCTTTATATATACCATAGGCATTTCTAAAAAATAAAAATAATAATATAGAAGAAAAATTAAAGGTAAATTAAAAATGCAGTAACTGGCTTTATATACTGGCCAACTGGCTCTCCACCGAAAAAAGGACGATAATGAATATCCTTGGCTGGCAGAGATACTGACGAGGAATAACCCTCCAAGTTTGTTTCTAACAAATTGGTGTTTTTCAACTGTCCAATTTTTAATAATGTAGCATTTGTAATTGGCAATCATTTTACTAATTATAAGCCTTGCTTAGTCGTTTTCTTCAATAGGTTTTCAAAATATTAAATGTTCATTAGTTCAAAAATAGGAGAAGATCCTTGGAATAAAAGTAAATTACCAGTATGGAGTTCCAATGAAAGATTTCCTTTTTGCAATTGTAGCTGTTATTTGTGCTGCTACTCCAAAATCAGCTATAAAAGAATATGGAAGATAATAAGTACACATATTTATAATAAACAGAATATTTAAAAACTGAAAGTCTTGGTATAGATAATATTTTTATGAAGTAGCCAAAACAATTTTTGAAAACTTTTGTAATGTTCTTTTCATGTTTCTGTTTCAGCATCATTCATTATCTTCCACAAGATGCAAGTATTTATTAAAGATTGGTTATCCCAGTCTCACATCAGCTCATGTTGTAACGACAAAAGTCCCTCTTTCATTAGATCTTATTTATAATAACTATATTAGGTAATTGTCATTTTAGGTAATTGCATAACTGAAGAAAGAAATCTAATTTGAAATACACAACAGGGACTCAAAACTGCCACATGAAGTTCTCACAAACAAACTATCTTGACAGGAATCTTAAAGTATATTAAACATTAGCCTGCATAAAACTGAACTTATATAGAAGTACTTACCCAACTTCACATGGCCATTATCAGTTAAAAGAATATTTGCTCCCTTAGGGAAAAATGGTAAAATACATATTTTTAGAATTTGTTTTTTTTTAATGTTTATATTCATATAGGTATCAGTACAAATGTATACTACATGTTATAAACTGTGTAAATCTTCAAACTATCGATGTTAGAAATTATTTTCATTATTATGCTAAACTTATGTAGACAATAGGCAAGACATCTCAAGAAAATGCCAACTAAAGTACCAACTAAACTGCCTATAAATATAGCAGGCAAACAAGAACAAATATTTAAAAATGACAGTAAAATAATATTTTTTGTAATTAAGAGAGATATCTTCTGCTTTAGAAGATAAAACTGGAACAAAATAGTGTAAGCATAAAATAGATGTGAAGCTATTTTAGATCTACACAGTGGTGGTAACAGTGACAAAATATGTTACTTTTATGTCTTTTATTACATCTGTGGATTCCCCTTGGCTCAGTCCAGACTATCCAGACCTTGTTAGGAAAGAACAGGTAGGTTGATATACTTGCAGTATACTGCAAGCTTTCTTCAGATAAAACAATAACTCATCTTCACTTGAAATTGAATGACATTTGGGAGAATTACACAAGGGCATTATTTTGATATTGCAGAATCCAAGGAAATGGATAGAGTCCTCAATAATACAAGTTCCACCATCTGAGGAACAGATTTCGAAGCCATGTTCACCTGGCTCTGAGAGGTGACAAATAAGGAAGGGTGCTGTAACAAAAGCCTTGAGTTCGGGGTGCAACTTTTCTTGAACACCCCAATTCTCAATCCAGCCATATTAAACATGCTTTACAAAGGCTCTTCCATTTTGGGGGAAGATTCTGAGGAATCATTTGCAGATTATCAAGCAGATAAATCAAGCAGATTATCTAAATCCCCTTCAGTCAGATTGCAGACCTGAATATGTGATGGAAACGGCATTGGTCACTGTGGATGACCTTTAAGCCTTTATCCATTTTTAGCTGGTGTACTATTTGCAGTTCTAGCTAAACCAGGAAGCCCTGATTATGCTGATTTACAACCACATTATCATGTAGCTCAACTGAGATGTGGGCTATCCTTAAAGATAAAAAATGCCTTCAGGCATATGAACACTAGACAACACTAGATATGTAAGCATGTAGTAACAAAGTCAAAAGCAAAACAGTGTAATAGAAAACACATTCAAGTCAGAACATTGAACTAAAAGGCAAATTCTATTGAAATCTAAATATTACCTTGGAAACAGTTCATGGTAAGAGTAAGCAGTTTCTGAATGAAATTTATTAGACTGCCTTATTCAAAAGTAAATTGCGAAAAACTAAGGTAGACACTTAACAAAAACTCTACCAGGAGAGACAGAACAGAGATTAAAATAGGATTGTGAATTTTCAATTTCAGAATAAAAAGTATAAAATTGACAAAAGGTACTACAGAAAATGTAACATGGATTAACTTGTTTGCCTAATATCCCAAACACAGAAAAAAGGAAAAATATTTTCCAAACTGGACCAATTAAAACAGAGAACTGGCCAAAACTTGGGAAGGGGGAGAACCGACATTTTGCATAACTTGTTCCATGCATATCTCCTTGAATATGGATGTTACAGAACCAAACTTTGTGTTTTTTGCAACAAACAAACGGTGTTGGTTTAATTAGCATGAAATAACTTTAACTTAGTTGGTTCAAAAGAATCAAAGCTCAATTGTCATTATTACACAATTTTTTCTTATTTGTAAAAATATTCCTTCAGATAAGTCATTTCATATTATTGCAATAATAATCTCATGGTCACAGTCTTACTTCATTTTATAAAGTTCAGCTGGGAATTTTATACACTTTAAAAATAATTTCAACAATATTCCTACCTTTATATCTCTGTGCATTTTTCCTTTACTATGCAGGTAATACAATCCCTATAATTGAAAGAAAAGGAATAAAGTACTTAGAGAAAGATAGGTTTTCTGTGATTGTAAGTTCTATATCGTAAAAAATTAACTAGATTTTTAACAACTGCAAAGGTGTAGTTCTCTTATGTTTGAAATAAATATCACTGCATCACCAATCCATGCTTGAAGAAATGACAGAAGGAAAGATAGAGAACTGTTATAAAACAGCTGACTTTCATCTAAAAAATGTAATCCTTCACAAATGGTTAATATATTTTTATTACTGAAAGGCAAGCATAAGCAATAAGCACACAGCTTCACTGAAGCTTGTCATCTGAAATAGACTGGTGTCAAAAAGAAGCACTACTGTAATCAATTACTGGTCCCTTCTTCTGATAGAAGAACTATACTTCTTCTGTTCAGGATCCGGGTGCCAAGCATTTCTTCTTTTCTTATGAAACCTGCCATATGAGTGAGAAGTCAAACAAAAATCTTTGTAATCATCACAACCGCTCATTTTGTACCTAAATTTCAAAGGCAAATTCTCTGCACAAGACAGGTTTAGCTCTCTACAGCTCTGTAAGGCAATGCATACAGATACATAAACACATACCTAAGGGCAAGTGCAGAGGCTGCATTTTGTTTTGGTGGTTAAAGCTCAGCTAAGAAGCATTATTTTAGGAAAATGCATATCTTACAATTGTGCACCCCAATTATTCAACAGAAAAGTCTGGTATTTTTTTTGTATCCTAAAAGCCAACAGTGTAACAATTTGTTTACCTGCAGTGTCTCTCTGCTTACATAAGCAATCTGCTGTTCTGAAAGTGGTCCAGTCACTAAAAGAGAATCCATCCAAATTAGTTAGAAGATCTACTATAATTCATTGCTTACTTTGAAAAACTCAAAATCTCTTGCTTGCTTTTATGTACATATATTCACTGTTCATATTCTGAACTTTAAATAAACATCACAGAAGAAAACTTTTGTATTCAAGTTTTGCCAGAAACCCAAGAAAAATATAGAATAAAAAATTTCAGCTGAAACTCATATTAATGCCACAAGGATTAAATCTCCTTCTATTGCACTATTATAAATTAACCCAAGCCTGCTATAATGATTAACTGAGATAGTTTAACTGTAAAAATTATATTTTCACACAGCCATCGTGGCACAGTGGTTAGAGTGCAGTACTGCAGGCTACTTCTGCTGAGAGATGGCTGCCTGCAATTTGGCAGATCGAATCTCACCAGGCCCAAGTTTGACTCAGCCTTTCATCCATCTGAGGTGGGTAAAATGAGGACCCACCTTGGGGGCAATATGCTGACCCTGTAAACTGCTTAGAGGGCTGTACAAGTACTGTGAAGCGATATATAAGTCTAAGTGCTATTGCTATATTTGTAAGATAAATTATGTGCAATGTTTGAACTGCCATCTATTTTCTACACCTGGACTATTGCAATGTACTCTATATATGGGGTATCGTTGAAGAATATCTGGAAGCTTCAGTGCAGAACACAGCTGAGCAGGGCAGTTCTTGGTTCATGTTACAATGCTGTTCTGTAAGCTGCAATGGCTACTAATTAGTTTCTACCCCCAACCACGCCCCAGTACTACCCCCAGCCCTCCAAAGTCAAACACAACCCCTGATGCGGCCCTCAATGAAATAGAGTTTGACACCCCTGCTGAACACATGCTGGTCCTTCCCACTCCATCCTGGTCAATTTTCTTTTAACTGAATTTTAAATTTAAGATCCTGTTTATTGTTTTAATATTTTATAGTGCATTTTAATTGAATGTTTGCAAGCTGTCTAGAGTAGCTTTGGTGAGGTGGATGGATCTTATTTATTTGGTAAATAAATAAGATAAATGTTTAGGGCTGTTAATTTTATGATTTGTATTTTTACAAATGGAACTTGCAGAATATTCTGGTATAATTCTAATTTACCATTCCCTCCAAACAGGGTTTCTATTCTATTCCCCCCCCCCCAAATACTCTCCCTAATCCCTAACATTTTATGATTTCTTGATCATTGTTATTTCAAAGAAATAAACTAACAAACTAGGAAGCCAAATGACTGAGATGGGGCACCATTCAAGCATATGTATACCTTTGGAATGGTAAGGTTTTCTTCAATAAACGACTTTGCAAACATTCTTTAATGTTTACTTGTTTTTAGTGCTCCTCTCTGAGAGAAGCTTGAGTCATCAGAATTGGATACAATATTCGGGATGTAGTCTGACCCAGTGGTCGCCAACCGGTGGGCTGCGTTGAGAAAATTTGGAAGGTCCACAGAGAAATATCATCCCCAGAACACCCCCCAAAGCAATTAATCCAGACTGCACAGGAGCATAAGTCTGCTCCGCCCAAATGGCCCGCGAGAACCCTCCCTGCCCATTCACTCCTTACCTGGCAAACTTGCCTGCTAACTTGCTATTTTTCCTTCCCCCCACCCACCATCAGCTGTTCTGCTGTGCCAGGAGATTTAGATTAGCTAGAAAGCAGGCAATCATTGGATTTCTTGCTTTCTAGCTAATCTTTAGATCTTTGGCTCTGCGTTTAAGCAGAGCCGAACCTCCCTTAGGACTGAAGCTTCTATTATTCAGTGCAGACTCAGATAACCTATGGCAGAAACCCAGATCTCTAAGTGAACCTGTGATTCTGTGAGCAACTCAATCTGCCTGCCTGCTTTGCCCGATTTTGGGTAAAATTGCTCTTTTTAAAAAAATAAAAATTCAATATTTACATACATGGTGTGTTGTTAGTTAATTTTATGAGTTTGTTTGCAAGCAAATTTTATGTGACAGACTCAGGTAGCCGATGGCAGAAAGATAGATCTCTGAATCTGTGATTCTGTGAGCAACTCAATCTGCCCAACTGCTTTGCCTGATTTTGGGTAAAAATTGCTCTTTCTTTAAAAAAATAAAAAATCTGTGTTACACACTTAATTATTCCTCCCAGCTTAAT
This sequence comes from Hydrophis major, assembly GCA_033807585.1. NCBI lineage: Eukaryota > Metazoa > Chordata > Lepidosauria > Squamata > Elapidae > Hydrophis > Hydrophis major. The sequence goes on along the minus strand of CM066328.1, from coordinate 387,608,436 downwards.
ACCTTCAGTGAGTATGATTATTCAACCAATGGTAATGCCAGCCCCTTTGTTGATATCTTCTCTACTAGACCTCATGGCAGACTTTATTGAACACTCTGCTGAAGCCAAGCTATGCCAATCTCTTTGTCAACTAAATTGATTACTTTATTAAAATAATAACAACAAAACAACTGGTCAGTTTGGCATGATTATCTTTGTTCCAGGTTGGCTTCTGATAAACAATACACTCTTCTCTAAATCCTCAAAAACTTAATAATCTGGTCCAAACTTTTCATTGATGTGAACATTAAGCTGATTAGTTTGTAACTATCCAGATCTCTCCTGTTTAAAGAATGGGTCACTATTTGCCTTCCTCCAATTCTCTTTTCACCCCCAAGATTGCTGAAAGATTATAGAAAAAAGATCTGAGATGATACACATTGTGGTTCTGATTAAAGAGGAAAAAAAGAGGGTGGGACACATAACAGCTAACTGCCACCTGGCAATCCCCATATTTGCCTCTATTACTAGCTAGCCTGTTTTATACAATTATTTCTAAATTTTTCAATTAACAAGAGAATAACAAAATAACATACTTTTCAAAAGAATAATTATGACAGAAGAGCTTGTGTCTCCAGCAATTAAAACTAATGAAGTTTCACATTATTTCACATGGTTAGTTTATTATTTTGTGGTACCCATGGACAAGAGTTAATGTATTATTTTATGTATGTACTCAATATCAAATTAATGAAAGAAAACAACCATTATATTTAAATACATATTTTCAAAATAATACGATAACATTTGCCAACTTACCATGGTAAATATCCTGTAATGAACCACCTCCACAGAACTCCATGCAAATCCACAATTTATCACGTCTAAACATCAAGGGTCTGATTAGTTTTGCATATTTATAAACACTTCATGCAATCTTAACTATGAAACTTCAAGATTTTGCAATATATTTTGAGGAAAACTAAGCCTTGAATACTTTCATCTTTCCAAAACAGAAGGCTATTCCACTTTGCTCTCACTTCTTCATGAAATTCCAGTACCAACAAATTCTAATTTTGACTATTGGAAGCAGACTCTTACAAAAATTCTAAATTACTGCTGAATTCTGTATTTAGAAGACTTATTGAAAAGTATGATAATTCATTTTAATGAATTAAAATCTAATCCGTTTTGCTTTGTTTGCTATCTAGATGTTAAGAGTTTGTCAGAGTTTTGATATCAGTATTTATACTTTAAAATAACAAAAACTAGCTCTATAGCCATGCTCTGCTATGAAACTATGTGATTGGGCTTAGTTTTGGGGAAGGAAAATAAGGGGAAAAAATTGTGAATACCATTGGTATCCATCTGGCTAGCGTGATCTGTTAACTGAAATTAGGCAGTACACAATATGAACTTCCTAGGGAAGTTCCTAGGGAATGCCACAGTTAATTAGAAATCCAGGGTCATACTAGGTTTTATTTTTGCAAACAGTGAACAATGTTTACGTTCTTATTTTATGTACATTGTAAAAATTATACCTGAGATAGCTGCCAAAATAAGCAACGATGTTTGGATGTTTACAATCTTTCATCATAATGATTTCCTGCTGCACAACAGCAAAATCTTCACCTATGAAAAAAACATGTTTAGCTTATGCTTATAGAAAGAATGCCCCATTACTTACATAAAAAGCACTTCAATTCCTGAAAATTAATAAATCAATTATTTCCCCATTATATTTAATTACAATATATAAGTTATTCAATTTTTGAAGTCATGATATAACACAATAAAAAATTAACATTAGTAGAAAACAGTAATGAAGTATGATCACCCAATATGCCAGCATTCAAGTTATCAATATTTTACTAAAACAGGTTATCAATATCTCACCAGGAAAACATAGATTAACTATTGATATTATCCTGTTAAATAGAACAAGTATTATTTACTTCTATAGTTACAAATAGGATTTGGTATTTAAATTTATTAGTTATGTTGCCACTGTTGGAAATGGCTGATCCATGCTAAATTCTCCCACCACCAAATTTAAAACATGGAATATGGTCCTTCAGAATTCTAGGTGTTACTGATAAAGAGACTAACATAGGAAACCACTGAATAAACTTCCAGCAACAGAAAGAACAATATATTTTCTGTTTTTTGCAATGTTATACAGATATACCTGCCATCAAGAATTATTATATATGTCTATTTCACTATGGATTGGGAAACTGACATCAATGTTATCCAAAACAGATTGTGACAACATTGTTCATCTTATATTTAACAATATAGAACTGAGGGTATGCAATACGGATTTACATGTACACTGGGAGTGAAACAACAGGAACAGAAGCTATGAACCAGTTGCTGTGATAAATATTACAAATGCAATTACTGAAAATTCTTTAAATATTCATTTTTGTCTTTTGTAACTAACATTTCTGACTGCGTTTCAAGTTTTGCTGTAAATCAACAAGCAAGAATATCTGCAGTTCTAAATAAAAACCTATGATCTCGATGACATCTAATGACACCTAGTCTGCAGAGTAGTATGTAACAAAAGTTGAAGAGATGTACATAAATTATACAATCAATAATAAACACTTTTTAATTTAGCTCCAAAGTCTACAGCTTCCAGGTATGTTTACCTTGGTAGTAAGATCATAGAGTAGGCAGTTTGCTTTTGGTCTATATTCTATTGTGCTAATCTCTAGCTATTCTATTAATTTATAAAGGACCTTGAAATATAGTGAAAGCATTACCTACATCTATTTTTGCTTAGGTCATCTTCTGAAATTAATACAGTTACATTGTAGTGCAACTTTATTTCAAGCCTCACTCATATTACCCAGAGCAAATGCTATTGGATGTGATTCTGCAATTTCCTGGTTTGACAGCAAATTGTTAATTTATGCCAATCTTATTACCATTTCTTTCTTTTTTTTTAGTTTTAATTTAAAAACCCCCAAAACATTCTAAACTTTTGGCTGATTAAAGCAACCAAGTAGCTAACCTCATTTTTTTCTCTTCCACTAGCTAATTGGGTGCCTATGCAATGTCCTTAGTACAACATCTTTTTAGTTAAGATCGCAGAAATATGCTGTAGTTTAACCACCATGACTACTAACCACTTATTATCTTAATATTTATTAGTTATTCTTATATGTAGTAAAGCATTCCTGTTCACTTTCTCTACATCACATAAATTCCACATCATTTATTTCACCTTTCCCCAGCTGCCTTTTAAAAGGTAAATACTCTCAAACATTCTTCATAGGGCGTGTATCTAGAAAAGTAAATTCTTCGAAGTGTTTCCATTTTTATTTATTTTTATCCTGCTTTGCTACCAAACAGCACTCAAAGTATCTGACAAAAGTATTAAAAATAAAAGTAAAATATGTTTAAATCCCATATTAAACACTGTAAATAATACATGCAAAGGAAAACTGTAGTAACACACACTAAAATTAACATTTCAATAGCAACTTTTTCAATATGCAAATTCAGGTGGAATTAACAACTTCAATTCTACTTTTTAAAGAGGCCCATTTATGCATCAACCTTATTTTGCTTTCCTAAGTGTTACCCTTTCATGATATGGAGGCTAGTTACATATCATTTAAACATTCCAATAGAAAGGCAATTTTTGATTATATAGGAAAATGTGCAGCTAAAATTATTTATATTCTACTGGGTCATTGTATCATTTAAAAAGAAAGAAAACATGCAACGGTAATTTTTAAAAAAATACAGGAAATAGAAATCTTGAGATTAAAAACTGCTTACCTGGTTCTAATTTTATTACTTTAATTGCAGCCAGTTCACTTGTATTAACATTCCGAGCCTATTTTTTAAAAAGAGAAATTGAGTAAATTAAACTGTGTTTTAGAATCATTCTAAAAGCACAAATCCAGAGACTTAAAAAATATCTTCAAACTGAGCTCAATTTGTAGAGATGAGGACTTCGGAGTGAAAGGGAGATCCCCAAGCACATGCAATGAGGATTTCCAGAGATAGATGGGCTATAAAATATCAAAACACCATAATTAATTGTATCCTAATAATGGTATAGTACTGTACAAATTATAAAATATAGGAATCCTTCAGGTTAATCTCACTTCTTGATTTTCTTTGGCAACAAGAAGGAATTTCCTATTTTATCTATATTTTATCTTTATCCATAACAATAGCTTGATGAAATAACGTCCCATTTGCCACCAAATATTTCTGCCTTTGAATAAAACTGCCAGCAGAATTAAGGATTCATACAGTACAGTTTAAAAGTCAAAACAGACAGGAAAAGTACAATTCAATTTTGCCTCAAAAATAATTAATTCTGTATTGTAATCAATACAGTGCAATGATATTCTTCTTAAATATTTTAAGCATGCTGGTGGGAAATTGTTAATGAAGAGTTACCTAAACCAGTGGTCCCCAACCTTTTTTGTACCAGGGACCAGTTTCACGCAGAAACACCTTTTCAAGGACCAGGGGGGGAGGGGAGGAGTCCGAGTTTGGTGGTTTGCTTGCAGACATTTCATTACCTGACTAGGTAACATCTGATAAAATATCTTCCAGCAAACCACCAAGTTCAGGGAGCGCCAATGCCTCCTCATTGCAACCCTGAGCGACAGATATTTTCTTCTATTGGGACATTTAAAACGGAGGGTTTCAGCTGCAGATTCAGGAACTGCGCCGGGCTGAGGAGCGCCTTCAAAACTGAGCACTGGGCGGCGGTGGCCCACGGCTCTCGGCCCTGCCTTCCTCAGCCCCATCTCTCAGGTGTCTCTCTCCCTCCCTCCCTCAGGTGTCTGCCTCGTTCCTCTCTCAGTTGCTCTCTCGCTCCTCCACCAGCCCAGGAAGAAACTGCTTCAAAGAAACCGGCAGCATGGCTTTTCCTGTTGCTGAAGCTCCTCCGAAGCGCCCATTCACCCCCACCCCGCCGCCCACGCACGGTTCAATCCAGTGCTCCGTTCTGCCTGCCTTCGTTTCTGGTTGTTTCGGAGCAGCTTCGGCTGATAAAAAGAAGCAAATAGTTATTATTCTCAGCCGAAGCTGCTCCGAAACAACCAGAAACGAAGGCAGGCAGGCAGGCAGAACGAAGCACTGGATTGAACCACGGGTGGCTTGGTGGGGGTGAACGGGCGCTTCGGAGGAGCTGCGCCGACAGGAAGCCACCCTGCCAGCTTCTTTGAAGCAGTTTCTTCCTGGGCTGGTGGAGGAGTGAGAGAGCAACTGAGATAGGAAGGAGGCGGGAGGAAACCGAAGCCGCTGAGCCAGAGAGCAGGACAGGCTTTGGTTGCTTCCTCCCTCCTCTTCTTTCATTTGTGTCCTTGATCCCTGATCCCAGCAGCATTCACTGAAGGCGAAGAAAGCCGCCATATTTTTTCTTTTCTTTTCTTTGCGGCCCGGTACAAAGTGATCCACGGACCGGTCCCGGTCCGCGGCCCAGTGGTTGGGGACCCCTGACCTAAACTCTATGAGATATAAAAAGGAATAAGACAGGAATGCCTACTGTTCCTTCTCTTGTTTATTTTAGTTCTGAAAATACTGAACATAAGGCAAAATGAGAGGATTGTGTGACTAAATATTTTAAAAAATGTATAAGTTGAGGGATTTTGCAGGTGACTTGATATTGGTTCTGAAAGATCTTTTAAAAGAAATTGAAATATTATGATGTATTATTTATTTATTTAATAGGCAAATTAAAAGAATTTGGTCCCTTAACAGGTTTTAAGAATAAACAGAAGATGAAGATGTTAACAGTAATATGAAAATAGAAGTTCAAACTAGAAGCTAGAATGATGTTTTTGTTTCAGATAATACCTGTTTTGACAACTGATACAGCATTTAAAGAGTGGCAGAAGGATAAATTTGGCAGAGGAAAACACATTAAATATATGGTGCTACAAGATGCAAAGAAAGAGAGGAATGGGTTTACCTGATCTGTAACTATATTTGGAAGCTTGCTGTTTGGACAGGATGAAAGAGTAAGAAAAAGAAGGCTTTTGAATTTAGAAGGACATAACCTGAGATTTGGGTGGCATGGATATTTGTGATATGAGAAAGGTCAACGTGAATTTTAAAAATCATTATGCTAGACATGCCATATTTTGAATATGGAATAGATATAACTCAGATTTTGATCAGAGTTACCTCTGATTCTCAGCACAAGAAGCATAATATAGACAAGAAATATTAAACGAACACAAAACACTAACTTTTGCCAAGGTGAATGTAAGATTATCATATAACAGTTTAGCACTTTAAGTACTGATATTAGAATCTGATGAGAGGTTGATAAAAGCAGCCAAACTGATAAGAATTAGCAACTAAAATAATAAATTAATTCAAATAATTTTGAATTAATCTGAATCCTCAAATTTATGGCAAATCAGACAAAAACCTAGTGTTTTAAATCCTTATGTTGAAAGACATACACACTTTGGATCTGGCAGAAGGCTATGTGCAGACTTTCTAAATTAAGAACAGTATCATGCTTTACTTCTTTTTAACATGAGATTATTTTTGACACTGATGTACACCTCCAAATCTTAATCTGCCATCCTTCTAATGAAGGAATCCTAAAGTAAATTATCATCCAAAATTGTTGTAGTTTGTCACCTTGCAGCAAGGCATGAAAAATTGATCTATCCTAATTGGCACATTTCTGACAGTGTTTATAAATATTTTGAAAAAACAACAACACTGGAATAATATATCAACAAAACAAAATCTTCTATAATTTGTTCAGTATAATATTCACAGTAAACTTGCTCAGTTGCAGCATTACAAACAAATATATTGTGAGATAGTAACCATAAATCAGATTGCAGGGGCTAAGAATCAGATGCATTTGAATTTCATTGTTTAAACTAATTTGCTTTGCTTTTAAATATTTAAGTTCTAGAACAGTGGTCCCCAACCTTTCCGGCTTTGTGGACCAGGGGTGGGGGGGGAGAGGATGGTTCTGTGCTAGTTACAGGCAAGCCAAACAGACTGTGGCCTGGTAGTGTGTCACGCCCCAGGGGTTGGTTATTGGGGACCCCGCTTTAGAACATAAAGTGGAAAACTGTTTTCTTCCAGATAATCCCGGACTATATATCTCATCAATTTTTTCTAAGAAAGACTGATGGGAATTGGGGTATAACAATTTCAAAAGGACCACATATTTTTTCACATATTTTAGGCAAGAATAAAACCTAGCATTTTATTAATTTTTTTTGGTCAAAGGCTTATTTCTTTAAAGGTAATGAGTCCAGGGGCACATATTGTGAGTGTAATTTAAGTAGGCAGTGAGTGGACCAGAACTGTAAAGTTAACAGTTCTCTCTCTTTCTGAAATCTCTCTCTGACTCCCTCTCTTACTCAGTTCCAAGCAGCAGGCTATCAGTAAAGGAATAAATAGCATTATCAATAGTCTACTGATAACTTACCAAGAGATTTTAAAATCTAGGTAAGGCTGCCTGTCCTTTGCATATACAGATATATACTCAGTTATAGTTAAGACAAACACGCTGGACAAAATTTAATTCTTAAAATGCATACCTTTCCAACTGAATGCTGAGGTGTATCCCTGATACCAATTTAAGTCCATTGTGAGACTGTTTATGGTTAATTATTATCAGTTTAATTTATGGTACTACATGTAGTCCTTGGGCTATGACCATTCATTCAACAAGTGTTCAAAATTATAATAGTGATGAATGAAAGATAATTACAATTGGTCCTCAAAGTTACAGCCCTTGCAGCACTCCTGAGATCACATAATCTAAATCTGAGTGCTTGGCAACTAGCCTGCACTTATGATTGGCCACTGTTTCCCATCATTCTCCTGCCCTGTGCAAACTGCCTTCAACTTCCCCCCACCTGCCCATCCCCCTCCATCATAGCCCTTTCGACTTGTCTGCATTCCACCGTCTATTCCTATTGTTGCCCCTTCTTGATCTGTCATTTTCTTCCATTGCTGGTCCCTGATCCAAGCACAATCTTAGCCTAACAAGTGTAATCTGGATTCTGCCCCCAAGCGTCAGGATCATATGCTGCTTTGTTTAATGTCTGCTTTGCTAAGGACAGAAATTCCAGTCACAATTCTGGTCATAACCTGAGAAGTACCTGTAGATATTGTGGATGTTTTGTTGTTACAAAATTTGCTTTAGTGTATATATTGCTGACCCTGGATGTTTTATTATTTGATGCTGTATTATACCAGTAATAATTTTACAGAGTTATGTAGACTATTTTAATTATTTTTGTAAGCAACTATGAGGCAAAACAGACTCAGCAATGCAGAAGCACAACAAATATGGAATGAAAAGGATGACTATTCCCAGACTTTGTTTTTTCTCCAGAAACCTAGCTTTCAATACTAACATTAGCAATAACATCCAGGAATAAATTCTCAATCTGAAGTGACCCATCACACAATATATGTTAAAATCATGCTAAAAATAAAAAATTTAAACACAACATTAAAAAAAAAAATTACCTCAATTGTACAGGTTTTTTAAAGAGCAACAATTGGTTATACCCTAATTGGAAAGTCTTTGGGCACTGTGGATGCCACAATCCAAACAAACATTTTGATTTATCTGAAGCATTTATATCATTTATATACTGCCTAATTAACAAATTTTGATTATATTTAGTAGCAAAACATTAACTACAGAAACCAGTAAAACTCTGGTTTCATATCTCTTGTTTCATAGAAAATATATATGAATGATGCCTAGGCAAAAGTGTTTTCTTTTAATACAGTAACAGTATTGAGTAAAGTGTTTGTATGCAAATATGCTTGCAAATCATTTCTCACGTGGGTGCGTATCAACCCATTTTAAAAGTGGCAGTATTTTCTACTACTTGCCTCCCTGTGTTGTTTTTAAAAATGACTGTGATTTTAATATTAGAATTTATTGAACTGGTCTTTACTAGTTGCCAAAATTAAGTTTTTCTATATTACTGGCAAGCATTTTGTGGCACCTGGTGAGCATTAATGTTTTATTAATTAACCATAGACTGTGTTGATTAAAGAAAGTATAATCAACTGTAGAAGTTCTTTTGACTAACTCCAGTTGAATAATCTTGTTTCTTTTCTGTTACAGCATGTAAAAGAAGACAAATATTAAAATAATCTCAATGTGATTTACCTAAGCATTCACTTCTGATTTATTGCTTTATCTTTGCCAATATTTTATATGAGCACTTATGTGACTATGCAACACTTTAAAAATGATTTCTTTATGGAAGATGCAAATATTTTTGTTTAATAAAGGTTGAAAGTCAAGGGCTTAATTGAAAAACAACAGAAATCAATGAAGTTAATAAAACATAGCTAGCTGGAAATTAAGCTAATAATACTTTACCCAATTTTTAAAATAGCCTGAAATTGTATTTTAGGATATTAGAAAGTTAGGTGCAGGAAAATTTAAACAATTGTTTCATATTTACTTTTATTTCAGCTTTAGAATCATAGTTAAAAATCTCTTTGCTAGTTTAACAAACCTGAGAAGGCACAATCTCAAAATCATGGAAGTATTTAAAAGTTTAATTAAAAATGATGAGACGCCTCCCAAGTGCTTTTATGTTATGTTTTAAATTCAGCCTCAAAACCACCTTAATAAGCTATTATAATTCTGTAAGTTTACTACTGTCTTTATCCTCTTTAAAAATGCCAAATGAAGACTGCAAATTTCCCTGGCTACTACTTCTGACTCATATTTCAAATTCATGTTTTAGTTTCTTATTTAACATCAAGAGCTCCATTCATGATTCCCTCTCCCCAAAAATTGTCTGAGCATCTGTCCTCCTGCCACACTGTAAGCAAATATTTAAAACTATATCTGTACATGAAAGCCTTAAAATATATTTAGTAATCTCTCTGTTGCTATTCTTTTTCATAATAGTTTTTTCATTACTTGGAAAGATCAGGTAAAAATGGTATGACAAAACAGATGCTTAAAAAGAAGGATACAGTAACCATACACCCTAGAATATTATCTCTGTAACTTGGATAACAAGCTTGCTTTAACATTGTTCTATCAAATCGAGATATTGAAGAATGGCAGGGCTGTTTTCTCTTCAATTGATTTATATTAAAAAAAGAAAAAAATGTAGTTCACTTATTCACATGGAGATACAAATAACTCTTAAGTTGTCCCTTCCATTTCTCACTTTGTTGCTGTAATAAGAACTGTCCTACTTTGCTAAAGGGCTAGCATTTTTTTTTAATTGGGATAAGACCTCTTCTGATGGGAATCCAAAACCTTTATGGAAATGGGAGTCAAAGTGAAGGGGAAACACAAATAACATATGGTGTCCTGCTTTCAAAAGTATATTGACAGTTTCTAGAAGAAAAGAAAGTCACTTAGGCACAACATTCGTTCGGGCACCAAATTATTTCAGGGATTGTCAAAATAATTATCAGGTGATTCATTTCTTGTGGAAAAAAACACAAACTTTATGACATTGATTTTGGAAGAAGAGAGAATAAAAGAACAATGAGTAGGGTGAAAATTAATACTGTACCACTATAGATCTCAGGAAGAATCTGAGGGGCACTGATGAAAAACCAGTGTACATGAGGAAGGCCTGCAAGTTGGTTCAACTCGGGAAGCAGATTAGAAGCCAAGGTTCACCCTGACTACTTGGCCCTTAAGATCTGTGTGCTTAGAAGCCTGTCTCTCACTATCACCCTGCCTGACCTCATGTGCCAGAGGTGGAGGGTACAGGTTCCTTACAGAGTTAACTTAAATTACCAGATTAATCATGCAGAAATGCTTTTCGGGTTTTTAAAAATCCCTGCTGGTCCTGTCATAATGCCAACTCAGATGGAAGAAATCTGTATGGAAGGCCATACCGAACCCTGAAAATCAAGTTCGGAGGGAACACCGTAGAGAGTGACAGTTCAGGTGCATTCATAAGAGATAAAGAGAGACGGATTTGAAGACGGGAGTCAAACCCATCCTGTGACAGGGCCGGGCACGAGAAAAGGTATCACGGGGAAGGTAGAGGAAACAGGCCAGAGAATTCGCAGATGGAGGAAGGACCACCCAAAAACACCTTTCCCAAGAAGGAAGGCGGGGAAAGAGTCGGCGAGGTTGCCCGACGACGGAGCGGGTGTCGGGGAGGAGGACCTGTGCAGGCTGAAGAGTGAAGGGAGGAAGGAAAGCAGCCCCTTCGACCTCCACTGCTCTCACCTTGTAGACGTCGCCGTAGGTGCCGCTACCGATGCGCTGAATGAGCTCGAAGTCTTCCTGGGGGTTCCTGCGGGACAGGTCGCACACCCGCCCCCCGCCGACACTCATGCTGCGCCGCCTCCCGGAGCACGCAGCTGCCCCCTCAGCCCGCTCCGCCGCAGCCCCCGGGAGGACGAGGTGGGGGAAGGGAAGGAAGGAAAGAGGGTGAGCAGGTGGGTAGGGGGAAAGGGGGGGAGGAGGAGAGGAGGAGGAGGAGGAGGAGGGAGAAGACGACCCGGAGCGATCACCACCGACGCCACCTCCCCCAGTTCTGCTCAAGCAACATGGCGCCCGTAGTCACCGCATGCGCATGTGCGCAGGATCTTCAGCTGCCCGGCGGCTGTCTCGCAAGACTTAGGACGCAGCGGGCGGGGGGCAGAGGCGGCGTAAGGGAAAGGTGAGGCTGGTAGGCATCTGGGCATGCTCGAGGGAGGCCGGCCTGGGACACTCGGAGGCCAAATATTCGGACCCAAGAGCCCGAGCAGCTGGTGCGGCCTCGGCGACTTCTGTCTTCCAGCGCTCAGGTGACCGTGAATCCTGGACCACAAGTTCCCTTCTTGGCTTGGCGGACCGGCGGACCCTTCTCGGCGGGATAGAAGCATGTGCGGATCTTTAGTATTTAATTACTATTAACTATTTTCATTTAATTTGTAAAGCTGTATGTTGGCTTGGTAGGTTTTCAAGGCGATAGTTAGATAAAGTTGTTTACAGTACGGTACGTTGCGCTTTCTGCCGAATTTAGGCTCATCGGTCTGACCTTCATGTAAGTGTATATAAACTCATTTTTGCACCAGGCGCCGTCCTGAGGGATGTGGGGTGTAATTCGGCAGCTATGCTGACCCTTTGCTGTAGGAGCGATTATCACTTGGGACCTTCCTTGAAGCGCTGGCCTTGTAATGCGGTGTGCTGCTTGTTCAGAAGGCGGGTGCGTGGGAGAGGAAAGGCTCCGATTCTGAAATTGGGCTTCACGCACAACTCATTGATGCGGATCTGTCTTCTTAACCAAATCAACAACAGAAAGCGAATTCATCTTAGGAAGGCATCAAAATCCTGTTAGCGCAAATGATAATGTTTGAGTGAAGAAGTCAAGACTGCCCTATTTTTGATACACTAGTCCTAAGCAACCTGTTTTTCCCTTTTTAAATAGCTTGTAATATAATCTGGAGAAGTCTGATGTTTCTATTAACATTTGGATTCTGTTGTAAATCTGAAGCTTAGCTATAAAGACATAAAATAGAAAATGTATTTATTATATGCATATTTTATTTTTCAATAGGTAGGGATAGGAATTTTTGTCCTAGAGGCCAAAGCACAGTGGTAGCCACAATAGTTGGGTACCTTGCTTTTTAGGAAGGCAGGAATTCTGATTCTGGCAGTAAAATGTTGTGAGTCGTTTCTGTGTATATAATAGCAATAGCACTTAGATTTATAGACTTTACATAGTGCTTTACAGCCCTCTCTAAGCGGTTTACAGAGTCAACATATTGCCTCCAAATATCTTGGATCCTCATTTTACTGACCTCAGAAGGATGGGAAGTCTGATCAACCTTGAGCCGGTGAGATTCAAACTGTCAAATTGTAGTCAGCTGGCAGTCAGCAGAAGTAGCCTGCAGTACTGCATTCTAGCCACTGTGCCCCATGGCTCATACAAGCTTGTGAAGAGGAATGAATCCTATCATGGATAAATAATACACATTCTAATTAGTGTTACTTAATTAGTGTTTAGAATATTCCATGTGACCCATTTAATTCTGAAAAGAAAAGTACAAAGTTGTTTCAAAATGTATGTATGCATAGGGAATATGTTAATGTGTTCTATGGTAATTAGTTATCCCACAATCCCCAAGCACTCCAGATTCTAGGTGTTGGACTCAAATGTTGGCAGCTGTAACTTTTGTTTAGACCTGAGGATATTTTATCATATTACTTTACTTTTAGTTGCAATACTGTAGATTAGTATAGTTTTCCCTAACTTGCTATCCTCCAAATGTGTTTGGACAATGAAATCCAGAATTCCTAGGCAGCAATTTTTTTTATTGGCTGATAATTCTAAGAACTGTAGTCCAAGTGTTGTCCCTGATTTGGAATGTCTTAATTAACAACAAATTTGGGCTCAATTGTGCTCATAAATCAAGATCTGCCCTTACTTGATGGTGAACGTAAATGGGCTGTACAGTAGGATCATTTTAACAACTCATCCATCTGTTTTGAATTGTCCTGCTCGTGAAAAATAGCCATATTCAGCTGGTTTTTGTTTTGAAATTAATCAGTACACTAGAAAACAGTGATAAGGATTCTGGGCTATAGATAACTTAGAATAGAAAGAATTAGCAGCAACATAATTATAAATAACCAAATCTAAATGAGTACAATAATGGAAGGTAACCATAAAGAAAAACAGTCTAAAATAAAATAAAACCTAAAATAGGTACCCATGATCAAAAGCACCTTAAAAAATACTACAGGATTGTCTAGATTGAGTATGTTAGGTAATCAAGCTTCACAGCTCATTCATAGCCAAAAAGCTGGTTTAAAAAAATCTAAGTGTCTATATTTTCCATTTTATGTTTTATAATTGTTTTATCAATTCTTACACACACACACATACACACACAGAGAGAGAGAAAGATTCTTTGATATATATAAATTCTATGTATATCACATATACAGCCTTATTTAGATTTTACTCTTATTTACAGTTTAGTGTATACCCAGAGTGTTTTCCAACCTAATTATCCCATGCATCATAATTGGAAATATACTGAATATTTTTGGCAAATAAAAGTTATACTATTTATTTTCACTGTCATCATCTTGTATTGCTTTTAGATGCTAGTTATGCCTGCAGTCAAATGTTGACACTCAAATTGTAAATGGGAGACCGTCTTGTTTCTAGAAATGGTGTTCTGCCACTGAACAATGGCTTTTCCAGAAGGAAAACATCTCCAGAAGGAAAACACAATATGTAACAGAATTAGGCAAATTAGAACCTAAGGACAGAGCTTTTTCAAAGCCAGTTGAGCATAAAAATTGTGTAAAGCCATTTGAATATGAATTTATCCCAATTGTCCATAAAAACATGAATTTATCCTGTGTAAAGGAGACGAGTTCTCAAAAGGGATTGATTTAATTAAATATTTAAATGACAATGCTGGATGTTCTGGAACTGATTGAATCTGTTGCTTATTTAATCTTTTGTGTGTGCTTCTTTCTTTACAAAAAGTTTAAATATGTGTTTTGTATGTTTTTTGTTTTATACATTTTTGGTATATGCTAATGGTCTGCAACCTTTGTGCACATGTGCATGTGTGCACAGTTCAACTTGCGCAAGTTGAGCTATGTGGGTACGCACACCCACTGACCTGCTGCTTGCGCAAATCAAGCTGCACACTTGCACAATGGCCCACTGTTCACAAATAGTTCCAAATAGGCCACAGCCCGCTAATTGGCCACAGCTTTTGGGTTGGAGACCTCTGCTATATGCCACCTGAGTATTTTTTTTCTGAGATGTGGGAGCATATCAAGTTGATAAATAAATTGTATAAACTGATAGGTGTTTCCTAGATCTTTTAACTATGAACCCTATATACTGTATTATTTGTTTTATCCCATCTTTATTACTTTATAAATAACTCAAAGTGGTGAACATACCTAATACTCCTTTTTCCTCCTATTTTCCCCACAACTACATTTCTGTGAGGTAAGCTGGGCTGAGAAAGAGTGACTGCCCTAAAGTTACCTTGCTGGCTTTAATGCCTAAGGAAGGACTAGAGCTCACAGTCTCCTGGTTTCTGGGCCAGCATCTAAACTAATTGGCTCTCTATAATATGTTGTTTTTTGGAGGGGGGGGGAGATTTGTGATTTATTAGCATGGAAGTTTTATTATATATTTTTGTTACTGTAAACCAGAATCTAGAATGATTCAATGGCATACAATGGGGATGATGCAGGTGTCTATTGAAATTTGGCCAGATTTTAGTGTTAATGAAGCATGGGATATGCCAATCAGGAGCCTCAAAAGAGCTACATTAAGCTATTTTTAAAATGTATATCATAGATCAAACGTCTCGTGGCCCTATCTTAATAATTGGCAGAATATGCTTATTAATATTCTAATTCTGAAATAGCATTTGTGACACTTGGGTCCTACAGAGAGTGGTCCTTATCTGTTTATTTCAGGTCAGCAACTGAAACAGTGATGGTGCTGAATGAGTGCTACTTATAATAGGTTCTTGAAGCTCAGGCCATTTGTGACCTTCTCTGCTGGTTTCCCACAAGCAATGTAATTGGGGATGCCAGACATCATAAGTTGCTCTGGTAAGTCTCTCCCACTACAATGCACCATGCCTTTCTTCCTTGGGCCTCTCTGCATTTGTACATATGAACCATACCTTCAGCCTCTCAGGATCTCCCTAATTCCCTGCAGCACCCCTGCAACTCTTTATTGGAGACTCCTGCTTATACACACTTAAGTGGTAACTGGTGCTGCCTGAATTGCTATCATTTAGCAATGTAGTCATGTAACATTATAGATGGTGATCATCACATTGCTTAGAGATGGCAATCTCAGGCCCAACTGTTATTATAGCTTGAGGATTACCTGTGAACTATAGTAAAACAGTTCCACTGGCCAACCTAGGAAAATGGATGTCTTATCTATTTATCCCAAACAGTTGATGAAAATCATTAAAAAAATAGGATATAAATATATTTGTTTAACTTTCTATACCCAGGGAGTGGGGAACTTGTTCTGTATTAAAATGAAGAGACATTTTCAGTAGGTTCTGCTTTTCTTCAGATTATATGCAATTTTTGCTTTTGGATAAATGGATAGATTGGCTGCATCCATTGAACTTTATGAATAAACCCTATCCCACTGGCAGTCATGTGAGAGCCTCCAGCAAATTTATTGATGGGTGCCTACATCTACTGTGCAAGATGTTTTGGTGGATATTTCACACCTAATGAATTGAAATCTACCCATTCACACATAACTAACAGAATGTTTTTTGAATTGATCCCTTTCTCTTCCCTACAAAATACTAATACTGTAACAGCATGAGGCAATGCTAATTAAACAATGAGATCGTTTGGCATTTTCACATACTGTAATAAGCTCTATTTCTTCTGCAAGGACTCATTGTTATTTTATTTGGTTTGTAAATTGCTTACAAGATAATAAGTATAAGTAAAAACATAGTTATACATGGATACATATTAGAAAAATAAAAGAAACAATAGGACAGGGACGGTAGGCACGTTGGTGCGCTTATGCACACCCACTACAGACCTCTTAGATTAAAATTTTGAGATTTTAGATTTTCCATTCCTAATTTCATGAGGATAAGCATATTCTATTATGCTTATCCTCATGAAATTCCCGCCTGCAATCAATTGGACTAACTAGAATAAACGAGAACACGCCTAATATTTCTTAATTAAGACAAAGGATCCCCGGCCGCACAGCCTTACTCAGCCCTCTCCCAGTGTGCCGAGTTGGCTTCGCGCGCTTTCTTGCTCCCGGGCGTAGCTGCCGATCAATTGAAGCTAAGGCGGCCATCTTGCTCCCCCTGGCGTCTCTCCAGAGGTATTACAAGACTCTGGCTGTCTTTTGTGTAGCGCGACCCACCCGTGGAGAGTGAACAATGAACGCGGGACAGATGCCGCCGTTTCCCCAGTCGATGGCTTGATTATGCGAGCGAGCAGAAACTGGATGCTCCTTCTGGACGCCTTTGCTGTCCCTCGCGGCACTATGCGCGGAAGCTCTGAAACGGGCATCCGTTGAAAGACACTGTGCCAGGCGAGGGGCGCCCGGGGACGAATCATGGGCGGCGTGCGAGCGCGGGTGCTCAGTTTGTGCCTCAGCCTCTGCTCCTTGGCGTTGCTCGTCACGGCCATTTTCACCGACCACTGGTATGAGACTGACCCCCGGCGCCACCGGGAGAGCTGCGAGGACCGCGTCGGCAGCGCCCACTCGCCCGACCTACGCCGCCGATTGCTGCCGCTGCCGCACCTTCCCCTGCGGGATGCCAAGGCACAGGTCCCCCGCGGAGGCAGTGCGGTGGCAGTTCCCCCCACCGGGAACCTGCTGCTGCAGCTGGAGAACTGGCGAACGCTCCTGGGGCTCCGGTGGCTGCAATCTCGGTGCGGCCGGCCACTCTTCGCCACTTACGCTGGTCTCTGGAGGAAATGCTACTTCTTGGGGGTCGACCAAGACCTGGATAACCTACTGGAGAGAGGTGAGGTGAAGACTTCGGGCGGGGTTGCAGCTTGCATGCTCCTTTCCCACCGCTGCCACCTCAAAGTGCATCTTCTTCCCAGCCCCTGGCAACTGTGAAATAGAACAGGCCCCACCATAATTTCTTCACTATATACATGGTGTCACATGACATATGCACGTCTTTTTATATGTGTTTTTCTTTTGTATGTGCACCTCCTTTTCTTCCCAAAAAGTCTGTCACTCCACACCATAATTATGTGGATTCCATCCTGAAACCTTCCAGTCTAGAATGAATCTCACAGCTGTTACTATAATGCACTTGTAATTTCCAGGTCACAACTCCTGAGAATACAACAAACATGCCTCTTACCAGCATGTCTAGTGCCATCATCACACAAAATCATTAATCATGGCAGTCTCTTTGTTCTTTCCTTTACGTTGTTATGGCTGTTGGTTGTCATCACTGTGCTAGTCATTGTCCTCAATAGTCCTCTTCTGCCCTGCAATGCTGCTCATAACTTTGTTGAATACTACTTGTGGCTTTCCACCCTTCTCCTATTTTCCTCAGTTTTCTGCAAATGTAATACTAGATGGAAGAAAAAAAACATATTGATGACTATATGGAAACAGAAGTGCATTCTCTGTGATATTTATGCTGCATATCACCAGTGCATTTTGTGTGCATTTTATTAGTGCATTTTTAGTCTCCAAGGAGCAGGAGACTGCATACTAATTTGCTATGCATTGTTATATTCATCTGTTAATGTATAATAATCACATAAAGTACACAATGAATCCAGTCTTCATCAACCTCTCAATGACTGAACCCCATGTGTTAGCCTGCTTCATTCTATACCTCTTTCTTTCCCATGCATTATGTGTCTTCATTATCTGTATAGTATGTAGTAACCTTAAGTTCACTAAGCAATTATTCAGCATGCCGCAGCATCTAGTTTGGGTAACTATGAATCTCTTTCACAACTCCCCAAACAGAGTAATACATAAAACATCTGTTATAATAGTGAATATTTTCTCTTCAATTATGCAAGGACCATCCACTGGTTACAATTTCTTTTATTTCATTGCACAACTTTTAGGCTGTGTTTCAAGAATTCCTTTCATTCTGAAAATGCTGTGGAGCCACTGCACCTAATAAAGCAAAGGCAGATGACCTTCTCTTTTTGATACATAATGCTCTGTCTTGCGGAGATGACATTTTTTTCCTTCAGCTGATAGAAACTACTAATCATATTTCTGATATAATAGAACACATGTCTTCTTCACCCCAAAAACTAGCATTTTGATTTTTTGCTTTTCTGTTTATATTTACAGGAGGAAAATGGACTTTCAAAATGGCAAAAGCAATTTAAATTATTTTACACTCTAAACTTTCAGTTACTTAATATGGAAAAGATGTTTAGTTTATAGCAGATAGCTCAGTTAAAGTGTTCACTCAGAATGCAACTCTTGTTGAACTAAAAGGCATATTCCCAATAATCCATAATCCTGAATGGATTATCGGGAAGGGAACAAACAAAGAAAATTTATTCAAAACTCTTGAAAAACTGTACATGATTCTGATCACTAATTTCAAGAAGATATGGTATATCTGAAAAAAAAAAAAAAACCAGAAGGCACTGGAGCACCTCTATTATGTCATTCTGACAAATTGTTTAGGAACATTGCAAGATGGAAAATTATAATGTAGAAAAAGAAGATAAAGATGTGCTTGTCTTCCTTTGCCATACTACATACTAGATCCTGGGTTTATCTGTTAATGCTGAATGGTGGCACCTTCAAGTGCTTATGATCACCTTTTAAGGTCCTACATGATTTAAAGTTTGTCTTTGAGGTCACCTGCTCCAAATAGAATTTCCCTGCCCAGGACAATCCTGTGGAGGCCTGATGAAAGTCCCCATCCATGTAAAGTGTAACAAAAGGGGATTGGGAAGTAAACATATGTTTGTGAGATGTCCCTTCCTATGGACTATTCTCCCATTAAATGTAAGACTTGTACCCTTACTCTTTTTATTCAAAAAAACTGTTAAAATGTGGCTTTTTAAATGTATAGTTGCAGACTGAGGTGAAGAAGATGTACTTGAGCTGATTGATGGGTGCTATTCTTTTGTTATTTTGAATCTATTGGCAGCTTTATTACTGATATCTTTAATATGCATAATATGTATTTCCTGCCATTAGAGTACACAATTGAAGTGGCCTAGGGTAGCTTTTATAATAAATGAATAAAAAAACTATGCAGCCAATAATGTAGCTGTAGAATTTATATTGAAGATGGATTGATGGCCATTGGCTTGAATAGTTTTAAAGGAAATTACCATGGAGGACAGGCTTATCAGTGGCTTTGTATTACTTCCACTAATCTATCTTCAAGCAGCGCTTAGTGAATATAACAAGAGAATAATACTGTCCTTATGGGCTTTCTCAGAGAATCTTTTTAGTCACTGCAAATGTTGAATACTGGGCTAACGGTATTTGTTGCACTATCTTTAAGGGACGAGCTATTACATGCAATATTATTTTCTCCTATACTTTGGAGAGAAAAGCAGATTCAGAAAAAAGTAATTTGAGGTACTGTTGAATGGGGCAAAGAAAGGATGAAGTACAACCTCATTGATTTCTCTTCATATTGCCCAAGCTAATGGACATTCTTTATTCCCAAATCAGCATTATTTCATATTTTATCATCCTTCCTGGAAATATGGCTCTCTTCCTTACTTGAGTTTAGCTTTTAAATTCTGTCAAATAGATAATTGAAAATTTGAACCGTAGAGTTCTCTGCCATAATTAAGCAACCTGATCTCTTACAACACTGAAATGCTTTTTAAGGTGTCCACCTTTAATTTCTTGGTTAAATAAAAATGTAGTAGATATTGCTCTGGAAACTGATGTTCTTTTTCAGAAATATTAAAAATTATTATTTTTTACCAAATTGTTTACCTGATTAGCAATATTTTTTCTTCTGATAGCAAATATCTTGAGTTGAAACTCTACAGTACTTAAACAGATATTTCCTCAGACACTGTTTTAGTGAAGATCATACTGGCGCAGTGGTTACAATGCAGTACTGCAGGCTACTTCTGTTGGTTGCCTGCAATTTGGCAGTTCAAATCTCACCAGGCTTAAGGTTGACTCAACCTTCCATCCTTCTGAGCTCGGTAAAATGAGGATCCAGATTGTTGGGGGCAGTATGCTGACTATGTAAACCACTTAGAGAGGGCTGTAAAACACTGTGAAGTGGTGTATAAGTCTTATTGCTATTGCTATCATAAGAACAAATTCCAGAATGAAGAAATTGCTAGGTAGTATCAGGTTTCCATACTAAATATAGATATATATGATTTACATGTTTGCACAGCCTGTACTTACATTATGCAAGTAACATACAGTTACTTAATTGCGTACGACTTTTAACAACACTATTTGTTGTTTTGCTTTTAATCTTTTTAATGAAAACTGCCTTATGAAGGTTTAGCCCAAAAGACAGGTAGAAATAAATGTGTAAAAAATACTACATGGGGGCTTTTAAATTGAAATGACAAAGTAAGAAAACTGAGCTTCAAATATGTATTTCAAATCTAAAGTCAAGATTCAAAACTGAATTGGGAAAAAAAACATTGTTATATTTCCAGTTGTTAAAAAAGACTCACTTATGGCCAGAGGAAGTTGGTTAAGAAATCAGAAACCAAACCAGTTGAAGACATAATTGAGGTTCTAGAAGATAAAAACAAAAGAACAAATGAAGGCAGGATTAAAACCAACAGGGTAACAGGTTACAGGCTCACTACTGTAGTAATATATATTGTTTCTAGTAATTAGCTACTCTGAAACATGTCTTACTAAACTGATGTTTTTCATTCCTAATTTGGCTTCAAATTATCTAGACATGTTCTGGTGCTGTCAGGTATATGTTTACTGCCCATATACTCTTCCTTTTAAGCAGAAGCCTCTCCATATTATGATATTCAAGTTGGGTGGTTCTGTCATTCACCAGGGTTGAATACCTGAGCAGACAGTCATGTAGTTCATGGTGCCCATCAGTCTAATTGATCTTCTTTTGAATAGTCTTCTTTTTACAGTATAGTGCCACAACTACTGAACAACTTTTAAAAAACTGAACAGTATTGCCACATAACTGTTAAACTCTGTGGCCTTTGGAGAATGAATATTGTTTTACAGGAAATCATTTCCGCTATCCCCCCTTTTAGATAGCTTTGCCATTTTCAGATGCATTTTTGTACAGCACACATTCTTGTATCACAAGCATAGTTAAAGTTTTAGCATTCACATTTAATGAAAGTAGCCCATAAAATATGGGAAATATTTCCAAAGAACAAAAAATAAAAAAAGTTCTTTAAAATCACATTATATATTAATACAACAATATACTATGGAATTCAAATCTTAAACAATATGATCACAAAGAATTTTATGGGATCAGATTTTTTCAGTGTTGGAAGAACTTATTCAATTGTAGATTGTATGAATGTATATTTAAAGCAATATACATTATACCATTTTTCCATTAAAGCAATATAATTTTTATATTACCCATCCATAATTAATCAGAGTTTTTGTAGCTTGATACATTCCAAAATTTCAGAATATAATTTAGCATTACATTCATATCTTTGAACCATGAAATTTCTTTACCATTTACAACCTGTTGAATATTACACTAAACTGGTGTCAATGTACAGCTGACCAGAACATACAAATAAAAGTCCCGTCTTCCATATTGGACTTCTAGCATAAAGAAGTTAAAGCCATTCCTTGCTAAATGTCCTCTGAAGCATCCAGTTTATTTGAAAAATAATCTTTAGTCAACTTAAATAATGTTATATTAATATTATAATATATTTAAAATGAGACTCAGTTGATCAAAGATTATTTTTCAAATAAACTGGATGCTTCAAGGAATGGGTTCTATCTTCTTTATGCTAGAAGACCAATATGGAAGAAGGGATTTTTTTTTGTACTCTAACCTATTGATTTGTTAAAAAAGAACATTTCCCATATTCATCACAATAAGGTTCTTAAATTGTAAAGACAAAAGTACAACACTTATAGAAGTTTCTTACAAAAGAATTTCAAAACCATTTTCTAATGGTTTCTAATTAGATTAGGAATTTCAGACACAGTTAGTGCATCAGAACTAAATTTTAATTGCATATATTTGCTCTAGGTTATCTTGAAAATAGGGCTATAAATTGTTTTAATTGTACTGCACAATCAGCAACTGTGAAGTTTGTCATTCAGTTGGGGATATGCTGTCTTGTTAGCAGCCAAACTGTAAGAATGAGTAAGTGCTTTCATGATCATAACTGGCAAAATTATTGTATAATATTTCACTGCTTGTTTCTCTAGGGAGACCTCTTAATATTTATAGTCAGCCAAACCAAAGAACAAAAGGAAATATTCCACCCTATTGCCACAGAAGCTGGGACTTTTCAAATTCATCCTAACTGTGATTATTTTGTGCACCTTTTATAAAATTTCAGATAGTTTTCCATACTGTAGTAATGTGTCTTGACAGAAAAGGGTAACAATCAAACATCTTGTATAAATCAGATTATTTCTGAAAATAGGCCACAAGCAGATAAGGAAAAAAAAAACCCTATTATATGGAAGTTATAATAGTGATGCTACAAAGTGGAGAATTACAGCTGCCAAGAGCCATGGTAGCACAGTGGTTAGAATGCAGTACTGCAGGCTACTTCTGTTGACAGCAGGCTGCCAACTGGCAGTCTCACCAGTTGAAGGTTGACTCAGCCTTCCATCCTTCCAAGATCAGTAAAATCAGGACGCAGATTGTTGAGGATAGTAAGGTGACTCTGTAGATCACTTAGAGAGGGTTGTAAAGCACCGTGAAGCTGTATATAAGTCTTAAGTTGCTATTGCTATTGCTTTCTAGATTGTGTGATGACCCGGAGTGTATCAAAAATATAACAAAAACCAAAACGTAAATAAAGGTCCTTTAATGCCTTCAAGTTGGCTTCACTGTTTAATTGTTCACATTTGAAGATTAAACTATTTTCAAAACAACATTCCAAACGAAAGAAATACAGTTCAAATTCAAAGAGCAGATAACGAAGCAAAAACCAAAACCAAACCACACTGAAGAAAGTTCCATGACAGACCAGACTTACAAACTTCAGGAAGATAACCAAGTACAATCCGTTGGAAGAACACCAACCAAGATAAATCTCATCCAGGAATAAAACACTAATTTGTCTCCAGTGTTTGTTAGCACACAGGTCCAAACTCTTATGCAGATCTCACACCTGCAACCCACGAAGAGGATCATGGCCCTCTCCTCCTGAGTAGACCACGTTTTTCCCTGATCCTCTCCTCCCTGTGTGCCCTAGGATGGATAGGGGATGGGCCTGGGTCCTCCTCTGACTGCTAAGCTGGCCTCTGCCCTTTCCCCAGCCTCCACCACCAACTCTGGAGCCATACTTCCACTCCCTGTTGGCTGTTCCTCCTCTCCCTCAGAATCAGTCTCCACCAGGGGCATGACAGATTGAAACATACAATTGACTGCTTGATGCTTTATCATCTCCTTGCCAGTAGGGATTTTTCTTCAAAGTAATAATAGACTACGTGTGAACAATACACTAGATCTATTTGAGGGAAAAGTAAAAACCAAACCTGTGAGATTGCTATCAACGCTCCAGGCCAGTCATTTCTGCTGTTTTTTTACATCTCCCCCTCTATAGTGGGTTGGAGGAAAAGTAAAAAAATAAATAAAATAGAGATGGCATTCCTAGAATAGGCCTGTTTATGAATGGGGAACCTAGTACAGCATGGAAATTACAAGCTAGTATTTAGCAGCTACCCCGTTCCAACCCCGACACTGGCTTACTACTGTATAATATGTCCCATTAAACTAGCTGCATAAGTTTTATGAATAGAATAATAAATTATGATTTGTCTTTTGGGGCTCAATACTGGCTTATTGATTTTATTTGCTTACATACAAAATGTTTAATTTGCCCCAGTAAAATTTGGGCAGTGTACAAGTTCTAATGTGAAAAATATAATAATAAATATCTAAATTCCCAACAATATCAAAACAAAAAAATAACAAAAAAAGCAAAGATAAAATCCAAGATGGGCATCACATTCATTGGTAGGAAAATGCAGAAGTACTATAATTAAAATGATGACGGTAGTCCCTACCTCTTCATATAAGTTATTTGAACAAGGAAATTACTTTATAAATATTTCAATTTCACAATAAAAGTCTAATTTGGAAGCATCTCATTTACTGGATTTCTCTATGTTAAAAAGTCATTATTCAGATCCTGTTCAGAATTATTCATTAAATATTTCTGTGTTTTCTAAAGGTATTGCTCAGAGATGCACAGCAATCAAGTATTACTTTGCCACACCAATACGACGCTTATGGAACATCCCTATCAATTTAACTAAGATTATCCAGCAGGATGAATGGCACTTGTTACGTAAGTACTTGTGCATTTAGGTTGAACGTGTGATCTTCCTAATATGTGCTCCATTGATACAGGGCAGGTTACAAATATGAAAATAAATATTAGTATACAATGTTACCTATTCTAAAGTTATTGCATTCAAACAAAAAGTATTGCACACCAGTTTTGGAAATGTCATATTTTATATACAATCCACCATTCAGTTTGTTAAACAAATATAGATGTAGCAAAATTTCCTTTTAGAATAGGGTGGAATAACTTTTTGATGGCAAAAGGCTACCTATTTAATAGTATTTTTTTGTTTTTAGTAACTGAGGTGCAAAAATGAGGTAGAAGTGGTCATAGAAATGGCCAGTGTTGATTTTTTTAGAATAAGGGTTTTTAAAACCTTACAAAGAAAAGCAAATAAAAAGAAAAACAAATAAGTTGTGTCCGTCACTTTTCTCTTATTAAAATTGACAAGCCATAATAGCTCCATGACTTGAAAATTTTTCATCATTTAAAAAAGTCATATTACATTTAACATGCGGGGAGTCCTCAATTTAACTACCGTTCATTTAACAACTGTTCAATGGTGCTGAAGCAAGTGACTTGTGACTAGTCCTCATACTGTACTTATGACTATTGCAGCATCCTGAGGTCTTATGATCATCATTTGTGAGCCAGGGATCTTTCAGCAAGCAAAGTCAGTGGGGGAAACAATAACGTTATTTGCTTAATGACTGTGATTTGCTTAATGACCATAACAAAAAAAAGGTTGCAGTTGGGCACAGCTCACTTAAATGACCGTATCATGTAGCAATGGATGTTCTGGTCCCCACTGTCATTGAGTACTACCTGTAGCTTATTTGTAGGAATATGCATACATAACAATAGGTTTAATGTTATTTTAATGTGTGTGGATAATTTATTACCTCCTTCACTTATGAGAATAGATCTAAGAAGAATTACAGCAGGTTTTCTTGGCATGGCAGCAGCTGTTCTTCTCTGCGGGTGCATTGTAATTGCAGGTGGTTTCTTTTGGGAGAAAAGCCTCACACAGCATGTTGCTGGTCTTCTTTTCCTCATGTCAGGTACACTTTCTTTTTTGTCTGTTAGTTTTTAAATATAGTTACTCTATTTTTACTGCTGGAACTGGGAAGAGTAATTTGGGGGACTTTTTACTTCAGATGCCAAAATAATTCGACCACCTACTTGAAAGCGAAAGTACAAGAGGAATATTTATGGATAGTCCTATGAAAAGCCATTACGATGATATATTTATTCTATTTACTTTGCTATTGTCTCCTTTGTGAGGTAGATTCCTTCTCTTGCAGTCAATTCTGCAAGAGTTGGGAGAAGGATACTCTAAGTTATTTATGTTCGATTTTTGCACTGTAGTTAAAAATCCTAAAGGCTGATTTGAGATTACCAGCTCACATAAGGCTGTATAATGGTTCAGAGCTGACATTCATTTCAGGAGACCAGTAGTACCAGAATATAACTATCAGGAATAAAAAATTTCTACATTCTACACTAAGCAAAACCTAAGCTGAACAGGCTACTATTACTAGATTAGACACGTCAGTAAATATTGATGTATTAAAGTCCAAATGCTGCTTAAAATACTGTATTATCAAAAAAGCTTGAATTTAAACTATACTTCAGCAAGTTAGAAATGAGACATGAATTATCTATAGATATAAATTACATTAGGATATGCAGAATTGGAATAGCCCACAGATCCTTCCTTGCCTGCCGAGAACCCACAGCAAATCCTCAGGCAAGCAATTTCTACAGATCTTTCTGAATCAAAATACCTTATATGTACATACCATAAAATATGTTTTCTTCCCTATTTTCACAAGATTCAGGCAGTGAATTAAGGTAAGCACCTGTAAATCAGTCCATTTGCTACTATGCCAAGTTACAAAAATGTAAATCAGGCTGTAGTCTTTCCTTAATACTGCAAGAGCCAGATAGTCACACTTTACATAGTACTGTATATAATGCATCAAGCAATGTAATATCAGATCATCTCTTTTCACAAACCTCCCCTAGCAGCTATTGATTTCTTTGCTGTGCTAGTTTATGACCTTTCACCAGTTGTCCTTTGCGTTCTGAGGGGCTGGTAACCACTGCCTCTAGTTCCAGTCCAGATTCTCAGCAGTAGCCCCTAAGGGTACAGAGCCTGCTAGTGCTAGGGCTTGCTGGCATCCAAAGTATCCGTTTTGAAAAAACATGATTCATGTGATTTGGCTCTCAAACCTATGAATCACTGAAGTATTAAATTAGGGGAGGTAGAATACAGAAATATCAAAATAAATAATTTAATAAATTAAATTAAACAAACTTTAAGGGATTCCAACCCAAATATCTATCCAAGATGATGGCAACAAAAGGATCTTAATTTAATTTTTATTGAAATAATTTAATATATGAAAATATTGATTAAAAATTGGGCATTTAAGAAGCACCAGTTCCTTTTACAGACTAGGGAAGATCTTGGGATTGAATCCCAGTTCTTGGAATCCTGGGACTGAAACTTCTTTTTGGAGTCATTGAAAAGTTCAATTCTACTCGTTTGACTTGAATATCCTTTATAAAACTCGGAAATAAAAATTTGGATCACAACTATTTTAAAGTATTATTTTTTTATTATCACATTTGTTTGCCACCTATCTTGTTTCAAAATTATTATTACAATAGGACATATTTGCTTTATAATAATGTAATTTAAATTGCCATTTTTCCTGATACAATTCTGATGACAAGATACATTGTATGACATTGTTACTCATGCCATTCCTGTAAATGCAAATTCTTATCACACAATTAAAAGCTTATGTGTATCTAGATGATTTGGAAATTCCAATTTCTATTCATCTTATAACTCTGTTATATGTTTCCTTTGTAGGCATCTTTTGCACTATTTCTCTCTGTACTTATGCAACAAGTATATCTTTTGATCTAAACCGCCTTCCCAAAATCATCTATGGTCTTCCTGCTAATGTTGAACATGGATACAGCTGGTCTATATTCTGTGCATGGTGCAGTTTAGGACTTATAGTAGCAGCAGGATGCCTTTGTACCACTTACCCGTTTATAAGCAGGACAAAGATTAGCCATCTAAAATCTACCACAAACTCTTCCGTATGACTTATGGGAACAGGAAGATACATAAGGAAGCTTAATTCAGAATCCAAGCAGAAACAAAACCCAAATCCTTTACTGAACATTGACTTAGTAGCCAGGAAATATTGATTTAGCAGCAAACAACAGACATCTATGCTTCCATGATGGCTGATATATCAAGTTCAGACAGCAAAACTATTGTAGAACTGATGGTAATTTAGCACATGTCACAAATGAAATGGAACTATTTCTACTTGAACAAGAAAACTTCAATTGCTATTTGCTGTCCAGTGTCATGAGGTTCACCCGAGTGGCCATGTAACTTGAAAATAAATAAAAGGTTTTTTTTTAAAGAAAAACGTATGTAAAATTAAAACAACAAAAGCACTGCCATATTACCCAGTTGGTAAGAATGTTTCCTTATTTTAATTATGTTTCCTTATTTTAATTATGTTTTATATTATTTTTGTCTTGTTATGTGATACTTAGTCTCCTCTATTAATTATTTTTAGTAGTTACTAAATAATGTATGGGAGAAATTTCAAAGATTTCTTGTGTAATAAATGAATGAATCATTTGTTTTTAGAAGAAACAGAAACAGATGCTAGAATAGAATGACTTCCAGAAGGGGGTAGGCCACTATGTAGGAAAATTTATGCTTATATTTCCCTGAAACATTTTCATGTGTCATATACAATCCAATGCCATATATAAAAAAGATTAAATGTATAACATTAATTACAGCATTTGCATTATTGGAAATAATGCATACTATGTGTTTCAGTTTTTTTTGTCTAAAAATAATGGCATATTATCTTCTGTTAATAAAATTCCTGAACAAGTGACTTGGATATGGCTCTTCTTATAAATAATACAGCCACAAATTACAAAGGTTATTCTTTATTTGATTACACCCGTTTCAGTTTTCTAAATGCATTCTAGAACTTCTTAAGAACAAAACTATCTATGTGAAGTAGGCCCTACATTAACTTTTGCCTACTTTTGCAGCAATTCCATGGTGCCAATGCAAAAGGGAAAAAAAGTACCTTTACATACCAGGTTCATTCTCAGCTATTTCCAGTACTGTAAGGCTAAGAGACAAACTTATGGGCATGTCAGTTGTTTATTTTTTTGTAGCTGTCAATGGCATTGGCCACCCTCAAAATGGACATATGCTACCAACAGAAAACTTTGCTGTCTAACTGACAACAGAATATGTTTGCTCCAAATATACCTAGTGTAGCCACTCTGACTACGGTAGGTCATGCCCATTACAGAAACAATTGGAGTACTCCCTTTAGGTTCTTAGAATGTATAAATTAGGGGTGTCAAACTGGATTTCTTCGAGGGCTAGATCAGCATTGTAGTTCTCCATGGGTTGGCTGGGGGAGGGGCATTTTTGCAGCTGGTTTTTGGCCTGGATGGCCTCTGAAGTACTTTGCCAGGCAAAATGGGGCACAGGGAAGCACGCACTGTCCCTCACATGGCCTGTTTTGGCCGACAAAGTGCTGCAGGAGCCTGTCCAGGCCAAAAACCGGCTGTGAATATGCATCTACCCCCAGCCAGTCCGTGGAGAACTACAGTGCTGATCCAGCCCTTGAAGAAATCCAGGAGGGATAATAAAATCATTTTCTACATTACCATTCTTACACACATGTTGAATTGGGAAATGTAAATATATTTAGACTTAAAAAGTTCCCTGATTTTGAACCAATTTACATTGTCCAAATGGTTATACTTTCCACTGATAAGTTAATATATAGTATTGGAAGCATAACACAACTATTGCACCTGAATCAGAACTGCTAAAACAGCTACAGGCACTTATATAATTTTTAATTCACCAAATAGATATTTTGAATTAGACCAAATGTCTTGATTTTATTAGGAATATTTGCATATTTTCTTTTTGCTTCTATCATCCTTTTGAACACAAATAAAGGTACCTTTTATTGCTAGTTAAATAATGAATTTATGTAAAAAGAGTCCTGTCCTCCAAAATGTTCTGTGTGCAAAAATGCAAAATTAGTCTTCTTAGGTTCAGGTGGTTTTTTTTGAAGTTTTGTATTTTCAGAGGCTTCTCATACAATTCTAGGAAAAATACTAAAAACAGTTTGGATTTTCTTGCTAGAAAGCACTGATTTTTGAAGTAGGATTCATTATGATTTTCAGGCACAAATCTGTTTATAGTGCAATCTAATAATAATGAATATGAAAAGGATTTCTATTAATTGGGAATCCTCATCTCCCACATTCATAACACAAGACTACGAAAAGCAATTGCCAATGGTCTGAATAATGCTCAGATGGACTGGCATCCAGGAAACCTATTTCAGAAGTTTCTTCTGAATATATTCCCAAAGATCAGTTAGATCCTGCACAATGATTCCCATGAAGGCAGAATATAATACAATATAGTACAATGCACTAAGACACACCAAGCATAATCCTTGTCCAATATTGCAAAATGGTGATATGTAAATGCCAAGAATTGATGCAAGACTGTTATCAACCACTTCAGAGAGTGCATCATGTTGGTTATCTTGAGCACTGCTTGAAAAATAATGTCCCATAAAGCTATCTCACTATTAATGTTTATTTCTATCAGGACCAACAACCATGTCTCTTTCATTTCAAACATCTAAATTTAGCCTAATGTTTTTAGTTACAGATCCTACTATATAATCCTTTAGGACAGGGATGTCAAACTTGGTTTCATTGAGGGCTGCATCAGGATTGTGTTTGACCTTGGGGAGCCATGGTGGGCGTGGCCAGGATGGGCAGGACCAGTTTGACCGTCACTTGTGTCGGGGGCGCCTGTGGTGGTCCAAGCGCTCTGACAGTGAAAACAGGCTCCCGAGCTCCATTTTTGGCTGTGACAACCTTCCACAGCCCTCTGCCAGCAGAAATTGAGCTTGGGCGGCTGCATGCGGCCCTCCTGAGCTCCGTTTTTTCTGGCAGAGGCACCACAGGTCAGTCCTTTGCTGTTTTTAGGCCAGTCCTGCAGGCCAAATCTAAGTACCCTGCGAGCTGGATCTGGCCCACAGGGCTTGAGTTTGACACCCCTGCTTTAGGATCTTTTGCAGTAATTGCTATGCAGTTCTCATTGTCAAGTCCTTCAATGTGTTTTATACATACTTGCCTGTTGTTACCTTCTAGATCCTTCAAGTTATCTTCTTGTACTTGCATATGAATGCATTTGTCTTGCCAAGACTAACTTCAAAGGATTCTATGAACACCAGAGAACCAAGATCTCCCTTTTTGTAACTGAAATCTTCTTCCCTTGTATCTTGAGATGAGGGGGAAACAGTACAACTAATACTTTCTTTGGTATCTTGTTCAACTGATATCAAATCACTTTGTCTACAATCAGTAGAAGTTTCTGCAAAGATGGATCTCTCAGTCCGAGAGCCATGGGCAATATTAGAAATACTTTTATAAAGTTCTTGATTAAGTAACAGTACAACAGTCCCTCCAAAACAAAGCACCCTGAAAAACAACAGAAAGTAGTTAATATATTCTTGCTTGGTTTCAATAACATTAATTTATAAGAAACTTTCAGAGTATCTAATAGTTTACAATCTCCCTATTTTTATCTTTACCTTTCTATTTTTATCTTTACCTTTCTATATCTTTACCTTTCTATATAAGATACACCAAGAGAAAGCCTCTCATTTGAACATTCTGGTAAATGGATTTTAATATTGGGCTTCATACAAATTCCAGTTTTTTTCATATATTCCATATTTTATTATACTTAATTGCTTCATCCATTATTATCCAGCTGAAATAAATGACAATGAGCAAGGTCTTGACTGCCAACTGCAACCCAATACAAGAATTGTTGCTGGATCTGGGCATGTAAAAACCTAAAGGGATATTTACATTAGTCTTTGCTTACTGACCACATATTCAGTAACAGGTTACCCAAGGTGCTAAAAAAACCCCACCTCTATGGCCAATTTACAACCATTTACAACATGCTCAGCATCCCTCAATATTGTGATTACTATTAGTCAGTACACATCATTCTGTGCCTGACCTATTTTCTTCCCCCTTTCAAAGTAGAGATTGGAGAGGAAGAAATTGCATTGGCAGCCCAGGCCTGGGAGCTGCAGGCACACTTTGCAGAGAGTTTACAGTACTCATTCCTCCTTTCCAATCTCTCTGTTCTCTGGGGGAGGGGAAGAATTTCTGTAGTTAAACCTCTCTTTTGCCTGACTGTTTGCCTTTGCCCCTTGCAGAGCAGAGGTTAGAGAAGAGATTTCAGGAGAGTACTGTAAGCTTTACAGTAAGAATGAGGAAGCTGTGCTAAACATAAGAATAGCTTCAGGAATAAATAAATATATATACCGGTATATTTATAAATATAAATAAATACACATATACACACAAACACACAACAGTGTCCTATACTCAGGGAACTCAAGGTTACAGTCAAAGTTCCTGGGGAAAGTAACAAGCCTATTTTGAAAACATTCCCCCTCCTTCCATCTGAATTAAATTAACTTTGTCAGGAAGATTTCCTTTACTATATATTTCTCAGTATGTATCCTATGACTTCTCATTCACTGCCAGCATCAGCAGAGTCCTGTTTGACCAGACCCAGCCCTTCTGAGCTTGTTAGCAATTACCAGCAACATATTTTTTCATCTTATTTGAAACTATTATTTATGATGGATCCTTGGTGGTCTCTGAATTTGGTTGTTTTCTTGCAGATGTTTAATTATAATTAAACAAACTAGGTAACATCACCACTGCTCCAATCATTGATTAGGAATTAGTGAAACATCTGTAAGTAAACAACCAAACTCAGAGAGCACCAAGGACTCATTTGATTCTGAGCTACAAATATTTTCCTTTATCACTATTATTACTATATTAGAAGATAGGCAATTATCATCAAATAAAATTGTTTCTATCTAGTTACGATGTATATTTGCTTACATATCATATACTAAATCTCATTCTAATATTCTTGAATTCCAGATAATTTGACTCATGTACCTTTCAAGTTCTTGAAAAACTCTGGGAAGGAACTTCATGTCTTCTGTTATTTTGAACTTTTTTCCAAATGGAATGTCTGTCAAAATGACATCAATGCTTTCTGATAGGAAAGGTAATCCTGCAGAGATAAAATACACTTAAAAGGCCTTGAATTAAGACAGAATTATAATTTAACAGATCCCTGGGGAATAAAATGTTTAATTGTTACTCTATTCCGCATTCCGAAGGAACTAAAAAAAATCTGATCTATTTGACCTTCTATTATTCTAGAACTCCTATTTATACATGGGGCAGAGACAGTGTTTTGTATGGGACTCAATTTTTTGCCAATTCCTCCTTGTATTGAGTTTCATAGTTTTCCCCAATATTTCTACAGGGCTACAGTGGGAATCAATAAACACTTTTTCTTCATTTTGCTGCTGGAAGTATCACACAGGCAGAACAATCAGCATTGTTAAATATTCTCAGAACAGAATAATAGAAAATTCTGGAATCAAACTATCTTTTTTTCAAATTAACATCTTCACAATTAGCATTAATAACTGCTAGGCAAAATGGAGACAAACAACAATTCATAAAGTGAATTTGGGCAACACCTCATTTCCCATGTATTGTATACTATTCCATTCCTGCCTTAGTCAAAGAGATATTGTTAACATAAAAATACTTGCTTATCAAAGGCAAATATAGGATGTGCTTATATCTTGATCAGCATAATCATAACCCTCTTTAATTATCTGAAGAAACAGCAGTATCAATTTCCAACCTTAATTCCAAAGACATATAATCAAGCGCTTAAATGGCATAGAATAATTTTGGGAAAAAGAGAGTTTGTTACTTACATTCTAGTTCTATAAAGAAGACATTTGCAAGCCAATAAAAGTAAAGTAATATATATATCAAATTTTATACATGGTGTAATTTTTATGCAATTTACACAAGGTACTCTTGTTAATATTTACCTGTCACGGAAGATTTAAATAGTTCAATTTTATCTATCAGGCTTGCATCTCTAATATTTGAGTAGGCTCCTTGTAACTGTGAATCACTTATATCCGATCCGAAATAATACACATTCTGTAGAGGAAACAAACAATTATATTAAGATAGAATCAAATTGATAGAAGTTAAAAAGCCTTTGATCTGCCCCTCCTCCTTTTAACAGCCTTCTGATCTGGAGTCAGAGAAACCCTGTCACCACTCATAAAATACACTGTTTCCTTAAAGGCAATATATCACTGACAGGCAGGAAATCTAAGCTGGAAAAGACCCAGGAATTTAGCACCTCAGCCTGGCCAGGAAGATCGCTGCTGATAAAGAAGATAACAAACAGAATATTTTCTCTAGCCATAAAAGCTCTATTTCTTGCTTTCTCGCAGTCATTTAAAACATATTTCACTCACACCAAAAGCTAAAAAATGTATATAAACCTTGCTGACATGCCAGTCCACTGTCTCAGAAACAAGCTTTGTACTGTTTCTGACCTAAATAAAATAGGGAAACTTCTTCCCAAGCAGCTGCTTTTTGCCAGTTGGAGAAAGGAACCCAGGGAGATTTTCACAACAAAATAACACAAATCTGCAAGGAAATAGAATCTGATGACACAGGCTGCATGAAATAAAACATTTAACTTTTGTTTGCTTTTCATAATATCAGTGAAATCAGAGATAAGAAGGACCATAAATTGGAAATGGTCAAAGTCATTAATTCATTGTTTTTCTGCGAAATATCTCAAAAACTGAAAAAATGATTAATCTGGTTCAAAATGATTATATCTGATTTAAAAAATGACAGCATTTTACACTTAAGAAAAGAATGTTAAGTTATTCATCCATGTTTATCTGTAGATAATAATATAAATATAACAGAAAGTTAAGCATAAACTACAGTACTAAACAGCTATTTTTGCTACTGAAGAATTTTGTAGTTGGAATGTTAGCTGATTTGAATATGTGGGATCATATTCTGAATAAAATTTTAACAGCCGCCCATTCACCTCTAAGCATGACTCTAATTAATGGTTCATATCTTTATATTCAAAGTATCTTAAATCCTAAAGATCTTAAGGGTATTCCCCCCATTAGCTCACCTGTGCATTAAAATAATTGGATGACGATCTTCTCTTGGTACCTTTTTAAGAGAAGTGTAGAATGAAGGCATTCTTTGGTGACATTGCAGTTCTCAAATGTTCCCCTGAAGGGATATTTGTCTAATACCATTATAACTATTTTAAAGATGTCAAATAAAACTGTAATTTGCTTAATTGTTTTAAATGCATAGCAATAAAGTTATATACTGGTCCCTAGTGCTTTACAGCGATCTGATCAGTTTACAAATGTCAGCATATTGTCCCCAACAATCTCAGTCCTCATTTTACCAACTTCAGAAGGATGGAAGGCTGAGTCAACCTTGATTAGCAGTGAGCAGAGTTAGCCTGCAATATTGCATTCTAACCATCGCATCACCACAGGTTTTATCAATTGTGCATGGTTTATTTGAGCCTATCCCATTATAATTTTGGATTAAATAATTTGCTGTACATGTTATACATTGTGCTTTGAAAGTAAAATGAAACAGAGCTGTTAAAAATTCCCCTCCCCCCCAAGTAGCTTTAGTTACTCAGGACAAGGATCGTGTCCAAAAAAGTTTTCCTCATCCAATTGATAAATGGGCAATAGCTGATGCGCAATCTGCCATTGAAAAGAGGAAGCGAAGAAATCCGTTATTTCTTCCAGTAGAAAAAATTCATCCACTCTTAAAGGTAAGTAATATGAACACAATATATAAAATATTACAAATTCAATAGATTAATTTGTTTTTCAAATAACCAGTAATATTTTAAAATGAAATTAATTTCTTAAAACTTAGAAATAGAATTTATTTTCCAATCCATCTAGATCAGTTTAAACAATCTGTCACTCTTAATAAAGATTGCAATTAGATATCTGCATATTTTAACTGGCATTAGTAGCCAGTAAAAAGTTTGACGGTCAGTGTGCTACTTCTCTCGTTACTCTGATGAGGATTAGATGATGAAGAACTTGCAGGTGCTTCAGCAAAGCAAAGACCATTATCCCTGCCCTTCTCTTTAGGTTGAGAAAAGGATTTCTTCCTTGTTATGTGTGTCTATGACACATGATACTTGGAGACTTGGAACACTTAAACTTGCCATAGCTCTGGAGAAAGGTTGAAAGTTACAGTTTTCATAACATCATAGAATTGGAAGTGATCTCAGAGATTATGTAGTCTAATCATCTGTTTCATGGAGGATCTATTAAAACATTTTGGATAGATTGTTATCTATCCTTTGTTTAAATACTTCCAGTGAAGGGGAAATGATGTAGCCTTCATGGTGTACTACTGGTTGACAGCTCTGTGATATTTCTCTAAAAGAGGTGAAATTATAAACCTGTCTCTGTTCCAAGGCATGGTGTTAATGTAGGAGTGATCTATTGGTCAATTCCCCATAATATCATTATTCCATACTGTCAGCATCATTTCTAGTTCTAGTTGCCTTAGTTTGGGCTGTATTTTAGTGATTCTGGAAGAAAAGCTTATTCTTTTTTGTCTGTTATTTCTAGTAAGCAATTTTTATTATCCACATGCAGAAATCTGTTAATTTATAATTGTAACCTTTATATGTTATTTCAGCCTGTTTTAACCTGCAATACAATTGTTTTTGAACAAAAAAATAGAAAAGGATACTTTTTAACTCAAAAAATAAAGATGTTTCTAAGATCTCAGGAGATATAAGTTCAAATGAAGTTTGAAACTCGTACTTCAAAAATTCTAAATTTGTCTACTGTTAACTGGTAAGCTAATAATTAAGCTGATCAGGAAGTATTTTAGGAATTTTATGAACAAAGAATTGACAGAATATTTGTTTTCTTATACACATAGCTATGCAAATACTAATTATTGAATGAATGTTAAGCTCCAAAGACCTACACAAGGGTCCTCTTTGTAAACTTCAATTCAGCATTCAATACCATCATTCCAGACGTTCTTCTAACTAAACTAAACCAGCTAGCGGTATCTGAACACACTTGTAAGTGGATCATAAGCTTCCTAACAGACAAGAAGCAGCAGGTGAAACTAAGCAGAATCACATCAGATACCTGTACAATTAGCACAGGCCCCCACCCCCAAGGCTGTGTGCTCTCTCCACTCTGTACAATGACTGCATCTC
Source organism: Hydrophis major (assembly GCA_033807585.1). NCBI lineage: Eukaryota > Metazoa > Chordata > Lepidosauria > Squamata > Elapidae > Hydrophis > Hydrophis major. Next base: position 387,571,213 of record CM066328.1, on the reverse strand, counting down.
AAACAATCCATCTGTTAAACTATTGAAGTTTGCAGATGATATAGCAGCGATTGGTCTCATTCGAGACAATGATGAATCCGCATATAGACAGGAGATTGAACAACTAGCCTCGTAGTGTGACCGGAACAATCTGGAACAGGACACACTCAAAACTGTAGAAAAGGTAGTAGACTTTAGGAGAAACCCTCCCATATTATTACCTCTTACAATATTATACAACACAGTATCAACTGTAGAGACCTTCAAATTTCTAGGTTCTATCATATCTCAAGACCTAAAATGGACACCTAGCATAAAAATGTCATCAAAAAAGCACAACAAAGAATGTTCTTTCTACGCCAACTCAGAAAGTTCAAACTACCCAAAGAGCTGCTGATTCAGTTCTACAGTGGAATTACTGAGTCTGTCATCTGCACCTCTATAACTGTCTGGTTTGGTTCTGCAACCCAACAAGGCAGACACAGACTTCAGAGGATAATTAGAACTGCAGAAAAAACAATTACTACCAACCTGCCTTCCACTGAGAACCTGTTTACTGCACGTGTCAAAAAGAGGGCTATGAAAATATTTACTCCTGGATATTTACTCCTGCAATTACTGCAGGTTGGTAGTAATGTTTTTTCTGCAGTTCTAATTATCCTCTGAAGTCTGTGTCTGCCTTGTTGGGTTGCAGAACCAAACCAGACAGTTATAGAGGTGCAGATGACAGACTCAGTAATCCTGGACATAAATTGTTTCAACTCCTACCTTCAAAATGAAGCTATAGAGCACTGCACACCAAAACAACTAGACACAAGAACAGGTTTTTCCCGAACACCATCACTCTGCTAAACAAATAATTCCCTCAACACTGTCAAACTACTTACTAAGTCTGCATTACTATTACTATTAATCTTCCCATCGTTCTTTTTTTTTTTAATAAAGTTTTATTTGGGTTTTCACACACACAAAATACAAATAAAACATCTTTTTTGAAAATAGCATGGTCCCAGGTTGAACTTCTTTATACAGACACAAAACTCAATTTCATGCTCCTTTTTGTATTCTATTCCATAGCTTATACTATTCTACATTTTCTATATAGTTTTTCCCCTCTTTTAATTTTCTCAATTTTATTTTGATTATCTCATCTCAATTCAAATCATTATATTTATACTTTTGTCTGTTCTGTTTCAATTTCATATTATCTTTTCTCATTAAACAAATTTTCTTCTGTAGTTACTAATTGGACTATGACACCTTTATATCTTTTAATTATATCCATTCAACTCTTATTTACATTTCAATATATACTTTAAGGTTATGGCCTAATATAATACATAATACATAACTTCCAATCGAATTCTGCTTGGTACATTCTTATAATACACACATATTCTTTTTTTTAAAAAAAGAATTATAAATATATGTAAGTATAAACCCTCATTCCATTCCAATTCAGTTCTATCATTAATAATCATTAAAGTCTTAATATCTTTAACATTTCTTTTCAATTAAATATCATACTTCCTTAAAGACACATATAATCTCCATAATTAATTTTTCCCTTATTTCTCTTCATACATGTTTTATAAATCATTAAATATTCATTTTGTTACATTTATTTATTGACAAACATTCCACTAAGTTACGATAGTTATTTTATCAAACATTTTAATCATACATTGTTTCATATTTTCTGGAATTATTTCTATTTCTAATAACCATACTATCTTATGTTCCTTTGCAGAATCCCTTTTTCCATTAGATTTTCACCCATTATCTCTAAATAGGCCCTGTTTCTCTATATTTTGTTTCTGTCCTTTATAACTTCTTTTCCTTTCTTTCTTCCCTCTCTTCTTCTCCCTCCCCTTTTTACCCCCTTGTCTCTCTACTTCTAATTCTCTCTTCTGCATTTCCCTCTTCTGTTTCTTTCTAATTTTATACTTATTTTTCAGTCTATCCTTTTTTTGGGTTGTTTTTCCCAATCTTAAACTTTCCATTCTCTTTCCCCGCTTTCCTTTTTTTCCCCCACCTAAGATTACTTGTTCATTAAAGATGGCTTCTTCTTTGTCACAATATTCTTGTTCTGCAGGCATTTCTTGTTGTTTCTCATAGTTCCAAATCTCCATTTCTAAAAACTGAAATACGAAGCCAAAAGAACCTCTCCTTTCTTGTGCATCTTCTTCATACTTTTTAAGTTCCATTTTCAGTTCTTCTAAAAGTAGAGCCATTTTAAACAGTTTTAAACAATCACCCGACTGATTTTAGTCATTCAAATGCAATAATCAAGAATTCAGAGATCACCAAGTAATCCAAATAGTCTCAAGCTGTTTCTTCTTATTTCTTTTTTCACTTCCCGGGGTTTTACTATTTTGTTGCGATGTTTCAGTTAAGATGTATCTTTTGGAAGTCTTTTTGAGATTTTGCTGTAAGTTCTTTTTACTTCCAGGTAGTCTCTTCCCTTCCAGATCCTGCCCTTTTATTCTTTTTCTCTCCTTTCCTGTTTTCAAAAGCTTTTAATTATCCAGAAATCTTTATTATCCCTTTGTCTTTTTATTTTCAGCATTAAATGCCTATTAATGTCAAAGTGGATTTTTTTCCAATTTCTTGCTTAGGTCTCTTAGCTGTCAGTATAGGAAGAGGAGAAAAAAAACCCAAATCCTTTCCCTTTTTTCTCTCTATTGCTGCTTAGAAATCTTCTTAGGGAACAATGCTGTTGGGGTTTTTTTTAACAGTTTCAATTCCAGGGTACCTTATTTGTTGCTTTTGCTGTTTGACCCGGTCAACCAAAGCTTTTTCTTCTTATCTTCCTCCTGCAGATTCTTTTCCGGTCGAATTCTTCTTTGTGGTAGCCATTTCTGACCACTGCTACAACTGCCTTCGGGAAAGGGAGTAATGGCCAGCTGGGGAGGAGAGATGCGGCTCTCCTCAACCCTGCAGGCAGTCTCCCCCTTTTTCACCACCTCTACGCGGTGGCTTTGCCCCAAAAGCAGCCGGCTCGGGGCCCTCCAGTGGTGAGCACGGATTGAAACCACACAGAGACGTGGTTCGGTCTGTCGCCAAAGAAGTTCAAACCGGAAGTCCCAATCTTCTCATCGTTCTTATCACACACTTATGACTGTTACTTTGTTGCTTGTACTCTTATTTATATTGATCGTTTTCTAGTATGATTTGATTGCTTACTTGTACCCTATGGCTATCATTAAGTATTGTACCTTATGATTCTTGACGAATGTATCTTTTCTTTTTATGTACACTGAGATCATATGCACGAAAGACAAATTTCTTGTGTGTCCAATCACATTTGTCCAATTCTTTGGCGAATAAAAGAATTCTATTCTATTCTAAATCCCACAAAATTTCTAAGAATAATTTAGGAGATTATTTTAATTGTGAGGACACTACACAAGGATGCAATTGCAATGTAACAAAAAGGGTATTTCTTAGAAGAACAGAACTCACAGGCCATTCAATTGCAGCTTCCAGAAGTATTGTACCTAGACCACACATAGGATCCAATACAAATGCTCCAGCCTGAAAAGACAGGGAGAAACCAATTTAATACAATATGTAAGTTATAGGTAATTGCTCCTTGGTTTGAAAAAATGTACAGTATATACTATAAATAAAGCCAGCAAGATTTGACAGTTAATACTTTTCTCCATCTCCACAGCACATTTGAATATTCCTCTTCCTTTTCATACATCTCAATAATCCTGGTAACAATTTTATAGTAATTATCCCTATATACACCATGGAGATTAAAACCAAGAGACAATAGACAATTTAATTTGATTTGAACTGATTTTGCATATTTATTGATTTGATTTTGCATATTTATTGAGAAATTAAGCCTCACTGAATTTAAGGAAATTGCAAACTATGCACCTCTCACCTACTTTAAATGCTTCAAATGCTCCTATAAAATTCCCATAATAGTTGACTTAGTAGTCAGAATGGTTATTTTGCTCATTACCTTGATTTCAGCAAGCGATGTCATAGCCCAAGCAATGGTAGATCGCAGTCCAGCAGTTTTAATATATGCCCGACTTGCCAGGGGAAGTCTGCAAATAATAGACATATTTAGTTAAATAAAAATAAGAACATTCAATGCATATGTAGAATTCTAACTTGTGTCAATAATGACATGCTTCTCTTCAGGATTATTTCCTCTCATTCATATCTTTTTCCCAATATACCACATTCTATATCTCTAATTTCCAACACTGTCAATTAGAATTATATGGAAAGTGAGCACACACAATCTATATTTGCACTGTTTTGATTATTATTACCTTTATTGTCAGAGTGCAACATGTGTACAATGAGATTGGCTGTTTGAATATTTGAATACTTCTTTGCAGGGGAGGGGCTTCTCCTTTTTAAAAATTTATTTCTGCAAATTTTGAGATTATCCTAAGGCTACATTTACCTCCATTTTAGCTCCACAAGTACTAGTTTTGGAAATATGTAGGATTTTTTTCACATTCCAAATAGTTAGAATTTGATTGACCAAAATAGACACTGTACATACACAAGGAAGGGTTGGGGACCTTAAAAATGGATTAAAAAGGCAGGTAAAGAATAGCCACTGCTCACATATAAGACAGCTGACCTATGTGAAAATGTTAAACTACAATTAATTAGTTAATTAAATTATTTTCAATTTCATCTTAAATGTATTTGGCCATAATTTTTTCATTAAAACTCACAAGGATATTATTTTGATATGCTAAAAATTAAGATAACAATATTACTAAATATAACTGATAAGTATTCACAGCAATAATCATATTACTATGCTATTTTATATACATCACTGCTTTTTTCACATATTGACAATTGTCCTCACTTCTACCAATCTATATGCTTAAAGGTCAATGAATAAAACATCACATACCCTAGAAAAATATAAATGTACAAATGTTTCAAGTACCATGTTCCAAATTATTTATACTTTTATATGACAGAGAATGCAAAAGGTTTACCATTTTAAACATTTAATTATTGCAATAAATTATTACTTATCAATTTATTTCAAGGTCAACAATATGAGAACAAAAACTATTCCATCCAATTTTTTTGGAGGAGCATGTTTTCTATTTGAAAAGTAAATATTTATCGAGAAGTAAGGAATAATAATTTATAATGTCATCGACCTGAAAAGAGGGATCCCAATCACAGAATAAACATCATTTAGATGCACAAAAATCTGTAAGAGAATGAAAATTTACAATATTTACTTGCAAATCGACAAAGTAATAGATGATATCTCAGTCACCTTCTCAAGGATGTATTTATTTATTCTAAAAAGCAATCTCATCCTTAAATGTATGTAAGATATCTATCTGAAGTATACTAAAGGGGTACTGTATAAGACATAGTACAAAACTGATTCTTCTGCTTTTCCATCAGGGCAAACACAAATGATAGAAGAAGAAAAGAAAAATGTACAAAACCCCAACTTAATACTGGCCAAATATTTTCAGCTAAAGTGGTATAAACTCTCTACTAGTGATATTGTAGAACCATTTACAAATCTTGTTGCACATACAGGATATCCTCCACCAGAATTCAAGAGAGTGAAAGTAAGTTCAATGAAAATGATAGATCCTACAGGAAATGTGGAAGCATTACCTGGATTTTATCTTTAAGGTTTGCCACTTTTCAAATTCTATCTATATCCCTTATTTTTATAACACTGTTTACTTTGTGTCTTTTATCTGTTTTTAGATTTCTGTAATTTTTTTCAGATTTCAGTCATAATTAAATTCAAAGGTTCTGGCAGATAACTTGCTCCACTATGACTGTTGTCTTTTAATAAGTTCACAATGAAACAATACAACAATACCTCAGTCTCTTAAGCCAGTTGGAAGTCATTTTCTGTTTTCACAGGAACTTACAGAAGACAAAATATAAGAAAGCTAAATTCTACAAGCGTAACATATTTCACTTTTATTAACAAGAATACACATTAAAAATATCCTCCAGTCATATTTCAGAGATCATTTGATATCTGAAGAAGCTTCCAACAATTCAACTTAAGTTGGATTATTACCTCTAAATCGGGATTTCTAAGATCTGCTTTCCATCCAAAATTTTTCATAAGAGCTATTCCAATAATTTTCCCCAGTTCCTGAAAAAATAATCACAAATCAGACATGAGAATTATTTGGGTAGGTTGCATATTATATAGATTCTTAGAATAGAAAACAGCAAACAAAACAGTTATGTTGAATATTATAGAAGCCATAAGACATATTTTACACCCCTACCTTATGTATGTTTACTGAAATCAGGCCATACAAGTTCAAATATGCTTATTTTAGTCTATCTTGTTATGCAATGGCTTGAAAAAAAGCTCTAAGAACAGAGTAAAACATCTAGCAAATTATTTTTATTGTATGCATGTATATGCATGCACATTACAACACACCCACACATGGTAAGGAAACTAAGCTTTCAAAATGACAGCACTAACATTTAATTTGTCCTCCATCTCCTTGACAATTAAGAGGAATTCCAAAAGACAGCATAGAAGAGTGAAGTTACAACTGCTTAGCTTTAACAAAATATTCAAATTCGTTTCCCCACCTTCAAACAGTGCTATTTTTTTCTATGATGATGTCACTCACTAAATGTAATTATGGAATTATGCATAAAGAGTAAATTAAATATCCTTTCTGACAGTTCCAGAATAATCTGGACAGACAGTAGAATTATTAAGAAAATTTACTGTTTTGCTAGCCATTTTCAAATGGATGTACAAATAGTCCTCATTTACCGGCCTCTTGTTCAGCTATTTTTGAAGTTATCATAGCACTAAAAAGAGAGATTTAAAACTGGTCCTCAAAGTTGTGGCCATTGCAGTATCCCCTTGGTCATATGATCCTGAATCAGTAGTTTGTCAACCATTATACATTTACAAGTATTGCAGCATCCCATGGTAAGGATTATCATTTGCATTCTTCAGTTAGCTTCAAGACAAGTAGTCAATGGGAAAGCTAGCAGGAAGTTACAAGTGACAGTCATGTTTCACTATAGGACTGCGTCACTTGGTGACAGAGCTGCTGGTCCTAATTGTGGTTGGTAAGATGGTTTTATTTTTTTTAATGTTATTTTGAATGTAATGTACTTTTTCATGCAATAGAATATGAAAAAAAAATCCCTGTAAACTGTATGTACAATGAGTTGGCATTGTGCAGTTGAATATACTCCTAAACACAATAGTAGCTGTAAGACTTGCCACAGATATAATTGCAGAGAGTTAATTAACTTTGTGAATTAGCATGTTTAAAGAGAATAAAATCTGGAAAATACAGCACATCATGGATACTTTTTGTCATGCCTCTGTTGGTCTGACTCTGAGGGAGTGATGAAATAGCTGACAGGGAGTGAAAGTGTGGCTCTGGTGGTTGTGGAGGAAACTGGGGAAGGGCACAGGCCGGATGGGCATTCAGATGAAGACCCAGGCCCATCCCCTCTTCATCCTAGGGCACACAGGGAGGAGTGGATAAGGGAGAAACGTGAGTGGTGTGGTGGGAGGAAGGGGCCCTGATTCCCTTCATGGGCTGCAGCTGGGAGGACTGGTTAAAAGGACAAACTGCGCATGGCAAAGTTGCTGGAAGCAAAGCGTGCATTCTTGTCGGAACTTATCTGTGTTTTGGCTTCCTCCCAACTGTGGTTGCTGCGTTATCTGGTAGAAATCTGCAATTAATCATCCTTGCCTGTAATAATAGTAATTCCTTCAGTGTGGTGTGTTAGGTTTTTTATTTCAAATTAACTTACTTTGGGTGCGGACTGCATTTACTCCCTCCATAAACTGTTTTCTTTAAGAGTTTGATATCCTGCTGAGGATAATTGGACATTGGGGCCAAGTTGGAGGCATTAAAGGGACTTTCTTCTATTTTTGTGACTTAGTTATTTTTGTGTCATGCCCCAGATCATCACATTTTGTTCTATAGAAGTGTAAGAGATTTATTTAGATTTTTAATACATCAATTTGTTCTCTACATATTATTCTTCAGTTTTCATGATGCTTAGTAGCTCCTGAGTTTTCAAATGAATAATCTTTTACATACCTGTGCAGTAAATAATTTTGCAAGTATTCCACTGCAACGACATGATACTCTGAAACTAAAATAACTATTGCAAACAATAGTTTTGTCTTGAATAAGTTCAGGAGTGTTTTCTAGAAAAAGTCTGCCCTGAGGCAATAAATTGTCTTTACAAACATCATGTGTATCACATTTTTGCTGATCTTCAATTTGATTTTTAATAGTATCTGTCTCTAATATTATTTGCATTTTTTGCTTTTCATCTTCAATATGTTTTTCCTCTTCCAATTTCTGTTTTTTGGAATCTGGGTATTCTTGGCACAAGTTTAGTTGCTTTGCCGACTGATCATAAAGACTTCTCCAGACAGCAGTTGTATCCAGCCAACATCTCGGATTCTCATTTACAAGTTTTTGAACATCCTGGATTATTCTTCCTGAAATAAAATAGTGAATTATTAGTCCATACATTTTGTCATATCATTTAACATCTAAAACAAAATACAAGATTTCCTATTAGATTTCATACTTTCAATGCTCCAGTAATGTAACAAGCCAACTTCTTCCTTTGTAGATTTGGTAAATTCATTGGCATGCCTGTATGCTTCCTAATTAAAACAACAACAACAAAACCTTTTGTGGAACAAAAGCTTTCAAATCAGTTTAATCTATAATCCAGAGCAAACTGAACGAGAATAAGTCCCCCATGAATTAGAATGAGTCCACTTAATTCTGAAATGCTAGTGGATGTTAAAGTTGAAAGAAATTGGTATTAATCTTTAACACAAGAACACAGAAGACAGTTACCTTTATTCCCACGGAAGGAAAGTGGAGGACATTTCTTTAGCAGCAAAAATAATCTTTCAGCTGATTTTAGTTTCTTCAACATACTCAGCTCAAGATGGGTATTGAAGAAAACTTTTCCCGATATATATTCTACCTTGAAAGAGAATACATACCAATAAATAAAACATATATTTAAAAGTTGATTTTTTAAAAATTATTTTTTATTTTCCTTATTAATGGATTAATACAAGCAACTGACCTTGTTTATAAAATGCACTGGGTACTATGAAAAAAGGCAAAGAGGGATGCTTGTGTTTGCCTGATTTCATTTATCCATTGAGAGAGATATTGGAGTCTTAGTGGACAATCACTTAAATATGAGCCAACAGTGTGCTGCAGCTGCCAAAAAAGCCAACACAGTTCTAGGCTGCATTAACAGAGGAATAGAACCAAGATCACCTGAAGTGTTAATACCACTTTATAATGCCTTGGTAAGATCACACTTGGAATATTGCATCCAGTTTTGGTCGCCACGATGTAAAAAAGATATTGAGACTCTAGAAAGAGTGCAGAGAAGAGCAATAAAGATAATTAGGGGGCTGGAGGCTAACACATATAAAGAATGGTTGCAAGAATTGGATTTGTCTAGTCTAGTGAAAAGAAGAACTGGGAGTGACATAATAGCAGTGTTCGAATATGTCTATGGAGATTCTCAGTCATCAGATCATGACTGTCCCAAAGGTGCTTTTTCTGGAGGCAACTGGACTTTCTGGTTTTTCTTTGAAGACATTTTGCTTCTCATCCAAGAAGCTTCTTCAGCTCTGTTGAATTATCTGACATTGAGCGTTGGCACAATCCAAAACAACAGCCTTGCTGTGAGATTAAGGGCTCACATTATGGAATGTTCTGAATGAAGAAATCCCTAGTTTTCACAAAGCTCTAAGTCATGCCCCCAGCAAACCACTAAATTTAATAAAGACATTTTTATGACCATTTGCTACAGATTGGCTTATTTTTTCAATCATCCTGTGATAATCCCATAATATGGGAAATTAAAAGGTAGATAATTTTTCCTGACAATTATTCTAAATTTAGTGTAAGACTTAGACAATAAACCAAGGAATGCTGATCACTAACAGATTTTACACTACAAAGCTGAAATCATCTTTTGGATCCAGGAAAAAAAAAAAAAATCAGAAAAATTTTAATCTCTGAAAGTAACAATACTTCTCACTGAACTAATAAAAAACTTGCAGTTTACCTGTACAAACATCACAGACCACTTTGTTTTATTGTTATTTATTCCAACAAAAAATTCTTGCCCTTTCAATAACTGCAATGCATCCAGGTATTCCAAGTTGCCTACTATAAAGCAATATCTAAGTTCCTTTCCCTGACATCTGCCATTTAATGATTAAAAACTCAAAAACTCATGATTTTAGAAGCCAAATTTTGCACATGTAGACTAGTAATGCATATGATTATAAATACGGTCTAAATGTCACAAGCAGTTAAAAATGGGATTTCTAACACCAGACTGAAGTGAGCTGTGGTAAGATGTGATGCAAGCTACGGGAGGTGCATGCAAGTTCAAACATACATACAGGTAGTCCTCGACTTACAACAGTTCGCTTAGTGACTGTTCACAATGGCAGTGAAAAAAGTGACTTGGGACCCTTTTTCACACTTATGACCATTGCAGCATCTCCATGGTCATGGATTTATGTTCCATGGTCATGGATTTACGTTCAGATACTTGACAACTGGCTCCCTTTTATGATGGTTGTAATGTCCCGGAACTACATGATTCCCTTTTGTGACCTTCTGATAAGCAAAGTCAATGGGGAAGCGAGTCATGTTACCAATTTAACCACTGCAGTGATTCACTTAACAAATGTGGCAAGGAAAGCCGTAAAATGGGGCAAAACTCACCTAACATGTTTTTCACTTCGCAACAGAAATGCTGGGCTCAATTGTGATCGTAAGTTGAGGAGTACCTGTAGTCATTCAAACATTAGTCGCTACACGAGAATCGCACGGAGGCCAAAACCGCGCGGGGGGACTTTTGAATAAACATGGCTAACTGCAGGAAATGGTTTTCCGAAGTAGCGAGCGTACAAACGAGCAATTGGCCCAGCCTTCACTTCAACCCAAGACCGCTATCGCTGCCTCCCTTTCCGTATAGTCTCTGCGGCCAGGAAAGCGAGCTTGTAAGCCGTTATTTTATCGAGCGAGCCCGGCGCGGCCTAAGGAGTCCGGAGCCGCTCACCTGAGTGGCGCCCAAACGAGCCTGCACTTCTTCGATGAGGAAGGGCTCCATCCCGCGTCCCGCAGTGCAAAAATAGCGGCTGCAGCGGCGAGCCTCCTTCGGCCTCTTCCGTTTTCCTCCGTCAGCCATTGCGACCTTGTTGCGAGAAACAGCCGGTGTCAAGTCGCCCCCGGACGTCGACGCTGCCTCCGCTTTCCTCTCTGATCGCGGAGGGGGAGGCCGCTGAGAAGTTTGCCTCCTGTAGGCGAAGGCTCAGCTTCCCAAATCGCCTGGTGCTTTTGGCCCCGGGCCATCCTCCCTTTCCGATAGAGGGCGCCAAACTGCATTTTGGAGATCCTGTTCTCAGCTTTTACCATAATCCCTTTTTCAAAAATATAAAGTAAGTCCTCCTCACTTCAATAGCATGGCAGCATTATAGGGGAACTGCGACCTTTCCTGTCAGGAAAAAAAAAATCAGGAGGTGAGGTGAGGTGTGAGTTTTACACTGGGTTGTTGGGTTTTTTTTAGCGCTAGGGAGAATATTTTTGGAATAAATCAGACCATTTTGGAAAAATCATTCCACCCAGTGGCGGATTAAGGCTCAGTGACAAATCTTGGTGCTCCCCTCCTTTATACATACTGTACAAATGAAGCCAAGCTTAGACTACCTAAAAGTAATACACCAATCTGGTGAGAAGCATTTTGCAACTCATATTGTATCAAATACATCCCAAGGAAATGAAAATTCCATCATGTAGGGGTACCTCAAAGTTCTATTTTGATCCAATGCTTTTCAATATCTTCAAAAATGATTTAGATCATTTTAAGGGGATAGAAGGGGAACCCATCAAAGTTGTTGATGGCACTTAGCTGGGGGAAATTGTGAATGCTTTGGAACATAGATTCAAATTTCAGAAGGTTCTTGATGGACTTGAACATTAGGCCCTATCCAACAAAATAGGGTGAGATAGGGTGTAGTAGTGAGAAAAATAAGATCCTGCACATAGGCAAGAAAAACCAAATGTATAGGAACAGGATATGATACTTGGCTCAACAGTAGTACGTGAGAGGGATCTAGGAATCTTAGTGAACTACCACTTAAATATGAGCCAGGAGTATGCTGACCTGCCAAATAGCCAATGTTGTCCTACAGATGAAACTCGAAAAATTAGAATATCGTACAAAAGTTCATTTATTTCAGTAATGCAACTTAAAAGGTGAAACTAATATATGAGATAGACTCATTACATGCAAAGCAAGATAATTGAGATGATTATGGCTTACAGTTCATGAAAACCCCAAATCCACAATCTCAGAAAATTAGAATATTACATGCAATCAATAAAACAAGGATTGTACATAGAACAATATCGGACCTCTGAAAAGTATAAACATGCATATGTACTCAGTACTTAGTTTGGGCCGCTTTTGCAGCAATTTTGCCTCAATGCGGCGTGGCATGGAAGCTATCAGCCTGTGGCACTTCTGAGTATTATGGAAGACCAGGATGCTTCAATAGTAGCCTTCAGTTCGGGGTTTCCGGTTCTGCGTGGCTTTGGTGGCAGCAGGAATTCGCGACCGTTCGCGATTCCTGCTGCGCTTGCCACCGAACTTTTTTTGAATTATTTTTGATTAAAAATACTTGGTTGGTTGTTTTGGGGAAAGTTTCTCTTTTCAGGATGGCATCGTTTGTGGATGAACTAAAGACTGAATATCAAAAATATAAAAAGGAAGAACAAGATGGAAAAGATACTTTGGGCACTTTATTTCAATTTTTAGAAATGGCGTTATGTACTTATGAAAAGTTGATTACGCAGCAGAATGACTGGGACAAAGAAGAAGAGGAACAAGAAGCCATCTTTGATGAACAATGGGTTTTTTCCGGGGAGGAGGAGAAAGAGGATAAAAAAAAGGGGATTTTAAGGTTTGAAAAAACAACCAAAAAAGAGAAAAATGAGAGGAAAGGTGGATGCAAGGTTAGAAAGCAAAGGAAAGGGAGTAAGAAAAGGGAGGAGAGACAAAGGGGTAAAAAGGGCAAGGAGAAGACTAAGCAAGAGAGAAAAGGGGGGAGGAGGAGAAGCCTCAATGGTGGGAAGCAAGATCTAAAGAAAAAAAGTTTATTTAGAGACAATGGGTGAATCTAAGGATAAAAGGGGGATTCTGGAAGGTACATAAGATTGGGTTTTTATGTGTATTTAGAGTATAAAATTTATTGTGTAATTTTAGAATCTACCAAACAGAATCCCAAGATAAATTAAGTGTTATATGAAGTACTTTTAAATTAGGGTAATGAGTTAAAGGCGTCACTCCAATTAGTGTATAGAGGAAGTATAGTAAAAGAAAAAAGATGAATGGATAGTTGGAAATAGAACAGACAAAGAATGTTATTGAAAATGGTAATAAGATATGGAAGGATATATAAAGGTTTTGTTATGTTTTTTGGGGTTTTGTATGTTGATAAAAGGCAATAAAACTTTAATTAACAAATAATTTGGATGAAAAGGAGAAGTTGGGATATGATATGAAGTTAAATAGATAAAGTAAATATTGATATTATAATTGGGAATCATTATGTTCTATTGGTTTTCTTCTTTAATTATCACTATTTTTTTTTAGAAAAGAATTTATAAGCTGTTATGCCTTGATTGTTTGTGCACTGTTTTTGTAAAATTAATAAAATTGGTTTATAAAAAAAAAGAAAATGATAATAAGATATGGAAGGATATATAAAGTGAATATGATGTTTGAATTTGTGTCTGTGAGAAGAGTTTCAACCCGGGATCAGGCAGCCTTCAGAAAAGATGTTTTAGTTTTGTTTTTTTTTCTATGTTCTGTGGTTTGTATGTTTATGAAAGGCAATAAAATTTTAATAAGCAAGAAATATAATTTGGATGAAAGGAGAAGTCTGGATAAGATATGAAGTTAAATAGATCATGTAAATATTGATATTACAATTTGGAATTATTTTGTATGTTCTATTGGCTCTCTTTAATTATTATTATTATTATTTTTTAGAAAAGATTTTTCAAGTTGTTATGCCTGGATTGTGTATTATTTTTGTAAAATTAATAAAATTTGTTATAAAAAAAAATAGTAGCCTTCAGCTCTTCAGCATTGTTCGGTCTCATGTATCTCATCTTTCTCTTGGCAATGCCCCATAGATTCTCTATGGGGTTCAGGTCAGACGAGTTTGGTGGCCAATCAAGCACAGTAATCTCATGGTCATTGAACCAGGTTTTGGTGCTTTTGGCAGTATGGGGAGGTGCCAAGTCCTGCTGGAAAATAAAGTCATCATCCCCATAAAGCTCATCTGCAGAAGGAAGCATGAAGTGCTCCAAAATCTCCTAGTGGACGGCTGTGTTGACCCTGGACTTAAGCACAGTGGACCAACACCAGCAGATGACATGGCTCCCCAAATCAATACAGACTGTGGAAACTTCACACTGGACTTCAAGCATCTTGCAGTGTGTGCCTCTCTATTATTCCTCCAGACACTGGGTCCTTGGTTTCCAAATGAGATGCAAAAGTTGCTCTCATCAGAAAAGAGGATTTTGGACCACTGAGCAACAGACCAGTTTTGTTTTTCTTTAGCCCAGGTAAGACACTTCTGACATGTTTGTTGCTCAGGAGCGGCTTGACAAGAGAAATACGACATTTGAAGCCGATGTCCAGGATCCGTCTGTGTGTGGTGGCTCTTGATGCACTGACTCCAGCCTCAGTCCACTCCTTGTGAAAGTCCCCAACACTTTTGAATGGCCTTTTCCTGACAATCCTCTCCCGGCTGCGGTCATCCCTGCTGCTTGTGCACCTTTTTCTTCCACACTTTTCCTTTCCACATAACTTTCTATTAATGTGCTTTGATACAGCACTTTGGGAACATCCAACTTCTTTTGCAATTATCTTTTGCGGCTTTCCCTCCTTATGGAAGGTGTCAATGATGGTTTTCTGCACAACTGTCAGGTCAGCAGTCTTTCCCATGATTGTGATTCCTGACTTAATCAGACTGAGAGACCATTTAAAGGCCCAGGAATCCTTTGCAGGTGTTATGGCTTAATTAGCTGATTAGAGTGGGGCACTTTGAGTCTAGAATATTGAACCTTTTCACAATATTCTAATTTTCTGAGATTGTGGATTTGGGGTTTTCATGAGCTGTAAGCCATAATCATCTCAATGATGACACATCATGCTTGATCTATTTTGCTTTGCATGTAATGAATCTATCTCATATATTAGGTTCACCTTTTAAGTTGCATTACTGAAATAAATGAACTTTTGCATGATATTCTAATTTTTTGAGTTTTACCTGTATACTAGCATCAAGATCTTACATAAGAAATGACAGAGTCAAGAATGAATGGAGGTTGAGTGAATATGGGTTGAATACAAACCTGAATTGTCAATTTTGAAAGAACTATTTTGAAATGGTTTGGTCATATGGATGCAGATTGTATTATAATAGAGAGAAAGGGGAAGACTAAAAAAATTGTGGTTAGATTTGTTCTCACTGATAGGAAATGTCCTAACAAAAATTTCCTGACAGATGGAGTTGAGAACCTCAAAAAGAAATTTAAGGAACAATTTAAGGTCTCCAGACATAATGTTTCTCCAGGCCACTGGATCAAGATTTCTTCTGGCAAGTGTGGGACTACCCATATGCAATGGCTGTCCCCCTTAAAACTCCATCATGCTCAGATTTCTATTTTTTTTAAAATTTTTATTGGTTTTTAAAACGAACATAGACAAACAAAACATAAAAACATCAAGCCATCTTCCCTATATATACATACAGTGTGCCGGTTGGTTTACAAATTGTTTTGTGCTTCCATTTCATAGTCTTCAATTATAATTACATTGTATATATTCTCATATTTTCAATCAATTATTAATATCATTGTTAATCATTTGACTATACTTTTATTCATTCATGTTTTATGAAATAATCATATTTAACTTAAATTGTTTTATGACAATTCATATTATCATCTCAAATCTATCCTACAATCATTTTGTAGATATAATAAGAAAAGAATACGAAAAATAAGAAAAGAAAATAATTTATTATTTTCTAAGAAACTATATATTTCATTACGATGTTTTATTGTCTAACCATTGATAGAATAGATCCCAAATTTTATAAAGTTGTTTATCATCTTGTTCTCTGATTTCAAATGTCAATCTACTCATTTCAGCACATTCCAATATTTTCCTAATGATTTCCTCCGGTGATGGTATTTTCTCATTTTTCCAATTTTTGGCAAATACAATCCTAGCCACTGTTAATACATTTACAACCAGGTATTTCAATTCTTTACTATATATTTCAGGTAAAATTCCCAATAAAAATATCTCTGGTTTCAAATTTATATGCTTTTTTGTCATTTTTTCCAACCACGTGTGGATTTTAGTCCAATATTTTTAACATCCGCACAAGTCCACCACATATGGTAATGTGAACCAGGTATTTTGATGACATTTTAAACATTTTTCAGATTTGTTCTTGAACATTCTTGCTATTCTTGTTGGGGGAAAATGCCACTGTAAAACATCTTATACAAATTTTCTTTATATGCTGTTGACATTGTCATTTTATAATTTTGAGACCACAATTTTTGCTATTTCTCTAGATCAATCCCATATCCAAAATTCTTCCCCCAAGCAATCATTGTTTCCTTAACTTGGTCTTCTTCTAGTTTAATTTCTAATAAATATCCATACAATTTTTTAATCACCTTTTCATCAGTACCTGTCAAAATCTTATCTAAATCAGTCGATTTATCATAGAAACCTTCTGTTTTAGAGTCTTTGTCATACCTTGAATGTATTTGCACATATGAAAACCAATTCATCTAATTTTTGTATAGATTTAAGTTCACCCTTTTCAATATTTCACCATATCTAACTGTTTGTTTCTTTTTATATATTATAGGATAAGAAAATGCTCCAATAGTCGATAGCCAGACTGGAATTTTCAAATAACATTGTCTTTTAGTCTTCTCCTAGTTTAATCACAGAGACTCCCGTATATAATGTCTTCTAAAATACCCCTATGATTCAGTTCCTTTATAACATATGCTCAGATTTCTGTTGTGCAATTCATCTACAAGTTACCTACAAATCCTATCAGTCGTAATATAATTCCTTTGGTGGTTTGAGGAGTGGCAAAGCAACAAGTGGAGATGGTCACTGGAAGTTATAATTACAAACCTGCACATGGACGATTCTTAGATCACCGGTTGTTTGTACCCAGGGCATCAGAGATATTCAGCAGCATTCGGTATATTTATAATACTTAATATAAAACACATAACATACATTGGGATTCTGTCTGGTACATTTTAAAATTATACTATATTATCAAAAATAATACAAATCTATTCATTAATATTAATATTCATTCATATCTTAAACATTTAATTCATTGCTTTTCAATTAAATCACATACTCTTATGGGAGCCCCCATTTTCCATAATTATTCCCCCCCCCAACATCACATATTATAGCTCAATATTTTATTAAAAAGTTCCTCCTTCTTCTACTTCAAATCTCATTTCACAAAGATTTTGCTAGTATACCATATTCTAATCATTAATATTAACAATCATTTATATCTTGAACATTTTATCCATTTCAATTAAATATCATGCCTTTGTGGGAACACTTATGCTTTCCAAAAATTATTACCCCCCCCCCCCACATCACAATCTTAAATCATGTTTCATTACAGTACTCCCTTTTCTTAACCAAAAATTTCACCAATTTATGTTAAATATTTTATCACATTTTAAGTTACATATTATTTCTAATTTTCTATGATTACTTATAAATACAAGTATAAAAATACAGTCTTATGTACCTTTCTAGAATCCTTTTAACGATAAAATTTATCCATTATCTCGAAAAAACTTTTGCTTCTTAACATCTTGCTCCCCACCATTAGGACTTCTCATCCCTTCCTTTCTCTCTTGCTTCTTCTTCTCCTTGTCCTCTTTAACCCCTTGTCTCTCCACTTCCCTTTTATTCTGCTTTCCCCCTTTCTGTTGTTTCTTAGCACAATGTCCCCTTTTCACCTTATTCTTCTCTTTTTGGGCTGTTTTCCCAGATCTCAAAGACCTTTTTTCCTTTTTCTCTTGCTTTTTCCCTTCTTCAGTCAAAGTCATTTGTTCAAATCAAAGATGCCTTCTTCTTCTTCTTCTTTGTCCCCTTCATCTTCATTCTGCTTCACCTAAGTATAAACCACCATTTCTAAGTATTGAAAAATAGTGCCAAGACCATCTTCCTCTCCTTGTTTTTCTCTTTCATATTTTTGATATATAAGTTTCAATTCATCCATAGATGATGCCATTGTGTAGAGAAAAAGTTTCCCCAAACAACCACCCAGATGATTTAATCAGAAGTAATTTCCAAAGGTTCCAAAATCACCAAAACAATCCAAACAGACTGTTTCTTTTAGATACCTTCTTCTTCACTTTTTCTTTCTGGGGTTAAAGTAGTCACAAATCCTTTTCAAATATATATTTTTGGAAGTTTTTAAATTCTTTGCAACTCTAGGCAATCTTCTTATTTTCAAATTTTGCTCTTATTTTTTCCACTCTCCCTTCCCACTCATAGCCAAAAGGTTTTTTCTTTCTTTCTTTTTTTTCCGCTGTCACTTTAGGAAGGAGAGTAGAACAAGGAAAAAATTTTCCCTTTTAGAGTATTCGCAGCTTATAACTCTCACAAGGAACAATATAGATGTCAGGCTGTGCTCCCTTTAGATTCCAAGAAAGAAATACTCAGACTCCATGGTGTAGAGCAAAGTTATCCTTTTACTGGAAAATAAAGTGGAAGCTACAAATCAATTCCGAAACTGAGAAATTGGCGGGTAGAATCCACATACAAAGAATTAGGTTTGTTCCCACCCCCCAAAGTTCAAATTATTCTTCCAATTAAAACTTCTGAATAAGTTCATGTGGTCATCTCCAGATGGTGATGAAGTGTCTTGTCAAATGACCTTGACATATTTTGATAAAAGTTCGCGGTTGCGCAAAAGAGGACAGAAGATAGCCAAGAAACGGAAAGTTAAAGAAAAGAATCCCCCCTCCCCTTGCTAGCCCAGCAAGGAATGCAAACACCTCCAGTCTTCTTCTCTTAGCAAAATCCCCCCCCACCGTTGTCATGACAGCCCAGAGAAATAATGAAATAATAGCAGAAAAGCAACAGAGGAAGGTATCTTGAGGGCTGACATTCGGACCCCCTAGAAAAAGGACATAAGTCCCTAAAAGAAAACAACATAATTACATGTTAACATTTTTATACATTTTCATGGTTTATCAGGATATTTGGCATAGAAATTTTTTAATAGTTCGGGAGCTCTAAGGTCCTTTTCATTTACCCACTCAGAATGGGATGGAGGAAAATGTTTCCAGGCTACCAGGTATTGGGTACGACCCCTCCATTTTCTAGAGTCTAAAATTTCTTTAATTTCGAAATGCTGTTCACCCTCAATTAACAATGGTACAGGGGGATCAGACTGGGTCGGTCTCAAGGTACAGGTACGTTCTGGTTTCAACAAACTAACGTGGAAAACTGGATGAATACGACGAAGAGTCTTTGGTAAAGTGAGTTGAACAGTCACAGGATTTATAATCCTCTCAATGGGGAAAGGTCCTACATACTTAGGACCCAGCTTCTTCGATTTTTGAGTAGTCTGCAAATACTTGGTCGAGAGAAATACTTTATCGCCCACTTGATATGACATCTGCGGAGCTCGCTTTCTGTCTGCAAATTTCTTATGAGATTTGTGCGCCTCATCCAAAGCTTTTCGGACGACCGGCCAATTAAGTTGAAGCTGAGATATCCAATCACTCAGTGACTGGACAGTTGGGTTTTCACTAGGCAGTTCAGGTATGGGTACAAAATCTTGCCCCGTTGCTATTTTGAAAGAAGTAAATCCCGTACTACTGTGAACAGAGTTATTATATGCTACTTCCGCAAAAGATAGTTATCCATCTTGCTGATAATTTATGTAACATCGGGGGTATTGTTCTAGCACCCTGTTAGTCCTCTCTCAGGCTCCATTCGTTTGGGGATGGTGGGCGGAGCTTAAGCTTTGGGTGGAGCCTATTAACTTCAAAAATTCCCTCCAGAAATTTGAGGTAAATTGGACTCCCCGATCAGAAACTACACGTTCAGGTACACCATGCAATCTGTAGACATGAAGAATGAATAGTCTGGCCAACGACCTCGCCGAAGGGATCTTTGAGCAAGGGATGAAATGGGCTTGTTTGGAGAACAAGTCAGTCACCACCCAAATGACTGTGTGTCCACTGCTCTTGGGTAGATCTACTATAAAGTCCATGGAAATTTCCTTCCAAGGAGCAGTTGGGCTGGCCACATTTTGCAACAGTCCTGGTGGCTTCCCAGGAGGTCTTTTTGCTGAGGCGCAAATCGGACAACTCGCCACATAAGTCTCAATGTCCTTTTTCAACGAAGGCCACCAAAACTGCTGTTTCACCAAATGTAAGGTCTTCACAAACCCAAAATGACCAGCCACTTTGGAATCATGAGTTTGTTGCAAAACGTGGCTTCTCAGGTTCTGAGGTACATACAATTTCACCCCGATCCAGGCTAGGCCATCTCGAACAGTGCAGTTGTTCGCATTTGCCAGAAACCACTCATCCGTTTTCAAAGCCTCCTTAAACTGTTCCATCAGATCAGTGGATAGATTCTTTTCTTGGTTCCTTTTTTGAGCGCGGGTAACTACAGGGGCAGCCAGTTGTGTAGTGGACACGATTGGCCTTATCACTTCTTTACGGATACTGTTGTACTGAGGCATTCTAGACAAAGCATCTGCCATAAAATTCTTTCCCCCTGGTATATATTTCAAGGAGAAATTGAATCGCTTGAAAAACTGAGCCCACCTAACTTGTTTAGGGGATAACTTCCGAGGGGTTTTTAAAGCTTCTAGATTCTTATGGTCAGTCCACACTTCAAATGGGTGTTTTGCTCCTTCCAAAAAATGCCTCCAAGCTAGTAAGGCCCAACGGACTGCAAACGCTTCTTTCTCCCAAACGACCCATCTCCTTTCAGTCTCAGTGAATTTACGAGAAGTGTAAGTGCATCGTTGTAGTGTCCCCTTCTCGTTTAATTGGAGTAAGACTGCCCCCACTGCTACATCACTTGCATCAGCTTGGATCACGAAAGGGGCGTCCATGTCTGGGTGTTTCAGTATTGGTTCTGCAGCAAAAAGTCTCTTAAGTTTATCAAATGCAGCTTGGCACTCCATGGTCCAATTCAATGGTTGACTGGGCTTTGGTTTCAGTTCCCCCTTTGTTTTCAGGAGGTTGGTGATGGGCATGGCTATTTTTGCAAAAGACAGGATGAATTGGCGATAAAAGTTGGCAAATCCCAGAAAACTTTGAAGCTGTTTACGAGTTTTCGGTGGGGCCCAGTCCAAAACGGCTCGCACCTTTTCTGGGTCCATTTCAATGCCTTCGGGGGAGATACGATATCCCAAGTAGTCGATTTTTTCTTGATGGAACTCACATTTGGATAGTTTGGGTTCAAGGTCGTCCCAGCTCATGGCTTTCACTTCTCGAGGTTTGGTGAGTGCTTTTGCCATTTTAAAAACAGCCAGGCCGCAGTGCGTCAGGAACAGTGCCCGCTTTTTTGCTGGTGTGGCGTCCTTCAAATTATTCGTCTCAAGAAACATTTGGAAGCGATCCATGTAGGATTCCCAATCCTCTTGGTTTGGATCGAATGGAGCGGGTGGTATGATGCTGCTGGACATGGTTCCGTTGTTGGCGCCGTCTTCCACGTGCTCGGTCTTGCTTCCTGACTTCTTAGGTTCAGACGTCTCCAAATCCCACCTTCGTCGCCAGTGTTATGTACTTGGACATGGGTCGGAGTAAATGGAGACAGCCTCTGAATAGTGACTTTCAGCTCTTTATTAGCATAGTGACTTCTCAAAACAACAACAGTGAACCCTGCCTTATATAGGCAACCTTTGTGAGAATTGTCCAATAGCGAGCTATGAACGCAAGTACTTTAAACCAATAATAATCATCTGTTAAGGGCCAATCGGATTCCTAAGAACTAGCCAATCCGATCTGGCCGCCTAACAGCCAATCCGAAGTGCAGGGCCAGAACCCTGCACTTAACCTCAAGCTCATACATAACAGTGCCTCTGTCAACTCATAAAATATTTCCATGATTGCTTTGTAATTGTCTCAGTAAACTCTTTAAGCTTAACCCTTTTTAAAATAAGAATTTCCTGCATCCAGAATGGATCATTTCTTAAGGAATTACTTTTCAGTGTAATGGTTTCCATAGTTACAACAAAATGTCACCGTTTTTATCCCACTGAGCTAGTGGAGTGGCAGTCACTAAACTAATGGTGAAAAACTGATGAAGGCATATATTTCTACATCTATGATAAGGGGGTTATTTTGCTGCTGAAACATTTATGCTGTGTGTATTGCAGCATGGGACTGAAGTTAATAACCCTCAGTTTGTATAATACAATGGTAAATTTGTAATAATATATGACTATCTGCAGATTAAAAGCCCCTTTTCATAATATTCCCATTTGCTGTGCAGCCCTTCCAAACAATTGTGTATGAAGGAGTACATTTGATTTGATCAAGTGGTGGCCCCATAAGTTTGAGGTTTTGTCCTGATGGCAGGGAGGTAGTAGCTGTGATTGCCAAGACAGCTTGAAGATTATTGAGTATAAGCCTGGTTCATGCTCACTTTTTCTTATGTGACATTCCCGATCATAGGAATATTTATGAACCACTTTCTGCCAGCCTTTGTGGCTGGTACTTCCAAGGCTTCCTAGGAAATTCTGACTTCAGAAAGCCCTTAAGCTTCTGAGAGGTTGATAGGAGATTCTTCAGGTTTTATGAAGAGCTGAAGAAACCTTAAATCCTTGGTTCATTTCTGTGGTCTTGGCACATTTATATTAGAGACCTGGCTGATCTCCTCCCATTATTTTCATTGGAAGTGAGAGAGAAAGGGAGGGCCAAAGACATCGTGAGAGACACAAATATTTCTCTTTTTTAATAGCAATTTTATTAAAAAGTACAAAAAAATTAGTTAAAACTAAAAATAGAAAAAAAGAAAAAAAGAATGCACAGAAAAGAAAAACACAAAAGGAAGAAAAATAAGATTATAGTAAAGAAAAAGAGAAGAAAAATATAAAGAAACGACTTTCTCTTTTCTTCATCACAATTGTGAGCAATTTTAGTGATTTATCACCTTCTCTTAAATTCCAGGAAATGATTTCTTTTTTCATATATTTATAAACAAACCCTTAAAGCCTTCTCATTCTGTCCTGATCAGCAAGAGTCCATGAAGGCTTACCAGAGAGAACAACATACTTGTTTTAATCTTGATCCAATAAACCAATTATATATATCTTCTCAAAACTTTTAATACTCTTGATCTTTAGTCCCTTTAAGAAAAAAAACATTTATTTATTTATTTAATTTATATTGCTGCCTATTCGCCCAAGGTGAAGCCCGAGGTGGCTTACACAATGCAAAACTATATTTAAAACAAAAAATTAAAAATAAAATAACAAAAAGAATCAAATAAATTAATAAAGTACAATAGAACAAAATCTTGAAAAAAAATCACCCCCCCAACTCCCACCCCCCCGCCCCAATGACAGCAGATCACATGAGCCATTTGATAGGCTCCATCCCACTCTTCATTCCCCAGGCCCAGTGGCAAAACCAGGTCTTCAGTGCCTTCCGGAAGACTATTAGAGAGGGGGCCATTCTAATTTCTGTGTTGTGATTAACTGGCAGCAGGTGCAGATGGCTGAGGAGAGTGAGGTCTCTGATGAAGGGCCAGGACCATCAGGGAGTGGACTGCTGCCTTCAGAGATTGTGGGGGCTGGCAGCAGTGATGAGGAGGTTCCCAAGGAGCCTGTGCCAAGTGCACGTGCATGAAGGATTGCTCAGAGGAAAGAACAATTACAGCAGCACAGGTGACTCGGGAGTAAGGCTGCAAGGTAATGACCCCTCCCTCAAGAGGATAAAAGCCAGGTTTGGAAAAGCGTTCTTTGCAGACAGCAAAGAAGCTCTGAAGCTCAACTGATAGATGTCTTAGTTCGTGTTTGAAGAATCTTGTAAATTAGTTCTTATCTCTGGGTTTTTGGCAGCCTTGACAAACAACTCTTTCTTGCCGGAGTTAATTAGTGGAAAGCAGTCTTCAGAACAGAATTCATTATTAAACCTTAAAAGATGGGGGCTGCTGCCTTTGTGTTTGCTCTTTGGGAACCCGGTTGGGTCAGAACACTCTGGGGAAATGATATTCCAGAGAGAGAGAGCCACCACAGAGAAGGCCCTTCTTCTGGGTCCCACCAGGTGTATCTCCCTCAGGGATGGGACCTTTGAAGTTATGATGCTGCTGAAAAAAAAAGTTACTTACCTCCTTGCACTTATGACCATTGGTATGTGATCAAAATTCAGGTGCTTGGCAATTGATATGCTTTTATGATGGTTTCAGTGTCTTAGAGTCACATGATTATGATTTGTGATCTTCCCAGGGAGCTTCCAGCAATCAAAATCAGTGGGCAAAGCTGGATTCTCTTAAGGCCACATATTTTTTCCGAGGCTGGATCTTGGGCCTGCCATCATCAACAGAGTACATTTAGAGCAAAAGCCTGTTTGAATTTATTGCTCAAACTAAAAAACCATAGTTATCCAGGGTCCCTCAAATGCTGTATTTTGGGTGTAGACCCAAGAACATCTGCTGCAGCAGTTAGAGCTGAATTGGGAATTTATACAATTCAGGCATTATCTAAAATTAGAGCTTATAACTACTGGTGCAAAGTTAATGAAATGGAGACTGATAGACTACCCAAATTATGCCTACTAGAGCAAATAAAACTACAATCACAAACCTCCTGGAGCACTAAACAAACAAATTTCGTAAGAAGCTGTGGTCTTCCTATCTCTTGTATAACAGGAGAACAATCTAAAAAAAGAGATGCCCAAAGAATTAAGGATATATATGCATATAGCTATCCTTAGTAAGGTAGGTAACTTGAAATGGTTGAGGAAATACAAATGTACTTTTCAAGTAGATAGCTACTTAAAGTCACAACTCCCAAAACATCTTAGGGAGATATTCATGAGAGCAAGATTTGAACAGCTTGACACAATGGTTAGATACAGGAGATTTCATGCAATACCGTACAATGAGCATCTCTGCATTGGCTCACATTCTATTTGACTGTTGCCTGTATAAGAGGATGAGAGATAGGTATCTTGGTCTATATATCAGACTAATGACCTATTGGGATACCCATATCAAAGTAATTTACCTTATGTCTGGCCAGAACTTGAAAATAACATTTAAAGTAGCACAGTATTTAAACAAAATGATTCAGTTGAGATCTGCATATGTGAGATTGATTGGGGTAGATTGCAAGGGAAACTTTGAAATATAATGTTATTATATTTTATCTATATCTTAAATTATTGTACATTATTACAATTTTATTTTGGATTGTATTTTATTACTATTTCATCTTAAATCATATTTTGTCTAGATTCCATTTTAAATAGTATTTTATCAAATTTCATTTTGAATTGCTTTTATTAAATTTTAGTAACAAATTGTTGCTGGAACTTTGTACTTTGATATGGCCCAAGGGCTAATCAATAAAGACTTATCATTATTATTATTATTATTATTATTATTATTATTATTATTATTATTATTATAATATTAAGGCCACATAGCCTTAAATTCGATAATAAATAATACATAAGTAAAATTCAGCATGACTCACAACAATCACATTGCTTATCAACAGAAGTTCCAGTTCCAAATGTAGTCATAAGTTGAGGATTACCTATATTAAGACATCAGTTAGTTTCACTTGTATGTCCACTGTAGCATCTTTTTCCATATAATTCTTTTACCTGGTCTTTTCAAAATCCACTTTTAGTTCAGTCTCAAGATTTATTTGTAAAACCTGTTCCTCTTCCATAGCATCTTTTAAACACAGTTTATTTATAAACATAGACACTCTAGACACTATAGAAGCAGACACATTAAAATTAACTTCTGGGTCCATTATTCAAAAATATCCTTCAATATGTCCAATGTTAAAATATTTTGACCATTTTGTATTAGTAAGCCAAATTTAAGTGTAATCCTATTATATTATGTTTAAAAAGAGAATTCAAAACAAAAACATTTTCCCATGGGAATGATTCTTATAATTAATTCCAAACCCTTATTTCATATCCATCTAGACACTTGTTCTGTTTATAACTTTCCAGAATCAAAGTTCTGGAATGTTGGTTGTTTATTCCAAAGTAATTGGTTTTAAGCCCTTAAAGTTGTATTTAAAACTTCTTTCAAGAAAGAAGACGGAGCCTCCTTGCTGACGGACTGTAGATCGTGACTCTCTGCGGCTATGGTCCATGCTCTTTTGTTGGAGAGCCCTGATTATTACGATTAGGGGCTGAAACTGCCTTGGAGGGGTGGCGGAGTAAAGGGAAACCAAAAGCCAGGTTGAGGGGAGCCACATCTCCCTCCTGGGCTTGGTTCCCCCCCCCCCGAACATGACTGCAGCGGTGGTTTAAAATGGCCACCCCGAAGAGGAGGACTCAGCTGGATTAAGATTTGTGCAGGAGGGAAGAAAGAGGTGGATAACATCTGAACTGGGACAACTGGGCAATACAACTAAACAAAAGTACCCCGGGATTAAGGTAACATGGAATTTTTAAGAAAAGTGAGTGGCGAAATTACAAAGGGACAGGGAAAATAAAAGAAAATATTTTTGATAGCTAAGTGGGGCTTCAAACCAGGAAAGGAAGAAGCTGGAACTAAAGAATTAACTAAATTGGACTAAAATATTTTGGGAATAAACAGGCATAAAATAAAGGTGGACTTAAGATTGTCAAATAATAATAATAATAATAATGTTTACAAATTGGAGACTGGACTATGCTGGAATATTGAGGTTCGAAAAACCCTAAATAAAAAAATAGGGGGAAAAAGTGAAGACTTTGTATAGTGGAGAGTGCCACCTTTTGACAAAAACTTGAGCTCAAACAAAAGGGAAGGCATCCTGTTTCTGAATAAACTTGTGTGGATATAACATTAAAGAAATATTAAAACAAAGTAAGAATCTTAGAAAGTGAAAGCAGAATCAGAATAAAGAAAAAAGCAAGGAAAGACTGACTGTGGGATTGATTGATGTTTTTGGTATATAGACCCTCGGCTGGAATAACTGAAAACTTTAGAAAATTGAAAGAAGAAAGAAGAAAAGTAAAAGTGATTTTTTTGTGGACTTTAACGATCATAAAATATAAAAGTGTGTAATGATGATATCTCTTGGGGAATTAAAATGGAACTTAAAAATATGAGAGAATTACTACAGGAAAGAGGCGAATCACTTTGCTCTGTGTTAGAAAAAATGGAAATGGCGATTGAAGAACAAGAAGAAAGAGCTTCAGAGGAGGAGTCGATTCAAGGAGAAGACATTTTAAATAGACAATAAACACAAAGAACACTACAAAGAAGTGGGGAAAGAAGGAAGGTTAAAAAGTTGAAATTTAAGAAGGCAGTCAAAAGGGGGAATACCTGTGAAGTTGGGAAAGGCAGAAAGACCCAGCAGAAAAGGGGAAAGGAAGATATTAAGAAAGAGAGGGATATAAACTGGAATGAGAAAAGATATGGGGAAAAGAGGGGGAGGAGAAGCAGTAAGAAACAGGTGAATGAAATAAAGAAATAGGGAAATAGTAAAATGTTGAAAAGAAATTGTTTTTTCAGAGATAATGGTTGATGAATTAAAAAGGGGATTCTGCAGGGTGACAAGGGGTAATAAGAATATCTCTGCAATTAAAATTATTTAGAAAATAGGGTAATATAGATATTGATAACTTATTAAAAATTAAGGGGGGAAAATATGCTGCGGAATCCAAATGAAAAGATGTAATGATTATTATTGTAACTTCTTAAAAATAATGGTTTATTGGGAATCAAGATGAGGGAAAAAAGGTATATTCTCATCATTGAGGTGTCACACTCAAAGCAGTAAAAGGGGGGAAATCTATACTTGTTTTTTTTTCTTTAGTGTTAAAACTTGTATTAATCTAGAATTTTTAAAAAGACTGTGTAATGGAAAGGGAATAAGACAGACTAAAGAACCAATTAAATTAATAAGTTAATATAGACTATTAAAAGTAAGGAGAGACATTGGTAACCTTTATTATTATTATTATTATTAGGCAAACACATACTGTTTATCTTTATTTTTAAAATAAATATTAAAGGATTATATTTGAAATAATTGAAATGAAACAAAAAGATGTTTCGATTGAGATTTATGAAAGAGGCTAGAATTAATGTGTTTGTTTCTCTCCTTATTGAAAATTTGGATTGGAAAAGGTAATAATAGAATTAAGTATGCATATATGAATGTATAATTGCTGTCAAATTTGTATGAAAAGGTGATGACCTGGAAATATGTTGTCCACTAAAAAGAGATTTTTGTTTTTAATGTGAAAAACTGAATAAAATTTGTTAAAAAAAAAAACTTCTTTCACTAAGGATTGAAGGAATCTCACCTGGTGCTGTAAAACATGTCAGTCCAGAGGTTCCTAACAGCTGAAATGCAGTTAACAGGCAATTTCCAAAAGAATTAAAAAAGGAAATATATGAGCAAGTGCCCTTTTTTAAAGTACTGACCACAGTTTTGGTAAGATGTTTGTTTCCTTGTCTCCAAAAGCACTAAACCTGCCAGAGACCACTGTCTGGCAACTGTGTCATAAAGAGTAATTTTCTGGAATATTTGTGAGCAATCTCAAATGTTCTCCTTGTCCAGAGATGAATTACTAAGAGCTGATCTACTGGCTGCCTCTTCAATTCACCAGTCACCATGGTCATCAGCTTCACTTTCAGCTGAATCATCTTCAGTTCACCATTTCTTCCCTGGAAGCTACATATACACATTTCTTTGTCTTTATTTCCTCCCTATCAGGCTAGCAGCTATCAAGGTCTTTGGCTTCAAAGTCACCAAGATATTTCTAGGTTAATGTGTTCTTATGTTACTTTTTTAGCAGATTTCTGTTGAATTTACCACCTAGGAAACAAAATAATGTGCCTTGGTATAATGCAGCAGCTTGCCAAGAAGAAGAAAGGATATATCGGTGCTGTTCTGTGACAGATAGAAAATGTTTTGGTCCAAGGTGGATCATGAACATATTCAGTTAAGAATGCTGAACCTGCATCTGAGTTTGTAACCATTAACATGTTTTCATGCACTGTAGTTATGATTTAAAACTCCCGGGGAAAGATGAAGGGGTCACATGGAAACCAGTGTTTACCAGACTATCATGCATTAATTATTCCCATGTTTTTGCCTTTTCTTACTCTGTCTGGAAGTAAAATAGATGGAGTTATAGTCTAGAAATATTGGCAAGCTTTTGTGATGAATGATGCCAGACTAGATAATTTTGTATTATCCTGTAATAATTATTATTGTTTAGTTCCTTAATACGCTTATGGTGATAAATGAAGAAAGCTGGGAATGAGATGCGATATTGATATGGAACAGAAGCATGTTGACTAGAGCAGCATGCAAAATATTTTTGTAATTTTGAGCACATTTTGTGAATGGGAATCAGGCTAATACATATTGTAAAGACACAATGTTTCAGAATTTCACTGAATGCACTAGATGTTTGTCCCTTTCTCTTTTCTTTAAATGTCTGCTTTTGAAACTTATCAGAGGAGACAGAATGAATGAAGAATTTACAGATATCTGTATTTTGGTGTTAGGAAAGGTGTTAAGATAAGAAAACAAGTTGAAACCAATGAATTATACAACTCTGACTGTTTCAAGCAATGAGAAGTTTACATAATACAGATTAACAAGATAAAAAGTATTCGACAACATACACAAAAGACAGACAACTAGTCTGAAACTTGACACAACACAGCATCAAATACACATGTAATGGGATGAAACAATGTCGCAAGCATTTCTGGGTGATGTAGTAACATACAACTTTTTGTTGGTCTGTTTGTTTTGCAAAAGGTAATTCAAATCACAACATACTTCAGGCAAGCATGCAGGAAAAAGTCATTTATTTTTGCACATTGGTATGACACACCTTGCAACATATTTCATTATAATGTATTAGACAAAGATGATATAAACCATCTAAATAATATACATATTGATTTGTTTCTGTTTAAATCAGCAATTGCATTTACACTGGAATAAAGATTATCAGTTTTGGTAAAAATAAAAATTATTTGAATTCACTTGTTAACAAAATGCACAGTGATTATAAACCCATTTTGCCTTTTTCTTTAAGCCAACTCCCCCACCCCACTGATCTGTCATACTGCAGTTGGGTTCTGGTGGACACATAGAGATGATTGTACATAGTACTAGGAATTCATCTTCATGTAGTTCCCATGGCTACAAAAATTGCTAACTATTTTAAAATCACATGATATAACAACAATGCTATGCAAACATCAGATTCATTTAATGTCCAGCTTCTTGACATATACAGTATTATTATGATAGATTTACCTTTTTTTTAAAGACTAACCAGATTGGGCATTTTAGTCACAAAACACAAACATTAAAACTTAGAAAATACACTTTATACATTATAGTATTTAGTAGTCCCTTAATCCAGTTTAAAATAAAGCACACTATAATGCTTTGGTGGATTAGGTACTCTTAACACCGTTACTACAATGAATTCTTATAAAGTTCCTTTTATTATATTTTAAATAAGAAATTATGGCTCTGCTCAGAAATAAAATACCTGAGCCCAAAATGTTGCACATTCCCATTTTGAACAAAATCAGAATTTACATCAGAATTTACTGAAGGAAAAAAGTCTTAAAAAACAAATGCCACAATGTATTAGAAAATAAAATTAATACTGTGAACAAATTATCTATGTTCCCCTGACTTTACAAAGCTAATAAGATATAATTCAAATTCAGTCTGTGATTTTTTTTTCTGCTTTGAAACTGCCCCAAAGGTGCTTTTTTCCCAAAAGTCAATTGGACTTTCTTGTTTTTTTTTTTCCTTTAAAAATGTTTTGCTTATAAAAGAAGCAAAATGTTTTCGAAGAAAACAACCCAAGAAAGTCGAGTTGCCTTCTGGAAACAGCACCTGTAGGACAACCATGACCTGGATGATTGAGAATCTCCTTAAACATCTACTTTGAAACTGTAATAAAGTAATATATACGTATCTTTGCTTACTCAGTCTTCTAGCTAGTAGCGCCACTCAATTTAGTATCCTTGAGCATTAGCTTATCTTCATCATCTCCCCAATAATAAAGGGAATTCCAATTTAGTATGAGAGATCTGCAGATGGGAAATGGTGGTGCTGAAGAACTTCATGGCTGCCATAAAGAAAAGTTCCAATTACCTGGAGGTTCTCAGTCTAAATAATTACCTCTGAAGGAAATCATTCTCTGAATGACTCTTTGAGAATGATTTCTTTTGTATCATTCTTCTAGCCCAGTTTCTCAACCGTGGCAACTTGAAGATGCATTGACTTCAACTCCCAGAATTCCCCAGCCAGACAGCAAGCCCACACTTCTTAAAGTTGTTAAGGTTGAGAAACTCTGCTGTAGTGTAAATCCTCTTTAACCAGTAGTGGAGATTTTTGTTCCAGGTGAAGGTAATATTCTCTTGTGGGTAATCTGCCGGAATAGTGAATAGGGAAGAGAGGCAAAGATGATAGGATGATCTCCCCCTTTTTTCTCTTTCATCCTGTTTTCTCCTTATTTCTTCGCATCTTGTTTTCTATATTCTCTCTCATGCTCTTTCTTTCCACCCAGGCCAGAATAGATTTGTCTTGCCAGAACTCTAAACTGCTTTTCTGACAATATTTTAAAATCAGTTGAGTGGCTATGTTGCTCACCTATGGACTAGGACAGTCCTTAGGAGATAAGCAGCTATTCAATACTCAGACTTTCACTCCTAGTTAATTCCCAGATTGCGCTACTGAAATTTCCCAGCACAAATAGATCTGGAGTGCAAATTTTGTGATGCAGATGCTAAAAAGAGGATCAAAAAAGTTTGTTAAAGCCCTTGCATGGTGTCATGTACCTATTTTGAAGTATTAAGTTTTCTTCGATCCTTCTGAAAGAAAGAAAAGGGTAGGCCTAATTTTTCATGCAGGATCCAATCTAGAATCTGCATGAAAAACTTTTCTTCTCTTCAGTGATGTCATTATATCATTGAACTTGCCCTAGGCAGCTTTCAGAGACCAAAAATAAATTATTGCCCAATTTGGGGAAAAAAAAGATAATTCCTTGTTAGGTTAAGTTTCTGGAAGAAAGAGATCCCTGCTTGTATTCTGGTTTGTTAAATGGGAGTAGGATAGAGATTCTCCCCTTCTGATTTAAGGAATCAACTAATTATTTAAAGTGAAAATAGGAGGAAGGAGTATTAAATATGTTAGCCATTTTGAGTTGTTTATAAAAATAGTAAAGGCAGTACATAAATAAATAAATAAATTTCTCCATGTATCATGTTTAAATTTTAAGAATGCATAGACAAGCATTTTCTCTGGAAGGTGCAGTACATTTCATTCTCTTATAGCTTCATTTCAACCAGAGTTGAATACATTTGCATCAGAAATTAAGTAACCGAAAGTGTCAACCTATCCAAGTAGAGTTCTGGTACTTCTTGATATGATTAGTTCAACTGAACAGCAATATATTAATTTATTATAAATAAAATGACATTGAAGTCTAGAGGGCTGGAAGGACATAATGGTTCAGGTGCTGCACCAGGAGAAGGGAGATCTACCTTCTCTTCCCTCAAACTAGGAAGCTGGTTGAGTTACTTTGGCCAGTCATTGTCTCCTATCCCTTGGAATGGCCTGTCCATGAAATTGCCAGGAGTCAAGATTGACTCAAAAGCATTCAAAATAAAATTGAAGTCTGTATTGAAAACTATTTACTATAAACTATGCTATTATATAATCAAAATTCCAACAGGCTTCTATACAAATGCTGCCTGCTTGACCATTTAAAATGTTCATAGACAACCTTGTAGATTAAGTATTAACCTGAAAAATAAACTGGCCACGATGAAAGAAACCATGTGAGCATGTTTGAGAACCTTGCACATTGTTAGTCATTTCTTTGTTCTTCTGTTTCAAATGTTTTTAATAGTTAGAAGGAAGGGCATGCTACTTCTTAAATAGAGCAACTGCTTGTCTCTTCAGCCATGGGAGCTGCTGCAGCAAAAATGTAAACACCTGATTTGGATTACAGCCAAGGCTCCCAATACCTCAGTGTAAGGCTGTAGTAACACTTACAGATCTCCACTTACCTCTGCATCATTTGTAAGGAAAGGGTATTTGGATTTTGTTTTTATTTCTCCCATGGGGAAAAGCAGAGCTAGGCTTAATTCCACATAGCATTGGGCATGAAATGAGCCATTGTGCTTGCTGGTCACTTAATTGGGATTATTAAATATAAACTGGGTTGCTGAATTGGGCGGATTTTATTATCAACTTTATATTTGTTGCTTCAGGGCTAGAGATGCAATTGTGCAACTTTAGTTTATTTGTTCCTCTTGATTGGTGCAGGGCAAGTCATCTACACACTGAATTGTAATGGTTTCCTTCATCCCTCCTGTCAGTAATGATGATAAAACTTACAATTATCAATCATTGTTAACCATAAGAAAGCCACTCAAGGCCATGAAGCTAAATGCCTGACCTTTGACCTTCCCTCTCTATCAATGTACATATATGAAATAATCCTCATTCTTCAAAATATAAAATAATGCATTTCCAATAAGGTAACAACTGATTGATAGGAGAGCTACCATTCTTCCACAGTGCTGTTCATAGCCAAAGAGAGAACATGCACATTAGAAAAACTTAGATACTGATCTTTGGCAAGCAATTTTCAATCAAATGTCATGACTGTTAATATTACAACGAATTGTTCCCAGCTTCACATGGATTATCAACACCATATTTTTCTGAGTCAGCTACATGGATACTTATTTACTTGTATATTATAAGTACACATCACAAATATAAAAATATATGAATTGATCAATTTTCTTTTGAGAACAGAATTTGCTCAGTGTTTTTGTAATTTGCAGATTAACACTACACACACAGAAATCAATTGTCTTAAACAGTTGGAACAATTGTGACAATTTTAAGAGTTGCTTTTTAAATAATCATTCAGAATTTGCCTGCTTCTATGGATGCAGTCATACAGTGGCATCTGCAAGGCAGTCAAAAAGCAAAGATGATAGCTATCGCTACTCAATTAAAGCCCATGCCTTTTATGCAATTTGCATGTAAAAAGAGATGTGACTTTGCCTGGTGTTGGCTGCCATTTTGACCTTTTATGACTTTCCCTGCAGTCACTCCTGCTTTATACCACTTACAGAGTAGCAGTTTCAGCATAAAAGTACTTAAACTCAGTAAATGTGACTGTACAATAGGGAGCTGCCATTTGTTAC
The DNA here is from genome assembly GCA_033807585.1 of Hydrophis major. Lineage (NCBI taxonomy): Eukaryota > Metazoa > Chordata > Lepidosauria > Squamata > Elapidae > Hydrophis > Hydrophis major. The sequence continues at coordinate 387,536,656 of CM066328.1, read as the reverse complement.
CTACTGAGTTGGCAGTGTGGATAGCATAAAAGTGGTTTTACAACTGAAGAATTATCTCTTGAGTTAATCACTGCTGTTCAGGAATGTCTGAATGTTTGGGATTAGCACTGAAAAAGACAGCATGAGCCAGGTAGTTACAATGGCTTATTGCAGTTGTGAATTCTATTTTGAGGGTACAGTAACAGCTTTTTTGATTGACTCTCATGTTTCCAAGATTGCAGCAGGTAATAAATCTAAGAATTTTTGTTCGGGGATAAGGAAAAACTGAAAATTTTGGTTGTCTACAACTTCTGTCTTTGCCAAGAGATCTCTTCTATGAATTGCCATTAGATTATGCAGCTGTTTTATACCATTTATGGCCACCAAGCAACACAACTCATTCCTGAAAGAAATTCATGAAGTTGGCCAAGCTCTATTGTGATAAAACTGACAAATTGTTGGGTAGTTAACACTGATTTCCCAGGAAACGTTTTATTTCCAAAATAATTTTCTTTCTAAAGAAGTGAAGTACAAATCTATAGTTTGGGGAAATGTGTATGTATGTATGTATACATGTACAAAATACATGTTGTGTATTTTATATATATGTATCTATATTGTGTATATATCATGTTCAATATATATATATATATATATTTCACAGCAAAGTTACCTCCCATTATTTTCTATTCAGCATACACCAATGATTACATCAAATGTGGAGAACTTTATACATGATTGTACAGTTTATACAGCATGACATTGTTATTTACCAGTACATGAAATATGTGAACTTTTAATCAACATATACTTATAATTGATATGTAGGAATTTCCCCATTCCTTCTCTGAATAATCTTTACCAGCAAATAATATGGCTTTCTTAATAGTATAGTTGCATTGTGACTTTGAATTTAAGTAAATCACCACCAAAGACATTAGCAAAATTGAACAACTGGAAAGTGAAAAGAAAGGTAATCATAAAATATACAGGGTTTTCCTATAAAAAAAAAGAGTTGGCCTTCCCCTCCCCTTGCTTTATTTTGCTTTATGGCAACCCATAAGAACACATTTAAAAGCAAACAGATGTGAAAATATGGTTCTTCCAGCATTTGAGATTTCCATAAATCCTCAGATACTTGGCCCGGTCTTTCTTTTATGTGGCTTTCTTTTATTCTAACTGGGGAAATATATGAATTGAATGTCCTTTGTTTGTACCAACTGATTATAAGTTTACTGGAACAGTGTAACAGAACGGAGGAACCGTATATAAAATGTCTCACAAATACACACACACATATGCACAAATAAAAATATTAGCAAATGGATGATGGCTGGTTGATATATTAAAGAACTGAGTATATGAAATCTTTGATTGCTTTCATTTTTATTAGCTATCCAAAATTGTTTTAACTAATTGTGATAACATTTTATAAGACCTATTTTAAATATGCTTTTAAGATGGAATGGAAAGATATGGAAGAAATGAATAAAGGTGTTTTTATACTTTATATAGAAATGGGATTTCTTTTACAAATTATTACTTATATTAGATATGTATGACATTCTGAATTGGATACCAAAAGCACATATGAATTTCTCATTGTAGGGATCTTTAGACTAGTTTCCTGGAGCCCCAGATCTTGAAACAATGGGAGTGCCACAAATATTTTGTAATGATTTGATGGCTACCTTTAAGAACTAATGCTCCAGATGTTGTGCTTACTGTACCCTATTCCAAGGATTATGAGGAAAATAAAATCTGGGTGTGCATATAGGCTTGTGGAAGATATTTGCAAGATGAAAATACAGTAGAACAACAGCCTCAACAGGTGGATCAGAGGGAACATTACTGATTCCATGTTTCCAGTTATTTTAGTCTGAATGCGACAATACCTCAGTCTTGCAATTAGCAGCCTAAGCTGATAGTTCAAGGAAGTAAAAATGATGAACATTAAAAATGATTTTTAATGTTATCTTTATGTTTGACCCTGCACCTGCAGAAACCATTAGGACAGGGGTGTTAAATTCAAGGCCCATGGGGGCCTCCAGTGCTTCGTTTTCACTGTCAGAGGGTTGCAGGAGGCTATTGCAGTTGAAAATGGAGCTCGGGAGCCTGTTTTTGCTGGCAGAGTGCTCAGACCACCACAGGCGCACCTGACACAGCCACCCTGGCCACGCCCCCTGAAGTCAAACACAACTCTGATGTTGCCCTCAATGAAATTGAGTTTGACACCCCTGCATTAGGATGATGAAAAAGGTGGTTGAGGCTAATAATTTGGAAAGTCTTCACAGAGCAGGGGATAGTAAAGTGACATGGGAGAGGCAGACATCTTTCATGCATCTTCTATGGCCAGTATTCTCCATTTAGTAGCAATAATCATGTCATGAATTTAGCAACTAAGTGAAACATTTGGTTGCTTCTTATAGACATAAAAAGAGGAACAAAATTGCTATTTGATCAGCTCTCTTACAAGTGGGATTCCCAGAAGTATTTGGTTAATTGTTGTAGAGAACAAAATGTTGGCTCAAGCCTGTTGTTTGATCCAGCAGATTTCTCTTTTGCTTTTATGCTCTTTTATAGCAATTGATAGCATTGGGTCTAAATCATAATAACACTATTGTATCCTGTTATAAGTTCCTTTGTTGATTTTTTCCCCGTAAAACTAAGGCTGCAAGCTAAGAGGTCTTTTTACAATGTTAGAATTGCTTCTTCCAAGGTTCACCCAATATAATGTGCCATTTTCCAAAACTTTAAAAATATTTCTATTTCTTAAAATGTTTGATTCATATATAGTTTTGGCTCATTTTTAATGATTAAATTATTTATTTATCATTTATTAAATGTACTTGCCGCCCATTTCATTTCAAACAGCACTGGGTGGGTGGCTTACAGACCTTAAAAAATGCTGTGTTGTAACTTTTATCTTACATTGGTATTGCAAAAGCAGCAGGGAAGTGTGTTTGTTGTATGTGTGTGTTCTTAAGAAGGATATAAATCTTATGCAGTGAAATGAAGACATTTCCCTTCCCCAGATGGGATTTCTTCTAGAAGTATAACAAGAAATACTGCCACACTCTCCCCCTCCCCCTTGCAGTCCCCCAAATGCATCAAATTGTCAGACACATCTATATACAACATTTTCTCAAACAAAAGATGGGTCAGAATTATCCTATGTCTTAGAGATACTACTGAAAAAGATTAGCAATAAAACTTTATTTTAGCTGGAATAGGAAAGAAAAAACTTGGAAGATAAGGGTTTTTAAAAAGTTTTTTAAAAAATTATTATTTGTTCTTTGGTAATTTAGGTATTCTCAAGGACAACTGGGACAGTGATTCTCAAAGCGTCTGAGAACTATTTTTGACCCCTGAAAAATTCTCCCACTTCTCTTTGTGAAAATATATATAATCTGAAACACACTGAAGTACATAACACATTCTGCAAGAACTTGGGGTGACCTTACTACTTGCCTTTGACTAGCCATTTTATGTTGATTTGTTGCAGAAAAAAACCCATCACTAATCTTGCCTCAATGCCTTATAATTAACCTTAGTTGTTTGCTTGTATTCATGATTTGGGAGTGGAAACAAAGCCATTTTTGGATGAGCTCTGGGGAAGAATTTGCTGTCTTCTATTCTGAACTTACTATTTTTGCTTTGATAACATCCACTTTCAGAAACAGCTCTGTGTTATCCTTCAAATTTAAAATGGAACTTTACAGAGACAAATCAAATTGCCTTTCTCTGCCACACAGAATTAAACTAGCTGTATATTAATTGATTCTAATTCTGGGCTTGTTAGATTCTCACACACAAAAAAAAAGCCTCAGAGAGAATTTAGAATTTAGATGTTAGAATTTCCTGTTGCCCTTATGTATGTCTAGAAGCAATAATAAATGGGGCACTATCAAATGGCATTATTAGCATCAGAGAATTTGGTTGGTTTAATGTACCATTTCTCAGAGAGCCCCTCTTTTATATTGTCACTGAATTGTCAATCAGGATGGAGTGGGGCGGGAAGTCATGTGGAGGGGGGCAAGGCTGGATAAATGTTGGGGAGAGCAGCATTCATTTCTACCTTATCCTACCCCACATCTCCAGTGTAATTTCCTTGATTGCTCTGTGCTTAGTTTTCATATTAGAGGTCAAACTAACAAAGTAAAACTACTTGAGAAGATTAAACTATACATTAGAACATACTGCAGTAAGTTAATTAATACATTTATTAACCAATTAAAAAGCTTTGTAATGATTATATGCTTAGGAATATTCTCAATTGTTATTTTTATATGTGGTATTCATGTTGTAGTGCTTTTTGAGGATTGTGTACAAGGGCTGGAACATTATGCTTATCCATCTGTGGCTTTAAATGTGCTTTTCTAGGTGATGCCTTTAGATACAGGATAACAAGGCCAGCAACAGATTCTGTTGCAATACATCTAGGCATCAGGTTGAGCAAGGCAGCTTTGGATGTTTGTTTAGGATCAGCATAAATATTCTTTGTATACTTTCAAAATATTTTGTGATTTGCTATGTTAATTAATTCAAAAAAAAATTTGCCTTGAAAAATCCCTTTTTAAAAGAAGGAAGAGATACAAATTTCTTCATCAGTGTTAAAAGAGGTCTAGATTAAAGTCTGATTAAACATTTGCATTTTCATGCTGCATAAGAAATGTTTATCTTATACCAACCAATTGATTAGACTAACTATATATTAATTCTATTAAATACTTGTTTTCATTCTTGAATTGTGAACAGATTTTTTGTTACTAAGAACTGGGGTCTGCATTCTTGGATACAGTCATTTGGAAAAATCAGAAAGGCAATTGATAAAACAAAGAAACTAGAAATAATAGTTATAGTTCTCTTAAATAATTCTTTAAATAAAAATAAAACTTAAATAATTCTTTAAATATTTTCTGTAAATGCTTGACCTACCTCTTCCATTTATAGTTAAGCTGGGGTTAGTGAAGGATTCTTAGAACAAGGAAAAGGGCTTTTTAAAAAGGTGCGCAAAGAAAGAGAACAGAATCAGCAGATTAACTGCTAGTTGTAGACAGCAATATGCAATCAGATAACAACAGAAAAATAACCCTATTTTGACTTAGCCTTCATCAGTAAAAAGCAATGTTTTTATCAGCCATTTTGAAGAGGAGAATGAAGCTTGAAACTGATGGTAAAATGGTCAGGGGATACTATTTACTTTGAATATGTTTTGGTTTCCTGCACTGAAGAGTTTTGATGGCTCATTTGATTAAATAGCTCATCTCAATTCTATGAATCTAATTTAGGAATTCACAATTAAGTACAAAGTAAATACCCTGGGGAATCCTGTGATTTCTGAATAGGTGAAATGATATAAAGAACTGGACTGAATGATCTTATTGATAGGACTGCTTATGACTACCAAAGTACTTCATTTTGTTGTAATATTAAACTAATACAAGTCATCAAATCAGACCTAAGTTTAAAAGCTAAAAATAAAGCAAATGTGTGCAGATTTAATGAAGAATCTTTAAATATAGTTATACTTACTAGGCTTTAAATAGTGGCAGGTAATTTAAAAAAGACTGGCATTCCATGGTCATTAAACTCATACAAGGAAGGATAATTTTCCCTCTAAAAAACTGCTCAGTTTGCATTTCATGATTTTAAACGAAATTGGAGTTACTTGATCAGAAATATAATGGAGTTCAGCTAACCTGACCTGTTAAATTTACAATGCATGATTTACTTATTTTAATGCACCTCTAAGCAAAAGCAAAATTGGTAAAACCTGTTAGAAAAGTCCTACAAATGGGTCTGGATTATTTTTAATGTAATTATCTTTGCACCGGGAAATATTGTTATTTTTAAATAAACTAGATGGCCTTCAGTCTTGTGATCTACATCCTGAACAGGAATCCTATCAATTTGTGATTGTGATGTTATTGAAATTATGTCACTTCTTAAGTTGTATAAAGCAGCCTTTTCCAACTTAGAGTTTTGCAGATATGTTAAACATCTGACAGGATGACTGTGGCTATAGTGGTCCAACACATTTGAAGGGGAACAATTTAGCTGTTTCCCTGGCCAGATATTTTATGTTGTCCATTTGCTATAATGTTCGTCTGAATTTACTTCTGCTTTAGAAACCCATTATGAAATTAGTGATATGCTTCCTCTTTCATTAAACAATAAAAAATTCATGGGACAGTGAAACAGATTTCCTTCCTTCCTTCCTTCCTTCCTTCCTTCCTTCCTTCCTTCCTTCCTTCCTTCCTTCCTTCCTTCCTTCCTTCCTTCCTTCCTTTTCCTTCCTTCTCACAAGCACATTAGAAGTAACTCAACCTTTCCTTTGTCATGGTGCACCCTAATGTTTGGACTCAAAATTTAAAGTACTTGAAATGGTTGGCCTTTCTTATATATGAAGCATAATGAGTGCTTCAGCACAGAACAGTCCCATAGAGTTGAAGATCTGTTAATTCTAGGACAACTTTGTCTTCACTTGGTATTGAAGACATAACAAGTGTTCATTTCTGGTCATTAAATAATTTAAAAAGCAAAGATAGTTAACATCTGACAGTATAGTATCTCCAAATTTCAGGACTAGTATGTACATTAGGAATTTATCAAAAAAAGACCCTCAAACCAGCCTTTTACACAGAATATACAAAATGCTATAAATGTATATAGCAGGGGTCCCCAACTCCCAGTCCATGGACCAGCACTGGTCTACAGCATGACAGCAATTGGGCTGTACAAACAAGCAAAGCCCCATCTGCTGGATGCAGGAAGCGCATGAAACTATGACCTCTCTGGTCTGCAGAAAATCCTCTCTCCACAGAACTGGTCCTAGGTGTCCAAAAGGTTGGGGGCCACTGATATATAGCATGTTGCATACTATTCTGTAAACCTGAGTTGTCCTAGTGAAAAGAATGTTTGACCGTGGAACTTGGAGTCATGTTTTTGAGAGAACATGCTGAGACAAATCCTATCATATCAGCTGTTGAAAGGGAATGGAATCTGCCATGCCACAGGGGTGGCATGTGCTTCAAATCAATCAACGCTACATAGTTTTATCTTTGTGAAGTTGTTTCTTAAGGGGGAAGTTTATTAAGAAATGACAAGTAAAAATTTTACAAACCTAGAATGAAGCAAAGATAGCTTTTAAAAAGTATTTTCCATCTGCACTCAGACCGACAAATATGGTGATCTAAGATAGTGATCGCCAATCAGTGGGCCGTGGCCCACTGGTGGGCCATGGGAAAATTTTGGTGGGCCTCAGAGAAATCTCACCCCCAGAGCACCCCCCCCAAAGCAATTAATCCAGGCTGCGCAGAAACACAAGGCTGAACTTCCCACATGGCCCGTGGGGAACTCTCCCCACCCACTCACTCCTTACCTGGCAAACTTGCCTGCTAAATTTCTATTTTTCCTTTTTCCAACCATCAGCTGTTCTGCTGTTCTGGGAGATTTAGATTAGCTAGGAAGCAGGAAATGGTTGGATTTCTTCTTTTCTAGCTAGTCTTTAGATCTTTGCCTCTGTTTTTAAGCACAGCCAAATCTCCTTAGGATTGAAGGTTCTATTATTCAGTACAGAGTCACGGCAAGCAAATATTATGTGACAGACTGAGCTAACCGATGGCAGATAGATAGATCACTGAATGATTCTGTGAGCAACTCAGTCTTCCTGCCTGCTTTGCCTGATTTTGGGTAAAAGTTGCTCTTTTTTAAAATAAAAAATTCAATATTTACATGCATGGTGAGTTGTAAGTTAATTTTGTGAGTTTCCTTGCAAGCAAATTTTAGATTGAGCCAGCCAATGGCAGATAGATAGATCTCTGAATGAATCTGTGATTGTGTGAGCAACTCAATCTGCCTGCCTGCTTTGCCTGATTTTGGGTAAAGGTTGCTCTTTTTTAATAAAAAATTCAATATTTATATATTTATAATATTTACATACAAGCCATGCCCAGTCAATCACATGACCACCAAGCCACACCCACAAATTAGGTCATGCCCACAGAACCGGTTAGTGGTCCCTGGGATTTAAAATTATGAGTTTGGTGGTCCCTGAGGTCCAAAAGGTTGGTGACCCCTGATCTAAGAAGAATCCAGGAACGCTTCTGAACATCCTTCTTCTAACTCTACAAAGGAAAAGATAATCAAGATGGCACTGCTTATTGATTGATCTGATTGATTCTGCTCCTGATAACATCTGTTGTGAGGATGGATCCAAATTTCCTAAGTTTGCACTTAAATCTTATGTTGATATAACTTATATAGATTCCTAAGAAAAGTCCCAATGAGAACAAAAGCTCAGCATGCTTTTGTTAAGATTTACTCCATGATCAATCCCAGACACTGGATATGACAAGGCATAAATATACCCTATGAATGTGAGAGAAAGCAATTCTTCATGGTTCAAAAGACTTTGATCAAACATTGAGACAAGACAAAAAAGAAAAGAAGAATAGCTGCTTGATAGCAAGAAAAGAATAAAATTGTCATTTGTTCTAACTTATCCCTGGACTCATGCCAATATCAAGAACATCAAACAATATAGAAAAAAGAAAAGCTACTGAAAAAAAAATCCTATATATTAGGCATTATCATTCTGGAGGGAATTTACTGAAAACTGAGTGCCATTCATATTATGTGCATCATCTCAGCAACGGTCATTATTAATGCAGTTTAATAGCCAACAACAGCAGGGGAGAGGCTGAGGCAAACAATGCCTGAAAATTGAACAGCACAGAATAAATGGTGGTGTCCCTTCAGAGGAACCAATTTGGGAAAGCCTTGGGGAGGACCTGTTTTGGAAGTTACTGAAAAATCTGATTTTTGAGAAAAGATTTGGTGTAGATGTTCATGAGCATGCAGAACACATGTTCTGTTAACTATGAACATGGCTTGGAAAAAATGTAATCATGATTCTTATATTTGATAACTTTTAAAGTTATATTTCTTGCATTTGGATCTAGCTTCCAATTAATTAAAACATTAAAATTGTTTTACCCCCCCCCTTTTTTTTCTATTACAAAGGATGTCTGTGGTTGCTAGGAGTTGAAATTGACTTGATGGTACATAATAATCACAGTAATCCAGGGACTACTTAAACACCTTTGGAATACTGGAGCATTATTTCCAATATTGAATTTTTATCATTGGGTGTTTTCCTAACATAAGCCAAAGACTCTCTGTTTGTTAAACCCATTTGATATTGTCCTACCCTTGGGGTCACAAAGAATAATTTTCCATGTTTTGTAATTTTTGTAACAAACTCTGGCATAACTCCTGTGTAATGTGGAAGACCCTTAGCTTCAATATTAATTCCTTTTAATCAAAGTTCCTGTTGACTTTGGAATAATATTTAACGTCTCAAATGCCTTGTCTAATTAGCCAATGTTTTTTTTAACCAAATTTGTTTCTGAGTGTATTGTATCTCCAAAGGGAAATAGACTGTTAGATTAGTTTATATTTATGATATAGTGTGGATATGCTTTATATAGTTTTCTGCATTGTATAATGGAGTGCTTCTAAAGAAATATTTCCTTTATACCAGATCTGTTGTGATTATACCTGGACAAGTAAAATTCAAAAGAGCAGTTTCTGTTAAAAAAATCAACGTGTCTGTTTTAAACCAAAATATAATTTCTTGTGCTAGTTTATATAACTGTGGCTATAATCATAAACACTTTAAATCTTTAGCGGAAAGAGAACTTATCAAGTGTGAACAAGTAAACAGGAAAATCTGGAACCCTTTATGTTACCTAAGTAAACATTTTGTCTTACTAACATACATATACCACACCACACTAATCCCACAAATGTACTAACTTGTTTAGCTAAAAAGGCAGGAGAGCTTTATTCCACATCCCAGGGAAAAAGCAATTAATTGTTAAAGGGAGAATAACTTTTCTAGATAATGTTATATAAGATATGTAGGTATCAAATTTTTTTTTAGTGTTGCTTTCTTGACAGAGAAGACAGAACTCCAATACTGTACAGTTTGATTTTTTTTAAAATAAATTGTCCATGAATGTTGGAAATTCCAAAAATAAAAAACATAAACGCTTTATTTGGAAGCCTTCTCCTCAATTTATCATCTTTCCCTTCCTCCAAAATGGAGCTTTGAGAGAGAAAAAAAGTTTAGGACTTTGGAGGAGACCAATTGGAAGCAATCAACCAACAAACTACAAGTTATGTTTAAAACAATTCTGTTTTGAACATTTTTCTGGGTTTATTTTAAATAAGACTGCACATCTAAATGCATACATTACACACATTTCTTTTTTACTTTATTTTGCTCCTTTCAATGCTATGTAGCTTTTTTAAAGAAGTGTGCGTGTGTGTGTGGGGAAAGACTGGTGACTCATCCAGTGTTTAATTTTCTCATAGTCCACTTATAATCTATCAGGAAAATTATAAAGCCGGGGAAGGTTGCAGACTGACTTTTCTTAAAATATCCTGTTGTTTACTTGCTAAAAGAAAATATACTAAAGAGAAGTGTTTTGTACAAGCATTATGTAAGTTAATCTAGGCTAGGTGGTCACTGGCAATAATTTAAATAGGAATTATGTAATTGTCCTGGAAAAGTTGATAGAAGGAATATTCTATAGTACTATTTTGCTCTACGTGACTGGGCAAGCGTTTAAATTTTTAGTTAGTAGGTTTGATTTAGACTTTTTGTCTGAGTTTCAGAATTTGATCTAAATAAGGAAGAAAAATCTACCTGTCCCATGAGTAAAAGAGGAGTGCAGAGATGTTCACATCATCACTATAGCTTCTGCTAGCTTACACTTGGGAGTTTGGTAGCACTTTTTCAGATTAACACATTTTATCAAAAGCATGTTTCCACCAATCTCCTGAGTCAAACTGCATCTATTTCTAACAAGAGCCATATATTACTGTGATGTCTGCCCCATTTCCCTTGGCTTTTTTTTTCCAGAGGGAAGCCCATTACACCGGCTTTCCATGATTGGTATAAAGGAATTGGATGTGGAGTGCCATATTACATCCCTCTTAAAAGAGCAAGCAGTCCAGTGTTAGCCATGTTCCCCATATCCCATGAGTGAAAAGAATACAGTGGAACCTCGGGTCATTAACACTTCTGACCACAACCAAATTGGGTGCTGACCAAAAAATCCACAAAATGTTCAACTCTGGTTGCGAACACATCCTTGGGTGGCGATCAAACAGTCATGGCAATTTCCCCTACCACACCATTTTTTGTGTGTGTGTGCATGTGCAGTCAGTCTTGCTTCCAGTCACAACCAAATCAGTTGCGACTGAAATCCTGGAACAGATTACAGTTGTGACCGGAGATTCCACCGTATTGCGATTCTGTTGGTGCACTGTACTGGTATCAAGATTGTATCATAAATTTCTGAACAGTATCCAGTTTTTCTATTAGCTGCTTTGTATGAATGAAAAAAGTTGGGGGGGATAGGCATTTCCTACCTTGAACAATTAAGTTAATTTGCTTAACTGTTTTAACTGTTTAACATTCAGCACACTTGAATTCACTTATCCATTAATTATTTTCTTTATGTTTCTGCTGATTGCAGTGCAGTTAATTGACTTGAATTTCCCAATAAGGAAGCTGCAAGTCCCTCCTTCTTCATATTCAGTGGCTTTCCAAATTATTCCCCAAATGCATCATTACTCTGAAATCCTTTGAAAGAGTTTTCCTGGGCCAGTTTTGAATGAGAATGGATAGGAACCCAGTGAAAAAATAGTGCTTAGTCAGCCCTAATCTTTCATCTTTATATCAAAGATTAACATCTGATTCTGATCTTTGCGCTTTTCAAGTTTCCAGCAGTGATTTCATGATGTTATATTTAGCTGTGTTTAGAAAGGGTGATGTGATTTCAGCATTAAGATTTTGACAGTATTGTTATACTGCCAACTATTTATTAACTTTTTATTGATGAATTCTGCCTAACCTTTTCTTGGCTTTGGTTTCAGCTACATTGGGACAGCCTTGTGCAATGAACATTGTAAAATTGAACAAAAGAGGACTGCAAAGCATTTTTTCAAATTAAAATGCTGCATGAATGATAAAATATGAGAAGCATATTGTTTCCAAACCATTGCCAGCTTTTCTGCTGACAGATTTTTCATGCTGGCACTGATCAAGGAAAACATAGATTCTAAAGCAGTGATTGCTTTTTTTCTTTTTGACAACTGAATCATGATCTTAGAGCATGGATGTCAAACTCACGTCATGTGTCATGTTGCTGTCACATGACACTTTGCGACATTTTCCCCTTCATGGCGCTGAGGTGGGCGTGGCCTGTGCGTGACACATCCAGCGGGTTGGACACCCCTGTCTTAGAAAGAGTAAGACTAACATGGTTTACTGACCCTTTAGGTGATTTTTCTTCTGACTACCTAGCTCAGTGAATCTGGTGAATCTTTGACACGGGTATCAAAGGTGATATGCCATGACATTTTGAGTGACATGCCAGTATTCACCAATACCTGATGATGAATGCCATTGTACAGGATGGTGTAGATTAGAACATCTGGGGAGAGGGATGATAGAGAATTATTTCTCTTTTGTTTGTTGGTATGTGTGTGAGACACAACAGTAGAGTCAAGTTAGGTATTTCCCAAAATTTTGAGGAGCTGAAAAGGTTTATCATCAGTAACCTGACTGAAGAAAATATCACAGTGAACCATGGGAACTGCCTGGGACTACAACTCTACCTATCATGAAACCGGACCACTGAATATTGATTCATAGGCCTTTTCTACTAGCACATCTGTGCTGAAGATCACAATCTTCTGTGACTTTTCCCCACTTCACTAATCCCATAACTTTGAGTGATGATGCTAAACCTGTGTTCATTTTAATAGGCAAAGATACTTCTAATTCTTCAAGCAGTTTCTCAACCTTGGCACCTTTAAGATGTATGGACTTCAACTCCCAGAATTCTCCAGCCTGTTTGCAAGGTTGAGAGCACTGCCTTAGGAAATGCTACTGCTTCTAGTAAAACACTCTTAGCAGAAGTTGTATTAATGGAATAGTTAATAAGATATGAATGTTCTTTCTGTGAAAAATCTCTTCTGCATATTTTGTAAGGGCTTTCATACAGATAAATGATAAATTATTAACTTGAGAAATACAATTACTTTATGAGGACAAATAAATCTCTCTGTACCTGCATGAGGGAGAGAAGCAATTATCATAACATATACTTTTAAACATCAACAAGCAGCTTTCTAGTTCTAAAGCCACAATCTCTATAATTTTATAAATGCTTTTATACTTTATGAGAGTTACAAAAGTTAAGGTTACCAGATGTAAGAATAGTAAAAATTTGCTAGACCACTAGATAGTAGCAAAGAAATGATATAACACTGGCTACCACCGTGTTTGTCTGGATTTTTTGGAGCCCAATGCTTAACAAAATAATAATCAGTCAAATTTTGATTCCCTTTATTCCACAAACCTGTGCTAAACAGCATGATTTAAGGTAAGATTTTCAATGTATTACCTGTATGCATTAATTATCTATTTCTAACCGGGCATTACTAGTTTCGTGCATTAACCAGGGATTTCAAAATGAGATCAATTGAATGGGACTTAGGCTGGCATCATAAATGAGGATGGAATAATGTGCCAGACTGATGGTGATTAAGGGCCAATCTTGGTCTACCAGCCTTGTAAAACCTTATGTATCCCCAGGGCATGACCTCCATCTCAACAAGCTGGTATGAGAATGTTACCCAAATATCTGTTCCTTTTACTTGATGACTACTTTGGATCTTTAATCTTTCTGGCTTCTCATTTCCTAATTCAGTCTTAGAAAATGAACTGATGGGTAGCTAGAGCTAATTCATTTGTTTGCAAATGTACCTGGAGGAAAAGATAGAAGAAATTGTAGTGGCAGACAACACCCTGTCAGCCGTTAAGGTGTTTTACTCCATATGGCAGCCTTTTGTGACAATCCTCACAACACTTTCAAAATTCAACATGTCTTGGCCCCAAATGGTTATCTTTTCTAGTTCTTTCCCTAGTTCTTCCTGTTTTGAATACATGGCTACTTCTGAGCCTCACAATCCTTGATATTAGTTACTAATTGGGCCACGTAGTGCCTCAGGTCTACTTGAATTAAAAGTTTGACACACTTGATCCATTGCAACTCTAGGAAGAAAGGGTTTTTTGCCATGCATTTTTGTTTGTTTAATTGAGATTTTAGTATTCAATTGTAGGACAGTGACCACTGAAGATGAGGAAATATGTGAAATGGAACTTTAAAAATAGCCCAATGTTCAATACCAAAAACAACAAATGTGACTATATAAAACGAGTAAGGTTGCTAATTTAAAAATGTGCATATTGAAATATGTGTATAATTAAATTCCTTGATATGATTATGTATTAATGAAAAGGAAGTCAGACTTTAAAACTTTACAACTCAAGCTATTTTGAAGGATGAAAGACTATTATATGATAATTTTAAATGTAAAATTATGTTTTTTGAATTAATGTTATTTTGTAGTATTACAGTATTTTAAATAGAATAAATTGTGAGGAATTTATGCATTGCGAGGAATTAGCACATAATATGGTTGTTTATCTGACTGCATTTTCTAAATGGAGTTGAAGCCTCAGATTGGTAAATGCAATTCCCAGATTTTGTAGAATCCATTACATCTCTAGTCTAAGGAAATACTAGATCATTTAAATTACAACAACAAAATGTTGAGATGAGATGAATTAATGGAGAAAAGAAATGAGACAGCATAGAGGGAAAATGCAGAAGTGCTGATCTTTAAATCAAAACTAATTATACATTTTATTATCTGTGTCTCAGTGTACCATTGATCACAATTAGTGTACACACTGTTTCTCTGTTACTGTGCATTACACACTTCAATAAAATGAAAGAAAACATATGAAATGAAATAATTTTACACAAACACAATAATCGTATTATTATTATTAATAATAATAATAATCCCAGAACAACCCAAATGTAATATCCCCCTCCCCCAGTCCATAACAGACAAATCAAATGAAATTAAACAGAGAACAAAAAAGTGAAAAACAATTTACAGGGAAAAAAATAAAAGAAAAACTCAGAATTCAAGCATTCCACAGATTGTTCAAAATAATCGAAAGCCTCGTCTAACTTCCATCTTTTTAACCAGGTGATATGAGAACAAATTTATTTTTTAGTTTTATAGCAAGAAGAGGCTACTAGGATCTGAGATAGCCACAGTTAATGTGTACATTCACTGGTGATATAGACTAGGCCTTTTAAAGCTTTCTGTGTGCACATGTCATGCACAAATGAAACTGCATCTGCACAGGTAGCCTCTGCACTGAAATGAATGAGAAAATTGTAGCCATTGTATTGAATGGAATACCTAAACACTTGAGGCATCCAATTCATTACTCTGGCAAAATTACCATTAATTTCAATGAGTCTGGGCTGCATATACAGATAGAAATCTAGTATGAAATTCTATGTACATTAAAAAAATTTCCATCCCTTATTTTGCTTTATTCACTCAGTCATTATATGGTAATGCAATCAGTATCCACACAGCATGAAATATCTCTCACGTTTTTGCAGTTTTATAGAGTGGTCTTTTTTCTACAGCAGTGGTATTCTGGCCTTTCCATTTAATTAATCCACTGAGCAGGTCATTTCCAATTCTGTAATTGTATGATTTAAGGATAGTAGGATTTTAAGGATGTGAATTCATATATCCACTTTTCTTACCATAACATACTGGATGTGCATGTTACTTACTGTCCATGAGAAAATGGGTCATGGTGATAGAAGAATTGTCAGTTATGCATCCCCGTGAATAAAGGAGAAATTACAAACTCCAAAAGAATATAATTCTATATTTGGGAGAAATACTTGAAAATATGTCTACAGATTTTTTTCAATTGACATCCAGCAGCATTGCTAAAGTGACAATGAGAACTATATTTTACATATATATCGTTTCATTTTTCAATTGGAGGTGGATAAACCTGAGATTCTTCAAATATTATTGAATATCACTCCCATGAGTCTGAACTACTGACCATACTGGTGGGAACTGGAGTTCAATAATATCCAAAGGGCCATAGATTCTCCATTGATTCTTAGAGAACAGCTCCTTAATCACTGTAACCATGGCTATATTTTTATGATATGGAAACATCAATGGCTTTTGTCTTTCCCTAATTACTTGTCAGTTTTCTTTTTCAAAAACAGGCCTATTGTGTGCTTACAACTGCAATAACAGTGTTTATAGGACCATTTTAAAGATATAAACCCTGTACTGCACATAGCTACCCATGCTGCTTCCATGTGACCATGGAAGCAGCAAAGTTGTGCACATTTTTACTTCTCTGGCACCCATAAATAGAATCAAAGAAACAGAAAGAAACAAACAGAAACAAAGAAAAATGAATTGTTTCAGTAACTTTCATTCTCTCTAATCCCCTTTTAGATTTGCCTGCTTTAGATATTTCAGATGTAGTGATGAGAGAATTCTGAAAAATGGGAAAAAAATTAGAAAGACAGCGTGTGGAGAAATCAATAGACAAACCAGCTACAAAATAAATATCACTGGACTGTTCAGTTGCACTGTCCCTGAATGATAGTTCCCAAGTAAAGCTCCTTTTTGGTACATTAATCTACTCTGAACATTGATAAGTACATTATTAACATGTATTTATCAATATCTAAAACAATACTGATACTTTTTAATTAATGGAGACAAATGCCAATTCACTGCCAGACAATGCAGGTAGTGCCACATTTCTTGCTAGGACCCATTGTTGTTCTGAAGGCCAATGGGTGGTAGAACTTTTTAACTCCAGCATGGAAGAATAAATTTGAATTACAGTATTCTGATGGTGGATTGCCCTTTACAAATGTTCAGCAATTTCCACAGAGCAAGAGCAGGATCAGAAAGAATAAGCAATGCAAGAGACCAAAGAGTTGGCATCTGGAGCACACGCAGCATAAATACTCTGTGTAAAATGGGTGACTGAAAAAAAGCTCTGGTGATTTAGGGTTCAACACAGCCGTCCATACTTAAAATGAACAATGAAGTCCCAATTAATTCCAACACTCTAGTAATAAATAGGCTAAATTCATCCACAACTCAATGGTAAAGCACATGCTAGCATGTCAACTATCCAACAGTTCAATTCATGGAATCACCAGTTAAAATAGTTACAGGGTTGGAAAAGCTTCTCCCTGAGATCTCAGAGAATCCCTCTAAGTGAGAGTCCTGGGCTAGATAGTCACCGGCTTGACTCAGTATAAACAACTTTCTGAGTCTTGTACTTGACTGGTAAACAGATCCCTTTCTATGTGATGAAACTTGCACAGCTTCTTCCCTTTAAATCCTAAGACTTGCTCCAGCTCTTGGTTATTGCTTCTTAGGAACCTTATACAGAACAACAGAATGAATACCAGCCATTTCTGGACTCTGTTCATTGAAAAGAAAAGATATGGAAAGAAACACACTTGCATTTTCAATGGTCAGTCAGGTTCACTATCACTATTCCATGCTATATTACAGATTATGGTTTGCTTCATTCATGCAAAGTATTACAACAAGTACAATGAAAGCATTCCCAAATTGGAGTATGAGAAAGAGCATAGCAGCAAATATTGGTAGATGGAAAGGGCATAGGAGGGAACTGAAATTTATCTGACAAAACATGTCAGAAATACAGAAAAAAATGCTAGGGCTTTGGACATGAGTCTATAATCCACAGTCTGGAGCAAACGGAGAATTAATTAAATATGGTTTAGGTGGCTATTTTTCTTTTAAGAGAACGCTGGTCATAAATAGAGTTCTGAAAAAAATGGGAAAGGGTTATCTGTGGTTTAATAACATCTGAACAACCAGGCAGTTAAGGAGGGATCAAAACAAAAATAAAAACAAACAAAACAAAACCTCAAACAAAATTATCCCCGCCTCCCCCAAACAGCATAGGGTTGGAACACTCTTGGATTCTGTTGGTCACTCTAGACTCACATGTGTTATTGAGGATGGTGATTCAGCTTGTTCTTGAGTAATGAAGAAGGCAACAAAGATATTGGTCAGAAAGTCAAGAACTCTCACTTAAGTCCTTCACCCAATATGATATAACCTAAGAATGGTTGTTGGTCTTTCTAAACAACCTCCTTTGACATCCAACTGCTCCTTAGAGAGGGAAGGGAAAGGGAAATACAAAGTAACTCCATCATGACCTTGTAGGCTGAGTTGCAAAGATGACCCTGCACCCTCGACTCCATTGCAATGCTGCTGCTCCTGGTGAAGACTCCTGCAGATTTCAAACTCCTGCCACAAAGCTACATTCCATCAATAGGTAAGTGAACATGGCAAATGTCTTTTCTTCTCTGTTCAATAATATTAGATCTATATCTATATATATCTCTTTCTATATATAGATATATATGTGTATATATATATATATATATATAAATAGATACTATCTTCAATTGTTTTTTTAGAAGCCCTTTATGTGGCAGTAGGCTTCCAGAGATGAGAAAAATATGTACAAGAGCCAGAGCAGCACAAAGAGGCTTGAGGTCAGAATCTTGGCAGTCCGTGGCCCGCCTAGCTCACCTCCAATCTCTGGTCTTCGCCGGTAGAGGAGCACACCAACACTGATAAAAGCAAATATAGTGAAGAGGGTGACAGAGAAAGCCAGGTTGCCTGGTTGGACTGCAAATGTCTCTCCATTGGCTGCATGGTAGATTGCAGCAATGGACCAGGCTACGCCGATTCCCAGGAAAACATTCACAGCGTTGCTACCAGTGACATTACCTATAGAAGCATCTGCATATTGATCTTGTGTTGCTGCTACTTTGCTGGCAAATGTATCTGTAAAGTGAAAAGAAACACTATTATTGAACCTTGTGCTGTTAGATAAATGGTTTTCTTGCAATAGCAGGATGGTACATTGACAAATAATCTAGCCAAAAGCAAGATCTGGATAGACTTTGAAGTTGCATAGTCTAGAACTGATATTCTACCAATCTTAGCCCAGTGGCTTTTTTCTTGTACTTCTGGCTCTATTAGTAATTAGACACTGTTTTAAATCAACTTGTTAAAAAGAGCTACTAGCAAATTGCAATCTTTAGGTCTCTGTTTACAAAGCCCCTTCCCAGTACATTATGCCAATATGCCAGATTTTAGATCGGGGTGTTAAACTTGATTTCATTGAGGGCTGCATCAGGGTTGTGTTTGACCTTGGGGGGCTGG
Organism: Hydrophis major; assembly: GCA_033807585.1. Lineage (NCBI taxonomy): Eukaryota > Metazoa > Chordata > Lepidosauria > Squamata > Elapidae > Hydrophis > Hydrophis major. The sequence continues at coordinate 387,517,450 of CM066328.1, read as the reverse complement.
GGTGGGCATGGCCAGCTTAATGTCACTCATGTTGGGGCAACTGTGAAGGCCTGAACCCTTTGCCAACAAAAACAGAGAAGGGCCACCTACAGCCCTTCCGAGCTCCATTTTAGGTTGTGATGGTTTTCTGCAACCCTCTGCCAGTGAAAATGGAGCTCAGGAGGGTCTCCCATGGCCTTCCCAAGTTTCATTTTTGCTGCCAGAGGTACTGTGGGCCACTCTTTCACTGTTTTCAGGGCAGCCCCATGAGCCAGATCTAAACACCCTGCAGACCGGGGCCAGCCCATGAGCCTCGAGTTTGACACCCATGGTTTAGATTTTAAAGTTAATCTAATCCTGTGTTCTGTGCATTTTCCCCCCGAATGGATGTGTGCTATCACCCAATCCTTCCTCTTTTTTGGTTCTGAAATTTCTCCAGGTCTTCACCTTGGTGGGTTGGATGCACTCCCCACTGCAGTTCTGCGGCGGGGGTGTGTGTGTATTTTAACGATACCCCTCTACATCAGGACATATGCCAAATGGGGATGGCTCTGTAGAATCCAAAGCCATGTGCTCATTTGCTTTTTTTTACAGGGAATCTGAGATCCTATTCTGAAGAAATAGCTGGCAGAGAATATGTGGCTTCTTCCATTTCACCAGGATTTTGATGTATCCTATTGCTCGATTAAGTGCCTCTTTTTGTTCTCACTCATCTCATTTATTCACTCAACCACAGAATAGCATTAATCTTGTGATCATTGCTATTATGATCTTTTATTCTATTTTTGTTTAGTTTTTATTTATATCTATAATTTCTAGATATATGTGCTTCAGTGTTTGAAGTGCAGTTTTTTCTGCCTGTAAGGTAGTAATAAATATCAACTGAAACCACCTAAGCCCAGTGGTTCAGACATTAAAAGAATTGAAGTAGCTATAACTAAAAGGGGATCACAACGTATGTCTGCATTTCAAACCATTTTTGCATCTGCAATCAATTGGAAGAGATCTGATACATGGGAGAAACAGAAGCTGAACCTACAACTTCAGCTTGCATTTTTCTCCTGCCCAGGATCTTTGGGTGGTTAAGAATAATCTGCTTTGCAAATTCCTTTTTTCTCTCTCCTCATCATTCCTTCTCTGGAACAAAAAATCTTTTTTCCCCTCTATGAACTGTTCAACTGCCCACTAACAAACACCGTGATTAAGACAGTGTAGTTTTTCTTACAGCTATTTTTTGAAATATAAATTGGAATTATGGTTCCTAGCTCTCATAATTACATTAATGATAACGTGATATCATTTCATAATAATATGAAAACAATATGTAATATGTACTGTCTACTTGTAATATTAACACAAACTCTATAAAATAAGTTTAGGGGACTTAGATTTAGTCTGGGTCCACACTTACACTTTGTACTTAACTGATTTGATGATGCGAAGCCCCAATGGGTGCTTAGCACAATGGTAAGTCATTATTGGCAGGATCATGCTTCCCTAAACCAAAGCACATTATGCCTTAGCAGAAAGTGTGAATCAGCTCAGAAAGTGACTTGTGAAAAGCATAGATCTACTGTATGAGTTCATGATAATGGTAATTTCTGAATCAGGTCTGAGGGCAGATAGTTTGAACAGCTTCACTATACAGATAACCCTTGACTTACAACAGTTCATTTAGTGATTGTTCAAAGTTACAACAGCACTGAAGAAAGTGACTTATGACTGCTTTTCAGACTTATGACTGTTGCAGCATCCAATGACGCCATGTGATCAAAATTCAGATGCTTGGCAATTGATTCATATTTATGATGTTTGCAGTATCCTGGGGTGATGTGATAACCTTTTATGTTCTTCTGACAAGCAAAGTCAATGGAGAAGCCAGATTCATTTAATAACTGTGTTACTAAGTTCACAGAGGCTTAACAAATGTGTCAAGAAATGGGGCAAAACTCACTTAATAAATGTCTCACTTAGCAACATAAATGTTGGTCATAAGTGTTGATCAATTGTGGTCATAAGTCAAAGAATACAGGTATGAACTTAAATGGAAGCTAAAGTAAATAAAATAGATAGGCATTACTATGAAAATATCAATTTGCCTCCTATTGTACAAAATCAAATTAGAAGGCAATCCAAGTTGCACATTAATTACTTGTCTTTCTGTATTCCAAAGCATTGTTGGATGTCTACCCCTTTCATCCATTACCTGCATTATTTAATTTTCCTGAACAGATGCTAATCTTATGGTGCTCCAGTCACAAACATTTCACTAGTAAAGGAGAATTGATTGTTATTTAAAATCCATCCCAAGTATGCAACTATATGTATTTTGTAAAAAAAAGAAGATAAGCATTCCAAGCTGTTTTAACTGAATATTTTCAGTACACCAGCCTCAGGTCACCTTGGATAAAAAGAGAGAAAAGATAGCTCAGCCTACAAAAGTACTTCTTTAAAATGTCATTCTTGGCAGGAGTTTAGAAACAGCTTTTTTCTATGATATGTTGGATGCAGGTCTGAGCTGGTAGCTAGCTCTCCATCCCCATAGAAAGGCAAGGCCAAATAGGTAGGGCAAGAATATTAATTTATATTAAAATTCGAAAGCTACTTTCACTCATAAAAATAGCACTGTGGACATTTCTATAAGGACTTTTAAAAAAAGGTAATTTCTCCAGAGTTCTGCCTCTGCTGCTCCACAGCAACTGAATAATTAGACTGCAGAAGTGATGTCAAAATAAGAAAGTTCATTCTAGGTCCTTCTGCAACAGCCAGCAGAGTTTTTGGCAAGCTGTGGATGGCAAGGTTTCTTGCAAAACACTCTTCATTCACAGGATAGTTTTTATGAAATTTATTGGTTTGCTTATTTATTAATAAGTTCAATTTACATAGCAGCCCATCTCACATTCTGAATTCTGGGTGGCTAACAATACTAAAACACATTGTAAAAATATCAGAAACAGAAAGGCAGCATACATAAAACATGAGCTGGGGTTTAAAAAAACCCCAAACTCATCAATAAAGTAACAAACCAGCACAACCAATATATTTCCTATTGTCCAGACACCTGCCTGTCAGGTGATCATCTGACTAACTGGGAACTGAATACTGGTTCCTTTATTAGTAAAGGCATGAGGAAACTAGTGAATTGCACGTAGATCTCAACTTACAACAGTTAGTTTAGTGACCATTCAAAGTTACAATGGCACTGAAAAAAGTGACTTATGACCACTTTTCACCCTTATGACCATTGCAGCATTTTTATGGTCATGTGATTTACATTTGGATCTTGACAGCTGGTTTATATTTATGATGGTTGAAGTACCTCAGGGTTATGTGATTACCTTCTGCAGCCTTCTGATAAGCAAAGACAATTGCGGAAACCATGTTAGTAATTTAACAACTTCAGTGATTCACTTAACAAATATGACAAGAAAAGTCGTAAAATAGAGCAAAATCCACTTAATGAATTTTTCATTTAACAACATAAATTGTGGTCATAAGTTGAGGTCTATATACTAGGCTGGAGAAAAGTGAGATCTGCTTATGTGTGTAAAGGTTCATGTTATGTCTGCAACCGACTTCTATTTTAGCAGCCCTTGGGGCTGAAAACTTTGTCTATCCATCCCACCCACCCCCAACTTAGAAAACTGTTTTGTGATGCAAATTATGAGAATTGTCAGTGAGAACATTAGCATCCCGAATAGAATTGTAAGCCCTAGGGTTCCCTGTGAAGAGGGAATTTAATTTTAGTTTCAATTTATTTTATGGCATATAGATATGATAATGAAACTATGGCCCAAAAGGACATTCTGTCTTCAATTTGGATCCTTCAGCTGAGTGTATGTTGGCCATGCTGTTTGGAAATTTTAGGAATGACAGAGCCAGATTTCTGGAAATTACCAGATTCAGAAAGGACTTAGGCAATCAACTTTTGATAAGCACCTTTCAATTTTTGACTGATCATTTCATTTTACAAATATTGTTCTAGCATGGTTGTATTATTTATAGGTGTGAGAGTTTTACTGGGTCTTGATTATTCCTTTTTTCCTTCTTTAAGGAAAAAATATTCTGATAATTGTATTATGTTTTTATTAATCAAATTTATATGGCCACCCAACTCATGGAAAATGACTCTGGAGAGCATATAACAATAAAAATTGTTATTTTTATTAAACAATGCATTTCTTAAACAAATAAATAATTTTGATTGACAATTTGACATGCAGATGAATAGTTTAGTAGAACTATTGAATTGGGACACAGGTGGATTTAACTATAAGCTCTAGCTATTTAGGTTAAATATTTAATCTATTTATTTCAAAAAATCTGTGTATTCTACTTTTCTTAGGCCTTCCATAATGACAATGCAAAAATTTGGAAGATCAATAGACGGTGGGAAAGAAATACAGAACACTCTATTACTTTATTGGTTCTTTGAGGTTTTGCCACTCTAATATGGTCGATTTGCCCTTATTTAAAAAAAATCTCCCTCTTTATTTCATTTTGACTGAAATTCAGCAGTATCTTTTGGAAGAGTTCTGCTTGCCATACCCAAGACTTGGCTACAGTAAGGATCTTGGGGCCTCTATCAAACCATGAACATAAAGATAAACAGTAACATGATAAACATTATGTTAATAAACATAGTTTAAGTATCATCACATTATTCAGTGAGACCAACAGGACTGAACTATATGCATGAGTTCTACTACGTTCCAGTAAAGAATTCCATTTCTTTAAAAAGAAACTTAGAAGCATCTAAGTGGCAAATAGATGTCTCACTTGGATAATTTAATTACCTCATCTAGCAATGAATTCAGTCAAATACTCCTACCCCTAACATTCATACTACTGACAAGATCATTGTAATTTATGTTGAAACTGCAACTCTATTACACATCTATTCTTCGCTTACAACTTAATGTGACTCACAATTTTACCATATCTTTTGTTCCATAAGACACATTACACGCCCCAAAAGTGGGCGGAAATGTCTGGGTGTCTTATGGAGCGAATATGGTGAATAGCAGCTGGGCTGCGGCAGCGGGGTCCTTCCACAGTGCTGAACCCCGCCTCTTCTTTTCCACAGTGCAGGAGTCAATAGGCAGAGCTGGCACATCAGGGGACACCTATCTGTGGTCCCTTCAGGCTCCAGTTCAGAATGTTTTTTTCTTGATTTTCCTCCTCTAAACCTAGCTGCATCTTACGGAGCGAAAAATACAGCAATTCTGTAAATATTACTCAGAAAAAAAATTATGATGCTGGGAATTAGGCAATGAGATTGATAAGAAGCTGTCTTGTTCAAAAGATATTAAATGCAGGGTTAGCTCAATGGAGAATGACAAATAATTCTGGGCCTCACAATGTAAATTAATAGAACTGGCCTTTTAACTGTGACTTCCCACTTGCTCGCTTCCTCTGCTTGGGCCTTGGTTGTCTTCCCTGCCCCTGGACATAGACATCAAGATCCTAATCATTAGACTTCCGGTTTTGCGTGGCTTCCGCAGCAGCAGGAATTTGCTTGTCTGCAATTCCTGCTGTGCTTGCTGTCAAGGTGCCCCCGATCAAAATGGGTCTGGGGGATATGGTTGCCCTGTAGAGGCAGCCGAAGAGAGAGGGGATCTGGACAGGGGTTTGGGGGTGTTGCAGACCCCCTCCCCAGCCGGAAAAACCCCTTTTTCCCAAAGTGGTGGAGCGGCGGTCAGTGATGGCCATCACAAAGAAGACTGCAGCCAGGTAAGATTTGTGCTGGAGGAAGCAGGAGAAGTGAAAGTGCTGGCTGAGCCGAGACAATAACAACTCTTGATTACCCTGGAAACTGAACTGTTTGAATTGCCTGAGGATACATCGTTTCCCAAAAAAGACTGGAAAGCTGTGGTTAAACCTGTTAAGGGGGAAAATTTTTTTCTTAACTCTCCCTCCCCATAGAAATAGCAGACGGAGATCTGGAAAATCTACTTGGGCACGGAAGGTAACTCAATTTGAAATTTAAAGCCAAGGGATAAAGGATTTCTGGGCATTGGATTTAAAAAAAAATTCTTTTTATTTTTTACAAGGGAACGGAAGAGATAAAGACTTATTATAAGATTGTACTGAAGGAGGTTGCTTTGAACCTATAAGAACAGGATTAAAAAACATTAAGACTTCTCGAAGATCATCTTGGAAATGTGTATTTGAATTATACCCCAGGAGGTGAAAATATAGAAAGAAGAAAGTGCTAAATGAAACTGTTTGTTTTGATTTGGTTTGCTTTGTGACTTTGAGATCTCTGTGAAATTTTGTTTTTAAAAAAAGGGACTAAAGACATTAGGCTTGCGTTAAAAAAGAAAGAAAGAAAAAATGGCATTATCTTTTGAAGGACTACAAATGAAATTTCAAAAACTGAAAAAAGAAGATAAGGGCTCGTTTGGATCGATCTTTCACTTTTTGGAAATGGCGATTTTTACCTACCAAGAAATACGACAGGAAGGCTGGGATGAAGGAGAAGAAGCCATCTTTAATGGACAAAAACATTTAGTGGAGGAAGAAAAGCGGAAGGAGGGCAAGGAAAAGATGAACTTAGAACTTAAAAAAGCAACCAAGAAAAAGAAGAAGGAGACGAAAAAGCGATATGATGTCAGAAAGCAACAGAAAAGAGAAATACAACAGAGAGGGAAGATTAAGAGAGTGAAATTGGAGAGATGGGGGGGGGTGTCAAAAAGTTAGAATGGAGAAGAAAGAAAGGGGGAAAGGAAAGAGAAGTCATAAAGGCTTTAAACAAGATGCAAAAAAATGTTTTTTTTCAGAGATAAGGGTGAGATAATCTTTTTTTAAAAAATGATTCTGCAAAAGTACATAAAAATGCATTGTAAACATTAGTATTTGAAGTTGAGTTAGAAAATTAGAATATTATATGATTTAAAAATGTATTAAAGCGAAGTCATAATTTAATTATAGAGTTTAATTTCTTAATTTCATAATAGTATGAAATAGTATTTTTATTGCTTAAGAATTAATAATAGAATTTAATTTCTTATGAAACATTGCTTTTACTATGTTATAAATTTAATATTTCTTATTAATATTTCTATTTAATATTAGATAGAAAGGATAAGTAGGTGATCGAAAGAAAACAGACCAAAGATGCAAATATAATTATTTAATTGAGATGGAATAAATAAAATAGAATTAAAAGATGAGTAGGAGAGAGAAAATATATGGAAAATAGAGAATGCTAAATAATATATGAGATAGTATATTAAATGAGTATAAATTTTGATTGATGTCTGTATAAAAAGAGTTAACTTGGGGTAAGCCGACTTCCAAAAAGAAGTTTTACTGATGAAAATATATTCAGTGAGTGTATATATATATATATATATATCGATGACACATTCGTGATTTGGCCCCATGGACAAGAAAACGTAAACAATTTCCTAACACACCTAAGCAGCACACACCCCAAAATCAAGTTCACCATGGAAACAGAAACAAACAAACAACTACCATTCCTAGATGTACTAATCTACAAAAAAACAGATGGCACACTAGGACACACCATATACCAGAAGAAAACACATACCAACCGCTACCTCAACACCCAATCCCACCACCACCCAGCACAGATAAACTCCGTGGCTAAAACACTAATTCCTAGAACCAAACGCCTGGCAGACAAGACACACATTAAGACTGAACTATGCACCCTGACTAAAATATTGACAGCCAACGGCTTCCACAAAAGCAAAATCACCAACTTGATCCACAAAAACACACTGAGACATAATAGAGACCCAGAAGATGAACAGACCCATGGAACAGCTGTCCTGCCCTACATAAGAGGCACTACAGACAAAATTAGTAAGGTTCTATACAGACACCACATCAAGACTGCCTTCAAAACAGACAGAAAAATAGCAGCCATCCTCAGGAACCCCAAAGACAAAATTGACCTAGAAAACCAAGGCATATACGAAGTCCCCTGTGCATCATGCCCGGCCACATACATTGGACAGACCAATAGAAGAATAAGCACCCACCTGGATGAACACAAAAATGCAGTCAAAAAGCTGGAACACACTTCCTCACTAGTCCAACACATGGAAGCCACAGGTCATAACATCAACTTCAATGGCACCAAAACCCTAGCCACCATAGAAAATCCCAGCCACAGAATCATCAGAGAAGCCATAGAGATTGAAAAAAGACCAGAAAGCATGAACAGAAGAGATGATTCCACCAGGCTGTCAATCATTTGGAAGCCTGCACTCACAAACAAAAAAATCTCCACCCCACAAGCCAGGCAAACACCTGGGCACAAACAGATCCCCCCTGATACCTCCAGCTCAAACACACCCCAACCAGGCACCCAGATGAAACCCAGCTTCCTAACTAATGATAGCCGTCCATTTACCTGAAGCCAAGCTGCACTAAAGGCCTCCAATAAAGTAACACAATGTTGCCAGCCAATCAAGATACAAAAAGAGCCCCCCCCCAAAAAAACAGACAGAAGATATTAGAAGCAGAACACAGCAAACTCCAAGACCAATAAACACAGACCAAGACTCTCAACCAATCAGGAGGAAGAAAAAACCATTCTGACACAGCAATAGGCTGCCCCAAATTTAAATCTGAAACCACTGTAAAAGTCTGACTCACAGACAAACACAAAAAGAAGCCTGATGATGGCAGATGAGATTCTGCTGAAACGTTGCTAGAAGTTTAAAAGCACCACTATTATGACGTGGGAAAATACCCAAACAAAGTTATATATATAACACAAACTTTATTAATTTTTTTTAACACACACAAACAAAACATAAACAAACATTACACAAAACATAAATACATAAAACTTCTTTTTGGAAGGCGGCTTACCCCGAGTTAACTCTTTTTATACAGACATCAATCAAAATTTATACTCACTTAATATACTATCTCATATATTATTTAGCATTCTCTATTTTGCATATATTTTCTCTCTCCCACTCATTCTTTTAATTCTATTTTATTTATTCCATCTCAATTAAATAATTATATTTGCATCTTTGGTCTGTTTTCTTTCAATCACCTACTTATCCTTTCTATCTAATACAATATTTCTCCTGTAAACCCAGATTAAAGTATGACAACTTTTAATCTTCCCCCTAAATAACACTTAAAATAATACATATTTTCTGTGCTGATTCTGCTCCGTACATTCAAAGTATTACATTTCAAAATAGTAAAACAAACAAATAATATTGAGTTTAATAAGTAATAATAAAACTAAAAACAAGTAAAAAAGAAATATTAAATTTATAATATAGTAAAAGCAATGTTTCATAAGAAATTAAATTCTATTATTAATTCTTAAACAATAAAAATACTATTTCATACTATTATGAAATTAAGAAATTAAACTCTATAATTAAATTATGACTTCGCTTTAATACATTTTTTAATCATATAATATTCTAATTTTCTAACTCAACTTCAAATACTAATGTTTACAATGCATTTTTATGTACTTTTGCAGAATCATTTTTAAAAAAAGATTATCTCACCCCTTATCTCTGAAAAAAAAACACATTTTTTTGCATCTTGTTTAAAGCCTTTATGACTTCTCTTTCCTTTCCCCCTTTCTTTCTTCTCCATTCTAACTTTTTGACCCCCCCATCTCTCCAATTTCACTCTCTTAATCTTCCCTCTCTGTTGTACTTCTCTTTTCTGTTGCTTTCTGATATCATATCGCTTTTTCGTCTCCTTCTTCTTTTTCTTGGTTGCTTTTTTAAGTTCTAAGTTCATCTTTTCCTTGCCCCCCTTCCACTTTTCTTCCTCCACTAAGTGTGTTTGTCCATTAAAGATGGCTTCTTCTCCTTCATCCCAGCCTTCCTGTCGTATTTCTTGGTAGGTAGAAATCGCTATTTCCAAAAAGCGAAAAATAGATCCAAACGAGCCCTTATCTTCTTTTTTCAGTTTTTGAAATTCCATTTGTAGTCCTTCAAAAGATAATGCCATTTTTCCTTTCTTTCTTTTTTAACGCAAGCCTAATGTCTTTAGTCCCTTTTTAAAAAAAAACAAAATTTCACAAAGATCTCAAAGTCACAAAACAAACCAAATCAATTTTAAGTTGTTTTTTTGTTTAAATCCAATGTCCAGAAATCCTTTATCCCTTGGCTTTAAATTTCAAATTGAGTTACCTTCTGTGCCCAAGTAGATTTTCCAGATCTCCGTCTGCTATTTCTATTGGGAGGGAGAGTTAAGAATTTTTTTTTTCCCCCTTAACAGGTTTAACCGCAGCTTTCCAGTCTTCTTTGGGAAACAATGTATCCTCAGGCAATTCAAACAGTTCAGTTTCCAGGGTAATTAAGAGTTGTAATTGTCTCGGCTCAGCCGAATTTTCACTTCCTCCTGCAACCTCCAGCACAAATCTTACCCAGCTGCAGGCTTCTTTGTGATGGCCATCACTGATCGCCACTCCACCACCTTAGGAAAAAGGGGCTTTTCCGGCTGGGGAGGGGGTCTGCGACACCCCCAAACCCCTGTCTGGATCCCCTCTCTTTTTGGCTGTCTCTACAGGGCAGCCATATTCCCCAGACCCATTTGGATCTGGGGCACCTTGGCAGCAGGAATTGCATACAATCAAATTCCTGCTGGTCCAAAGCTACGCAAAACCGGAAGTCTCCCTCAATGAGTATATGTTTTTAAGGCAGAAGAAATATGATTAAATAGAACGAAAGGGAGTAATCAAGAAAAGTTTTGAAAAGATATGAAGTTGATTTGATAAGATAAATTTATATATATAGAAGTGTGATAATTTGGAATTATCTTCTTTTTAAATAAGATGGTTTATTTGTTTCTTCTAGAAAAGATATTTTATGTTACTACATCCTATGTTTTGTTTGTGTGTGTTAAAAAAAATTAATGAACTTTGTTATATATAAAAAAAAGATCCTAATCATTAATTGACGCCATTGAGCAATATAGAAAGCATTTTATTATGCTTTCTGTTGACCATCTTGAAGTAGACTTGGGAACAAAAAGATTTCAAAAACTACTAAGTACAATATTAATAGTAAATTTACTTAGTATCATTATGAGTGTTTTTTTAATTCTCATCTTATTTAATTCTCCCTAAAACTAGTAAAAAGAAAAATTTCCTAATAAATCCAGGGATGTGAAAGACGAAGTATTGATTACATGAGATTAAAATATGTTCAGAAAGAAATGCTACGAATATAAAACGAGGAAGAATCGGACACAATCACTCCAGTTGTCTTTTGTGCATGCCTTTTCATTGTAATCATTCTGGAGAAACTAGGAAATTTACCATAATTTAAGTTATTTAGTCTTAATTTTAATTGCTTTGCATTATCCTTTTTATCTTTTTATCATATTGCAAGCCACCTGAGTTGCTGTAATAGTGAGATGGGCAACATATAAATGTAATAAATACATAAATAAATAAATACATCTTACGGCCTTTATTGTACTCAGAATTATTATTCTACTTTGTTTTATCTCTTCAGGCCAAAACATTTTTGTAACCTTAGAGTTAATATACCAGAAGTGATCTGCAAATGCCAATATATTCTTAACAGATATGATACAAACATGTATGTGACATGTTTATATGGAAAAATGTATACACAGAGTGTCAGCAAGCAAATTTCCCTGACATTCCCATAGTGCAAGAGGCCATTGCTAAATGACTGAACACAAGCTGTATATATCAGGAAATTCTATGATTAATATTTTCAGATATGTAGTTGAATTACACTTTAACCTGTGCAGTTTTAATATTTAATTATTTTTGCTTGTTTTATGACTTGTTAAGTACCTAGACTAGAGTCACCTTGTAGGGGAATGGGTGGCATAAAATGTCATAAGTTATAAATAAATAAAAGTATATATCTTCCCTAGTTTATGTGTAGAGAAATATGATCTATAATTCCACTGCTGGGGACAGCCTAAAAATGCATCAGATAGTCAGGTCTACTGTTCTTAGAATTACTTTTATTGGTCTTGTCCCAATGAGTTTTCTTCTGCCTTTAAGTAACATCAACTATGCCTTGCCTGAATTTGTTTACCCCTCCACTTCTCTGTATACAGATAAAACATGTGACACTAAAAATTTATCATCCACAGAGTTAGGATCCATAGGAGACAGATTACAATTGTTCTATCAGTTCCCAAAGTCATTTTTAGAAAGATAGAAAAGCACCTATTGCCTTGATGTATCATTGAGACCATGAAAAGGAAGAGAAAATTAAACCCCCTTTCCATACCTTGTGTGGACCCTACTGTGACTGGATTTCATAATCATGATTGTTTGCTTTCTAAAACAATGCACAACTGACATTGAACCTCTCTGTATCACTTTCAGATAGGAAAACCTATTTAATAACTTGCTTATTTTGAGACTGTGTTTGTTTTTTTTATGGTTACTTAAAATTTGGCAAGCTTTATGTAAATGTAGCACTTCTGAATAAGTAACGTAATAAGAAATAGCATTTTAGATAAAGGTTAGTTCCCAGAGTCAAGAAGTACTAAATGGAGTGGCTTTTCAGCCACAGATGATTCAAAAATATTTTTTCTGATTTAAAAAAGGTTAATAGGATAGGGAAACACAATCTAGAGCTACAATTGACAGTCATTTGTTCTGAAATAATCTGTGAGATTCCAGTGGAGTTTATTTGAAGTAATTGCAGCCAGATTCTGGATTGTTCCAGGCTTACTGGGAATACTCATTTTACAGTGAAGGAAGTAATAGCAGGAACGTAAATTATTTTTGGTGTCTTTTATTTCTTTTTTCTTACCTGGTACTGAAGTTCCCAATGCAACAAATACGACTGCAGTTACAGAATCCTTCAGGCCAATTGTGCAGCCAAAATGGGATGCCAAATCCCCAATGAAAGCTGTGAGAAGGCCAATCATGAGGATGGACACTACGAAACAAGCCCAACCATTCCAGTAGTCTGTTGGGGGCACAAAGGCAAAAAGGACTTTCCAGAAGACGGTCAGAAAGTGCATCACATAATCAAAGCAGGATGGTAGCTTCTCTTCACCGCATTCATCATCATCGTCATCCTCTCCTGAAAGAGGAAAGAGAGAGAGGGAGGGAGGAAGGGAGGGGGGGGGAAGAGAGAGAGGTTCATGAAGGATGGTTCCCAACTATAAGGCTGAGAAAAAGACCACTGAAAGCAATGGGAGGCGGGTGTAATTGACTCTGATAGACTAACACCTAACTACATAAGAAATGATTACTGTATATGTGTAAATAGACTTTATTATTTGTATTCATGACAGCTTCCAAAACCAGCTCAGAATATGTGACAACTGGCCTATAGGCACCTTACATCCACATGGCACAACCAGATGTTGGTGAGCCAAATTCACAGGCTCTTGTAACAATTCAAAGGATGAAATGAAGATGATAAATTATTCTTAGAATGGTAAAATGGTAAATGTGAAGACCACAGAAAAAAATCAATATTAAACAACAAATATATCATGAAACCAAATAATTGCATTTTAAAATATAGTAAAGACACAAAGTCATTTTTAAAATGGGCTTTGAATTACCATAACTTCTACTTGTTATCAATTTGCTGATTAACTGATTAAACACAAGCATAATTATTATATAATTGCCTTTTTGAAAAATGAAATATATAACAGCTTAATAAATATACCATATCACTTAAGAGGGAAAGGCCACTGTATTTTTCAGTCCTTGTGAGAGAAGAAAAAAAAAGCATTTTCAACTTCATACATCATTCCATTATTTTATAAATATATTTGTTATATTGTTACATTGACTCTTTTGCATTTCAAAAAAGGGTCATGGGAAGTTTGTTTCTGCTTCCTGATCAAATTGTTTTCTGTCTTCTATCCATTTTGCATTTCTACCAATTTGTCTTGAGTTTTAATTTTTCTTATTAACTGTATCTATTATTATATTGAGGGGATATGGTGGCCCAGTGGTTAGGATGCTGGGTTGTGGACCAGAAGACCCAATAACCACATGATGGGGGTGACTCCTCCTTTGCCTTTCTTCTTCTTCTTCTTCTTCTTCTTCTTCTTCTTCTTCTTCTTCTTCTTCTTCTTCTTCTTCTTCTTCTTCTTCTTCTTCTTCTTCTTCTTCTTCTTCTTCTTCTTCTTCTTCTTCTTCTTCTTCTTCTTCTTCTTCTTCTTCTTCTTCTTCTTCTTCTTCTTCTTCTTCTTCTTCTTCTTCTTCCTCTCCTCCTCCTCCTCCTCCTTCCTCTTCTTCCTTCTTTGTGGCTGTTTAGTCTAAACACCACCTAATGTGCTATTACTCTTGATGTACACAGTGTATAATAATCTCACAAAAGGTGTGGAGCAGAGGAGCCCAAACAGCTGCTGAAGACTGAAGCTTTTAGATATTCTAACTGTGAGATTGCAACATTTACTCAAAGAAATTATTCTTTTTATTGAGAAGCACACAAGAATGCCAGGGAGTGCTATCTTAAACACAGGAAAGTTTGCATTATGAAAAGAAATCCAAATGTTTTCATCTTGTTTCCTATGGCTTTCTTGACACCATTATGGAAAAAAATAAATAAAACTTTATCAGCAAGGTTAGAATACACAGAACTATTGTGGATGCCTCACTACACATTAGAGTATGGATGTAAGAGAAATTATTCACAGATTCAATAGGGCTCTATCAAAATGAAATCCACCAACAAATACCAATGAAGATAGTTTTCTTGTATCTGTCATATCTTGCTGAAATGTCAATCTATGGTTTATATGTGGATGCTTAACTCATCACTTGCTCAACATTCTTATTTTTTCCCCTTAATATCCACTCTCTACCTACAAGCTAATTTCAGTTCTGGAAATAAGAAGCTTGGGAGAAGTATTTTGGGGGAAAAAACAATATTTGCAAGGAAAGATATAGATAATATAAAAGAGAACTTGCAATTAAGTATGAGAGATACTGGTGTAATGTATAATTTAATTCTGGTAAGTATAAGTTAAAGAGAGTTAATTTATTAATTTAATAGCAAAAATCTACTCATAAGATTTATTAAACATTTATTAAATATAATGAATTATATTTACATAGCCAATCAACTTGTTCAAGAGAATTATATTAAAAAGTATCTTTTCTACCTTGTCCTCTAGAAATTTTAGACTTGAACCCTTAGCAATACATCCAGTTAACACCACTATGAGTTATAAAAATTTAATCTAGCATACATGAGAGGAATTAGGTCAGAGAAGGCCACAAAACCCAGAAAAATATACAAAAACATGGAGTTGAGAAATAGCAAGATTTGATTCAGCAAATGGAGAATTATTGTCGGGCATGGACACAGCTGATCTGGATGCAAACTGTAGGTTTAACATGGCCCTATAAATGAACTTACTATCTTTTCTTGGTGGATGCATACACAAACTTCAAAATAATTTTCCTGGTTCACTTTTGTTTTCTTCTCAACCCACAATTTGCTATTTCTTTATTGCTAAACTGACAAATTGGCACCAGATATTCACTGTCTATATCTCCTTCTACTGAAGCAGGGTGGAAAGAGAAGCATCTAATGATGCAAGCTTGCTATGGAACTCTTCAGTGTGGCAACATAATCAGTCTAAGACTTTGCCACTAAGAAACTGACTACTTACTACTCTTACAATCTTTCCTCTAAGCATTGTTGATCCCATTTGCAGAAGATAATTCTGACTTGCCTTATTCTTATGTCGGAAAACCAAGATACGGTAAGTGTTCCATCATTTGTTTGATTTAAATGTTTAAAGAGAAGTGTAACTACTTTGTAATCTTAAGGTTTTCATCCTGTCTGACTGGGAAGTGCCAATTGTGTACCCCAGCTACAGTTGTATGGCTTGGGTGGGAGCCAATTTAAATTATTGAATTATTCAAAATGTTTTAAATAGTTTTAAATCACCAATCACTAAGATTTCATGTATTTTTAAAAAAGAACATTGTATGAACAAAACTTTTTGATATTTAATTCTCTCAGAGCACTTTATGGGAAGAGATGCAGAACAATAAAATGTCCATTACGAGAATCAAACACTATGCTTTTATGAGTAATTTAGTGCACTGATAAATATTAAAAGGCCTTAGTATGATGGCTCCCTTGATATTTAGAAACTGAAGTTTGGAATACATGATTTGGATCTATAATCTAGCTCAGTGTTCTTCAACCATATCAACAAGATCTACAAATTTTATATGGCCAGCATGCTCTCTGATCCTTGGAGAAATGCTGGGCATTGTAACAAAATGTTTATTGGAGGCCCACTGCTACTACATTATTTGTCGTATCATTATAAACAGTCTTTTTGGTTAGTATTAAGTTTCATTATGTTAATTCTGACTTGTTATTTTATGACAGGGTGTTAAACTATGAGTTAAATAAGAATCTCATATCAAAAATTAAAAGTTGATCAAACAGTTGCTGAATTGGCTGGCATAATGCACTCTTGGGGACTAAATATGTATTGTTTACTTACTTAGCAAAACTGGTACTGTAAAGTATATGAATACCTTCCTACTTCCTTGTGCTTAACTGTTATAGTTTTTAAAAACAATATTAAAAAACTCAAGTGTTATTCTTCTTATAACTGAGTAATAACTGCTGATGAAGTTTCTCACATATGAATACAGTAAGACAGTGTTGGTGAACTTTTTGGCACTGAGTGCTGAAATGGGAACATGCACATGAGCACGGCAAAACACTGGAAACTGGAAGAGCAACTCCCCAGCATATGTGCCGGCCACCTGGTCATCTGGTTTCTGGAGCGCATGTATGTGTGAAGACCAGCTGGCCAGCAGGCTTGCGTGCACTGGAAACCAAAAGTTCAGCTTCCCAGTGTGTGCATGTATGCCAGGGAGCTGCTCTTCTGGTTTCCGGCACTCCTGGGCACGCGAAGACCAGCTGGCTGGCGTGCATGCATGTGCCAGAACCCAAAAGATCAACTGGTGACTGCTGGCATGCTCAGAGAGATGGCTCTGCGTGCCACTTCTGGCACGTGTGCCATAGGTTTGCCATCACAGCAGTAGGAAGACCAAAATGTGTTAATTAAAAAAACAACTTTCTGTTAGGTAGAAAAACAAGCCCTTTCTGAACTTCTTTTAGAGGATTTCATGTGGGTCTGATGGAATAAGATACCTAATCTCCTTTGGATAGAACAGCTTTCTTCAACTTACTATCCTTCAGATGCTATTCCCAGAATCTCCAGCCAGCCTCTATCTTAAGTCACTGTTTTTCTTAGACCAGAGTGGAAGATTTTATTTGAAAAACTAGGATATGCCAGACTAAGGAATAGAAAGCCAATTTTCTATTAGCATTATTCAAATTATTGCAAGCATATTTAACAAAAGAACAGA
This sequence comes from Hydrophis major, assembly GCA_033807585.1. Taxonomy (NCBI): domain Eukaryota; kingdom Metazoa; phylum Chordata; class Lepidosauria; order Squamata; family Elapidae; genus Hydrophis; species Hydrophis major. Next base: position 387,500,130 of record CM066328.1, on the reverse strand, counting down.
TAAACAGCAAATTAAATCATTGTCTTTCTGACACTGCTTGTGGAAAAAAAGAAATAGTGTTAGGGCAAACATTTCAACTATAATTCTGGTATAAAGAAAATGAAACATAATCATTTCTCCAGGCTCAAGTCAGGGATGAAAAAATGGCCTAGCAGCTAACTTCTGTAAGATTAGAAAATCCCATTTCTTTTTCAAAAGATTCTTTTTGACTGAGTCTTAATAATACATGGCTTAATCTTTCACGACCTATCCACGTGGCTTGGTAACATCTAGAAACAGTGACTAATAAGCACTATAGTAAGATAATGGATTGCATTCTTCAGTTTAGATTGATAAAAGTCAATATTAACATAGGCATCTACTTTAACCTGGATTCAAATAATGTTTTAAAATATGAACTAGCTATATTGGCTTCACATAAGCTAAAAATCTGAAACATTTTATTGGGTCAGACGTAAGGCCTATCAGAGCCATCAACCTGTTTCCTGGAATAGCCATCAAAATGTCTTTGGGAACCCAGGATGCAAGTTCTGAAGATGTTTAATAGTATATTGCTGGTACTTGGTAACCAGGAATCAATGGCATGTTTCTTCTGAACCTGACTTTGTAATTAGTTTTATAAAAAATAAAATATAAAATCTGATTACCAGATCATCGTGACTAAAAGGACCAATTATCCATAGCTTAATCTAATTGCCAGAGTAAGTGTGAAATGGAGCGTGACGTGCAGGGAACAAGAAACAGGAAAGAGGGGACTTCCGGTTTGCGTGGCTTCGGGGCAGCAGGAATTCGCGACAGCTCGCGATTCCTGCTGGCTAGCTGTCGAGGTACCCCCGATCCAGATGGGTCAGGGGGTTAAGGCTGCCCTGTAGGGACAGCTGAAGATAGAGGGGAGCCGGTTAGGGAGGTGGGGGCATCGCAGACCTCCCCCTTCTCCGGAAAAACCCCTTTTTCCCAAGGCGGTGGAGCGGCGGTCAGCAATGGCCGCCACGAAGATGCCAGCAACCGGGTAAGAACTGTGCTGGAGGAAGTGTGAAAAGTGAAAGTTCTGTCTGAGCCGGGTCAAGTAACAACTTTTAAATTGCCTGGAATTGAGCTGCTTGTTGCTGGAGGATACATTGTTTCCCTAAGAAGATCGAAAGCGGCGGAGAAGCTGTCAAAGGGAACTTTCTTTTTTTTATTTTTGTTTACTCTCCCATCCCACGGAAAAAGCAGAAATATTTGGATATATTAGACATTGAAAGTGGATTGCTTTGAAAGCTAAGCTAAGAGACAAAGGGATTTTTGGACATTGAAAAATTTAAGAAATTGGAAAATTTTTCCTGGAGGTATGGATTTTTGATTATTTAAAATTGTTATTGCAAGTGGGAAGGGAGAAAAAAAAAAATTGGAGCAGAAACTGAAAAAGGAGGAGACTGTCTAGAATGTCTTGGTGGATCCCAAAAGAAGATATATGGTAATTGGACCTCTTTGATTAAAAATTAATTTAGAAAGAGAAAGAGAAGAAGGAAGAAAAGTATTAACTTTTGGAACTTTTTTCTTTTTTTTAATTGCTTTTGATTGTCCTGGATTAAAAATACTTGTGGTTGTTTTGGAAAAAGTTTTCCCTTTTCATAATGGCATTGTCTGTGGATGAACTAGAGATTGACTATCAAAAATATAAAAAAGAAGATACTTTGGGCGCTTTGTTCCAATTCTTAGAAATGGCGTTATGTTCTGTTGAAAAGTTGATTATGCAGCAGAAGGACTGGGACAAGGAAGAAGAGGAAGAAGAAGCCATCTTTGATGAACAATGGGTTCCTTCCGGAGAGGAGGAGAAAAAGGATAAGAAAAAGGGGTTTTTAAGAATTATAAAAACAACCAAAAGAGAGAAAAATGAGCGAAAAGATGGAGGCAAGGTTAGAAAGCAAAGGAAAAGGAGCAAGAAAAGCGAAGAGAAAAAGCAAAGGGGTAGAAAGGGCAAGGAGAAGAATAAGCAAGAGAGAAAAGGGGGGAGGAGAAGCCTTAATGGGGGGAAGCAAGATTTAAAAAAAAAAAGTTTATTTAGAGACAATGGGTGAATTTAATTTAGATTAAAAGAGGGATTCTGGAGGGTATATAAGAGTGTGTTTTTATATGTATATTTAGAATAAAAAATTTATTATGTAATTTTAGAATCTTTTAAACAGAATCCCAAGAAAGATTTATATGTAGTATTTTTAAGTTAGGTAATGAGTTATAGATGTAACTCCAATTGTTGTACAGGAGAAGTATAGTAAAAGAAAAAAGATGAATGGATGTTTGGAAATAGAACAGACAAAGAATGTTGTTGAAAATGGTAATAATGGAAGGATATATATGCTTTTCTTTTGATTTTGTATATTGATAAAAGGCAATAAAATTTTAATTGATAAATAATTTGGATGGAAAAGAGAAGTAGGGACAAGATATGAAGTTAATATTATATGAAATATTAATATTATAATCTTGAAATGTTATGTTTTATTGGTCTATCATTATTATTTTTTTTTAGAAAAGAATTTATAAGCTGTTATGCCTTGATTTTGTGTGCATTGTTTTTAGAAAACTGATAAAAATGGTTTTTATATACATATATATAAAAAAAAAAAATGATAATAAGATATGGAAGGAGATTTAGGTTGAATATGATGTTTGAATTTGTGTCTGTGTAAAGAGTTTTAACCCGGGAACAGACAAACTTCAGAAAAGATCTTTTAGTTTTGTCTATGTTTTATGTTTTGTGTTTGTATGTTTGTGTATTATGCTTATGATAAAACTAACAAAATTTGTTTTTTATTAAAAAAAAAAAGGAAAAAAGAATCAATAAAACCTTGGAGGAATGTTAGATGAGAATAATTTAAACAAGCCAGAAAGAAAAGAATATGATGACTATAAAATGGATAAATATGGAAGAGAAATGAAATTGAATAGGAGTAAAGAGAAATAATGAGAAATTTGATGAAAGATATTTGTGTGTCCATATGGGGATGGGATAAATTGGAATTATGCTGTATAAAAATATTGTTTTGTTTGACTTGTAAGGACTTACAATATTAAGAGGTTTTATGTGTTTATGTATTTACTGGTTAATGATGTGTTGTTTTATCTTTAAAATTAATAAAAATTTGTTTCAAAAAAAAAAAAAAAAAGAAACAGGAAAGAGGAAGATGGTCTAAAATCACACCCTTCTCTGCCTGTTAAAACGGTTCAAAAAAAGGTGTGTTGTTTTACTAATCTAGCAGCCCTGGGCAAAATAGGCACAGATAGGGTGACAGGAGGGGAGGGACTTCCACAGCAATAGCAGTCAAATGAAATAGAAGAGATTGACACACAAAAGGCAAAACAAACATTGTCACTAATGCCACTGCAAATTGGAAAACACTATTCTGACATATAGAAGGAAAAGTGGGGTTAGAGGATGCACAAACCATTGATCTGTGGATGGGTAAAGGAGAACGTTTCTGCCCTTGAGAAATAGCTAGCAATTATTATTTGCCCTGAAGCAAGCAGTTAGTTAAATCAGTCCTGTGTGTAGCTGCACTCCTGCCTTGCCAACTACTCTGCTTGACAGCTCAAAAGGCTTTTCTTTGCTTCCAGCTTCTGGATCTTGCCTTGCATTCCAGGCATTGTGGATTCTGACCCTTGGCTACCAGTGCGGATTAAAGACCATGTGACTGGCTGTTTTCTGACTTCAGGCCCCTTGTTAATCACCCTGACCCCTCTTTGTGCTGTGCTGATTTCATGGAAGAGGATGGGGTGCGTTTATATGCCTGCATACGCTGTTTCTTTGGAAGTCAGATGCAAATTTTTACTTTTCTCTTTTTAGAAAGGGGTTTGGGGGAGGCAGAGATTGTGCTTCAGGACTGGGTCTGCCTTAAAGGTTATCCACTGCTGCTCAATCAAGATTACCCATTGCATATATTTAAAGCGTCATTGATGGAAGGATTATCGGGCATCAATGGTAATACAAACACAAAGTAATATCCATGAAAAGGATGAATGTTTTCTTCCAACTGCACTATAGTACAGGTAGTCCTTAACTCATGATCACAATTGAGCCCAAGGTTTCTGGTGTAAAGTGAGTTTTGCCTCATTTTATGACCTTTCTTGCCACAGCTCTTAAGCGAATCACTGCAGTTGATAAATTGACTTTTGCTTGTCAGAAGGTCGCAAAAGGGAATTGTATGTCCTTGGGTCATAAGTATGAACCAGTTGCCAAGCATCTGAATTTTGATCACATGATCATGGGGCTGCCACAAAGATCGTAAGTGTGAAAAACAATCACAAGCCATATTTTTCAGTGCTGCTGAAAGGTCACTGTTCTGACCCAACTGGGTTCCCAGAGAGCAAACACAGACAAAGGCAGCAGCCCCCACCTTTTAAGGTTTGATCACAATTCTGTTCCTTTATAGATAAAAGGCTGCTTTCCACCAATTAGCTCTGACAAGAAAGAGCCTTGCCAAGTTGTTTGTCAAGGCTGCCAAAAACCCAGAGATAAGAACTAATTTACAGAATTCTTCAAACACAAACTAAGACCAGTTGAGTTTCAGAGCTTCTTTCAGAGCTTCTTTGCTTTCTACAAAGAGCACTTTTTCAAACTTGGCTTTTACCCTCTTGAAGGGAGGGGCCATTACTTTGCAGCCTTACTCCCGAGTCACCTGTACTGCTGTAATTGTTCTTTCCGCCGAGTAATCCTTCATGCCTGTGCACTTGGCACAGGCTCCTCGGGAACCTCCTAATCACTGCTGCCAGCCCCCACAATCTCTGAAGGCAGCAGTCCACTCCCTGATGGTCCTGGCCCCTCATCAGAGTCATCTCTCTCCTCAGCACCTGCTGCCGGCTAACCACAACAGGTCACTAAATGAACTGTTGTAAGTTGAGGACTAACTGTAGTTGCCCTCTGAAATTCCTCCTTGATCAAAAAGGATAGGAGGAACATGGGGTCCTTGGTGCTCTCTGAATTTGGTATTTTGTATGCAGTAACGTCATCTGTGCTCGTGCTTGCCCTGTTACCTAGTTTGGATAATGTCTGCATAAAAAATATCAAGCTCAGAAAGCACCAAGGACCCCTGATTTCAACCCTGAACTACAAATATTCTCCTTTATTGATGACATGGTTCTTGTTGCATCTTATAGTGAACTATGAAATAAAGATTAGGCAGACTTTAAAAAAATATTCTACAAGGAACAGTATTTACAATTTGTTAAACGGTGTTTTCTCCACCAGTAACAATTAGGTTCACTGAAAACATGTGTTTCTATGGGTGCAATTCTACAGCTTAACAGAAGGAAACCACCTGGGCATAAACAGAACATTTGATACTGGCAGATGATGCTTCTAGTTCTGCAGACTTGTATGTTGTGGACTGCATGCTAGGAATGGAAATGTCTCCTGTGAATATGTTCAGACTATAATAGCATGAGAAGCCTGGAAGTGCCTGAGAAATACCTAATACTTAATACAGATGCACAGCAGCACTTAAAAGTATTTTAGGATTATTTAATACGAGACATCCCATGCCCTGTTAGGTCATTGATTAAGTGATATATCTTATCTAAACAGAGAAATGAAATGACTGTGGTAGACAGAAAAGCAAAAAACCCTCTAATTCCTGCTGGTTTTCCCATTTACTTTACATTGCTTGTAGGAAGCCTGAAGGGAGAAAAATCAACAGTGAAGCCAGCAAGAAATTGCAAGTCCAAGGCCAATAGGCAGCTAAATTCTTGTTGTTGGATGGGGAAGGTAGCAAGGGATTACAAGAATGGCTGAGAAACTGTCATAGAATGTTCAAAATAGGCATGACATGACTGCAGCAGCAGCCTGGTAAGTACTGAAACAACCACCTGTTCCTCAAATTTCATTCTCTTGGGAGTCATAGCTCCTGGATTTTGGATACATTCTGTAGGTTAGGATATTATTCTCCTATGATGTACTGTTCTACCTAGTTAAAGATTATGGGAACAAGACTTTAAGTAGTACATCAATTTTTGTTCTTTACTTGTCTCAGATCATACAAACCATTCTTTCAAATAAATATAGTTAATTAAAGTTCAATTAAACTTGTTTCACTTTCGCTCATTTTCCAGTTTTAGTTTAGGCAAGGGAAAACTATCACAGTCTTAAACGTTAAAAGGGGATTGTTATGTTCTTTTAGATATTTGCGTAAGAAAGATTCTGCTGCACACTTTGTCTTTGTGCTTGGATGATTTAGGAATGAACACAGGAAAATGTCAGAAGATAAAATCTGTCATAAGTTTATCACTTTCTTATCTTTATGATTAAGTGAGTCATTCTTTTCTAGCCTGGCACTTCTGAAATGTCAGGAGCCCTGCCAGCAAGAGCAAGGCAAATTACACGTAGGGGATTCTACAATAGAGCGTATGTAGTCTGGGGAGAAAGACATTTCTCTGTCTGCAAAGACAGATAGAGACAGAGTTTTGGATCTTTGGTTCTCAACCTTAGGTTCCTAAATGAGGTTGGACATCACTACCAGTCATATTTGACCACTGTCCATACAAACAAAAGATTGTTAGGGATACATCCTAGCAGAATCTGCACGGCAGTCAGGCAGTCAGGCAAATATGTGAGATAAACGTGTTTGTAGCTTACACTCAGTAAAACAGATACACTGTTCTAGTTAAATAGTTTATTCCAGTAAGAGTTTTAGCATAGTCAAACAGTCCATATATCATTCACTAGTTCAGTCCATCTGGGGATTATTCATTTGCAAAGTCCAGTGTCGAAAAAGAGGTCAGTAAACTTACAAATATCAGTCCAGTAATATATCTCTTCGCAGTAGAGATATAAAGAAATCAAACCTCCTTTCTTCCTTCAGCAGCAGGGAACACGCAGTTAGCAAACCATCAATCCATCATAGTCAGCAAGCAATTCAGTAAGCCAGCAATCAATCAAGTTCTCTTGCTCCCTCTTATGGCGGTTTTACAACCTCACCCAAAATTACATGCTTTGCTGTTTAAAGTGACACACATTTAAAACTCACTATCATAGTTTATATATATTATTTTACCCAAACTACGTTAGCTAACCTTGTCATTCCTAACAAAGATAATGGAAAAATAGCTGGTAATGCAAATTGGGAAATACTTCCTGAAAACAATTCATTTTCCAGTTTGTGCATAATGAAAAAAATTAAGGGTCTTGAATAAGAAAAATAGCTGATTTTTTTGTTTAAAACTAAATATTTCTTGAGGGAAGGAAGTACCTATGGAGCTTGTATTGTTATATGTTTTATTACTCCAGTCTGACCTCCTTTTAATTATCTTTTCAATTAGTAGGGTAGCAGATAATCATGCTGAGGTGCAAGTATTAAGATCACTATTTCTGCTGCATAGAAGCAACAGCACAATTATCTATCCTTGGAGAAGATATGATGTGTTGGAAACAGTGATTCATATAGTAGGTGAATTTGCCATGAATATTAACAATGACAGTATGCCTTTAGTTTATGAAGCAATGATCAGAAAATCCTGCTCATGGAAGCAATACATACACACACACACACAAATAAAATATCATTATCAATTCTACAGTTTGCCTGAATTATAGCTCTATAATTTGTTGGTATATGGTTGAAGTGAAATAAATGTAGTCAATGATTCATATTTTATATTAAGCCACAATTCTATTAACTATGGTTAATATAATAACTAGCTGGATTTGCATCATATCCTAAGCAATATATAACATCACAGATCACAAATAACAGATAGATATTCTAATCTGAAATCAAACTACATTATGACAGGGCACAATTATGAATCTAGTCCCTCTGTATTCATGCCAATGATATCTGTCAGGAAGATCAGAATCTGTGAGATGCTGGGATCATTAATGAAATGTTACCACATGTGTGCATGCAGTGAGTCATGTCTGCTTACAAAGGATCTTTGATCTGATTCTGCATCAACAATCTTAAAGATGTTGACCCTTCCCAATGCCCATCTTTCTTATATAAAATAAGATACTTTTGTTTTTATTTTTGTTTCAGTTATTCTATAAGAAAGTTAATCTTGCATAGAAAATAAGCCTTATGTTCTTAATTCATATCTAGTTTATTGAACTTGGACTAACGTAGTTACTTTAGTCAGATATCTAGATGGCATTTGTTAAATATATTGTATTTGACATATTTTCCATTCAAGTTTTTTTAACACAGACTTTTCTAATATTTATGCACAGACAGTCTAATTATTCTGGCAAGGCTAGATATAGTAGTAAAAAAAGAAATGTATTTCAGTAGTATTGAGATCTCAAAACAGTCTAGAAAAAAAGCAAATATGGAAATTTCTTTGCAAACTGAAAGATAATAGCATCTTGCAATGACTGTGTATCCACAGTGAGATTTTGTTTGTTTGTTTGTGAAGTCAGAGAATCAAATCAAATTTGTATGCATTAGATTATATAATACTCCCATTTCATGTACTGGGAGACATTATGCATGTACATGCATACTCACATGCCCAGACTTTTAAAAAACATTTTATAATTACAGATATTATATATTATTTGTTATCTCTTCCTGCCTCCCTTTCTTTTTTGAAGGAACCCAAAATGACCTGCATGAATTTCCCAAGTCACTATCCAGATTAAATTCTACTCAATGTTAACATACTTGCAGTACTAAGATCTAGAGTACATTTAATTCAGAGCTACAAAGAACACAAGCTTATGTTCTGTTATTGCTTTACTTGCAATAGCCTTATTGCACCCCATTAAAATAAATAGAAATACATGGCTGCAGTTCTTAACTGCTACACTCCATGTCTCCCCATAAAAGGGATTACATGATTTTCAAATAGTAAAATTGCATTTACCCAGAACCCTTGAAGATCATACAGAAAACAAGGTTACACATTTTTGGTCTGATTTAGGTGGGGAAAGCTAGAGTCATCATAGCAGGGAAATGATGTAGATCAGGCAGAATTGTACCATAGTTGCTTGGGCTGAAAGTTGTCAAGGGGGTGGTCTGGGAATTTGGGAATTTATTTATTCTTTTCCTATGCTTTTTTAAACTGTTAAGTCTATTTCACAGTTCACAAAACACAGGCACAATTTGCTTTGTGCTTAAAACCAAATGAAGCTGCATTACTGATATTTGGAAGCTAGATTGCCAAACTGCCTTGGGCGCCACAGAAAGAGGCTTTGGAGACACAAGCTATCCATCCATAACCTAAAATAAAAGAACTTCTCCATCAGAGAGGTGTATGCAATGCACATTTAAAGACGAATACACTGAAGTTACAATGCTAAAGCTATTTATTTTTTAAGAAAAGGGAGACTACTTCTTCCTTTGTCATAACTCCTGAAATAAGTGAAAGCTACAAATATGGGGGTCAAGTTAACTTGATAACCTCAAGCTAAGAAAATGACTAATTGTAATTTATGGTATTTACAGAAATAGAAACTTACCAGCACTAACAGTGATAGCCTCAATGAACTGCTCTCTCCAGCTGTTTGTTCCAACCACAAGAGCTAGATTTGTCTTCTTAATAAGCTTGTCCACAGTGTTCTGCAGATGGACAGATGAAACATGGAGCACGTAATAAATGTAAAGGATGCTGGTCAGCATCAGAGCATAGATATAGCAATAGCACTTAGACTTTTTTCCGCTTCACAGTGCTTTACAGCCCTCTCTAAGTGGTTCACAGTGTCAGCATATTGCCCTCAACAATCTGGCTCCCCATTTTACCTATGGATGGATGGAAAGCTGAGTCAATCTTGAGCCAGTGAGATTCAAACTGCCGAACTTCTGGCAATCGGCAGAATTAGCCTGCAATACTGCATTCTAACCACTGCGCCACCATGGCTCTTCAACATCAGGTGAATGAAATTAAACAAACATGCAAAAGTATCTTGCTTTAAACCAGCTTGAAATGTTTGTGCAAAGTATTTCTTAATGGTGCTTTGTAATTAGACCTACAAAAAGATGACTTGCACATTTTCATAAAGTATTAATCGATCCATATTTGATTCAGTGAAAAGGTAGTCCTATTTTCTTTGGACATCTTAATAGTTGTTATTACATTAATAAGATTTTGGCAAACAAGACTGCTGCTGTAGTCAAGGCAGAATGATCTATTCACCTTCTGCCAATCTGCTACATTTGCAGGACTGGTTCTTAGGAAATACTGATTCATGCTGGCTACTATGCAAAGAAAAAGCTAACCGAGAAAGGCTGAATGATCCATTTCTCCCCCAAATTTGCCTGCATGACGTTCCATGAATCTGCCCCCTGGATGTTTATGATAACTGGACAAAGGATTAAATACAAATTAATGCTACTACAGGTAGTATTCAATTTATGACAATTGAGACCAGAATTTTCACTGCTAAGCAAGGCAGTTAAGTGAGCTATGCTCAATTGTATGACTCTTTTTGCCAGAGTTGTTAAACAGATCACTGCAGTTGTTAAGTGAATAATACATTTAACATTATTCACTTCATGAAGTGAATCCAGCTTCCCCAATTGACTTTGCTTGTCAGAAGGTGACTGGGAAGGTTGCAAATGGCAATCAGATTATCTCTAGGATGCTACAAACCTCATAAATATAGGCTGGTGTTGCCAAATGCCTGGATTTTGATCACCTAACCATGGGGATGGCTGTGTATAACACCTTACCTAGTTTATTTTATAAGCTTCTTTTGCGTTGAAATATCTGAAGCTCATTCTGACCAATCTACTCTGCATAGGGAGGAAAAGTAATTTTACAGGAGGCCAGAGCATTGGTCTACCTATTTATTCTCTGAATTTGTAAGGCCAGTAATTGAACTGGGGATTAAAAAAGGCAATTTATAAAAACAGACAAACAGGTGCCATGTAGAATCTCCTGATACACTGATGTATCTCTGAAAATATATTAGTACTTCAGAAAACTGCATTTAACTAACTTATTTGCTTTACTACAGCTAAACTGGATATCTACAGCTTTTACTGATCCTCTGTGTGTTTAATAACCCTGTAATATGCTTATAGAGCAGAGTTGTGAAAACTTTGCTTTCAACCTAATGCACCTCATATTATAAAATTATGAAATATATAATCATTTTCTTTACAAATGATTGATTTGAGCTGCACCATGATTCAAGTTCAGTGAGGTTGCCTGAAGCCATTCAAAATTACTTTCTAAAGGAATTCTAAAGGAATTGACAAGAGAATATTTTGGATGAGCTGCATGAAAAAAAAAAAGAATTAAAAAAAGCCTATGTCAGTGATTCCTATGTAATGAAATTCTACCTATTTAATACAGAATGGTGTAACATTTTAATATCCAATTTAAAATTATCTTCAGGGGATGCAAATGAAAGAAAATCAAAGTTAAATTTAAATATGTGATAATTGTTAATGATGTAAATGCTTATGTTTAGTGGATATGGCATTGTGCTTAATGAGCTAGATTAAATATACAATCATATTCTTTAGCTGAAAAGTTGATTGGGTGAGGTTAGGCATTATCTCAAACTTAGCCACTTTACCCATTGGATAAAAGGAAGGGATAAAGCAATTATGCTTTATTATTCATGATTTTTTTTTTACATTTAAAGTGTGTTTAATGTTCTTATTTGAAGAAGTAGGAAATGACCAGGCTGAGCCTGAAAACAGGATCAGATGCATCATCAGTCTGGAGTCTCTACAGCCCTTGTAAGAGACCTAAGTCCAGCCTGCAATGCCCCCCAAAATCCATTTGCCTTGACCGCAAGTAGATCAGATTCTTGTTGAGATAGCATGGAACAAATCTGTAATACTTTTGAACTATATTCTGACTCCTGATTTCTTGCACCTGACAGAAATCATTTATACAAGCTGAGAATTGTGTGTAATTTTCTCCTTTGAACTCATTTCTACAATGAGTGGTAGGATGTTTTCACAAAGTGCTTGAAATACTTAAGGAGATTTATTGATATGCTTGGAAATCCCATTAGGAAGAGGAAAAAATGAAAGAAAGATAGAAAAAAAGAAATAGAGAAAATAATGTGACTGAACAGTTTATCTTCCTATGAATATTTGAAGGCTTTCAAATAATAATAATATTAATAATAATAGTTAAAATATAATTCTTAAAAGTGAGCTGGAAAAGTTTAATAAAATATAATTTCTGACAGGATAAATCTTTACCCTTTTTAAAAACAGATGCTGCAATGTAATAAATATATAATAAATAAAACATTAGAAAAATTAACCAAATTATTTCAGCGTTATAAGTTGTATGAATCGCACAACTTGCCTTTTCTTAGAACAAAATTCTAATTGCATAGACACATTTTGGGGGTGGACGTTGAGAACTTTACCAAAATATAAACCTAGGTTACCAAGGACTGATGAGGAATAGAGCTAGAGTAAGTTAATGGTTGTTTGCTGTCAGATGGTGCCTGAATTAAATATATTAAATTAATGGTAATAATGACATTAAATATCTACATACTACACCTTGAACTCGTAGGACTCTTCAATAATCACTTCTAGCTTTGTGTGCTCCCCCAGGATGGGGCGCCCCATTTCAGCAATGCGGCGTTCTTCCTCCTCTTTGCTTGTCAGAGGCTGCTTCTCTTCATTCTCTTCTGGGGATGGAGAAGACACAAAGAACCAGTTGAGGGATGGTTGAGTTTATCCCCCAACATACTCTACTATGTGGCAAAATCAAGCAACTGCTACAGGAAGACACCATCAGGGCAGCCTCCTGTATTGTAAGGATTGGAGTTTTCTCCTCCAGGTAGTTTCCCTGGAAGCATCAGAAAAGGATGATCATGGCTCACATCCCCTCTGATTCCTTTCACCCCTTGTGCTTTTTAAGGGGATAACAATTTAGCAGGTGGCTCTTTGAGCTGCTCTTTGCAACTGGGAAATAGAAAGGGAATATTTATGTATGGATTCACAGGTCTATGTGATACACTACCTAATGTGGCTATTTTTAAATAGGTCTACTATTAGTTAAGGGTATGTCTAAATATGAAATATATGATTGTAACAGATGCAAAGTTATTTCTATGAGCAAGCATTTTAGACTGCTAAAATAATCTGACTGAGTGGTGTTCAAGCAAAAGCAACATATCCACAACTGAAATATAAAGAAATATCTTTGGTGCCCTCCCAAAAGAACAAGTGTTTAGATTTGTACACCAAAAGGACAATCTATATTATACCTTTCCTTGATTATGTGAAGACAGACTCAGAGGACATTAGGCTCAACACAATATCATCACATTTCAGTTTAATATTCCTGGCGAAGATGGACATAACATATATTGTGTTCAGGTTAATCTGAACCTTTCTCAGTTGTATCTCAAACTATTACTTTGAGTGTGTAAAGTCTAATGAGTAAGTTGCTGTGCCAGATGGGGAACTCTCCACATTTTTCTTTTCTTCCCATAGCTTTTCTCTCTTGGAATGTAATCCATGCCTCTTCATAATTATTTTTATCATCAAGTGGGCTCTGATATTATAACATATATTGGCTGGAACAAAAGGCCTGGAAAGGAAGAGCTTCATGAAAATCAATTCTGGCTGCTGAACTGACTCCACTTCTCCCCCTTACACTGCTACCATGTAGAGATGTTTCATATTTTTGTAACTAGAACCACAAGTATACATTTACATTTTCTATTGAAGTCTGGCTGACCTTCTAGGATCTGTTTCAATTTTTAAAGTTTTCTTAATATTTCTGTGGGTAAAACTGTCAGTGTTCATGGCCCCAAGGTAATATCTTCACACTTGATAGAAAGGCTGAAAGTTCCCTATATTCAGACATTGTCTTTCAGTGAGAGCCAATAAAATCTAAGTGAAAGGTGAGTGGGCTCATTGTTATTCTAACCAACACCTGCCCCAACTCCCAGGCAATCTGAGAGGGTGAAACAAATTTTGTCTGTGTTTAAACTGGAAAACAAGCTAGTTGTAGTTTCTAGGGAAGCTCTTAGAAAAGGAGATTTTGAGTAGCTAAAATCCATGTCTAAATATTTAATTATTTGGGAAAGAGCTGGGATGAAGAATATAATAGATGAGGTGATGCTACAGAGCAGGACCAGAATTTTCCATGGTCTCCATCGTTTGTTCTTATTTTTGTTTATTATTAAATTTTTATGCTCTCCATTTTACTGTTAAAGCAATTCTGGATGATTTAAAATATAATAAAATAATATCAATCAATAAATATAAATCAATAAAATTAATATTGATTTTAAAAAATGGACTTACTTTAGTTTTACAGTGTAGTTTCCCCATATTTTTCATTTTATAATGGCAGCAAACTTTGTTCATTATTAATTTTTGGTGGTTGTTCTGACAAAAATCAATGGTATATTTAGGTTCTAGTGGTTGCAAATAAGGAATTTGGGGTCACTAGTTCCCTGGGGTTGTTTTAAAGAGATACACAAAGGAGGCAGCATGAATATACAAATGGCACCCTCCATTCTTTAGCCAATTGGAAGTCCTCCAAATAATAGCTGAAGTTTAACGTCTGAGCAGAGCTAAAAATTGGAAGGAGCACAAGTAAGCTTCATAAATTTTACTCAATACTCCTCCCGTTCAAATCTCTATTCTGTCTTATTGACAAGTTGCAAGTTACACAATATCTGGCTGTCTCTTAAAAACCTCATCTGATTTAACAACTTAACAGATCAAAAACACATACGGGGAGAATTGGGTTACATGAGACAGACCATCCAATATTCATACAGATCATACAATCAGTAGCACAGTCATGGACTTTGCCAGAGATGAGCAGATAAAAATAAGAACAGATAGGAAGCTAAAATGACCTTTGGTCAAGATTATTTTGGGGAAATGGGAATTCACAGGGATGGAATAAACAAAGATGAATATAGTACATTTGCTTTGTACTGTAATCTGTGGAATTCAGTTGCCTATCTATTCTATATATTTGTCCAGCTGAATGTCAGCATCTGATTGACTTAATACAAAGTTAAATTGAAGTTTGCGGCATTTTTAATCAGTAAAAGCTTGATAACTGGCAATCTGTTTTCATTATTTGGTTAATTGCACTGTTAATCACCTATTTACAAAGTATTATAATAACACATGTTTAGGGCTCCTGTATTTTAGGAAAGTCTCTTATTGCCATAACTAAGTATCAACAGGAAGGAATTTTAATTACTTCTTTGGCTGGGTAATAATGCTACTTTAGGGCTCTAAGGAGCTTCTCTTATATTCCTAGCTCTAGGATGATTTGATATAAAAAAGTATAATAAAGGAGCCCTTCCTTTCAAATCTTAGAAAGGGACATCTGGCAAACCTATTCATATCTTTGAATGCACAGACCTTCTTGCTGGGAAGGAATTTAATTCTTTGCTTAAAACCAAACCCTTGAATTTTATTTTCATCTCCTTCTCCTTTTGTTTTGTGTTAAAAGTGAATTTGGAAAGTGCTAATACTTCTGGATTGGTGCTTAAAAACAATGAGAAGTAATTTGTTAATTTGAATGTATCCAAGAGAATGCCGATGAAAGGGAGGTTAGGTGGGTGGAAACAATCTGATTTTTGTTTTGTTGAAAGTGTGTGCACCAGATGTTCTAGTAAGATACAATGAGGGAGAAGCTCAATGAGACTGAATGGTCAGAACTGATTTTTTGCACAGGACAAAGCTTGGCAGAGGGATCCAGCATAGATGCAGCAAAATATTTTATCTCTATCATCAGCTACAATAAGTTACTGGATTACTGAAGCATCCCCTCCCCATGGCATCATTAAAATTTAAATATAAAGAATAAGTTTAAAACTGGGCAAGAAACTGGTACATGAGAAGGATTGTATGGAAGGAGAATCCCTGACTCTATCATCCTCGTATTGCTATGGCAGATTTGAATGATGGACATCTGTTCACTTGGCTAGATAGCTTCAAGCAATAGCATCTATCGGTGAGCAAAGGATGGAGCAGACTGACAAGGCTAGTTCTAGGCCTGATAATAACTACTATAAGAAAAGGGTATTTCATGTTTCACCTCTTGTATCCATGTTGGAAGATCACCTAGGATAGAACAATGTGCAAAGGAAATATGAAAGAAAGGGTCTCTACTTTGTCCTCTGAAAATGATTATAATTAATAGGGAAGATTGAGTATTTTTTTGTCAAAGGCATAATAAAATAAATCAAACACCACCTTTCCTTTTCCACTTTAACTATACCTTCCCTGTATCCCACACCAATGCACGTGAGTTTTTGGTTTCACCTTATCTATTGGACTGGGTCCCTAACACACTAGAATACCTTGAATGTTGATTACAGTAGAAGGAAGGGGATGGTTTCTAGCATGAACTTTCCTGAAGATAGGCTTTCCTGACAAAATGGCAAAAATAATTAATGTCAATGAGCAGAATTGTGTTTCAATAGTGGTTTTAATGCTTTGTGGAGTTAAGAGTCTGTTAAAAGTGAGAAATCTACAAGATAGTGAACTGTAATTTCTATTTCACTCAGGGTTATAATAAGTACAAATGCTCACTACAGACCTTTTGGAAAATCGGTGAAATAACTCATGCGATGGAACTCAAATTTCCATCTGAGACAACCAACATGGCAATTCAGGATAATGGGAATTGGAATAATTTACCATACAGAAAATTGCAATTTACACATTTTTTTTAAATCTTCTTACATTTTCAGAAACAAAGAATTAGGTACTAGTTTTTTTTCAATCCTTCTAATGGCCAACTTTTGATTCATAATCTCCCAATGAATTCCCAACTATAATTGGTTATGAAATCTGTGACATGTGAACATGGCATTCTGACATATTCTTTCTATCTTGAGGAATCAGAAAACAGTCTGAATATGATTTTACTTTACTAAATACTTTGTTCTTCAGATGGATAAAACCTGATTACTGTTTTTACACAGAGCTCTTTCACTATGCCCACTAGTGGATGAGTGTCTATGTTGCTAAGCCAAAACCTTTTAGGGGTTGGTGTGACATGGCAAAAAGACTTGCTATCCGTTAAGCGTTTCAGTAGTCCTTGTAAAAATGAAGAGGATGTAAAAAGTGTCTTTACTGCCCAACACAGTAGAAGTACAATGATGAGAAATTAATGCTCCTTCAATGATAAGCTAAGTTTTATTGACAAGGATCAATAGAAAAAATCCACTTTGCAGTAGTTCTGAGAGTTAAATTCTAGACAAGATGGTGACAGAAGCTCAAAAAGAAGTCAAATTGGTTTAAAGAGTTTCAGCACAATTTGAGAGAATGTGTTCAACCTATATTAGATTTGATATTTTCAAACCAAGATATGTATGCCTTAATATTTGTGACAGTCTTCTCTGCCCATATAATTTATTTTTAATTATCATTTGGTAAAAAGATTTTTCATAACAATATTTAAGTATTTCATATCAATGATTGTACAAATGAGAGAGTATATTTTGGACAAATAATGACTATTACTGGATATTGCAAACTTTCCCCCCTCTTGGTCTCAAGAGAAAGATTTTCAAAGACAAAGCATATATTTGATGGGGGTTTTTTTCTTGCTATATTTGCATATTTTTTCTGCATCACAATTAGTTGCATCAGCAACATTTTTTCAGAAAACTTATGATTAATTCAGAGCTCAGCCTAGCTGAGTATGAAATCCCTGAGCAACCCTGCAAATGATTCCTTATAGAACTCAACAGCAATTTATCATTTGTCCCAATTAGAATTAAGTGCTTTGTCAATGGCAAATAAGATATAAGATGAATGACAATTTATTCCAGGGACTAGCTGGACAGCTGATATTGCTATTTAAGTATCTATTCATATTTTTATACCATTCTTTTTAAAGGTATATATCCATTTTCTTTTCGCTGCTCCATCTGCACAATGACTTTTAGGCAAAACAAGGGATTTATTTATCTATTTCCTGCCTTTATTATTTTTATAAATAACTCAAGGTGGTGAACATACCTAATACTCCTCCCTTCTCCTTTCCCCCCACAACAACAACTCTGTGAAGTGGTTGGGCTGATAGAGAGTAATTGATCAAATGTCAGGCTAGGGGCCACTCAATTTGGGTCTGTATGTGCTTTCTGCCTATTGGAAGATAGAAAGTCTCAGATGGTTTATTTCTGTGTCTTGCATTCAAATTCTCCTACAGCTGTAAGGAGTAGATGTTGCAACAGAATAGTGGGATTTTAATTTTATTTACTTAAAACATTGGCAAAAAAATCTGGATGACTAAATCTTTTAACCTTGCATAGATTTTCTAAAAACTAAAATGTAATGAAAAATACAGCTGAAGATAATTTGGTACCAAGCACTTTGAAGATACCTTAGTAATTTCAGTCACCATATTTTGCTAGTTGTAATATTTGGGGCCTTGTTGTCAACAGATTGGAAATATCTTAAAAGACATCATCATCTAGTTTTTCAAGTTAAGCCTTCAAGTAATTTTCAGAAAATAATTGTGTGTTGTTTTTTTTAAATATAAGCTTATTAGCATGAAACATGTGATGTTAGGTTTGTGAGAATGAACTCATAATCAAAAAGTGCTAGTTACGTAGAATGTGACATGAAAGAAATCAAGATGTCTTACCATTCAAAAATTTCCCTTAATTATAAAAACAATGACAAGAATAAGCCAAGATGTTAATAAACATAACATAGAATGACAACTTCCAATATATCTGTTGGTTGAAACTACATTCACTATAGCTTTAATATGATGGCTATATATTTCTGATCTATAAAAGCTTTTTGGCTTTTTTGCAGGGTTGAGGAAACACCTGTGATACTTCTGAAGCCAGGTATTCAAGATCCACTCCAATCATACAATCAGCTATATACTTTACCTTTTGTCAAAAATAAAAGCTCATAATATTTTAAATCTAAGTAGATTGAAATGTAGAATATTTTATATTTTTGTTCAAAACACAAAAAGTAATAAGGAGACTGTTTTATGTAACCTTCAAGGAAATGAACATGTGCTCATACCTTTTAATAGGACTCTCACAACAGGAGTCCTTGGTGGGCTAGCTCAGCTTTCTTCCTATGCCACAGATAGGTTTGTCTGATGTTACAAAATACATCTTTTAACTTTTCATGAAGGATGATAGTAAAGTAATAGTAGAGTTGATTAACTAGTCTGAAATTATGCATTTGGCCCCCAAAGAGAAGAACTGCAACAGTTTTGGAAATCTTGCTATATATTAATCTTTGAAAGGACAGAGATTAAACTAGTTTTCTTAATACCAAAACAGAGATCCAGTTGTTTCTGTTGTTCCCCTCTGGGAGGACATTTTGAAGTATTTCTAACAGGACTACCAGATTCTGTAACAGCTTTGTTCCCTATGCCATCCGTCCCAGTAAACTCGCAAGATTCACTTTTCTCATCATGTACATGTATACATTTGGACTAGACTGTGTTGTTTCTCTGTGTCATATAATATATGTGGGTATATGCATAATTTTGTATTTATTTATTTAGTCACATTGATGTATTGTATATTGGAGGTGATAATGTTTTGAGAGCTGCATGCAACAAAATTTAATTTTAATGTATGCTGATTAATGTACATTCAAAGTGACAATAAAGTTATTCTGTTCTGTCTGTTCTATTCTACTCTACTCATTCTGTTTTATAAACAGTGGTCAACCAGAAGCCCATCCAAAGCCTACAGATAAGGCAATGGGGGAACAGACTTCTCTCAACTTTGATTGCTAACCACTTTTTAGATTTTATATTTGTTTGATGTAGTCTTTGCTTATGACCACAAATGAGACCAGCAACTTGGATGCTAAGCTGAAAAATAATTTGACAACAATGGGGCTCGTAACCTTACTTTCCCTTCAGTTGCTAATAGAAGCAACGTGATTGCTAAGTGAAAAATATTGTGACTGCAAATTATGATTTTACTTCTACCTCCTATATTAACTCCTCTTGTTACAAGTGAAAGTGTACACTAGTTGTGAAGCACCTGAATGATGATCATATGATTGCAGTATGCAGCAATGGTTACAAATACGAGGACAGGTTACAACTGTCCTAAGCACCGTTATAACTCCAAATGGCTGCTGCATGAGACAGTCAGTAAGTGAGAACTAACTGTTCATGGTATTACCTCAATTCTTCTCCTCCACCCCACCAACAATATTGTGAGGTAGCTAAGAGTGACTAGCCCAAAATCACTCGTTGAGTTTTGATAGCTGAAAAATACGCTTAAATTTATGTCTGTTTCACCCAACATTTTGACCATCACACAACATTAGTTTTGGGGAGCACTATGCATTGCTAGTAAATAATTGATAGCTAGGTATAATAGTAAAAAAAAAAGATCAGCTATATAAAACTTGTATATTTGAGCAGAATTATATCTTTGAGCAGAAAAATACTTGAAAATCCATACCTGTAATTGTGAAGCCACCTAAAGGAATGCCAAAACAGAGAAAAAAAGAAAGGAAATTAATATGTTATTACAACATGCTTTACTTCCACAATTGAAGCTTTGCTCTTAATATGAATTACATATTTCCTAATGGGAATATAATCACAGTGTATGTTTATCTGTATGGCTTGTCAATTAAAATATTATCTAAATTTCTCAAATATGAACATCAAATGAAAAATAGGAAACCATACCTTGTCAATCATAATTGGTTGAAAACATAGTTAAAGGCAGGATTAGAAATTAAGAGAATAAACTTCTCTAACTTGTTTTTCTTCAAATGTGTTGAGACTATAATGATCAATTTTGAAACAAAAATATATTGCATTTGGAAAATGTCTCTTTGATTGTTTTAAAAATTCACAGAGAAGCATTTTAATAGCAGGAAATAGATATGCAAGAGATCCTACATCCAATTCCAAGATCACACTGATACCCTCCAGATGTGCTAGATATCAGTATACATCCCCTGCAGCCAGTGTCCTGTTGGAGGTGATGCTACAATCCAGTACACCTAGAAGATGTTTGGTGCAGAAGCCAGTCCTGAGATCTCAAAAGAAAAAGGATTTCTGACAGTGGGGATAAAATATAGAATATGTCTAAAAGCCTCCATATAATCTGATGTTAATATTTAATAATATACCATCTTTTACATATTCCATTTTTCCTAAAGCATTATGCCAAACTTTCTTGATTCCTTCACATTCGGTTGTCATAATGTCTATCCAACTGTACGAAGCAGCTCCTTCTGGGATGGATATGCATGTCTGAGGCCTACTTTCGTTGTTCTCTCTCAAGAGAATGAATACGGGATCTGACTCCAATACAGCAAAAAGAACAGGCCCGTGATACATAAACTCAGGAAAATATCTGGCTGTGCTAGAGTTGTAAGATTGCCTTTCTCAACTGAACCTGTCCATTTGCGATGGACTTAGCTGCTGTAATTGCCAGCCAAAATAGATTTATGACTATTGGTTTTATATATAACTGAAGGTTGGCAGCTTGGAGAAGGCTGGTATAAAAAAGTTGAACATATTGAATGAGCCTAGTTTCCAAATAAAACCTGGTTTATCCTTTGTTTCAATTTGTTTCAAATAAAACCTGGTTTATCCTTTGTTTCAATTTGTTTAAAGTTTATTTATGAAGAAAGGTAGAATTGTATGGAAATCTATCCTATATGAATGTCACAGGGATGGATGAGAGCTGTTTTTGTCAAGCTTCATTTATTTTGGCTGAATATAGGAACACATTACTCTTCGTGATAAATGTGTGTCCTTTATGAGGTTGTCTAAGAAAGACCAAATTGTTTCTGAAAAGTCGAATTTGGAATGTGAAAATACTTGAAATCCAGTTGCAAAAATCCCAAAGAGATCAGAATTTCTCACTTTCATTTACTAAAAGAAATAATTGTCTGATCATAAAAAAAGTAATTGTCTTTTGAGCTATTTCTATAGCAGGTCCCAAAGACATTCAGAAATGACTTTTCCCTGAAAAAAGTGGCTCTTTAGTGTCATCAAGGATTGCAACATAGCCATGGATAAACAAGGTTATATGGTTAAAAATTATGGAGGTTGCAATCCAAAATATTGGCACTAAGCTGGCAAAAGCAATTTTAAAGGGAATGCTTAAAAGGGAACCTATTATGTCATGCTGCAAACCATAAGACAAATAAAAAGTGATGTTTGCTATTCATTAACATACCAAAGGAAAGACAGAATACAATGTGAATCTTGACCTGATTAATTTATGCTCTGGTAACAAGCTTTGGGGTAAGAACTTATGGTCAAATATCATGAAGAATCTTCTATTTTTTATTAGTTCTTTCCTATCTTGATTTTGATCAAAGACACACTGAATCTGAAGGATCATGTTCAAGCCAGTATATGTGGAGAATGAATTTAAGCACAAACTGATATTCAATGACTGACATAAATCGTTTTTAATAATCTTTATAAGAGGACAGCTTCCTTGAATATTTTGAGAAAAATAAAGCATGAAATAAATTGAAAAAATAATTTACATAAAATACATTGATTGACTCCCCCATATGGAAAAGAAATGCAAGAAATGCAGTGCTTACCAAGCTCATTCAACAACAGGGCTGTGGAGAAGACACAGAAGGACAAATACAGAAGAAAAAAAAATGAGCAATGAAAGTAAAGAAGACATCCACAGAAAAGCCTCAGATCCAGGAGGCCAGAAAGCACAGATCTGCAAAGCTACAGGATACCATTACTACAAAGAAAAATAGCATGAGAAATGATGGAAAAGACATGTGTCATGGAGATAAGCTGTGAAATTGTGGGAAAATATTAAATGCACTGTTATGTTTTGTGTAACAGACAAATCTTTAATTCAATCAAGGTTCCCAACTTTTAGATCATATTCTTGGATATATGTGAAGATCTTAATTTTGCTTCATTAACAGCTCTGCCAGAGATTGAGGAAATAATATGTCACAATGGATATATGTGAGCATTTGTGCCTCCCCCCACCTTTTTTTAAAGGCCAATCAAGTCAATCCTACACCTGGAATTATAATGCTCTGTATCTGCCTTTATCCTTTCTTGGCACAACGGTGCATCTTGCATTAACAAGGGGAAGATTTTGGTTGTAATGAATAGGGCTATATGCAGGTTGAAAAATCCAGATTAACTAGAATTGGCTAGGTTTCTCTATAGTGATTTGCTGCTATTTAATGGTCTGGATTTTTCAAGCCTAGATCTGGTAGCTTTAGTACAGAAGGTAGAGGCTTCTGCCTAAGGGCACAGCTACAGTTGGAGGGTTGCACTAGGAATGTAATGAGAATGTGAAATAATGTAAGTATTTTGATTGATAAATGCTTGCTCTTGTCTTGTGCTTTGGTTAGAGAAAAAGATTGAACATATATTCTCTAATATGCTTGAAAGCATCCCTAGATGACAAGCAAATATTTCAAATTAAATTTCACTATTGATTCAAAGCACTTATAATCATTCCAGTTTTTCAAATATAGTCACTTGTATATAAACATGTGGTGTACTTCTATACCTGGAGACAAATTGTAGCTTTTAAGTCAGTTGAAACTAAGTTAACAGATGATTTCTTTCCAATGCTTATACCAGCTTCAGTGTACTGCCTATGTGCAGCTACCATCTGCAACCACTACCTGGAAGATTGGGTTTGGGAGTGTCAGAGGCAAGCTGGGAAAAGACCACACATAATCATTCCTTTTATTTTAGTGTTGCCTCTGGTCAATCGATTTGGCAAAGATTTGAACTAATATGTACTAAACCTATTTCAGCAGAGACAAAAGGTGGACGAACATATTTATTTCAAAGAATGGATTCCACTCTTAAAATGATTTTAGTTATTTGAAAGAAAAATAATTATCTGACTATGTTTGGTATCAATGATTCTGTATTTGCAGTTGGAAGAAAGGAGTTTCTAGGTGAAACAAGTTTTTGTGAACATCCTCCCTTTATAAAACATAGCTATTTTCTTACTCAAGTGCAACTCTGTTTGGCACTGTCATGAGAAAGGTAAAGAAGCTCTTCAAAAATAAGGCTGGATTAAGTCTTCTAGCCCTCAAATCTTTCAAATATCATGCTGCCTTGTGAGTAAGACAGAGCGGACTCCTGCTCAAGACAGCTTGCAGATCTCCTGGCAGTTTTTCAGACTATTCTAGGGAGATCTATTCCATAATTTAAGATGCATTTTGTAGAGAGAGCCTATTGAATTTTCAGCATCAATGCTTCCATTTAAACTGGAAACTGCAAGCCCAATTCTTTAGGATATATTATGAATACTACATATAGATAGCTATTTTCTTTAGCCAAAGCAAGATAACTTCTGCTTTTGTTCATTTAAAATATGATTTTTAAAATAAGAAATTGATTTCTTGCAAAATACGCAAGGGATATTTTGGGAGCAGTTAGCATGTTTTTTTGTTCCTACCATTAAATGTTTGTTCAGGAACCAGTCTCAACATTTTTTAAATCTGCATTTTGCTCATAGTATTTACCTGCAGAGCTTGTTATGCTGTAGAATATTTAAAAAAAAAACTTATGTGAAGAGATCCAGTTACAGTTACATAGATTTCTTTGAATGAACTTCACTAGATGAGAAATCTATGTTGCACATCAATATATACACTGGGGCATACTTGTAACATAGCCTTCCTTGTAATACTGCAGACAGAATGGACGTACCTATTTCATTATTTTTATCTACTCACAAGTTAAGGTAACAGGCAACTCAGTTGGGTTCTGTCCTTAGCTAAGTGGACAAAGAGTGAAAATAAATTTATATTTCTGCCTTATACGCTCACATTAAATGTGAAGTGTTTACAGAATATCTGCAACAAATGTTGCAGTTCTCAAGGAATAGACAATGGGGAAAGAAAATATTTAAAACATAATATCAATTGATATAAGTTAAAGATAAATACATCTGTTACATCAATCATTATTCTCCTTTCCATCATGGCCTGTTCTGAGAGGACCATCATGCAATTTCAGTTAAACTACACAATGTATTTAGGCTCTGTATCAAAATTTGTTTTGAACTGGGTTCTATATCTCATCTGTTAACACTGGGCTGCAACCAAAAATTGAGTAAGAATTCATTCACCTCAAGAAAAAGGAGAAAATTTAGGAGGGGGGGAGGAAGAGCCTTGGAATCACTGGTTTCACATTTAATATGAAACCAGCTGGTTTGATTGGCCTGTAAAGTTCTCTGGGAGACTTTGTAATTGAAATGTAGACTAGTAGTGCTTCAGATAAATAAAATCACCTTAATAATATTAAATTGTTGTATAATTTATTTGTTTGTGTTATTTTTAATTGCATTGAATTCTCTCTATTTCCAGAATATTGGGAGAGATTTATATATTTTTTTAAAAAAGGCCTAAACATTTAATGAAGAAATATCCTGGAGAGGGGACTGAATCTTCAATACTTGAGGACTGGCTGAGACAAACTTATAGAAGTATAGGTGTGCACAAACCTGAAGTAAAGGTACAAGTCTACTGCATATAGTATATGATACAACTATTTCATTATGCATGGATATTTTAGCCTGTTGTTTGCAAATGAGATATAATTTGGTGGAATAATTAAAAGGACACTAAAGAATCTGCCCTTTGAGAAACAAAACTGCAGTGGTCATAATATTTGGATTTTATTGCATCCACATCACAGGATGTATTATATAAATAATTTACATGATACATTTAAGTGGATCATAATAATCATCAAGAATTATTTTTTTAAAAAGAGAAAGAGATAGATGCAAAATTAAAACTGCTAAGCTTGACAGAGGTCATGACACATTAAGTGGAAGCTGAGTAAGAAAGTTGTGAGAGGAGGGAGACACACACAGGGAATGGTCCCAGTTTCTTGTAAGGTGCCTGGGTTTACTCTCACACCTTTCATTCTTCTTCGTATCCATATTGGTTCCTCAAGCACAAGGAAGAAACTGCACTCTTTCTCATATTCCTCACGGTCAAGTATTCTAAGGGTAATGCATTTCCTGTGGGAACACAAGACAAAGGCAAAACAAATGGTTGGTGTTACACACACGCACACACATGCTTTAAGTTTGACCCAGCTGAGATGGTGGTTGATGGTGATGATAATGGGGGGACCTCTGATCAACACATTCTTATTTTTATGTATGTAAGAGAGCAGAAAGCCTCTGTTCTGGAAACTTTTACATCCTAAAGAATTTAATACTGGAACTGTATTGATATGGGCATGAAAAGCAAGCGTGGAGTTGTTAAAATTGCTTTGAAAGACAATGGATTTGCTTTTGACCATTCATTTGCTTCATTCCAATTCACTGTATCTCAATAGCTAATGCACATATTTTTTTACAATTATCTTACGAAGTAACTTCACATGGGACACACTCTTTTTCAGGCAGGCATTTTATGAAGAATGAATACATGTGGTTATGTGCATCAAACTGAGAGGCAGACTTTGCCTGTGGTATGTTTGAATGCATCACAGCACCTGAAAGCATACCTTCCTCTCCCATAGTCAACGTATGTTTGGCCTCACTTGAAAAAAAGAAGGATCTAACCTTACTAGCCAAAGTAAGCAAGAGTGATTTGAATCTAAGCCTCTTTTTTTTTTAGTTGTCTTTCCACTATATGGCACTGAATCAAAAGCAAACTGTTTTTGTTTCAATTGTACTTGAAGTAATGTAGAAGATAGATTAGATAACGATAGTTTTGTATGACAGAGAGTATGATGGTTTAATTAGATTCTTCTCTGGCTAAAACTATGCCTAAATTTGACAACAAATGGAATTTAGGATAACCTAGCAATGACACTTCTGGTCAGTGACTCAGCTCTCTGCCCTTTCACATAGATAATGGGAATGTGTGTTTTGACAATTATGAATTGGGATGTGCCAGGCATCCATGAGTGATCAAGACAAGTGCATACAGGTAGGGCTCAGCCCCATATAGCCGATCCCCCACCTTTCTTTTCACTCATCTCCACCAGACGGGGCTCCCCAATTTCAACGTAGAAGGTCTTGTTTTTCTCATACTCCTCATCATCAATTACTTTGATAGATATCGTTTTGCTGCAACAGAGAAGAATAGAGATTCGAGAATAAGGGAGGAAGAAGAAAATGGGAAGACAGCAAATGTAGAGAAAGGACAAAGCTGTAAGAGGAAAGGAGAAAAAATTAAAGAGATTAAAGGATATTTTACAATGCTGTGAACCTAAGATAAAATGTTTCTATGATAATGTTTGCAAAATTGCCTAATATCACAACTGTCTTTGTGAAGGCCACATTTGCATTAAAATGTAATCAAGTCTCTGCAAGTATTATCTGTTCTCTTCCTAGGACATGTTGACACAGTAAGTTGGTCATGTTAGTCAAAAGCCAATTTAACTGGACTGGCTTGGGAATTGTACATTGATGAAAATCTTAGAATGGTATTAAGGATTCTTAGTTGTTTTAAGACGAAAGAATATTACATTATTTAAAGGAATCTAATCCTGATGGCCAATGCTAACCTATATCTTCCTAATGATGTTTAAACTATGGGGCAAGAACTGTAAGTCTATGCTACTGTATTATCAATAAATAAAATAAATCATCCTGTAATATCTTTATATCACAAACTATTAGCTTTTTCAACTTTTTAGTTATAGAAATGTCCCATATTTTCTGATTAATTATATAATTATATCAAGTCACTTGCTAGTTTTTATATTAGCAACTACTATTCAAAATGCTGTTCTAAAAGTATTTTAAGTAACATGAGATCCTTGCTTTAACCAATGATGCTTCTAGGCAGACATTTACTGCACAAATGTCTCTTCTTACAGAGCATTTTATTAGGAATACATTACTTCTATTATTTTTCTGTTTAGATTAAAATGTGTTACGTTGGAAATAATATTGAATAGTTGAGCTTTGCCTGACAGCTCTACAGCTTATTTGTTGGAACCAAACCAAGGGGCTGCATTCCTAAAGATGTCCACTTAGAGGTTGGAGTTTAATGTTAATGAGCCTCACAATCAGGTAAGTGTTCATAAGAGTGTACACCTGTCCCAAAATGCTGTGTATCTTTTCTTAGAAGTAAATCCCCCAATTATGAATGGAATTATTCCCATGTAAATAGACACAAAATTCTAGTAAACACATACATGCAAACATACAGATAACTGTACCTATGAAGGAAAACCAGTGCTGAAAAGGGAGCTGAGTTTTAACCTTTGTGGTAAAAGAGCTCAGTATCTTTAGTGTCTGGAACCATATAAAAGAATGACAGTCTTCCAATGTGACCCCTAGAGATCCAAAGCTGTCTTACAGGATACTAACTTTTACCCAAAGCCCTATCTGTCCTCCTCCCCAACACTCATTTGGCCCCATTCCTTTTCTTACAGCTTTCCTGATTAGAATTAGTTTCTTGGAGCTATGAAATATATTTTGCATTTATTTTATCTGAGTTATATTTTTCTGGCCATATGGAATACAATATCAAATTTATTTACATCTGCTTTTATTTACTGGTTGAAATGCTATTAATCTTGGATTCTACATGTAAATGTGATTCTTTTAGTTTAAAGAAATCAGTTCTGACATTTCACATTCAAATATTGTACACGAGGACACATGTTATTATATGCCCCATAACTAAGACTGCTACCACTTACAGATTTAATATCTGTTGTATATATTTAACATTCATTTGAAAAGTTTAGAGAAACAGAAAAGTTTGTATATGGAACTGCAGGTTTTAACTGTCACTACCTTGGATTATAATGTATATTGCTAAGAAAATTAAAATATATACAATGAGCAGTGCTGATTGAAATGATAGTGAATGGCTCTTCCATTTTAATACATTTTCTAAGACTGGGAAAAGTAAAACCCATAAATATGACACAGATGAAAAATTATCTTCCTTTTTTTCCTTGAGAAATCTCGGCTTATTGGCTAGATTTGAACATCATGTTGAAATTGCAAAGGCTTATAACATGTTAAGTCATTAAATTTATTTTACAGGAAACAAAACAAATCCAAACAAACAGCAATATCATTAATAGGTTAGAAAATGAAATATCCTTAAAATAAAACAAGAGCGGAAAACAAGATATTCATTTCAAAAACCACACACACACACACACACACACAGAGTGCATATTTCAGTGCTCAAATTCAATTCCCTCAAATCAATTGATCTATCCATTCATCAATTACACAGATCTTAGGTCTCTAAGGGTTTTCCCCCTGCTTGCCAGTCTGCTGGAGAGATCATGCTGAGTTATCTTGCAACACTCCTGTTTTAGCCTATGCTATTAACTTATAAATTGCATACGCAATAACACAAATTGAATATGCTTACATACATAGGTGAAGCCAGATGGAAGCTTATAAATACATTGTGAAAATGGGATTAATATCTTTTGATATGAAACAATCGGAGGGAAATTTTGTGATTACCGAAAAACAGTGTGATAGAGGAAAAGAGAATTGCTGATATATGTATATAGATTTCAGCACAATGGTATTTAAAAACTTTTAATTCAGTCTGGACAACCTAAGAAATTTACACTTATCTTCGATTGTCTCTTTAGGGTTCTACCTTCTTACCTGTTCTAGGGAGGGAGGCAATATACAAACCAATGGAATTATTTCATATAAGGCAGATTTTCTATGTTTGTACTGTTAATATTTTAGAATAGTTTGTGACTGAACATTCCTTTGAACCAGGAATGCTAATTCTCAGTTTTGTTTTGTTTTTTACAAATACACTTTGCACTGATTTCCATGTTGTGATAACACACGGCAGTGGAACAGCCTGAGGGTCGTTGAAATGATAGATGTTAGTGACCTTGCTTGATAAATTCATCAAACTACAAAAGACATCTGGAAGCTGAAGTAAATAAAAGCAGCTGCTTCTAAACTCCTAAAGTTAACCTAGGATGTATTTAAGTAGAGGACCCATAATATTAAGTAAAACAGCACAAAAGAACAGATGGATGATATCACATCTATCCACGAAATTTGGGCATCAAATATATTGTCTATAAAAAGTAGCCTCTATAAAAAGACAATGCTTTTCAACAAGCATCCATAGAATGCTGTGTATTCTCAGTCAGACTTTTCACACTTGGAAATGTCAAAGGATGGATTTTTCTTTTCCTGGCAACAGGAAAATTTTGTGATTACCGAAAAACAGCGTGATAGAGGAAAAGAGAATTGCTAATAATTGCAAGAATTTTTTTTTTTTTTGCAAAAAATCATTTTTTTTCTTTTGTAAACAATGATTAATTTGGTTCCTTTTCATCCAGGGAAGATTTTCTGTTATTATTAAATCATTAGAGATGCTTGATCTAATTTCTGAACTAGAGGCAGTTTATGGAGTGAGAGGTAGAAATAGGGAGGTATACTCCGAAGAGATAGCAGGAACATATGTGGATTATTAAAGACAGATAAGAATCTGTAGGGTGCCTCTCTTACTTGTCTCTCTTAATCAGAAGTACAATTTGATATTTGTGTCTCCCATGGAATTCTTCAAAGGAATACTGAGAGTTAGTCAAAACTGAATGATAAATATTGGTTAGAATTACACATACAACACTATTTTGTCCAAGTCACAAATACTATCCTTTTCTCCAAAGGAAGAATTTTACACGATGTTCATGACAAATCTGTAACTAATTTTTTAATGGTTCTTCTGGTATGTGTTTGTGGAAAAAGGGCGTTGGTAATTACCTGATACGCCTGTTCTCTGTGAGCTGTGAAGAGCACCCAGTGATGGAAGTGCTTCAGTCCTTTCTCGGAAGGCTGGGCTTAAACTTGAGGATACTCCTCCTCCTCCATGAGACTCCTCCTTAGCGTCCCCAGTTTTGCGAAGCCAAGGTATTGATACCCTATATGCTTAAGCCTATGTAATAACCCTGGCCTGAACAGACCCCCTACCAGACGGAATAAAAGGGAGGAACTGGATGCTCTTCACAGCTCACAGAGAATGGGCGTACCAGGTAAGTACCAATGCCCTTTCTCCCATGAGCTATTCAGAGCATCCAGTGATGGGACATACCAAAGCTTGGCACAGTCCTAAGGGAGGGACTCCATCTGGGTTTCAGACCTAACTGTCTCTGAAATAACTTGCTGCAAAACTCACCTATCAAATGAAGCCTCAGCAGAAGCAAATACGTCAATTTTATAATTTCTAATAAATGTAGATGGAGAAGCCCAGGTTGCAGCAGCTTGGCAAATCTCTTCTATTGTAGCTTGGGTCGCCCAATTAGCATTCCAAGGCAGCTGCTGTGGTGGCTGCACTCCTGGTGGAGTGAGCGGTAATGCCTTGGGGCACTGGAATCAAGTGAGAGTCATACGACTTAGTGATGGTGGTTCTTAGCAATCTACCTATGGTAGAGGGTGAAACCTTGCGCCCCAGGGTGTTAGGCTGAAAGGACACAAAGAGGGCTTCTGCCTTTCTGGAGGGCACCGTGCACTCTATGTAGATGCATAAGCCTCTTCTTACTTCTAAGCAGTGCCATTGGTGTTCGAGCCTGTGTGATGGACATGAGCAAAAATTTGGGAGCACCAGCTCTTGAGCTCTATGGAATGCCAAATTAACTTTTGGAATGAAGGAAGGATCTGGTCTGAAAACCTTTCTATCCAAATGGAAAATGCAGAGATCTTTGTGCACTGATAATGCAGCTAGTTCGGAGATTCTTCGGGCAGATGTAATTGCTATCAGGAAAACTACTTTGTAGGTTAGAAATTGAAGCATCGTGGTCCTTAGTGGCTTGAAGGGACCTGTAGTAAGGGTCTATTTAGCTTGATATTATGAGGGGAAAAAATCATCATTTAAGTACCAAGTTGGATATCAGTACACTGCTGGGGGCCTCAAGTTCTTAGCACCGCACAGAAAACTGCAAATGTGAAGGTGATGAGATATGGAGGTAAGATCATCCCAAGATATGACCGAAGCCAGGGCTGCCATCTGTCTCCGCAGAGTATTGGGTGGTAACTCTTTGTTTAGGCCCTCCTGTAAAAATTCTAATAACTGCACTACTGATGGGGAAGTGGGGTCGATCTGAACCTTCTGACACCAACGGCAGAAGCTAGACCAGGTGGCCTCATAGGTTCGGTTTGTCGAAGGATGTCAAGCTGACTGAATAGTCTGAATAACTTGAGTAGAAAGGTGTTCATCTCTCAGACATCGCCCTTCAACTTCCATATGGCTAAGTATAGCCATTGGGGGTCCAGGTGTAGCACTGGGCCCTGAGACAGCGATATGACTGATGATGGGATCCTCCATGGTGATACCATCAAGAGGTCCTTCAGTTCCGCGAATCATGCTTGCCTTGGCCAATAAGGACCCACTAATAGCAGGTCCGCTTTTTTCTTCCAGCAACTTCTGAATCAATTTGGGGATCACGGGGAGGGGAGGAAAGGCGCATAACAGTCCAGTGGGCCAGTGACATCTGAGGGCGTTCACGTCGTCTGCTCCCTGCGATAGGTAATGAGAAATGAATAGGAGAAACTCTGCATTGAGTGAGGCAAACAGGTCGACTACCGGTCGACCCAACCTCCGAGTAGCCTCCAGAAAGATCTTGGGGTCCAGACACCATTCTGATTGGTCCAACATGGCTCTGCTGAGCCAATCTGCTTGTACATTCACTACTCCAGATATGTGCTCCGCCTTTAGAGAGAGAAAATGGATTTTGGCCCATAGGAATAGTCAGTCTTTCTGCTTCCCTTATTAGTAGATTGGAATGAGTGCCTCCTTGTTTGTTGATATGGGCCTTTGTAGCTACGTTGTCTGTTAAGACGAGCACATGTTTGCAATGGAGATGCAGGAGGAATTGTCGAAGTGCCAAGTACACTGCTCTCAGTTCTAGTCAGTTGATATTGTGTGCCTTCTCTGAATCCGTCCAAAGGCCTTGCGCTGTATGTGATTGGAAGTGGGGCCCCCATCCCACTAGACTGGCGTCTGTTGTAACAATTGACCTGTGTGGATCCTTGAAAGGGCATCCCTTGTTGATTTTGGGTCATGTCCACCATCGTAGAGACCTGAGAACGGTTGATGGAACTTTTACGCAAGTCCTGGCATCATCTCTCTCGGCGCTTTGGTATGGCAACAGGAACTATTGCAGGGTTCTTTCATGGAACCGGGCCCAAGGGATAACAGAAATACAAGAAATCATTTTTTTCGAGCAATTTGGAAATGAGACATAAGTGCATTTTCCTAAGAGTTCTGTTAAGCCAAATCACTAATGCTTTCTTGTCTGTCAGGGGAGAGGAAAACTTTGCCTTCCAGGGTGTCAATGATGGCGCCAAGGTGAATGAGTCTAGTAGAGGGTGTTAAATGACTTTTTGACCAATTGATTGAGAACCCATGTTGTTGTAGGGTTACAAGTGTAGTTTGAGTGAATTTGCTTGATTGACGGAAGATGCCAGAATAAGAATGTCATCCAAGTAGCATTGAAGTTGGATGGAGCCATCTCTGAGTGATGCTGCCAAGGCAGCCAAGACCTTTGTAAAAGTTCTGGGAGCTGAAGCTAGGCCAAATGGGAGAGCAATATATTCGTAATGGACATTGTTGTAACAGAAACGAAGGAATTTGAAATGTGAGGGCCTAATTGGGATATGTAAGTAAACTTCCGTGAGGTCTATGGAGGTAAGGACATCGTGTGTTTTTTTATGCTGAGTAGGATGGGATTGAAGAGTAGTCATTTAAAATTTTCGGTAAACCAAACATTGGTTTAGACTTTTTAAGTCCAGGATTGCCCTCCATCTCTCTGAACTTTTAGGGAGGTTCGAATAAAAACCAAGACCATTTTGATTAGAAGGGACAGGTTGTATGGCCCGGATCTCTAGTAGATGTGCTATGGCTGTGTCCATGAGCAACCTTTTTTTTTGTCCCTAGAAATTGGGGACTTCATAAAAAAATCCAGAGGGGTGGAGCTGAACTCCAGTGCCAGATCAAATCGTACTGTGTTCTTGACCCATGCATCAGTGGTAGAGGAGTCCCATTGGTTGGCAAACCTTTTTAGGTGACCCCCAATGGGAATCTCATTGTGGTTGTTACTTGGACCTGTGGAAGGGCCAAGATCCTGTTCCTCAAAATTGTCTCCTAGGATGGAGTCCCCTTCTATATCTGTCCCCGGGTTCAATTCTATCTGTCTGTTGACTGAATCCAGGCTGTCTTTGAAATCTTGGATGGTAGGGCTGGTAGAAGGGGTGAAAGAAACTCCTACGAAAGGGCTGTGGTGATCTGGACTCTGACTGATGAAAAAGGGAGGGAAGAATTCTCTTTTTGGTTCTGGTTTCAATTAGGAA
This sequence comes from Hydrophis major, assembly GCA_033807585.1. Lineage (NCBI taxonomy): Eukaryota > Metazoa > Chordata > Lepidosauria > Squamata > Elapidae > Hydrophis > Hydrophis major. The sequence goes on along the minus strand of CM066328.1, from coordinate 387,465,944 downwards.
GGGTTCAAGCGCACTGCCAAATAGTTTGTTCTCCGAGATGGGAGCTGTGGTAAGGCTCCACTTGTGCTTGACATCTGCCTGCCAATGCCTGAGCGAAAGTAACCTTCTAGCCGCAATTTGGGAGGCAATGGCCCGAGAGGAAAATTTAACTACATTGAAGGTAGCGTCTACCGAAAACTCTGCAGCGGTGATTAATTTAGCCACATCTTGATGTGCCCTAATGTTTGAGGCTGGAATGGTATCCCTCAGGTGGCGAAGCCATCTGAGAGATGATCTGGTGAAAAAGGAGGCGGCTGTGGCCACTCTGATGGCCCATGCATCCGAGACGTGTGCCCTGCGGAGGGCTAGTTCTGCCCTCTTTTCCTCAGGCTTGAGAGCCTCTTCAGCTTCACTTGGGATGGCTGAGGAAGATGCAAATGCAATTATATGCTTGTCCATTTCTGGACAGTTTAAAAATTTAGAGAACTCAGGTGCCAAATAGCGGGATATGAGGCTGCTGCAGCCCATTGATTTTGCACTAAATTGGAAAATGTGTGGCACAGGGATAACCTCTGCCTCAGTGACTGGTTGAAAGAATATGAGATCCTCTGTTTCCCTTGGAGTATTTGGTGGGTTAGGGTTAGGGACCCATGTTATCTGTGCAGTGTTCTTGGCTTTAAACAGCAGGAATTTAAATAATTGTGGGAGAAATAATCCTGTAAGGGGAGGTCAGGTGAGAGGCCTTCATCGTCAGACATCCCCCTTTATAGAGGATCCACCTGTGACAATACCTGGTCAATGGTGTGTGCCGACCCCTCCTCCATTTGATCCATTGGATCCCCTTGATCTCCCATATCCTATGTGTACTTAGGGTCTCTCACAGTGGGCAAAGATAGATCTACCAGGGGTGGTGGTACCTGATAAAGATGTGGATCCGTAATGCCCAGAGATCGTTCAGAAAAAGATCTGCAAACCGAAGCTGATAGTGTTCATCTTGCCTGAATAGTCTGTTGGATGCCTGCTGATATGCCCTTCTGGATAGCTGGCTCCACCCACGCCCTCATGTTGGCAGGGATTTCCTCTTGCTTGAGGCCAGCTGCAGTTGGCATGAATGTTGCCTCCTTGGCATGAATGGGACCCTCCTTGGGGACAGAATATTAGAAAGAGCCTCCTGGGGTGGTTGTATCGATATATTGTTCCTTCTGGATAAATCCAGAGGGGCGGTTGGAAGGTTCTGGGCCTGTGAGGTAGAGGGTATGATGAGTGGTGAAGAGGGGGTTGTACAGCTGCTCATGTACGTTTTTCCACCTGCCTTTCTAATACCTGATGGTGTCTGCATGCATCTTTCTCTGCTGCCTTAGAGGTATTTTTGGGCTCCATGGACTTATCTCTATTTTTAGCAGTTAGTCTAGATCTGGGGTAGTAGTTGCTGGCCATGTTAATGCCTTTGATAGATTAGCAATGGAAAGAGGCTATGAAATTAGGTGGCTGGAATACCTAGGGGCCTGCTCCCTTAAAGGGCAGGGGATCCTGGAATAACCTCCCTGATGCCTTTAGCAAATGTGTCTCCTAGTTCTGTTTTGTTTTGTTATCTATTTATCTATATTTTAATAACTTAAAAATTTGTAGAATTTAAGTCAATCAAGTCAATTTTTGAATAAAGTACTTGTAATATCAAATATGGAGACCAGAACACCCCACTCCATACCTGGTACCTACATGAGGACACAGGTCTGTAACTGATAATTAGATCAGTTTAGCTGCACTTATTGCCTGTAGAATCCAGCAGTTCAAGTTCTCTATCATCCAGTAAACTGGTGACAGGGACTCCCCCTTCCCAGGTCCCCAAGAAAGGAAACCTTGTTGGGAAACTTTCCTCACAGACAGTAACAGGTACTCAGCAAATTTAACCACGCAGTCTTTAAAATGCTGGCTGCCTCATGGCAGAATGAAAACGAAAGCAGCTATCACCGCCCGGCCTGCTGAAAGCAAAATTGCTCAGCGGGAAGGTGCAGGGGCTAATTCCCTGCCCTGAGGTGTTCTGTGGGGAAAACCTTGTAATAAAAAGGAAAAAAGGCTGCACTTTTAAATGGAAGCTTCAAACCTCGAAGGGGCAGAGCATTTACTCAGCCGGCTGGGAGATCGGGGAGATAAGCCTCTTTGTTTAGAAGTTTAAGGCAGCATGTCTCTGAAAGGAGAGGCTTTTAGCCTCAGAGCAGATTGGAAAGATAAGCCTCCCCGTTTATGAGGCTTTAGCCTTGGGAGGCTGGAACGTCAAAACAAAAAAAAAAACAAAAAAAAAACGAGCAAAATGACTTTTGGAGGTTCCTAGGGTGGTGGTTGGTGACAGAAACTATGGTATTACCTGACCTGAGAAATAAATTAGTTAAATCGCCAGTGTTCTGTTCCGACCAGGAAAACAATAACAAAACTTGTCTGAAGAAAGGCTGAGCTAAACTGGGGACGCTAAGGAGGAGTCTCGTGGAGGAGGAGTGTCCTCAAGTTTAAGCCCAGCCTTCCTAGAAGGGACTGAAGCACCTTCCCATTACTGGATGCTCTGAACAGCTCATGGGAGAAGACTGTAGATCAGTAGTAAATCAGATGCTTGGAAAGTTTTGATGCCTAACATTTCCAAGTCATATTGGAAAGTCCAGGGAAGAGCTTACTTTTGCATTGCTGCTTTTTGTTATAATCTGAACAAGTAGCATCCACAGGAGAGGAAGGATAATCAGCAACACTGTGATCTTAGGGTTTTTTTTTTTTGAATAGGACAATTCTAACCCTAATCCTGGTCTGAACAAAATATTACTACTGTGCAAATTTAGGGAAGTAAAATTAATAAAGTTTTTAAAAATGCTTTTATCAACTCATTATAACTAGCCAGTGAGATATTCTGCAAAACAGAAGGAAGTATTACAGATCTTGTTTATTAGGATTTTATTTTGTAATTTGCTAATTAATTTTATTTTTGACATCATGATTAGCTGTGCAGGGACTCTACAGTTGGTGCATGCTATTATTTTATTTAAAAAATGAGAAGCATATAGCATGCAAACATACTGATGTACACTCAAAGATGACATATGCTCTTGACAGAAATGACAAATGCAGCTATATTCAGCGGAATAGAAGTATTGGGAGCAGAACATCCTCTTACCCACATAGCTTTACAACAAGCACATGTTACTGAATTTTGTTTCCAGGCAACTGCATATTGTTAATTAGGAACAATAAGACGAAAACCAAGTTACTATTGTCTCGCACATTTTCCAGACCATAAAATGTTTTATAGGAAAGTACAAAATATGTAATTTTCTTCTTCCATATTATGAAGCTACTAACAGTACTTCAGTACAAAATATTTGTGACAATGGTTTGCCTCAAAAGCCAACATAACATTCCTCCATAATTTTACAGTATCATTATTTGAGATGGTCTTGTATAATCTTTCTTAAGCCATTGCTTTCAAGATTTGATGGAAAGAGATTCTCATGATATATCAAACAATATAGCAACAATGACTGGAAATGATCACACAATATATTTAGAAAGCACTAAATTGAGGAAGCCAGGATTTGTGAGTGGGTGGGAGAGAGACACAGAGAGATCCTCGATTCATTTCTTGTGAAATAGTTGAATATCCTCTTTTGACTCAAAAGTTCTTTTTTTAAACATTTTTATTAGTTTTTAAGACGAACATAGATAAACAAAACATAAAAACATCAAGCCATCTTTATGCTTCCATTTCGTAGGCTTCAATTACAATTACACTGTATATATTCTCATATTTTCAATCAAGTATTAAATACATTAATATGTATTACGTTAATCATTTGACCATAGTTTTATTCATTCATGTTTTACGAATAATCATATTTTACTTAAATTGTTTTGACAAGTAAAAGTTCTTATATGTTGATGGTGCTTCAAAAGCTCATCTGACAAGAAGCAAACAGAACGGTGCTAAACATTATGGAAAATTAGACTTTCCATTTGAGAATTTGTGTAATGATATAAAAGAATTGAAATGCTCTATTCACATGAACCAGTTCATCATTCAATATTTTCCTCTATGTCACTGAAAACAGAGTAGATAGTGAGTGAAAGGATTATGGTTCTGTTTATAACTGTGCTGTGTTTTTTCAACTATTAGCACCAGCTTTGTCCCAAGGGTGCTTTTTTCAAGAGGCAACTGGACTTTCTGGTTTTTCTTTGAAGATGTTTTGCTTCTTATCCAAGAAGCTTCTTCAGCTCTTGGATGAGAAGTGAAATGCCTTCAAAGAAAAACCAGAAAGTCCAGTTGCCTCTTGAAAAAAGCACCTTTGGGACAACCATGACCTGGATGACTGAGAATCTCCATAGATATCACTAGCTTTGTTCTTCGAGTTAAAAAAGGGAAGTCATAATAGATTCTTAATTCTTTACTAATGAGATTAACATATGAATCTATTTTATCCTTAAAAGCCCAGTTGCATTTCCTAAAAGAAGTTAGGTGAGAAAGAAATCAAAAACTTTTCTTTATCAACATTTTGATTACAATATAGAATTTACAGGTGAGGAAGGCCAAGTTGATTCATTCCTCCAGAGTTTAAATTGAGTGGGAAAAGTTCTTTGATGGCCTTTGGTGAATTTCAATATTGTTTGAGTTTATTTTAAGCAATGGTTTGCTTTGCATTTCTTAGAATTCGTATCTGTATTGTGTTTAGATTACCATGACAAAGGTTCAGGCAACAGAAAAACAATTTATGAAAATTCTAAATACATTTTTACTTCATATTGCTTCTCTGTAGAAGAAGCAGTCTGTTCACTTCATGAACAAAATACTTGTTTCTCCATTCTGGTAATACATATACATCTGACCTAGAATTCTTTTCAGTAAGCACATTATTACCACATGTTAGGCCATAAACTTGCCTAACCACAAACAGAAATTTATTTGTTTGTTTATTTATTTATTTACTCATTCATTCATTCAATTTTATCCACGCAGCCTCCAGCAAATGTGCTTCTGTTTTCTGAATCCACATATTGGAATTAGATTTGCTGAGAATTGAAACAACATAAGATCATGATGCTTCTGATAATTTGTTTTTTTATTTCTTTACTTGCAGGATCACAGTTACCTTGTGTTGAGTAGGTGAAGGTCAATGATTTCCACCAAGTCCTATAATTTTAAATGAATTGCTTATACATTAAGTGTAATATAATAACAGTAACTGTGAGAAGGATCTTGGAATCTTAGTGGACAACCAGCTAAATATGAGCCAGCAGTGCACAGCAATAGCCAAAAAAGCTAATGCAATCCTAAGTTGCATTAACAGAGGGATACAATTGAGATCAAGTGAGGTATTAATACCACTCTATAAAGCCTTAGTAAGACCACACCTAGAGTACTGCATCCAGTTTTGGTCACAACATTATAAAAAAGATGTTGAGACTCTAGAAAAATTACAGAGAAGAGCAACCAGGATGATTAGGGGACTGGAGATTAAAACATATGAAGAACGGTTACAGGAACTGAGCTTGGCTAGTCTAGTAAAGAGAAGGACGAGGGGAGACATGATAGAGGTCTTTCAATATTTGAGGGGCTGCCACAGAGAGGAAGGGAGGGTCAAGCTATTTTCTAAAGCGCCTATAGGTCAGACAAGGAATAATGGATGGAAACTGAACAAGGAGAGATTTAACCTGGAAATAAGGATAAGCTTTCTGACAGTGAGAGGAATCAACCAATGGAACAGCTTGCCTTCGGAAATTGTGGGAGCGTCATCACTTGAGACTTTCAAAAAGAGATTGGACTGCAATTTGTCAGAAATGGTGTAGAGTCTCCTGCTTGGGCAGTGGGTTGGACTAGATGATCTATAAGGTCCCTTCCAACTCTGATTATCTGTTATTATACATTCATAAGAACATGGAATAGCAAGAACCATGATGAAAGGATATCCTTTTTGGCTACTTTTGATTTATGGATAGATTATATTTTTATTATTTGCTAAACCAAATCACAAAGATTGGCATGCTGGACAAACAAATTGGTAAGTCAATGTAAATTTCCAAAACAATATTAAGGGAATTATTTTCTATACTGTTTTCCCCCTGGGAGTGGAGTATCCTCTCAAGTGGAGACAATCTGATTGATATAACCAGATGTGGAAGAGGCTGTCAGTATATTTATCCAGAGTCTAAATTGTAACAAGCTGTTAGGCATCTGTTAGATCTAATAATTAGAAGCTGAACCAGATGAGATGAAAGTGGATGTGACAGGAAGCAGTTAATGCTGGAGAGCTTATTTCATTTGCACTTTTTGTTCAACGCAAGAAAACAAGGTGTGTCCTTACTCTACTATGTATTCTGAGGTTATCATTTCTACATATACAGAATTATCATGAGCCTCTACAGCATAAGTGAGCAGAAGCATGGCCAATTTTACCCAGTTTATACAGATTATGCCATTAAATTATAATGTAATTAAACTTTTAAGTAACATGGCGATGAATTCATTGTTTAACACTTGACCAGTACATAACCCTAACCCTAACCTATGGTCACAAGCCACGGTCATCCCCATTTTCAAAAAGGGAGATCCCAGCCTAGTTGAAAATTACAGACCAATCTCCTTATGCTGCGTCACCTGTAAAGTCATGGAATCAATTATTAACCAATCCATCATCCTCCACTTAGAAACAAACAACCTGCTCTCTAATAAACAATTTGGTTTCAGAAAAAAAACTATCCTGCAATCTGCAACTCTTACACTGCAAAAACATATGGACTACACAACTCTCTTCATACTCTACATAAATGACCTCTGTGATCATATTAAGAGCAACTGTGTTTTCTTCGCTGATGATGTAAAGCTGTTCAATACCACAGACAATACTGCTACCCTTCAAAAAGATCTTGACTATGTATCAGAATGGGCAAACAAATGGCAACTTCAAATCTCAACAAATAAATGCTCTGTCTTACATATTGGCAAAAAAAAAAAGAAAGAAAGAAAATAAAATACAAGATGAATAGTCAAGACCTTGTTGATGATCCAAGCTCTGTAAAGGACCTTGGAATACTCATCTCTAATGATCTAAGTGCTAGAGCCAATTGTAACTACATAGCCAAAAAGACATTAAGAGTTGTTAACCTAATCCTACATAGCTTTTTCTCTGGTAATATTACACTGCTAACTAGAGCATACAAAACATTTGCTAGACCAATACTCGAATACAGCTCATCAGTCTGGAACCCACATTACATATCTGACATAAGCACAATTGAGAAAGTCCAGAAATATTTCACAAGAAGAGTTCTCCACTCCTCTACTCATTGCAGAATATTTTCTGCCACCAGACTTGAAATTCTAGACCTAGAAAACCTTGAATTATGCCGTCTTCGGTCTGATCTAAGTATGGTATATAAAATCATATATTGCAATGACTTTCCTGTCAATGAATACTTCAGCTTCCACCATAACAATACAAGAGCACACAATAGATACCAACTCAAGATTAACCACATCAAACTTGATTGCAGGAAATACAACTTCAGCAACAGAGCGGTCAATGTCTGGAATACTCTACCTGACTCTGTGGTTTCTTCCCCAAACCCCCAAAATTTTAACCTTAGACTGTCTACTATTGACCTCACCCCTTTCCTAAGAGGTCTGTAAGGGGCGTGCATAAGCGCATCAACGTGCCTACTGTCCCTGTCCTATTGTTTCTTTTATTTTTCTTATATGTACCCATTTCATGTATTCATAACTATGTATATACTTATATCTATTATCTTGTAAGCGATTGATAAATAAATAAATAAATAAATAAATATATTCTCAATCCTTATTTATGCAGCCTTGGTGACATGGAGATGACATAGTGCTAGCACATACAACTTACCCTTACTGCCTCTAGTTTAGAAATATTTGTGACATTGTAGCAGCCCAGTCTTATATATTTAAATGTTTCATCACTAGCTTTCACTGCATTGTTCACATTTTAGGAAAGGTTCCTCTTCCCCCATCCCACTTTTTAACAAGTGATAACATCTGATAGTCCTGAGGCCAGTAAAGGATTTTGGACTATAGGAGATTATAGGCAGAAGAGATATTTGGTACTTGAACATAAATATGCAATACCCCTCTATGCTTTTGTTTCCACCAGTCAAAACACAACACATGGCACTGATCTGTTTCACAAAAATTGCAAGATATCAGGGGCTCTATATGACTGGCTTCCCAGAGATAACAGAGATATAGAGTTATATTTCCAATCAAAATGCTCTCACTTGAAAAGGTAAGTGGATGCATATTTTAATTTTAGCTCTATAGATGTTTCCTCCAATGAAATGTTTCAGGTAACACAGATAGAAACTGTTCTTGAAGAGCAATTAATTCAGCCTCTAAGGAAGACGTGGACAACTTTCATTTATATATTTCCCTGAATAAATTGCATTTATTTCGCCACTATTGCAAATGGCATTTTACCTACAGATCTAGTTTACATTCAATTTTACCTAATTTATAATAGCATGACAATCTCTTGACAGAACCCTTATTGCAACACGTAGGGGAAATCCCTACAAAGGGATTTAAAAAAATACAGGCTATTTATGATATGATAATATATTGTCTGGAACTTAACAGAGGAACAAGGAATGGATGACAAGGAAAAGGATGATTAAGCAAATGTTTTGCAACCCAGAAATTGAATGTAAATATTACTGGCACCCACTTTATTTCTATCAGTGCCTATTTTTTCATGCACTCATCCTGCATATGTAAAAAATAATAATCACCTTTCTCCTTTTAGCCCTTTTTCTACATTTAAGAAACTTGAATGCCTAATGTAAATTTTATCTCAATTCACTTTTTAGTCAATAAAGTTTACTTATGCCCAAGCAGCCCAAAAGCAAATTACAAATATAAGCTAAACCTGACATTAGATAAAAGTTTAACAAATAAAATATTTAATACATATAACATAATATATTTAAGACTTATATCAATATACTAGATATACTACCATGTTTCTCCAACAATATGGCCTCTACCAATAGGAAGGCCCAGCATGTTTTATTGGCATAAAATAAAATTAAGCCCCTCCCCCAAATTTAGGCCTATTTTAAAACATGCAAAATAAGGGGGAAGGGTGGGGAGACTTGCCGTTAGGAGCACCCCCCAGGCAGCAATTCCTCGCCACCAGCTGCTCCTAATGGGCGATCATGGCAGAGCACGGAGAGCTTCCTACTCCTGCCAAGCACGTTTGCTGCAGACCCGAGACCTTCAGTACTTGCCACTGTTGGTTTCCCTTCTGCTCATACCACCACCAAGTTTGGAGCTGCCACTTCTACATTTGGAACCCCACCGCTGTTTGGAGCACTGCCGCTGTTTGGAGTTGCCATGTCCGCATTTGGAGCTGCCACCACGTTTGGAGCTGCCGCTTCCACGTTTGGAGCACTGCTGCTGTTTAGAGCACCACCGCCATTTGGAGTGCCGTCGCCACTCCAAACACAGCGGCAGCTCGAAATGCAGAAGTGGCAGCTCCAAACGTGGCAGCAGTGCTCCAAATGGTGGTGGCATTCCAAATGGCAGTGGCACTCCAAACACGGAAGTGGCAGCTTCAAACGTGGCGGCGGAATGGGCAGAAGGGAAAGCAACAGTAGCGGGTGCCAAAGGTCTTGGGTCTGCAGCAAAGGTGTTTGGTGGGAGTAGGGAGCTCTCTGCGCTTCGCCATGATCACGCGTTAGGAGAGGCTGTGGCAAGACTGCCCGCGGGGCGCTCTAGATGAGATGCAAGGGGGGGAATTAAGTCATCCCTGAAAAGATGGCCTAGCAGTTTTTTCAGGGGGGGTCAAAAAACATAAGGCCCGGCCTTATTTTGTGAGAAACACGGTACAAAAGGAACAGTCTCCTTTAAAACAGAACTGGAAAACAAAAGACCGAGAATAATTGATTATTCATGCATAATTCACAGAACATATTTGATGAATTGTTTTTGCTATCCAAAAAGGCATTCTACATTCACCAGGGAGGGGTCTTCCATCTGTTCAAACTACATTGGAATCTCTCTCAGGCATGTTTAACTCTCTTTAGTTATAAGAAATAATTTTAAATGTTACCAATTTGCGTAAATGGCGTTTATAATTTTATTAGAGTTAATTTAAAGTAAAAATGGGAAGGCTACATGTTACATGGCTGCCATGCTCTAATAAACTCTTTCATACCGCAAAACAGATTTGAGGGAGAGGGAATGGGGATGTAATAAAAATAATATACCATCTCCTATTGCTCCACTTTTCCCCAAGTCCCTTCCTCTCGTTTTTCTTTTCCTCCGTGAATTTGAGTTTCTATTTGTAATGGTCATGAGCACTTCAAGGAGTTGAAATGGATTTTTTAATAAGGAAATAATTTTTTTCCTATCACATATTTCAGGAACTACCCCCACCCCCAGCAAACTCTTTCAGCACAGAAGATAGCACAAATGAAAGAATTCTATACCAATAAACCCTCAATTTTCTGAAGCTTACATCTAAACTGTGTCTATTGCCTAAGAAAGAACTGCATGTTTTGAGACAGCTAATCTGCTCCAATTGCTCAGTAAAGTTCAGTTTAAATGAGTTCAACATGTCCATCAATCAAAAATAACCCTGGGAAATATTTCCAAGGGTTATTTTTATAAGGGCTGTGATGTTTCCATGTTTCTGCTTTGCCAGGCCAAGAACTCATAACAAAATGGGCACAATTTGTTTTTTTGTTTCCAGAGTTATTCAGAGTGAACATTTCCTTTGCCCCACGCATGAAGACCACAACTAGATCAGCAACACTTCATTCAACCCACTGTTTCCATCTCCAAACTAATCTGAAGCTGTTATCTTCATGACTTTAACTTCTCCCCTCTTCCTCAACTCAGTGGCTTTTATTTATATCCAAAAGGAAAGTTTTGAAAAATGTGAAACTACACACCTGATCTGTTTAATCTGATTGAGCTTTTGAAACATTTTTAGTTTTTTCTTCATGAACAAATTATATAAGATTATTTTAAAAAGTTAAATACATTACAATGATCTATTTATTTATGTGGCTGTGCATATTACATTGAAGTATGTTGCAGGTTGTCCTGAGCCATTGAGACATTGGGTGGCATACAAGTGTCTCTAGAAATACTTGCAAACATACATTCAATTTCACAGATGGTGTGGCTAAGCAGGGACTATAAACTAATTCTGGGGCATTACTGTATCATTTTAATATGTATCCCATAATCTCATTCCATACATTTGTCGTATACCATAAAAAAATGCATGTTTTAACTCTTGAATTTCATTTTTACATTTCTGAAATTTCATTCTGATCCTCAAATGGGTTTTCCACAACTCTCCTCTTTATTATTTTTTAGTATAAGATCTAGCCCAAATATACATTTAATAAAGTATGTTGTCTATATTCCAACAATTCTGCTTGAAATGCTGCCAATCTTGCAACATCTATATTTGATCTTGTGCCCATTGCTTTACGGATACCCTTAGAATTCTATACTCTTACTTATTGTTCTGGGTGGAAGCAAGCTGAAAGTTTATCCAGGTTTGAGGGTTAAGTTTTATCATATGCCAAAGGAACACTGCCTGCAAGGTGACCTTTACTTCTGGTGACAGCATTTATTTAACAAATTTATATGGCTGCCAGCTCACACATAGGTGACATTAAAAAAAATCACAATATAAAAACCCAGACCCATTCCCCCCTACCCCCATGGCAGCAGCAATTCACTCAAAAAATTCATGCAATTTATTGGCAGTGGTGGGATTCAAATATTTTTACCACCGATTCAGTGGGCGTGGCTTGGTGGGCATGCTTTGCATGTGTGTACACACTTTGCATTCACACACGTGCCACAGGTACACTTTGCACAGGCGTAGAGGCGTTCTAACTCGCCTCCTGCAAGCCTGCACGGTCACTTCACTCTTCTGTGCTGCGCAAAACAGCTGCACTTCAAATTCAGAGGATAAAAGTGAGTATGGGAGCCCAGGCGGGCGGGTGGGCCCAACAGAAGAGCGGTGGAGAGAACTGGTTTGGTCTCTGCTGTTCATTGCTGCTATCGGCTCAGCAGAACCGCGCCGATCTGGTAGAATACCACCACTGTTTATTGGGCAATGTCATTTGTAAGGAATTGCCATTGCTTCTTCCAAGGGCCTTTTCTGACTTTCCAGCCAGTGGAATTCTGAATATTGACCAAGTATTAACCAGGACAGACTATCAGTAACACTAACACTACAATAGAATTGGAAGAGATTTTGGAGGTTTTCTAGTCAAACCCACTGCTCAAGTAGGAGACCATATACCATTTCAGACAAATGGTTGTCCAATCTTGTCTTAAAAAACCTCCAGTGATAGATATACCCACAACTTTCGGAGGAAAGCCATTCCACTGGTTAATTGTTCCCTTTCAGGAAATTTCTCCTTAGTTCTAGGTTGGATCTCTCTTTAATAAGCTTTCCACCATTACATTTTATTCTGCCACTCCTTAGCTTCATACGTTACAGAGAATTTGCTAGAAAGTTCCCTCAACTGAGGCATGTTAACAATATCTGTTTTATTTTTCAATTAATATTAAAAAGACTCTGGAAGTCCTGAACTATTATCTGGTCACAGGAAATAATTGGCTGTATAGAAATTAAGTCTTAATCAGCCACAAAGATTGTAATTCTTTCTCACTTATATGAGGCATTTTTATGAATTCCACCATATTATTTTTGTAATGCAGTGATTAGTACAGAATATTTTTATAGTGTGATTGTGTAATCTTCACAATCCGCTTGGCTTAGTTTTGGAAATACGGAATAACTATTCAAAGATTAACCGAGAAGCATGGAGAGAAAGGGAGGGGAACAGGGTGGTGTATGCTTGCTGGGAACAACTGTATAATACTTACAGCTATTGCTTAATACTTATTAGTGTTATGCTATGATTATAAATAGTATTGAAAAATATTGAACAAAATAAATTAAATAACAAATTGAAATACATAGCTATATTGAATGGTGGTGTGAGCAAGCTATGTTTTCACTGCTGAAATTGGTCTTATTAAAAGGTTACTTGCAAAGGATAATTTCAAGGTAAAACTTGTATGTTTCCCATTGCCAGTACCAACTATTTTGGATCTGAATTGTTTGCACTTTTAACAACCAATGGAACACTTTGTTTATTTGACTATAAAACTGAAAGCAAGATCTGGATTTGGACAAAGGACTTTGTTTTGTACTGTTTGGTTTCAATGAGAACACTTGTTTGTGCTTAACTTTATGGTAACCTCCGTTGTTTATATACTGTAGTTTCAGCTAAAATAATTTTGCAATCTTAATTTTGTTAAGTTTCATTCCAACCCAGAAGTCACATAAATGAAGCTATCCTTGCATATTTTTTCTCAATATTACATACTATTTCACTAACAATAGTAAATGCCAGTGTATCTGTTTCCTATCATTAGCTATAAAGAGCAAGGACAAAAGGTGCTATTCAAAATTACATACAAGAAGAGGTTCCTATTTACAATATATATTTAAAACTTGGTGCAAAAACTCTTTTTCAAATAAGAAAACATCATTTTCTGATGCCACCCATTGCCCTCCCACTTTTGAAATTGTTCCAAAGGCTTGTTGCAGCAGAAAGTCAGTGGAAAATGGAATAGTAGCACCATTTCGACACAAAAATGCATGTGCAGAGTAATTTAGATCTCAGTATATACTTTTGAGTATAAATGAACAGCTGAGAGATATCCTGAGCAATAAATAAAGTTGTCAAGTTTAACCCAAAAGTACAGAATTTGAGATTAAAAGAGAATGGAGCAAAAAGAAAATGCATTTGCTTATTTGGACTTTCTTTACAAGGGATTTTCAAATCTCAGCAACAGTTCTGAAGTCTTTTTCTGGGAGAAAATGCCAGAATAAAAAAGGGACATTAATTTTGCTAGGGTAGAAAAAATGACTTTGCTTCCAAAACTGGCTGATACCAGGCCTTTTCATAATCAAACTGTACGTATTATTATCTGTCAGCATAATATATACGAGTCATGATGATAACCTCTTTAATTTCACAACATACAGGCAGAGTTAACCATAGTTTCAGTTGGAAAAATTGGACCATCCTAGACCAAACCCCCAAATGCTAGGGTATTTCTAGAAGCCTGGCAATCTGACAAATAGACACATAGACATTAATAATATCTATAGACTATGCAAAAACACAGTCAATTCGCCAAAAAGGGAACAAAAAGACCTAAGCATCTCTGTACTTGCAATCAGCACCCAGATCAGCATAGATTTATTCTAAGATTAACATCAGATCAACAAATAAACGATATCAATAAACTGCTAAAAAATCGAACATCAAACAGTCCAACCAAAGAATCTCTAAGATCACCCTCATCAACACTGACATGGCAAGACGCTAGAATATAAACTGAGAGTAGCAAACCCCATTCCTTACTAGCACTGATGATGTTACCTAGTTTGGGTAATGAAAAAACACAATCCTTTTTTATCTCAGTACTTCCCAGTCACTTCATCTCAGACTAAGAGAGTCTGCTGTTACCTAATACTTCAATTGCCATACATAAATAATAGCTCCTCCACCAGTGGTGGTATTCTGCCAGTTTACACCGGTTCGGGCAAACTGGTAGCAAGGATTTGGCATGCGTCGCTGAACCGGTAGTAAGTTCTGGTTGGCCATGCCCTGACCTGGTCACCTGGTCACCGCTGGCTCACTTTCCCCATCCGCCTGACGCTTTCCCCATCCGCCTTAAGGTATTTCTTTTTTCCCCTCCTGACAATCAGCTATTCATGTGATCAACTGTGCTGGGATTGCCCTAGCTTATCTTACTGCTTTGCCCAGAGGCTCCCCTGAGGCCCAGATTTTTTCTTCCTGAGCCCCAGGGGAGCTTCCTGGGAGCAAAAACACCCCCCAGGAGGCTCCTGAGTCCCAGAAGGCCCCAAAATGGAGCAAGGGGGGTTGATGTGCCCCCCATGGCTTGGTTTTTTTCTTCCTGAGCCCCAGGGGAGCTTCCTGGGAGGAAAAACACCACCCAGGAGGCTTGCCTGAGGCCCAGAAGGCCCAAAAAATGGGTGGGCTGCAAAAAAGAAAAAAAGCCACACCCACCCAGTGACATGGTCTGGTCCACTAAGCCACGCCCACCAAGCCATGCCCACATAACCAGTCGTAAAAAGTTTTGAATCCCACCACTGCTCCTCACTAATATGGCAGTGTAGCTACACTGAAATTGGAACTACTTAGAACAGAAGGACGCTTAGCCAAACCTATAGAGGCTTCAGACATTCGAACAGCAAGCCCTTGAGACTACCACCTATCAGGTACTAGGCACACCAGTCTGACAATAAGGTCCCTCTTTACAAGGTGTCCCTGCAGATATGAGGTAGTGCTTGTCAATGTTTCTCCAAGGATTACCCAGGCTAATAAGGTGATAGTAGTGTCTGCCCTATGTTCCGCCCTTATTCTCCACTGGAGAACAAATTTGTTTTGGATTTGCTTCACTTCTACTGAGGCAATAAAAACATAGTCCTAATGATAAAATAACCCTTTTCCTTTTTACAGAACACAGTTGCAAAGGCTCAGCAGAAATCCTCATTCAAATGTCAAATCTTTTGCAGATCTTTGCTTTGGAACAATGATAGTGGTGATTCCCACTTTCTGAGTAGCTTTATGCAACCTCAGTTACAATAATGGTGCTACTTCCATGTCCACTTGGCATTTGTTTCTCCAATACCACTACAGCACTTTGTTTCAGCTGAAAGCAAAACTTCTCCAGGACCATATATTTCCAGGACTATAAACCTCCATTGATCAGTTCTTCTATTTCTTCTTCTATGTACCTCCCCAATACTTCATCAAGTGCCATCCAATCTAAATAATTGCACTCTAGGGTCTGCAAACTCTACAGTTGAGTTTATAAAGATATAAGTTCCACAATTATCTATCCTCCATCATTCGAACAACAGCATTCCAAAACAATAATCCATAACTAACACCACGATAAGCAACCACTGCCAGACATATGGAGCTGTTGATAGGAAATATGGAAAATCAAATGACAAATATTAACCTGCCAGAAATGTGATGTTGATTGCTATCTAACAAAGAAAGGTTCACACATATTAGAGGACACTATGAAAATGTATCTGACAGGAGGCAAAACTGATCATTTTGCCTAAAATTGTCTTCTGGAATCCTCCAGCTAATTATTGTGGAAATTATAATTCAACCTATCCGAGACAACCTAGATTATCAAAGCTGGACTAATGAATAAAGGCAGGTTGTAGAGTTGTAGAGATTCTGGTGATTATACTGGTGGCAACGTGGACTTGATTTATCAGTGATGACGACAATGATTTTACTAGCCTATAGACTTTGGATTTCATCTGACCTAACCTTTCCCCCCTCAACTAAGTCATAAATAGGTACAAATGTGTAACCATCAGCTCTGCTGATTCCTTGTCCCGATGCTAGCCATTAAACAACTAATCCAGCATGCTAGGCATTGCAGTTTAACTCAGATTGCAATATATCAGAAAATTTAGCAATTGGCACTCACAAGTTAAGCTGTTTGAAAAGACCATGAGGTGAGTCACACAACTGAGTAAGAAATTGCAGGTTTAGAAAATAGGATTTAGAAATTACTACACATTCCTGGATAATCTGGGATCACTCCTATGAGTAATTCAAGAAAAAAATATTTATGAAATGCTGCAAGGAAAACAATGTAATCAAAAGTTTAGAAAAAGCCTACGCACCTACTAGAGCAATTGATATTTGTAGTCTGAAACTGGAAAATAGAGAGCGTTCAGTGCATTCTGAATAGGTTCCCTTCCTCTTTATTATAGTTCTAAGGCCAAGCTTCCAGTGATGATGGCTGACATTTTTTACTGGCGTGCCTTGACTTTCAAATTCTGTCATTTCTGAGAAACATAATCAACTGTGACAATTTATTTTCCACAGCTCATTGGTTCAAAAAGTATTTCTAGGACATTTAGTTTATTGTACTGTCATAACTGAAAATTATTTGACACCTGCAAATTTGGGAAATGAAGGCATAAAAATATGATGACTGTAGTATTTAATTTGCCAATCAGACAGTTTCTATTCAGCACTAAACCTGTATTTTACTACCTTGACTCAACATTAAGTCTAATCTTGAGCAGCAACCAGTCCTTCTGAAAATGAATCACTCTGCTGGATGATTACAGCTGCAAAATTCAGTCAAGAAAGAAGCAGATGGGCAGAAGAAGAGAAGTCAGTAATTAATCTAAATTTTCCTTTTCTTGTGTAACTCACTGAAAGAAAGGAGTGATGAAAATTTGAAGCTGTTTGTCATGTATGAAAATAGGCGTGGACCATAAAATGATACAATTCTGGGCCAAGGCTATTATTTTCAGAAATAAAATAATATGAAGGATAATATGAGGCTGTGGACTTAAAGTTTAAAATAAGTCCTGGAGGCAAGGTACCCAGAGGGTCTGGTGCTGTCATCAAAATAATGAAACCAGAATTGTACCAAAATGATGTAAACTCCACTCTTTTTGTATGTGCATGCAAAGGTTCTATTATTATAGCCTATCTCAATAAAATATACTTCTAGTCTTCCCATGGAGTTTATTGGTTTCATCTATCTAGTGGGGCCGACAGCTGTTTTGCATGCCTGATTAAGCTTTCTTTCCCCTCTTTCTTTTTACTCCAGTAAATTGGGGTGACTGCCTGAATCATTTCCAAATATTATGTAGCTTCCTGGGATTTAAATAATATTTCAGTCTTCTCTGCTTATGTAACAGTTGTTGCATATTTTAATCAAGGTCATTTCTAAACTGGGGCCTATGGGAGCAGAGGCCACTAGAAACAAAATTCCCTGCCAAGAAGGCTACATAAGTACACAAATTCTTTCAGATATGGCATCTAATTCCATGCATTCAGTTAGCTAAGAGCAATTTAATCAATTTGCAAGATTGAGCACTTGGCTCAATCATTTAAAAAGAAAAAAAAATAGCAACGGAAAAACTAAGGTCGTGATAACTCCCCTAGCCAAAGGAGAATGCATTGTCATGGTCTTTATTGAAAAGGGGAATAAGAGGGGAAAACACCATTTTCAGGGTAAGTCTAGTTTGAGTGCAGATGGACAATGAGATAGAAGTGGTGGCAGAAACATCTCTTGAAAAGTAAGTGAGCTGTCCTCATGCTGGAGTAAACAAACTGTGTTGACCTCTGCTTGAATAATCCAGACACTTTTTGTAATATCTCAAATGATTTGAAAATGTAATTAAAATAATATAAAGTTTCTATGTTCTTATTATCTCATGAATTCTGAAAGAAAGATCTAAGATCTTTCCCCCCACAAAATCTTTCTTGATAATTAAAAAAAATTATGGACTGTGCTGAAATGAGTAAACTGACATTTGAAATTAGAAAACAAGAAGATAAGCAATTTCTCATCAGATACCTGGCTCATATTATCATATGTGGTGGACTTGTGAGGACGCTAGAAAATATTGGACTAGAATTCGCATATGGTTGGAAAAAATGACAAAGAAACATGTAGATTTGAAGCCAGAGATTTTTTTATTGGGAATCTTACCTGATACATATAATAAAAATTTGAAGGATTTGATTGTAAATGTATTAACAGTGGCTAGAATTGTATTTGCTAAAAATTGGAAGAGTGAGAAAATACCATCAGAGGAAGAAATTATTAAGAAAATATTGGAATGTGCTGAAATAAGTAGATTGACATTTGAAATTAGAGAACAAGAAGATAAACAGTTCTATGAAGTTTGGGACCTTTTTTATCAATGGCTAGATAATAAAACATAATAATAGAATATTTAGAAACTAAGGAAATAATCAATTTAAACCTTTTTCTTTCTTTGATAGTATCTTTATAAAATTTTATTAAGATAGACTTGGTATGACTTTATGATTGGTTATAAAATAAATTAAGTAAACCATAGTTATCTCGTTAAAGCATGAATTAATAAAATTGTAAAATGATTGTTTAATAATGATATCAGGTTATATAATTGTTGTTTGATAATATGAGCTATTATGTAATACAATTACAATGGAGACTATGAAATGGATGCACAAAAAGGAGTGGCAAACCAACCGATACACTGTCTAAATTTATGAAGGAGGATGATGTTTTTATGTTTTATGTTTTATGTCTTATGGTTTATGTGTTTTTGTTCATTGTTAAAATCAATAAAACTTTTTTCAAAAAAAAAAAAAAAGATAAGCAATTTTATATGATATGGGATTTGTTTTATCAATGGTTGGATAAAAAGGCATGGTAATATAATAGACTAGATAATTTTGTGATAGAAATCTAATAGATTGATATAAAACATAATATAGATATATATAACCACTGGTTGAAAGTATGACATAAATTTTAAGATAAAACATGGAACATCTCATATAAAACAACGGAATAAATAGTTTAGTCATGGATGATTAATAACTGATAAATAAATAAACATATGTTAGTTTGACAATGTGAAGACTGATATAAATTGTGAGTAAATGACTATAAAAGTATAGCACAAAAGATACGTAACCAACTGACACACTGTATGTATATAAAATGGAAGAGGATTTTATGTTTTTATGTTTTTGTATGTGTATGTTTGTGTTTAAAAATAAAAAAAACTATTAAAAAAACCCTTTCTTGATAATTTAATAACAATCAGCAAATCTTTAGCAGTCTTCAAAATCATCGTTATACAGGCCTCATTAAAGGAAACTGGAAAAAATATTAAATGAACCATAAACCTCTAACCAAATAGTAGCAAAATTTAATATATATCTTATATATAGCAGGATCAGGAGCCTTTCTTATTTTCATTGATTTAAAAGTATAGTTTTTCTTTAAGAGCAAAAAAATACAACTAAAACTTGATTGTGTGTAATTTCTGGAAGAGCTATTTATTTAAAAATGATTAATGTCTTCCTCAGTAATCTTTAACAGAATTATAACCTGAAATGTAAAAGTGAAAAAGATAATTTATTAATTCTAATATTATATACTTGATTCATGACATTCTTAATTATGTAAATGGTATGCTGAAATTCATGTTTCATTGGAGAGGCCAATAATTTACCGGGCATTTCCTTTTGTTCATTTGACTTCATCTTTTAAAAGATAAAAAGAAAAAAGATGCTTAATACAGAAATTTAAAAGACACAAAAGCATGATTTAGTTCTGAGCTAGATTGCTTTGCATACATATAAAAATTCTTTAAATCTGTTTTCAACATTTTCTTTTGAGTGTTTTTATTCTTCCCATTCTCACAGGAAACACTCTAACCATATAGTTGTTAAAACACATGTTAAAAACATTTTGATCAATTATTTTCCCCGAAAGTCTATTTTTTTTTAATTTTATTCCCTCTATTGCATTAAAATGTATCCTTTAACAATGAAGTATTTAATAAAATCATGTTTAATAAATACCATAGTATTTAATACATTAATGAGGTTATTGAACATTTAATTAACAATATTAAAATATCCTTCTGGATCACATTTCTTTATTATATAAATTTTTAATGCTAAACTACAAACGTTTGTAATTTTGATTGGATTTATGACACTTTTAGCAGATTTTGAATTTCTACTTATAAAATCCACCTTCCCTCTTCTACATAAAAATTCTTTCTCAGAATGGTTCTGTGAGATGGGATTGGGGAATAGAACCTTCAGTTTTTAAATTGCCCAATAACGATACGGTTCTCAGGAGGATATCTAAGGCCATTTTCTTTCTGGGATATAATTAAAGGTGACAAAATTACACATTGAAAAGGTCAGTATTTCCATACATCAGAAAAAATGTTAACATAATTGAGACAACCTTTTAATGAACTTATAAAAATAAATCATACATAGAAAATGAAATAGGGGGAAAAATTCCCAAAAGCAAAATGAAACAATCAACAATTTTACAGGACTTCTGAATGAGACATAGTGAAAACACAAGAGACCCCATCAAAGTCAAAGTGGTCCATTACCCACTTAAAAAATGAAAAGATGTCCACTCCACCAAGAAATATTAAATTGTTCTCTGCAGATTCTAGATCAGGGTTATCAACCCTCAGTCATGGACCGGTACTGGGCCACAGGATGCCAGAAATCAGGCTGTGCAAACAACAAAGCCTCATCTGTGGGATGCAGGCAGCATGCAAAACCATGTCTCCCCACTCCGTGGAAAAACCTCTCTTCACAGAATTGGTCCTTGGTGCCTAAAAGGTTGGGGGTCATTGTTCTAGATCAAAAGATTTCATACCAGAATCTAGCAATAAACATAAAATCACTTGAAAAAAATAAAATCTCTTTTTGTTTTGCTGATAAAAAAGCTTTACTGAATAACTTTTGAACCATTTGTGGAGGCAGATCTGGAAAAACCATTATCCATTGTAATAGAATCATTATATTCCATTCCAATGAACTGCTTGCTGAGACAAACTTAGGATATAATCTTATAATGTAAATCTTAAAAAGCTCACAATAAAAGGACTGGGTTTCTGTACTGCATATGAATAAAAATCCACAGGGTGAGCTATTTTGATTTCAAGCTTGCAGTTTGGTTGCAGTAAAAACAAAACAAAACATCCAATCTACAAATGTCTCCACTTACATGTTTAGGAATTAAACTTGCTCAATATTGCAGGAATGGTTAAACATTGTATAAAATGTGCACTGTATGAAATGGACTCTGCACACGGATCTCTTTGCCATGAACATCTTTTATTTACTTTCAACACAGTTTAACTTTCTGTGGCACGTTATCGAAAGTTAAATCTTTGCTTCACATGAAATAATCCTCCATTTTTTTTACCTTGCCATTTTTCTTTTCTCCAAGTACCAAATCTATTTTATGCCTCAAAGTTTCTTTCACATTCTATTCATTGTACTTTATTATTACACATAATGTCACAAATTATGTGACAGAGCAAAGTATCAAGCAACTGCATGTAAACATTATTCTCATTTTCTGTGTCATTTTCTCTTGTGGAGCAAGTGGCCAGTTTTAAACTTCTGAGTGTTATCCTAGAAGAGATCCTGACCTGGGTTGCCCACATTGCAGCCCTGGTCAAAAGGGCCCAGCAGAGATCATACTACCTGAGGCTTCTCAGAAAACAACAACTGAATGAGAAATTGCTGGTGACCTTCTATCGCTACACCATAGAGAGCATTTTAACATACTGCACCTCTGTATGGTTTGCCAATTGCACAGTGGCAGATAGGAAAGCACTCCCGAGTGTTCATGACATTGCCCAGAAGATCATTGGTTGCCCGCTCCCCTCTTTGGAAGAGCTTTATAGCTCCCGCTGCCTTAAGAAAGCTCAAAACATTCTCAAAGATCTATCTCATCCTGGGAACCCTTTTTTTGAACTATTACCATCTGGCAGACGGTACAGAATAATAAAAACAAGGACAAATAGGCTGAAAAACAGCTTCTATCCCAGGGCAGTAGCTCTTTTGAATTCTGTGGTGTCGGGGGTTTCCGGTTCAATGTGTGAAGGATGAAGGATGTGTGTTTGTGTTTATTTTCATGGTCATGATGTGCATTGAAGATGGTGTTTGATTTTGTTGTATGAGGTGCAATGACAATAAAGTAAAGTAAAGTAAAATAAAGTAAAGTAAACTTTTGTACAGGTACCAATTATGCACCTTCCTAGACTTGGCAGTCCTGCTAAGAATCACTTATGAACTTTGAAAGTGGTGCTCAATCTTGAATGCTTTTTTATATGAAGACATAGACTAGACAGGGTTTTAGCTTAGGATGCCTACTGAAAATCACTTTGAAGAATATGGACCGGACATCAATTATGTACACAATAATTATTTCCAAGTAAAATATTTGTAATGCTTTTAAAAGAGTTTAAGATTTTAAAAGATTAATATACCTAAGGCATATGCAGTTTATACATCACTCTGCAAAAATGTAAAACAAAGTAAACTGCACCAAATTTAACAGTTTAATTCAAATTGCCTTGAAATGAGAGCAACCAGATGTAAAGGATTAAATCTCATTACTTTCCTATGCCACAAGCTTGAAATTCTAAAATGAAATTAAAACCTGGAGGCTCTAAAACTGATTGAATGAGAGAATTAAACCAGTTTGCACCTTCCTGACAAGAACTTATGGAACAATTTGAAACCAAGATCTTGCTAAAACCTGTGACAATTTCAGTTTATGATCTTCAACTAGCACAGAACATGCAAGTATAATTCTCTGTTCTTCTGGCAGGATTCATCAGGGAAAGATGACATACTGTATGCAGCCATTGTACAGTATACAATGCAAAAGACTGAGTCTTTCTAATTAAGATATTAATAATGAACATATTGTTTAATTTATGTTGACTTAGTTTTCTAGGAGGAGGAAAGATGACTATCAAAGTTTGAAGAATATTAAGAAAAACTTAAGAGGAAATGTCTCTAAACAAATGAATGAATATGTAGTATGATTATAAAATGCTAACAAGCAATTGAGAGGGAAAAAAAGCAAGAAGTGATGGGAAACAAAATAAAGTATCATGGGAAGAGTGTAACTGGCTGGATAACTTGACCACTTACTGCAAGTTCCCAAATCAATATTAAAAAAAGACTTGAATGACCACAAATCTTCATATGTCTGACAGCTTGAGGCAATAACAATTCACGAAAGGACCTATTTGTCTTCTTTTTTTATGTACAGTATTTAGGAGTTCTTTTAGAGAACAATTTTATATCTAAATCTTTGTCTGTAATTAGTCTTCTCATATAATGTCTTGGGTCTAGGCTAATGTACTTGGGGTGAACCTGACTCCATATTTTTAGCTGAGGTTCTTTGGTGTTTACATATCAAACCCTGGGAAATGTTATACTTCTCTGCCAATTCTTTAGATAGAGGTCAAATCACCACCCCACAGCAAATTCCATAAGGCTTTAACTTATAAACAGAAGATTGGTTCTGGGGGAGGGGAACCCTCAAGGGACATTTATATTCATATACAAGTTCAAGAAATATTCTTCTGAAATATAATTTGAAAAGAACAATAAAAAAAGTTGAAGACATTCATTTCCATGCTATATGAACATAACCAAAGACAGCTCAGAAAATCTCTTGTGAAAGCTCTAAGGAATGAGATGACAGGGAGAAAAGATGGGTATGAGGAAAGGTAAAATTGGCTTCTTAAATACAAAGCTTCTGCAATCTGCACAATCAGAAAAGAGACCCTACAGTACAAAGCTAATAACTAAAGCAGGGGTCTTCAACTTTGGTGACTTTAAGCCTTGCGGACTTCAAATCTCAGAATTCCCCAGCCAGCAAAGCTTTAAGCCAGGCTTAAAGTTGCCAAGGTTGGAGACCCCTGAACTAAAGGATCATTAGTTAGTATACATACACCAGAAACACAGCTTCAAGTCTTCCAGAACTGATTTCTGAGCTCATTCTTCAATTTACTTCATGGCTGCTGCTGATGTTATTTATCCAGGAATGTAGCAATACACAATTGTATATTGCTCTTGTGATGGTCTTTATCTCATTATGGCAGTTTCTTGTACATCATTTTTAATTTGCCTAGGATTGCTAAGTTGCAAGCCAAAGATCTGCTTTATTCCTTTAAATCTTTCTATTGGTTATAAAGACACAGCATGTTTGCTCATGATGGTAACCAGTTTATTTAATTAAAAATGTGTAACATAGGCATCCTTTAGAGGAATTGCCTCACTCAGATCTCCCTTTCTATTCCATTAACAGTTGCAGATCTTGTGGTAATTTGGGCTATTGGATTCCAAAATGGACAATGATAGCCTTTCCACTATATGTAATGGTTCAGAAGGAAGGACTTCACAACTAACAACAACTAAAATTCTATATTAAGAGTGGGAAGGATATGAAAAGCGAATCCCCTCTCATGCATAGAAATTTTGTTTGTAATTGTGATACATCATTTTTACTGAATTTGTCTAAACAAATTCTCATCTGCTATTTTGAGTATTTCTGCAGTTGCAGTTAAGTTGGCAATTATGAGATTTATTTTACTTTAGAACAGAAGCCAACTGAACCCAGGCTACAGTTCTTTATAAAGTGTGCATGGCCACTGGGGGGCGGGGGGAGGGGGATGGAGCCCATAGGGTTCTGTGGAATCAGATAGGTATAAAACATAAAACTTGGGTTTTGAACATCTGAATTCATTGCTTTTTTGGGAAGAGAACCTGAACGCTGAACTTTTAACAAATGGAGAGCACTTAAAGGAACTATATCAGATCAAGACTGTCTTTGTTATAAAAACAAATGTTCTAAAAAAAGCAGTCTTCAACTGAAATAACATATTATAATCACACTAAATTACATTTTAGAATATTACGATGTATTCATTTTCCTTTCTCTTTCTAATCTGGAAATCACCTCACATTTTCTTTCATGCTTGCTTCCTACTCCCAGAAGTTCATTATACAGTTTAAGTCAATCTTTTAATTAATAAATGCTAAATTGTTAATCCATATGTCTGTGCGTGGGTAACTTCAAGGAGCTGAGCTTGTCACAGAATTACAAAGGAACTGATTTCAAGCATTCTCAAGCAGGAGGCATGACTGATAGCATCAGTGTATGTGTATATGTGTATACATACATATACACAGACATATACACCAATGGATGTGTTAAAAAATGGAACTGTTGTTGAGAAGAAGATACAAATGTGGATACGGGAGCCAACAATGTGAGATTTAGTCTATACCAGTTTTGCAAACATTTTGTATTTCTTTAATGTAAAGTACAGATCTGCAAATGGGAAAATTTGCTACTTTTGTATTTGCTTTTATTTGATGATACAATTAAAGTAGAGTCTACTCATCAAATGTATGCATAGTGTCATGTCACTGAAATGTATAGATAGTCCGTGATTTACTACCATTCATTTAACAATGTTTTGAAATTACAATGGTGCTGAAAAAAACCTAACTTATTATGTTCTCCTTGAAGTTACAACTGTCCTGTCACCACCTGGTCACATAATCATGATTTAGGCATTTGGCAACTGGCTAGAATTTACAAAAGTTGCAGTGTCTTGCGGCCACATGATTGTGATTTGTGTCCTTTTTAATTGGCTTCCAACAAGCAAAATCAATGGGGAAACCAGCAGGGAAGGTTGCAAATCACAATCATTTGATGTTTCACTTAACAATTGTAGTGATTGACTTAATGACCACAGCAAAATATTTCATCTAAATGATGCCTTAGTGACCAAGCTGCTTAATAACAAAATTTCCAGTCCCAATTGTGATAACAAGTCAAGAACTACTTGTACACATCATTAATGGATGTAGGTTGCCACTGTGTCAACACAAATCTTATTAAGGATATTGTAATACCATTTGCTAAAACAATGTCAGGACTATCATTATCAGTCTTGCGCAATAATTTATTCATCATTGCATTTATATCTCAAAGAGATGAATAAAATAGAAATATAACATTATCAAGGATAGGAACACTATAATTATATATGCGTTATTTTTTCCTCTTTATCTTAAGATCATCCAATTAAATCACCTGGCTTAATTAGCTTGTCATGTTTGATATCATTAACCAGCCTTTTCCAATCTGGTACCCTCCAGTGGTTTTGGGACCACTTTCCACCCACCTTCTAATCCATTGTGGCTACACCTACAACTTGGAAGGCAGCTGCTTGGTTCAGGCCTAGTGCGATCATGTATGTCACCTTGGATATCTTAAAACATGAAAATTTCTGCATCACAGAAAATGCTTTCAATTCTTTCCTCTATTCAGTATTCTTATTTGCAGGAATCTATCTATCTAATCAAATGGCCAATGGAGCAGCATCTTATTTGATTCTATTCTAGGAAATGTTGGTGGCTTCTTTTAGAATTTATCAACATAGTATTGCATGTACTGTAGAAAATGAATGAGTAAGCTGTATAACCATCATAGTGGAGAGGAAGCATAAGCACCTGGCTTTGACACAGGACATGCAGGAACTGAGAGGTAGGGGGCAGATTTTGGAATAACTATTTAAGTTCATACATTAAACATTGCAAGGCAGCTATACCATTTGGAGGGGCTTTGGAGGCTCTTCAAGATGGTATTAATTTGCCTCTCTGTAGTCTTCATTAGTGCCATTTAATTTGCCTCCTGGTTTAAGTAGGATTCTGTCTCGTTTAAGGGGGCTTTAAATGGGAGTTTGAGAAGTCCACTCCACCAAGCAGATTCTGCTTGAACCCTTGGCCAGATGGCAGATGACTGGAGATTTGGAGTCATCCTGTATGGACAGATGTGAAAGGCTACTATGCTGCTAAGAGGGTCTCAGAAAATAAAAAAAGGAACTGATATTCAGTGAAAAGAAATCTTTTCTTCGTTTAAAAATGACCTGCAGGGAAATTATGTGCTGAAAGTCTGAGTGATGGTAATACTGACAACTTCACTGATGGGCTGCTTTTACGATGTTGCTTTGAACTTCAGCAAGGCAGTTACCAGAGTTGATAAGAGGGGTCATCACTCAGTGGGAAAGTTCATCCTTTACATGCAAAAAGCCTAGAGATAGAACTACAAGTGACTCCTGCCTGAAACCCAGCAGGATTTCTTCTGGGGAATATAAATAATGACCTAGGAAGGCTAGGAATGTGGTATTAACATGAGGCAATTTTAATCTTATCCACTGCAGGAAACGGTGAGCATTTCTAACTCCATCCAACTAAACAAATTGTTGGGACAAAACATTTGCTTAAGTATCAGGTAGAAAGGACATTGAGGTCTTTGTCTTGGTAGGCTTACAGTTTGCTGACTGAAATATGTAGAGCCCAGTATAGTGAGGCAAAATTAAACAATGTTCTTTGAGGTCAGTGTTGTCAAGCATTGCCAAATACAGCCTGCTTAGTCAACACTTATAAGCATTCTACTTGCTAGTCTTCGATTGATAAGGTTCAGGGCACAAAGCTCCTTATATGAACTGAGAAGATAGCCACTGAGCCACATGCTGGCTCAAAAAATCCTGATAAAAACCCATGAAGAGAGAAACTGTACTTATTCAACTGCTGCCTTGAAGTTACTTGGTACTTCCAAACTATCTATTCTTATTCTCTTATCCCACAGAAGTTGAAAGGGAATCACTATTTCTTTTATTGCTGCTGGCCTTGAAATACACAGAACATGCTGAGATCATGTTGACACCAATTGATGTCTTCCAACTGACCAACAGGAGGTCAAATAAAAAATATTTCAGTCAGTGCACTGTCCCTGAAGTAGTGAGAGTCCTGGAATTAAAAAAACCCACACAATCCTTTTCCCTTATTCAACATAAAAAGGGAGAATCTTCATTTTTGGTAAATTGATCTGTATTTGAGTATCTGTTTCCTGAAGAACAGGCACTGTTAGCCCAAAGGAAAGCTTCCTAGTGGTGACACGATCATTCTAGCTCCATTTCAATGCTCATTGAAAATCTGAAGGTCACCACGCTGAAAAATCTCCAAATGGGGGCTCATCCTACCTGGCACCTTATTCCTGGAATTTTTCTTCCTCACTTCCAATTTCAATCTGCTAGGCACTGTCAGCATTCACTGGATTATTTCAACCCAGAACTTGAAGAAAGACGATTTTTCTCTCAAGATTAAAAGTAGCATTTATTCTGGGGGGTGAAAAACTGTTTTTGACAGTTATTCATGGTAGTAGAGGTATTTCAAGGCCATTTAAAAGGTTTGGGTGATTAGTTTTTCTTAATTTTGTTCTTTAGATTACTATAGTTATAATAAAAACAAAAGATTCCTTTCTTCATTTTTAAGGGATACTCTTAAAAGTGGGGCATTACTGTATAGGTTAAACCAGCCTTCTCTCCAAATACAGTACATTGACTATAAGTTGGCTAGATATGATTTGGAGGGTATCAAAGTGGCAAAAGCCACTGTCTTTTTAAGGAGGGGAATCATTGGAAATATTTTGTCCAAGGATTCTCCATGAATGTTATAAATCAGTACTAAGTGAATGCTCCTTTTTGCAATAATTAAATGAACAATTCACTGCTGTCTTTCATGAATGTTACATAAACTTAAAAAAAGGAGCATGTAAAAGTACAAATCACACAAAGGCTCAATATTTTCTAGTAAGAACTATTCTCCTAACTTGGATGACTGTGTATTGTTTCCCACTCATCTTTATATGCCAAGTTATACATAAATACGCATAAAAAATAACACATATCCTACCTCAAAATACATAAAATACATAAAATCTGAACTACTTCCAGCTATTTGCTATTTTGGGATATTTTTATGCATTGTCTTTATTCAACATAAATAATGTAGATTTAAGGATCGCAACAATTTGGTCAGAAACTCAAGTGACTGGAATAACAGTTGAAAAATATCAAATGTTTTTCTAACACTTTGTTCCTCTTTTTAAACAGCAACCATTCATTTGAAATTTGCTTGGTCACCTCCAGATGCTTTGGAACCCAGCTCTCATTGAACTAGTTATAGACTAAAATATATCTTAAGGCACAAATCTGGAACAGGTGAGCACAATGAAAAGTCTAATAGATCTTTTTGATTTTGGACCATGACTGTTATAAGCAAACTACTCTAAGAAAGTTTAGATGCCCCTTAATTGAATGAAAATGTTAAATTTCACTTGATTGCGTTCACACTAATTCAAATTTGACAAAAAGAAAATTATTTCTGGATTTTGGCATGACTTTTGAAGCTGGGAATGAGTGACATTATGAATGAGTATACATTATTACATAAAGAAATTTCTTTTCATATGCATATTCTGCTTACAATAAAATGTAGTTCAGCACATAGTACATTTCCCTGGGAGAGGTACCCACATTACTAAGAGGTATCTACAATTTTTGTAAAGACAGACATGTGACTGCTGCATTGCAGAGTAAGCCATCACCCTAGCATGCTGCAAACATTTTTTGGAGATATATGCATGCATACATAACAGAAATCAGTAAGTACTTTCTGGATAAGATCCACTGATGTAATATATCTAAATCTCTTTAAAAACACAGTGAAGGAACTATATAAATGCCATGGCAATGGCATGCACAATCAGCCTATGTCTCATTTTCAAAGCCATGTAATTATAGATCTCTCCTCATGTTTTTTTATTTTATTTTATTTTATTATTTATTTTATTTTATTTTATTTAAGGTACTGCCAAAGCAGGGTTAAGCTGTGAACGTTATACTACAAGTTACTTTGGGCAAACATTTTTTCCAGATGATAGTAACATAAGGCATTTCCTGTGTTAGTAACTGAGGCATGCTTAACTTTTCTCTGGTCAGGAATTCTCCAGAACCTTTTCTTCAAGTTGTGTATATTTCCAGTTTCAAAGAGCTGAGCAGTGGGGGACAGTCTTCCTATTCATCCTACTGCCAACTGTCCCCTGCAAATTTCAAGCGTTGCACTAGCATTAAAAAATAAATGTGAGGTTTAGGAATACTCTATATGCTGCATAATCTGTGTCTTTAGAATGTCTATATATGGTCCTGCTGTTAAATCTCATTGCACAGAGGATACCGTTAAAAAATATACTCTATCCTTGGGTTGAAGGAAAGGAAGTACATACACTCATCCATTTAATTTGGGATTCTAAGAGAAATGATGTGCAAAATTGTTGCATATAGTTGCACATTTCAGATGGTTTTATTACAGGGTTTTTTTTAATAATAAAAGAAATAAAATTACATATTGAGAACAAATGTGTGAAATGTAAATGTGTAAATGTTGCACCATCTGTCATTATCTGCATAATTAAAGTTGTAAAAACCCATATAACATTACCGCCTGCCATGAATTTTGTTTTCTATTTCTCATCACCAAAATGTATGGACAAGGTCCAAATATTCGGAAAGAATGCATCTTTTGATTAAAACAGACGTGGCAACATAACTTGATCCCCTTGGATCAGAACCAATGATTTTTTTTGCAGAAGTTGTCTTGACAACCGCATTACAAGCCAGCTGATTTACAGATGAAATGCAACTCTTCCCTATTCAGTGTATACTGAGCTTTTCTACTCAGAAAGTATTCATTGAAATAACTATTAATTTCCCATCAGCTCAATAAGGGGCAACCACTTCAGAAATCAATAGACAATTCTGAAACAGATCTATATCAACTCAAAAATATTTCTCTTGTCTTTTAGAGATGTCAGCAGAAAGGGAGTAGGGGGGGGAGTAATGCATACTTTAGATAATTGCTAAGTGGCCAAAGTTTCTGGTGCGCAAGATTATTACTGGAGAGCATTGATTGATGACTCTTGGCTATGGATGTGTCCCATTGGAGAATATACATCCAGGGTGTGGGGGAAGACCAGAGTCAAGGATGAGATGAATGATGTGTCTCAGTGTCAGCTTACCACCATGTTCACTCCTAATAAATGATTTTTTTGAACTCTGAGAGATGCAGCTAGAGACCCATGATTCGAATGGGGTGGATTGTCGGACCCCTGACATCTACTGAATTACATTGGGCAATCACTCTTCTCAGTGTAATAGTCCAATCCATATACAACACAGCCTTACAGGCTTCTCTTTGGGATATCTGGAATTCCACCAAAATATATTACCAAAGTTTATCATAAAAACATTGAAATTTAGCAGCATAATTGTTAGGGATAACAATGTTTACCCTAACTGGTTTAGGTAAAATAATAAATATGTTATCATAGTTTGTTAGTTAAAGTGTCTGCAACTTTAAATATAGGAATGTAATTAAGGGAGTGGTTGTAAAAAGCACCATAAAAGAAGCAAGGAACGTCAGCTTGCTCTCTCTGACTTGATGATCCCTAATTACTGGATAGACTGAAGACTGCGTTTTTCCCCTACTGAAAAGGAGAGACAAAGGACTGATTTGTAAGTGAACTGACACGGGATATTCTACACGGACTTTGCTAATTGAATATCCTTGAATGGACTGACTAAAATGATACATGACTAATGGACTGTTATTTTGACTATGCTATATAACTCTAAGTGGAATAAACTATATTTTTGATAGCACAAGCGTATCTGTTATTTTTACTGTATGTTAACAAACATACAAACATATCTCACTCATTTATCTGTGTGCCTATCTGACTAACGCTGCACATTCTGTTTAGCTTGTCTCCTTAACCTTGGTTGGGGAACACAGGCTTAACAATAATCACTTTTATAATTAATTGTTTTTTCAGCCCATCCCAATCCATAGATTCTAATTGGTATACAGCAGAGTAATAATAACACTAATATGGAGAAAAACAAAACAAACAAGAACTGAAATCATCATTAAAAAAGAATCGCCTTCCCTACAAAATGATAGACTGAAAACGGGGGGGGGGGGGGGGGGATGGGGATTGTTTGAATTGTTTTCCAGAATGCCAGAAGTGAAGGGAGAAAAGCCTTCCATATCATTTGTGCATCAACATGCATTCAATTTAATCCAACTATTTTACTATAACTCCCCCAAAATTCCAAAATGGAAAAAGGATCAAATATTACAGCCTTACCACCCTCATTAGGTCACTGTTACATCCCTTTCATAAAATGTAAAAAGAAAAGTGGTTATTTGTCTACATAATGGTAGGCTACTTTTCCTCTGGGAGTTTCTGGGAGTTTAGGAATTTAGAGTTTGGGAATTCTGACATCAGTTCTTATGACATTCATTTTACTCATGTATTTGTGGAATAAATTGGAACCTACAGTACACTTAGTAACCAAATATTCTGAACCAAGTTTTCAGCTCGAAAATATGTGAAATGCACATCCTGATGAATTTGGAAACTTGTTTAGAAATGCTTATTTGGATAGAATAAACATTAGCTCCACTAGCTCCAAAGAACTGTTTCTCAATGCAAATGCTACAATTACTGAAAAGCCTTGACTTCATCCAAATAGCATAGCACAGTCAACAGACTAAAAATAATATCCAACATACTAGTTATAGTATGTAATAAATACTTTCCACATCAATGCTAACACCTTGGAACAATGGATTTATGAACACAGTAAAGCTACTTTTTTGACATCACAGTGTAATGCAATCCTAGAATATTGATTAGCTAAATTGATTTAGCCCTACACTGGTTAAAAATACAATAAACATTCGAAATAATATTTTATAGGAAGCACCATATAAGCTATGCATGACTCATCCCACATAATGATGTTATTCAATATCCTTGAGATAGGACTTTGGAGATATATGATGGACTACAAATCTCAGAATTTCCAATAGTCTGGCATTTTTTTGTCCCAACATTTCTGAGCATTAAGTTAGGAAGGCTCATCCTACATTGGCTCATGTATGTGCACACTGACATGCTTCATAAACTTTTACTGAGAAATGGTGAATTACTTATAATCGTTGGTGATGCATTCATTCTTAAACTAGTGTGGCTAAAAGTAAAACTAAGATATTACTAAAATGTATCGGTTATTTTTTTTAGAAACATACACTGTTCATTATTGCTGCTGAAATTTTAATGCTAAAAATACACAAAATCCTAAATGGATACTG
Organism: Hydrophis major; assembly: GCA_033807585.1. Classification (NCBI taxonomy): domain Eukaryota; kingdom Metazoa; phylum Chordata; class Lepidosauria; order Squamata; family Elapidae; genus Hydrophis; species Hydrophis major. The sequence continues at coordinate 387,432,416 of CM066328.1, read as the reverse complement.
TTCTTACAGTTTGCACATTTTATTCTAGGAAAGAGGCAGGATATTTGTTTTCCTCCCTTATCATTCCAAGATCTATAAACAATATAAAGTTAGCTTCAGCACAGAAAAATGAGCTTTTATACATTTTTTCAGGTATATTTGGTTAATTAACCTGGAGTAAGAAGCTATAGAAACATTACCAAATTTCCTGAAATGAAAGTATCTTCAGAATAAAACACATAAGAAACATTAAAACATGGGAGGAGGTGTCCCTAGTGCTCTGTGAGCTTGGCTGTTTTTCTTGCAGATGTTTCATTACCTAAACTAGGTTTGAGTAATGAAATATCTGCAAGAAAACAATCATGATCAGAGAGCACCAAGGACCCCTCCATTCAACCCTGAGCTACAAATAATCTCTTTTATTAGTAACAGTACAGTAAAACATACCTTACGGGTAGCCATCACTCACTGAGTTACTCATAGGAAGGAGACTATTAAATAATAGGTACATGCAGATTAATAATATATATGATACAATTGGTTCAAATAATATTACCTAATTAAGGACGTGTATTGCTTGCAAATAGTCATTATTAGGATAAGTGCACATTGTCAGGTTGGTCAAATCAAGGGTAGATCTCAAGAGTTAAAAATCAGGATCTTGGAAAGATCCCAAAATTATAGAAAAGGTAATGCTCTAAGAGTGACACATATAGCAAATTTCCACATGGTCATGGAAAATATTAAATAAGAAGATTACCTGTTGGTGTAATTTCACTGGTGGGATTAATTTAAAAACTGACTTGGGAATTGCAATGCACTAAACAAAATGAAATGTGAAGAAAAAAGAACATACAAGCAGAGGACTAACACATGTATCCAGCACTGAAGACTATCTACTATAATACAAATATTGCAGAGGACTCCTCCAAAACACCCCTAAAGATTTGATTAAAATGTTAATGGTGTTAATGGGTTATAATAAAATTGTGAGCAGCTGCAGCAAGTGGTGGATATATGATAGCAAAAAGGTTTGGTTAAATTGAAGAATGATAATGATGATAATATATGTATGTTTTTATCTGCTCAATAAAGCAGTCAATAAAATGATCAGCTAATTATGGCTGCACCTATGTGGAATCAGTAAAGCAGGATAGGAACATAAAAAGTATCTTGCTGATTTATTGAAATTAGATTCCAAAACATGGAGATATGCACAGCTTGTTTAAGAAACACCAACATTGCTGAAGCACAAAAGCTACACTTTGCTATGTAAAACTGTTCAGTGGAAAATTTAAAAATTAGCATTTCCAACTATAAAACTTTCCTTGATGTTCTGTATTTCAAATGTACATGCTGAAAAAGCATTATTATTTTTTTTGTAGGTATTGCATAGAGTGTGGAATAAAAATACCCAAGTGCCAGATGTTCTTTCAGAGGGAATAGTTTGTGTAAGGAGAGCCTTTATTTTGGATTATATTTATGCAAATGGAAATGAAACTTCAGTTTATCTGCAAATATGCTTGATTCAGTGATGCTCAGCTGGTTACAGATGAATTAAAAACCAACATTTTCTAATTTTATGGGACTATTTTTACAATAAATATGTACAAGCAGTTCTTATTTAATTGTTCAATTTTCTCTATGACTATTACAATATATTATTATTGATCGTTACACAGTCAGCCAGATGTTCAAACTGGATTTGGTATTTTTGTCTACCTATTGAGTCCTTACCAAGGACCTGGGATAGGCAGATCTGGATGTTTGATGGTGTTACAAACATTGTTGCTGTTGTTGTTGTTTTTATTTATTTATTTATTTATTTGTTTATTTATTTATTTGTTGTTGTTAGTGTTAGTGTTGTTGTTGTTATAATAACTATTATCCCATTATACAGGCATCAGGTGATTAAAGAAAGAACAGAAGGAACTTGAGATTTCAAGTGATTTCAGCCATTTCCTCCTTCTCTGTAAAAATATGGCATAGCTTGTATTGGCAGAACTGAATTTATTGGGCTTCTAGGATAAATTTGATATGAAAACTTTCTTCAGGTGGCAGGTGTATATTGATGGAAATGGAAGCAAAGAAAGACTGCCCAGTTAGAAAATCTCTAGGAAAATAAAGTGGTTCTTTACTTTTTTTATCAAACCTAATTGAGAGTCGCTTTGGATATTACCTAGAGCAAAGTACCCATATGCTGGAGAGCCTTTTTGAACAATCTAAGCTGTCGAAAACCCACTAAAAGTACATTCAACAATACGCCTCATCCAATATTTTCAAAAGAAGAATATTTGAAAAATGCTACTTTGTTCTCAATCCTTGTTTGAAAGTTATGTTTTCATATATTTATACATTTAGGTAAATTGATTAAAAATGGGCCCGTATATATCAGTTTTCAGTGTAAAACAGTTTGTAATGTAAGATAACACCTCTGTTTTATTAGGCTCCTGTTCACATTTTGAACAGAGGAAAATAAATGCAAAGGATTTAATTAATAGATGCCCAGTTGAGAATTACTCTAATGTACAGTGTGTACGACCTTTGTACATTAGCACTGGAGGTGAATGGTGATCCATTGGTTCAACAAACTACCTATACATTTTGGCTTTAGTCTCGAGGTACAAACTAATGCAGCTTTGGTAATTTACAGATGTACAGATGGAATTTTCTGGTGTTGGTTCTATCAAATCTGTCTACAGCATTAACATCACACAACATATCCTTCTGGACTGGTAGGAATGAACTTGTTTGCTTTAAAGTGGTTGGAGGTTGGTTTCAGAGAATTGTGATGGGGGAACTGCATTTAGCCCCCTTCATATGAGTAGCTCTCTTAATTAGCAAAAAAACTTTGGATACAGATAATTGTTGATTTACAATTCTTCATTTAGTGACCATCTGAAGTTAAAACATCATTGAAAAAAATGATGTATAACTTGTCCTTGCACTTACAACTGTCAATGTCCTCAAAGTGACATCATCAAAATTCAGGCACTTGGCCAATGGCATATATTTATGACAGTTGCAGTTTCCTGGAGTCACATGATCACTGTTTCCTGGGGTCACATGATCACTGTTTGCAACTTTCTTAGCTGGCTTCAAATAAGCAAAATCAATGGAGGAAAGCCAAATACGTTTAACAACTTTGTGGTTCAGCTAATAATTATGGTGATTCATTTATCTGCCAGCAACGTAAAAGATCACTTATAATTAAGCATATAGGCAAAACAAAAATAATAATCCTAAATGTTTCATTTCTTGATATGTCGAAGACAGTGAATAAAACATTTGGATGTTAAAAGGGAAATTCTAATTTAGTAATGTGCAAATAGAGAACACAGAAGAAGCTACTCCAAAGAATTAGGACAAAAAAGTATATGTGGTAACTATATACCAGGACAAGAGCCAGTTTGGTATAATGGTTAAAGCATCAGGCTAGAAACTGGGAATATGTGAGTTCTAGTCCTATCTTAGGCACAAAGCCGGCTGGATGAGTAGGCCAGTCATTCTCTTTCAGCCTTAGCAAGCAGGAAATGGCCAACTACTTCTAAAATATTTCCAAGAGAACTGCAATGACAAGCCCCAGTAGTAGCTGGGAATCAACACTGACTTCAAGGCAACCCCCCCGCCCCTGAAAATCACGAAAAGTTTAATTTCCTGCCAAATATTCATTATGAGATTCATATTATTTTTATTTGCATATTTATGTCATATTAAGATCCAGTGAAATCAAGGAAACAAAATGCCAACTGAGAAAAAGACTTTAAAAATAATTTTAAAAAACCAGTCACTGGTCCTTAGCCTTACACTCTTATGTAGCAATCTCCAGATTTACCATTTCTGTGGGTAATTATATCATCTCCATCAAGTTTATTTACAAGATTCATGAAGCTGTTTTTCATGAGGGCTAGATGCTACAATCCACTGAGAACACCACCATGGTGTAGGCTTAGTTCTTAGAAACAACAACTGAATCCAAAACTTGTATTTGGATTTTCTACCTTTGGTAGAAATTGCTTTGGTATATAACATGCTCTCAATTTGTATGTGTGTGTGTATTAAATTAATAAAAGTAATAACATCCTAACAAGTTGGTTTATGAACTATAAGTAGAAGTTTTCCCCTCAATAGCTAGCAAATATTGATACAGATACTCACCAGTAAGCCTCCTTATTTAAAGTAACTGGACTTCTTACATTTTTCTATAGTCATGTGAAAAATTGGCAATATTTTTATGTTCCCTATTGCAGTCAGCTATAGCCAGAGGCATGGTATTGGGTAAAATGTAGGACAGATGCTGTGAATCATTGTGGCCAATCTTTAATTTACTCTTTTCCCATTTTCCTATTTCTTTGCTAATATTATCTTAGTATTGCTAATTATAGCTTGCTGACTATGCATATGATAGTTCCTCTTGTACAGTATGGTATAGATTTTCAAGTGAAGTGAAAACATTAGAAAACAAATGTCTTCTAATTCTAAAAATCTCTGAAAAGGTATTTTTTGGTCATAATCTCTAGTTCTGTGAACGTATTTCCAATATAGGTGATGCCATCTGTGTTTTTTATTTTGTTGTTGCTCCATTTTGAACTTTAATTTACATTATTAATTTAATGTTTATTACTGTTTACTGTGGAAATTTTAATTAACTTATGTATGTAATTAGGTTATTATTGACAAATAAATGCCAGCAGTTCTTGTTGATTATGCAGACAGAAGGATTAATTCCTTACTTTTAGGATCTTAAGTATACTTATGCTTAATACATTTCAGTATTTTGATTAGAAATTTGCTATGTCAGAAAAGTGCTATCAATTATTTTCCGTTTAACTTTTCCACTTAGACAAAGAAACAGAAAGGGTGAAAGGTAGGAATCTAGGAACCTGTTTTAAAACTTTTTGTGAGACAGAACTCATGGGAAATTCATACAAGGAGCAAACATTATACAGACAATTTAGCAGCTCAAGTAAAATAAGTAAATAAACTGATTTTATAAACCAGATTGTAATGCCAACAACCTTTAGCATTTACATAAGATGGACACCAAGTTCAATAATTCTAGCAATCATTTTATTTGTATTAGGGATCTAATTTCAGAAAGAGAAAAACCAGCACTAACCATAACAACTGTCATTGAAATTTTCCATTTGAATTAAATTTTGGTTCATTGCCATATCCATAATAGACTGATAAAATCAAACAGAGACAAAATCACCAGTTTTTTTTAAATTTTCAAAATAAATATGCACATTTTTTTTTCTTCCTGGATTTTTTTCTTAAGTTTGCCTTTTGAGATCAATCAAGTGTTGACCCATTGATTGCAACATCCACCGGCTTTCACATCTAAGGCAGAACTGAAACTCACAAACTCCTGGTTTTTATAACTGATGCCTTAACCACTAGATCAAAATGGCTCTTTTTAGTATAAACTAAAACAATGTCAATTTATATATTTTAAAATATAAAAATGCATTGTCTGAATCTGGATAACTTAATTATTAAATTAACAATTAAAACCTGGGAATGAATGTCAGAAGAACATACAACTTTTTTATTCCTTCTTCATTCCACTGTATACTGAAGTTTGTCTTTATGCTGGTTTATAGAGTATTTTCTAATTCTGTGAACTCTCACTTATAAACTAGGATAATAAGATGTAATGAAATTTCTGGAAAGGGGGAGAGGAATATTTGTCCCTGTTATCAAATATATCAACTATAGCTTATGAAAAAAGGGAAGATAACCCAAAGTGTACATTTATCCAAATTTGTTATTAAAATTACAATTCTACAATTGGTAATTAATCAATGGAAATATAGCATCTAATGTTAAAAGAGGACATTATTCTAGTTCCAATCTAAAGATTTGTCTAACTTCTACAGCAGTCAGTCCATACAATTATATGCACTACTTTAGTTCCTCTGATAGAAACATACATACATACATACATATGTATTTTAAGACAAACAGTAACTATAACAAACTGCAAAACATTCTTACTGAAAGGTGCAGGTGTAACTACAAACAAAAATAGCAGTTGTGAGAAGTGATTATTAGATATTCTGTTTCTTAGTGTACTTTCTATATTTAAAGATTGACCCAAAAGAAAACTCTTGTCTTTAAAAAAGAACTTCCTTTTTTCACAGTGAAGTACTGTAATTACACCATTTTAATTTGTGTTGACTCAAAAATTCTACTTCTAAATATAAATTATGATCAGCTTTGCTTATCAGGGCCATTTTCTCTGTACTAATAACTTCCTGAATTTTTCCCAGCTTGAGTGGAATTTGTATAATGTACAAATTCTAGCCATTGTATGGTGACTAGAAATTCATGACTATGCTAAAATCTAAAACTCAAAACCAAAGTGATTTTTTTCCCTTCCATTCAATTGTGTGCAATTCTTAGAGACTGCCTGGACCTTTCTTGGCAAGGTTTTAGAAGTGGTTTTCATGTGACCTGACTAAAATACAAAGGCCTAGAATAGATCCATACTGTTTAATATTCTCCTTTCTATTGGACTATTGCAATTTGTTCTATATAGACTGTCCTTAAAGAGCAACTGGAAGCTTCAGGTGGTTTGAAGTGCTGCATCAAAAAACTATATGCCCATGGAGTGTTGCTAATTCATGAATTGCACTGACTCCCAGAGAGTTTATGGGTGTAATTCAAGAAGCTGTTAGTCACCTATAAAGCCCTACATGGGGCCAGATTACTTGCTAGACATTCTATCCCTAATGGCTTTTGCAGGTCTGATATCTGACAAAGCAGACAGTGTCACCTGTTGGGTCCCAAGAAATATGCAACTTCCCCCAGAAATATGGACGGCCTGATCCTTTTAGCTTTGAGAAGGCTGCAGAGAATTGGCTCTCCCTCCCCTCTCTGCCTGTACTGTGACCAGGATGTTGATGGAGCCTTGATGTATATATGGTTTGTGATAACTGAAGTCTGGACAGAAGCTGGAGGAACAATTTACCCAGAGCCTACAATCAGGCACCAGTGGATAATATCTGCACAGAAATGTGTTAGCAGATGGGAATTCCATTAATGGCGGTTCCACTCCATTAGAACTACCAGCTTGTGCAAATCCTAATGGAATGAATGTGTGGCAAGGAAGTAGTCTAGGAGTGCAGTTTAGGGGAGAAGAAACAACACAGCCTGGGAGTGGAAGCCTTGGAAAACAAGTGTTTCAAAAAGACTCAGCCGAATTAATTCACTATAAGTCTGGCTGGGAATTTACTCTTACAGTTTTCAAGATTGTGTTTTTTCCCCTGGATTAGTATTAAAAGAGCCATTCTGGTAGTTTTGCTCTTTTGGCCATTTAGGTGGGATTTGATAGAGTGTGGCCACTTGCACTGAAAAGCCCACCAGTGCTCAGCTGCAAACCATCATATGTGTCTATATTTCCTAGCCTGTAGTAATTGTCTGATTACAGCCCAGATACGATAGCCCTAGAAATTACATATTTTTTGAAGCTGTAACCATTTATGAAATTCTTTATTTCATAAAAAAATGGGGGAAGGCTCAGATGTACGCATTTACTTTTGGGATTAAGAAAAAAATAGGAGTATTTTTATTCTTCTGATATGATGATAAAAATTTTATTCATCTTAAATGAAAGGCAGCGAAAAGAAAAGTCATTAATACAATTGTTGAGAATGACAGAAGACAAACTGAATTCCAGCCGTTTAAAAGCTGTTAAAAGAAACATCTTTTCCATGTAATATCTCACTGTAAAGTTCAGAATCTCAGTTTTTGTTTTCTTATTAGCATGAGTCACAATTACTGCAGTGAAGTATCACATTAACATTTCAAATAGCAAGAGATCCCTTCTGCCAGATCTCATTGTGTTTTTTTCATGTATAGGGCAGTTTCGAGAAATAATGACAAGTAAGCTTATGCATATCTTCATTTTTACAAGACATGTGATTAAGTACCCTCATAACATGCTGTTTTGTGAGCTAATTAATTGTGGCTGGATGGCACAACTATTAAGTGAATATATAGCTAGCCGGAAAATCACAGTCCAAAGGTATTCATCTATGGGTTGTTTTTTTTTAAATAAAGAGAAATGACATGGTGAGAACCACTTGGTTCATTCCTCTATTCTTTAGTATTTGTATTAATTGTAAAAGTGCAAGCAATGGTTATGAAATTGCAGATGGTTCAAAATTAGGTAGGGCAGCTAATAGTCTAGAAAACAGAAATAGAATAAAAAAATTATCTTGATAGACTGACTGGTTAGAGAAATGGGTATTCAAAATGTGCTAAAACTAGATGAATGCTCTTCTTGTACATTGTTAATTCTGAAGCCAGAACAAGATGCTAAACCAAGGAATCAAATTGGGTGTTGGTCCTTACCTGACACGCCATTTCTCTGGAGCCGGGAGGATAATCCAGAGAGTGGGAGGTGCTTCAGTCTGCGTCGTTGAAGGCTGAGCTTAATTACTGAGGAATGCTCCGCCCTCCATCACGTGGCTCTTAATTACTGAGGAATGCTCCGCCCTCCATCAAGTGGCTCCTTGCATTCCCCAGTTTATGCGAAGTCGAGAGTGAAGAGAAGATTGTGCTCTCATCTTACTATGCTAAAAGGTTCATTGGCCGAAACAAGACCCCACCAGACGGTGAAATAAAAGGGTGGGGCTGGATGATCCTCCCGGCTCCAGAGAAATGGCGTGTCAGGTAAGGACCAACGCCCATTCTCCTGAGAGCCGGTCGGATCATCCAGAGAGTGGGACATACCAAAGCTTGGCTGTCCTACAGGAGGGACTCCGTCTGGTTCTGAAGTCCCTGCGGTTCTTTGAGGACTCACTGGAGAACTTGTTTACCAAACGAAGCCTCCGCCGAGGCAAATATGTCGATCTTATAATGCCTAATGAAGGGAGATGGGGAGGCCCAGGTGGCCGCCCGACAAATATCAGCAATTGGAGCCTGGGTGGCCCAAGCTGCCAAGGTGACTGCACTTCTGGTGGAGTGTGCCGTTATTCCGCTGGGCACCGGCAGAGCCTGGGACAAGTGAGCTTTGGAAATAGTAGCTCTAATCCAGCGGCCGATGGTTGCCGGGGACACTTTGTGTCCTAAGGATTTAGGTTGAAAGGAAAGGAATAAGGATTCGGACTTCCTAAAGGGCTGGGTACGTTTAATGTAAATGCAGAGGGCCCGTCTTACATCTAGGGTGTGCCAAAGCTTCTCCCTTTCCCGCGAGGGATTGGAGTAGAGGTTCGGAAGTATAAGTTCCTGTGCCCTATGGAAGGCTGATTTGACCTTGGCAAGAAGTAGGGTCCGGTCGGAGAACCACCTGATCGACATGGAAGATGCAAAGGTCCCTCCTCACCGACAAGGCTGCTATCTCTGATATTCGGCGAGCCTAAGTAATGGCCATCAGGAACACGACTTTGAATGTTAGGAACTAGAGTGAGGATTCCCTTAGAGACTCGAAGGGTTGTTTAGTAAGGGACACCAAGTCCTTATTGAGGTCCCAGGTAGGGTATCTATGTACAGTTGGAGAACACAAGTTAGAGTCTCCTCTGAGAAATGCCCTAATGCTAGGGTGGAGGGAAGGGGAACCCAGGGTGTCGCAAACAATGACAGTTGAGAGGGCTGCGACCTGACGCCTCAGGGAAAGACCTTTCCTCAGACCCTCTTGGAGGAATTCCAAAACTTGAGGGATGGAGAGTGAGAGCGGGTTGACTTGGAGACTATGGCACCACTCGCAGAACCCCTGCCAAGTGACATTGTATATTCTGGTTGTTGAGGGCCACCTGGCGGCTAAAGTGCATTCAATAACCTGGTCAGAGAATGCTCCTTCCTTAGACGTTCCCGCTCAACCTCCAAACGGCTAACTGGAGCCACTGAGGTTCCGGGTGTTGGGGGGGGCCCTGGGAAAGGGATATCCTGTGAGGGGGAATTTTCCAAGGGGGGACCACTAATAGGTTGCGGAGGTCCGCAAACCATAGGCGCCTGGGCCAGTAGGGTGCCACTAGAATCAGCTCTGCTTTCTTGGAGATGAGCTTCTGGATGACTCTGGGGACCAGGGCCAACGGAGGGAATGCATATAGAAGCCCTGTGAGCCAGGGGTAATGGAGGGCATTGTGATTCTCGGCCCCGTGGGAGGGGTACCTCGAGAAAAACCTGGGATGCGAAGAGGTCTACTGACGGGAGACCGAACATCATGGTCGCTTCCCTGAACGGCGATGGGTGGATGCGCCACTCGGACTGGTCCACCGTGGTCCTACTCAGCCAATCTGCTTGGGTGTTTGAGACCCCTGAGATGTGCTCGGCTTTGAGGGAGAGGAGATTGTGCTCCGCCCAACAGCAGAGGCGCTCGGCCTCTCTCATCAAACTTATGGACTGGGTACCCCTTTGTCGGTTGACGTGAGCCTTGGTGGTGATGTTGTCCGAGAGTATCAGGACATGCCGCCCGCGTACGTGGGGAAGGCAGTTGTGCAGGGCCTGGTGGATGGTGCAAAGTTCCAACCAGTTTATACTGCGTGTCCGTTCTACCTGTGACCATTAGCCCTTTGTCAAGAGCGAGTGGATGTGAGCGCCCCATCCGGACAGGCTGGCGTCTGTGGTGAGGGTGAGGCGTTGGGGTTCCTTGAAGCAGTGTCCCTTGTTGATGGCAGGACTGGTCCACCACCAGAGGAGAGACGTTAGGACCCTTGAAGGCACCTTGACTGTGGCTTTTGAATTGCTTCTGCCAGTCCTTTGGAACGGGATCAGGAACCACTGTAGGGATATAGTGTGTAAACGGGCTCAGGGAACAATGGAGATACATGAGACCATTTTACCAAGTAATTTAGACGATTCTAAAGGTGGTACCTTCCTTGACCGTCTGATATGTTTGGCCGTTTCCTGAATGCTATGGAATCTCTCGGAGGAAAGGAAACCTTTCCCTGAACCGAGTCAATGACGGACCCCAAGTGGGTGATCCGTGTCGATGGTAACAGATGGCTCTACTGCCAGTTTACTAGGAACCCATGGTCTTGGAGGGCAGAGAGAGTAGCTCTGATATCCTTTTCTGCTTGGGTTCTGGAGTGAGACAGGATGAGGATGTCATCCAGGTAACAGTGGAGACGAACCGGGCGGTCCCTGAGGTGGGCTGCTAGGGCCACGAGGACCTTAGTGAAGGTTCCAAAGGGAAGGGCCACATATTGGAAATTGCGATGGTTGTAACAGAACCTGAGGAATTTGGAATGAGAGGGCCGGATTGGAATGTGAAGATACGCTTCTGAAAGGTCGATAGAGGATAGCCAGTCTCCCTGCCTGATGCCCAGTAGAATGGATTGTAGGGCGTGCATCGTAAACCTGTGGTAGGTCAGGTAACGGTTAAGGTGTTTCAGGTCTAGAATAGCCCTCCATCCCCTGAGGATTTGGGGACCACGAAGAGGTGGGAGTAAAACCGCCGCCTCCACTGGGATGGTGGTACAGGTTGTATGGCCTGTATGGTGAGGAGATGGTAGATAGCTGAATCCATTGGGATCCTTGGAGGGGGGGATGCCATAAAAAAAAATCGGGGGGGGCGTGCTGGAATTCAAGCGCGAGGCTCAGTCTGATGGTGTTTCGGGCCCAGGCATTGGAGGTAGAGGAATCCCATCGGTCGGCGAAATGCTTGAGGCGTCCACCGATGGGAAGGGAGGGATGGGATCTATCTGGGTCATCTAAGTACAACCCCTTGCTTGAGAAGAGGAGTTTATTCCAATATTTGCCTTTGTCTGGGATCAAACTCACGACCTCCTGACTGTGAGGGAAGTGCTCCACCTCTAGGCCACCTGCCAAAGAGCTGCGTCAGAAAGGCTTCCCTCCTGAACCCCTGAAGGGGCGCCTGTAGCTGCCGCCCCTCCTGTTCCTGTCGCCCAATCGGCTCGATCCTGGGGCTGGAATGGCCGGAAGGAGGGGGGTCTCGGACACCTGGGCGGGAAAGGATACTGGAAGAAAGGATGGGGGAACCTCTCCGAAAGGCTGAGGTGCTCTTGACTCTGACCTCTGAAAAAGGGGAGGAAGGAATTTTTTCTTGCTTCGGGTTTCGGATAGCAATGGCTCCAGGGCGGTGCCAAATGGTTTGTCCCCCTTAATGGGGACGGTGGCCAAGTTAACCTTGTTTTTCACGTCCGCCTGCCAGTGTTTAAGCCAAGGCAGGCAGCGAGCTGTAATGTGAGAGGTTATTGCACAGGCAGAGAAATTAACCGCGTGGTAGGTGGCGTCGGCCGAGAATTCTGCCGTGGCCGTCAATTTTGCGATGTCCTGATGTGCTCTTGCGTAAGAGGGGGGAACATGTTTCAGTTGGCGGAGCCACCAAATTAAAGACCTGGTGAAGAATGAAGCAGCTGTGGCCGATCTAATGGCCCAGGTGTCCGCTTGATGGGCCCTACGTAAGGCCAGTTCGGACCTCTTGTCCTGGGTGTCAGAGCCTCCAGGGGATCACTGGGGGAGGACGAGGGTGCTAAGCCCAATATGGGCTCATCTGCCTCGGGAGTGTTAAGCAGGTTGTAGAAGCTCGACTCGAGGTTAAAGAACCTCTTGTCCTGGTTGGATGGGACCGGAGGGGCTCTTGTAGAGTCCAAATGGTTTGAAACTAGGTCGTGAAATATGGTTGGGGCCGGAATAACCTCTGCCTCCACCACGGGCTGCCTGAAAATGGCGTCCTCTTGTCCCTCCGCCAGGGAAAGGAGAACCGAGGAGGACTGAGCAGACAGGCCAGAAATGTTCTTGGCCTAAAATCAGAGTGATTTAAACCTGTGTGGCTTGAACAGACCCACAACAGTGGGTTGATCGGGAGTGAGACCCACGTCCTCGGACATGTCTCCTTCCATTGGGTCTATCTCCAATAGGGCTTCCCCTTGGTGTGTAGAACCCCATTCAAATGCCTTCAAAACAGACAGAAAAATAGCAGCCATCCTCAGGAACCCCAAAGACAAAATTGACCTGGAAAACCAAGGCATATATGAAGTCCCCTGTGCCTCATGCCCAGCCACATACATTGGACAGACCAATAGAAGAATAAGCACCCGCCTGGATGAACACAAAAATGCAGTCAAAAAGCTGGAACACACTTCCTCACTTGTCCAACACATGGAAGCCACAGGTCATAACAACAACTTCAATGGCACCAAAACCCTAGCCACCATAGAAAATCCCAGCCACAGAATCATCAGAGAAGCCATAGAGATTGAAAAAAGACCAGAAAGCATGAACAGAAGAGATGATTCCACCAGACTGTCAATCATTTGGAAGCCTGCGCTCACAAACAAAAAAATTTCCACACCACAAGCCAGGCAAACACCTGGGCACAAACAGATCCCCCCTGATACCTCCAGCTCAAACACACCCCAACCAGGCACCCAGATGAAACCCAGCTTCCTAACGAATGATAGCCGTCCATTTACCCGAAGCCAAGCTGCACTAAAGGCCTCCAATAAAGTAACACAATGTTGCCAGCCAATCAAGATACAAAAAGAGCCCCCCCCCAAAAAAACAGACAGAAGATACTAGTAGCAGAACACAGCAAACTCCAAGACCAATAAACACAGACCAAGACTCTCAACCAATCAGGAGGAAGAAAAAACCATTCTGACACAGCAATAGGCTGCCCCAAATTTAAATCTGAAACCACTGTAAAAGTCTGACTCACAGAGAAACACCATACAGAAGCCTGATGATGGCAGATGAGATTCTGCTGAAACGTTGCTACAACTTTAAAAGCACCACGTGGGAAAATACCCGAACAAAGCTGAATGCCAGACATATATATATATATATATATTGGAATGAGGCCTCTGGCAGCTGGAGCTCCCAGGCAAAAACCGGGAGGGATAGGTTGCAAGCTTCCACCCTGAGCGTGCTGCGGAAGCCAACTAGTGTACGCCAATTGTGATTAAAATCTAGTAGCTCTCACAGGCTGGAAGGCCTATGACTAGAGCTAGTCCCTTCGCAGCCCAATGAGGCCTTTAAATATAGCGCCCGACACGCTGCGGCAGCCAAAATGGCGGCCGGCCAGGATCTCTTATCTACGGGCTGCTCAGAGCCTCTCCAGCATGTCTAGAGGCCAGAAAGGCAGCCAGGTAAACTATTCGCCCTTTCCTGGGGCGATTGGCGTTCGCGGTGGGGGGGAACACCAGCTGCGCTTATTAGCGCGATCAAATGGAGCCACTGCGATTGCGGCGCGGAGAAGTGGCAGGGAAAGGAGCCGAATTGGGGGGGGAGGATTGGCGCCGGAGCGCGAAAGCCGCCCGCTTGTTATCCCCCCTGGGGGTGAAAAAACACGCTCCCCTGCTACAGCTACCTGAAGTGCGCAGAGGCTAAGCAAGAGCCAAGAATAAAAGGCAAACCTGAAAAGGTAAAGGACTTTGCAGCAATTAGCTTGAATCGGCCAAGGAGTGGAAATACACAGCCTACTCTCACCAAGGCTGAGCATAAACTGGGGAATGCAAGGAGCCACGTGATGGAGGGCGGAGCATTCCTCAGTAATTAAGCTCAGCCTTCAACGACGCAGACTGAAGCACCTCCCACTCTCTGGATGATCCGACCGGCTCTCAGGAGAATTAATAGTTACCTTGTGTTAAAAGTAGATTGCCTACTAGATCAATTGAGTGGGGTAAAATACTCATCTATAGTAAGTTTGCCTTCTTAGTCTTTATAGTTAAACTTTAATCCAAAAGGTGCCTCAGATAAAATATAATGTTTTGACAGTTTTTACAAAAGAGGCCTGTATCATAAGGGCACTTTAACAAACAACTTTAACATTTCTATCTGGAAAATAGAAGCTGCTATCATTTTATTTATTTTTAGAGAAACATTTTGCTGCCAGAAATCACAATAATGTCTCAGAAGATAATCAATGTTTTAAAAAGGTAATTAATCAATCAACCTAACCAACCATTAACATCAGCGATGAGGCTGTCCCATTAGTAGTTAAGAAAAATAATATTTGTAAAGATTATGGAAAAGGAAAACAATTATGGAAAAGGAAAATGCATCTAAATTCAGAAATATGGAAGAAAATACATATATCAACAAATACAAAGAACACATTCACTAAGCCAAACATACATATTTAGCATTTGATTTCTGTATCAGGATTTTATGATTTATAAAACATTCATGAAATCAAAGGGTTGAACTCTAGGCTTAGTTTGTAGCGGTGCCTTAGAAAAAAATACCAGGCAAACTCTTAACAGCATCTTTGCTATTGTTCAAACACTGGGCAAAAGTGTTACTAATAATCCACTATCTATATTTATTTAAAATAAACACAATTGTAAATGAAACATAGATGGTTCACAAGTTGAAGAAACATTGTGGCTAACAGAAAGGCTACATATCAGGCAATATACTGTCTTATTAAACAAAGTGGTACCCTCAAAGTATGTCAGTCTAAATGCAGGCCACAAACTTACACATACTAAAAAGGAATTAAAATGTGTCAAATTCCACCAGATAACTAAACCTTGAAGAACCATATGTTTTTTGAAAGGTACTTTAATTGAAATAGCATCTCTCCCTTTTCTTATTATTGTTCATGATGTATTAATGAGCAGTTTACAATGTACAATGTAGACACCATTTTTCACTGTATTAAGTGCAGCTTAAATGCCATGGGTGTGTCCATTTACTTACCAGAGACTGAGGTATACTTAAGGAAGATGTTGTCACACAATATTTTGGGTTTCTGATCACAAGAAACTATGTAAAGTCTGATACTTAAATGAGAAACCACCATATCCCGAACTCCTGGGCTAGACTGGGACATTTATATTTTATTATGAAATTTATTTGCCACCCATCTTGTATTCAATGACTCAGGGCAGCCAAACGTAAGTTTTAGAAAAATACCATATAATAAGGCAATGACAAACCATATCTATATTATTGTTAAGAAAATAAAAATGTGATCTAATCTCCAGGCAGGAGTTGAATCTGATGCAAAAGAACTTTGTATAAAAATGGAAAAAAGCAGTCAATTTATTGTTTGTACTTTGATATGCTGTGCGGGATTTGTAATTAATTTAACTCTCTTTCTGTGTGCGTAGATATTTTTGGACAACAATAACAACCTGTAGAGTAGAATAGGCATCTATATTTTATTCATTTTCTTTTCTTTTAGAATGTCAACTGTTATTTTTTTGTCCTATTTTAAAAGCCAGATGGCTTTTCAGCTTTTAGCCTATTATCTCTTTTTAGAATTTGCCACAATATATTCTGATTTCGCTGATTTCTATGTTTTTCCTCTCAATGCTGATGTCTCATCCTTATAAAAGGCTGTCTCTTGACAGCTATCCTGTGGCCATGAATTCATCCTAATTTTTCTTTTTCATTGAACTGACTTAGGTCCTGAGACATCATATCAGATAATATGATGAACTAGTTGAGAGGGTCTCTCTTTTTGATGGCAGCATTCCAACTATGGATTTTCTTCCCAATAAGCTGCTACCTACTTTATGGCTTTTCAGTACATTGGAAGGGCCTCTGAATTTAATTAAATACTACCAGATCTTATTCATCAAAATTGCATTTAAGAAGATGAATCCATTGTATGTTGCTCCTAGCCATTTATGTTTACATAGAAAATTCCCAATCCAGTGAATAATGTATTTCTCCACCTTGTTTTCTAGAAGCTTATTTGTTGTTTGTTTTAATCAATTTGTATACTGGTTGATTGTCAACAAGTCTGAGAAAAACATAAGATTTGTAAAATAATTAAAACAAAATAATAAAATAATAAATAAACAATGGGGCAATAATAAAACAAGAAATATGTTGGTTGGGTAGCTATACAAAGTTATTTAATAAAGTAAGCACACACACACACATACAATACTCATTTCTTTGTTGGTTATTAAAAGATTGTAAAGTCCTTTTAATATACATGCATTTGGATATTTTATAATGCTGGGCTTTAACCATTCTTTTATTGATTGCTACTTTTTCTCATGTTGCCTTATTTATATACTTTATTGTCAACAATTTAACATTTTAGTTGTACTGAAAAGCAGTACAAGGGAAGAAGAGTAAAAACTCATTAAAGAACTAAGATTGTGAAGGTGACTGGGATGGTGATACTGCTTACAAGAAAAGGTTGGATCAGGAAACTGAAATTAGTCCATCCTAATTCTAATACTGAAGGGATGACATGATTTATAAATGGAAATGCCTATAATTATGGCATTTTTAACTTCTCCATCAAGGACAGCATAGGCATGTTACATTGGCTCTCATGAAAATATGTTTAGTCAAATATGTTTAGTCATTTCAAAATGGGTAAAAAAGAATCATAAACCATACTTTGTCTCCTCATTACAAATTTATTATAGCAAGTACATTTATGCCTGCCAACATTTCTAGTATGATGTGAGCCTTGTTGACTTAACAGGTCTAACTTGTGATTTTCCCTGACTCCCTCTTTCCCTCCCTCCCTCAAAGGCATATGAGCCCAGAAAGGTGCAGTCCTGTTCCATGTGTGCATTAGTGTGTGTGAGTGAGTGTGTGTGTGTGTGTGTGTGAGAGAGAGAGTGTGTGTGTGCACACGTGCAGTATGAATAATATGCACTGATGCAATTACTGTGCAGACAATTTAGCAAGCTGCCTTTTATTAGAAATACTATATATTATTTTCCCCCAGGGAGTGGATCTGAAATCTTGAATGAAAAAAGAAAGTTAGCTCACAGGTTAGAGATACAAGGGTAAAAACATTTTCTGTGTTTGAAAGTAAAAATAGGACTTCCAGCACACCTGGACTTTATCTGAAACACTATGCAGAACAATTGTCACTATGATGATAATGTGGCACAAATTTTCTTTTACTACATCTTACATAAAGTAAGATGAATGAGACTCTCTGTGAGCATGTCTTTCAATGTAGAAAGGTTTCTGACTAGCATGGGGAAAGGGCTGTCTTCTTCCTTTCTTTCCAGTGTCTTACTATTGTCCCATCCAGTTGCACCCTAAACTGTTCTGCCTATGAGCAGAAAGACAGGAAATAATAAATAACACCACCAACATTTATAATTTCAGCCAAAGTTATAGAGGAATTCCAGATGGCTGCTCTTCAAGTCTGAAAATCAGTTTCCATGGACATTTATCATATATCTGAGCATCTTATTAATGCAGGGAAAAAAGTCTCCTATACATTCTGTTACAGTCTGAAGGTTAAATCACTGGGTTCATTTACACAAATTATTTCTCAAGGCAGTAGTAATTAATACCTTGCTGAGACATTTTCCAGCATTACTCTGAATGGATGAGGGTTACACCTGGGTTCTGTGCAATTTCTGGCATGTGTTTATATTGCATCAAGAAATGGAAAAAAATACTAGAAAGTTTCTTGAAACAAAAACATTTGTCTCTCAGATGTATCATGGAATAAACCCTGGGCAAGGAACCAAGATAAGTAATTAGATTGGCTGTATTCCATGTTTAAGAAATTTGCTCTAGGTCAAAAATACTGGTCTTCTCTTTTGGAAAAAAAGTTGCAACCTCCTAAAATTTGTACCTAATTTAGAGATAAAACTAGAATGCTCGTCTTGTTCTGATTTATTTTACCAATTGTGAAACATTGGATGCATTTTTTTTGTTCATTAAACTAGTATTTTGGCTTCCATTTAATGATGATTCATGATTCCAATTCATGATGATTCTAAGACTGGTAAGTAACATCCAGGCTAGGCTGTCAGAAGATATGTTACATGTTTGGATCCGAGTCATAATTGTCTATTAAATTTGTCATTTTATATCTTATTCTTTAATCCAGACTCCAGTATCAGCACCCAGATTTTAGAAGGTATGCTGGCCAGTTAGTCAGAATTTATTCCCTTGGCCTCCTTAGTTTTATATTTGTCCATTTTTCTCTAATTGAAAATTGAAAAACCTTAATAATTCCTGGTTGAAACCTGAAAGTCATTGTTATGAAAAAAACTATTTTTATAGCATCTTAAATGGGGAACTATTCCTTTCATATTGAGGAAAAAGAAATAAAAGCAATAGGACTTCGTGCCTTCATTTCTGTTAAGGATTAAATCTAAATGTGCTTTTCTTTTTGACCCTAAGACACATACTGACTTAAACTGATTCAAACCACCAATGTGTTTATCTTAATTAATATAACTTATGTAAGAGCTGAAGAAGTAGTATTGTATTTGTGTGCATGCATATGTATATAAATCTATAGATTTATAGATAATAACTTCATAATAATAATTTCAGTCTATTTCTTTTCTCTTTATGCTACTGGTATAGTTATATTGACACATAATTCAGTGGGTTTGAAACAAACATTACATGCCCTTAATGGTCTGCACTAATTAATCATTTTCTGAAAAGATGAAGATTTTGAAAATACTGACATTTGCAAAGTACTCTAAAGCCTGTATCTGGAAGATGAATGTGTGTGAACTAGATCAGGACAAACTATTCAAAGTGTTCAAAATTTCATGCTGTGGGTAGCTGGAAGGCACACTCTGTCTACAGTGTGTATTGTAGAGCACTTAAAACAATGTAGAACACTCATTTCTGGGTATGCAAGCTTTTTATTTCTCTAAAGACGCTCTATATGTACTGTGGCAGTTAAATTATTTATTGGCAAAACTCAAATACTGCTGCTTATTGGAGCTCAGATAAGTCCTCTTAAATAAGGCTGCCGCTTGGAGGTCTTTAAAAAAAAAAAAGATCACACATCTTATATGCATGACTCCAGAGTCACATTTGTGAGTTGGGTGGCTGTATAAATTGTAACAAACAAACACATACTGCCAGGGTACCTGTCTAGATGGCAAAGCCAGGTTTTTAACACCTCGTGAAAGGCAAGCAGTCTTGGGACAAGCCTAATCTGAAGGGGGCTTTTTTTCTAGAGAGTGGGTATCATTGGCAAAAAGACTTTAGATACCTAAATCTCTCTACTGGATGCAACCTGAAGCATGCTTCCTGTAATATATCTAAGACACTTCTATCAAAGTTTCTGAAAAGGATATTAAGTTTCTTGGAAGGTAGCAAATATGTTGAGAATCAGGCATAATTACAATAGAAATTAAGATGTGGATCAATATCTTAAATTTCTACTCAAAATTATCCTTTTTCCAAACCAGTTTGGTTTCCTTTTAGTAATAATAATTTCATTTCTAGCTCAATGACACCTCACCCCCCAAAGAAAGACCTCTGGTCTCAAATCTTTAAAATTATCTAAATCAGTGTATGTAGTTCAATTGAAAATTTGAATCTAAAAAATTCAGAATAGAAAATAAAGAGCAAAAATTGCTTCAGAAATGAAACTTTTTAAAAGTTTTTAAAAGTTACTTAATATATAACTAACCAACCATTAACCTGGTACAAAGATTCCTCAAAATAATAAAAAAGGCTACAATCATCTAAGTTTCCATGAAGATGGACTAAACTTATTTTTCTTCACAATAATGGAGAAAAGGTTTTTTTCCAAAAAGCAAGATTTTCACAGTTTGGTGAAATGTATGTATATGGAATAATAGAGTAATATTGACTATACTAACCTTTCCCAATTTGGACTACAATTCCCCTCCATCCAACACTTCTGAGTAACACCAGTGCGGGAAGAGTGGTGGGCTGGAATTTCAAGGAATGCTAATATTTAGGAATGCCTATGTACATGAAAAACATTCCTAAACTTGTTGCAAAAGGGAAAATAAGGACAAAAAAGAGATAGCGATTGACTAGGAACCGTCAGTTGCAGCATATGTCAGTCATTTAATAAAGTACAGTGATCCAACAAACATGAATCTGAGTTGCTGATTAAGAAGAAGAAAAGTGTGTTGTATATAGCAAACAGAACCCATAATCAAAGAGCTACAAATAACCCAATGTGCCAAGGAAGCTTGATGTATCAGAGGATTCATTATGGTTCACTAGAAACACATCTTCTCCCTCTTCACAAGCACAAAAAGTCAATCAGCATCTTTCAATTGACTATTTACAGTAATTACTTAATGCTGATAGGAAGCATGAACAAAAGATCAAAATAATTTTTGTAGAATGGAAGTTTTTACATTTCATTGGCAAATGTGGATTCAGATGATAAGAATAAGTGATCTCTGCTGGGCTTGTAGTGCATGTAAAGAAGAGATAAAGACATACAGGTATCCCATCCTGCTATTACCACTGGAATCTCAAAAAGATCCATGGAAATGGTCTGGACCAACTGTACTGAGGCTAAACAAACATAAATCTGAAGAACTGAAGCAGCTTCTTGAATGAGAAGTGAAATGTCTTCAAGGAAAAACAAAGTCCTGTTGCCTTTTGAAAAAGCATCTTTGGAACAAGGATAAATCAGGTGTGCTGTCTGCTTCCTTCCACAAGCCCATTTAAATAACATGTCATCTTGTAAAACACAGAGCTTGAGAGATGATGTTCTCTATCCAGCTACAGAAAGACCAATAATATGTAAAATGGGAGTGGTGGAGCTAACTGAGAAGAAATATTTTAAAATGGCTAGATACTTTCTCAAATGAAAGACAGAATATCTACAGTTGCAATCCTACAAAACCACACTGAGAGTCAATCGTTTTGAATTCAATGGAATATGCTTATAGGTAAATTTGTATAGATATTCTGCTCCTGGCATATTAGATGAGGAAGGGAAGTAGAACAAGAATTCAGAAATGTATTTTTAAATAAGGGTATTTAGCTTCAGATCTGAGGCAATATCATGGTGTGAGGGAGAGTTCTTTCAAGGACTGGATACACTACTATAGCATAGCAGGTAACTGTACACAATAGGCTGTTGCTCTGGGTTAAATCTACCGTTTTAGACCTTGTAAGTTGATGTAGCCACATAAATACATCTTTAACATCCAGTCCTTAAAATGAGCAAAAGTCTCCAAGTCTATGAAGTGGCTTTAGCCTTTGCCTTCCTCTAAAGGTTCTTGAACATGTTCGAATTAGGTGCTGCCTCAGTATAGTTGCTTCTTTCTTTTTTGCTTGCTGCCAAGGTTTAGGCCAAGTTCCAAGCATTGCTGTTAAGCAGTATTACTTTTGAATACTCTACTCAGTCCAAGCTAAACTCCAGGCTTTGCATCAGATTCCAAGCCAAACTCCAGGAATTCCACCAAGATATGCTGCTTACAGCTTGTGGTCCTGGCAGTTGACTGACAGAGGTCTTGCCTGCTTCTAATAGTTGTAAATTTCCAGCTGCTTGCCTCCCACTTCCAGTCTGCTTGTTGTTTTGTTATCTCCTCTTGTCCTACACACTCCACACACTCTGATTTATCATTTGCTTTTGTAGGCTAAGGGTAGAGTTGGGTTAGGATGCTTATCTATATTGTTCTGCTAAATGCCAAGGTGTAACTCTATTAACCAGGCAAGTGGAAGGCCAGGTGTGGGTGCTTATGGATGAGGAGTGAGTGAACTGATGAATGAACCCATCTCTCAAGTTTCTGGGGCTGTAAACTTTTAAAGTCCTTTGGGAAAAGACGTGAATTGAATTTTAGGAAAGGGGGGGAGGTAAGAAGTTTTTCTACTGGCTGCAGCTGGTTTTCCCAAATGCAGATAGCAGTCCCAACTTCACTTCCTCACACATGGACTACTGTAGACCAATTCCTGATCTGAAATCCTGATCATCAGTCCACTGTGAAACAACACACATTGGGTTCTTCTGTGTCTTCGCTCTAAGCCATATTTGTCTTAACCCTTTCCTTAATCTTATATTTTACACTCTGTTCACTGAAACCTAGAACTTTCCTTTCCTTGAAGCTGGATTCAGACTAAGACCTTGCTGATTAATTTAATTGAAAAGGCCACTCCTGCTTTTGACCTCAAATAATTAATGACTTTGGTAGAGTATGTGAGGCTAAGAGAATGGAAGAATAGTTTAAAAAAAAAAAAAAGGATGGTCTTAGAGAAACAAGTATAATAGGGTTTCAGGCAAATTAGGATTTTCAGACAAATAGTTTTTTAGAGAGACAACTCTCAGTATGCAATTCATGTAAAATAGTAGTTGATGGAAATTTACATTTGCATTTACTAGAATTTGATTAATAATAGAATGACTCTTTAATTAGATCCAATTACTACATAATCTGGCAAGGAACATTTGTACTTATATTTCACTTCATTCTGTTTTTTTAAAGGAAGGCGGAAAGTTAAGCGTTCTGGAGCTTATTAAAATAATGCCTGGGAATCACATGCCACCTAGCTAACTTCTCTCTCAACTTAAATTATAAAATATGTAATTGGAAACACACGGTAAAAAATACTTTGTGTGAAATGACTTCCAGTTATCTTCCTCACCCACATTACGATATAGTATTCAGTAAACAAAAAATTTGCTTAATTCTTGCAAGTGTTTCAAATTCTCTCAGTTACAAAAAATAGGGGGGAAGGGGAAATCCAAATGTTACTTATATAACCATATAGGCACTAAAAAAAAGCTAAATATTACTTCTACAACTATATAGAAACTAAAAATAGTGCAATACTGTAACTTTGCATATACTTTTTTTAAAAAAATCACCACATTTTAGGGGAACATTTCTAAAATTTCCAACTGCTGAGCCAAAAAAATACAAATAGGAGGTAAACATCTTACATCTTGAATGGCACTGGTGTCTTGGCAGAAATGATTCAGACAGTAATCCTAGCAGTTAACATTCTATTTCTGCTACTCTCGATTTTAATCATTATTTGTGAACAGGTACCTGTATCTGAATGGTATGGAACCAACCTGCTACTTATGAATACTTTCTGCTCTCCACAGACTTCATCCCAGGGCCTGAACCCAAACTCCGGAAGGTCCAACACCAGAGCATGGTTGCCACAACCGTTTTCCCTCATGTAAATAATGAGTTAGGACAATTAAACAACATGGATTCTTGGCTATTAATTTCATAATTACAATTCCGCACAAAAAAGAACATGCTTTGAAAGTAGTACATTGCTCAAAAAAATAAAGGGAAGACTTAAACAACACAATGTAACTCCAAGTCAATCACATTTCTGTGAAATCAAACTGTCCACTTAGGTAGCAACACTGATTGACAATCAATTTCACATGCTGTTGTGCAAATGGAATAGACAACAGGTGGAAAGCATAGGCACTTAGCAAGACATCCCCAATGAAAGAGTGGTTCTGCAGGTGGTGACCACAGACCACTTCTCAGTTCCTATGCTTTCTGGCTGATAGTTTGGTCACTTGTGAATGCTGGCGGTGCTTTCACTCTAGTGGAAGCATGAGACAGAGTCTACAACCCACACAAGTGGCTCAGGTAGTGCAGCTCATCCAGGATGGCACATTAATGCGAGCTGTGGCAAGAAGGCTTGCGTAGTTTCCAGAGCATTGAGGCTCTAGCAGGAGACAGGCCAGTATATCAGGAGACGTGGAGGAGGCCGTAGGAGGACAACAACCCAGCATCAGGACCGCTACCTCCGCCTTTGTGCAAGGAGGGAGAGGAGGACCACTACCAGAGCCCTGCAAAATGATCTCCAGCAGGCCACAAATGGGCATATGGCTACTGAAATGGTCAGAAACAGACTCCATGAGGGTGATATGAGGGCCTGACATCCACAGGTGGAGGTTGTGCTTACAGTCCAACACTGTGCAGGACGTTTGGCATTTGCCAGAGAACACCAAGATTGCCAAACTGGCGCCCTGTGCTCTTCACAGATGAAAGCAGGTTCACACTGAGTACATGTGACAGACGCAACAGGGTCTGGAGACACTGTGGAGAACGTTCTGCTGCCTGCAACATCCTCCAGCATGACCGGTTTGGCAGTGGGTCAGTAATGGTGTGGGGTGGCAATTCTTTAGGAGGCCGCACAGCCCTCCATGTGCTTGCCAGAGGTAGCCTCACTTGTGAGACCATATGCTGGTGCAGTTGGCCCTGGGTTCCTCCTAACGCACGACAATGCTAGAGCTCATGTGGCTGGAGTGTGTCAGCAGTTCCTGCAAGACGAAGGCATTGATGCTATGGACTGGCCCACCCATTTCCCAAACCTGAATCCAATTGAGCACATCTGGGACATCATGTCTCGCTCCATCCACCAATGCCACGTTGCACCACAGACCGTCCAGGAGTTGGGGGATGCTTTAGTCCAAGTGTGGGAGGAGATCCCTCAGGAGACCATCCGCCACCTCATCAGGAACATGCCCAGGGGTTGTAGAGATATCATACAGGCACGTGGAGGCCACACACACTACTGAGCCTCATTTTGACTTGTTTTAAGGACATTACATCAAAGTTGGATCAGCCTGTAGTGTTTTTTTCCACTTTAATGTTGAGTGTAACTCCAAATCCAGACCTCCATGGGTTGCTAAATTTGAATTACATTGATAATTTTTGTGTGATTTTGTTGTCAGCACATTCAACTATGTAATGAACAAAGTATTTAATAAGAATATTTCATTAACTCAGATCTAGGATGTCTTATTTTTGTGTTCCCTTTATTTTTTTGAGCAGTGTATATTTTAGGGCAGTGGTCACCAACTGATGGGCCAGGGACCACTGATGGTCTGCGAGAAAATTTTGGTGGTCCACAGAGAAATGTCACTGTCAAAGTACCACCCAAAGCAATTAATCCAGGCTGTGGAGGAACACAAGGCTGCACCACCCACATGGTCCACGGAAACACAAGGCTTGTGTCACTTGCATTGCACACAACATTAGGTGGTGGGGGGAGGGGGAAAGGGTGGAGGGGGGAACTTGCCCCACTTGCCTCACGCGCCTGGCCTGGCCACCGGGCTGCTTCTTTCTTCTTCTGCTTTTAGCTGCATGCAAGGAAAACAACAAAAGTCATTCTTTGTCTCCCCCAAACTCTGCCAGAAATGAGTCTTTGGGACCCTGCAAGGCATCCTGCTCCAGAGGCTGCACCAGCAAAGACTCATTTTTGGTGGAGTTTGGGGGAGAGAAAGAAAGACTTCTGCTGCTTCCCTTGCATGAAGCCAAAAGTCTCTTTCTCCCTCTCTCCTGAGAATGGAGCTTGAGACGGTATCCTGTGATCCCAAATAAAGAATGATTGATCTGTAGGAAAACAGGCTTTTTTCCTGCAGACTTTTTTGGGCATTTTCCCAGGATCTCTGGTCCACGGGATTTAAAATTATGAGTTTGGTGGTCCCTGAGGCCCAAAAGGTTGGTGAGCCCTGTTTTAGGGTATGTAATATTTATCTTCAAGGAGCCCAACTCATACAGATAGCTAGAACATTGTTCTATAGTTAATTCTGGTTACGTTGTCCTAGGACTAGCCCAACGTAGGGCACTTTTTATTGGTACAGGACCTCATTTGCTCTGTTGAATAGCTGGAAGATTGTAGGATATCTTTTGATTATGTAGGGGGCAACCCTAGTAGATTATGTAGGGGGCAACCCTTGGGCCATTTGGGGGGGGAATTTAAATGAAAGAAAGACAATGCAATGTATCTAGGGAACAGATTGCTATCTCCTTCCTTATCCTCTCACTGCTTGAAATCATGTTGTTGAAATTGGGTCTAGTTCTCAGTGTGTCACAAGAATGGAGCAGGTGCATAGCTGCATAATAAATGTTTCCACAAAAGGATTCTCTAAGTGATTTAAGTCACACATTGTACAAGAAAATCTTTAAAAATCTCAAGTCAAGTGGAACCCAGAGGAAAATCCTTTTGCAACTGCAAATTCTGGACTTACTCAGATGCTGAGAAACAGCCAAATCTATTCCCCAAACTAATTCTTCACAGAATTAAACTCTGCAGTTCTGTAATTCATATAATAATACCTGACTAAAGAACAACGTTTCTCTGTTTAGAAGTATGACCTTCAGGAATGGGGCAAAAATACTCCTGTACATAATGATTGTTTGACAGATGCCTAGGTTTATTTGTCATTGAGGAACTAAATATGTATCTAGCTGTAATCTTTCAAGTTGTAGATTAAACTACAGAAAATAAAATAAAACTACAGAATCCCTAAACATGAACAAGAAAGGAATTTTAATCTTGCATTCTTTGTAATATACTAAAGTTCCATATTATTTTGTATATAATAGCAATTAATCAAATTATTCTGATGCCCATCAGTAGGAAGAGTATAGGTCAGATGTGTATAGTGCCTCAGGACAACTAGATAAAAGAAAGAGAATATCACAACTCCTGCTTCTTCTAGTGTTTCTGATTTTACTTAAATGCATTTACCTTTTGCTATAATTATATTTGAATAGTTAGCCTAGAGAAGCCAGAACAGATATGCTCCTTGACGGTAAAATTGGGTCCATGGAGTCATACATTCAACTTAAATGAACTCAAAATTCCCCAACTGTAAGTGCTTATCAGAAAACATACAACATGCAACCAGGTTATACACCACTATGGTGGTAGAAATAATAAATTTCACAGCCATACATAGTTATGAGCCAATTGAAATAGGTGCTAGTTCTGTACAGAACACCCCAGAGAAATAGAATGTTTTCTTCCATGCCTTAGACAACATGTTCTTGTATCAAATTTGGCACTTGCATTTCCTCACACATAGTTCCTACAGCCAATCCATCTAAATTCCTCCATATATTATTGGGGAATGCAATCTTTTTGGGGACTACATTGGTCACCCATTCTCCTTAACCTAAAAAAAGAGAATTAAGACATATTTCTTCAGTCAAGCCTTCAAATTTGGGGATGCTTTAATAGTGTTTAGCACAAACTTAAAATATGTGCAGATTTTAAAAAGATTTATGTGGCTTCTGCTGTATTTTTGGTTTTTAACATTGTTAAAAGGATTTCTTTTTTAAAGGTTTAAAGATTTCCTTTTTATCCTGCCTTTATATAACACAAGGTGGTGAATATACATAATATTCATTCATAATTTGTTAAAAATAATACTTGGAAATGTAGTGGAAGAACAGGCTAGACACTCCTGCCACCAGGAAAGGAATGGATCATTTGATGTTTTGCTGCTGATCAAAGGTTTTAAATTATTATAGAGTAGAAAATTCCAGGGAACTTAATCTTCCATGTGCGTAATATAGATTAAACATGAGGAACATCATTTTGTGATAGAATAAAATAAATTTTATAAATGAATATTGAGATTATATTTTTATTATTATTTTTACTATGTCAGGACCTGAATGCATAACCATAGGGGATAAGGTTAACTACGCAGAAACAAATGTTCTTTTCCCATAAAATTATCTTTTTTGTCTATAGATCATCATCATAATCAACATAAATTGCTACAATAAATAAATCCAAACATTGGTATAGCATCTTCTGTACAATGAATACATGCAACTAATAATGAACCTGCAGACATTAAATAATTTGCTAGATAAGATAACATCTGTCAAAAAAAAAATGTTTTCCTAAGCCAATCAAAAAGGGTAATAATTCAAGGATAAATGCTGATTGCGCAAACTATCTACAAGCATAAATCATAATAAAATAATTAGCATTCCATGTGCTCTATGAAGTCATATAAGATAAATGAGTTCAATTAAGGATAATCTATTGCAGCATACAGATTGGGAATATTGGGTGTTTTCCAGTTTACAAGGGGAAACGAAGCTATTGCCAATGCTTTATGATTGAACTTCACCTCTGCACTAACCTCTGAAACCTCCAAACTTCCAGAGCCAATTTGGAGGTCACATAGATTTCCCCTCCAGGCAGACCTGGGAACAGCTTGGAATTCTTATTACAGTTATTACCTTATGGCAAATTATTTTTATATCAATCCTCTCCATTGCCAAGTAATATGCAAAGCTTGTTCATAGTAAGGTTATATTACTATATTATCACAGACAATCTATGCATAAAAATACATCCCTAAGAGTTTCTGCTGTCTCTTGGAAGAAGATTTTATTCACCACATACTATACTGTCAATATTTCATTGTGCTGGCAACATGATTCCCAACTTAACTGGGCTAAAATATCACTTATGTAGAACCCTGTGCTATATTGATTTTTTTTTTTTCCATACAGCAATGAAACTAGAGTATTTAATCTCATTCACAGAATATCTTTTATCTATTAATTCCTCACTCCTGTATATTTTACTAAGTCTTTCTGGATTAATAAAACATGGACTAAAAATTGGGGATTTCAAATTCAACCAAGCTTTTTCAGAAGCAGCTACGTTTCTTTATACTTTGTATGGTCTTTTTCACTATTATTAAAAAGTGTACTTGATGCATCAAGATAGCATTTCTCAAAAGAAAAATAACTCTGAGTTTAAGACAATTCTCTTCCAAAGGAAAATTAGATAAAAAAAAAAAAGTTTCAGACTTTCAAACTCATCTACCTATATTGCTACATTCTAAGCAAATATAGGGTTGGGGTTTGTTGCTGCCACCTATCTGGATTTAAAAAAAAACTCCCCAAACTAGTCTACAACTCTGAGAATCCCTGAAGGTATCCCAAATCATAACCAAATCCATGCAACCCTGCTTAATTTCCAAACCCAGACAAGTTTGGCCAAGTGCTATATGTCATGAAATCCTTTAGGGGGCAATGTAAACAGCATCATTCCCCAGCTGCAATTCTTCAATATTTTTTCATGGATTCTTCTATTATCTAACAAGAATGGAAAAATGAAAGAGCTGCACAGTATCGTCTTACTGTTAGCTTTAGAAACAGGCACTCTTTCTGTCTATATAATACAAAACTAAGGTACATGTAGTGGTGTATGATAATCTCCCTATTCTTGAATGTGACAGAAAAAGCTGCTTCAATGCTCTTTATATGAAGTTATATATTAAATCCATAAGATAATTCATTCCTTTAATATAGTTTAATGTCAACTCTATTAACCATTGTTTGTCTGTCATTTGTCTTTCAAAACATTCTGTCCTTATAATTGCTTATGTAGAGGAAAGGACAGAAGAAAATTTCCAGCAAGAAATTTATCTTTAATTACAATATTGCACTTTTATATAAAATTAGGTCAATGTTTAAAGTCTGGTTATATTTAAATAAAACACCTTTTCTCACTCAAGCTATGCACAAAGAAAATCAAACTAGGCTCTCTTGAATGTCCCAAAAATATCAGATATATGATTAGTTGGAATATGAAAGCACCCTTTGCTATGTCCATATCAAATCTCAAGACATTTTTGCCCTCAGATGTCTGCCTGTTCATTTTAGTTTAGTCCTCTATGGCCCAATTCAATATCTACTGAATTTGTCAGTGTGTGGTGTGGGGAACAGAGCATTAGACTGGGCATGAATGAGTGATAATTTACACTTAATACTCCATGTTTTACATCTGACCACAATATTTTTTAAAAAGTTTAAAATCTGCCCACATCCCAAAAAGGGAGAATACCATTGGTCTAATTATAAGAAATACAACATAATTTAAATTCTCTGTTGTTGTTTTTATTGGCTTTCTTGTTGCAGCTATTTTTAAACACAGCTTAATGTCATGTTCAACCTAGGGATCTAGCTTTTCCATAGTACATTTCAGCACTCTCTGCTAACTCTTCATCAAGAGATAGAGGCATGAGATGAGAACAAACAGAAACAATTTCTAGAAAGAAAAGCTGTTCCTTGTACTTTTCCTAAAGTAGCCTCCTCATTTTATCTGTCATCAGGCTCTTTTCTGTTGTGACAAGCTCTTTACTGCTTGCTTAGATTTGCTGCCACTTTTCAAAGGAAAAAAATAAAATAAAAAGGACTACTGCCATTTACTAACACTGACTACAGGATTTTGTGTACATCAAAGCAGAAAAGCTTACAAGCACAATTTAATGCTTAAACTGGCTATTATGATTATGATAAAAGTAAATCAAATCTGTTTCAAAGAGAATATTATTAGGTTATTAACCTTTCAAACTTTGTAGTGTAGATTCTTAGAACTAACTCCCCTCCTTTCTAGAAATATTGATAATTGCAAGATAGTTATGACCTTACTGAACCAAAATAATGAACACCATAAAAATATTTCATTTGGGTTTAATTATCGGTGATTGGTGATCAAGGTGATAGGTATTTACTTGCTATTTCAGAGTGATCCATTATTGCAAGCTGCAATAGAAACCTCCAGAGAATCCCAGACTATAATATGCTGAGAAATAAAAACGTTCTGGAAAAATGCACTGGCAAACCACTTTCCTATGCTTGCAAAGAAAACCACTTGAATGTATCCATGAGGTTTTACAAGGAGTCTGACCTGAAGGCGACTCAATAGATTTCTTGCAATGCCCACTGGGCTGCAAGAAAGCTTACAGAAAAAATATTTCCTAGTAGAAAAGAATAGTAGGGATAGTAGAAAAGAATCATAAGATGCATTTCCTCTGGGATGATCAAACTCTGGCATAGAATATAGGAGGATGAGACAAATATAGTCCTTTACTGCAAAAATTCATCCTAAATTGTCCAATACTCTATATCATATTTAAAATGAATAATTTAATATTATATTCTAATAAGATCAAAAGCTTTCTTATTATCACTTAAGAGCCAGGTTGCATAGTAGGTTACCTGTGTAACTATAGTTATACTGGTTGAGAATACTCCTAATTTTCAACCTGCAATTTACAAATCTAGTTGGAATACTATAAAGATTGAAACCATTCAGCTTCAGCACAGATACTACTAGAGACACATTTTATTCAAAAAATTGCATTCTCTCAAGCAGCATATACTAGCTGGATCTTATTGTCATGGCAATATCTGAATAAAGCATGCCAGCTGAGAAAGCCAATAACAAAGTCTCCTTTTAAAATGTATTAAGAATAAACTGACCTTTTACTTATGTCTTTTCTTAGGAATAGATGTATATGTAGGTTGCTAACAGCTGATTTCAGGGGAGTACATTCAGCAGAAAAGCAAGTGGTAAGGTCCATGTCAAGAAGTACATACAAAAGTAAAATAAGTACAAAAATCTTGATAATAGACAGTAGAGTTCCTTAAGAATATGTTGAAGGCCTTTTCTTTATACTTATTCTGACATGATTTTGACATGTAATGTACAAAGTAGTCATTGCTGAATTATTTTTTTGCTACTTTGAACTAGCAACACAGACTTTGCTTCAACGCAACACAGTTTTTGCTAGTCCTGCCCTGTTTAAAGTAAAATTATATAGTATTACAGATAATCTTCAATTTTTGATCATAATTGAGTCTGCTATTTTGGTTATAAATTGTGTCAATTGTTAGGTGGGTCACTATGGAACTGCATCTGATTTTAAGGTCTTTTTACGGTGAACATGGTGAAAGTGTCAGTTGTTAATTGGACCCATTGTTTGCTATGAGGCATTTTTCACCAGAATCTGGAAGCAAATGTTGGTGTCTGGCAAAAACATGTTAAAATATGGCCGTCTGACTGCAGGCCAAATGACAAGGCTTCAAATGCTGCATCAGGGGGAAGGCTTCATTAGAATTTTGAATCAAGTTGCTTTTTCAGGGTCCGTTGTAACTTTAAATGGTTGATAAGAAACTGGTTGTAAGTCGAGGATTAATTAATTACAAGAAGACATTTTACCTGGAGAAAGTGGAGAATGTACCCAGAAGCTCTCTGAAAATAATAATAATGCTAAATCATAAGGTTCTAAGTCAATATTGAGACAACACAGAAACAAAAATTAAATTCAATTTTTAATATTATTCTTATCTTTGGCCGGTGTTTTGGATTATGAAATGAAATGGGAGTTATCATTCCACCTATGACATAGAAAATATATTTTCAGTACAGATGCTTGTTATTCTTTCTGACTTAGTCAAACCAAACTAATCATAACAGACTTTTTTTAAAAAAAACAAACAGAAATTGTGTTTAAAATTCTCTCCTAAAATATTTTAAACTTGTTTCCTTAGTAGGAAGTCACAAAGAACTGATACAAGATTAGCATCACAATTCTATAATGATTTTTTTAATGAAAACATCTATTATTAACTAACTAACTCTCTCTCTCTCTCTCTCTCTGTATATGTTGATTTTATCTCTTTACTCCCTGTGTGACAAGAGAGGAATCACCATGCAAATATCATCAAGGATTTGTAAACAAATTTTCTTAAGAATGTAAATAGTGCATTGCCCTGTGTGCACACATATGCATGTGTTGAAAATTCTCCACAGCTGTAATTTGCAGACAAAGGCTTTTGTTTGAAAAGTTTACAAGAAATGCATATGTAATGCTTGCTGTGACTATGAACATTCTGGTTTAGTTAAACTTCATCATTTGTTTGGGATTTATTTCAGAAGATAAAGTGGCAAAAAGAAAATAAATAATTTTTTCCCATGAAGTTTATAACTAAAATTGTCCTAAGATGCATCAGAAAATCAGAAACCAGGGCGATATTCTGAACAAGACAGCCCCACAAAAAAAGAAAGCAATAGTAGCTGCAAGGCTATATCATATATGACTAAGTTAAGGTGGAATTAAACATTTATGACCCCTAGTTGTGCATTTATTTGCAAAACTGATTGGCCAAGAAGATACATGACCTTTAAAAGCTTGTTTTGTAAAAGCAAACAAAATCCTAACAGATTTCAGTTATTTACAGTGGAGTATAACCCATAAAACATTTTTTTTTATGTAGAGGATTAATATTATTTCCAGAGTAGTTTCCAGCAGGAATTTTCATTGGCATATTTTTGCTATGTAAATTAAGAAAAATATAATGTCTTAATAGCTTTCTGTGATGATGCTGGTTAGAAATTATGGACGTTGTACATCATAATAATGACTCCTAACGATTGCCTCGCAACCTATTTTTTCAAAGTAAGTAACTTACTAAAAGCACATGTTCAGCAACATTACCATACTCTAAAACTACAAGAGTTGAAAAAAACATCTCCCCCTCTCACAAAAGAAGACTCCCTTTTATACCAGACATATTATAGATCTGAAACTAAGAATGGTGTGTACCTACATATTTTTTCAATCTATCAAGCTTATTGTGCTTTACCTAACATTTCTGTTTTGTGGATGGCTTTCCTAAGCATCAGTCACAGTATTTAGAGCAAGCTTTCAAGATTCCAAACATGCTCAATAAGCTAAATTGTTGGAGACTTCTATTACAGAAAATTATACACTTTCTGTCCTCATTGCAAAAGATATGATGTGAAGCTTGTTGAGAGTAAGCATAATATTGTTTGTGTAATAAAAAAATACAGTTCACTTTTACCCTAAAGAGATGTTGTTTTTGTTTCCAGTGTGAAACAAAAGAAAGAAAGCAATAAATCTGTGTACAGTAGAACCTCTGGTCACCACCATAAAGTCATCGTTCCATAACTATGGTGATTTCTTTATCTTCTAATGTTTCATCTTCAGGAATTTCTGGGTCAGGGGTTGTGTTTGACTGCCACCCAAGTATGTGTTCGTGATCAGATTAAAACATTTTGTGAATTTTTTGGTCGGAACCTGATTTGGTCAGGGTCAGAAGCGTTCATGACCAGAGGTTCTACTGTATTCCCCAAAATCCAAGGTAATGAATTGATTTTCTGTTCATTTTGTAAAAAAACTTCTGCCTCATCCTTCTGTTAGCATATTACTGATTATGTCATTATTACTACTATAGTTTTTGGCAGTGCAGTGGCTCAGCGGTAAAGATGCTTGGCTTGGCAATTGGAAAGCCAGCAGCCTAGGTTCAAGACCCCAGCTCCATGGGACAGAGTGAGCTCCCTTTATCTGCCCCAGCTCCTGTCCACCTAGCAGTACAAAAACATACAAATGCAAGTAGATAAATAAGTACCACTTTGGCGGGAAGGTAACAGCGCTCTGTGATGTCATGCCAGACACATGACCATGGAAATGTTTTTGGACAAAGTTGGCTCAATAGCCTTGAAAAGGAGATGAGCAACACACCCTCTAATCAGCAATGACTAGCAGAATAAAATCCATAGGGACTCCTTTATTTTTTATTCTGTTACTATAGCTTACATCTTATTGTTATTTTCTTAGAATCATGTGTTCCTGATGAATTACTACTACTACTACTAGGATTGTGCAGTACTTTGGATCTAGTCTCCAAAAATGGCTTCAGAGAAGGCATGAATAATTTTTTCAACAACATTTTAAAGTAGCTGTGCCTTTTCACAAAATTGTGCAACACCCACAGAGCACAGCCACGTGGACCTCTAAAAAGATTTACCACTCTTACTGTACTCTTTTGAACACTGAATCTGGAGTTTAGCAGAGGACTAACTAATACAATGATCGCAACCAGAGGTGGTATTCAGCAGGTTCTGACCAGTTCTGGAGAACCGGTAGCGGATATGTTGAGTAGTTCAGAGAACCGGCAAATACCACCTCTGGCCCCACCCCCATCTATTCTCTGCCTCCTGAGTCCCACCTGTTGGCTGGGTCTTTTGTTGCCTTGCAGAAGAAAACAGAGCTGGAAAGCAGGTTAATGGGTTGGGGAGGGAATGGGATTTTGCAGTCACCTTCCTCCTGAAGTGGGGTGGGAATGGAGATTTTACAGTATCCTTCCCCTGCCATGCCCACCAAGACAAACCACAAGGCCAAGCCATGCCCACCAAGCCACGCCCAGAGAACAGTAGTAAAAAAAAATTTTTTTTTAATCCCACCACTGATCGCAACCCATCTCTCTTTATGTCCTAACTGTAGTGTTGCTGGACTGAGGCTGGGGGTCTGTCTTAAATTCACTGTGATATGGTCCTACATGCATACAATTGTGCTATGAATAATATAAAGCTACAATTCAGCAAAATATTTTTTTCTTATTCATGAATGCTCTAATTCTGGATTCCACCCAGCTTTGAATGGAAGCCTTTGGAATGTAAATCCTAGGCTCCTTAGAGGAAATGTCCTTAAGTAGTAATACATTTAATAAGAGTGGCTTCAAAGAAAAATACAGTTTGGAATTTATTACATCTCCTGCTGAGTTTTACAAGAGAGGGATAAAAATTATGAAATATCATTATGTTTAAAAGGGAAATGGTCTCTTCTTCATTTATTCTTTCATATACTCAGATACTTGTCAATGAAACAATTCTTTTAAAATTGGATTCTTTAGTAGAGGAATACCTCAGAGGTATTGCAGGTTTTGTTCCAGATTATCACAATGAATGAAATATTGCAATAAAACCAATCACCTAAATTGTTGGGTTTTCCAGGAACATAAAAATTATGCTTACACTACATTTAAGTTTATTCAGTGTGAAGTAGCATTATGTGAAAACAAAAACAAAAAGCAACTTTGAGCTGTTTCGCCGCATTCCAGGCAGGAAGGGAAACAAAGGTCTCAAGGTAATGATCAAATGAGTCTTTATTCATCCATGCAATGTTCAGATTCAGGTAACAATGAGTAACAAAAAGGAATTAAAGTCAGCTGTGGCACATCTCGTAGCCAGAGCTGTATTTATACACCAGTTAACTACTTAATGAGTTTATCCACCATCCGGTGAACGCTACTGGATCACATCCGGTCACCATGTAACACCCTAAACACCGTGCTTTTTATCCATTAATTATTTCCCCCTATTTACTATACTTGTACAAATAACATATTCTAACATTGTATTTACGCCTATAAAGTGACCCTCCACCCCTCCCAAGATCGTTAGTTCAACAGGCAGCAACCAAATCACTTTGTCTACAACCGCCCGCAGGCTGTAACAGCTCAGCGTGTGACATCAGCAAGGCTCGTTAACTCCATGGAACAGTCGAAGCCCCAGGTTGGGTGATTAACAACACTTCCCCCCTCAATAGCATAGTCTGACATGGCACAACGTGTGGTGTCATGGCTCCAGCATGCCCTGGAGACATGACAGGCGGCCCTTCTTACCAGGACTCTGCCTGCAACATAGGAAAAATATTATTATTACTTACAGTCATGGCAGTTACTCTAATTGCAATGTGGGCCCAGGTTTGTTGGGGGTATGTATTATGGAAACGATGCATTAAATGATCTGCACATTCTTCTGATGCCTTCACCCAGGATGCTTCTGATAAAGGGTAGCCCTTCCAATGTGCTAAATATTGGATACTATTCCTTCTTTTTCGAGAGTCGAGGATCCCAGCTATCTCAATGTAATCTGTACCATGTTGATAACCCTTTTTTATTTCAGGTACTTCGACCTGGGAGTCAATGGGTTTTAATAAACTGACACGAAACACTGGGTGTATACGGCCCAACAATGATGGTAATTTTAATTCTACTATGACAGGATTGATGGTTTTTGTTATCGGGAATGGACCCAGATATTTGGGCCCTAATTTCTTACCGTTTAATTTCAACTTAATATATTTTGTTGACAGGTATACTCTATCTCCAACCTGGAAAGGTTTATGATCCTGCCGCTTCTTGTCTGCATATACTTCAAAATCGATTGCCGTTTTATTCAGGGCTTTTCTCACATGTATCCAACTAGCTTGTACTTATTGTGCCCACTGTGGACACTGACTGGGTCATTGGGATAGCTATTCAAATCTGGTAATGGACTAAACTCCATGCCATTAGCTACATAGAATGGACTATGTACTCCTGTGTGTACTCCGTTATTGTACACAACTTCTGCAAATGGTAACAGCTCTGCCCATTCTTGTTGTTGATAGGATACGTAAGATCTTAAATATCTCCCCATCATGGCATTTGCTTTTTCTGTGGCGCCGTTCGTGCTTGGATGATAGGCTGAACTTAATCCCTGAGACGATCCCAACAAACGGAGGAATGCTCTCCAGAATTGAGCAGTAAACTGTACTCCTCTATCAGAAATTACTCGTCGAGGGATTCCATGTAATCTATACACATGTTGTATGAACATATTGGCTAGAGATTTAGCTGATGGAAACCCTTTACAAGGTACAAAATGTGCCTGTTTCAAGAATAGGTTGATGATTGTCCATATAACTGTATATCCTTACTGGTTGGCAGTTCCACTATAAAATCCATGGCAATATCCTGCCATGGATGTTGAGGTTCAGACACTGTTCATAACAATCCTAGTGGCTTTCCCAGTCTTGGTTTTGACATTGCACAGACATGACAATTTTTTATATATTGTTCTATTTTGGACCTCATTTTTGGCCACCAAAATTGGCATCGAACTAAATGTAAGGTTTAAAAAAACCCGAAATGCCCAGCTTGTTTGTCATCGTGACATTTTTCCAAAATGTAATTCCAACATTTTTTTGGTACATAAATCCTGTTTCCTTTCCAAGCCAAATTATCTCTATTGGAAATCAAGTCAGCATTACTGATAAGCCATGTATCTGTCTGAGTTGCCTCTCGCAACATATCCTCCTTTATTTCCTTTAACCGTGTAGCCTGTCCCGTATTCCTGATGTAATTTCTGGGATCAGAGGCTGAACAATCACATCTTGAGGTTCGTTGTATTGCGGTAGTCAGGACAGAGCATCTGCCATAAAATTTTGACTGCTTGGTACATAGTGCAGTTGGAAATTAAACCTGATACATAGCCCACCTAACTTGTTTGGGAGATAAACGGCAGGGCGTTTGTAAAGCCTCCAAATTCTTGTGATCTGTCCAGACTTCAAAAAATTCTTTGGTGCCCTCTAATAAATGTCTCCATGTATTTAATGCCCATTTCACTGCAAATGTTTCCTTTTCTCAAATCACCCATCCTCTCTCTGTTGGGGTGAATTTCCAGGACATATAAGCACAAGATTGTAACAGTCCTTGTTCATTTATTTGCAAAAGGACAGCACCAACAGCCACATTGCTGGCATCAGCTTGAACCACATATTTTTTCATGGGGTCAGGATGCTTTAGAATCGGTGCCTGGGAAAACAATGTCTTCAAATTGTCAAACACCTGTTGACATATGGTGGACCACTCCAGCTTTTGACCGGGCATTGGCTTTGTTTTCTGATTCTTTGTTTTTAGTAGTTCGGTTAATGGTAACACAATACTAGCAAACTGTGGTACAAATTGCCTATAAAAGTTTGCAAAACCAAGGAAACTCTGCAATTGTTTACAGGTTTGTGGGGTTTCCCATTCTATTGAGGTCCATTTCCAAACCATTATGGGAAATTCTATATCATAGATAGTCCAATTTACTGCAGTGAAATTCACATTTTGACAATTTCATGTCCAATTTAGCGTCTAACAATTTTCCCAGTACACTTTGTATTAATTTTACATGTTCATCCAAGGTCTGTGTAAATAATTAGGATGTCATCTAAATACACTAGTACTCCACGATAAATCTCATTAATCAACTGCATGAATACTGCGGGGGCATCTTGCAGCCCAAAAGGCATCACCTTAAATTAAAAACTACCAAGGGGACAATTGAAGGTAGCTTTCCACTCGTCTCCTTGTTTAATACGTATCCTATAATATGCTTCACGCAAATCCAACTTCATGAAGATTTTTCCAGCGGCCAATAAGTCACTGATCAAAGGCAGAGGATATACATTATCTACGCATACAGCTTTCAGCCCTCTAAAATCCACACACAAACTCAAGGTTCCATCCTTCTTCTCCCTAAACAATACTGGGGCACCTATATGCGATTGTCCAGGCTGTATGAAGCCACGGGCCAAGTTTTTTATCTAAATAATTCCTCATCTCTTCCATCTCCTTGGGAGTCATTGCGTACATACGAGGTTTAGGTAACCGCACCCCTGGGATCAATTCTATTGCACAATCGGTTTTATGGTGCGGGGGTAGGTGTTCGCATTCCTCCTAACTAAACACTTTTGCGAGATCCAAATACTCAACCAGGTAGGGGAGTTTTCGTTGTTCACCTATGGTGGTTTGCTAATTCCTTTCGTGAATTCTGCGTGAACTCCCCTGGATTTGCCTGAGGGGGATCCGGTCCTACCTCTAGTTGTAAATGACGACAATCACAACCTTAATTAAAATATACTTTATTGCTAAAAAAAAGTGCTAAGCATCACCTGAAACTTCAGTGAATCGTCATATTTTTGCTACTGGAGGGTCTTGTAAAAAAAAGCAGTATTTGTGAAGCTTAATGGAATGAAGAATAGTTGTCCTTGACATCCAACTATTCATTTAATAACCATTCAAAATTACAAGGGCACTGAAAAAAGTGACTTATGACCGGTCCTTGCATTTATGACCATTGCCGCATCCCCGGGGTCACGTGATCAAAATTTGGTAGCTTGGCAAACAGCATGTGGGACATGTGATCACCATTCCCAGCTGCTTCCAACAGCAAAATCAATGGGGAAGCTGGATTTGCTTAACCACCGCATGATTCGCTTAGTAACTGCAGTGATTCATTTAACAACTATGGCAAAAAGGTAATAAGATGAGGTGTAATTCACTTAACAATTGCCTTGCTTAGCAAAGGAAACCTTGTGCTCAATTGTGATTGTAAGTTGAAGACTATCAGTACTTTCTTTTCACCCACAAGAGATACTTGCTCAATAATGTCTTTATAGTGTAGCCACCACAGATTAATATAGCTGTCTTCCTACAATGTGTCCAACAGATGATGCAATAATAAATACTTTTCCAATTAACAAAGTCTACACATTTGACGAAATAAGCTACAGTTTATACTTTTTAATAAAAATGTATTTGTTGGAAAACTTGCCACCAGGCTCCTGATTGCATGCATTATCCATTAGAATATTTATATTAATTATTGGCACATTATTATGTAGCCTAGTTTTAGACAGGCTATTCCTTCTCTGGTTATATTTCCTTTCTATTAGGTGACATTCTTCCGCACATGCTTCACTCATGTGGATGATGAAGTCCAATATATTCTATTGCTTTGAGTTGTACAACTTCAGCATTCAGGTTTACACCTGTTTCAGTTTATACACGAACAATGTTGCATGGATGCCTTTTCTTTCCTCATCCAGGATACATTTCATATTCCATCAGTCAATCCAAGAATACAGATTGGATCAGTGGGATAAGAAAAGGAGCTAATTGAACTTTCCAAATGAAGATGGTTGTGGCTGATATAGTGAACTTCAACAGCATGGCTGAACTCTCATTAATGTAAATCTCTCTCCAGTCTATTCCTGGCCTGTAGCCAGGAGGTCTCTAGGAACTCCAGTTCAGCAACAGTAATAAATACCAATTTTCCCAATTTGCAAATATAGATTAGAAAATCACATTTTAAACTACAAGCCCAAATATAGCTTTCCTTTTCCCTATCTGTTCTTTTAGCTTGGAACATTAAGCTACAAATTGCAAGGGTTATATGCTAGTGTCCTTTTAGTGGAGAAATCTTTCATACTCCAGTAAAAATGCAGCTAACAGGACCCAATCACAGCTGGGAAGGAGGTTGTATGTTTTGGACAGTTGCCTAGTTGTAAGCTGGAGGTTGACTTCGAAATGGTTTTAAAAAGATAAATATATAAATACAGGAAAAAAAATTCTATCAGAAAAGTTTATTGTTTATTTACTACAGAATCAGAATTTGATTCAACCTAATAGTTCTTTGGTTCATTTGTCCTCCAATTTGAACCATGGCAAAGAGCACAAATATGGCAACCAAGCTAACATTACTGGTTCTACACCCTTGAATATGTTGGTACAGTTTCTCCATTGCTACTTCAATAACTGTTATCAGAGATGTTTATTCCTTTTTCTGTCTCTTGTAGATTCCACCACTCCAAGGTTACATACTTATATTGTGTATCACTTTGTAATCAGGCTCATTTATTATTCCAACTTTGGTCCTGTACTCTCATTAGACTAACACTGATCCATTAGCACCTTTCAACACTACTTTTCAAAACTAGTAAATGAGTAGATCTTATTAATTTTTCAGCAGTATAATAACAAAGTTAGGGTTTCACATATATCATTCACTAGCCAAGGTGAATGCCATTTGACTGCCATTAAACCCAGCAATTCTGCAGGTCAGGCACACATTTTGCCTTTCAAGTAGCCTGTTGTATTTGGTAATATGAGAACAGATCACTTGAGCAGCGCACTGTGATGAGATAAAACAGCCCAAGCTTTCCAATTGAATCTAGACTCATGCAATTTCAAGGTTGTTTTAAATCTTGTTTAAAAGTTTTCTATTCCTCAACAAGAAGCAAGAGAAATCAGCATTTCCCTGGGGCATACTGCATGCCCAGTCCTCTTACAATTTTATTCTTAGTCTGCGCAATCAAAGCATAACCTGATTAGAACCCTAACTCAATGAACAATGCTAGACAAGTTACAGTACACAAATCATCACATGGCAGAAAATATATGGATGAATTTATCTTCTTCAACTACCATAGCAGATTCAATATGGCAAAACAAATTTATATGCATATTTTACTATGTTATCATGCTGTATTGTAAACACTGGAGAACAAGATTAAATAACTTTTTGCTGGTGTCTTTTGCTTGAGGAAAGCAG
Source organism: Hydrophis major (assembly GCA_033807585.1). Taxonomy (NCBI): domain Eukaryota; kingdom Metazoa; phylum Chordata; class Lepidosauria; order Squamata; family Elapidae; genus Hydrophis; species Hydrophis major. The sequence continues at coordinate 387,390,248 of CM066328.1, read as the reverse complement.
AAAGTATTCTCAGCATGCATGCAATATTCTTAAGGGCTAAAAGGGGAGTCAATGGTCAAATATACTTTTCTACTCTACAGGTTACAATGGGAGAAAAAAATCATTGAGATTATTTTTATCATTAAGTCTAATGACAATTGTTGTCAGGAGAAAGAGTTCTGCTCCTCACTCTTATCTGTGACGAAACTTAATTTCTTGCTTGGAAGAACCTTCCTTTATACAGAGAAGCCATATTAGTACATTGCAGCAAAAGCAACAGAATCTTGTGGCATTTTAAAGGCTCACACATTCATTCTGAAATATGCTTTTGAGGAGTACCATCCACTTCCTAAGGTATATTTATGTTTGGAAACTATCCACACATTTTTTGTACTACAAGAAAACACTTTTTAAAATCATTGCCCAAGAGACATTATTTTTCTAGTTTAATTTTTCAAAATTGTTATTTTCTTGTTGTTTGAATTATTTTATCTTCCTAGCCTTCTCTATTCTGCTGGTTAATCCTCACATGTGCCAGTTTATCTGTAATTTCAGCCCCTATGCCAATTGCAGGTAAAAGACCTGTGACATTTGTCTCTGAAAACTAAGCCAGACATTACATCAAAAGAATATAATCCAGTGAATAACCCTAAACAGTAAGAACTAAAACTCAGGACTGGTTCACTGAATTTGGGAAGTTTAGTTATAACCAAACTTGAATGATTAATATTTTAAGTTAGCATCCTTGACCTTCAGTTCTAATAGTAATATAAATGGGTGTAATAAAACAGAGTCAATTGACTATAGATCTGAATCTAGTGGAAGATCTCTGACATCTGATGAGTAAGAATTCCTGTCTTGTAATTGTTTAACAGTAGTAACCAAATGAAACATTTTATAGATGACAAAACATTTTATAGATAAGCATACATAGCTAACTTATTGTAATGTACTAGAATTTTCTCAAGGGGATTATCAAATAAAATCAAGAGAAGATTTAACAACAGAAAGATTCTAACCTTCATTAAAAAAGCCATGGAGCGTTAATATATTTCAATTACAGCAAGATTATTCTGTTGTATGCTCAAAAAGTGGAAATATTTGACACTACCCACTATAAAACAATGGCTGGTAAAGATGATCAAACTTGTAGAATGGCTAAACTTACTTCCTTGATTAGAAAAAGTATCTTTATGGCTGACTGGAAACTCCTTATAGATTTTTTGCATGAAACAAACAACCCACCTCCACTTACTTATGAGTTGTGGTTTTGATGATTAGAAAAAAAAAGATAACAGAAAAATGAGCTTCTTTTGTAATCATAGTAAAAGATAACTTTATGATCATACTTATATTTGCTGCACAGGAAATTGGAAGCTTCTTTCTATTTTTCTTTATCTTTTCCTTCTGTACTTTTTTCTTTTTTCTATTTCTTTTTTCTATATTAGTTTATATTAATTTTTATGTTTTCTTTAAAGCTTTTAATAAAATTTATTTTAAAAACAGTAGTAATTGATATTTCTCCCTGAAATATAAAGAAACTACTGAAATGAAAAAAACCTTGCAGTAAACCATGGGTAATTTTTTTGTTTATAGGTAACGATTTGCTGGCTTACAAATTAATTTCTAGATTAGAGACATCAGCTTGCAGAGAACAGGGAGAACATTCTTACCGTAAAAGTGATCATAGATGGCACTTGTAGCATACTGGCCATTGAATGGAAAAGCTAACCAGCTGGGAATGTTGCGGTTGGCATGGGTACCACAAAAATCATTAAGTTTATACCAGTTAACACTAGTTTATATATTCTCTATCTTATTCAAAATTATTATGTGAAAGCCTCAAATGAGCAAAAATATCAAGTGCAGTTAGTTAAATGGTGGTTATGAATAAATATATAAAGAATATGTGTGGTGATGTTAAGAGGCATCCTGTTTGATGACATAAATTTCTTAGTATTTTTAAACACACAAAATGTTGTATCATTGGCTGGGACACCAAATGATTTTTAGCAAATGTTAGATTGATGGCAGATATAGAGAGAAGCATGAATATGAAAAATAACATAACAAAAACCATAGAATCTGGGTTTGATTGAGAAAATGGAATGAATAAATAGTGAATTTATTTATAAATAAATAGTGAAATACTTTAACTGAAATTATTTAAGAAATAGATGAATAAGTGTTTCTTGGTACAATAATTACTAAAGATGGGAAAATGAATTGAGAAATGTTCGGATGTGAAAAGCTATAATTATATAAAGACAATGATCACATGAAAAGAAGAAAGGCAAAGCATAGCACGCTAAGTCAAGTAAAAAACTTCTGGTGGCTGAAGTTTTGTACTTCTATGGAGGAAACCCAGATTCTATTCCAACCTTGCTCAGAGCGTTTCACTGGATGTCTTTGGGTGAACCACGCTCTCTCAGCATAACCTATTCTAATAAAAATCCAGGATATAAATATAAAGATAATTGAATGAATGAATCATACTATTAAAAGAATAAGCTACATAAAAGATAAAATATGTACCATACATGTGCATATGTATATAACATTTGTCATTTATAAAGATATTGAAGAGTACTGGGCCTAAGATGGAACCTTGTGGTACTCCACTGCTTACTTCCCTCCATGTAGCTGTAGTACCATCAAGGATGACCCATTGAATATGGTTTGTCAGGCAATTACAAATCCATCTGGTGGTGATGCTGTCTATCCTACATTTTTCTAGCTTACCAAGAAGTAGTTTGTGGTTTACTTTGTCAAATGCCTTGAAAGATTATAAAGGTCACAAAATTGGGCATGACTCATTTAAACAACCACCTTGCTTAGCAATAGAAGTTCTGATCCCAATTGTAGCCATAACTTCGGGACTACCTGTACAAAAGTTTTACATTGGCTGGAATTAATAGTCCCATTAAAAGGTCCTTCATCATTGTTTGGGCAAAAAAAGGTCTGTTTTCCAGATCAACCTTATTGACAAAAAGATTTCAGATTATGTTTCTATGTGCTGTGTATATTTTGTACAACCTTTGCAATATTTTGGTAAATTAAGCTACATAGAAAGAACTGTTAATAAAGTAACATAATTATTTTTTTATTATATTCCATCTGTGTGCTAGGTATGGAACACAAAAGATGTATGTGGCATTCACCACCTTACCATGAGAAATTATTGACTCTACATTTCATTCTATTTCAGCTCTAGTTTGATCCACTTATTATATAATTACATCACTGCACTAAAAAAGTATAAGTCACTGGATTATTTGGAAATGCAATTATTCTCAAACTGCATAAAGGGTAAGTTTGCAGTTTCTGAATAAAATCTGAAAGGTCATGTACATTCCGTTTCCTATGTGAAAGCTGGTTAGAAATGTGTAGCTGTCTCCCAGGATGCAGACTGAGTAATATATTTTCTGGTCTGCTCTCCAATCAGGTCAGTAATCCTAGAAAAAGTATTTTAGAAGGAATGAGCTACAATGTATTTTTATACTTCCCCAAAGTCAAGGAGAAATGGGAACTGTCTGCCTTTTTTAAAAAGCAGAACTGTTTTTTGATCTTTACTATTTTGACATTTAGGATTCTGAAAACAAATTAAGATGATGCGATCCTTTCCCTTGACCACATGCTTTCTTTCCAGTATTAAAAGTGCACAAATTTGGTTTTCATAATCAAATTTAAAATCTCTTTTAAAAAGGGAATGAAATATAGGAGAAAGATTTGTTTTGAATAAGATTGGAAAAATACACACATGCAACAGAAAATAAATCAGAGGAGTTAGTCCACGGCTAGTCTATCACTAGTTTAATTTAAAATACTTTTCTTATGAAAAAATTCAAATTCAAAGCAAATATTTGACATGTAGTTCTTGAAGGAAGCCATTAAGGCTGAATTCCACCAGTCATAACTCAACAACTATTATATAGCTTCAACCACACATAAAGGACTCTCGTCAAAGTCTTCCAAAATTAAATGGAACTGAAACTGTAACTATGAATCCACATAATTATTCTTCCTACTATGTCTTGGCAATCTTACAAATTGGGGTCCAGTGTCTTTTTCCAAGACCACTAAACTTATTTCAGTTTAAAAAAAGGCAAAGCCACCAAATGGTATTTCATTCCAGCAGAACTACTGAAACACATGTTGACAGGACACCAATGCTAGCAAATCTGTTTATGCATATAGATTGCTTGTTCCAGATGCCAGCAGACCGAAGTAAAGCCACCAATCTCCTTTTTTTAAATTAAAAAAATAGAACACATAGACGTATTTTTTTCAAGCTACTATTTCCTATAAAGAAGTTGCATGTCTAACATTCTAATAGGAAGCTGGAGGATTGCAAGAAATATTCTTGATGGAGGAAAAAGGCAGCTTTAGAAACAGTAGGAGAAGTCTATCCCATTACTTCAACATTTAGCTGAAAAATATAACCTTGCTTTCATAAATCTCAGCAATTGATTTAATTCTTAGAAAAAGGCTTTGGATGAAATTGACTGCTTTCTCCATTGAATGGAATCTTCTCATTTTAATTAACTGGAGTGGGTGGTTATATTAAATCTAATAAATATTAATAATAATAATCTTTCATGAGAATAATACATTGCAGGTCTGATATAGCTGTCAAGGGCATCCTCCACTTTTTTCTTCTATGTCTTTTCTGAAAATCATGAAATAGGAATGTATTCTCTTACTTTTAATTTCTATATAAATTTTCCAGTGCAAGTCTTGTCAAGATTAGAGTTCCTGTGCAGAATCTCTTGTATGGAGATGACATAGCTATCTGCTTTACATCTCTAGCTTCAGTTCTTCACTGAAAAGAGAATGGCCTTGTCATCAATCATGTTAACACCTTAGTAATTCTCTCTCCAGAAACCCTGTTATATATTGTAATGCCTGGAAAACCGACAGGATTAACATTAATCAAAAAAGCGGGGGGGGGGGATTCTTTCTATGCTTTGACACTAGGAGTGAGCAAATAAGCACTGTTTTTATGTGGGTCTATAATGTTATAAGTATTATTTTCTGTTTGGCTACCCACAAAGGCAGCAAGCAGATATGGGGCAGCCATTACAATTTTTAGCGTGAAGACGCTAAAGTTATATAAAGTTATATTGAGTTATATAATTTATGATGGAAGGAATTACAAATATCACAATGTGTCCTCCTTTGAAGTTTCAACAAAAACTCTTTTGGGTATTTCTATGAGTGCCCCTCTGTGTATCTAACTCCTTATTAAGGCTAGAATCTGGTCTGGTTTTAATGAAGATCCATATGCAGCACTCTGGCCTCTATGACCCTAATTTTACAACTGCATAGACAATTATGAAAAAAACCAGAGTTGAACTTTTCATTTGGTATCTGAATTTGATTGGATTTGAGAAAACATTGACAGAGCTGAAACAGTAGATTTTTGACCTAGATCTACAGAAATATCTAAATGCTAGCCTAATATTTTACAGTCCCGGTTTATTTTAAAAAACTTTTTCAGCAGCTTCTTACCATGATAATATACTTTGTCCAATACACAGGGGAGCTTTCCCCTTTTAAAATATGCTGGCTTCAATATTATTAGAAGGGACATTTAATGGTAACCCTATGTAAGAATGAATTGTCTTGCTTCATGGACCTAATTAAGGACTTAAGTATGACTTTATTAACCAATAATAAAAATCCAGAAGACATTTTTCTTTTTAGCTACTAAAGGTTAGATTAATAGGAAAGGGCAATGTTTTTCCCAACCTCGCTAGAGTTTGAAATGCTATTGTATTATTTTGCTGCATATGAATATTAATGTACACTTTAAATTTCATTATTTTAAGGCTCATATTTAAAGCTGAAGAATGACCTGTGGTCATAAATAAATAAATACCTATCTTCCTGCAAAATATTAAAAACCTGAAATCTACATCTGATGGCATACTATTGGGTCAATCCAATATATGTATGTGCAAAGGCAATCCAAATGTTTATTAAAATAAAATGTATGTTGAAGTATAACATTTTATAAATATGCACACACATTAATAATAGTGATGCAAGCAGTCATGGCAGGATTTTCCCTAAAAGCAAAAAACAGCAGAGATATGCAGAGAATTAAAGCAAGATACTAGAAAAAAAATACAACAAAGGCATCTTAAGTATAGAGAGAAGGCAATATAAAAGGCAGTAAAATGGAGGAAAAACAGCAAAATACAAATGAATATAATGATTTGGGAACAAATTTGCTTGGATTCTCTAAAAGAACTAAATCAGCATGTTATTCAGAAAAAACACGTATGGAACACAATGTCCACAGAATCCTAGTTTCCTCAGGATGAATGAAGTGTTGTGCAAGTGACTTCAACCATTAGATACATGAATGTGATATTAAAATGCATGTACAAAAGGCCTAGAGTTTGTGTTTCAATAGCATGAAGATTGTTTCATCATTACTCCCCACCTTTCATGGCCACCTCCAAGGGCATGGGTGGGATCCGACAGGGCTAACTACCTGTTCAGTGATTTACGATGTGCTTCCCTGCACACTGTGCGTGTGTGTAAATCTTCGTCAGCTTTCTGCCTGGACAGCTGAGCAGCATTGCGTGCAGAGGAGCAGCGTTTGAAAAAGCACTTTTTCCCTGCTTTTTCAACCGCAGCTATGCCTTGCGCGGCAGCTGATATTGAAAAAGCAGGAAATAAAGGTCAGGTAAGAGCCCGGGCAGGCAGGTGGGCCAAAACAGCAGCAGATGTAGAACTGGTTCTATGTCTGCTGCTCTTCAGAGCTACCGGTTCTACAGAGCCGGACAAAACCAGTAGAATCCCACCCCTGTCCAAGGGGTAAACATTTGTGATATTTTATTTGGAATTCTAATTGAAGGATAAGTGTACATTATCTATTGTATGAGTTTCAAAATTAATAGAAAATATTTATCAAATTTGCAGTTTGAGGTACCGGTAATAAATTTTGTTTTCAGTGATTACTGAAAACTATGGTAATATTTAAGTACATTCAACTATGCTTAACTTGCTTGTTACACTCAGAGAATATTTCAGTTATAAGTCATATTAAAGTCTCAAGAATTTAAGCAGGATACTTTTCAATACTCTAGGCCTGTATGAATCATGGAAAAATTTCTTTAGTACATAAGTAAATGTTGGAGAAAGTGAAAAGTATTAATAATGATAGCAATATTTCAGCCAAGGACACACATGCAGAGTAACAGTTCTAAAGCTAGGCCAATTTCCCATCCAACTATCAAAATGCTTTATTTTTTTTCCAAATAAGAGAAATAATGTAAAGCAAATTTAAAAAAAAATCTGTTTTAATAATTTCAAAAACTTAGTGCAAACCCTGCAGATATTTGTCAAGTATTATATTTTTATACAGAATGATTTTGGACGATAAGTGAAACATCCCTTGTTCTGAATTCAGAGGTCACTGAATTTCTTTTTAAGAAATTCATTTCTTTTTAAAATACACACTGTCATGAAAAACTTTAAAATGTTATACCATCTCAATTGAAAGATTCTCCCTTTATCTTAAAATTCTTTAAAATTTAATCTTTCAGACTAAGGGAAATAATGTTCTCCAAAAACAGTAAGATCACCTATGAGTTTAGACATCTTTACAAGAAGAAAACTGAGAAAGGAGGGCAATAATGTGATTATTGACTAGGTTTGTGCGAGCTCAACTATTCAGAGCAGCTTCCAGAATGCTTTTTATAGGCCGTGTTTAAAAGGCTTGGAGTTGGAAGTGTGAGGGGAGAAAATGAATAAATCCATTGTGTATTGCATAGCTGTGACTCAAATCTCAAAACTATCAGTTGATACATTTCTACTGCAAAGGGAGAATTTGAAACGTTGAACAATCACACGTTATGCTCTGGGAAAATCTGGGAAAATACTACGTGTTAGGAAGCATCTAACTTCCTGATGTCCCATATTTGGTGATGAATTGTACACTGAAATTCAATAGGTAGATTGTAAACCAAGCCATCCTAGGATGGGGCGGTAGGTCAGGGTATAAAATAGAATGCAAACTTTGCTCTGAGTTCCTTCCACCTGCCAGGGCAGGAACCCGTTTCTGCAGAAATGCTACAATAAAGCTGTTTTCCTTGGATTAATATCGAATCTGAGGTGGTTTTTCAAGCCCCCACCTCACAATTTGGCGAGCCAAGCCAGGAGCCTCAACGGTGGTCTTCCGGAAGCCAGGGACTAGGTGAGTAGTGGCCACGACCTCCCATTGAGAGGTGCCTCCTCCCTGAATTCTGGTCGGCTCCAGAGGCGACTGGAAATCCAGATGATCCTTGGAAACAGTGTTTTGCCGGCTGATAGTCTGGGACTATCGAAAAGAGAAAGCCTGAGTTGGGGACGCCCACACATCCACTACCTCGGAGGTCTGGAGTGATCAGGTAAAACTTTGTTCCTTTCATTTGCAGTCAGAAAAAGAAAAGGGGGGGAAGAGGTCCTTAAACTCCCTGGGGGAATCCAGCGTCTGCTGGAGGACTAAGACTCTGAAAGAGAGAGGTCCTTAAACTCTCTGGGAGAATCCAGCGTCTGCTGGAGGACTGGACTGGTGAGTCAAGACTCTGGGAGTCTGGAAGAGTAGAGATGGGAAACGGACAAAGCAAAGGTCTTGGAGACCAGAAAGAAGCCTGTCTGGGACAGGGAAAAACTGACAATGGCAGGAAATCAATTCCGGTAGATTCGCCCCTGGGACAGCTACTCCAGCAGTAGGTTCTCCCCGAATCTAAAGGAATTCACCAGACATCTCGAAAAGAAAAACATGATTTATCTTTGTCGAGACCGATGGCCAAAATATCCTCTGATTGATCCTAAATTTCCATATCACTGGAGTCCTGAGGGGGAAACCAGTACCTATTGGATAACCAAATTGAGAGACTATATTCTCCAACACAAAATGACCACTCAAATTGCATACATAGATATATGGTTTCATGTGAAATTTGAAGGTCTGTCTCAACAAAAAGACAATGAGAGTGAGACGGACGATTGGCTGCAGAGTTCGCTGCCCGCAAATCCTAATTTGAATAACACGCCCGCCAACGTTCCTATGGCACCACCGCCATTGCCGGTGGTACAACCCCCTCCTCAGCCGCCTCCCTATCTGCGACTGAGAAAAGAAGTGGAACAGTTGAGAAGAGAAGTGTTCAAAATTTTCCCTTCAGAGAAAAACCTGAAGTGGATGCATTTCCTCTTAGGGAAGTTCCTAATGGGATCAATGCTGCAGGCAACCCGGTGACAGTCTTTGGGCTGCCCCCATAAAACCAGCCGAATTGTGAGAATTGAAAAAGACGCTTCCAAAATTTCATGAGAATGCTCATGAGGTGGTCGAACAGTTAGAACTACAGAAACACTGTAAAAAACCAGACAGAAGTCACAGATGATGGTTGCAGCTGTGCAGGCTGCAGCTAAAAATGAGGTGAAGAAAAATGTGGATTGTGTAAGGGGGGCAATGGGAGGCCAGGGTGAGAGAAGGCGAGGTGGAATGCAAGGAAGTTTCAGGGGAAGAGGAAGAGGTTTCAGAGGGATGGGAATGAGACAGCCTGGAATGGACAGAAGCTGCTTTAGGTGTGGGAAGGAAGGACACTTTGCGCGCGAGTGTCCTACCAACCAGGAGGAGAGGAGTTATGCATTGTATGATTAGAGTTGTTCCGGCTCCTTTAAGAGGACCTGCAGGGAGCCATTGGTAAACATTTCAGTGGGTCTTGACCATCAGGAGCGGTTGTTCCTGATAGACACCGGCGCAAGCCGGACTTCTGTGTGTGTCCCGATAAAAGGGCGCACATAGATCAAGGAAAATGTTAAAAGTAGTGGGGGTGAGTGGAAAATCACAGGATGTGTTTGAACAAATCAGACTGGAAATGAATGAAGTGGTGACTGAGGCTGGAGTGAATTTGCTAGGGAGAGTGAATTTGCTAGGGAGAGATCTGTTGCCTGTTTTTGGTATCCAGCTGTGGGATACCGGGAAGGGAGTAAGGATGTGGAAGATGAGAGGGCAATTTCGAATGAGGTCTGGGCAGGAGGAGAGAAGGCAGGGCGAATGAACATTCAGCCGATTAAGATTCAAGTGCAGCCTGGGGTGACAAAGCTTTGGACCCCAAAATATTCAATGAGTAGAAGGGGGAGAGAGGGGTTGATCTGAAGGATGCCTTCTGGGCATGCCCGCTTGAGGAGGGAAGTAGAGACCTGTTTGCATTTGAATGGGATGATCCTGAGAGTGGAAGATTTGGACAGGCTTTGGAAAGTTAGTGTCTTTTATGTTGATTCAATATGTGGATGATTTGTTGCTGACTGGAGAGAAAGAGGGAGAAGTCAGAGCAACATCGGTAGCTTTGCTAAATTGGCTGAAGGAGCAGGGATTGACAGTTTCAAGGGAAAAGATCCAGTTTGTGGAAAAGAAGGTGAAATAAAGTTCTTGGATTGCAGAGTTTGGGTGGACACTGTGTTAGCCCAATTCCTGCACAGGAAGCTGGTAGGGAAAGGAGAGAGTATAGAATGGCTAGAAGGAAATGATGAGAGATGGGAAGATTTAAAGGAGGCATTATCATCCGCACTGGTTTTGGCTTTGCCCAATTTGAAGCTCCCATTTCATCTGTATGTGTCAGCAGCTCAGGGAACGGGACTAGGAGTGTTGGCACAGAAGAAAGGGGGGGCAATACCAGCCCATCGCTTTTCTGAGCAAAACTCTGGAGCCAGTGGTGAGAGGATGGCCGGTGTGTGTGCAGGCTGTGGCTGCTACAGCTATGTTGGTGGTAGAGAACAGGAAGTTAACCTTTGGGGTGGGGGGTTATAGGGCATTCACCCCACCAGGTTACTTCTGTGCTAAGTCAGTTGGCAACAGCTTGGATGACAGAAGGGCGGATTCTCAAATATGAGACCATTTTGAGAACCAGCTCTGATGTAGTGATTAGGACAGACAGGAATTTGAATCCAGCAGGGTTAAGGAAGGAAAGAGGAAGTCAGGATTTGCAGTTGCTTTGAAGAGAGCCTTGGATTTGGCTGAAGGAATTGATGTGACAATTTGGAATGATTAATGGCATTAAATCCCTTGCTAGAAATGGAAGAGGATGAGGATTGGAAACTTGAGGGAAAAGAGAAAGATGATTTGGAAAAAGAAGGGTGGACATTAACTGAGGATGGGTGGAGAACTTCAGAGGGGGTGAGGGTGGTTCCCGTGAATGTAATGAGAGGAATTCTAGAGAAGGTACATGAGGAAAGACACTGTGGAATGGAAGCATTGGTGATGGCTGTAAAACCACATTTTTAGAGCCCAAAAGATGTGGACACTAGCCCAAAGTATCTGTTGGAAATACTTATTGGTGATTAAAGATCAATTGACAGGATGGGTAGAGGCCTATCCAACTAGAAGAGCCACAGCATCCACAGTAACCAAGATCCTATTAGAACAAATCATTCCATGATATGGGATGATGGAAGCTATTGATTCTGACAGGGGGACACATTTTACACAAAAAGTGTTGCAATCTGTGATGGGAGCTGTTGGGGTGAAATGGGATTTGCATACCCCTTGGCAGTGCGAAAGTGGAAAGGGCGAACGGGGAATTGAAGAGACATTTGACCAAATTACAATTAGAAAATGGGTTACCATGGACAAAGAACTTATCCTTGGCACTCCTTAGAATTAGAACATGCCCAAGGAAAGACACAGGGATCTCCCCTTTTGAAATGTTAATGGGGCAACCCTACCTGGCCAGACTGGGAAATCCTATACCTGAATCTAAAGATTTGTTTCTGAGAAAATATTTGCAGACACTGTCCAGGTCTTTGTTTTCTCTTCATAAACAGGGATTGTTGGCACAATGACCACCACTTGCGGGAAGCCAACACCTCTATGAAACTGGAGATTGGGTCCTGATAAAGACTTGGAGAAGTGAGAAGCTGCAACCTAGCTGGGAAGGCCCGTACCAGGTGCTGTTGACAACTGAATCTGCAGTTCGCACTCGAGAAGGAGGCTGGGCGCATTACAGCAGAGTCAAGAAGGCACCAGATCCAAATTCTACATGGAGGGCAGTTCCAGTGGACGGTCAGCCACTGAAGCTCACCTTAAAAAGATGAAGAAGATTGGACCCTGGACTGAGCTAACCACCTTGATGATAGTACTAATGATTGCATCAGGAGGACAGATTCCATGTATTGGACCAGCTGGAGACTTGGGGACAGATTTATGGGAAGACAATACATACATGAAGGATTTGAAGAAGGTATCACAAGCATTGAACATAACTAACTGCTGGATGTGCATGCACATGCCAGGGAAGACAGGGGAGGGTTTAACATTACATGCAATCCCACTAAGTCAACAGGATTTGAGACCAAAGGGAAATAAATTTGAACAGGCTCCTATGAAAAGAAACCTATCTGGGAAGGTTTGTCCATTTGAGAGAAAAAAGCATATGTGTGTTTCAAGAGAAATGTATCCAAAGGAGTGGATTTGGGTGATTGGGAAAAATGCAACAAAACTTTTGATATGCCTTTATCCTGTAGTAACCACAGTTATTCCAACACTCATCATCAATTGAGTTATTTTAATAATGACCAATACCAGATGTGTATGTATTTTGAAGATATAATCAATTGGACTCGGATCAAACGTACACCATGAAAATTTTTAGGTGGGTGTTGTGTGGGAAACATGCGTATAGAGAAATGCCACCACGTTGGAGTAGGATTTGTACCATGGGATACGTGATACCAGTAATATATAAATTGAATACCTTACCCCAGGGACGGATTCAGAACAAAAGAGAAATCAGTTCAGGACTAACGCTGGGGGGAAAGTTGAAAACACAGATAGCACGGGGAATGCTGGCACTGTTGGGAGTAAAAGTGGCTTTGCAAAATAGATATGCATTAGACATTGTATTAGCTGCAAAAGGGTGTGTGTGTGCTTTGATTCATTCCCATTGCTGTGTATATATATCCATGATTTCCAACCCAAAACAGTGCAAACGATGGAGGAACGCATTCGTTCTAATCCATTATTACAAAGAGGTGATTCCTCATTTTCAGATTTGTGGGGGGGCATTATGGTCTTGGCTTCCCAGCACTGCTTAGTTGAGATCTACAATCATGGGAATTATATTAATTATTATATGCTGTGTGATGTTGTGTTGTTGTGTTCAGTGTTTCCCTGGTGTAATAGCAATGTGTGGAAGATTAGGGAAAACTTTAGGTTCAAGATCCAGGAAGCAGGAGGAAGAACCTCTGATGATGTTTCAGAAGGAAATGGCTCTGAAAGAGGCTGGGGATCTGTTGCGTGAGTTTGAGTCAAAAATGTAAGCAGAAGAGGAGGGAATTGTGAGGGGAGAAAATGAATAAATCCATTGTGTATTGTATAGCTGTGACTCAAATCTCAAAACTATCAGTTGATACATTTCTACTGCAAAGGGAGAATTTGAAACATTGAACAATCACACGTTGTGCTCTGGGAAAATCTGGGAAAATACTACGTGTTAGGAAGCATCTAACTTCCTGATGTCCCATATTTGGTGATGAATTGTATACTGAAATTCAATAGGTAGATTGTAAACCAAGCCATCCTAGGATGGGGCGGTAGATCAGGGTATAAAATAGAATGCAAACTTTGCTCTGGGTTCCTTCCACCTGCCAGGGCAGGAACCCGTTTCTGCAGAAATGCTACAATAAAGCTGTTTTCCTTGGATTAATATCGAATCTGAGGTGGTTTTTCAAGCCCCCACCTCACAGAAGGGAGCTGTCTGGAAACTTGAACCTAATTCTAGATTGCAGCCAGTATTCAGCCATGGCTTCCAATGATCATCACACCATGCAACACAGATATTTTAGCTACTGAAATATTAAATGCATCAATAATAAATAAATAATAATGTATTTGTTTGAGGAATTATTTCCAGGGACCTATATATTTCTTGTAGCTGTGGTAGTCCCTGCCCTTCAGCAAGGAGGGGTGTTATACTGCACAAACAAAATGATCCAGAGAGGAATCTATGTACAAAGTCGAAATCCAAGTTGCCTTAAAGTTTTGTGTCTATGATACATTTTTCTTCAATATAGAAAGGGATCAGAATGAATCAAAATGGACTCTTTTTGTGCATAACTTGCTGCACATCTGTGGTGCAATGATGCTTTTATTCCACAGTCCCTAAATAATATCTCATATGCTGTGCATTATAATGTTTGTGTATACAAATGTCTCATCAAATAAAAACAGATGCACTTTCTACTGATAGTCTTTTTGAAACATGGAAACTTAGTGGGTTCATTTTCTTTTGTTTTCCATGAAAGCAAACAATACTTCCATTGTGATCAGAAAAAAAGGTAGCATCACTGTTTCAGCAGAGGTATCAGTGTACAAAAAAAGCTATTCTAAGTTTCCACTGTAGTTGCAGATCTGAAGAGATACTCCCACATGCATTGTGGTCATATGATTAAATTCTTATTTAAAGGTAAGATACAAATGCTTAGAATTATGTGATAAATAAACTATAATTTGTTAATTAAGTGCAGGTCATTGTGCAATAGGAGACCTGTTTTATGTACTGTTTGGGGTGATGTAGCCAATGTCAGAGTAAATTGCTCACAATTAAGAGCCGCAGTGATGCAGTGGTTAGAATGCAGTACTGCAGGCTACTTCTGCTGACTATCAACTGCCTGCAATTTGGCAGTTTGAATCTCACCAGACTCAAGGTTGACTCAGCTTTCCATCCTTCTTCTTTTTTTAAAAAAGAATTTTATTAATTTTTTACAAACAAAAAAGACAAACAAAACATTAAAACATTAACTCTCATATGTACATCCAGTGTGTCGGTTGGTTCATCAGTTTTATGCATTCATTTTATAGTCTCAATTCATTCCATTTGGATATGTAAGTCTAAGTGCTATTGCTATTGTGGGATAATTTGTGGTATTTGTGAAAAATGAAATACATGCTATAGAATTTAAGAATACTTTGAAATAAATGCAATCACTATTTTTTTTCATTTGAAGAATTGTTCTGGGAAAAATCAACTGGGATCCTACTAAGAGGAGGTACAGTTAGAACTCCAAACAGTAAGAGTCTTAAAACTGTAATTCATTGTTTCTCTATACTAACTCATATATTTTGTGATTCTTGCATACAGACACACTCATGGACAAATGAAACAGAAGCTGTGATCCCAGGATCAGGAATAGGATAACAGCATCTAGAAAGGTAAATTATAACAAGCATCACATGAACTTTCCCACTGATTTGTAGGTTCCCCAAACCTACATTAAAGTTAATGTTAAAAAAATGCCATTAAAAAATCCACTGTGCTTGCACTCCATTTCTAGCATTTTTCCTACAGGTTGCCTGGAATCTTATACCTCCCTTCAAATTTCTCACAATAGTCACTGATGATAAATGCAACTATCAGTTAAAATGTGAGT
The DNA here is from genome assembly GCA_033807585.1 of Hydrophis major. Taxonomy (NCBI): domain Eukaryota; kingdom Metazoa; phylum Chordata; class Lepidosauria; order Squamata; family Elapidae; genus Hydrophis; species Hydrophis major. The sequence goes on along the minus strand of CM066328.1, from coordinate 387,374,846 downwards.
CAGCCTAGAAATTACTAAAAAGAAAATTAAGCCACATAAGGATTAGCAATTTATTTACCAATTAAGGTAGGACATAATAATCTTGTTGAAAAAGACAAACACTTGCTGTGTTGAGTATTGCTTGATCTTTCACTTATTTACCTGGAACTACTGAATAACAGGTCTATTAAGATTGTTTATTGAATCTAGTGATGGGGGAAAATATTACATCATCTTCACACATGAGTGTAGAATTGATCCCCTGTGGTTTTTAAGAGAAAGGTTGTGAATTACTCCATTGCTGGGGTTTCCACCATTCCTTAGTGAGTTTAATCCATAGTTGAAAGAATTGTCTTGACTAGATGTATAAAATGTTTCAGTAAATATTCATCACCAGATGAAAATATATCATCATCACACACATAAAGTATAACTGCAAACATTGTACCATTGGATATTTTTCCCCATCTCCCTGTTTACAGCCTGGTTTAATGTCATTTAAACAAGCTGCAATGTTTCATAGGGTTAGCACATCCTTTCCTTGCTCTCTTCCTATGTGAAAAGACAGTGTTTGTAAACTTCTCTTATTTAGATTGTCAGTGATATGAACAAATGAGCCTAGTTGTGTTTAACATTATCTAATTAATTTAACCTAATTATCAAGCAATTTTAAACATTATTAACCATGGTTAAAATAAAAGTTCTGCAGTTTTACAGTCAAAATCCTATCAAGGCTAGAAATTGCTTAAGCATCTTCACACTGAATTAATGCATGACTTATTGCAACTTTCCTCAATCTTGTGTTCTCCAGATGTTTCCATTGTACCTCCCATATTACAGTTGCCAGTGAGACTGACTATGGATTCCAGATGTTGTGGTCTGCTCTCAACTTGCAATTGCTCTATTGGGAAAGGTTGATATTAAACAGGTGCTCTAAAGCCATCTTCAGAAAATCAATTTCCCTGATGTTTACATGCAGTCACAAACATATTCATAAACATAAATAACAAGGGCATTCCATGCTTTACTTAACCGATGATCATATTTCTGCAACATGTTCTACTTAATACTGTATGCAAGGCGAAAACACAAAATACAGTTAGGTTCCACCTTTCTGCTCCTATCATCTCTCATTATATATGACAAAGCCTGAAGAAGGGTGTTAAGTCCTGGGCATGGGCGTAAGAATGGAGACGAGACATCGGATCGTGACTTCAACTTTTTATTAACCAAGAAAGACTGGAGCAAAAACCCTGGGCAGCAGTACCTCTTTTATAGAGCTTGCAGCCGTTAAACAACCAATGAACTGAGTCTATCGCTTTCACAAGCGTCCAATCAGGGGCTTCCGTTAACAGCCAATCAGACTGGCCAGGCCTGACCAATCGCGACTTGCTATTCACGGGCCAATAAGACTTGCAGGATTAAAAGCCTGTTGTAAGATGAAGCTGGTTGTATCGCTGCGATGGTTCAATCCATAACAAAGGGCAAAAAAGGAACAGTAAGTAATCGATATTGAAAGAAAGAAATGAAGTTTCATATGAAGTACACTAAAGAAACAGAAGATGTCTTAGAAGAAATCTCTTTGAACCACAAATATTTTGAAGAAGAGTCACATGAAAAGAAAGGGAAAGGATAAGAGCTCTGTTAAAATCTGGCAAATTAAATTTTATGGATTTACATTTGGACTTTTTTTCAGGCAAGACTCCAGAAGATTTAAATATGGCATTCAAAAAGAAATCTAGTGGGCAAAGTTTGTTCTCAGAATGCAAAATAAATGGTGGTTACATAGTGGTTCACTTGATAGAATTTCTGATAGTTTTGCTACAAGGCCCAGAGACAAGGAACCCACATTACGTATCTGATATTAACACAGTTGAGAAAGTCCAGAAATATTTCACAAGAAGAGTTCTCCACTCCTCTACTCGTTGCAGAATACCTTATGCCACCAGACTCGAAATTCTAGACCTAGAAAACCTAGAACTATATCGCCTTCGGTCTGATCTAAGTATAGCATATAAAATCATACATTGCAATGTCCTACCTGTCAATGAGTACTTCAGCTTCAACCATAACAATATAAGAGCAAACAATAGATACAAACTCAAGGTTAATCGCACCAAACTTGACTGCAAGAAATATGACTTCAGCAACAGAGTGGTCATTATCTGGAATACTCTACCCAACTCTGTGGTTTCTTCCCCAAACCCCAAAAACATTAACCTTAGACTGTCTACTATTGACCTCACCCCTTTCCTAAGAGGTCTGTAGGGGGCGTGCATAAGCGCACCAACATGCCTACCATCCCTGTCCTATTCTTTTATTCTTTTTATTTTTTTATATGTATCCATGTATTCATAACTATGTTTTTACTTATACCTATTATCTTGTAAACAAATGACAATAATAAATAAATAAATAAATAAATAAAATACAAATAAATAAATAAATAAATAAATAAAAGCAAGCTCTCAATTAGAATCAGAACTACAGATAGCTATGTAGGTAAGTGAGGTACGACAATCAGGATAGTGAGATTTCAGTTCAAGAGACAATGAAAGGAATTGGGTGTTTTGAGTAACCAATCCTCTAACAAGGTAGTAATGGGAGATGCTGACCTTTTGTAATAGGTGTTCCATGTTCTCACCAATTTTTGGAATATTATTCCTTTTAATATATTTTGAAGTTTGTCTCTCCCTTTTAACTTTCTTAGTATCATTATTGTGTGCAGCAGTGATGAAATTTAATTGGTTTTTCTAGTTGTAGATATGTAAGAAGAAGAATGTGTGTCTAGTGGGGATGATATAAAAACAGTTTTAAAAGCATGTAAACATTTCATCAAGTAAGACAATTTGATGCAGCGGTTAAATTTAATCTCAGCCACTAAAGCTCACAAGCTCAATATGACCAGTAGACTGAAGCCCTGAACCCTTTTCTACATGCACAATGCATTTTAAAAAGGAGTGGGGCTTTGATCACCCAATTATGCTCACCATTTTGAAGCCAGTGAGTGTCAGTGTGGACAATCTCTGTTTAGATCAGACTTTCTCAACCCAACCTATTTCACAAGGCTGTGTGATAGCTGAAGGAAGAAGTGCTATACATGATGCCTAGTGGTATCAGTCTATCCCTAAGGTCTATATTGATGCCTAGTAGTATCAGTCTATCCCTAAGGTCTCTATTTCCTGTGTGCTCCAGCTAAAGGCCTTACAAAAAAGGAAGTGAAAGATTAAAAAAAGGAGAGGTGGGAGGGGAAGGGAACCAGAAAGTCCAAAGGGAACGCAAACTGCAAGAGTGACCTTTTTCTGATGTATAAAAGAAATGTGTTTCATATTATTTGAATTTTGAAAACAAGATCAAGCAATCTTGTGTTCTCATACTTTTTACCTTGCTGTAATATAGAGCTGCTTGGTAGCAGTTCTGAGCTGGGTTTTTTCTTTTTCTTTTAAAGCAGAACCCATTATTTCTAGGTTTCAGAAATCAAAATCTACCATTTTTTCCTCAGTGTTGGAAATGTATTGTTTATCATTTGTCTATAGCTTTTCCTTTTATCTAGTATATCATTAAACTATAGCAGATAATTTTTTCAAAGAATATTAAAGAAGAAATTACACCCAAATCAAGATGGTAAATGTATTAATACATAGCAAAAACTGAGTCTTGGGATATATGAAATATTAGCAAATTAATTTGAATGTAAGCATTAATGGTGTTTCTATACCATTTTGTTTGCCAGAGGAAATCCACGTGGATAAGCAGTTTTTATAATGATTTGTTTGTATGTAAACTAGATCAGAAAGCATAGTAGGAAGCATAGACAGGAGGGAAATTAAAATGAGGAGAGAGAGTGAAAGTGATAAAAAATTACTAGAGAGAATTTTCCTAAATATGGTATTAGAAGGTAGATTTAGACATTTGAAAAGGCTACTATTTTTTTGTTGCAGAAAACAATCAAGAAATGGATATGCCAATTTGTGGGAGTGGGACAAGATGTCAGTGGGACACGATATTAAAGGTATAGCCCTGTGTGTAGTCTCAGAGGCCGACATTCTTATTCTCATTCCTCCTGTGTTACATTTACAAGAAGCCACTGGGTGAGTCATCTACTGGAGTCAGGTATCATCAGTATGGTGATGATACATCTAATTCTGAGTAGAGCAATTCTGAGTTTGCAATTCTGCCACTGTGCCTAGAATCTATTTATGGGGAGGAAGAGGCTCCACTTAATCCCAAGAAGCCATATTTTGGGTGTGAAAGAAGACCCTTTTGGTTCAAAACATTCCATGTTTAACTCCATCCATATAAGTTTATACTTCCCCAATGCAGAACTGTCCAAGGAATTTGTTCATTGTTAATCATGCCTTGATTGTTTCTTTTTGAATTCCTGCAATTTGGTCTACATGGGGCTACCCTTGAAGACCACTACATAATGCAGCAGTTAGTCACAAATTGATTTGCCCATGTAACATCTGTGCATTAAGAGCTATGCTGCCTATTAATACTATTATGGGTAAAATTCAGTCTATCGTCTTTTTAAAGCCTTTCATGGTTCAAGATTTCAGTATCTATCACTCCTCTCAGCAGTTTTTGCCCATTCATGATGAACTGGAAGAATGGAATCTCTCCAGATCACATTTCTTGGAATCCACGGAAATGGAACCCACGGGGATTTCAGCATCAAATCTTCTCACGCTTGCCCTTTCTGAAATAGTATTCCCAGACATAATTGGGACTGTCTTTTCCCAATGACATCTACCTGACCCACTAGATGGTGCAAGAAAGGTATGTTAGCCCGCCCCTTGGTGGGTCCAAGAAGAAGGGCCTCTTCAATGATGAATATCTCCATGTGAAACATAATCTCTCTCATCAAGTTTGGCCCTTAATACTGTTCTGAAAGGGCCTGAAGGTATGGTTTTGCCTGCAGGCATGGTTGGTATGGAGCCCCTCAAATGGATTGTCTGAATATTGTTGCCAATGGGTGGGGTGTATTGGGTTTTCCATTTGGGATTTTATTCCTGTAAGCCTCCCCAAGTCACTATGAATGAGTTGAGCAGCCACCTGAATTTCCTAAATGAATGAATGGATAAATAAGTAAATAAAACAAATTCGTACTCTCCTGGAATTTTGAAAAACTGTTAAGATCTTCCCTTTCAGTGGACTTCTGACTTCTTGTTTTCCTCTGAGGGCTGCATCTCTATCTGCTTGGATCATCCTCAGTGTTGAGGACTTTGTTGTTACCATTATCAAGGTTATATTACACCACTATGAAGATTTAAGATGCCCAGAGTCAGTTATGATTGAACAGGCATATTAGATAGATAGATAGATAGATAGATAGATAGATAGATAGATAGATAGATAGATAGATAGATAGATGGATGGATGGATGGATGGATGGATGGATGGATGGATGGATGGATGGATGGATGGATAGACAGACAGACAGACAGACAGACAGACAGACACACAGATAGATAGATGACAGACAGCTAAATATAGTATTATAACAATGCTTTGCTGAACCATTACATATAAAAATGTTGCATAAGCTTAAATGGGTTGATGCCAAAAATATCAGAGAAGGGAGATGCCCTTCTCTACAAGTAAGGCATTTGGGTTAAACAGAGACCTTTACTTGCCCTAACTGGAAATGCTGGGGATTTACTCAGGGACCTGTACAAGTGTTTTACTATCCATATCTTTTTACATGTCATCATTGTAAAATCAAGTTTCCACTCCCCTTTATTCTTCATTTGATGTTGCTTCCATGGTTGCAAAGTAACACAATGTGATGATTTCATGTTCCACATTTGTTTTTATTAAACATTATTAAGGAGAGAGAGGCAGGACACAACACAGAGCTTGCTCTTGGCAGAAGCTTCACTTTTGCCATTACATTTCACTCTGGAATGAAACAGGCTCACAATATAAAATGCTGTTTGGTTGGTCACCCGTAATGACCAAGGGTCACCTCCAAATAAATGAGAAGCTGTATAAATATTGTTTCTTTTAGATTTTAAATATTATATACAGATGTATCTGGACCAGCAAGGCCAGATATTTAGGCTCCTGCTATCACCAGAAGTGTGTATTTATGTGGAATAATTCTTGGAGCTAAAATTTTATCTCTAGATTAACATAAAATTCAGTTTAATTGAAAAAAGAAGTGATTGGAGTATATGAGAGCATCAAGATCGTGCATGGAACTTTTACTAAAATTCCAGTCCAAATATAAAAACACTTTTTGTCCTATACAGGTGAAACTCGAAAAATTAGAATATCATGCAAAAGTTTATTTATTTCAGTAATGCAACTTAAAAGGTGAAACTAATATATGAGATAGACTCATTACATGCAAAGCAAGATAGTTCAAGCCGTGATTTGTCATAATTGTGATGATTATGGCTTACAGCTCATGAAAACCCCAAATCTACAATCTCAGAAAATTAGAATATTACATGCAATCAATAAAACAAGGATTGTCTATAGAACAATATTGGACCTCTGAAAAGTATAAGCATGCATATGTGCTCAGTACTTGGTTTGGGCCCTTTTTGTAGCAATTACTGCCTCAATGCAGTGTAGCATGGAAGCTATCAGCCTGTGGCCCTGCTGAATCTACTCCATAGATTCTTTATGGGGTTTGGGTCAGGCAAGTTTGCTGGCCAATCAAGCACAGTAATCTCATGGTCATTGAACCAGGTTTTGGTGCTTTTGGCAGTGTGGGCAGGTGCCAAGTTCTGCTGGAAAATGAAGTCAGCATCCCCATAAAGCTCGTCTGCGGAAGGAAGCATGAAGTGCTCCAAAATCTCCTGGTAGACGGCTGTGTTGACCTGGACTTAATGAAGCACAGTGGACCAACACCAGCAGATGACATGGCTCCCCAAATCAACACAGACTGTGGAAACTTCACACTGGACTTCAAGCATCTTACAGTGTGTGCCTCTCCATTCTTCCTCCAGACTCTGGGTCCTTAGTTTCCAAATGAGATGCAAAGGCTGCTCTCATCAGAAAAGAGGACTTTGGACCACTGAGCAACAGACCAGTTCTGTTTTTCTTTAGCCCAGGTAAGACGCTTTTGACATTGTTTGTTGTTCAGGAGCAGCTTGACAAGAGGAATACGACATTTGAAGCCCATGTCCAGGATCCGTCTTGTGTGATGGCTCTTGATGCACTGACTCCAGCCTCAGTCCACTCCCTGTGAAAGTCCCCAACACTTTTGAATGGCCTTTTCCTGACAATCCACTCCAAGCTGCAATCATCCCTGCTGCTTGTGAAACTTTTTCTTCCACCCTTTTCCCTTCCACATAACTTTCTATTAATGTGCTTTGATACAGCACTTTGGAGCATCCAACTTCATGTGCAATTACCTTTTGAGGCTTTCCCTCCTTATGGAGGGTGTCAATGATGGTTTTCTGCACAACTGTCAGATCAGCAATCTTTCCCATGATTGTGATTCCTACTGAACCAGACTAAGAGATCATTTAAAGGCTCAGGAATGCTTTGCAGGTGCTATGGCTTAGTTAGCTGATTAGAGTGGGACACTTTGAGCCTAGAATATTGATCTTTTTCACAATATTCTAATTTTCTGAGATTGTGGATTTCAGGTTTTCATGAGCTGTAAGCCATAATCATCTCAATTATGATACATCACAGCTTGAACTATCTTGCTTTGCATGTAATGAGTCTATCTCATATATTAGGTTCACCTTTTAAGTTGCATTACTGAAATAAATGAACTTTTGCATGATATTCTAATTTTTCGAGTTTCACCTGTAGATTTCAATGGGAAGAATGTTATTTTGCCTGGAAAATAACATAAATGAAGAGGCTTCCACTTCCATTGTAGTCTCCCATTTCATCCCTAAATTTCAAACCTAATCTCAAGGGGAAAAATGTATCTTTCAGAATTTGTATACAAAGATGCAAAAGGACAAATATAAAAAATATAAAAATGTCTCAAGAAAAGAAAGTCTGGTATAGTTAATTCCTAAAACAGAAAAATCTAGAGCTTCTAATCCAAATGGAATGAATGTTTCTAATATTTTTATATCTTTTTGAAGATAATAATATTCTTGAAGACAACCCAACATATCTAAAATATTGTTATAATTTTCTCTTGGAATATTATTCTTTAAAGAAAAAGTTTGAAAGTTATAAAATGTAAGAGTACTAAAAAATAAAATGAGATGAGGGGAATAAATGTTTGGAGGAAATAGCATTTTATGCAGGAAAATACTGGAGAATTGTGAGACCTGCTTAAAAGCTTCTATTTTTCCAAATTTTAAAGGACAATTCAGTATCTGATTGCCATTAAAATTATTTGTTCATCCATTCATATATTCTTGGCAGCAAGAAATATTTATGCTGCAAAACCAAACTTTGAATGCTGGGAAACCAGCAATCTCATCATTTGAAATATTTAGAAAATGGACCCATAATTGCATTAATAAAGGTACGTGAACACCTAATGTCAAAGTAGGTTTAGATATAGTTTGACTCAAATATGTTCTGAATTAGATATCCAGAATCTATACATATAAAAGCAAAATACCACTTACACATCATCACAAAATCTCCAGAACTGTAAAGCCTACAAACTTGAAATTTGGCACATATGTTCCTCTTGGCTTCTTGGTGCTCACTAAGAAAGGATTTTTTGAAATGACTATCAGAGCATTAACATTTTCTATATTATTATTAACACACTCTGATGCTAAGAGTTCTACTTCCCCTCCCCACTTGAAAATAAATCTGTTCCATGTGCAAAACACAAGCAGAGGAGTTTCAGTTTCAGAACAGCAACCATCTCTAGTACAGAACAGTTAAGCTAAGCCATGCCCAGACTCCTTGTTGTCTCCTTCTTGCTCACACAGCAAATACTGTTTCAGTTCCCAAACAGCCCTGAATTCTCTTACATACTGACAGGACACTTGCCAGATGAATACTGATGGATGCTGGTAGGCGGAGGCACAATTTTTCCCCTTATTTTCCTCCCCCAAAACTAAGCCCAATCACATAGTTTCGTAGCAAAGCATGGGTATAGAACTAGTACAGAATAACAGAGTTGGAAGGGACCTTGGAGGTTTTCTAGTCCAATCCCTGTCAAGCAGGACATCCTATGTTGTTCCGGACAAATGGCTGTCCAATCTCTTCTTAAAGACATCCAGTAATAGAGCACCCGTGACTTCTTGTTCTGACCTAGGCTTCCTTAGAAACCATAGAACACAATTTTAATCCCTGCAAAACCTCTTTTATTTCCAAAGCTGTGAATTACATTCATTCACAAGGCTTCACATACGGCCTTTCAGGGGACTGTTGATAAACACCCACCTTATCACACTTGGAATGCGTCGGAGAACTAATTGCCAGACGCAGGGCAAAGCCAAACTTGACATAGAGTCGAACAGGATTTTTCAAAGCTTGTGTTCTGAGCAAACAAACTAATTGCTTCCTGCAAAAGCTCATGTCCTATTCACCTCTTTTCTATCCTATGGGAGGAGCAATCATCTCCGAGGTGTGGCCTTACTCCTGAGTTGACCCTGCTTTCTGAATTATTCTTATCTTCTGCTAGCTCTGTGCATGTACAGGCTGGGAACTGGTTCCATAAGTTCCTCCACCTCATTGCTGTCTGAATCTGAAGGCAGCTGCTGACTGCCAGCCTGCCCTGGTCCCATCTCTGCCTCTGATGTAGTGTCCTCCTCCGGATCTTCCTCAGCCTCCAGGCCCAGCCCAGGTTCCTCCCCAATTTCCTCCCTACTGTCCGACTCTTCTGCCAGCTCCATCAGCTGCCAGTGGACCACAACACTTCTAATGGCAAGATGTTCCACTGATTAATCATTCTCACTGTCAGGTAATTTCTCCTTAGTTCTGGTTTGGATCTCTTTCTCTCTGATAAGTTTTCATCCATTACTTCTTGTGTTGCTCTCAGGTGCCAATTTGCTTTGGCTGTTAGTAAATCAGATTCTTGTGTTTAGATATAGAATAAACTTGTAGTACTTTTGAACTCTATCCTGATTCTGGATTTCTTGCACCTGACATATTCCTAATAATAATAACAGTAACAGTAACAATAACAATAACAACAACAACGACGATGATGTTCTTTCTGCACCAACTCAGAAAGCTCAAACTGCCCAAGGAGCTGCTGATACAGTTCTACAGAGGAATTACTGAGTCTGTCATCAGCACCTCTATAGCTGTCTGGTTTGGTTCTGCAACCCAACAGGACAGACACAGACTTCAGAGGATAATTAGGATTGCAGAAAAAACAATTACTACCCACCTGCCTTCAATTGAGGACTTGTATACTGCACGACTCAAAGAGGGCTGTGAAAATATTTACAGACCCCTCACATCCCGGACATAAACTGTTTCAATTCCTTCCCTCAAAACGATGCTAGACACAACTAGACGCAAGAACAGTTTTTCCCCAAAAGCCATCACTCTGCTAAACAAACAATTCCCTCAACACTGTCCAACTATTTACAAAGTGTACACTACTATTAGTGTTAATCTTCTCACCACTCCTTATCACCCATCTCCTCCCACTTGACTGTTTCCTAGTATGATTTGATTGTTGATGGTACCCTATGACTATCATTAAGTGTTGTACGTTATGATTCTTGATTCTTAATGAATGTTTCTTTTCTTTGTGTATTCTGAGAGGATTTACACCAAGACAAATTCCTTGTGTGTCCAATCACACTTGGCCAATAAAGTATTCTATTCTATTCTATTCTATTCTATTCTATTCTATTCTATTCTATTCTATTCTATTCTATTCTATTCTATTCCATTCCATTCCATTCCATTCCATTCCATTCCATTCTAATTGATAATACTGCAATATTTATAGTCCTATTAAGTTTATGTGGGTTTTTCCTGGTCAGTTTATGGAACCAATTTCAGTTACTTCAGCCTCAGAAAGTGGCAAAAAAAAAAATTTATGGTGATTAAGCAAACTATTTGGGGTTTAGAGCCTTGTTCATGTGGCTGCTCAAATCTAATAGAAGGAGTTAGGGAATACTCAATGCCATCACATGAGAAAGTTATGCCAGTTGCCTGGAGGGGAGGCAATTAAGTACCTTTTTTTGAAAAATCTATCCTTGAAACTGAAGGTTCCCCAGTTTCAAATATCCCTCTTTCCTAGGTAAGATGTTGGAGAGATAGCTACCCTACTACAGTAGAAGCATATTTAGAAGCCAATTATCTTGATCCATTTTATTTTGGCTTCAGGCTAGCATACAACACCGAAAAAATCTTGATTGCTCTGCTTAGTGATTTCTACTGGAAGAAAGACAAGGGAATTCTGGATTTCTCAGTGGTATTCAGTAGTATTAATAATGGGATATTGCTGGAATGGCTCAATGGATTGGAAATGGGAGGCACTATTTTATGGTGATCTGATTTCTAACAGGCTACTACAGAATAATTGCTACCACAGAATGGCAATGATATATTATCACTTGGTTTGTGCTTGAGTTGCAATATCTCAGAGGTTTCTATCAGTGGTGGGATTCAAATTTTTTTTTACTACCAGTTCTGTGGGTGTGGCTTGGTGGATACTGTAAAATCTCCAATCAGAGGTGGTATTTGCTGGTTTTCTGAACTACTCCAAATTTCTGCTACTGGTTCTCCAGAACTGGTCAGAACCTGCTGGATACCACCTCTGGTTTCTATCCTTTTTTTTCTACTGTTCAATATCTACATGAAATTGTTAAAGTAGTTATTTGGATATCACCAACAAATGAACTCTCTCCTTTTGCACCTCAGTCAAGATATGCTATGCAAATGCTTACCAGTTGCCTGGAGAATGAGGTCAACAAGCTGAAACAGAAGTGTCATAAATGTGTCATTCTCAAGCTTACAAATTAAGAAGATGGCTTGTTGCAGATAAGTTAAGAGTCCCTCTAGAATGAGCAAGTCCATAGTTTGGAGCAGGGATGGGATATGAAAGGGTTAACTATCGATTTGGGATTTATGAGCTTCCCTGCATGCTGTGAGCCGAGCGCCTGTAAATCGTCATCAGCATGCTATGTGCAGAGAAGCAGCTTTGAAACAGCCCTCTTTTCCTGCTTTTTTAACTGCAACTGTGGCTGGTTCAGCAGCTGAAGTTGAAAAATCAGGAAATAAAGTTCAGGTAAGAGCCCGGGTAGGCAAAAACATCAGCAGACATAGAACCGGTTCTATGTCTGCTACTCTTCAGAACTACTGGTTCTACAGAGGTGGACAGAACTGGTAGAAACCCATCCCTGGTTTGGAGGTTCGCCTGGCATAGGCATCATCAGTCTCAGGAGAACAAATTTAGTTGATCTGCCCTACCTGAACCAGCTTAGTCTCAGTGATTTAAAACATATGAAGAATGGTTGCAGGATTTGGGTTTGCCTAGTCTAGAGAAAAGAAGGTCTAGGGGTACATGGTAGCAGTGTTCCAGTATTTGAGATGCTGCCACAAAGAGGAGGGGGTCGACTTATTTTCCAAAGCACCGGATGGTAGGACAAGAAACAATGGATAGAAACTAATCAAGGAAACAAGCAATCTGGAATTAAGGAGAAACTTTCTAACAGCGAGGACAATAACCAGTGGAACAGCTTGTCTTCAGAAGTTGTGGGTGCTTCATCACTGGAGGTTTTTAAGGAGAGAGTGGACCGCCAATTGTCTGAAATGGTATATGATTTTCTGCTTGAGCAAGGGGCTGGACTAGAAGACCTCCAAGGTCCCTTCCAGCACTACTCTATTCCATCTGTGCCTAATAATCTTTTAGCTGAATTGCAACAATGCAATTGATACAGGTAGTCCTTGGCTTACAACCATTTGTTAAGTGATGACAGTTGTAGCAGCATTGAAAAAAGTGACTTATGATCTTTGCTTACACTTATGCAACACGGCAGCATCTCTATGGTCAAAATTCAGACACTTGGCAGTTGGAGTGTATTCAGGGGTAGGATTCTACCGGTTTGCACCTTTTCGCTAGAACCAGTTGTTAACATTCTAAGCAGTTCAGAGAACCGGTTGTTGGAAGAAATTACTGGCCTAATCCTGTAAGGAAGGCAGGAAGGAAACATTCTGGTGTTGCTTACAGAAACTGCCTCTCCGTTAACCCTTATTACATTCTTGGCAGGACTAGACTTTCTGTCTCAGGAATGTCTCTGCAGTTTTCCCCCCCCTCCTTTGCTGGTACTTTGCTTGTGTGGAGTGACCATTCAAAGTTACAATGGCACTGAAAAAAGTGACTTATGACCATTTTTCACACTTACAACTGTTGCAGCATCCTCACAGTCATGAGAGGCCAGGCAAGGAGATGCATGCCTCGATGTGGGTGATATTGAATTGGCCACGCCCAGCCAATAACATGACCACCAAGCCACGCCAACCAACTAAGCCATGCCTACAGAACTGGTTGTTAAAAAATTTGAATCCCACCCCTGAGTGTATTTATGACGATTGCAGTGTCCCTGGGTCATGTGATCACCCTTTGCAACCTTCTGACAAGCAAATTCTATGTAGAAGGCGTATTCACTTAATAACCATGTTACTAACTTAACAACTGCAGTTATTCACTTAACAATTGTGGCAAGAAAGTTCATAAAAAGAGGCAAAACTCACTTAACAACTCTCTTGCTTAGCAACTAAAATGTTGGGCTCAGGTGTTCATATTATGATTATCCTTGAAGGTATTTCACAAATGGAGAAGAATTAGATCTGCTTAATTTTTAACTTAAGCAGTGGAATTGGACATGTAGCAGTGAGTATGAAAGCATTGCAATGTTTGCTCTTGAACTGTTAATTTAAGGAATTAAATTAATTTGGAAACTATATGGGTTAGGACAGTGATCCCTAACCCCTGGGTGATTGGGAACCAGGCTGCAAAAACATCAGGCGAGCATGTGAAGCTTCATTGGGATTTAGGTTGCGTGTACAAAATCATTCCCTCCTCCCACAGCCACAGCTGGTGCGTGAAGCCAGAAAGGTTGGGGACTGCTGGTTTAATCCTCAAATACTTCAAGGTTTGTTTTCTTTACTATCAGCCAATCCATACACTAATGTTAGCTGAGGAGGTTCGGCTTTTCTAGACAATGGGGGATGGGGAATTTGGTGGGGGCACAAAAAGTATATTTTTCAAAATAAATAAATAAATATCAGTGCCGCCTCAATACAGACAGGGAACATATACAGGATTGCGGTATTTTTCAGCTGCTTTTTTTTTCCTTCTAAATTTTTAATTAAGAATGCAAGTACTATAAAGTTATACTCAATATAGTTATTGGTGCAGCAAAAATCCTGCAGGGGTAATAGTATAAGTCACCATGGGCATAATCTCCAAAGCCTAGTAACCAGAAAGAAGTAACAGAGGAAAAATATAGAAAATAAACCCCTACTTGAAGAAATGCAAGAGTGCATAATAATTCTTTGCCAAGAACAAATGAATACATATTCTGATTAAATTAATGGAAAATCCAGTTGTCATGGCCAAGACCTTGCCTTCATTAGCTGCTGATGATAATGAATAGCCACAGGAATAGCATCTGGGTAAGCAAATACTTACAATGCTCATTATGATAATTTCCATCACTTCACCTACTTAATTGACTGATTTTTGGCCACAACATCTCATGCCACAATAAATAAGCCTTTACACTGCAAAAAGGTACCATGGGATTTTGCAAAGAAAATCATTTTCCATTGCAACTTCCTTCCATTGCAAGTCAGACTGTCAGGTTCGGATAAACTGAAAGCTTTTTTTAAATGATGATTTATACTGACCCAGGAATTAACCAGATCAAATTAGTGAATAAAAAAAATTAAGGCAGAACACTCTGGATGTGCCTGAGACTGAAGAAAACTTTCATGCAAACTGCACAAGAACCCTGGTTTCACTCTGTTTTCTCTGAAATGTATAATCTGAAACAAAATCTGAGATCGCTAATGTGACACGTTACTTATGTTGAAACAAATACATAATGATACCATCCTAATGAGGCTGAAATGAATGACACTTGAAGAGATAATACTTTCAGCTGCATCCTCTTGACAGGGTAGTATCCTTTTTGGAGAAGCTTTCCTGTTGCTTATTTCCTTTCCTTTTTTTATAATTATTTTAAAATATGCCAGGAATCTAAGCAATTAAAACCATATCCTTCTGAATCTCTTTTTAAACATGGAAGTTCTGAAGCACTTACTTCTCTTCCTTCCACAATAAGGGACTGACTGGTTTTAGAGTTTTAGAGCCTTGACCTCAGAGTTGGTATTCAGAGGTTCTGACCAGTTCTGGAGAACCGGAAGCGGAAATTTTGAGTAGTTCGGAGAACCGGCAAATACCAACTCTGACTGGAGATTTTATGGTATCCTTCCCCTGCCACGCCCACCAAACCATGCCCAAAGAACTAGTAATAAAAAAATTTGAATCCCACCACTGCTTGACCTACATTATATACCAAAACTACTACTTCCAATATTTTCTTACCATGAAGGATACCTGGGACTCCCTTTATATTTATTTTGTTTCCTTAAAACAATATCTTTCTATATTTGGAATCTTCTGCTATTTTTGTGTGCGTGTGTGTGTGTGTGTGTGTGTGTGTGTACTCTCAATTTGTCTGTTCAACATCCTATATAAGATTTGTGTAAACTTGTGAGTCTTGTGTTTGTCTTGCCCGGATCTAAGAGACCAATAGATCACTGTAACTTGCTAGATTTGGTTTAATAAAACAAGCATGTGAATTCTTTTCAGCTTTTAACATTTCTTGGTAAATTATTTATCTGCGACAGGAGTGCCTAAAAATAAATAGGCATATTTGATACATATATTCAAGTATTCAAGCACATTCAAGTGTTTATTACATTAAGTTAAATAAGACTTATATACACATAAATGTACATTATACTTTTTAATTCCGTTGTTTGGTATAGAGCAGTGGTGGGATTAAAATTTATTTACTATTGGTTCTGTGGGTGTGATTTGGTGGGCGTGGCAGGGGAAGGATTCTATAAAATCTCCAGTCAGAAATGGTATTTGCTGGTTCTTCAAAATACTCAAAATTTCCTCTACCGGTTCTCCAGAACTAAAATACCACCTCTGGTATAGAGATGTCATTGTGACATTAATCTTTAGAATGTCCCATTCTTCTCTTCAATCTTACTCCAAATCATTTTTATTTATTCTCAACGCAGCTCACCTTTGTGTAACACTTATGTAACACTTTTCATCCATTTCCAAATTTTCTATTTCTATCAAAATTACTTTACGTCTCCTATACTTCTTTTAGCCTTGACCTCTTTGACTACACTTTTGTTACTACCCTTTTCCTTATCTATGTGTGTGTGTGTGTATGTGTGCATACATATGTATTGTTATTGTTTCAATAATTGTTCTCTTGTATATATTGTTTATATCCAGACCCACTTTACTCCATCATATCATCAAACATATTTTTCTAAACTTTCTTTTAGCAGAATTTCACATATTTCTGTATTATTTTGTAATGTAATCATGGACTATCTTATGAAGCTTAATTCTGTTTATCCTGCCTGAGCCTCTAAAGCAGGGCTGTCAACCCCCAGCCCACGGGCCAGATGCGTCACATGCTGACCACACCCACAAAGGGAAAAAAAGTCCTGATGTGCCACATGATGCCATGAGTTTGATACCCCGGATCTAGGGAGAGGATCTGCTGAAGGTGTCATCCCCATGAAAAGTGATTGGTATAGAAAGTAGGTCTTTTTCATCCTATGTTGTCAAGTACACTTCTTCTGGAGGTAAATTAGCCTCCTACCCATTTTTCATATTGGAAGGACCTTACAACCATTCTTTTTCAATAGGCCTTTGATGTGATACAGAAAAGTTGTGGATAATTGTCTGATAGTTGCTCTTGCTTTGTTGTATTAGCGAGGTTAATTAGGATTTTGTTGCTGTTGCATGCCATTCTGTATCAATTGGGACAAAATATGAATGCCTGTAGGTAATATTTTTTGTCCAAAGAGCTCCCATGCTGCATTTTCTTTCCTTACATCTACTTTCTGTACATTCTTCTGGGAGATTTTTTTTTCATATAGATTTTGTACTATTTGTTACTATTTTCCTCAAGTTATTTTCATTCTTTTCTTTTTTTCCACACTCATTTTTTCTATGATTCAATATTAAAATACCCAAAAATGGTCTATCCCACATTCAGAAGCTCTCATAGTTCATGTAGCTTCTCATTTTTTTCTTTTTATGACCCTGTAGTCCTTTCATTTGGGATAGAGTCACAATGAATGGATGGAGGTGAGCTTTTAGGATGCCCTTCCTATGTTATATTCGCAGCACATATTTTTTCTTTGCCCCCTAAGAGAGAAACATCTGCTGCTATCTCAGATTGAACTCCCAACCTTCTGAGTGGAAGCAAGAGTCTTCACCATTAGCTCACCACACAAGTCTCTCATGTATCTTCTCAATCTTTAATCAAAATTAAATACATTCAGATTTATTGCTTTTTGCCTTTTATGTATATGAACCTATGTAAATAATATAGTCAATATTAGTATATATTAATATATAGTCAAGACAGATTTTTTTTCTCAGTATAGTTTAACCAAATATTCACTATTCTTTTATTCTGGGTGTTCAAAAGGTCAATCACTTTTCTGTCTTCCCTTGTCTCATTCCCACCCACCTATTATTCACATCAGCTAAGACACTATTTTCCCACCAGAGTGTTGCATAAATTTTCTCAAAATTATTTCCCATTTTTTTCATTAGTATCATTCCTGGGAATATGGTATGCAATTATTACAGGCCTATGAATTTCTATTTTTATATGAACCCATAGCAGTTTCGATGACTCCAAGTCAAGCATTCTGAAATACAGATAGTCCTAGATTTATTGCCATAATTGAGTCTAGAATGTGACCAAACTTGATTTTAGGACCATTTTTACAATAGATGTTAAATGCCTTCCCTCATTGACTTTGTTTGTTCATTGACTTTCCTGGGAAAGCCACAAATGGCAATCACATGACCCTAGGATTCTGCAACCATCTTAAATACATGCTAGTTGCCAAATGCCTGAATTTTGATCACGTGACCACAGGGACCCTGCAACAGTTTTAAGTGTAAGAATTGATTGTAAGTCATTATTTTCAGCACTGTTGCAACTTAGAATGGTCATTAAACAAATTGCTGTAAGTTGGGGACTACCTGTAATTAACCCTATAGCCTGTTTTCCCTGCAAAGGAAAACCCATTCCACAAGGTACCTATTTGTTTAGCGATTATCATTTCCTTTATAAATTAACCTCTCTACCACATGTTTTTTCCCAATTTCAGTCACAATTTTCCAAACATCATGGTTGGCTTTTTTCTTCATGGTAAAATTTCTACAAAAGATATTTTTTAAGATCAAGAAAAATTGCCAGACTTAATTACCCGTTATGACAGCAATTTTCTGTTACTTATAAGAATGTTAAAAGCTTTGGTACAGTTTTACCAGTATGTGACAAGCACAATTAAATCCCATTTCACCACACACATGCTTACACTAAAAACTACCCTACAAACTAATTATTTTTCAAATTAAGTTACTGAAAAAAAACTTTTAAATTTTGAAGCACTTGAAAAACTTCTCCATAATTGTTAGGGATAACATTGGTTACCTAACTTAGTTTGGGTAAAAATAATATATAAACTATGTTAGTGACTTTAAGTGTATGTATCACTTTAACTGTTATAACATGTATTATGGGTGCGGTTGTAAAATCATCATAAGAGGGAGCAAGAGAGCTCACTGTTTGGTGGCTTTTACTGGAGAGCTGACAATGTTGGATTGATGGTGATAACTGCGTGTGTTTTCCTGCTGTTGCTGAAACGAAGATATTCTTCATATCTCTGAATGCAAAAGAGATATATTGCTGGACTGATTATTTGTAAGTTTACTGACCTCTATTTTTCAACACTGGACTTTGCAACTGATTAATCCCTGGATGGACTGAACTTGTGTATGACATATGGACTGTTTGACTATGCTATAACTCTTGCTGGAATAAAAAACTATTTAACTGGCACAGTGTATCTGTCTTACTGAGTGTAAACTACAACAACATTTATCTCACATAATTTGCCTGCCTGCTAGACTGCCGTTGCACATTCTGCTAGGGTATGTATCCCTAACAATAATCAAAGAAAATTAAAGGTATCTTACAATGTTGATCTCAGGAGATTGGGGGAAAAAATTGGGGAGGGGGACAATGTTAGCAACTGACATTTTTCGCTATTGGCAAAAAGTACAGAAATTACTGAAAAGGTAAGATCTAAAAATCTGCCTTTTCTGTCTTTGATGCTCGTGAACCTGACTTCCTGACAAAAGATTATGATTTATTGAAGAAAAAAATGCAGCACCTTAAAAGTTACAATAATATTTGAAGAAAAAAGGACAAGCTAAAGAGATTAAAAACATCTTTATATTATTGTATGACTTAAAAGCCATCAAATTTTAAATTATAAATATATTCAGCCATCTTACTTAAATTATAAATCTATTCAGCCATCTTTTAGAATGTCTCAGTTCCTATAGTATGAAACAATGTTCAAGCTTAACTGTTAGCTGCTTAACTGAAAATATCTGATCAAAAGAATAGAAATTGCCGTATCTGCTACATAGAACTCCCAAAACTGAAAACATGGAAAAGAATAACAATATCATCTGTACAATTATACTAGTTTCTAGTGTACTTCAGGACATTGAAATTTTCCATCTGCAAAATTTCTTGGAGCTTTGATGATAATTTACATTAAACTGAGATCACCAAAAGAAAGCAAAATTGTGAGACCACACATATTTGCCCTTGAGACATAATCTTGTCTTAGCTTTTCCAAGCAATGAAATACTAAATGTTAAACGTACACACTTGCCCTTTTACTCATAGAAATATGCCTGTCTTGTTCACACATACAGTTCACCAAGGAATAATTGTGGGTAATTTGATGTAGGGTGGAAATGTGACACAGATTTATAGAACTATAAAATCTGCAGAGAGGTTAACAGAAAAGAGGCATTTTCCAGATTTCATGACATAATCATTCAGTAAAACCAATCACGATTAGGTAGAAATCTTTCTACCTCAAAATTGAATGAAAAACCTTTTCAAGAATTGAGATATATATTAAAAATGAATATATTGAGATAGAGCTTGAGCATTTCTTGTTATTTAATCACATTTGTATAGCCACCCATCTCACATAGTGATTCTGGGCAGTGTACATAACAAGACAATAAAAATACATAAAAATCATTGAAACAATCAGTTGAAATAAAACAAAAATAGGAAAAAAACAAATTTAAAAACCCCCCAATGGCACCAAAACATGCTAAGAATGCATTAATACCACCATCTAGCAGGCTCTACTCTGTGATGGAATCCCCAAGCTAGTTGACCGAACCGTGTTTAAGAGACTTCTAGAAGTCCAAAAGGGTTGGGGGAAGACTCGCCTTCAGGGAATGAGGTTCCAAAGGGCAGCACATGGCAGAAAAGGCTTTCCTCCTAGGTCCAGCCTGGGGATTGGCTGACAGGACCTGCAATGTGCCTCTTCTGCCAGGTCTGATGGGATGGATGGATGCAACTGGGGAGAGGAGATCCCTCAAATATCCTGGTACCATTCCAAATGCAGTACCTTGAATTGGAACCAATAGCAAACTGACAATCAATATAGCTCAGATAGCAGAAATGGAACATAACTGTCCATACAACTTTGTTTGTTTTTTCAGAATTGTCTGATACAAGATGGGTGACAAATACATTTCATAAATAAATAAATAATATAATATAATATAAAATAAATGAATAAATAAATATGCCACACATCTTGTTTCTGGATACTGTTCAAGGGCATTACAGTAGTCCATTTGAGAGGTGATTATGGCATGAATGACTGAGAATATAGCTACCCCATCTAGGAATAGGTGCAAATGGAGCACAACACAAAACTATGTACGGGCCCTTCTGGCCATGACTGTCACTGTCTCTTTGAGCAGGAGTCCAGAACATCCATTGGCTGTGCACTGTGTCTACTTGGGTCAGTACAATACAATCTTCAACACCAGATATGATAAATACTTGGTTACAGAAGGTTCTAAAACCCAAAGCCACTCAGTTTGTCAGAGTTTAACTAATGCCTGTTGTTCCCCATCCATACCCTCATAGCATTCAGGCACCGAGAGGATACCAATAGCATCACTTAGTGCACTAGAGGTAGAAATATGCAACTGGGTATCAGCACATTGCTCCATGGCTTGGAAAAGCTGTACCTGGATTGACTCTAGGTAAACCCCTGCTGAGCCATTATTGGTATTCTTCCTCAAACATTGCACTTGCTTAATTTTACAGACCATGGAGAGATAAATGTAAAGCTAGGCTCATTCTGAGAGGATTCTGTACTGGAGGAGAAAATAATCATTCTAATTCCAGGGAATTCTTCCCTGTTGTGATGATAATATCCTTGCTACCAGTGCACAATGAATAAAATAGCCCAGAGTATTAAACAAACAATAAAATGGTTGTTTTCACTCTGATTGTTATTGTCTGATTAACAGAGGAATGGAGCAAATATTTTTAAAGGCTCATTCATATAAAAACAAAGAATAGATAAGAAGGCCTGGTGCAACAAGCATTTATGGTAGCTCTAGAGGTCAAGCATCTCAAGAGTGCCAAACATTCATGCCAATCCTGGGGCCTGATAAATATAGCAGAGAAATAGATTTGAAAAAAAATTGTTCACCTGTTAAAAATTTAGAGTTTTTATATTTGGGAAATTAAAATGGACATAGATGGAAGCCAGGCTGAAGAGCAGGTTTCTTTTAGCATCATAGGAGTGTTCATAAATTGTTTTCAATGTTCCAGCAATTAAATTCTCTCAAGAAACATCCTCTTATGAGTCATATATACTTTTTTGAAAGCTTGGAAATCCTCCTGTCTTTGTAGATGGAGGCTATTAGCATCTCTAAGGAATGTCAGGCTGCCACTGCCACATATCCTGGCTTAGTCTCAAGATGTCACCACTCAACATTAAACGTTTAGTCAGTAATCAAACGGTCTCGTATCTCACTTCCCTATTGATTGGTAAGGAAGTATAGATGACCAGTTTATTAAAACTGGTTAAATGGGCGTTGGTTCTTACCTGATACGCCTCTTCTTGTGGAACTGCGTAGAGCATCCAGAGAGTGGGAGGTGCTTCAGTCTTCACTTCTCACAGGCTGAGCTGAAATTGAGGAAGGCCCTCCTCCTCCACGTGACTCCTCCATGTGTTCCCCCCAGTTTTATCGAAGACGAGAGGACAAAAACAACCCTCTACTCTTAAGTATTAAACAACATGAACTACAACATTAGAAATCATTGGCCGAAACAGGTTTTCCCCCTTTACAGACGGACCAACAGGGTGGGGCTGGATGCTCTACGCAGTTCCACGAGAAGAGGCGTATCGGGTAAGAACCAACGCCCATTCTCCGTAGAACTGCTGCGAGCATCCAGAGAGTGGGACATACCAAAGCAAGTGTGTCCTACGGGTGGGAGTCCGTCTGGATTGGAACTTCCCCAGGATCTCTCACTACTTGCTGCAAAACTCGCCTGCCAAAAGATGCTTCAGCTGAGGCGTAAACATCAATCTTATAATGTCTTATAAAGGGAGATGGGGAAGTCCAGGTGGCTGCCCGGCAAATATCAAGAATAGACGCCTGAGTAGCCCAGGCTGCCGAGGTAGCTGCACTTCTGGTGGAGTGAGCAGTAACCCCACTGGGAACTGGAATAGCTTGAATTAAATAGGCCTTGGATATGGTAGCCCTAATCCACCTGCCTACCGTGGACGGAGAAACCTTACAGCCTAGTGTCTTTGGCTGAAGTGACAAAAATAGAGACTCTGCCTTCCTGATGGACTGCGTACGAGAAATGTAAATACGCAAAGCCCTTCGAACATCAAGGGTGTGCCACTGCCTCTCTTGCTCGCGCAGAGGCTTCGGACAAAAATTAGGCAGGACCAACTCCTGCGCCCTGTGGAACGGTGAATTGATCTTCGGCATAAATGCTGGGTCTGGTCTCAGAACCAATCGATCTGAATGAAAGATGCACAGATCTTTTCTCATGGATAGAGCTGCAATTTCAGATATCCTTCTAGCTGAAATAATAGCCACCAGAAAAACTGTCTTAAATGTAAGAAATTGAAGTGACGCCTCTCTGAGAGGCTCAAAAGGAGATCTAGTCAAGGCCAGGAGAACTTTATTAAGGTCCCATGTCGGGTACCTGTGCACTACTGATGGGCGCAAAATAGAAGCCCCTTTAAGAAAAGCCTTGATTCGAGGATGGTGGGAAAGGGGATCGAAAGGACCACCAGCAACCACCGTTGAGAGCGCCGCTACCTGCCTCCTTAAGGTGTTAGGTGACAAACCTCCATTTAGGCCATCTTGTAAAAAGGCCAGGATCTGTGCAACTGAAGGAGAGCGTGGGTCGATGAATGATTTGTGGCACCAGTTACAGAAACTTTTCCAGGTTGCATCATAAATGCGAGTGGTAGAAGGTCTTCTAGCCGCCAAAATGGTGTTAATGACCTGTGCTGATAAGCCTTCCTCAATCATCCTTTCCCGCTCAACCTCCAAATGGCCAACTGTAGCCACTGTGGCTCTGGATGGAGCAGCGGGCCTTGCGACAGTGAAATCTGATCCAACGGAATCCTCCATGGCGGAGATACTGACAGATTGTGGAGGTCCGCAAACCACGGCCTCCTGGGCCAATAAGGTGCCACCATGAGGATCTCTGCTTTCTCAGCTATCAATTTTCGAATCACCCTGGGGATTAATGGAAGCGGAGGGAAGGCGTACAGTAGCCCGGGAGGCCACGGGCAACGCAAGGCATCGTGATTCTCTGCTCCGCTGGAGGGATAACGGGAGAAGAACCTCGGTGTTTGCGCGTTGAGCGGAGACGCAAAAAGGTCTACTAGGGGCTGACCGAACCTGGCTGCTGCTTCTCTGAACAGATGTGGGTGCAGGAGCCACTCTGCCTGATCCAGTGTTGCCCTGCTGAGCCAGTCTGCTTGGACGTTGGAGGCCCCGGAAATGTGCTCCGCTCTGATGGATAAGAGGTGCGCTTCTGCCCATCGACACAGTCGCTCGGCCTCTCTCATGAGAAGGAGGGAATGGGTGCCCCCTTGCCGATTGATGTGGGCCTTGGTTGTAGTATTGTCCGTTAGGACCAGGACATGGTGCCCCCTTACCCGATGAAGGAATGCTCGCAGAGCCAGGTACACTGCGCGAAGCTCCAACCAGTTGATGCTCTGACTTCGCTCCGCAGGAGTCCAAACTCCCTGTGCTGAGAGAGATTGTAGGTGGGCCCCCCATCCGGAAAGACTTGCGTCTGTCGTGAGAACAACCCTTTGAGGTTCCTGGAATAACTGACCTCTGTTGACAGATGGTCGCGTCCACCACAGGAGGGAGGCGAGAACTTTCGGCGGGACCTTCACTATAAACCTTGATGTGCTCCTTCCTGAACGCTGATACAGCAGGAGGAACCATTGCAAAGATCTGGAATGCAAGCGAGCCCATGGAATAATGGAAATACAGGAAACTAGCTTCCCTAGCAGTTTGGATAAATTGAGCAACGATGCTTTCCCGGTCCACCGGATATCCCTGATAGTGGTGCGGATACTAATAAGTCTCTCCTGAGAGAGAAAGACCCTTCCTTCAACAGAGTCAATCACAGCCCCTAGATGGGATATCCTAGTGGAGGGGGTAAGCTGACTCTTCTCCCAGTTCACTAAGAACCCGTGGGACTGAAGTACCGAGAGGGTAGCGCTAGTATCGCTCTCGGCTTGATGTTGGAAAGGGGATACAACCAGGATATCGTCAAGGTAACAGTGGATCCGGATGGGAATTTGTCTAAGGTGAGCTGCAATAGCTGCCAACACCTTAGTGAAAGATCTCGGAGCTGAGGCTAGACCAAAGGGGAGGGCTACATACTGGAAATGCTGATTATTATAACAAAATCTGAGATATTTAGAATACGAGGGATGAATGGGAATATGGAGATAAGCCTCGGAAAGGTCAATTGACGTAAGCCAGTCTCCTTCTCTGATGCCCTGTAAAATCGACTGAAGAGTCTGCATTTTGAATTTATGGCGTACAATAAAACGATTTAACCTCTTAAGATCTAAAATGGGTCTCCATCCCCCGGAATGTTTAGGCACCAAGAATAAAAGTGAATAGAAACCCCGTCCCTGTTGGGATGGGGGTACAGGTTGAATAGCCCTAATATCAGAGAGATGTTTGATGGCAGAAGTCATAAGAGCTCGTTTAGTAGGATTCCTAGAAATGGGTGAAACCCTGAAATGTTCAGGGGGAGGAGTGAGAAACTGCAGGGTCAAGCCAAAGCACACTGAATTTGTAACCCAAGTATCAGAGGTGGATTCCTCCCACTTGTCAGCAAAATGCCTGAGGCGGCCACCTATGGTAAGAAAACCTGCAACGCTACCTGGGCCGACGGGCCGCTCTACTCCCGGAACCCCTGAAGGGCCTTCTGTAGCTGCCCCCTCTCTTGCTTCTGCCTCCCGAGTCGCCCTGGTCCTGGTAGGACGGCCGGAATGAGGGGGAGCCCTGAAATCTAGGAGAGAATGATGACTGGAAGGAGGGACGAAAGGAGCCCCTCCGAAAGGACTGGGAACTCTTGGCTTCCTGCCTACGAAAAAGTGAAGGAAGAAACTTTTTCTTATTTCAGGTTTCCAGGAGCAATGGCTCCAGAGCGGGCCCAAATAATTTCCCTTTTACTATGGGGGCTGAAGCCAACTTAGACTTATTTTTAATATCAACCTGCCAGTGATGAAGCCAAAGCAATCGTCTGGCAGAAACATGGGAAGAAATAGCTCGGGATGAGAACTTAACCGAATGAAAGGTAGCGTCGGCTGCAAATTCCGCTGCTGCCGTGATCTTTGCAATATCTTGATGGGCTCTGGTATCAGCTGGGGAAATGTGTTGCTTCAGCTGTCTGAGCCACCTGATGGAGGATCGGGTGAAAAAGGAAGCGGCCGTGGCCGACCAGATAGCCCAGGCATCAGCGGTGTGAGCCCGCTGGAGCACCAACTCCGCTCGCTTATCCTTCGGCTTCAGTGCCTCCAGTGCATCGGTAGGATTGGAAGAGGAAGCAAGTCTTACAATCGGATCATCTACTTCCGGGATGTCTAACATAGCTGAGAAATCCGGATCCAGGGTAAACAACCTCTTGTCCTGACTAGAAGGGGCCGGAGAAAGACCCACCGAGGCCAACTGCTTTGCCACCAGATCTGAGAAGATTGGGGGGGCTGGAATAATGTCTGCTGCCACTGTCGGCTGTCTGAACATAAGGTCATCAGGACCTTCTGGACTCGATGGAGGGGGTTCAGAAGGAGGCTGAGAGGTCAGGCCTGAAATGTTCTTTGCCTTAAATAGCAAGGACTTAAATAAATGGGATTTAAAAAGACCGACAACAGCAGGTTGTTCAGGAGAAAGACCCTCATCTTCCGACATTTCTCCCTCCATTAGGTCCCCCTCCAGAAAGGGTTCCGAATATTGTAAGGAACCTCTATCAGAACCTTCGTACTCTCCGAACGGTTCAAGGCCCACTCCCTCTTCTTCTTGGGTATCCTCCCCCTCTGGGAATGGAACATCCATGTGAGGAGGTACCTGACCATGCTGTGACGCTGGTGCAGAAGGAGATCTCCTGGATAAAGACTCAGCCTAGGGAGTCCTCCCTCGGGAATCTGGTCTAGCGAGCTGCTGCATTCCTTCAGCTATACCTTGACGGATGGCAGACTGCATCCATTCCCTGATGTTCTCAGGTACAATGATTGGAGCAGGATCCTCAGAGCGTAGGCCTGCAGCAGTCGGCGTAAATGTCGCCTCTGGTACACGGGAGGGCTGGCGGCCTCAGGTGGAAGTACCGCCCCTAGAGGAAAGGGTTGGCTCGGCGGGGGGGGGGGGGGTAGAAGGAAAGGCAGGTGTTATAGAGTGAGACTCTTTAGCCCGCTTGCTAAATTCCCTTTCTAGGGCCTTATGACGTTGTAAGGCATCTCTTTGAGAAGCACTGGAAGAATCCTTGTCCCTTTTGCGAAGGTAGTGCGTCTTAGACTTGGCCTTCAGAGAAGAGCCAGTAGGAATAGCCTCTGCCATGGTATTGAAAGAAAATGGCGGTTGGCACGCCTAGGAGTTCGGCCTACAAACGTAAACCGGTTTTCCTAAAATTGGGTCACGTCCCCCTTTTTGAAAGAAATTTTATTCTAGAACTAGCTATTATCTATTCAAAAAAATCTCCTTTCTCTCTCTTTTTTTTTTTGAACCTTATGCAATAAAAAACAGAAAAAATTCTAGCAGCTAAATTAAAAACCTGAATATATACACTGGCAATTAAATACAAAAAAAGGGGTCAGGTTCAACTAAGGAAAACCAAATAGACCCAAAAAGGTACAGCAAAAAAAAAAAAAAATAACTTAATTCCAAATAGACCAAATGAACGCTGAGGCCAAGCAATTGTAAAAGGCAAGGCAAGAAAAAAGGGGCCTCTATAGGCAACCCCCCAACAACATGGAGAGTACGTGCCTGCACTTCTGAACTAGCTGCAGGCCAAGGAAGAAAGCCAACAATATTAACTCTAAGAGAGACAACAGGGCATGGGGCCACAGTGCTCTCTCAGTAAAAACAAAGGCTCCACGCGGCCTGACGGTCCCGCTAAAGGGCCTACAAAAAACCTCGCAGCTCACTCTCAATCCAAAAAGAAGAAGGCCTTACTTGTTCAGAAAACAAAATGGCGCCGGCCACGAGGCGTGCCCAAAATGGCCGCCCGGCTCAGAGCGCATAGCTCAGAAGCGCACCAGCCCACCGCAACTTCAAACGAGCGAAGGAAAGAGCTGGGAGAGGAAGCGCTGCCTCCTCTGAGGCGTTCTAGGGGGGAAGACGCAATTGCGCTTTTAAAAATACAGCGCAGGGCCAAGCGGCTGAGCCCAGCACGCTTGGAACGGCAGAGGATAGATTAGAAGGGGGGGGCAAAAGGCTCCAAACCCCTTACTTCCCTCCTGGGAGCAAAATCGCTCCACCAACTAAATTTGGGATCGCACTAGCCTTGCAGGGAGAGGAAAAAATGAAATCAAACCTGATCCAACTCTCAACGATCACCTGAAACGGCCAAGGAACGAGAAAAAGCTGCCTGCTTCTCGAAGGCTGAGCTAAAACTGGGGGGAACGCATGGAGGAGTCACGTGGAGGAGGAGGGCGTTCCTCAATTTCAGCTCAGCCTGTGAGAAGTGAAGACTGAAGCACCTCCCACTCTCTGGATGCTCGCAGCAGTTCTACGGAGAATCTCCCCAAATTTTGTTTCAGAAAAAAAATATGCAATCACTTTCCTGGAATTTTTCAGTATCTTCAAAGAGTTCTCTTTCAAATAACCAAAAAAGATAGCATACATATAATTATAAAAGTATTCCAAAGGGGAACAGTATTCAATATTTGCATTACTTATTTTCAAACCTGGTTAAAATCCTCACTACATTCACTATAACATATTCCCAAACAAGTATGCACAATTTTAGAGTTTGAAAAAAATAAGAAAATGTGAAGAAGCAGGTTATTCTTGCCACTTATTGCTATTCAACATTCAAATTAATAAAATTTATAAAAATATGCTGATTAGAATTAATGATATAATAAATATTAAATAAATAACCTGGGGTCCACTTGAAAACATCAAATGTGGCTACTATTTATCCAGTTCTGTATTACCTTTTAATATGCCAAATTATGAAATGAGTTGGGAATAATTGTGTTAATCTGAAGCCTGGTGACATAGTGGTTAGAATGTAGCACTGCAGGCTAATTCTGTCTACAGACAGAAGTTCAAACCTAATGGGGTTTGAGATTAACTCCGTCTTCCATTCTTCTAAGGTCAGTAAAATAAGGACCCAGATTATTGGGGGCAATATGCTGACATTGTAAACGGTTCCAGAGAGTGCTATAAAGCAGGGGTCACCAACCTTTTGGACCTCAGGGACCAGCAAACTCATAATTTTAAATCCTGTGGACCACTAATATGAATTTTGATTGATGGTGGCTTGCTGAGGTTGGTGGGAAAGTCGGTCCCATATTCCAGAGCTGCAGTAGTCACAGGACTGGCCCTTTGGTCATCCCAGAGCAGCTGCTCCTCCACACAGGTGCACCGGCCTGCCACGGACTGGAGGAACTGCTCCGGGATGACCAAAGGGCCGGTCTTGTGACTATTGCAGCTCTGGAATATGGGACCGACTTTCCCACCAACATCAGCAAGCCACTCCAGGGCGGATTTCCCTCTCCCACTATTGGTCTTACCTTCCAGTTCCAGCTCGCGTGGCTGTACTCAAGGTAAGGTGTGCACTCTGCCAAAGGGTGAAGGCCAGTGGGTAGGTGGCCCATGTGGGTGGTACAGCCTTGTATTCCCATGCAGCCTGGATTAATTGCTTTGGGGGAAGTGCTTTGGAAACATTTCTCTGCAGACCACCAAAATTTTCTCGTGGACCACCAGTGGTCCCCTGCCCACTGGTTGGTGACCACTGCTATAAAGCACTATGGGTTGGTATATAAGTCTAATTGCAATTGGTATTAATTTATTTGTAGCTCTTTTCATTATGGCTTGCCCACTTTTTTCCTTGTCCTTCCTCAAAGTGTGGCATCTAAAGGATAATACAGCTTTCTTTTGTGAATAATATTTTTATTAGGTTTCAACGTTGTACATTAAAAAATAAACTAGCATAAAAGAGTAAAGGAATGACAAAACAAATTCAAGTGACAAAAATACACTAAACAAATATGTATAATAAAAGTAGCCTCCAACTTTCATTTAGTACAGATACTAACAAGACAACTGCTTTCTCTCAGTTTAAAGAGATTGAAGAGATAATCTATAAATATCTTAAAATACTCATGATCTACATAGGACAGGTACAGCTTTCAATGTGAAAAATGTACCAGTCTCAAGCTAGAGTTGTTACTTGGTGTTTATTAAATTCCCTAATTACAAGCTTTTTAGAAATCCCAGAAAACTTCTGTCTCTTACTATTCTCTTACTATATTTGAGTATAGATTAGGAATTTTGCTTTTTGAATTTATTTTATTATACAGAGCCTTTAAATTCAGTTGACAAATAATTTAAATAAAAAATAACACACAGTCACCATTCTGTTCTCAGTGACAACTAAATGCTTAAGAATGCTCATATTATGCACAAGTACAATAACAACCTCCTGCTCATGTTTTCCAGCATTCCATATCTACAGTAGAATCCTACTGGCTACATTCCTGTTGATAACACATAGCCTTCACAGCCAACAACTACAACTAATAACAGCTTTATTCTCCATAAGATAATTCCGTCTGCTCTAGGGTGGTAAGGCTACAAAATTCAGGTCTGAAAAAGCCGCTGTAACACTATCTGAATGTGAGTCAACTTACCAGCCAAGCAAGAATATAACGGGCTGACTGGTTAAGATACAATAACAATATCCAAAATAATGTCTTTCCATATATCTCAGCAGTATTTTTCTTATCACTTCTTCAAATGTGAGGCCTCTAACCAAATTCTTTTCCATTCCGGAATGTCAGTCACACGCCATCAGCCAGATGACAATACTTATCTGAATTCTGTTTCACTTTTCTATCACCTTGTTTTCCCTCAGTGTAATGCTATACATACCAGTCCAGCTTATGGCAGCTCTTGATTGTGCAAATATTTCTGAATGACACCCAAAACATCTGATAAATGAAGAAGTGTGAACCTCTCACCAATGGTAGGTGTCAGTTTTCTTCTGCTACTGTCCTGCATTATACTTCATTGCCAGCTAATAGGCAGATTATACTCTGAACTACAGTAGTTGTAATGCAAAATTATACCAAGAAGAGGTTTTTCTAGTTGTGTAGTGACCTGTCAAATCATAACTCTAAGATAATTTATCTGTTTAAGGGGCATTGAGAATTTCAAATGCATAAAACAATGGAAATGTTTTTTTGCATTCTGTGGTTTAGCAATTTAAGAATTGAACACACTGGTAATCAGAGGCAAAATACAGTAATACTTCAAAAAATATGCATTCAAAACCAACATTGTTTAAATCTACTTTGGAATCCCTAGAGTAATCAGCTGATGTGAAGCATCGTTAAGAAATGGAAAAATCAGTCTGCTATTTCTCATGTCCCTTTTTTTAGTCCATAAAATAGAATATGGGAAAACTCCAAACTGCTCATTCAGCAGTGATAACCACTCTGAGGGTTTACTAAGTAAAAAAAAATGCATTATTCATCTTTCAGTAGCATTAAAATGAAAATATTTTCCAGTGTTTGCCTGACACGGTTAAAGTTCACATTTTAAGTATGATAAGATACACATTTTTACAAGAAACAAATCCCCAATTTGTTTACTCACTTTTTTTTAAACTTTTATACAGCTACATAAAAATAACAATCTCAGACAGATAATCCAGACCTCACACAAATAGAAGCACTGGCTTATTCAACGATTTCCCAAACTTTATATGGTTGGGTACTATTTTTTGTCAGTATCATTTTTGTTTGCCTTTTTTGTGTATGAATCTCTTTCTCTGCTACTTTATACAGGCCCCAAATAAGTTTTTCCAAAGCTTTGATTACCCAACTGCCAGCACAGTGGCTGGAAGGGCTTTTCTCCTCTTTCCCCACTAACAAGAGGTTAAAAGATGGTAACTGCAGCACTCTGATTGAAGGAGGAAGAAAAGTAATTATTTGCACATTTCCTAAGAACCATTATTTTTTAATTTCACAAGGACCACTACTGGGCAACAGAGTTTTTTTTGGAGGGGGGGGGAACCACTATACTCATGTACTTTTTCAAACTTGGCTACCTCTACAATGTCTATGGTGATTTCAGAATCATTTTAGTTCATTATATTTCTGTCTCTATTGAAATTGTATGATAAAGGACTGATTGGAAGAATAGGTCTAGAAGTTGGAGAATGTCACAATTATTTTGTTTCATTTTCAAGTTTATAGATGGATATTCTAACTAATGCATATTTGCTGTTAATATGATGCTTTTTATATGGCTCTGTAATACATCCTACAACATCTTGAATCTCCAAAGACCTATGCAAGATTTCTCTTTGTAGACTTTAATTCAGCATTCAATACCATCATTCCTGACATTCTTCTAACTGAACTAAACCAGCTAGCGGTACCTGATCATACTTGTAAGTGGATCATAAGCTTCCTAACAGACAGGAAGCAGCAGGTGAAGCTAGGCAGAATCACATCAGATACCTGTACAATTAGCACAACCCCCCCCCCAGGCTGTGTGCTCTCTCCACTTCTGATGGAAAACAAAAGAGCAACAGTTACCAATCATAATCTGAAATTACCCTGTTTAAAGTGATTGAATACAGTAACACTGATGGCCTCATGGCTGAGGATGGTAAAGCTAGGCTGTGGGGTAGCACACTTTGTGACAATATTCTTCCTTTCTGATACAAGGACCAGAGGAAAGCACCTTGATGCAGCTGTGATGAAAAACTAAGATTCAGTGTTATCTGGAAACCCTCGTCCCCAATAACTAATTTTATTGTTTAACTAAGTATAGTTAGGTGGCACTTTGTTTTCTATTTATTCCTTTTCAATGTTCATTTACTTATTACTTAGGCATATGTTGGAGTTATATTTGGGAACAATATATACCTCAAACTAAGCCTTAGCTAAGTCCATAACACCAATCTGATATTAGAAGGTACAATGATGCATTGCAACTTGTAAGCCACTTTAGACTAGGTTGAACATAAACTTTCTCCTGGAAAAAAAGGGTGAATTGAATTTTTTGGAAGGAAAAGAAATTTTTTGAAGGAAATGAGATATACACTTTCATGTGTGTAGCTTAAAGGTATGTCTTATCTTGATAAATACAATAAATACAATAAATCTTCCCAGTGGCCTGAAATTGTCTGAGTTTGCTTCATTTTCATTCCAAGAAGACATATCATGAAACTCCTAAGAAAAATTGACAGACAGGGAACAATAGAGTGATGGAGAAGTGTGAAAAAAAATCCACATTGTTCTCTGCAAGCATTTTGTATTTTTATTCGAGAGCTTAGATTCAGTAGGTTAGAATCATATGGCTCAGCTAGTCCTTGGGATGATGTAAAACTATTCAACACCACCACCAATGCTACTGTTCTTCAAAGTGACCTTGATTATGTGTCTGAATGGTCAAACATTTGGCAACTCCAAATCTCAACCAACAAATGCTCTGTCCTACACATTGGTAAAAGAAATCAGTACACCAAATACAAGCTAGGCAGATATGACCTCGTTGATGACCCTTGCTCTGTCAAGGACCTCGAAGCTCATATCTAATGATCTAAGCATCAGAGCTCATTGAAACAGCATTGACAGGCGTTAAGAGTTGTAAATTTAATCTTACAAAGCTTCTCCTCTGGAAATACTGAATTGCTAACTAGGCCATACAAAACCTTTGCTAGATCAATACTCAAATACAGCTCATCTGTCTGGAATCCGCACTGTATATCGGACATTAATACAATTGAGCAAGTCCAAAAGTATTTCATGAGAAGATTACTACACTCCTCTGCTTGCAACAGAATACCCTATATAACCTGGCTTGAAATTTTGGGCTTGGAAAATCTTGAACTACGCCGCCTACAGTTGGACTTAAGCGTAGTACACAAAATTATCTGCTACAATAATGTTCTACCAGTCAATGACTACTTCAGCTTCAACCACAACAATACAAGAGCACACAACAGATACAAACTCAATGTAAACCGTTCCACACTTGATTGTAGAAAGTACGACTTCAGCAACAGAGTGGTCAATGCCTGGAATGCACTACCTGACTCTGTTGTTACATCCTCAAACCCCCACTCCTTTAACCTCAAACTATCTGCTATTGACCTCATCCCATTCCTAAGAGGTCTGTAAGGGGCATGCATAAGTGCACCATCGTGCCTCCCGTTCCTGTCCTATTGTCCCCATTTATTCACACCTATTTTCTGTATTCTTAATCATGTTTATACTTATACCTATTATCTTGTAAGCGATTGACAAATCAAATAAATAAATAAATAATAAATATTAAAAATATTTAAAAACCTCCATTATTGATTAACATATGAGGCAAACTGGTTTCCCTGTCCATAATTATTTTTGGCCCCAGAGCAAAACAAAATGTTTATACACTCTCAGTCTTTTAAATATGTTGGTGAATAGTGCTTCAGGTATACATATTTAGATACCACATGTATGCATCTAATTTTGGCAGAATTAAATGCACTGTTGTTTTTGGCTTTGAAATTTTAAGTGCTATATTGAGATTTGGCAGAGAAATGGATGCTACATTTCCCCTACTTATTCATAATATTAATGGAAAATGGATAAGTCAGGAAGCCTTTGTCCTATCTTAGTGTTTCATGGGAACCTAGCTATCTAATAGCAATCACATTCTAAGTATTCTCAATAATGCTGTTTGTAAGAACTTATATCCATGACTTCCAAATAACTGCTCAAAATCTAAGTCCAATTGAAGAACCGCATTTTTCTAGTAATGGAACAAGAATACTTTGTTAGTCAATTGAACTAATATTCTGTGTATAAAAGATTGCAAAAATGTCATTGGCTCTTACTGAAGACAATGCTGTGGGCAGCATCTATGCTAGAGAGAAGATCAGAATCTGTTTTCTCCCATTCCACAGATTTAAGTTACAGGAAAGCAGATTTCTGATTAATTCTATTGTATGAGCAGATCAAAAATGGAACCAATTTCCTAGAGAGGTAGATTTCTCCACACTGGACCTTCCTAGAGAGGTGGCAGCTTCCTCCATGTTCAAGCAAAGGCTACACAGCCATTAATATGAATGGTTGCTTTTAACTCTGGAATACTATGATTCTAAAAAGACACACTTGAAAATAATGGTATAGACCTATATAGCTCCAGAGTCAGGTTTTTCATTATAAAATGTTTTCAGATATAGTATTTAAATGAAAATCTTGGCAGGCCATAATTAACTGGCAATTTTTAAAAAGATAAAGCAGCTATGTCTATACTCTTGATTTACTTCCTTTTTTCCTATGATAGTTCTCACCTGTATCAAATGATACAGAAGTGATGCTACCCTGATTTTCAAACTGTATTAGGATGTTATGTTTTTAATAATACATAACATTAGGACTCTGAGCATGTTTAAGATATTCTGAGTATGTTTAAAAACTGCTTTGAACTTTGCCCAACTTCAAGCAGAGCATAGCATAGCATAGCGCTTCATTTCTTTTCATTAAAGCAGTCTGATTTTTTTCCCTGGCTTCTGATTAAGCAGGTTTACTTCTTTGATTTTTCCTCAACAATACTTTATCGCATACCTTCCCTAATTAAAAGAAGAACTTTGAACTGAGTACAGTACAAGTGTGATTATCTGATTATCATTCCTCAGCAATTTCATGGAAACAATTTAATGGAATACATGGCTTATGCTGGAATGGAATAAACGTTAAGTGTGAGCTAAATGGAATATATATATTCTCACAGACAAATACAATACAGAAGCCTAATGATGGCAGATGAGATTCTGCCGAAACCTTGCTACAACTTTATAAGCACAACTATGACATGGGAAAATACCCGAACAAAGCTGAATATCATACATGAATACATGCGAAAACTTAAGAAAAAAATATATATATACATATATACATATATACATACATACATACATACATACATACATACATACATATATATTTGTTTTCTTAAGTTTTCGCAGGTACTTACATGTATGGCATTCAGCTTGGTTCAGGTATTTTCCCACGTCATTGTAGTTGTGCTTTTAAAGTTGTAGCAATGTTTCAGCAGAATCTCATCTGCCATCATCAGTCTGACCAACACAATACAGAAGCCTGATGATGGCAGATGAGATTCCGCCGAAACGTTCCTACAACTTTAAAAGCACAACTGTAATATATACATACACACAAACACAAACACACACACACACACACACACACATATATATACACACATGTTTTAATTGTCTGGAAAAGTTCTGAATGGCCTTGTAGATATTTTTATTACATAATATGTAATTGTGAGTTTATGTTTTATAACTATGATGTTATCTTTTCACATGATGGAAAGCTAACAAACCAATTCAGTTGAACTCTTTGGACACAAAGATATGATACAATACCAGTGTCAGACTGGTTATTTTTTTCCATTGAGGATGAGTGGTTAATGTATCTGTGAATGATTAGATTTAAAACTGATAAACTGAGCCATTATTTCACTGTTGATTAATGTATGTCTACATTTAAGAACAAAACCTCAGAAATCATTACAATTGCTACTTTCAAAGAACTCAGATGTGGCAGTGGCAGTAATTATGGCAGCAATGGGGAAAACCTGAGAAGAGATTAGAGTTTTTACCCCCAGTCCATAATCATGAAAATCTCAAAATAATCCTATTTTATGTATTATTGATACGGGATGATTTAGGATTCTAGCTTGGCTGAGGATGACAGTACATATGGAGGAAAACTATTTAAGAAAGGATCCATGATGCATAGCTCTGTTTGCCACACCAATGCCATCTGTTCAGGAGTAAAGAACTACCCTGTTTTCCTGAAAACACGACCTACCCTGAAAGTAAATCCTAGCTTGATTTTTATACAGGTGCCCAATATAAACCCTATCCCCAAAATAAGCCCCAATTAAGATCCTGCCCACTTGAGTGTCTGGGTAAAAATTAAGCTAGGGTGGAGATGGGGGTTGGAGCTGCCCTACTACTTACCTTTGGATAGTTGTAGCCAGGCCTCCCACATCCTGATACCTGCCTTGCTGTCCCATTTCTTCTGCAGCTGGCAAGGCTGGCAAGGCTTTCCTGAAGGCCTCTGTAGTTGATAACAAAGCTCTGGATCGATTTGGAGCTCTGTTATCGGCTGCAGAGGCCGTCAGGAAAGCCTTGCCGGCCACAGAAAAAGAAGTTCCTGAAGGCCTCTAAGAGCAAAAAGGAGGCCGGGGGCAAAAAGTGCAAATAGGTTAGTCAGTGGATGACTTCCCTCGAAAATAAGACCTGGTGCCTTTTTTGGTGGCAAAAAAATATAAGACAGGGTCTTGTTTTTGAGGTTTTTTTCTAAAGATACAAGGGACATATGGAAGCAGGAAAGAAGAGAGGATGGGACATGTATTGAAAAAGCTATCAGTAATGCAGAACAGGTGCTGCTTTTATAATTCACTTTTCTTCCAACAAATAACAGGACTAGAATAAGGGAAATAAGATCTTCACTCTTTTAGAATAATTATTATAACTCCCTTTTATGCAAGTGAACTGCTTATTATTTATTTCCCTTATTCTAATGCCCTTCCATTATTATTTCTGCAATCACATCTGTTAGGGATAACATTGGTTACCTAACTTAGTTTGGATAAAAATAATATATAAACTATGTTAGTGAGTTTAAGTGTATGTATCACTTTAACTGTTAAAACGTATTATGGGTGCGGTTGTAAAATCACCATAAGAGGGAGCAAGAGAGCTCACTGTTAGCTGGCTTTTTACTGGAGAGCTGACAATGTTGGATTGATGGTGATAACTGCATGTGTTTTCCTGCTGTTGCTGAGAGAAGAAAAGGGGTTTGATTTTCTTCATATCTCTGACTGCAAAAGAGATATATTGCTGGACTGATTATTTGTAAGTTTACTGACCTCTATTTTTCGACACTGGACTTTGCAACTGATTAATCCCTGGATGGACTGAACTAGCGTATGACATATGGACTGTTTTGACTATGCTATAACTCTTGCTGGAATAAAAAACTATTTAACTGGCACAGTGTATCTGTCTTCCTGAGTGTAAACTACAACAACGTTTATCTCACATTATTTGCCTGCCTGCTAGACTGCCATTGCACGTTCTGCTAGGGTGTGTATCCCTAACAACATCTTCAGTGATTTTGAAAAATGGAATCACTATTTCATTTATCCTTTTTTTTAATTCTCCAACTTAATTAACTAAAAGCATGTTTATATCTCCTCCAGAAAGCCAAGCAATCCTATGAAATTTCATTATCTGAGGATTAAAAAAGATTGAGCTAAAATTTGCTGTTTACTACCAGCGGAATCATTGGTTTTTACAGTGGTTTCAGATTTAAATTTGGGGCAGCCTATTGCTGTGCCAGAATGGTTTTTTCTTCCTCTTGATTGGTTGAGAGTCTTGGTCTGTGTTTATTGGTCTTGGAGTTTGCTGTGTTCTGCTTCTAATATCTTCTGTCTGTTTTTTTTGGGAGGGGGCTCTTTTTGCATCTTGATTGGCTGGCAACATTGTGTTACTTTATTGGAGGCCTTTAGTGCAACGTCTATCATTAGTTAGGAAGCTGGGTTTCATCTGGGTGCCTGGTTGGGGTGTGTTTGAGCTGGAGGTATCAGGGGGGATCTGTTTGTGCCCAGGTGTTTGTCTGGCTTGTGGTGTGGATATTTTTTTGTTTGTGAGTGCAGGCTTCCAAATGATTGACAGCCTGGTGGAATCATCTCTTCTGTTCATGCTTTCTGGTCTTTTTTCAATCTCTATGGCTTCTCTGATGATTCTGTGGCTGGGATTTTCTTTAGTGGCTAGGGTTTTGGTGCCATTGAAGTTGATGCTATGACCTGTGGCTTCCATGTGTTGGACCAGTGAGGAAGTGTGTTCCAGCTTTTTGACTGCATTTTTGTGTTCATCCAGGCGGGTGCTTATTCTTCTATTGGTCTGTCCAATGTATGTGGCCGGGCATGAGGCACAGGGGACTTCGTATATGCCTTGGTTTTCCAGGTCAATTTTGTCTTTGGGGTTTCTGAGGATGGCTGCTATTTTTCTGTCTGTTTTGAAGGCAGTCTTTTTTTTTTTGAAACAAATTTTTATTAATTTTAAAGATAAAACAACACAT
This sequence comes from Hydrophis major, assembly GCA_033807585.1. Classification (NCBI taxonomy): domain Eukaryota; kingdom Metazoa; phylum Chordata; class Lepidosauria; order Squamata; family Elapidae; genus Hydrophis; species Hydrophis major. The sequence continues at coordinate 387,335,924 of CM066328.1, read as the reverse complement.
CATTAACCATTAAATACATAAACACATAAAACCTCTTAACATTGTAAATCCTTACAAGTCAAACAAAACATTATTTTTATACAGCATAATTCCAATTTATCCCATCTCCATATGGACACACAAACATCTTTCAGCAAGTTTCTCATTTTTTCTCTTTACTCCTATTCAATTTCATTTCTCTTCCATATTTATCCATTTTATAGTCATCATATTCTTTTCTTTCTGGCTTGTATAAATTATTCTCGTCTAGCATTCCTCCAAGGTTTTATTGATTCTTTCCTTTTTTTTTTATATAAAAAACAAATTTTGTTAGTTTTACCATAAGCACAGTACACAAACATACAAACACAAAACATAAACAAAACTAAAAGATCTTTTCTGAAGGTTGTCTGTTCCCGGGTTAAAACTCTTTACACAGACACAAATTCAAACATCATATTCAACCCATATCTCCTTCCAAATCTTATTATCATTTTCTTTTTTATATATATATATAAAAACCATTTTTATCAGTTTTATAAAAACAATGCACAAAAAATCAAGGCATAGCAGCTTATAAATTCTTTTCTAAGAAAAAATAATAATAATAGACCAATAAAGCATAACATTTCCAGATTATAATATCAATATTTCATATAATATTAACTTCATATCTTGTCCCTACTTCTCTTTTCCATCCAAATTATTTATTAATTAAAATTTTATTGCCTTTTATCAATACACAAAATCCAAAAAAAAAAGCATATATATCCTTCCATATCTTATTACCATTTTCAATAACATTCTTTGTCTGTTCTATTTCCAATTATCCATTCATCTTTTTTTTCTTTTACTATACTTCTCCTGTACACCAATTGGAGTAACATCTATAACTCATTACCCTAACTTAGAAATACTACATATAGCAATCTTTCTTGGGATTCTGTTTAAAAAAAATTCTAAAATTACATAATAAATTTTATATTCTAAATATACATATAAAAACACACTCTTATATACCCTCCAGAATCCCTCTTTTAATCTAAATTAAATTCACCCATTATCTCTAAATAAACTTTTTTTCCTTAGGTCTTGCTTCCCCACATTAAGGCTTCTCCTCCCCCCCTTTCTCTCTTGCTTATTCTTCTCCTTGCCCTTTCTACCCCTTTGTTTTTTCTCTTCGCTTTTCTTGCTCCTTTTCCTTTGCTTTCTAACCTTGCCTCCATCTTTTCGCTCATTTTTCTCTCTTTTGGTTGTTTTTATAATTCTTAAAATCCCCTTTTTCTTATCCTTTTTGTCCTCCTCTCCAGAAGGGACCCATTGTTCATCAAAGATGGCTTCTTCTTCCTCTTCTTCCTTGTCCCAGTCCTTCTGCTGCGCAATCAACTTTTCAAAGGAACATAACGCCATTTCTAAGAATTGAAACAAAGCGCCCAAAGTATCTTCTTTTTTATATTTTTGATATTCAATCTCTAGTTCATCCACAGACGATGCCATTATGAAAAGGGAAACTTTTTCCAAAACAACCACAAGAATTTTTAATCAAAGACAATCAAAAGCAATTAAAAAAAGAAAAAAAATTCCAAAAGTTAATACTTTTCTTCCTTCTTCTCTTTCTCTTTCTGAATTAATTTTTAATCAAAGAGGTCCAATTACCATATATCTTCTTTTGGGATCCACAAAGACTTCTAATCAATCTCCTCCTTTTTCAGCTTCTGCTCCAATTTTTTTTTTCTCCCTTCCCACTTGCAATGAGAATTTTAATAATCAAAAATCCATACCTCCAGCAGAGATTTTCCAATTTCTCACATTTTTCAATGTCCAAAAATCCCTTTGTCTCTTATCTTAGCTTTCAAAACAATCCACTTTCAATGTCTAATATATCCAAATATTTCTGCTTTTTCTGTGGGGTGGGAGAGTAAAAAAAAAAAAAAAATCCCTTTAACAGCTTCTCCGCCGCTTTTCGCTCTTCTTAGGGATACAATGTATCCTCCAGCAACAAACAGCTCAATTCCAGGCAATTTAAAAGGTGTTACTTGACCCGGCTCAGACAGAACTTTCACTCTTCACACTTCCTCCAGCACAGTTCTTACCCGGTTGCTAGCTTCTTCGTGGCGGCCATTGCTGACCGCCGCTCCACCGCCTTGGGAAAAAGGGGTTTTCCTGGAGAAAGGGGGGGTCTGCGATGCCCCCACCTCCCTTTCCGACTCCCCTCTATCTTCAGCTGTCCCTACAGGGCAGCCATATCCCCCTGACCCATCTGGATCGGGGGTACCTCGACGGCTAGCACAGCAGGAATCGCGAGCTGTCACGAATTCCTGCTGCCCCGAAGCCACGCAAACCGGAAGTCCTGTTTTGAAGGCAGTCTTGATGTGGTGTCTGTATAGAATCTTACTAATTTTGTCTGTAGTGCCTCTTATGTAGGGCAGGACAGCTGTTCCATGGGTCTGTTCATCTTCTGGGTCTCTATTATGTCTCAGTGTGTTTTTGTGGATCAAGTTGGTGATTTTGCTTTTGTGGAAGCCGTTGGCTGTCAATATTTTAGTCAGGGTGCATAGTTCAGTCTTAATGTGTGTCTTGTCTGCCAGGCGTTTGGTTCCAGTAATTAGTGTTTTAGCCACGGAGTTTATCTGTGCTGGCTGGTGGTGGGATTGGGCGTTGAGGTAGTGGTTGGTGTGTGTTTTCTTCTGGTATATGGTGTGTCCTAGTGTGCCATCTGTTTTTTTGTAGATTAGTACATCTAGGAATGGTAGTTGTTTGTTTGTTTCTGTTTCCATGGTGAACTTGATTTTGCGGTGTGCGCTGTTTAGGTGTGTGAGGAAATTGTTTAGGTTTTCTTGTCCATGGGGCCAAATCATGAATGTGTCATCGATGTATCTTAACCATAGTTTGGGTTTAAGGATGGCATTGGCCAGGGCTCTGGATTCGAATTCTTCCATGAACAGGTTTGCAATGACAGGTGACAGTGGTGATCCCATGGGGGCTCCTTCAATTTGTTTGTATCTTTGTCCTTTGTATATGAAATATGTATTGGTTAAGCAGTGTTCTGTTAGTTCCATGAGGTGTTTAGCTGGTTGGTATTTATTTGTGATGATTTCAAGGGTCTCTTTTATCGGGACTTGAGTGAATAGTGAAACCACGTCAAAACTTACAAGCAGATCTTCTTGCTCCACGTGTAGATCTTTGATCATTTCCAAGAAGTAGTATGAGTTTTGTACATGAGAAGCTGCTGTTTCAGCATGGGGCTGTAGCTCTTTTGCTAGGTGTTTAGCTAGGTTTTGTAGTGGTGCTCCTCTGGAGCTGACTATGGGTCTGAGAGGTATGCCTTCTTTGTGTATTTTTGGGAGGCCGTATGGTTATAATTTTCTTCTTGGTTAATTTTTCCAGATATGTGGTTGGGTCTGTGTTTATGGGTTTGCATGTGGAGTCTTGGAGTAGGTCTGTCAATTTTGTTTCATAGTCTTTTCTATCCATTATTACTGTGGCATTCCCTTTGTCTGCTCGGAGTATGATTATGCTGCTATCTCTTTTCAGGGTTTGTAGCGCTTTAATTTCTTCTTTCTGCAAGTTATTTTTGGGTGGTTTGCTTGTGCATAGGATGTTGGTAACTTGCTGTCTTATTTTATCAGCTTCATCTGTATTTAATTTAGTTAGGCTGGATTCTACTGCACATATAATGGATTCTGTGGGGATTTTTTTTTTTTTTTGCAGTAGAATTCTACTTGAATTGACAGACCTACTCCAAGACTCCACATACAAACCCATAAACACAGACCCAACCACACATCTGGAAAAATTAACCAAGAAGAAAATTATAACCAGCCACATAAGCAAAGAGATCCAACACAAGATCATACCCAGAGAGAAATCTTCCAGATGCCCCAAACTATACGGCCTCCCAAAAATACACAAAGAAGGCATTCCTCTCAGACCCATAGTCAGCTCCAGAGGAGCACCACTACAAAACCTAGCTAAACACCTAGCAAAAGAGCTACAGCCCCATGCTGAAACAGCAGTTTCTCATGTACAAAACTCATACCACTTCTTGAAAATGATCAAAGATCTACACGTGGAGCAAGAAGATCTGCTTATAAGTTTTGACGTGGTTTCACTATTCACTCAAGTCTCGATAAAAGAGACCCTTGAAATCATCAAAAATAAATACCAACCAGCTAAACAACTCAAATTGAAGGAGCCCCCTTGGGATTACCACTGTCACCTGTCATTGTAAACCTGTTCATGGAAGAATTCGAATCCAGAGCCCTGGCCAATGCCATCCTCAAACCCAAACTATGGTTAAGATACATCGATGACACATTCGTGATTTGGCCCCATGGACAAGAAAACCTAAACAATTTCCTAACACACCTAAACAGTGTATACCCCAAAATCAAGTTCACCATGGAAACAGAAACAAACAAACAACTACCATTCCTAGATGTACTAATCTACAAAAAAACAGATGGCACACTAGGACACACCATATACCAGAAGAAAACACACACCAACCGCTACCTCAACGCCCATTCCCGCCACCACCCAGCACAGAGAAACTCTGTGGCTAAAACACTAATTACTAGAACCAAATGCCTGGCAGACAAGACACACATTAAGACTGAACTATGCACCCTGACTAAAATATTGACAGCCAACGGCTTCCACAAAAGCAAAATCACCAACTTGATCCACAAAAACACACTGAGACATAATAGAGACCCAGAAGATGAACAGACCCATGGAACAGCTGTCCTGCCCTACATAAGAGGCACTACAGACAAAATTAGTAAGATACTATACAGACACCACATCAAGAGTGCTTTCAAAACAGGCAGAAAAATAGCAGCCATCCTCAGGAACCCCAAAGACAAAATTGACCTGGAAAACCAAGGCATATACGAAGTCCCTTGTGCATCATGCCCGGCCACATACATTGGACAGACCAATAGAAGAATAAGCACCCGCCTGGATGAACACAAAAATGCAGTCAAAAAGCTGGAACACACTTCCTCACTAGTCCAACACATGGAAGCCACAGGTCATAGCATCAACTTCAATGGCACCAAAACCCTAGCCACTAAAGAAAATCCCAGCCACAGAATCATCAGAGAAGCCATAGAGATTGAAAAAAGACCAGAAAGCATGAACAGAAGAGATGATTCCACCAGGCTGTCAATCATTTGGAAGCCTGCACTCACAAACAAAAAAATATCCACACCACAAGCCAGACAAACACCTGGGCACAAACAGATCCCCCCTGATACCTCCAGCTCAAACACACCCCAACCAGGCACCCAGATGAAACCCAGCTTCCTAACTAATGATAGTCGTCCATTTACCCGAAGCTAAGCTGCACTAAAAGCCTCCAATAAAGTAACACAATGTTGCCAGCCAATCAAGATACAAAAAGAGCCCCCCCCCAAAAAAAAACAGACAGAAGATATTAGAAGCGGAACACAGCAAACTCCAAGACCAATAAACACAGACCAAGACTCTCAACCAATCAAGAGGAAGAAAAAACCATTCTGGCACAGCAATAGGCTGCCCCAAATTTAAATCTGAAACCACTGTAAAAGTCTGACTCACAAACACTATTCAGAAGCATGAAGATGGCAGATGAGATTCTGCTGAAACGTTGCTACAACTTTAAAAGCACCACTATTATGACGTGGGAAAATACCCGAACAAAGCTGAATGCCATACATACATACATACATACATACATACATATATTAAAAAAATATATATTTTGAGGAATTGGGACTAAGAATTAGAAGATATAATTTAAATGTAATAAATATGAAAATAAGAACTTATAATAGTTTAATCAAGTAAGATAGATAAATGTTTATGTAAGATATGTGTTTAATAGTTAAGATATGAAATATTATGTGGAGCCTGACTGCGAATAGATAGGATAATATAGTAGGATAATATTTTAATGAATTATATACTCTGTTAGTCATATATATAAGGTAACGAGGTTATAGTAGCAATAGCACTTAGACTTATATACTGCTTTATAGTGCTTTACAGCCCTCTCTAAAAAGTTTACAGAATCAGCATATTGCCCCCAACAATATGGGTTGTCATTTTACCCACCTCAGAAGGATGGAAGGCTGAGTCCACCTTGAGCCTGGTGGGAATGACCTGCCAAATTATAGGCAGCTGGCTGCAGAAGTAGCTTACAGTACTGCACTCTAACCACTGCGCCACAGAGGCTGCATGTTACAAGTCTGATATTATTGGCTAAAAGAAAATATATATGTGTAAAAATGAGATGTTAGAGGGAAGGGAATATAAAGAAAATAAAATATATGCAACAGTGGCAAACGTATTAGGGGGACATAATAGCAGATAATATAGATTAAGATGGAATTTTGAATGCTTAATGAATGGTATGAAATTGTCAACATGGTGAACACAAGAATACATGATCAAGGAAATTAGAGACTGATTAGTATATTTTTAATGAATTAAATATTTTGTTATCCACTTGTATAGAGTGATGAGATTGTATTGCTATAAGTTTAGATAATACTGGCTAAAAGAAATGTATTTGTGTAAAAATGAGAAGTTATAGGGGAGGAAGCACACAGAAAATATAAATATATGTAATAAAGGCAAATGTAATAATGGAAAGGGGATTTATTAAGGGATAACTATAAATTAAGATGAAACTTTGAATGATTAATGAAATGATATGAATGATTAAACTGTAAGCATGTTGAATATATAATTAAAGAAGATAGAGAATAGGTTGTTTGTGATTATAGATATGACTGATTTAAAATGTAAAACACCTGGAACCACATGTTCTCACAAAAATGTATTTAAATAATATTTTTTAAAAACTTTTTTTTTAAAAAGAAAAGTTAATGATGAAACTATGGTTGAAGAAAACATCTAGTTATTAAATTAACTGAGGTTTTCTGATTTTACAATGAAAAATACAGGATATAGTTTGTTGATTGCCAAACACAAAAATCTGTGTTGAACATATGATGGAACATATGTCCATGTTCTCAATGAAAATGCCAATTTGGTACTAACGTAATCCAATTTCATAATTTCTACTGAAATACATCTTGAAAAAATATATAACAAAGCAGACTGAAATATGGCATAATTTCTAGAAAAATAAGAGTGGAGAAAGGATATATCCCTTCCTCCACTGCACTATTTTCCACTGCACCCCATAAAATCTTTCTAAAATTATATAGCTAGCAAGTAGACTACATTGAAACAATAAAAACTTTATATCACAAAAATGTTATAAAATAATAATACAAATTGATAAAAATATGATAGAACCATGAAGCTACAGACTCTTTTGGACACTACTTAACATTGTGTGAAGTTGAAGAATCATGAACATTTATGTACTCATAAACATTTATTTATTCAAGCCGACCAATCATCAAGTAAACAATACCCCCATCAAGGAATTGCCAAAGAAACCAACAGCAAACAGCCCAACTAAAGAACCTCTAAGATCACCACAGCAATGGTGACTGGGCAAGACATTAGAATCAAAATTGAGAGAAAAGCCCAGTCCTTACTAACACTGATGATAGTTTAGGTACTGAAACATCTGCGAGAAAACAACCAAGTTCAGAGAGCAACAAGAACCACTGACTTATAACATTTTTCAAAGTGATCAATTCTGAGAAAACCCAAACCATGCTAAAAAGCTTGTTTGCCTTTCAGGAAATGGAAAGGCACCCCAGTCCTTAAAAGGTTCATATGATTCAGGTACCTTTGCTTTTGTCTCTCCAGTGATATGAATTAGTTTATGAAACCTTTGTAATTGCTATTATGACTTTGCAATATCTTGTTTCTATTCAGACTATTTCAGAGGTGGTATTCAGAAGGTTCTGACCAGTTCTGGAGAACCGGTAGTGGACATTTTGAGTAGCTTGGAGAACCGGTGTTAACCTTCCCCCAAGAGTGGGGAGAGAATGGAGATTTTACAGTATGCTTCCTCTGGAATGGGGTGAGAATGGAGATTTTGCAGTATCCTTTCCCAGAGTGGGGTGGGAATGGAGATTTTACAGTATCCTTCCCCTGCCACACCCACCAAGCCATGCCCACTAAGCCACACCACATCCACCAAGCTACGCCCACAGAACCGGTAGTAAAAAATTTTTGAATCCCACCACTGGGCCATTTCATTCTTCAAATTTTGGACATGATATGTTCATTTGTTATATACTCTCTGAATAACTATTCCCTATTATTTTCATTTACATATACTACCTTTAATAGCTTGCTAGCACCCATTCTTGCAGGAATTTTTTAAATAGATCATTCCATAAATTTATTATCAATCAAATGAATGGCTAGAGGGCCTTAATATAATGAATCCAGACTTCTTATAGTTTACAAATGCTTCAAATTATAGACTATGTTATTCTTGGTCTGTATTTATTTCATTTTTATTTTATTCTACATCATTGGAGGGATTATGATCGTTTAATTTCATTTTTTTCTTCCATTCAATTGTTTGTGATTCTCAGATACTGCAATCCTTGCAGTTTTCTTGAAAAGTTTTCCCCTGGGTTTTAGCTTCCTGCCTTAACTACTACACCAAACTGATTCTCTTAATTTCATTATCTTAATTTCTTAGTAATTATAATAAAATACTTACTCTGCATACAAATCTGCCACTGATTTCAGAGATTTATAGTTATTCTGAGAGGATAGGGTAAATATGTGATCCTTTGGCTTTTATGATGCATTTCTGATGCAACTTGAAGATACTTCTTGTGGATTATTAAGGTTCTTCAACTCTGACACTGCATGTTTATCTGTTGCCTTAGCAGCAGTCCCATAGCAAAGCAACAGAGGAGCATAAAATGGATTATGAAGATTTTCAACAATTCAGGCACCACTATATGTCAAAGAAGATAAGAGAGTACGATTTTAGATTCATCTTTGATTAGCTACGATTTTATTTTCAAATTTCATATGCAATTCACATTTTTTCCTAACTCAGCCATCATTTATGAAGTAGTTAATTTAGCAGCTTCTTTCCCTATATTCATCTATTTCAGGGTAAAATCTGAGCAAATCCTTCTTTCCCTATATTCATCTATTTCAGGGTAAAACCTGAGCAAAAACATTGAAGTAATTTGGTTACTAGGTGAAAGAAATATTAATATGAATGGTTCTTTGTCCAGAACCTCCTATCTACAAAACCAAAAGTAATAGCTAGGTATGCAAATCACTATATTGGCTAAATATAATTGAAGAATAGCTGTGAAGATACATGTTTCAAAATACCAGGGGTTTTTTGAGCAGATCTTCAAGCCCATGTTGCATTTATATCATTTATGTAGTGGCAGTATGCATAAGAAAGAATTAACTAGGATTTATACTTTCCTTTTCCTCTCCTGAAAAGTATTCTCACTGCTTGTTTTAATAATTACTCTAGTTCTCAGAAATCTTGAGAGACAGTGACAGAGAAGGGGGGGGGGGAGACAGACAGACAGACATACAGCTTGTTGTTGAGTCTTTTCCAAATTTCACTCTTTCTCCAGAATATTCTTTTCACTCTTTACACTCTTTCTCCAGAATATTCTCCTATTTAACCTCTATCTAGGTTTATTTTGGAAAAAAGATATTTAGGAAGTATATTTAATGAGATAACATTTAGTTCTACCCTAAGAAAGTTGCTGAGCTCTACATTAAATTCACAACACTTTGCTATCCACCATTTTCTTCTGGTGATGGAAGCATCCACTGATTTTTCAGCATATTTATAGACAAAGTTTTTACATAACTGTTTTCCAATTAAATCACTAAGCACACAAACCCTCTAGAATAGAACAGAACAGAATAGAATTCTTTATTGGCCAAGTGTATTGTACACACAAGGAGTTTGTCTTGGTGCATATGCTCTTAGTGTACATAAAAAGAAAAGATACATTTGTCAAGAGTCAAAAATCATAAGGTACAATACTTAATAATAGTCATAGGGTACAATAAGCAATCAAATCATACTAGGAAACCCTCTACATCAAGGGTGTCAAACTTGCATCTTAGAGATCTGTAATCATTGTTCTATTTCTGCAATGATGATTTGTCAAAGAGCATAATATTGAGATGGAATATATCTATGACCAATCAATCATCTTCAGCTCATATATTAAAATTCACTGGTATTAAGAGCTTGGAACCTTTATGAAAAATCCAAATTCAGATCTTTGCATAATGCTCACTAGTAGTATGGATCTGCAGTGTTTTAGAACTGAAAGCAATATCTTGTAGTATGTGGAAATGAAAATATATACCTATCTGCAGCTCCTTAAAAATGAAAGATACATAATGGTTCTTTGAATTATGTTTTATGTTATGATTATGTGCTAAGTTATGGTTTCACTGAGAGGATATGTTGCTTTCAAAACCAGCTCCAACTGCAACTCTTTGTCACAGTTACACAGCAGTATTAACTGATTGCTAAATGATTCAAGAACTTTCAGTATAATTAAAACACATCTTAATTAGAAAAGAGAGTGCAAGCTCATACATAGCTTATTTGCATTGCAGAAGAGGATTACCAGCAGCTCATGCTTGCCAGGAGCACTCATACTGTAAAGATCTTTCATTAAAAAGTGAGTTATTTATATCAAAAACACTGGTTTCTATCCAAGAAAAATTGATTAGAATTGCAGAGCCCTGCTGAACCAGTTTCTAGAGCTATTTCATCACTCAAAACAATTATTAAATCACTGATACACCATTAATGCTTAGTAAACCATGCCAAACCTATTTCTTAAACTAGGTTGCACCTGCATCCATCATTACTTTCTGTTTTTGTTAAGAGGTGTATTATTTTTTTTCATCAAGAAAGAACAATGGAAACATTGAAATATTACATACAAGATGTTTACAAAGAATATTTGATGGAAGCAGTGTATATGTGTTTTTATACTTTTGGGAAAGGTCATCCAATAGGAAATTATTCATACCTACTAGAAGATGATTTTTCTTCCCAGAATAAAAGCCTATGGTTTATATATATGTGGGTGGAAGTTTCTTCTTATATTCTCTAATATGAAGAAACTGTTGAAAATATAAGGAATTATCTTGAGATGGGCAAAAAAATGGTACTCTCTGCAAATGAGCCTGAAGATTAGGTTGGAACATGGGGCTGTTTGCCTGGCAAATGAAATTCTATTTTTTTTTTGCAAGGCTCTTCCTCTCTTTATCCATCATTGTCCAATTGTTTTTTTCCCATTTCCTTAGCTCTAAACAGCTTTTCTTCTCCTCTCTCATTCCCCTTCCCTGTGTGGCTACCACTTCTCTCTTTCCTTACTTTCATTTTCTTGTGAGGAAAGGGAAAAAATCTCAGGATTGTTTTTAACTGGAATTGACTTCCCTAGTTTGGGAGGAAGGCCAACCTGGGCATTACATTGGATTTTTGGTTGCTGATTCTTCTTCTCTCTGCTCTTCCTTTTACGGACACCATTTTAGGATGGTTCTTTCAGATAAATATGGTAAGTCAGACAGACAGTTGGTTCATGTAGTTCAGCACTGAGTCACCCTTGGAAGCCATTTTTTCCTTGGAAGCTTCCAAGGAAGCTTGGAGGTTGCCACATTCACTGCCTGGGAATTTGGGAGGGGGGGATTTCATAGTAGATTACAAGATTAGACACAACGTTCTTTCTCAGAGAGTCAAGAACATGTTGTCCTGCACTTGGAGGGGAGTGATTAGGAGGATGTCTCCAGTTGGGATGAAGATTTGATTGGATCATGTGATGTACTGATGGGTGTGGGGAATGGATCTTTGATTATCTTTTGGGAAGAGAAAACCCAGAACTCTCAGATTTGGGTTTTCCCAGATGTGCTAATATGACTTCTCTAATAAATACTTACTTGGGTGGACTTTGTCTCTGAGTGCTGAATTGAGATGGAGAGTTTGGTTGGAATGCTGACAATTAAACAACAGTCTTCCAAGAAATATTTATCAGTCCTGGTTATAGATGCAGTGATGGAACCTGGGACATTTTTTATGTAAAAGATGTGAACTGCTACTGAACTAGAAGTTCTTTCCTTGAAAGGAGAAGTGTGACTACTGTCCTAATCCAAAATAAGTGAGCTATTCCAAAGTAGCAGAAAGATTGCTACCTTTTGTAATACATTGCCCAAATGTTTTGGCATGTCTTTCTAAGTTAGTATGTCAAGCTCATACTGACTTAATCACTTAAGCGATTAAGCTCAAAAGTACCAGAATACCAGCATTTTGTAAATCAGAAAGAAAAATGACTAAGCATTCTCTTATAGTGCAGTCTGTATGTTATAATAAAGGATTACAGAAACATCCTATTCTCTAAAACTGGACAAAATAAGGAGGTCTTAGTTTCCATGCCAAGTTTATTTTTGGAGCATATGTTTCCAGCTAAGCTAGCTGCAGGATGTTTTGCATCATGGGTAAATTCCACCTCCCTCAAATGTATTTTTAATTTTTCTTTACTTGTTGAGACTTTTCCAAATACACATCAGCCACTTCTGTTTTACCTAGAGGGGCTAGTTTAACGTCCAACAGCAATAGCAGTACCAGTGGTAATGGCTTTCACTCATTATATATGACAAGCAACAAAAGCTGAAATGTATCACACATAAACAACAGTCTAGAAACAGACCCAAAGAAGCAGAATTAACAGCTGGAAAGCGTTAAAGCCTTGGTACATAAGAATTCACATCTAAGAGACCCTGGAAAATATGCAGAACAGCTATGCTAGAATCTAGCTTCTATACCATTTTAACAAAAAGCTACAAAACTTCTTAGCAATTTTCTGTTAGGGTTCAGGATTTTCTACAAGGCAAAATTAAGCATCAAATTAATCTGAATTTGATCAGTTTTCTAGACATTATGATTACAAGAGTCCATCTATATTTTCTATCAGTGAAGTTTCAGTAATTTCAAAGAATCCTCTTTTAATTAACAAAAACAATGAAATTAATCATTCAAAAATATACAAATTACTATAATTTGAGTAAAATATAAAGTAACACATCTCTAAATGCATTATAACATGCCATATTCGGATGCAGGATTAGGCAAACATACAATTTGCAAAGACTTACAGCATGAGTCATGAGTTTTTAAATAATTTTTCTGTTTCTGGTGATTACGGTTAGTTGTTGTCAGCCAGAAGTTCAGATGGCATTTTTATCTATCTATCAAGTCCTTCACAAGGACCTGTGATAGGAAGATGTTGATGTTTGATGATGTTTAGATGTATTATCACAGGATAAGCTGCCTTTGCAAATGATTGATAGTTAATTTGTCAACGCTAATGGTGTTCAAGTGATGCTTCAGTTGTTTTGGGATTGCACCCAGTTACTATTGGGACTATCTTTGCTTTCTTTTGCCATAGTCATTCTATTTCTATTTGCCTTTGTATTTTCTGTATTTTATTCTTTGTTTTCTATTCTGCTGTCTCCAGGTACTGTCATTGTCACATCCACTATCCAGCTTTGTCTTTCTTAGCGACAATTGCTAAGTCTGGTATGTTATATGGCAGGTGCCTGTCTGTTCAAATTTTAAATTTTAGCTTCTTCATTTTCTATCACTTTCTCTATTTTATGGTCCCACCACTTCTTGCTTGCAGGCAAATGGTATTTCTTGCAGATCTTCCAATGCACCATTGTTGCCACTTTGTCATGCCATTGTTTGCTCTTAGCATCATCATTATTATTATTCATACTGCTCAGTAAAACTAAACATGCAGAGGAATTTTTTAAAAACTTAGATATAAAATCTAAGATTGCTGTATGCAGGCCACTACATTCTGTATCTACTAACAATTTCAGTCACCATATTAAATCCTGTTTATGTATAGTATGTTAGCTGAAATTATATTGTATTTTGTTTCTTTGAAGACAAATAGTGCAGTACAACTTTAATGTAAGTAACATTTTACCTGAATAGGATCTTAAACTAACCTTTCCAAATATAGTGATTTTCAGATGGTTTGAAGCAGCGTTCTCAATCTTAGTAATATTAAGATGTATGGATTTCAACTCTCACAACAGCCAGCAAGCTGGCTGGGGAATCCTGGGAGTTGAAGTCTACACATCTTAAAGTTGCTAAGGTTGAGAAACATTGTCTTGAAGTATAATTTTCAAAATTATCTACCAATACTGCCACTGGTCAAGCTGTCTGGGAATAATGAGAGTTATCATTCCGATACATCCAGAAAGCATTAAATAAGGGAAATCTATTTAAAGCAAATTTAATTTTAAAACCTGATCGCAAAGGCTTCACCAATGAAATAAGGAAAAATTGCAATCTTGAGCTAGGCAATGTTTTAATTCATTAATTTTGTTTCAACATTGATGTCTGTATACATTTTCTCATTTTGTTTTGCTGTGAGGTAAGAATCATCATGTCCTGTGCTAAGCACATTGGGCTACAGGCACATTCCACAGTTCTCGGTCTGCAGCTACAGTTTCTGCATCCTTTAATTTAAGATTGATATTTCCCAGATCTTCCTGAAATGTTCAGCGCCAGATTTTCTTTCGTCTTCCTCTTTTTCTCTGACCATCTGGTGATATTTAATTAATTACAATCTTTGCTGGACGTTGCTCATTCATGCAGATGTGTCCAGTAAAGCGCATTCTTCATTCTGTCACTATCTCAGACAGTCTTCAGGAATTATACTTCTTTGTAGAATTTCCTCATCTATCCTTGACTATAGCTTCCTCAACTTTTTATTCAACTATCTTAGTAGCATCATGGATGAGGAACAGAAGCAGATGATGTAAGAATAGCCTAATTAAATATTGAAGCTAGGGATTTTAACATTTTTCATACTTCATTTCTATGATGCAGACTTCTGAGATGGTTGTAAAAGCTACAATTAACAAATTACAAAGCACACATTTGAAATGTAATGTAATGAATAAATTTCAAGCTCTGGGCAATAATATTATCACACATCTTTAATGCTATTAATATATTTTAAATAATGTTCACTTTGCATTAATGTCCAATTAATTTCATTTTTACAATATTGTCATAATGTGATAGGTTTTTTTTATTTTAAAATAATAATAGCAGTGCAAGCAATAGCAATAGTACTGAGACTTATATACTGCTCCATAGTGCTTTACAGCATTTTCTAAGCATTTTACAGAGTCAGCATATTGCCCCCAACAAACTGGGTCCTCATTGCACCGACTTCAGAAGGATTGAAGACTGAATCAACCTTGAGCCCCGTAAGGATTGAGCCCCAGGTTGCAGGCAGAGTTACCTGCAATACTGCATTATAAACTGCACCACCATTGCTCCTTTTTCATATACTTAGATAGGACCGAAGGCGGCGTATATGGCTTGTTTCAAAGCAAAATCAAACACTGAGAACTTGTGAAAAACTATATGACTCTCTTCAACATGCTGTCTTTCTGGCCTGTTAGAATGCAAATGACATCGTGCCAGAACAATGCTGGCTAGAAATTAAGGGAGTTACAGTTCAACACTTCTAGAAGGTATCATTGTAGAGAAGGTTGATGCATGGATGTCAATTCCCAGAATTCCTCACCCAACATGCTGGCTGGGAAGTTCTGGAAACTGAAGTTAGAAATTGAAACCTAGAACTACGCCGCCTTCGGTCCGATCTAAGTATAGTATATAAAATCATACATTGCAATGTCCTACCTGTCAATGAGTACTTCACCTTCAACCATAACAACACTAGAGCAAACAATAGATACAAACCCAAGGTTAACTGCACCAAACTTGATTGCAGGAAATACGACTTCAGCAACAGAGTGGTCAATGTCTGGAATACTCTACCTGACTCTGTGGTTTCTTCCCCAAACCCCCAAAACCTTAGACTGTCTACTATTGACCTCACCCCTTTCCCTAGGTCTGTAGGGGCATGCATAAGCGTACCAACGTGCCTACCATCCCTGTCCTATTGTTTCTTTTATTTTTTATTTTTCTTATATGTATCCATGTATTCATAACTATGTTTTTACTTATACCTATCATCTTGTAAGCAATTGACAAACCAAATAAATAAATAAATCTTAAAAGTGCAAAGTCTGAAAAACATTGTTATAAACATTCCCATTTGGTAATTTTGCTACTTTGGTAGCCACAAAAAATAAAGCAGACCCACTGTCTTCTAGCTTTGACAAGAAAGTGAGGGGAAATGATTTTACAACTTTTGTAAGATGGCTGTGGAGGAATTCTTTGTCAGAATATAAAATACAGAAGTGCCATATTAAAATAATTTTCTTTCAGTACTAAGGGGAAATTAGAAGTAAAATTTAATTCAGTTTCTAAAAGTCAGGAAGAATCTAAAATTCAGTATCATGGTAATTAGACAAAGCATCTAAGAGCATCAGAATTGGTCTGAGGATTGTTACCATTAATGATGCATCCATAAATGTATATATCAATATTTCATGGTTTTAGTGAGATCTTGCCATATTTTATTTAAGTAAAAAATAAATTTAAGTAGGGTCTACATGTATTAAAAGTTCCTTTAGCTAACTCAGAGATATCTCAACAACAAGAAGGCAAAATGGTGGACACAACTATGTATATATGTACAATTTTGACATATTTAGAAAATGGCAAGGCTTTGAACTATATAGTTGTGCTTGCCATTTTTGTTCATTTTATTCATTGTGAACACCCCTGTGATTTGCAGGACTTCTCTGTGATTACTAGTGATATGATTCTACACTATATAGCACTATAGTGTAGAATATCTTCACAAGTGGGAAATGAAGAGTTCTCACCTCTCTGCTACTTGAGGTAGGAAGAACTAAATGAGATTTCTGTCTGGTTTGGAGCTTTGCCTCAACAATGACCTTCTTGGCTTTCAGGTGATCAGCTCTCCCCATAGGGCCTCCTCTTTGTTGTTTCCTAGTTCACTTCCGATAATTATCTACAGCTTAGTCCTGAGGCGCTTCTCTTTGAAAAGTGCTCCCCAAAAGCAAACTTACAAACTTATTTCTTACTGTCAGTCCATTTGCTCAATGGCAATGCCCTAAGATGTACATGGATAATTTGAGAGACAAGAAATCCTCTTTTCCCATACTCTACAGTGGTTGCTACAGTGCTGCTGGTACACGAGAGAAAACACTGTCAAAATTATTGCAATTTAATGTATGCATATTTAAGATGAATAAAATGCTATATAACTATTCTGCCTTTTGCCCCTTCAGTCTTTTTTTCTGGTATATAAAAAGAGTGAAGAAGTAGAGAAGAATAAGACAAGACAACAAAAGGAACACACAATTAAGACATACAAAGGAATATCTGCTCCTATCCTAAATTCTATAAGACCACATTAAAGCATCCTTAGAAAGTATGAAGCTAAAAGAAAAAATAAAGCTAAAATAAATACAGATTACAGATTACCAGAGTTGGAAGGGACTTTGTAGGTCATCTAGTCCAACCCCCAGCCTAAGCAGGAAACCCTACACAATTTCTGACAAATGGCAGTCCAATATCTTCTTGAAAGCCTCCAGTGATTTCCCACAACTTCTGAAGGCAAGCTGTTCCGTTGGTTGATTGTTCTCACTGTCAGAAAGTTTCTCCTGAGATATTGGAACACTGCTATCATGTCTCCCCTGGTCCTTTTCTTCACTAGACCAGCCATGCCCAGTTTCTGTAACCATTCTTCATATGTTTTAGTCTCCAGTCCCCTAATCATCCAGGTTGCTCTCCTCTGTACTTTTTCTAGAGTCTCAACATCTTTTTTTATAGTTTGGTGATCAAAACTGTATGCAGCACTCTAGGTGTGGAACTAAGGCTTTATAGAGTGGTATTTGTTGTATCCGCGAAATGATGCCAGGAGTCGGTGACTTAGTGCAAAGCTCTTTATTGGCAAGTTGGAACCGAACTGGCGAAAGGAAAAAAGCCTGTGGCTTTTATTCCTTTCGCCGCGGCGGCCGCAGCCAATGGCACCGCTTTGAATCTCCCGCGGTCCGAATGGACCAATCGCGGGAGATTCTTAGCGAGCCAATCGGCGCGGCTCGCCTGACCAATCGGAGAGCCCCACGCTTTGGCCAATCAAAACGCGGGGATCTCGAGTATGTTAATGAAGGACAGAACACCCCTCCCCTCTTGGTTCAGTCCTTACGTTGCGTAGTCACGTAGGTAGGTGGGGCTCCGTCTGATCCTACTTGACCTGCGCAACTCAGTTGTAGGCTGGATCCCGGCCGGTTCGGTCGGGATCTCCACTGCTCCTGCTGCCGTCGTGGGAACCGGCTGGTCGATTGGGCCGGTCCTTTCTCCATAGCTCCCTCCTGGGCCTTCCGGGTTGGTTGAGCTATGGGTTTTGCCACTCCCGCTCGGTCTTTCCGGGTCGGTCGAGCTGGCTTGGCTGTTCCTTCCTGGCGAGGGGTCGTGATGGCTGCTTTCCGGTGAGTACTGCTGGTTTATTTTTCTTTGGATTCGGTCCCCTGGGTATTCCCTTCCCCCTTGGTTTGTGTTGTGGGGGTTGGTTTCGCCTGTTTGTGCGTCGGTGGTTTGTTGGTTGGTGGTTCTTGACCTGAGTTGGTCGATGTGGCGTTTCCATGCTCGTCCGTCTGCTGTTTGTAGCCGGTATGAGTGTGGGCCTGTTGCTTGTGTGATGACGGCTGGGATCCATAGCGGGTCTCCCGTCAGGTTCTTTGCGTATACGGAGTCCCCTGGTGCGAAGGTTCGTTGTTTGCTGTTTGAGTCTGGGGGCCTCTCCGGGTTATACGTGGGGTGTAACCTGTCGAGTGGAGACCTTAGTTTTCTGCCCATTAGTAGTTCGGCTGGGCTTTTATTGGTTGTGGTATTTGGGGTTATGTGTTGTGTGAAGAGTAGTTTGTTTATTTTTTCCTGGATCTCCCCGTGGTCTATTTTCCGGATGGTCTTTTTAGTGAATTGGACCATCCGTTCCACCCTACCGTTCGCCGCCGGGTGCGCCGGTGCTGTCAGCGCGTGGCGGATGCCCCTTTCCGCTAGGAATTTTTCGAATTCCAGTGAGGTGAACTGGGGCCCGTTGTCGGAGACGACGACATCTGGGAGGCCGTGTGTTGCAAAGAGTTTGCAGAGTTCCTTGATCACGGCCTCCGTGGTTGTCGTCTTCATGTTGCTTACCTCCAGCCAGTTGGAGTAAGCGTCAACTGTTATGAGGAAGGTGTGTCCTTTTGTGGGCCCGGCGAAGTCTATATGGATCCTAGACCAAGGTCCCCTTGGGGTTTCCCACTCTAGGACGGGTGCTGTGGGTGGGCTTGGCCTAGTTTCCTGGCATCGTTGGCACTTAGCTACCCAGGCCTCTATTTGTTTGTCCATCCCTGGCCACCAAGCGTAACTTCTGGCCAGGGCTTTAGTCCTCACGATGCCAGGGTGCCCCTCGTGTAGCAGTTCCAAAACCTTCCCCTGTAGCTTTTCCGGAATGACCACCCTGTCCCCCCATAGTATGCACCCTTTTAACAAAGAGAGTTCCGTTTGGCGGTTCCAGAACGTTTTGACGGACTCGTCATTGTCCCTTTCCGGCCACCCTTTCTCCACCCAATGCTGCACCCGCGCCAGACGTTTGTCTTTATTAGTCTCTCGGGCAATGTCTGACGCGGTTATGGGCAGGTTGGGTAGAGTCTCTATACTGAGGGTGGTCGTCGTGGGTGCTGGGTCGGTGTCGGGTTCCAGTAGCGGCGAGAGGCTTAAGGCGTCTGCATGGGAGATCGTCTTACCCGGTCTGTGTATGAGTCCGTAGTTGTAGGCAGCCAGGAACTCGGACCACCTTGTCATTTGGGGAGACAGAATGTTCGGGGTGGCCCGGTTTCCTGCAAGGATTCCCAGCAGCGGCTTGTGATCCGTTATGATGGTGAAAGTCCGGCCGTAAAGGTATTCGTGGAATCGTTTTACGGCGGCAACTATAGCTAGAGCCTCTTTGTCCAGTTGGCTATAGTTCCGCTCCGGTTTGGTGAGGGTCCTTGAAAAGAATGCAATGGGCGCTTTTTTTCTGTCAGGGAGGGTATGGCTGAGGACAGCGCTGACGCCGAAGGGTGATGCGTCGCATGTGACTGCCAGAGGTAGGGTCTCGTTGAATTGTATGAGGACGGCGTCGGAGGTGAGGAGGTCCTTCGTTCTTTGGAAGGCGGCTTGCTCGCGTTTCCCCCAAGTCCAAGTCGCCGCCTTGTCCAGGAGCCGATGCAAGGGCTCCGCCGCCGTTGCCTTTTGGGGTAGGAAAACATTGTAAAAGTTCAGTAACCCCAAGAACGCCTGTAGCTCAGTCTTTGACTTGGGGGTGGGGGCTTCTTTGATGGCCTTGATTTTTTTGCTTGTTGGGTGAATGCCATGACGGTCTAGGAGGTAGCCCAGGAATTCTACTCGTTCCGTGCATAGCTGGCATTTCTCCCTCTTGACTTTTAGTCCGGTCTCTTTAAATTTAGTTAGGACCTCCCTTAGTCGACCCTCTAGTTCGGCTTGGTCGGCTGCCGACACTAGGACGTCGTCGAAGTAAGTTACCACCCCCTTGATACCTTGCAATAGTCTCTCCATTAGGCTTTGGAATATGCCCGGTGCCATGCTGACTCCGAATTGGAGTCGGTTGCATTTGAATGCCCCCCGGTGGGTGACAATGGTCTGCGCTTCTGCTGTTTGCTCGTTGACCGGCAACTGTTGGAATGCCTGGGCGAGGTGGAGCTTGGGGAAAACCTTGCCCCCTCCCAGTGAGTGCAGTAGGTGTTCTACTACTGGGACGGGGTAGGCGCTTTGTTGCAGCGTGCCATTTATGGTGGCCTTATAGTCCCCACAGATCCTCACCGACCCATCGGGCTTGATCGGGGTGACTATGGGGGTCTCCCACCGGGTGTGGTCTATGGGCTGCAGGACCCCTTGTTTGACGAGCTTGTCAATTTGCTCGTCTATCTTGGGTTTCAGTGTGAATGGCACCCGCCTTGGTTTCAGGCGTTTTGGGGGGACGTTAGGGTCTAGGCCGAAAGATATAAGGGGCCCTCGGTACTTGCCTAGGTTTCCGTTGAAGACCTCTTGGAACTCCCGGGCCAGTTGCTGCTCCCAGCTGTCGTCGGTGACGTGGTCGACTCCCGTGAGTGCGATGTCGAGCGGGGCGAACCATTGCAGTCCCAGTAGACTTGGGCGGTCGCGGTCGACGATTGTTAGGGGAAGTCGTTCGGTGCGCCCCTTATAAGTGATGTTAAAGCTTTTGGTGCCGACTACCGGGATACGGTTTCCCTGGTAGTCCTTTACAATGAGTCTCTGGCTGTCTACGTTCCTCCTTTGGAGGGTAGGCACCAAACGCTTTATCTCATGCCATGCAATCATGGAGAGGTAGGACCCGGAGTCCACCTCCATTTTGCATGGCTGGCCCTCGATGCATACCTCTACGTGGACCTTCTGGGCATCATTGGTGATGGCGTGGCCGATGGTGACCGTCTGTTGGGTCTCCTCTCTCCGCCGGTCATCGCCGCCTCACAAGGATCACCCGTTCCGGTCCCATCGGCTGTCCGAGGGGCGATCTCTGGTCCGGGGTGGTGTGCTTTCTCTCCTCCGGTTGCTCTGGTCCCATCGTGCCGGGCTGCGATTTTTCTTCAGGCGGCAGACACGGGCGATGTGTCCCTTCTTGTCGCAATGCTGGCAGATCGATTCGAAAAACCGGCATTCTGACCTGGGGTGGTCACCGCCGCAGCCGGCACAGTTGGTCCTCGACTTACGACCTCGCCGGTTCCGTGGGTCACGCCCTGTCTGTAGTCGATGGATATCCTCTTCATCATCGGAAGTGTCCGATGCCGAGTGGAAATCGCCCTGGTGGGTGGTCGTCTCGGGTTTGGGCTCGGTCGACCTCGCCGGGTTGTTGTTTCCGCTGCGGTCCCCAGCGTTCGGTCTGCGCATGCGGTCGGCGGAAGTTCGGGTTGCTTCGGCGGCTGCGGCTGCGGTGAGGGTGTCTGCTAGACTGATGTTGCCCTTGGCCATCAGCCGGCTCTGGAGGACGGGGTCCCACAAACCGAGCACGATTCGGTCTCGCAGGGCGTTGTTTAGGTTATCGAATTCGCAGAGCCCCCCTAAACGCCGCAGCTCGGCGACAAAGTCGCGGAAGCTCTCACCCGACCTCTGGTCCCGCCGGTAGAACTCGTTGCGACGGATCAGGATGGGTACCTCTGGAGCGTAGTGCCGCCGAAGTATGGGTTCGAGGACGTCCCAGTCCATCGCGGTGGCATCGGCGGGTTTGGCCAGCGCTTTGGCCATCTGGAAGACCTCGGTCCCGCAGTGGTTCAAGAAGACGGCGCGTTTCATTGGGCCGGAGGCGTCCTTTAGGCCGGTGCACTCGAGGTACATGCGGAATCGGTCGGCGAACGATTCCCAGTCCTCGGTGGCGGGGTTGAAGGGTGCGGGTGGTGCGATTTTCGCCATCTTGGTGGTTCGTCTGGCTTCCGTCGAACACGTGGTTCGGTTCAGGGTCTGGATCTCATCCTCGTCGCCAGTGTTGTGTCCGCGAAATGATGCCAGGAGTCGGTGACTTAGTGCAAAGCTCTTTATTGGCAAGTTGGAACCGAACTGGCGAAAGGAAAAAAGCCCGCGGCTTTTATTCCTTTCGCCGCCGCGGCCGCAGCCAATGGCACCGCTTTGAATCTCCCACGGTCCGAATGGACCAATCGCGGGAGATTCTTAGCGAGCCAATCGGCGCGGCTCGCCTGACCAATCGGAGAGCCCCGCGCTTTGGCCAATCAAAACGCGGGGATCTCGAGTATGTTAATGAAGGACAGAACAGTATTGATCTTGATTGTATCCCTCTGTTAATGCAATTTAAGATTGTATTGCCTTTTCTGGCTGTTGCCCGCATACTGCTGGTTCATATTTCACTGGTTGTCCACTAAGACTCCAAGATCCCACTGACAGTTACTGCTATTAAGCTGGTTTCACCTGGTTTCAAATAAAAACATAGGCTTTGTTTTTAAAACATATTCTCATTTTCTACAACTGTGCAATCATTTTCAGAGAGAAGACAAATAATCTGAATTTTAAAACTGGGAACCAATACAATCTGTGAGCTATGCATACCTATATTTAGTTGACATGGACTTGCAAGATGCAACCAGTCTGAACTACCTTAAAGCAGCAGAGGCTCTAATTTAATCTAGGTCTCATCTCAGAATTCCAAGTCTTGATCCTGTGCAACACTGCCAACAAATCAGGGTTAAACAAAACAGCTGTCAAGTTATAGCAGAAATAATAATATTCTTTCACATGATGCAACAGTTATGCCTCATGCCCCTTGCTCTATGACTGCTATTTAGTCTGTGAGAATTGTTCTTGCCCTCCGAAATAACTGCAAACTTAATGCCAACAGAATACTGTATACTGGAAGTGAAGACAGTCAGGTCTTTGAAAACAAAACTAAAACTCTCTCCAATAACTAAACTTCATCTCATTTTATTTACATTTAATTAAAATTAAAATTAAATGAACAATTGATGATAATGTTTGAAGATCTCCTTTGGCCCCACCAAATATTTTTTTTGGGAGGGGGCATAAATAATTCTGGAGCCCTAACTGAGGCACCCCTTCTTTACAAGGATGAAGAATGTCTTTTGCAAGAGAATAAACAAGTTCACAGAAGATGAAAAATATTCTGTGTATGCTCTCACATCAGGGGGCTCTATTTTGAGTTAGAGATTCTTGAACCCCCAGGGAGTTAAGTACTGACAAACATTTTTCTTTTTAGAGAGATGCCAGAAAAAGGGCTTTCATATTATTTCAGCTTTGCAATCAATTCTTTCAAAAAAGAAAATATGTTCATAAGTAACACATAAGTAAGATCACACCTTCATATGATATGTATCCACTTATCACGCGTTTTCCTTCCAGGGTAAGCAATGATATGCAAACCAATGAAATAAAGTAAAAGTAGCATGCTAAAGAAGAAGCATAAGATAAGAAAAAGAAATATATTTAGCTAATTCAGAATTACTATTGTTGTAACTCACCCACAAAAACCCTATACATCCTAGCATCAGATATGACCTGATGCCTTTAAGTATTATTGAAACATTGATTCTTTAGGCTCCAAGCACAGGAAGAAAGGAATGGAAATAGCATATTGCAGGAATACAATGAATGTTAGTAGTCCAGACTGTAGTTGATGAAAAATATTTTAAATTTTATTATGTCAAAAATAAAAATTAAAACTCCCCCACTAATCTAGCAAACACAGATTGAGCTTTATGCCCAAATCTTCATTTTTTTTCTTTTTTAGATATTTCTTTGAAAAGTAAAAATAAAATTGCAGTGTTATTTTTCTCTGGGTAGCCTAAAACAGTCTGATACAACTTAATTTCCTGCCTTGCTGCATATTTAGGCCACACTGAAAGCCAAAAGATTTGATTGCAAAAATATTTGTTTGCTATGCAACGTTTCAAAATTTGGCAACTTGTGCTGAATACAAATCTCCTCCAAGCAATCAGGCAGGGAACCTTTAGGGGAAAAAAATGTTCCACTTAGACTAGAAATCTGTAACAAAAAAATAAAAATAGGAAGTAACCTGATACCAAATAAACTATTGGGTTATCTATCTTAGCTTTCCTGGTGCCTCAGGAAAGATCTTTCTTACAACTTCTATTTTTAACTGAAAGTGGGATCAAAATTGGGAGTTCCTGCCTACGTTGTATTACTAAGATATAATTCATTTCTCCAAACTCCTTAACAGATGGGCTGTCTTATCCAAACGATATGGCTAGTTTTTGCAGTTTTACTTGCATTCTAATAACATTTCCCAAGTTGGATCTTTTAGGATAAGTTACTAAAGGGATATTATAATTTGCTTTGAACTCTGTCAAGCAACGGTTCATGTAAACCATTACCAAACTATGTATCATTTGCCAATCATGTGTAAAGAAGAGAACTTAAATGATGGCCATGTGCATGTAAACCAGGGATGTTTTTATGGAAGAACCATTGATGCTTCTGGGAGAAAAGACAATCAAAATTGTGATATTCTGGAGTATACATTTAAAAATGTAGTCATCTAATCTGATTTATTTCCAGCAAGGAAGCCAACTAAACATAGGTTTTTTTTGATATGTTTACATCAATGAACATATAAGTAGCAGTGATATGTCTTAAGAATAAAGGTGCTTTCTTGGGGGTTTAGATGATGTAAATGTGTGTCACAGCAGACACCATCTTGGAAGCGGCATCCTGAGTGAGACAGAAGGAGGAATTCCTCTTCTAAGATGGCCCCTGCCATCCACAGGGAAAGCTGACATAGAAGGTAAAAGGGGAATTTGTTGGAAGAAGTCACATCTACAGGCCTGCAGGAAAGACCTAAGAATTGTGCATGCAAATTACTGACAGGGAGCAGCCAAATTGAGCTATTGAATGTTAAGTCTCCTATCTTGCCCACTCTAATCTTCTTCAAGCTGAAGAATACTTGATAATACATACACAAGGTATATCAAAAGCCAATCCCCATGACTAATTTCAATAGGTTTTATTATTTTTTTCAGAGAAAGTGTGACTATACTTCAGAATGGTTAAAGGTCAAGCATCAAATGAGAAAAATGTCCAAACTGGATTGCAGAAAGTATGACTTCAGCAACAGAGTGGTCAATGCCTGGAATGCACTCCCTGACTCTGTTGTTACATCCTCAAACCCCCCCCCCTTTACCCTTAAACTATCCACTATTGACCTCACCCCATTCCTAAGAGGTCTGTAAGGGGCGTGCATAAGTGCAATATTATGCCTACCATCCCTGTCCTATTGTCCCTATTTATTCGTACCTCTTTCCTGTATTCATACTCATGTTTATTCTTATACCTATTATCTTGTAAACAACTGACAAATCAAATAAATAAAAATAAATAAAAATGTGTTTAGAAGGCAACCAAGTAAAACAATGTAATTTATATAATCGATTGTCCAGAAGGTTTGAATTGTTTAATGCAGCCTGACTTTTGATAGACCCTACATATAGTTTTCGACATTTAGTAACTGATATAAGAAATACTTTCATTTGCAATTAATTAGGAAAAGATAAAGCGTATTTGTAACATTTAATAAAAATAAAAGCAACAGGTTTTTTTAATTAGAAAACTTTTTCCCATTCAGTACAGCCAGTTTTCATGATCATTAAAAAAAAAAAAAAGAAATATACACCATTTTTATACAGAAAATATGATCTTTTGTGATTTTAAACTAACATTTTGTAAGGAACCCTAGCAAATTCAGGGCCAAGAAAAAGGCTGCAGGGCCAAGATATTGGCTTTTAAAATAAAGGCTCCAGTAGCCTGTAAAACTACTGTAAAAAATGGGGAATCTCTATCCACACAGTAATAATTATGCCAGCTGTAGATCTTTGCATATTCACACAAACCCATAGGGAGTGCAAAATGCTTCATTTCAAACCATTCTAGTGTGAAATCTTGTAGTACACATCCATTTTCAAGTGTGAAATGGAGTGTTTCAAGCATACTGGAAATATTTTGAAGTTGGAATAAACCTTTTCCCAGCTCAAAACACTTCTACAATGTATAAAAATCTGTTTTACAATCAAGCCAGCAGTTTCACAATAGAAAATGGCTTGCAAAGTTTCTCAAGGCACATGCTGAAAAATTCAAATGGTTTAAAATGAAATATTTTGCTTTTGTGAATGAAGTAAATTTTGTTTTCCTTATTTTATTTATTTATTTATTTCACATCAACGTACTTTCCTAAAAAGTAGAACAGTATGTCAAAATAGTAACAACCAGAAAATAAAGAACAGCTATGCAGAAACTGAACAGGCAGGCAGTTAGCAAAAGGCTTCATTAAATACTTCATCTGTTATTAATGGAGCAGAGATGAAGTAGCTGACAACAGAAGTTCATAAAAAGTCCTGTTTAATTCAATTTTTGTGATAGTTTGACATATCCCACCAGTATCTGCTTGTTCACGTGTACCCTGCAATCACCATTAAATAGCAATACCTCTGTTTTGTTATGAAAAAAGTACAACCAGAGCATTTGAGGTAAACTGTGAAAGAAGGGCAGATACAAATTCATAAATGGGGAGTCTAGATTATAAACAGAGCCTGTGTTCTGCAATCTGTCAGCCTTTGGCTCCTTCATTTCTCTGGAGTACATGATGAATGGATCATTCAGGTGCTCGTAACTCCAAAGAAAGTTCACACATTTGATTTAATGCAGTTAAGGCTTAAAAGTCAGTTTTGCCTAGCCATATGTCCTGAACAGAAAGATTATGGGTACATCCAACCATCCCTCATGTATCTAACTTACTGTATTTTAAATGGATGTATTTAGATTCATTCTCCCATGTTCTAGAATTAAGGAATGAGGAGAGATACACTTTTTAAAAATCAAATGTGGCTTGTTTTTTGATTTCTTCTACGACAATTGCATTTTTATAAGGACTGTAAATATTCAATTTTTCAGATTTTCTTTAGAGGTCAGCAAGATTTTTGATGCCCTTTTGCCTTTCATGCTATAAGTGAAAAGCAGAAGCAAACACTGGTAAAATGACAAGGGTTAATAGGTCACATTCTGAAAATCAGAAACCAAGGTTTGAAAATTTTAACACATACAAAAAATGAATAGTTCAATTTATTCATGTAGGAAAACATGAGAATAGAATTCACCCTTACTCCCAATCCTCATTATATCAGTTATGCGTGAGGTAGTATTTTTCCCAGTCTTTATTAATTAACAAGTAATTTTCTTCTGGATTCAGAGGATTATACAAAGTCTGACAGCACACGTAGAAAACAGTCTTTAATCTGTTTAATTAATATGGAATATATGCTCACCTGCTATTTCCACATTCATAAGCAGGAATTAGATTGTCAGCTCCTTATTTATGTAAACATTCATTGACAGAGTAAGAAACACCCACCACTGAATTCTGTTATATATCCTTCCACAATCACATGTCTGTGATATAATTCTCAACAAACTTATCTACATTGGTTGCTGAAGGTTGTTATGTCGACATAGAAGCAGGGTTATCTACTTATGAAATATGTAGTCTGTCCTAAAGCAGGAAGCACATAAACATGAATGGACCCTATTCCCATTCAATGATAAATAAATTATACCCCAAATTTAATGATTTTTTTAAAAAATAAGCTTCCTTACTTCTATTTAGCATTCTACTCTTTCAGAAGCTCCCCCAGACATGTAAGTGAATGATTCCAGGGCAATTAAGCCAATGCTAGTCACTGGAGGCATGTTATCTCTGCAACATTAAGCAATGTATCAAAATAATTCAGACATATTGGATTTATATTATCAATTATGGTGAAACACCATGTATATAAGTTTATTATTTGTGTATATAAAGTGGATGGAGACCATAAGTGCCCCCAAAGCTAATTCTCAAAGTTATTATAAAGATGAGAAAAGATAAAACTGACAGCATGCAATAAGGTCTGTGCGACGTGGACTGGATTTGTCTTGATGAAATGTTTCACATCATGGAATGGATGTAATTCACTTCGAGGAGGCAAAGTGATTGATTTGCTTTGAAGAGGTGCTTTGTGTCTCCTTGAAATTTTGCCTTGGCATTTCTGGTGCCAAAAGAGGCTAAAATGGGCGTTGGTTCTTACCTGACACACCATTTCTCTTTAGCTGAGAGGATTGTCCAGAGAGTAAGGGGGTGGAGCTTCAGTCTCTGCTGTTGTAGGCTGAGCTTAATTTCTGAGGAATGCTCCACCTTCCATCACGTGGCTTGCCATCGCAATCCCCAGTTTATGCGAAGACAAGAGGAAAACAGGCATTCGTGCTGTCCTCTTACTAGAGTTAAAGTGCATTGGCCGAAACAAGACCCCGCCAGATGGTGAAAGGAAAAGGGAGGGGCTGGACGATCCTCTCAGCTCAAAAGAAATGGCGTGTCAGGTAAGAACCAACACCCATTCTCCTTCGAGCGGTTCGGATCGTCCAGAGAGTGGGACATATCAAAGCTGGGACCTGTCCTACGGGAGGGACACCGTCTGGTCTGTTGACTCCTCGGGATCCCTAAGCACCCTCTGAAGGACCCTTCTACCAAAAGAAACCTCCGCAGTGGCATACCTATCGATTTTGTAGTGCGTAATGAAAGGCGACAGGGAGGCCCACGTTGCTGCCCAGCAGATGTCGAGTATAGGGGCCTGGGTAGCCCAGGCAGCTGATGTTGCCGCACTCCTGGTGGAGTGAGCCGTGACACCCCTGGGCACTTGGAGGGCCTAGGCCTGGTATGCCCTTGAAATGGCCGCCCTTATCCAACAGCCTATGGTAGTTGAGGGTACCTTGAGCCCTGTGACTTTGGTTGAAAGGAAATAAACAGGGCCTCAGATTTACGGAAGGTCTGAGTACGCTTAATATAGATCCGCAAGGCCCATCTGACATCTAAGGTGTGCCATAGACTCTCTCTTTCATGAGTTGGCCTGGGGCGAAAATTGGGGAGGATAAGTTCTTGAGCCCTGTGGAAAACCGAGTTAATTTTAGGTAGAAATGAAGGGTCAAGTCGGAGGACCACCTGGTCAGAATGGAAGACGCACAGGTCTTTCCTGACTGACAGAGCAGCGATCTCTGAAATCCTCTGGGCTGATGTGATCGCCAATAGGGACACTACTTTGTAGGATAGGAACTGGAGAGAAACTTCTCTTAGGGGTTCAAAGGGTGGCTTAGTGAGAGAAGTCAGGTCCCAGGTTGAGTACCAGTGAAGGGACGGTGGTTGTAAGTTTGAGGCCCCCTTCAGAAATGCTCGGATGCGGGGATGGTGAGAGAGGGAACTAACACCCTCACAGGAAATTACGGTAGATAGGGCTGCTACCTGATGCCTTAGTGTGTTGGGGGACAGTCCCTTACCGAGACCCTCCTGGAGAAAGTCGAGGATTTGGGCCACAGATGGGTTCATTGGGTCAATGAGGAGATTGGCGCACGATTTGCGGAAATTGTCCCAAGTGGCGTTGTAAATCCTTCTGGTGGAGGGATGCCTGGCTGCTAAAATGGTATTGATGACTTCAATGGAGAAATTCTCCCTCTTCAGACGTTCCTGCTCAACCTCCAGATGGCTAGTTGTAGCCATTGGGGGTCCGGGTGAAGAAGGGGGCCTTGAGACAGAGAAATCCTGTCTGCTGGGATCCTCTGGGGGGGGGCTATGGATAGGCTGCGGAGGCCCGCGAACCAGGAGCGACGGGGCTAATAAGGAGCTACCAGAAGCAATTCCGCCCTTTGTAGAGTACCTTTTGTAGTACTCTGGGCACCAGTGCCAGAGGGGGGAAGGCGTAAAGAAGGCCCGAGGGCCACGGGCATCGAAGGGCGTTGTGGTTCTCCGCCCCTAGGGACGGGAATCTGGAGATGAACCGTGGAAGATGGCTATTGAGGGGGGAGGCAAACAGGTCTACCACTGGCAGGCCAAATATTGCTGTCGCCTCCCTGAACAGGGCTGGGTGGAGGTGCCACTCCGCCTGGTCTATGGTGGCCCTGCTCAACCAATCTGCTCGGGTGTTGTTGATGCCTGAAATGTGGTCTGCTCTGAGTGAGAGGAAGTGAGACTCTGCCCACTGATAGAGGCGCTCGGTCTCCCTCATTAGGCTTGAGGACTGAGTGCCCCCCTGCCTGTTGACACGAGCCTTTGCTGTTATGTTGTTGGTGAGAATGAGGACGTGGCGGCCCTGAAGCTGAGGGAGGAAGCTGCGGAGGGCAGGTGGATGGCGCGAAGCTCTAACCAGTTTATATTGCACAGCCTCTCTGTCGCTGACCATCTGCCCTAAGCTGTAAGGGAAAGAAGGTGGGCACCCCATCTGGACAGACTGGCGTCTGTGGTGACGGTGAGTCTTGGAGGCTCCTTGAGGGGGCAGCCCTTGTTGATCGACGCCTTGCTCCACCAGAGGAGGGAGATGAGAACCCTTGGCGAGACCTTACCTTGCTCCTTGAGTTGCTTGACCCGGCTCTTTGGTACGGAAGCAGGAACCACTGGAGGGATCTAGAGTGGAAACGGGCCCAGGGAATAACGGAAATACAAGAGATCATCTTACCTAACAACTTGGTTAATTCGAGGAGAGACACCTTCCTAAGTCATCTGATGAGCTTGAATGATTGTTGGATGCTGAATATTCTTTCCGGAGAGATGAACACCCTCCCTTTGACTGTTTCTATTATAGTCCCCAGGTTGGGTAGCCTGGTGGAAGGGGACAGTTGGCTTTTCTTCCAATTTATGAGGAACCCGTGTTCCTGGAGGGAGGTGAGGGTAATTTGGGTGTCCCTGATGGCCTGTTCCCTGGAAGGGGAGAGGATGAGAATATCATCCAGGAAACAGTGGAGCCGCACTGGGATGGTTCTGAGGTGGGCAGCCAGGGCGGCCAGGACCTTGGTAAAGGTCCTGGGGGCCGAGGCCAACCCGAATGGGAGGGCCACGTATTGGAAGTGTAGGTTATTATAGCTGAAACACAGAAACTTGGAGTGGGAGGGTCGAATTGGGATGTGTAAATGTGCCTCAGAGAGGTCGATGGATGACAACCAATCTCCCTGTCGAACTCCCAAGAGGATGGATTGCAGCGTGTTCATTTTGAATCTGCGGTATACCAGGTGGCGGTTTAACTGCTTTAAGTCCAAAATAGCCCTCCATCCCCCCGAGTGTTTGGGCACCACAAATAAGTGTGAGTAGAAGCCCTGCCCTCTCTGGGATGGAGGAACTGGCTGGATGGCCTGAATGTCCAGTAGGTGCTGAATTGCCGAATCCATGAGGTTGCGTTTGGTGTGGTTCTTGGAGAGGGGACATGTAATGTAGAAATCGGGGGGGGTAGAGAGGAACTCGAGGGCAAGGCCAAACCTGACAGTATCCCTGACCCAAGCGTCCGAAGTGGATGAATCCCACTGGCTGGAGAAGGCTTTAAGTCGCCCGCCAATGAGGATGAGGTGAGGTGGCCTATCTGGAGCGCTGGAAGGGCCTGCTGCCGGAGCCACGAAAGGGTCTCTTGAAGTTTCTGCCTCTCCTGTGTCTATCGAAGGGGTCGGACCTGTCCTGGGGCTGTCCCAAGCCAAAGGAGGGGGGCCTTTGGTACCTGGGAGGGAAGGGGGGTTGGGGATAGGGACGAAAGGGACAAAAGGGAGCCCTCCGAAAGGTCTGCAGAGATCTGGGATCTGACTTACGGGTGAGGGAAGGGAGGAATTTCTTTTTATTCCTTCCCTCGACTAGGAGAGGATCCAGGGAAGGTCCGAACAGCTTATTTCCCATGAGGGGGACGGAAGCTAGTTTCACCTTATTCTTGATATCCGCCTGCCAATGTCTTAGCCAGAGCAGGCGGTGGGCCGAGACGTAGGAGGAAATGGCACGGGAGGAGAATTTTACTGAGTGAAAAGTGGCGTCTGCTGAGAATTCCGCTGTGGCCGTAATCTTGGGGATGTGCTGATGGGCGCGGATATTGGAAGTTGGGACATGTTGCTTAAACTGGCGAAGCCAGCGAATGGACAATCTGATGAAGAAAGAAGTGGCTGTGGCCGCCCTGATCGCCCATGCGTCCGACTGGTGAGCTCGCCGCAATGCCAGTTCCGACCGCTTCTCCTCTGGCCTGAGAGCCTCTAAAGAGTCGCTGAGGGTGGAGGAAGAGGCCAGGCCTACGACGGGCTCATCAACTTCCGGGGTGCTCAACAGGTTGGAGAGCTCCGGGTCAAGGTTGAAGAACCTTTTATCATGGGCTGAAGCGGCCGGGGGGGGGGGCAACTGAGAGGCCAGTTGCTTGGACACCAGATCCAGGAATATGGGGGGGTTGGGATGACCTCGGCTTCCACCACCAGCTGTCTAAACATGGAGTCCTCTGGCCCTTCCGGAACCAAGGGGGTGGGATCAGAGGGGCTCTGGGTAGTTAGGCCCGAGATATTCCTGGCTTTGTAGAGGAGGGATTTGAATAGCTGGGGCTTGAAGAGCCCTACGAAAGTGGGTTGGTCAGGGGTGAGCCCTTCATCCTTGGACATTTCCGCCTCTGATGGATCTGAGTCCGGAAGGGGTTCGTTGTATTGTAAGGACCCCAGGTCAAATTGTTCCTCCTCCTCCTCCCTGCACAAATCTAGGTCCCCTTCCGCCTCCTCCTTGTCCTCCCTGACTGAAGGGGAAACCTCCCCTTGGAGGGGCATCTGATCATGAAACGGTTGCGGCATGAGAGGGAATGATCTTACAGATTCGGTGGCCTGCGGAGGCAACCCCGGTCTAGCCATCTGCTGCATTCCTTCTGCAATTCCCTGTTGGATAGCCATCTCCATCCAGGCTCTGAGCTGCTCTGGAACCACCTGAATGAGAGGTTCCTCCTGGCGCAGGCCGGCGGCCGTGGAGTTCACCTGGCTGGTGTTCCCGGGGCCTGTTGCCCTTGCCTGTGCCTGGATAGAGAAGAAAAGGCTACAGGAGGGGGGGAAGAGCGGAGGTGGAAGGAGTGGCTGGTGCTGGAGGCACCGGGCCTGTCTGGTGCGTTTGTCTATTTCTTTTTCTAGCGCCTTGTGTCGTCTTAAGGCATCCCTTTGTGAGGCTTTGTTGGGCTCCTTAGCCTGACTGCGCAGGTGGTGGGTTTTTGCTTTGGCCTTTGAGGAAGGACCTTTTGAAGGATTGCTTTCTGCCATTTTAGATAGTTGAGGAAGGTGAAGGATCAAATATGAGGCGGTTGGTGTGCCTAGGGGTCGACCTATAACGAAGGCTGGGAGCCCTG
Source organism: Hydrophis major (assembly GCA_033807585.1). Taxonomy (NCBI): domain Eukaryota; kingdom Metazoa; phylum Chordata; class Lepidosauria; order Squamata; family Elapidae; genus Hydrophis; species Hydrophis major. Next base: position 387,302,321 of record CM066328.1, on the reverse strand, counting down.
GGAAATTCTTTTACACCCCCCCCATTTATTATTCGCTTATAATAAATCTGTTTGTCTTACTTGTTGTTATTCTCTGTATTTTTGCTGCATATATAAATGATTTCCCCCTCTTTTTTTTTTTTTTTTGTAAGCTTAGGCTTACTCGAGTCTCTTAACTTTTCTGATTTAATAACTTTTGAAGATCTTTATTATTATTATTATTATTATTATTATTATTATTATTATTATTATTATTATTATTATTATTATTATTTGGAATGGCTGATCGAGATGATCAGAGGACAACAGATACCTTAAGGGCAAAGCCGAACCAGACTGCCATCCCAGGCGGAACTGGGAGGGAGTGGTGGGAATAAACCGCGGCCGCTACAGCTGGCTGCGGGGTAAGCCAACAAAAGGAGGTGGGAACAGAAGCCTCCAACTAGAACAGCACAATTTTATTTCCTCAGCAGGTCTGCCGGTCCTGCTGTTTTAAATAGGCACACTGCAGAGATCGGAACGATAAGGGAAAACAAAATGGCGTCCGGCCATGAGGCGTTGCTCAAAATGGCGGCCGCCACTACTTGGGCTTGCAGGGGCCCTTCTGCAGTGACTAGGAGAATCCCCAGGGGCAATCCAAGGACCCCAGGGGAAGGACAAACAGAAAGAGGCTAGTAATGTTCAAACGATATAAAAAACGGAGTTCGGTGGGGGGGAACGAAACGGAGCATTTTAAACAAACAGAACTAAAGCGGCAGAAAAGCAATAGGGGAGGGGGGGAGCTTGTAATTTTGCTGGCCTACCCCCTGGCACCCCTTGGGGGGAGGACCTCCCAGGGAACTCTACCACATAAGGAGGACCAACTGCGCAGGGCTAAGGGAAAAAACACAATGAAGGGATTATATACAACCTGAAATGAAGCAAAAAAATGAATCAAATTGGAATTTTCCTGAAACGGCCAAGAGCACATACAAACACTGCCTACTCTGCACGAGGGCTGAGCATAAACTGGGGAACGCGATGGCAAGCCACGTGATGGAAGGTGGAGTGTTCCTCAGAAATTAAGCTCAGCCTACAACAGCAAAGACTGAAGCTCCACCCCCTCACTCTCTGGTCGATCCGAACAGCTCTAAGGAGAAAGCTTCAGACAAAACTTTTTACTCTGTTTGCTGAAATATGAATTCCATGTGAACAATAAAAAATAGACATTTTATATAAAAATGAAAGAAACAGAAAAAAATAGGCCAAACCGATATACATTCACATCCTTGAACATCCAACACTGTGATGGATAGTTACAGTAATGAGTTCTTGCTTATCTTCCTTGGCTTTTTTTTTTTTTTCAAACTTGAAAAGTCCAGTTCAAGCAGGTATCCCTTTGTTTCTGTAACTTGTGCAATGTTCGCTGTTACTATTTCCTGGTTCTCAAGTGCTCATTATTCTTCCTAACACATTCTTGCTTATGGAAATTCAAATGGGAGGGGGAGCAAAGAGCCAACAACTTTCCCTTCTGTAGTCAGAATAACAGTACAGTCAGTCTCCTGCTGACCCATAATATTAACCATCCAAACTCTGATCCTGCTATAAGTAAAAACTGTTGAGGATTAAAGAGAAATGCTGTTTAAAGACCATCTTGAGATTACAACCTCATTTTTGAGCACATTTTAATCAGGCATTTCCTTTGGCTCTACTCAGCTCAGTCAGCAATTTAAACAGTCCCCTGCTCATTACAGAATGGGAAGAAAGATATCTGTTCCAAATTGATGTTGCTGTATTATAAAGTTTTATGCAAATTGCAAACAAATCCCAACAAGATCTGAATTGATACTATCTGACCTTCTTATGCTACATAGGTCAGTAACTACAGATTCACAGACTGGATGGACTCTATCACCCAGCCCTAATATATATTCACGCAAATGGAAAGAAAGCAGGAATTGTTGTACTTAAAAAGGTGCTGCCTCGATTTTTCTGCAACTCTGCTCATCAACTGGCAGACTCTCCCACCAGTGATTGGTTGCTGAGTCTGAGCAGTTGCAGGTTCTCAGTATGGATACTATGAGATAAAAGACTTAGCTGCATCTTAAAAAAAAAAACCCAAGTCTGTTTGACCTGCCTTTGCTCTTTAATTTTAATGTTTTATTTTGTTCAGCATATATTTATGAAGCCACTTTGTATAGTTAGTCCAAGCAAGGATGGAAAATTAACATCTGGAGAGCAGCTACCAGAAGTGATTATTCTGTGGACATCTCTAGTGTAAGATATATTTGAAGCATCTGATATACAACCCATATGTAACACAGGATACAGATTAAAAGGCACAGTCCTAACTGCTTTTGGGAATTACAAAAGCTTTCATCTCTATTACCACATTTGGACAGAGGATGCTTTCAACATTGTTATGTTGAAAGAATAAAATAGGAGATACTGATTCACAATAGTATCAAGGTATCAAGGTATCAAGGTTTCTTTATTGTCACTCCAATACATGACAGTCATATCATATATAGGGATGAAATTTCGTTCCCACTCTTCCACAGTACAGTAAAAGGTAAACAGACAATATACAATAAAACAATGGACAAGTAACACTAGTGCGACAGATTCAAGGGCAATAAAATGCAAGATAAAAAGTTAAAACATTAAAAATGCTGTAAGTACATTAGAAATGCTGTAGGTACATTAAAAATGCTGTAAGTGCAAAGTGCAAGGGAAATAGCAGCAATTGAGACACAATGTAAGTATGTGTATATATGTAGTGTTTAGTCCGGGGGCAGCGGAAACAGACTGGGGGGGAGAGCTGGCAGGGAGTTTAACTGCCTGACAGCCTGGTGGACAAAGCTGTCTCTTAGTCTGCTGGTCCTAGCCCGAAGGCTCCTCAGTCTCCTGCCTGATGACATGAGGCTGAAGTAGCTGTGTGTGGGGTGAGTGGCGTCGCCTGAGATCTGGATGGCTTTGCGGGTCAGTCGTGTATTATAGATGTTGTGGATGGGTGGGAGGGGGGCACCTATGATCTTCTCAGCTGCTCTCACTATGCGCTGCAATGTCTTACGGCAGAATGCTGTGCAGCTGCCATACCACACAGTGAGGCAGCTGGTCAGGATGCTCTCAATGGTCCCACGGTAGAAGGAGTGCATGATGGGGGTAGGGGTTCTAGCGTTTCTCAGTCTGCGGAGGAAGTAGAGGCGTTGTTGTGCTTTCTTATGTAGTGATGTGGTGATGTAGTGATGTGGTATGGGCTTGTGCTCCATTTTAGTTTAATAAGTAATACAAAGTTACAAAGAGCAGTACAGTCTAAAGATGTGAATAGACTTTTGAATTATCTAACAGACTGTGAATTTTCATAATGCCTTTGCCTTTCAAAAGCCAAAGAACTGCTCCTGTTATCAGATTAATATGGCATATAAGTGGAGTGCTATTTTCACTTCACATTTCAAAACAAAACCCCAATCAAGTTTTATGTATATATGTGCTGTCACATTGCATAAGAAATATGTTTACTCTGAATTAGAATGCTTTTCCACTTGAATAACTGGGGAAATTAGAGTATTATTTTTCTTATACAATATTCATAACAGTGCTTTTTGCCTGACTGAAGTAAGATTTGTCCAGTTCTGATTCAGGCTGGAGAGATTTTATCATTCAAGGAAAGGGCTTTTTATTTTGCAAAAAAGATTGTTTTGAACGTGTGAATTGATTTCATTATGACCAAAGGTTTTTAAATATTCTCATTTATGGGTTACACATTTGAAACAATGGGGTACTTATGGGCTTAATTGTAGTGCTGTCCTATATACTTTAGCAAACTGATGTTCCTGCTATATCTTGTATCAGCAAATAGCAAACTGTGCTTTAGGCAATGCACATTCTCTCAGCTTCAATCTTCCCCAATTTGTAATATATGGAATAATAATGCTTATTATGGTTAGGGATTATAACTAGATCGTGCATGTGAAGTGTCTAATAATATAGTAATCATAATAATAAAGACAAAAGGATATTCAATATGTCTTGTGATAAATTATTAATTATGTAGTACTACTAAATAAAAACTCAATGTAATGACATTTTTATTGCTTTGAAGCTTTAACCAATAAGCTATATGAGATGAAGAAAACATAAAGGGGCGTGCATAAGTGCACCATCGTGCCTACCTTCCCTGTCCTATTGTCCCCATTTATTCGTACCTATTTCCTGTATTCTTACTTAATGTTTATACTTATACTTATTATCTTGCAAGCAATTGACTAAATAATTAAAAGAAGAAAACATAAACGAACTAAGTTCTTGTTTATTCAATACTCAGTAAGAAAGCTTTTCAAACCATTGTTATACTTCAACTTTCTCCATGTGCTTTGCCTAAAAAGAAACCCCCAATTCATTTAGCATTAACTTTTTGAGAAACTGTATTGGCTAGGCACTGAAACAAGCCTAATAAGAAATCTGTAGAATTGGAGACTTCCAGTTTGAGTTTCTTTGGGGATGGACTGAAATCCACAATCATGCATGGTTTCGATCTGTGCTCTCCACTGGAGTGCCCCGAGCCAGCTGGTTTTGGGGCTAAGCCACGCTGTAGAGGTGGTGAAGAGGGAGAGACTGCCAGCAGGGTCGAGGAGAGCTGGCCATTATTCCCTTTCCCGAAGGCGGTTGCAGCGGTGGTCAGAAATGGCCACCTCAAAGAAGAACTCTACTGGAAAAGAATGTGCAGGAGGAAGATAAGAAGAGAAAGTTTTGGCTGACCGGGTCAAACTGAAAAAGCAACAACATAAGGTACCCTGGAATTTGAACTATAAAGAATAACATTGCTCCCAAAGAAGATTTTGAAGTGGCCAATGAGAGAGGGAAGGGAAAGGATTTGGTTTTTTTTTCTTTCCTTCTCCATATTGACAACTAAGAGATTTAAATAAGAAACTGACAAAAATCCACTTTGACATTAACAGGCATTTAAGCTGAAAATAAAATGTCAAAGGGATAATAAAGACTTCTGGATTTTCAAAAACTTTTAAAAGAAGAAAAGGAAAAAATCTGGAAAAGTAAAAGGAATTAATAGTGAAACTTTAACAAGATTCCTAAAAGATGCATTCCAACTGAAACTTTGTAATAAGATAATAGAACCCCAGGAAGAGAAAGTGGAAAAAAGAAGCAAGAAGAAAGAGCTTTGGATTATTTTGATTACTTGGTGATTTTTGGATTTTTGGTTATTGGATCTGAAGGACTAAAATCAATTGGATGGTTGTTTAAAAGTTTTTATAATGGTATCACTCTTGGAAGAATTGAAAATGGAATTTAAAAAACAGTAAGAAGATGCACAAGAAAGAAGAAAGGTTTTTTGGCTTCATATTTCAATTTTTAGAAATGGAGATCCTGAACTATGAGAAACAATAAAAAATGCTTGAAGAACAAGAAGGGTGGGACAAAGAAGAAGCCATAGTTAATTTCCAAGTAATTTTAAGTGAGGGGAAAAAAGGAAAGGGAGGAAAGATAGTGAAAAATTTAAGATCTGAAAAAACAACCAAAAAAAGGGAATAGTTTGAAAAGTAATTACAATATTAGGAAGAAACAGAAGAGAGGATTACAGAAGAGAGTATTAGAATTAGAGAGACACAGAGTCAAAAAGGGCAGGGAGAAGAAGAGGGGGAAGAGGGAAAGGAAAAGAAGTTATAAAGGACAGAAACAGGATATAGAGAAGCAGGGTAAACATACAAGGATTAAAGGTATAAACCTATTTAGAAGACATAGCGATAATGGGTGAAAACTTAATTGAAAGATGGATTCTGCAAGGGTACATAAGATAGTATTGTTATATTAGAAATAGAAATGAACTTAGAAAATATGAAACAAGTGTGATTAAAATGATATAAAAATACTGATTGTCATATAATGGAATGTTTGTTAATAAATGAAATAAAGAGAATGAGAGAATGAAATTAGGAAAGGATGGGAACATTTTAATTATTATTAATGAGTTATAAAAATTTAAGTGAAGAGGAATATGAAAGAAATATGAAAAAAATATGGAAATATTATAAGTGTTCCTAAGGAAGTATGATATCTCATTGAAAAGAAATGTTAAAGATGTTAAAGATTATAACAAACATTAATGATAGAGCTGAATTGGAATAGAATAAGTATTTTATTTATTATTGTTATATATATATATACTTTCTCTTTAAGAACTTAGTGTGTATTTTAAGAATGTAGCAAGCAGAATTCGACTGGAAGTTATGTATTACATTGAATGTTATAATTGTAAAGGCATATGAGTTGAATGGACAAAAATTAAAAGATACAAAGGTGTCATACTCCAATCAGTAACTACAGGGGAATTTTTTCTTTAATGAGAAAAGAAAATATGAAATTGAAATAGGACAGACAAAAGTATAAATATAATAATTAGAAATATATTGAAACCTATATATATATATATATATATATATATATATATATATATATATATATATATATATATATATATGTGTTTTCTTAAGTTTTCGCGGGTACTTACATGTCTGGCATTCAGCTTTGTTCGGGTATTTTCCCACGTGGTGCTTTTAAAGTTGTAGCAACGTTTCAGCAGAATCTCATCTGCCATCATCAGGCTTCTGTATGGTGTTTGTGACAAACACCATACAGAAGCCTGATGATGGCAGATGAGATTCTGCTGAAACGTTGCTACAACTTTAAAAGCACCACGTGGGAAAATACCCGAACAAAGCTGAATGCCAGATATATATATATATATATATATATATATATATATATATATATATATATATATATATATATATATATATATTTGTTTTCTGAGGTTCTCGCGGGTATCAAACCCCTCTGAGCCATACATGAAGCGAACTGACCTCCACCATGAAGATGCAGCACGACCACGAACTCGAAGCCAAACAGCAAGATCACAGCTCACCAGCTCAAACCCTCCAGCAACTAAGACTAACCTGAGCACAATCAAGCCCCCACCTGAACAGAACACGCCTCTAGCCAATCAGAACACAGCCAACCCCCCAACCAATCAGAACACAGCCAAACCACCAACCAATGAGAACACACTCCCACCCAATCAGAACACATCCAAGCCCCCACCCAATCAAGTCACACCCCCACTAGCAGTTAAAAGGAAGAAGCAGCTGCAAGCTCACATCACTCTGAGAAGCACAGAGCTGAAGACCAAGCCTGAAGATGATGAATGAGACTTCATCGAAACGTTGCCTAGATACTTCCAATCTTACGCGGGAGAAAACCCGAATAACCAAAGATAGATATATATATATATATATATATATATATAATTGAATTTAGAAAGGGATAATTAAAAGCAAGGTTGAGAAAACTAAGGGAAGGGAAAAATTATTGAGAAAATGTTAAAATAGTAATAAGATATGGAATAGAACACAAAGATGAATATGAAATTGAGTTTGTGTCTGTATGGAGAAGTGATAATCCAGGACCATGCTATTCTCAAAAAAAGATATTTTATTTGTATTATGTTTTGTGAAAACCCAAATAACACTTTTACAAAAAAAAGAGAAGTCTGTAGAATTGCTATATTACACTTATCCACATATGTATATAAGCATGCCTACAAAGAAACAAAGAGAGAAGCAATTTAAAATGACCAAAATAAGCATATCAGTTATGGCTGGGGGTCTAATTACTTCTTCATTTCTAAAGCAAAAGAATGATGCCAATATTATATATTTTAATAACAGGAATATCTTTAAATTTGTGTATAGCATTTCCAAATTGAAGAAAACATAAAGGACTATATTCAAAATTTAACTATTTATTTGAATCCTAATTATTAGCTGAATTGAAACTTGCTGATGTTGAACATTCTTGCCTAAAGACAATCAGTGGAGTTCCAGCTGTTGCTGATGTACAATCCTTATCAACTACAGGAATTATAGGTAATAATGAGGTGTGCTTGAAGTTGTAATTCATCAACAAGTTATAATTCAAAGTTATCTATGTATCCTTGAGGTACATTAAGCTATCCCTAGGGAAGAGATAGCTTTGTAAAAGCATTGTGTCAATTCTGTATTTCCAGATTTGTATAAATCCAGTTAATGAATTTTCACTTATTTTTACACACACAGTAGCTATACAAACTAGCTCGATACTCATGCTTCGCTATGAAACTATGTGGTCAGGCTTAGTTTTGGGGGAGGAAAATAAGGGAAAAAAATCTGCCTCTGCCTACCAGCATCCATCGGTATTCTTCTGGCAAGTGACCTGTCAGTGCGTGAGAGAGTTGAGGCTCTTTGAAAACTGAAACAGTATTTGCTGTGTGAGCAAGAAAGTGACAGCAAGGAGCCTGGGTGTGGCTTAGTTCAACTGTTCTGTACTAAAGCTGGTTGCTGCTGTGAAACAAAAACCGAAACTCTTCTCCTCTGCTTGTGTTTTGCATTTGGAACAGATTTCTTTTCAGATGGGGGAGGGGGAGTAGAACTCCTTCGCATCAGAGCATGTTAATAATAATATATGAAATACTAATGCTCGGATGATCATTTCAAAAAATCCTTTCTTAGTGAGCACCTAGGAGCCAAGAGGAACATACACGCCAAATTTCAAGTTTGTAGAGATTTTGTGATGATGTGTGAATGGCATTTCACTTTTATATATATAGATTATATGCACTGAGTTTTGCACTAAGCAAGGTTGCTAAAGACATCAATTACTTTGCTAAGCAATAACTTAAATTAAACTTTGTGCTGGCATCTGTGAAAGTTATAAAGAATAAAATTCAAGAGACTATATTTTTATATAATTCAGTCTGCCTTTTTTGTAATTTAATTCTGAATATTTCCAAGAATCTTAATGAGCTACACGGTCTTGCATAGAACTTCAGTGAGGTCCCTGGTCATGTTCTCCTCAAATATACTTATCCAGTCACATTGTAAAGGTCCTTTACACACATGTAACTGCACTAATCTAAAACCAGTGCTGCCCCGTTTCCCTACGATTTTGTGGAGTTTCCATGAAGCTTGACTCTTGCTTCAGAAGAAACACTGAAAAGACAGTTTTGCAGTCTTCCTTTGGAAGCTGCTTCTCATTAGTGGAATTTTCTTATCTGGAATTTTCCTCCTATCAAGATGCCATTTACCACCATCTCCTATCTTTCACAGATGCACCAAAGGATGCTGTTGCCTTATCCCACTGCACAGTGACTAATCAGAATACACTGCAAACCTTCATACTTTTAAAATCCAATTTGCTGTCATTTATTTTCCTTCTGTGTTGTGGCATTATTTTCCCTTCATACCTTTATTTCCTATAGCATTCCTATCCAATCATATTCTATGCAGGCCTGTTAAACTGGAAGCCTAAGGGCTGGATGCGTCATGCAATGGAGTTTGACACCAGTGATACAGTGAATGTAATTCTGTTGTAACAATACAATGCAGATTGACTTAGGCTACGTTCTGATATTACAATGGTCAAAGCCAAATGTGAAGAATGAAATACTTCAAAGAGTAATCACAAAAATGATACTAATCAATTATGAATCATATTGAAATCAGATGATAATGTATTCTAAGATAATCCCAGGAAGCAAAGGCCAAGAAGGCCTATTGAAGCAGACACATTTATTTGACCATCCACCTATTAGGGAACATCAAACCCATACATGATCTACCTTCATTATATATCATACCTTCAGTCAATCCTGCAGTTTAATGCTCCTCCAAACCAAAGCTGCTTGTTTTAAAGTGTAAAAAATAATTTTAAAAAATTAAATCTTCACTATCTAGTAAAGAAATCCTACAACAATCCTTCATCCTCAAATAATCATTTTTATGTGTCTTTCCAGTAATTCCTTGGAAGATCAAGTACCACACACTCCACTTTCTTTATTTTTTCACACTACCACAGAAAAATAAGAGGCATTTTTTGGGTGATACAAAGCTGTTTGAAAAAAATCATCTCTAAGACTCAAATTTCTAAAATAATAGTTCTCAGTTAACATGTTAAATACTGTTAGCACAGCTAAAGTGACAGAGTTTAGTAGATGTTACAAACAGTGCATAATAACACATTTTTTTGCAATCCCCTCTGCTGTACTTGTGCAGCACACATTGCTTCAGAAATCCTTTATCTGTTCTGTCCAGTCAATGCATATAATATTGCAATCTGATAGAAAAGCAGGCATTCATCATCTTTTGATTAAACCTTTCCCCTCATTTCTCATCTATTGGATTTTGTGACATAAACAGAAGCATTAATGCTGAGAACCGTCCAGAATTGCTTTTCATAGATTTTTCCTCTAAGAGATACTTCGTTTATCAGGCTTTTTTTTTTGCTAGTCTCTATAAGTATTAAAACAAAAGTCATTTGCAAGTAATGGGGATCTTGCACTAAAAAAAGGGGGGGCAGTTGTCCATGAATTTATTGTAATGCCATGTGTCTCTATTGCAGGCTTCCCCAATCTTCTGTCTCCATATATGTTAGGATTATAATGCCCCAATTTCTAAATGGAAACTCCATGATACAATTTGTCCAGAGGTGGGCAAACCATCAGTCACAATCCAAAAACAAGACTTTTCAATTCATATAACCTTTGTATTTCAAATGTATTTGATGTATTTTATTTCAAATTTTCTTCTCTTTCCCAAAGAACTATGCAGTTCCTAAATTAAGCTAAATTAAGAGATTATCAATCATGCATACAGGTTTTATAGATCTAACACAGAGGTAATCCTTGATTTACGACCACAATTGGCACCAGAATTTCTGTTGCTAAACAAGGTGGTTGTTGAGTGAGTCATTCCTCAGCACTGCACACCAGAAAAACTAGACACAAGGACAGTTTTTTCCCCAAAGCCATTACTCTGCTAACCAAATAGTTCCCTCAACACTGTCCAACTATTTACAAAGTCTGCATTACTCTTACTATTAATCTTCTCACGACTCCTTATCACCCATCCCCTCCCACTTGTGACTGTATGATTGTAACTTTGTCACTTGTATCCTTATATTGACTGTTTCCTAGAATAATTTAATTGCTTATTGTACCCTATGACTATCATTAAGTGTTGTACCTGATGAGTCTTGACTCTTGATGAATGTATCTTTTCTTTTATATACACTGAAAGCATTTGCACCAAGACAAATTCCTTGTGTGACCAACCACACTTGGCCAATAAAGAATTCTATTCTATTTATAATCTTTTTTGCCATGGTTATTGTGAATCACTGCTTTCCCCACTGACTTTGCTTTTTAGAAGCCAGCTGGAAAAGTTGCAAATGGTGATTCTATAACTCTGGGATGCTGTAACCTCATATATGCATGCTGGTTGCCAAGTGACCGCAATAATTGTAAAATGACCAGTCGTAAATCACTTTTTCAGTGCTGCTGTAACTTCAAACATTCAGTAAAAAAATGATTGTAAGCAGTAAACAAATGTATTGAATGGCATCAATTGGGCCACAGTAGTCTTAATGCTTATCAGCATATTGAGTGCCTTACTAAAAACTTTTGGTTAGCACTTGGAAATCTGCACATTAACAAATATTTTCATCTGCCAATTACAAATGGTCACACTGCATACAATATGCAGGTATTTAATGACAACTCAACTTCCCAATTGAGTTATTGGGATGGACTCAATGTGTATGAAAGCCAACACCAGCAAAAGAACTAGCTGCTGTGATCTCACATTATTGTGCATAGAACAATAAAATAACCTCAAGCTTTGCCTAGCTCTTGATGACTTCATGGAACTATCCCATGCAAATTTCTTAACAATATGGCAGTTCTGGAATGGTTTTTCAGCTTTCCAAGTTATTCTGCAGCAGGGCTAAAAGAATAACAATCAACATTAAACCAAACCCAGAGCCAATTTAAATATAACATTCAGTAATGGAAGTTAAGACCTTATGATCCCACAAACATGACAAAAATAGATAAAATAACAGGCAGGAAATAAATAAAAGAATGAATCAGGACAAAAGAGAATATTCCCTATTAAAAGCCCTGAAAATGCAGCTGAATGAATTATTAGCAGTTCTCTAGCAAGTGGCAATCTCATTAAAAAAAGATCTACATTAACAATGTCATGCATTTTACTTCTACTAAAGATGAAACTGATCCATGATATTGCCATATTTATTCCCTGATACCCTCCCCCTATAAAAATTGTGTTCATGCCAGCTGTATTTGTATGTATGTACATACATATGTGCATGTAGGCTCACAGCATTATATGTTCTGTCTTTATTAGCTAACCTGTCTCTAAAACAGTATAAAACCAAATTATGTTTGATGTTCCTCTTCCATGCATCAATTAGACTTTAGTTTTACAAAACAAAAAAGAAGAAAGAAGAATCTGTGGGTGGGGAAGCAAGTTAGTGATAAAAGAAATGTGAAAATTGGCTTTGTTACATTTACTTTACTATTAAAGTTAACATTCTTTTATGTGCAAAAATGCTATCTTTTTCACTATCTGTTAGATAAAATTAAAGCTAAAATGCCAAGCTCATTTTCAAGAAGTTTAAATGACATTTCCAATTATGTTTAAATAAACAGTGTTATTTTCGTGTATAACCATCAATTGGTAGGTGTTTGTATTTGAAAGCTAGATTATGTCATTATACAGTACATCAGCATAAATATTACCTAGTGTTGGTTTCCGAACTTTATGTTTAGCCCAAAATGTTACAATACACATTCTGGAAAGTTTTTCTTTTTTTAAAAGAACTATTTTAAGCATATTGAAAGACTCCCCCCCCCCCCTTCAAATTTAGATGGTATTTCAAGATGCTGTAATAAAAACTTAGGGAATTTCCTTACCTGGAGTTTCTTTGCTCTCCTCCCACTTATTGAAGTAATTAGATCAACTGTCCTGATCAACTGTTAATAAATTCTCTATTATATCTCTATTTGATATCTTTTGAGTCTCCAGAGTTCATTAGCACCCTTTCAATCACAGTAAGTGGTCTCCTGAAGCTTGCAGTTCCTCAAAGATTTGAAATATGTTTTAATTGTATATCAGCTTACCTAGCATATGCTAAAATCCCTTTGTAATGTTTCCAACTCCAAGTGCTCCCCCTCTTTAATTAACTGTCCTAAGTCTTTCTGCAGTCCTGCTTTTGCCCTTAGGATCATGACTTTCTGGAGAAAAAAATTGGACTTATATCTAATTATTGCTGAAAAAGGGCTATACTAGCTTACCCATTTTCTTTGTACCAAATATAAGTTAATAGAAAAGATCCAGGAAACCCTTATGCAAAGCTAAGTGTTGAAGTCAATGACATGTATTGATGAAGGGGCACATGCAAATGATAACTGCTAAAATATTTATAGGCCAGCAAAGAGAGGCAGGTATTTTTGCAATTAAATCTAATGTACAGTAAAGTTCTAGTTAGTTATATAGGGCAGCAAATAGTAGCAAAAGAAGTAATCTTCAGGATCTCTCATCACTGGAAAGCAGGGTGAACACACAATGCGATCAATTCCATTTGTGTAGATTTGTACTTAAAATAAATCTTATATTGCCTCTTTTTAAATAATCTGAATAAAAATACAAGAATTCAACAACCAACCGGAAAGCTAGCTGATGGCATTTATAAATTGTTCCTAAATTATACATTCTCTAAAGGATTCCTCTCCTCCTTCTTATATTGTACATTTTATAAATGGCTGAACTGGCAGGCAGAGTTGTTGCTCTCCCATATATCATTAGAAAGAAAATAGGATAGTATCTAATTATAGATAAAGGAGAAAAGTAGTTTGCCATTGAAACTAAATAAAAAATAAAAAACTGATGACAGGGAGGATTGCAGACCTGAGTGGGCTGTGCATGATACCTAGAATGGGCTGTAAGTGAGGAAAAGTGGGAAGAATAGCATACTAGAATTCTCTCCAGTTATTTAAACAGCCATTTAATATTTTCTTCTAAGAACAAATCAAATATTTTCTTCTAAGAACAAATCAATATGCTGCACCTGTCTATGCATGTGTGTTTCTGCTCTCCCCTCATATTGCATCTGTATGATTTTGTGTATGTGCACTGGGAAGTGAATAGATTTAGTATGAAACACAACCAATTTTCAAAGCCACTGCTCAATTGTCTCTCCCAAAAGGGTATATTGGGGATTTTGCTTTCGATTTATTTCCCTCCATAGTTCCCAGCAAATCCAGCCTATTTTCCAGGGGTGGGATACGACAGGGTTAACAACTGGGTGTCGGGATTTACGAACTTCCCTGCCTGCTGTGAGCCAAGCGCCTGTTAATCGTCATTAGCACGCTACCGTGCCGAGAAACAGCCTTTGAAACAGCCCTCTTTTTTTGTTTTTTTAACTGCACCTGGGCCTCGTTTGGCAGCTGAAGTTGAAAAATCAGGAAATAAAGATCAGGTAAGAACCTGGGTGGGCAGGTGCGCAAAAACATCAGCAGACATAGAACCGGTTCTATGTCTGCTGCTCTTCAGAGCTACCAGTTCTACAGAGGTGGACAGAACCGGTAGAAACCCACCCCTGCTGTTTTCATACTCAATCTTTTTTCTGTCAATTTTTCCTGCCATATTATTTGATTGTAAGAATTTGATTTTTTTTTTTAAAAAAAGAGCTATTCTACTGATGGGAGATAAACAAGAATTCCAGGCTCCTTTACATATTTCTTTCCAACATTTTGTTGTATGGGAAACAATAAAAAGAAAGAGAAAGCATATAGAATATGGCTTCTAGAATTCTTTCCAACCCATCAATAGTAGCTCATATCTATATCAAATGATTGGGAGGGGAGGGGCTTAAAGTAGAATATTTGCCACTCATTCTGAGCACTTGCTATGCTTTTCCCATAGATATGCAAATTTTTTCTTGACTTTTTTCTCCATAATTCTGGCAAAATGTAGCTCATTTTTTGTTTGGTCTTTTTTTGGGGGGTGGGGGTGGGGGAGGTTGCCTCCTTCCCCAAAGATCAAATTTGATGCTACTCAGCTTGCTAAGAATTATCCTTGCTGGCAGAAAGAATTCAGATTCTGTTTACATAATTTCTTTCCAACTTTGCATTGCATTGGAAAGAATAAAAAGGTTTCCTCTCTCTCTCTCTCTCTCTCTCTCTCTCTCTCTCTCTCTCTGTGTGTGTGTGTGTGTGTGTTTATGTGCATAAACACACCAACTGCACTTTTGTGTTTGTTTTTATATAATAATTTAACCTCCTTACTTGCTTCTTAACTTCTAAGAAAAAAAAAATCATTGTTTTCAAGACATTTTTTTCATTTCATTTTTTTTTGGCTTAAGAATTTATTGCCAATTCTCTAAGGAAATCTATTAAAACCACTGGACATAATTATCCAATAATAGTCAAATACACAATAAGACAATGTTTGCAAGTGGCACCTGAGAGTAAAATGGGATCATGGCAACTTAAACTGACAATAGTTCTCTTGTGGACCAAAAAAATATTTCCTGGTCAAATGTTTACAACAGCTTGCCTTTTATAAATTCTTCATGCTTTTCTAATTTTTTCCTTAATGTCCTCAATGACAGAATTTCCACTGCTTCTCTAGGGAAGTTATTTCTCTCTGAGATTCTTCACTGCCAATAACATTTCCTAGCAATGTAACATTCAAGCTGTTCCTTGTAACTTCTCTGAAGCACTCCAAATCATTCCTATTCATCAGCTAGAAGCACGTGTTGTACTTTACGCTGATCGTTTCACATCAAAAAAGCAGATTTCATCATCAAAAGAACTCTATTGATTGCAATTTTGCTATTGTCGTCATTTATACTAATTTCTCTTTTCGACAATAAGAGAAGAGTTAAAGAAGGAAAGGTGTAAGTAAGCAATATTGACTAAGCATTTAAATTTTTGCATAATTCCAAACAGTGAAGATACATGACATTAGGGAAACTGCAGAATACATTGGACAGTCCTTGACTTATGATCACATTTGGGATAGAACTTTGGTTGCTAAGTGAATCAGTTGTTAAGTAAGTCTTGACAGGGTCGTTAAGCAAATTCCAAGGCCCCATTGATTTTGCATGTCAGAAGCTGGCTAGGAAGGTTGCAAATAGTTATTACATGACCCCAGGACATTGAAATCACCATAAATACATGCCAGTTGCCAAGCATCCAAGTTTTGATCACATGACCTTAGGAATATTGCAATAGCTATAAGTGCAAGGATTGGTTGCAAGTCACTTTTTTTTAGTGCCGTTGTAAACTCAATCGCTAAATGACTGGTCATAAATCGAGGACTACCTATATTTATTTCTATTGCCATTTAGACATATGAAATCACTTTTAAATTCATTCCCACCCATCCATTTATGTCACCCAACAGAATAATTTTCCTCTGGATCACATTCCTTTAGAATGTTGCACAATTTTCCCCAAACTCCTCTCTCTTCTTCCATTATCACCATCCTGCTATCTCCAATTTTTCGGTTCTATTTTCACATGCACACACAACTTAGATAACAACACTCCTACTTGTTGAGATATATTTTCATTTAATTACATGTATTCATCAACTCCTTTCTGCAAGGTCAGACTATTTTCATTCAGATCTACTATATTCCCTTCCCCATTTCCTTGATTTCACAGGCACTCTGCATATCTATTTTATTTTATTGCAGCTGTTAATGTATTAATTTTAGTTTTTCACTATTTACATCCCAAGATGAAATCATGGGTGCAATAAAGTAGCCTATTCTATACCATTTCTGTCCTAAAAAGTTTTTTTTAAACCCAAGCTACATTAGGTAATGGACTGAATATGCAAAAAAGATAGTGTATATTTAAAGGAACTAAAGAAATAGATAATGACAATGAATTTAAAACAAAGCATCCTACATAAATAGGATATCAATAGGATTTTTACAGGATGAAAAAAAATGGAAGATATTTAAGTTACTCGTTTATTTTAGGTTTCTTAAACCGAACACCCCAGAAAGTAAGAGTAAAAAGTCTGATAACAAGCAATTCCACATTGTTCTTCTATTTTGGATTACAGTTATAGCTATACATACAAACACATCCAGAATAATACTTAATTAGAGCAAGAATACTAATTTATCACAGGTTATTTTTCCTTGTTTATCTGTCAAACATGAGGCATGATTTATTATCTAATTAGATTAGTAAAATATAAATGGAATTTAAGCAGAAATTCAATATAGAAAAGGTAAAATTTACCTTGAGCTGATGTTGATACTACATTCTTGGTGACTACTACATAGACCCACGCACATTATTTTCTTTACAGAAATATGGAAATGATTAGTCATCACTTTCCTCAGATGTTTTTCCAATCTCTCAGGTGAGTCTATAACTCTTTTCTCTCAACATCGACTAAAGTTCAGACCCTGCCTAGCTTTTCAGAATGCAGTGAAGCCACCAAGGTTTGCTATATGCTGCCATCTGTTCAGATAGTATCTTGCTTGTGTCTTGGTAGACTATACATATTTTCACATGTCTGGACACACAACCTACACTGTTTTGATTATATGACACTATCCTCAGACATTCTGATCTATCTTTATAAACATATGATACTATTTTAGCCTTTATCATCCGCAGTAGATAGTTTTGTTTGTTTTTTTCGCAAAGAGAGAGATACACTCTTAATTCAGTCAATAAATGTTGTGCATATAAGTTTGCCAGAGACATATGTCTTAAGGAAGCTTTGGTACTTCAGAATGAATGTGTAGTAAACTAATAGCTTCGCTAAAACAGAGTAAAATGACATTTTGAATATAGTAGCTCAATTTCTTTTTTCATTCAGATTCTGCAATAGAGTTATACAGTATATTTATTGTATTTATATCTCTGGTCTTTATATCTCATTAAACATCCCCACTGGTATGTACATTGCCATAATTATGTTAATACATGATTTGTACTTGGCTCTCCCAATTGTTATACAACTACTGTTCAAGCTTTCGTACTCAACTACAGAACTATCAATATGAAACTGCAAAAGGCCATTATATAGAATAAAACATTTCTCAAGGACAAAGTCAAGTCACCCGCTAATAGAAATATGACCCAATCAGCCAGTGTAGGCAATATTTAACTATATGAGGTAATAGTCTGGTAGAAGAAGGAGGGGAGGTATTATTATGAGAAAACTCTTAAGTATAGAAATTCTGATTCATTTATAATTTTATGGCAACAGATACTAGCTATATTTTACAAGCTTTGTGTAATGTGGCAATTATAACTATAATAAATTTTTCACTGTGATAATATAATTTAGTTTCATTTATTATAAATATACAATAAAATTTGGAATATCTTAGATAATAGGCAAAATGAAAATTGATAAGGTTGCGCTTGAAAATTCCTTGTTTTGAATATTTTCTGAAGAAAGAACTTCTAGAACTTTTGTTCTAAGTATTTTTAAGAAGGATCCATCAGAGTCAGGAAAGTGGTCACCATAAAGTGAACCACTATAATCAAATGCATAAATATAGGCAGGCCTTACTATTTATTTATGCTCTCCGATATATGATGAATCTTCTTTGAATGTTATTTATATAAATATGATGAGTGTCATATTTTTATCATGCATCTTTGGCAGACATCCCTCTTCTTCTACAAGAGGAACAGGTCATCTCTAACTAGCAGGCTACTCCTGAGGTCCAAGACTGCACTGATAGCATATTTTGTTGTTTTTGTTTAAAATTAATAAGATAAGTAGGTATGGGAACACTCCTAAGGGTAACACTCCTAAGTTCTCAAAAAACAGTCTATAATCAGCCTGTAAAAAAATGGTAACTTGGAGTAATCTGATTGGAGCTGGGGTGGAATTAAGACTCAGCATGAAAGTTATTGTCTCCCAATCCCAGTCTTATCCTAAATCCAAATAAAATATTTAAAAATAAGCTAAAGTTGCTGTGTTGGGGGTCAATTTCAAATTTTATTGGAAGGTGAGATGTTAAAATTGAGTATGGGAAGTATATTACCTCTTGGAAGCCTCCATACTTATTTCTACTCTGAAAAACTTTTTAAAAAGAGACAAGAAACAGGCCAGAAATGCAGCAATGATCTCCCTTGCACTGTTGTCACATTACTAATAGCCTCCTCAATCCTTCAGAAATTTGGGAGTCAGAGTCTTGTCCCACAGTGTTTCAACAACTCCCTAACCCCATTTTATAAGATCAACACTATTGGATAAAAGAAGCTGTGCCTGCCAAGGTACTTCTGTGGTACAATGATTAAAGAATATAGTTTTACATTTGATTTAAGAAACTATTCTTAATTTCTCAATGTATCCCACAGAGCTTGGCAAACGATGGATCCTACCTAGAATAAGACCGCCAAAGTTGTTACATTGCAATAACATTTGTCAATTTTCCTGGCCTTAACCTACTATATTTCCCTGAAAGGAAAACATAGAATGTGGATTGTTGCTAGGTATGAGGGGAGCTTGTTGAAAGAAGTAAAAACATTCTATGTAAGAGCATGCCCACTTTTTATATGAAGAAACAATTATTATGTGTGTCAGGAGAAACATAAAAATGAGTTGAATGCAGTCAGAATCGAGTACTTAAAACAAAAAATAGGGCAAAGAACGAACAGGGTAATGGGCATATTAACAGAAATATACACATACGCATACAGAGAAAGGCTGCAGAAATCGTGCTCAGCAGCATTATATATTGTACTTACTCTGTAGTAAGTCTCACTGAAGACAGTGGCTCTTATACTCAGCAGGTTAAGTACGTTTAGGCATATTAAACTAGTCCTATTCAGTTAGCTACCTGGATATCTTCATGTGTACACTAGAATGTAGACCTTTTTATTGTTTCAATTACTTATTTTCATTATTTAACATCTTTATCATTAACTCACTTTCATCAACATCTTTCCTTATTAGAATGATCACAACAAGAGATTACAGCTGTGTGAAAAGCATTCCGCTACTTCTGCATATCCCAAAACAACATGGCACATGTCTGCTGCTATGCAACAGTTTCATGTACAGGTAGACTCTGATTAATGACTGCCCTATTTAGCTATCACTCAAAGCTATATTGACACTGAAAAAGTAACTTTATGGTCAGTCCTCATATTTACAACTTTCACAGCATCCTCAGCGTTAGGTGATTGAGATATGAGTTATTACAACTAGTGGGCATCTACAACTGCCACAGCACCCACATGATTACCATTTGTGTGCTTGACAGCCAGCAGTCAAAAAAGCAAACAAAAAAGCAGATTCAATGGAGATGCCAGCAGTAAAATTGCAAACAACGGCCATGTGATGTATCATCTAATGGCTCAGTGTTGCTTAATGACAGATTCGCCAGGCCCCATTGTGGGTCATTAAGCAAGAACTACATGTATGTACATATTCTTCCATGTATGTGGCTATCCAATTCAAATGACTTTGGAATACAATTCAAATTTGGAACTAGATAAAAACCTAAAAAAACAACACCTGGCAACCAAGTACAATTTCTTAAGTCCATAAAAGTCCTTAAAATATTTATCAGGACTAATTTAGTGCCTTGGTCCACTGTCTATGAGAAAAGCTAAGTAAAACAGGCTAGCTAGATGCCTGTCAAAGGAGTCAAGAGTATCCAGATTTTGGGGGGCAGGTGCCCATTTCTACAGGGCAGGGACCACAATACAGAAGGCATGCAAAGTCCCTGCCTTGTGTCCTGAAGGGCTTAAAAGATGACAACCGGAACCCTGAATTGCATATGGAAGCCTGCTGGAAGCAATTGCAGGAGTAGCTGTACAACATGGCTATACCAAAGTACAATTATAACTACCTGTGGTACCACATTCTGGACTTGTTGCAACTCCTGAGCGGTCAAATGTAAATGCATTGAAGCAGTCTGAATAGGAGGAAATATGAATAGAACCTCCTGTTCCAAGAAATACTGTTGTCTCAAACTGCATACCAGTTCTGCCTGGGCGAATTCCAGAATTAAAGATCATGGTACTGGGAGACCCCCAAACCCACAGTTATTCAGTGCTACTAGATTGTCTACCCCTTCCCACCCAGACACTAACAGCCTCTAGAAACTGAGAAAGAAGTTTGGCAGCATCACTTGGTCAGCCACAAGTGTGTTCAATGCCATCTCAGGACTATATAGGTACCCACATCCCAACAGTACTTACTTTGTAGGTGTAATGCAAAGGATGTCCCAAACATGCTTTTCCAGAAGGCAACTAGACTTTCTTTTTTCCTTGAAAATATTTCACTTCTAATCCAAGAAGTGTCTTCAACTCCAGGAAGAGGCTTCTTGGGTAAAGAAGTGAAACATTTTCAAGGGGGAAAAAACCCCAAGAAAGTCCAGTTGCCTTTTGGAAAAGCATCTTTGGGACAACAATGACCTGGATGATTGAGAATCTCCATAGACATAATACTAAGGAGAAACAATAACTCAGTTCAAATATTAAATCAATGGTACAGTGTAGGTCACTTCTGCATGCTATGTCAGCACTGTCAAGAGAGCAAGTGTAATTAATATGCTCAGACAGCCATCAGCACTGATTTTGCTATCTAATCAGCAACAGGAGCAGGGTTTCAACTACGCAAGAAGATATATATGTGATTAGTGCTACTTCTTATAATACTGTTATGAAATGGGTGATAAACTGCCAGTTGAAACAAACAGTTTAGAGTGGCAGAACAATATGGAAATGACAAATTCGGTGTTTAAATTTTAGGGGCACGGTAGGAGTTTGGATCATTATTGTCCCCTCTGCTTCTGGATTTTGGCTTATCTACAAAATCCATTGCTTACATCCAAGCCCTGCAGCATCCATCAGAGTGCCACATATAGTTTCAATCTGACCCTTCCTACAGAACTGCTTCCTGCATATAAAACCAAAAATAAAAATAAATTCCATTTGGTTCACAGCCTTCCAGACTTTCTGTAATGACTCTCTTATCAGTTCCAGATTGAATAAAATAGAGCTGTAGCTGTCAAAAGTAGTATTTTTATTTTAAAAAGGTGAATCTTAATCTATTTTAGGACAGCTTAGGATCCTCTAAGTACAAGTCACAAACAAGTTTATCTCAAGCCATCTGATTTTAGCTCTGAGTGGCACTTTTTCTTCCTTGTGAAAATTAAACTTTCTTGTAAAAAGCTTACAAACAAAAATCCTGTCTTGTGCAAGGAAATATAAATCCTGAAAAGTGCTTTGAAGATTTTATTACAAGATTTTATTATTTTTAATGGTACATATTAGATTTAGATGATTTAATGGTTTTAAAAAGAAGCAGAATGGAATAATGGATAAAGGCAAATTTCAATTAGAAAGTCTGAAACCTATTTTTAAGCTATTTTAGGTTCAGTGAGTTAATCCGACAAAAAGAAAAATATTTATGAAGAAGATTTATGAAGGGGAAGCCAGTTTGGTGTGATAGTTAAGGTGCTGGTTAAAACCAGAAAATGATGAGCTTAACCCTTCCTTGGGCATGAAAACTCAGCTGGGTGACTTTGGGCCAGGCATGTTATTTTCATAATCCCAAAAATAAGAACCATTATAATGTGGTCAAAAAAGACAAAGTAAAAAAAATTAAACTAAAAGAGTAAGTTAGGTCTACATGGGCCTTATGTTTATACGAACACATTCTCCTAGCCTGTTTCAATTAGTGATTCTTTAGAGGATGAATCAATATAGCCCAAATTAATAGCTAGTAATCTGATTTACATATGACTAATTTTGAATCAGAACTAATGTGTAAAATTATACTATTCAAAATACAAGCATGTGAAGGGTTTCAGGAATTTTTATACAGTTAAGATCAAATTTGCTCCAATTTTTCAGCTATTCATATTGTCCCCCTCACATATATTCTTTTGGATTATGACGATAAAATAAATAAAAAACCTCTGCTGCTGCAAAACCTCCACACAGAAAAAAAGAATAAAATTTAAAACCTTGCTAGATCTAGTACTGTGTGTATGTTGTGTGGGTGGATGGGTAGATGTCTGAAAGTGAACTGTATTTTTAATGAATGATAGAAAATGGATAGTAACAAGCCACAAATTGATATAGGACAGATATTCCATACTATGCAGTGAAAATGTATGACATTACTAACACTTTGTAAGTCTTGAAATCTGCACTATAGAAAGTAGCATCTTTATTTAAAATTGCAAATTATATACTATACAATATTCTTGTTCTCTTCAATGCATTTTTTTCTTTTTCTTTTCTTTTGGAATATAGCAGTGGCTGCCTGATTCAATATTCTTCCTCTTAAATTATACTGAGGAATCCATTTAATTCAGAAAGCTTGGCTTGACAGAATAGGGGACTTGGCTGCAGTGGCCAAATTAACTGAGACAGATTTCTAACTGAAGATTCTACAGACGGCCCTTAACAGCCTCTGATGTGGGCCCAGAGCCCCTTCAAAATTGATCCATTTTTTAATATACTAGAAAATAAAAGTCTGATACAAAAGGGGACAATCTTATTCCATGTAACAAATTAATGTAATCAAATATAAATGAAACAAAATCTAAACATAATCAAATTTAGTTTTCTTCTTGGCTTCATTTATTTTTTTTCCCCTAGCCCATTTTGGTTAGCATGCCTGACAGGCTATTGAAAAGCCAAGTGCAGTTTTTAGCCATATAAGGACAAAAAAAGAAAAGACAGGTTGAATAACTAGAATCTTGTCACTGAACATTGTAAATAATAATTTAATATGTCCAAAGGAGAAATGTTACTTTTAATTGTTTTGAATGAAGTTGCGAAGCTGACAGTATGATAACACAAGAAGCTGTAAAGCATGACACATTGTATACTTGTCTGTGTTATGTCAAAAACGGTACCTAAATTCTAGATCTTACATGCATATACACAATACAGTTGTAGAGCCTGGTAGGGAAATGGCAAAATTCTAAGAAATAATTCTCCACAGCATATCTCTTGGAAGTTTCTCCAGGATTTTAAACATGAGTTAAACTTTTTACAAATAATTTTATTAAGTTTCAAAAGATATATAACAGGGGTGTCAAACTCAATTTCATTGAGGGCTGCATCAGAGTTGTATTTGATCTCAGAAGGCTGGAGAGGGGCGTGGCCAGGGGGCACAGCCATGGTAGGTGTGGCCAGCTCGATGTCACTGGTGTCGGGGGCATCTGTGGTAACCAAGTGCTAAGACAGGACTTCCCTGAGACTTTTACTCACTCTCATTATAATTTCCTTCCTTCCTTCCTTTTCCTTCTGCCTTCCTTCTCCTTTCTTCTTCCTTCCCCTCTTTCCTTATTTTTCCTTCCTTGTTCTGTTCCCATTTCTTTCTTTCTTTTTTTCCATTCTTCTTTTTCTTTGTCCTTCCTTTTTCCCTTTCCCCTTTTCTGTCCCTTCTTGTTCAAGTGCAAAAGGGGAAACATTTCCACTTTTGTTTTGTTTTTAGTTTGTTTTGATAGCCTTCCACCAGCAAAAATTGAGCTGTTTCCAGGCCAGCCCTAGGGGCCAGATATAAGCACCCTGTGGACTGGATCTGGCCTGTGGGCCTTGAGTTTGACACCCCTGATATATAATATAAATATTATAACACAAATGGGAAAATACCATAATCCAGTTGTGTGTGATTGATCACTATTTCTACCATATAAATAGAAAGGTAATCAGTAATTTTCTTCTTCAACAGCTTACTCTTAAAAACAGTTAAGAATCATTACAGCTGCAATCACTCAGATATGGATATGGTGCTTTGGATCCAGGGTAGCTTTTCTATAAACAGGAGGGCTCCATCAAACCACAGATGGACTAAAAATACAAGGAAGGTTTCTATTTAAAAGGGAAGGACAGGATTATTGATTGTTAAATATTCTTTCTTCCATCTCTGATGTCCCTCCCATGTTATGGGATAGGAAGGGAAATTGATGAAATCTGTTTTCCACCTTTCATTAATGGTCTTATCCTTCTAAGAGATTAGATTTCCTTCTTCCATTTGGAGCAGTATTAGCATTTAAGATTCAAAGATATTACTCTTTCTCATGTCAAATTCTTGATGAGCGTTTTCAGAAGTATACAAAGTTGATTTATTGGAATCTCAAAACCTCTTACATTCAGGTGAAAATTTTAAAAATGAAAGAAGAAAACAGGCTACCACAATTACTCAACCCTGGTGAATAATTTTAAGTTTTATCATGTGTGTGCCTTAACCACTAAAAGAAAGGATATGTCCATATTTGGAATTGACAAAACAACAGATATTAGAAGACTACTCTATTCAAAAACTGATGGGGGAAGATTTTAAGCAATATGAATATTAATATTAATTAACATTTAAGCATAGAGTTCCTGAAAATACTAGAATTTTAAGTAGAACACCATTAATTGGCAAGCTTGTGACATAGTTTCAACTGTGTGTTAATGGTTAGGCTTCAAGTGAAATTTGGTCAAACAGTTAGAACCAGCTAAAGATTATTGTTTTGTGATTGACAGGTAAGCATGGCATATATTTTTGTCTTTGGGCTTTGTAACTAATCATGATTTTAGATGTTTGTAGCTCATTGCTGCTTGATAGGTACACTCTGTTTCCTTACCCACAGAATGTTACTGAATGTATCAGAAAATAAATTACAGATTTTTCTTGAACATAAACAATGACTTTAAGTTTATCCTGAAGTTGTTTGATATATTGTGAGGAAAAAAATAAACAGAAAACATATAATGGATGGAATGGCAATATTTTTATATAGTTGGATTCCGATGAAATGAATGTAGGAGACTAAGGGAAACGAGAGCTGGGCCCCATATATTCTATGGATTTTAACTAAGAATTTTAGACTTAAAGCTTTCCCAGCAAGCAGCTCTTTGTCCTTTTTATTCCCCTTTTATCCCCCTTCCTTTTTAAAAGAGTTCTGTTTACTGACCTATCTGAGAAATCATTTGTTGTTCAGATGCTTATCATGTAGAATTGGTTTCTTATTACAAGCAAAATCATAACAACAATCAATAAGATTACTGCTATATTGTATAAAAACAACTATGTTAAAATATGGAGTGAGTTAAAATTGGATTTGCAGATGGGAAAATTTTTTGTTGTTAAAATGACTATCTTACCCAGAATGCTATTTCTCCTTTAGACTATAGAGAAGAGCAACTAAGATGATCAAAGGTCTGGAGACAAAACCATATGAAGAACAGCTGCAGATTTTGGGTCTGGCTAGTCTAAAGAAAAGAAGAATTAAGGGTGACATGAGAGCAGTATTTCAGTATTTGAGGGGCTGCCACAAAGAAGAGGGGGTCAAATTATTCTCCAAAGCACCAGAGGGCAGGACAAGAAATAATGGTTGGAAACTGATCAAAGAAAGAAGCAACTTGGAGTTAAGGAGGAACTTCCTTACAGTAAGGAAAATTAACCAGTGGAACAGCTTGCCTTCAGAAATTGTGCATGCTCCATTCACTGGAGGTTTTAAGAGGAGCTTGACAATCACTTATCTAAGATTGTATAGGTTCTCCTGCTTGAGCAAGGAGCTGGACTAGAAGACCTCCAAGGTCCCTTCCAATTCTATGCTATGCTATGCTAATTTTGATTAAAGACATCTCCTTTAAACAATGGCATAAGGATATTTTTAAATTTATCTGACAAAACAAAAAAATCAAGAATTAAATATAAACTTGTACAAGATGTGAAAGAAAGGGGAGGTCTTGGTTTGCCTGATCTTAGATTGTATTATGTTGCATGTTGTTTGGTATGGTTGAAAGACTGGATGACTCTGAGAATCAAAGGCTGTTAAATATTGAAGGCTTTGATCTAAGATTTGTGTGGCTTCCTTATTTATGATAAAATAAGATAAAGTTTAATGCAGGTTTTAAGAAACATTTTATTAGGCAGTTGATCGGTTGTATCTGGGTGAAGTATAAAAGAAAGCCGTTCCGCTAAGATATCATTCTGGATATCACTACATGAAGTACTATACAGAAAAGAAATGTTAACTGAATCCAAACAGATTATATATCATGACCTATTGTTATTGGAAGAAGAAGAACCTAAGGTAAAAACTAGGGAACAACTAGTAAGTGATTACTCAATTGTGATAGGTTTAATTATCATAGGCTATTTGAAAGGTTTAAACTTGATTAAAAAAAGTTTTGTTTTTGCAGCTGACAAATCTGAATTGGAATGGAATTTATACTCAGGAGATAACCACTTGATTTCTAAAGTTTATAAAATGCTACTTAGGATGAATTTGGAAGATGAATATGTTAAGGACTGTATGATAAAATGGGTGAAAAGCCTAGATAAGGTTAGATCAATAGGAAAATATGTGGATTAATGTTTAAAGTTTACTTTGATTTACAGTTTGAAAGAAAACTTTTAATAAGATTATTTCTCTTTCTCTCTCTCCCTCCCTCTTTTAATGATATTTGACTCCAGACAGATTGGCAAGAATTATAATGGATTTTCCAATAAATGTTGAAAATGTAATCAAACTTCAGGAACATTTTATCATATGTGATGGTCTTGTATACATGCTAAATCATATTGGATAAATATAATAATGGTTATGCAGAAAGTACTTAAAGTGCAAATATTGATGAAACCTGAAGCTTTTCTTTTAGGTATTATTGTTAAACCAACAAAAAATAATTTTGAATTTTATTTTTCTATATGGTGATAGCTATAAGAACTGTATATGCCAGATATCAGAAAGAAAAAGGAATACAACCGTGCAAAAATCTCTTAAAATGCTTCATTATTTTGGATATCATTTTCTCATTCAACTGCTACAAGCACAGTGATACCTTCAATGAACGTAATCTGCATTCTTTTATAGCCAGGAGCAAATCTTTCCTAAAATTATGGAAAAGTATTACTATTAGTCTCATTTCCTCTATATCTTTTTCTTTTCAAAAAGACTGGAGGACATTTTTTAATTTACATCTGATAAAAGGTCATGCATCTTTAATAAAAAATGAAGCACAGATTCATTGAGTCAGCTGACAAGTCCCAAGATCAAAGATTGGTGCTTACAAAAATGCTCTGGCTTTCTAACACTCTTCAGCGATCATACATGGACTGCATTTTATATGCACTGTACTTAATCAGCAGAAACATCTATCTTAATTTGTGTATTATATAATACTTCTACATCCTGGTATTGTTGTTTTTCCTTTCTTTTCTAGAATACAAAGGATTGTTTCTCTTTTTATTTCTTTCTACACAATTCAAGCTTAAAAATACAGGAAGGGCAATGTTTTAAAATATTACATAATTTCCTAGTGCAACTGCCCTTATACATTGTATTTCACTGACACATTATGCATTCAGAAAGAAAACAAAAGGCTTAATTTATTGCTGTGTGGCACACATACACACAGGTCCTATGCATAATTTCCTAGAGCAACTGCCATTATACATCATATTTCACTGACACATTATGCATCCAGGAAGTGTGGGGGGAAATGGAAGGGAGGAGGGGAGAAAGAGAGAAAGAGAAAGAGAGAGGGAAAGAGAGAGAGAGATCCCCTATGCACTCATGGCTTAATATGACTCAATGGCATATAATTATATAAAACCTCCTTAGATTAAGCACATATATTTCATGTATTAAGATTAGGTGTTGAGGTTATGAGCTGCCCGTGTTAGGCTTCAAGCATACAGAATCAATTTAAGCTTTGGGATAACGAAAAAATGGCTATAGGATTTTGGCTTTTTTTATTTTAACATTATCTGTTATCAGCCATACTGTAAGAGTTTGGGATGGCCCACTGTTACCCAATAACTTTCATGATCAAATGGAGGCTTGAACTTGGCTGCCATTGCCTGAGCAAATACTTAAAACAAATACACATTAGAATTTTTCTTTCTGAGGACACAGGCAAAAGTATCAGCTGAAAAAAAGATGTGTGTATTTGTGGATTCCATACATACATGGGAAAAAAGTAAGAGGAGAAAAGTTCCCTAGCAGCCAGGAAATGCTTATCAGCAATGCTTCCTTTTTAACTGCTTTCATATTTGCAAACTGTCAAACTTGGCTGCCTTGCCTAATTGGACCTTCCCCCCACATGGTAACATTCACTTCAAAGAGCAAACTATAAATGTTTCATAATATCACAAAGGCTAATGACAACCCGCTCTGAACTTGCAACCTATCTGTATTTATTAGTCTTTTTCTTTTTGAAAATAGGAGACCCATCCTAAGCTAGTTCTGAATATAAGGCATTCTTGACCATGACATGAGCTCATGATATGTCTGTGCTTACAAAAGGAAACTACAATTTTCCGCACTGCTTTTTATTACTCTCAGTTAATAATGCCTGGAATAACTGAAAGGGTAATAAGGTCATGGAGTAGTTTCAATGCAAGACATGCTTTCATTTATATTCGCACATTCATAATTCACTCATTTTGATCGCACTCTTTCACATGCATACTATTTCATGGCACACATGAAATCTTCAGGACAGTCCAACAGCATTTTTGAACTATATTTTAAAGAAATGTCACTCTACAAGTGTCTTCAGCTTTTGATGCAGCATTAATTATGAAATGCTCTGAATAGAACATTTTATCAGATAGGAGAGCAAACAAGTGTTTATAAGCCCCAAAAGTTTAAGCACTACTTACACAATCTCATCATTCTGAAATTCAAGCTCTCCATAGGTGTCCTCGAAGTCCTCTCCACCTCCCTTGGCTGTGCCTTCAACTGTTTTGTAGGGCACAATAACATTTCCTCGAGCTCCAGATGTCCGTAGCACTTTCACTTCCATGGTCCCCACACTCTCGCTTACATGAGTGACTGGTTCCTCAAAAGTAAATATGCCAGCATGATCATCATCAAAGATTGTAACTGTGGCTGTAACAGGTGACCCCAGGCAAGCTACAGTAGCAATGTGGTTGCCCTCTAGAACACCTTCTTCAGATTGCTCTGAAACTTTCAGATTATTGAGGTGAACAAGGAAATTCTCATCTTCCTCAAATATGTCATCATCAATTATACCAACTCTTATTTCTTTTTGTGTCTCACCTGGTTTAAATACCACTGTCCCTTCAGTGAACTCATAATCAGACCCTGCATTGGCTGTGCCATCTTCTGTTCTGAAATCAACCAACACTGTTTTGGTCAAATCACCACCTCGACGAGCAATTGTTAGAGCTACTGTGCCACAGTTCTCAAGGCATTGGTAGGTGCTCTGCTCAAAATAGATCTTACTGACAGGGTCATTATCTGCCACTTCACAATTGACCTCATGCATGCTGACTGCTTTTCGTGCTTGGTCAGCTGCATGTCGCTTCAATATGTTGCCAGCTCCAGTCATTAACCGAGTAGCCTGAATGCGATAAAAGGCACGACTCTTTTGTTGCTGACTCAGAACTTGATAATTAGCTAGTTCTATTAGCTGTTCAATCTCTTTGTCTGGATGCTTCTGTTTCAATTCCTTCAGGATTCTAGCCATTTCTCTCCTTGCTTCTTCATCATCTTGATCCTTCTCATCCACCTCTAGGACTAGAGTGCCATCCAAGAAACTTTCAACATGGGAATTAACTATCTTTCCATCCATTTCAATATCAGCCTTTGATGGTGGCCCTTCACCCTCATGTTCAATTATCATGCCTCTCTGCTTTCCAGCTCTGTACTTCTTGTAGACATACTTGTAGAATAAAAGCCTTCGATCAGCAACCCATGCAAATACCACGCAAATAGGAAAAAAGAAGAAAGTGAGTAAACCTTCCCAGACTTCTACTATCCCAGGTGATATAACTGACAAAATTAAATACAGCCAAGTGTAGGCAAAAATGCTCCAAGCTGCAGTGACAAAAAACACACGAAGATGTTTAATCTTCCTGATTTCTCCATCAGGAACAACATAAACACAAAGGGCTATAATGACAAACATATTAAAGGCAGCACTTCCTACAATAGTGCTTGGCCCAAGGTCTCCTGCCTTGAAGCCATGACCACACACTTCAATGACAGATAGGAGGATCTCAGGTGCAGAAGAGCCCAAAGCCATCAATGTTAAATTCGAGACAGTTTCATTCCAAACTCTTACTGTTGTCTTGCTGGTCTCACCGTTGGGTTTCTTGATTGTTATCTCTCTCTCTTGGGAAGTAATAACTTCGATGGATGACATGAAACGATCTGCTATAATAGACACTCCTAGAAACATGTAGACCATGGCCACAAAGTATACAGTAGCTCTTGCTATTTTATCACCAAATGAAGGATCTTGAGGTTCCCAAACTGGCAAAATTACACCTTTCTTACAGATATAGGAACCAGAACATTCTTGAGAATGATTGGTTTCTTCAGGTTGATGTTCTGTACGTACTTTGTCCACATGGCATAGCAAAAGTGCAACAATTAAAAGGAGAAGAACACCAGGCAAGGCAGTTGAATTCCTTAATCCCATCATGATTGTTCTGTCAGACCAATTTCCAAATCTTTTCTAACCTGCAGAATACAAAAATGTGAAATATATTACCAACATTCAACTGAAGAAAGCTGTAGCTTTTTTTCTTTCTATAAGGTTCACCATTTTACATAATCTTTTATTTTCTAGGGGAAAAAAACTGAATTGACAAAACTTCAATTGCTGAATTATATTTTTAAATCTATAGATGTACTCTCAAATAATAGTTTTCTATCCAACTTGTATTCAGATTAAAGTCATAGAAACAATGGTACAGGTTAATGGTATAGGTTATTGAATATACAACATTTCTGAAATTGTATTTTCTGTTTTATAAATAAATAAAATACAATGCAATATTCAGTAATGTGTATCATACAGAATATTACATTTAATGTTTCTAAGATTGTGTGGACTTCCAGCTAGGAAATTTTGGGAGTTGAAGTCCATACATTTTAAAGTTGCTCAGTTTGAGAAACACTGCTCCAGCTAGATGTGACAAAGCCTGAACTATTTTCCATACTGTCTACATACGTATGGAAATCCCCAGAGCAAGTCCAAACCTTCTTTCTACAATCATTATCGGAATTATTTATTTCTATTTTGTGCATTATATCTTTTATCTACTAACTGATCCATAACAAGCATTTCTCTTTTATATCATGACTTGCTTAGGAATATTTGGGGAGAAATAATTAAAAGTTTTTGAAAAGTCTAAGCAAACAGTATTTTATTTTTAATAATATTTTCCCAGATCTCATCAATCTGACACTTGAAATCATTATTACGTAAAACCTATAAATGCATAAACTTCCATGGTTAAAGCATTAACATTGAAAACAGGATCAAACCACTAGGCATACTTGGGGTTCAAGTCGGCAGCCCACTCCCACAGTCCTTTTATCAAAACAATATGCCTTCATACAATTCAGACATGAAAGGAAAGTAACTGATTTATTTATTTAGGATATTTATATCCTGTCTTGAGTTTTCTCATGATAAGTAGCAAAGAAATACAAAACCTAAAAATAGAAGGTACAAAATCCTAGATAAAAATAAAATCCCATGGAAATGTAAAGACAAGGCAAAGATTAAAAATGTATTTTAAGAGTTCTGATGTCAGATACCTCACAGAAACCTTCAGGTAAGCCAGCTTCTTGGGGAATAGCAGGAGATCGTATCAATTCCCAGCATTGTTGAGCCGAGGACTCACTAGGCCTAACTTTTTAAAAAATAAAATAAAATAAAACAAGTCTCTGGAGACATTGTCACATCTTCCTGTTACAAATACCTTTCCACTTTTGTTGGAATGCCCAAAGCACTTTCACACTATTGATGTTTGTTTTTATCTAATTTTTAATACTATTTTGTATTTTTAAATAGTTTATACAATATCTTATATATTTTATAAATACCTTACTCTAGATCAGGGTGTCAAACTCACATCACAGAGGCATCATGTAATGTATCACAAGTTTTTCCCCCTTCGCTAAACCAGGCATGGGCGTGGCCAGCACATGATGCATTCAGTCCATGGAACGCGAGTTTGACAGCCTTGCTCTAGATAGTGCTCTATACCAGATCCAACCCTGAAAGAAGGACTTGTCAAGGCAGGTATTCAATTGCCTTTCTATTGCAATGTAATTCTACTTCCACTTGATAATTTGTTATAGATTACTCACAACAAAGAGAGACAGACTCTCATTAACAAGACTGGAAGCAGAAGTAAGCACACCTCCCTGGCTGCAGCATCCACAGATTCTTTCCACTTTTGTTGGAATGCCCAAAGCATTTTCACACTATTGATGCTTGTTTTTATCTAATTTTTAATTCTATTTTGTATTTTTAAATAGTTTATACAATATCTTATATATTTTATAAAATGTTTATAAACATTTATAAAGATTTGCTTTTTATAGAAGGCTTTAATTGACTTTACTCTGCAGAGCCTTTTTGATGCATAGCATAAAATTAGAATAAATAAATAAATAAGCAAGTATGATATTACCATGTTTCTTAAGTTATATATTGTAATCAATCCACTGAGCTACTTATAAACAATGATCCTGTCAGTAAGGTCTATTTTGAGCATCAATAATAATGAATATAGCATGAAATCACAGTGATGAAGTAGCAGTTAGAACACTAACATTGTAAACCATTAAAATTGCTTTTAAAATACCTGAAAAAAAATAAATAAAAAAGGCCTTTATCTAACATTCTAAAAACAGTAATGCAAATAGTGTTCGCAGACAAGACACCACAAACAAAAGACTTTGTGCTTGAAGTGAAGCTATGGTTATCCTAATTCATAAACATGGGAAGAAATATTACTTCACATACTTTTATTATTTATTTTATTGATTAGACCTCTGTGCTTCCCATCTTGTCTAGAGGCATCTAAGATTAATTTTGTGTAAGACATTTAAACTGTTGGTTCCTAGAGAAAAATGGTAGAGAAATCTAACTACTACTGCTGCTGGTGGTGTAACTACTACTACTGCTAATTATAATTATATTGGAATTTTTGAGTTACTATGGTCTTAGAAGTTCAGATGACACATGCAATGGAGACATGTATTGAATACTTTAGTCAACAGTTTAATTGCCATGCTTTGAAATAGCTGGTTCTTGATCATTTCCTAAAACAGTCCTGCATATAATACATTACAATAGTTGATATGGAAACTTAGCAAAATATGAACAATTGTTGTAAAACTCTGTTTAGTTAGAGGCACAGTTGGTATATCAGCTTAAGCTGATAAAGGGTACTCTGAGTTCCTGATGCAATATCCGTTCCTTAAGTGAAAAACAACTACTTTTGGAACAGGATAAACATCACTTACTTGGGCAAGCAAACCACTCACAAAAAGGATTATTTCCATCTTCTTTGGATTGAATCTCAGTTGATAAGCTTTCATTACCCTGCCCTATATTAGATGAAATGGAAAACTAAAGTTGGGTGTCACCTGTATATTTGGTGACACTCCACCCCTGTCCTTGATAACCTCCTACATAGGTTTCACGTAGATGTTAAAAATAATACAGTCTTAAACACAATCACAGTCTTAATCATGGTCACAATACAAATCTGTAATCCTTCAGCACCTTCTTCTTTAACTGACCATTCAAGCAAAAGTAGAACTAGAATAGTTCTGTCCTAAATGTTTTTTCTGTCCCAAAAGATACTATGGTCAGTAGTATTGAAGTCTAAGATACTGAATCAGGTTGTATCCCTCTTGTCCCTTTCCCAGGGTAAGTCACCCAATATGGAAATCAAGCGAGGCAGTTTCTGTTACAAATTAACCCTAAAACCAGAGTAAATGTCAGCATTCCGACGATCGCTGATTCCTATGCCTGTTTCCAAGTTGCCTATGACTTCTGTTTTAACTTCTGTTTCATTGAAGTGTACCCAGTGCTGATCAGCAAGCAATTGGCCAGGGACCCTGCTCATTCTAGAAAGGAGTGCTGGGAGTCACAAACCAAGTACCCCTGGAGGCAACCTTAGTCTTAATATAACATGTTAAATATTATTCCCCACTGAGTACAGTTTCTTTGCAACGAAAGTAAAAACTGTGAGATAGGCTGCAAATATATTTAACAAATAATAAAATACAGCAGTGCTTAAAAGTTTGTGAATCGTTTTGAACTTTCAGTGTTTCTGCATAAACAACATAAACTGTGATCTCTCCCACATGAATGAACAAGTATGTTTTCATTTCATTTGCTTAGTTAGGTTATCTTTATCTAAGAGGAATTGTATGGAAAAGTGATCACATTTAGATTATATCTGGTAAAAATATTAGATCATATTTAGATAAATATTGAAAATTCAAAAGGACTCCCAAACTTTTAAGTACTACTGTATATAATATGCTTGCCTTTTAAGCAATTGAGTCATAAAGGAGTTGATTTTATCTTTCTGGAAATTCTGTGAAAATAAGTATCTACTTAGTTCTGCACTTATTTTTAATGTGTTTAGTAGCTCCTCTTGTTCATACTGCAGGCAGCATTAGCAAAATTTGCTGACCAAAAAGAAGTTGCTTACTTCCTTCTTTTGATGAGAGCAGGAGGTGTTAATAGATGCCATCTGTGGCATCACTTAACTATTATTTATGCAAATTGTGGCATTAAAAGTGGCTTGGGAAAGGCGCTTTCCTGACAGGCTCAAAATACCTAGACGACTGCAGAAGCTAATTTTTGCTGACAAAAAGGGTTCTTCAATGTTAACTCAGGCTCAGGGGACAATGCATAGATTCATGCAACAGAACTATAGAAGGGGCAAAGTAGGAGGTGTCCATGGATGCTATCTTTGGTTACACAAATTGTAGTGGGAAATCTGATTTTTAAAAAGCTGGCTGCTGGGAACTTAAGATCGCAACTGAGCAGCCAGCTTTTGCTTTAAGCTTAACAAAGAGGTCGTTGTAACCTGCAGCACTTAGTTAACAAAGGCTCATGGGGGAGCCCATACAAGAAAAATATACAAAAGTAAGACTATAGCAAAGGATAAGAACCAAGGAATTACTGTGGGTGGGACTACAGATTTAGCCAATCCTAATGGGTTTTGTAAATTAATGGGGCAAAGGGAAGAAAATTCCAACAACCCCTCTCTCAATCCCAATTTTGAAAGTTGCTTTCTACTATCTTGAGCAGAATATCGCTGGAATGGATCTTGGCCAGAGAGCAAAAATCCAGCTTATCACTGAATAGTAAAAGGAAAACTTCTTCCTCAATTAATTACATTTAAATCTAGGAAGAGGGTTCTTCTTATAGTCAATGACACCAATATAGGTAGTCCTTGACTTACGATGAGTTACTTAGTGACCATTCGAAATTACAATCACCCTTCCCAAAATGACCCATATTTGAGGGTCTGACAGCCAACCCCATGGTTACATGATTGTATTTTGAGTGCTTGGCAACCAGCCCACATTTATAGAAGTTTGTAATGTTCCACAGTCACATGACCACAACCTGCCATTAACTTCTGGAATAGCTAGGAAAACAAATGTACAACAGATGGCAATGAGCCAGTCAATTAAAGCCAGAGTTTAACATAAAATATCAATATATGTTTATATAGGGGTGGGGGTGTTAAATGGTAGCATTGACTGCCATCCTAAAACTTCTTCCTCAGCAATTTCTACTTGGATGGAGCTCTGAAATGAAAACTATATCCTATATTTACTGGGGGGAATACCTGGGAAAACATATGGCCAAACAGATGTGTCTTTCTTTTGCTAATGATATATCTCCAGCATTCTGCTTTACATTAAATTAGCAAGAGACAGGTTGGGTTCCTCTGCTTTATGTATTTTACTTATGTTTAAAGTACACCTATCTCATACAGCAACTGTTACTATAAAGGCTTGATGTATCCAAATTGTTTGTTTGTTTGAATGCTGCCCATCTTGCCAGAGGTGGCTCTTAATTGTAGTACATTGTCATTGTTATGACATTCATTCAACACATCAAACATTACATAATCCTTTACTTCTGAATTCTCACATTTTCTCTGCTACAGGAAAGCATAGCAGCTGCAGTTTATTTAAAAGATGTTGCAGAAGACTATATATAATTATGATTATAGTCATCTGATCATAGACCCAAAGGATTAGAAAGGACCTTCAAGATTCTCTAGTCGAACCCAATGCCCTTTGCGTGAATTCTTATACCATCTTGGACAAATTGAAACCTCCATTACCCTTAATTTCAGGAAGCAGGCTGCCTCATTGCTTAACAGCTCTCACAATCAGGACATTTCTCCTTAGTTCAGCCTTCATATAACTGTTGCTTTGCCAAACCATAGTCATAGGACTCTATGTTCAGATTTCAAATGCTATGTCATTACAAATGCCATTTTCTTCATGTAGTGGCTCCAATACTTCTGAATACTCATGGAGCACTTTGGATGGCAATGAAAGTCTCTGCCATTATAAACTATAAGGGAATATCACTACATTTTAAATGGAAAGCAGAGCCCAAATATAATAATTGAAATACTGATTTGAGATCCCTGTGTCATAAAACATAAAGATAGTACTTTGATTCATACAGTCCCTTTATTACAGATTGTAAGAGCATGATGTGTAAAAAAATCAATTTCATGTGTATTCAGTACTAACTGAAGGATATACAGCACCATTAGGCCACACTGACTAATTTTATGGATTTTTTTACAAAGCTTCCAATGATAACCAAAATAAATTACTATAACTATCTTTCTTCTTAGCTTCTATCTATAACCTGTAAGACCAAATGCTCCATCACTTTTCTGACTCTGCTGTCTTGCCCTTTTTCACCTGAGATCCTTCAGTAATCTAAGTTTTGCTAGCAAACTGCTTTTGCTGCCATTTTCTCTGTTATGGGAATGGTATTAAATAGCAAAAACTTGTTTATTTGTGTGAGCCTTTTTTTTACTTTTTTCACACAATTTTTCCCAAAGTAAAATTTTAAAAAATGAAGTAAATCTGAAAGTATAAATTAACAAAGGACTTTTGAAATACAGATAGTCCTCAAGTTACAACCAGAATTGAACCTAAAATTTCTGTTGCTAAATGAAACATTTGTTAAGTGAATTTTGCCTCATTTTACAACTTTTCTTGCCACAGTTATGGGCTTCACATAATTTAACAACCGGTTCACCTAGTGCAAAACTAAAAATGTGAGCCTGCGCCTTCTGCATTTCTGCGCAGCTTCAAACACACAGCAATTTGATGCACGCGGCTTTGAGCACACTTTCTTGGGCAACGACGGTAAATAGAGCGGGTGAGGCATGGAAATCAGCTGGGCTGCGTAGGCGGAACAAGTGAGCCATAGTGAGATATATATAGGATGGGATAGCACCGGGGCAGGTGGGCAGGCCCAGCTGGTGGTCGCAACTACCAATAGACTCAAGAGACCTGCCTTCTCTGTTGCAGTACCTGCTCTATCAAACAGCCCACCCACAAAATTTGGCTCACCCAGAGAGAAGGCGGAGCTTCATCGCTGCGTTACAGCTGCGATCTCGGGGCTCCGAGATTGCAGCTGATATCTTTGCCCCTGGTCGGTCCTAATGGACCTAAACCGTCCCGTAGAGACAGTGACAGTAAGGGGTGCGTTCTGTAGATCCCAGGGACATTGCAAGTCCCTGGTTGATCCAGAAGAAGCCTTTTACCATCAGCGGAGAGGCAGCCATTAAGCTGAAGCTGGGACAACTCTGAAAGGAAGAGATTGGAAGGGAAAGCGTATCGGTTTGGTGAGGACTTTTTTTTATTATGAAGATTTGTCTAAAGGACACCCTAAGAATGAGAAGAAATCTGTAAGATTTTTGACTAAACTGACTTAGCGGCGATTTTTAAAGAGAAATGTCAAAGTGAGGCTTGGCTTTTTACTTTTACTTTTTTTTTCTTTCCATTGAACTTCTATGGTGATCTAGTTAATCAGACTGGTTTTTTCTTTTAAATTTACTTTTTTTTTTCCCTTCTCCTTTTTGACTGTTTATATTTTATAAAATAGATGCCCCTTTTAGTAATTTTTTTAAAAATTAAATATATATATATACTTTTTCTTTCTTTTTAGGTTTTTTAGGGGGGAAGAAGGGGGAATGGTTTTAGGAAATTTTGCAACACTGCCAACTAGAGGCTTGAAAATATTTGAAGTTGGGACCTGGGAAAAAAATTTTTTCTCAAGGCCACTGGAAGCGATAAGATAGAGGGAAAAGCACTGGAGGATGTTTATACAGGTGCCCTTTGGGACTTCTATTATAAATTGAATATTTGAAGCTTGGTTTTGAAATGTTTGGAGAAGCCAAATAAGAGCCTTGGATAAATAAAAGGCAGTGGGTGCTTTTTACTTTTTATTTCTTATTAACTGTTCTATCCCTTCCCTCCAACCCCATAGCATTTTGTAATATTGGTATATTCATTTTTTATTTTTTATTTTACCTCATTTTTATTTTTATTTTTAAAGGGGAAGCCTCAGAATATTTATTTTTTCCTTTTTATTTTTTTTTATTGGGACATTTGCCTTTTTATTCCTACTTTTGACTTATTTTTATGGCTATTTTCTATTTTTGAGGTCTCTCAATTGGATTAAGGTGGGAAGAACCCGAAGAACTCTTTTTTCTTTCCTTTTTTCTTTGCTTATTATTTTTTCTTTTCTTTCTTTTTAATATTGTTGGGCTTTATTTTGTCTTTTTTCTCTCTCCATTTTTAATTTTTACTTTTGAATTATAATTGAGTATTTCACAATTGGATTAGGGTCTTGAAGAACCTGAAGAATTTTTTTTTTCAATTTTGGGCCTTTTACTTTTTATTGGCTCTTTTTTTTTTTTCTGGTGTTTTCCTTCTTTCTAATTGGATTGCAATTGGTCACCTTATTAATTGGATTAAAAGAACTGGAAGACTCTGAGCTACAGAATGAGTAAGAGAATTTTACCTTCGGGCATTTCAACTTCTGTGCCTGTCTCCCCATCATATGGAGGATGACTTTCAACAATGGCAAAGCAAGATAAAGCACAAGTGGATTTAATGACGGTTATGCAAGGGATACAAGATCTTAAAATGAGTATGGAACAAAGAATGGAGAGTATTGACAAAAGAATTGGGAAGATTGATGAAAAATTTGAAAATGTTCAACAAATGATGGTGAATCACGATGAGAGAATCCAAAAAATAGAAGAGAAAGACAAACAAAGAGATGACATAATTGGAAATATTGATAGTAGATTAGCAACGATTGAACAAGAAAAAAGTGGGATGTTGAAGTGGGAGATGGACAGGTCAGAATTTTATCTTAGATTCCAAAATATTGAGGAGGAAAAAGGACAAAATTTGGCCGCAGTAGCAATTGAAATATTGGCTAGAGCACGGGTCAGGAACCTTTTTGACTAAGAGAGCCATGAAAGCAAAATATTTGGAAATTTATTTCAGTGAGAGCCATATAATATATTTTAAAAGTGAAATGTCAGTATAATAATTAAACTAAATGTTTAATGTCAGTATAATAAATGTTAAATGTCAGTATAATAATTAATGCGACTTCTGGTGCTGCATGGATTTGCTGATGTCTTTGTAGTCTGGTTGGTACTTGGTGAGGTTAAGCTTCATGCAAGCGTTGAGACTTTCATCCGTTAAACGTGATCGTAGATTGGACTTGATGTTTTTAAGATGTGAGAATGACTGCTCACATGCATACGTAGATCCAAACATGGTCAACACAGCAATACTCACACGCTGCAGTGTGTGGTATGTGACAGGAAGCGCGTTCCAAGTTTTGAGAATCAGTTGGTCTTCGGGTTGAAGTTTTTTCATTTCTGTCCACATGTGCTTGCTCGCCAACTCCGCTTTCTGTCGTGTGATTCTTTCCAAATCTTCATTCAGTGACTTGAACTTGTTCACCCACATGTCTGAGGCCTTCAGGTCAGCCACTTCTGCTTCAAAATCTCTGACGGAGACACCAGCAATGTAACTCAGGTCAGCTGTGTTCAGTG
The DNA here is from genome assembly GCA_033807585.1 of Hydrophis major. Lineage (NCBI taxonomy): Eukaryota > Metazoa > Chordata > Lepidosauria > Squamata > Elapidae > Hydrophis > Hydrophis major. Next base: position 387,261,567 of record CM066328.1, on the reverse strand, counting down.
AACACTCGGTTGGATGGGTGATGAACTTAAAAAGATGAGCGTGCTTACGAAATTCTCCAAAGCGTGCTTTGAAGGACTGTAGGAGACTGGATGTGAAGCCAGCTAGCTGGTGGAGATCAAAGTTTTGAATGGGCTCACTTGCTGTGCATGCATCTTTAAACTGGCTCAGTTTTTCAAAATGTAGTAAACGACCTGTTTCAAGATCCATAATGAAGAGCTCTAGCTTGTTTTCAAAAGCAAACACAGCTTGTTGAAGGGATAACACTGTATTTCCAATGCCTTGCATTTTCACGTTGAGCTGGTTCAGATGTTCAGTCATATCTACGAGATAGTAAAACTTGAGGAGCCACTCAGTTTCGGCTAGCTCAGGATGCTCGATGCCTTTCATTTCAAGGAAAGTCTGGATTTCGTTCAGGCAAGCCGCAAAACGGCTAAGCACCTTCCCTCTTGACAACCAACGCACATTGCTGTGCAAAAGCAGACCAGGATAGTTATTTCCAACTTCATCCAGCAGTGTTTTAAACTGGCGATCATTTAAGGCTCGGGCAGCAATAAAGTTGATCACACGAATGACCAGCGACATCACTTCGCCAAACTGCCCGTCACACATCTGAGCACAAAGTGCCTCCTGGTGTAGAATGCAATGGAAACTTAGGATGGGTCTATTTTCATGTTCACAAAGAAGCGCCACAAATCCTTTGTTTTTCCCCACCATACACGGAGCACCATCAGTACACACTGAGAGAAGTTTATCCATAGGTAGATTTTTTTCTTGAGCAAACTCCATGAAAGACTTGAATAAATCCTCACCTCTTGTGGACCCTTTTATTGGCAGAACAGCAAGACTTTCTTCGCGCAGTGTGTCATCAACAGCATATCTTGCAATCACGCTGAACTGCAACAAATGGCTCACGTCTGTTGACTCATCCAAAGCCAGGGAAAAGAACGGCGCTGCATTTATGTCCTTCACTTGCGTTTCCTCCACTTTGTTTGCCATCAAGATGGTACGATCATGAACAGTTCTTGCCAACAGAGGCATGTCTTGTATCCGTTTGATTATCTTGTCTTTGTTCGGAAGATCATCAAAAAGTTCATTGGCTACATCCAGCATGAACGTTTTAGCATACTCGCCATCTGTGAATGGTTTTCCGTTCCTCACTATTGCTAAAGATCCAGCAAAGCTAGCGGAATTATAGTCACCTTGCCGGGTCCATACGCGGAGTTGCTGCTGGCTAGCTTGCACCCTGCTCAGTAGCTCTTGGCACGCTTTCTTTCTGCTGTCTCCCGCAAAGTATTTTGATGCAAAGGTAGTATGGCGCGTGTCGAAGTGCCGCTTTACATTCGACCGTTTCATCGATGCAATTTTGTTATTGCAAATTAGACACACCGCAGAACCTGCTCTCTCCACAAAGGCGAATTCTTCGGTCCATTCGTCCCGAAATGTACGATACTCGTCATCTTTTTTTCTTTTCGCCATCTTCTTTGTCGAAGGGTTAGCTTTGAGCTAATGACCGAGCAGACTGATTCAAAAGGGGGCGTTTACCTGTTTACCCAGCAAAGGCCAACGTACGCCAGTATCATCCAATTAAAATAACGGACAATTGCTCCTGCAGCAAACTGCAGCCCTGAACAGGACATGAGCAGTGAAAAATCGATGGATGGATTAAAACAAGTGAGAATATTTTGTTTTATCTGCGAGCCATATGCAATCATCAAAAGAGCCACAGCTGGCTCGCGAGCCATTGGTTCCCGACCCCTGGGCTAGAGCCTTGGAAATAACAGAGGAAAAGATGATGGATGGAGTAGATGAGATATATCGAGTCTTCACAAGATATGCGATGAGGAACCAATTACCAAGAGAGGTTCATGTCAGATTCACCAAAAAAACTATTAAAACCCAAATATTACAAGCGGCAAGACAATGGTGTTGAAATATAAAGATAAAGAGATTGTGGTCTTAAAACAAGTACCTAGAAAAGTGAGAGAGATTAGAAGAGAATATCGATTTTTGACCAAAATGCTATTGGAAAAATAGGTGAACTATAGATGGCTGATTCCAGAAGGATTAATGTTTACGTGGCAAGAACAGAGACATAGAATTGATTCAATTGTGAAAGCAGAAATATTCTACAAGGAATTTTTTGAAAGAAGAGAAGGGGAGAGAGAAAAAGAGAATATCTCAACTGAATTTGAAGAAGACCAAATGGAAATGGGAAGAGAGGAAGGTGCAGTAGGTGGACAAGTGGAGATTAGAGAACAACGTGAAGTAAGATCCACGAGAGCTGTTAGACCTAAATATAAAACATAACCATGGAGGGAAAAAAACTGATTTCTATGAATATAAATGGACTGAATTCAGCTACTAAAAGAAGAAAAACTTTCCATAAATTAGAGAAGCTAAAATTTGATATAATCTGCCTACAAGAAGTACACATTAAAAAACAACATGAACAATTACTGGCACAATCAAAATTAGGGAAAATATTTACTTCTTTGACTTACTGTAAAAAAAGAGGAGTGCTTTTGTATATTAAAGAAACCATTCCAGCAAAATTGATTTATACTGATGAAGAAGGAAGAGTATTAATGGTTGAAATAGTGGACAATAATACAAAAACACTCTTGGTTGCAATTTATGCCTTGAATGATAAACAAGAAGAATTTTATAAAAAATTACATATGAAAATAATTGAACTGGACTATGCTAGCATACTTATGATGGGAGATTTCAATGGAATTGTGCACAATAAACAGCAAAAGCAACACGACAAAATAGGAAGACTCTCCATAAATCCTTTTTTAAAATGACAGATGAATTAAATTTAAAAGATATATGGAGAGAAAGAAATGCTAAAACTCAACAATATACTTTTTATTCCAATAGACATTTATCATGGTCCAGAATAGATATGATTTGGACATCAACAGAATTATTATCCAATATTCAAGAAATAAATATTGAAACAAGTACATCGGCAGACCACAATCCAATGATAATTACATGGAAAGGACAAAAAAGAAGATCTAGATGGACATTAAATAATACTATTTTAAAGGAAAAAAACTTTACACAATGGATGGAAAAAGAATTGGCCTTCTTCTTTAATGAAAACAAAAAAGAAGATACTTCAATACAGAATGTTTGGGATACAATGAAGGCATATGCAAGAGGATTAATAATAGACTATACAAAGAAAAAGAACATTAGGAAGAGGCAAATGATTAAAGCTTTAGAAGATGATCATAAAAAACTGGAAAAAGAATTACAAAAAACTCCACAGAAAAAAGATATTAAACTTAAAATGGATATAATTAAACATAAAATGGATCAAGCAGAGAAAGAAGAACTGGCACAAAAAATTAGAAGTGCTAAACAGAACTATTCTGAAGATGCAAATAGGCCAGGTAGATGGTTGGCATATAAATTGAGAAAAGAGAAAGAATCAAGGATAATATTACAGTTAATAGACAATCAAGGTCAAATTTGCCATGGTAATAAAGAGAAAAAGGCAATTATTCGAGACTTTTATGGACAATTATATAAACAGGAGGATCTTGATGAGGAAAAAATTAAACAGTATTTACAAAATGCTAACCTACCTAAGATACCTGATGAAACTGGGGAAATGCTAGAAAGTGCTATAAGAATGATGGAATTAACTGAAGCACTTAATAGACAGAACAATGGAAAAGCACCAGGACCAGATGGTCTCCCAGCAGAATTTTACAGAACACTACAACAACCGTTGAGCACTTCACTATTAGAAGTCATGAATGAAGTTATGACAAATAAGAAAATACCTAAAACATGGTCAGAAGCTTATATTACACTTATCCCAAAAGAAAGGGTTGACCCATTACAAATTAAGAACTGTAGACCTATTTCCTTATTCAATGCAGACTATAAAATCTTTGCTTCAATCTTGGCAGAGAGGCTAAAAAAATATTTAAAAAAATTTATTCACTCTGATCAGAATGGATTTTTACCAAAGAGACAAATTAAAGACAATATGAGGGTAATCCTGGACACATTGGAATATTACGAGGCGCACCCTGAAAAACAAATGGCTTTGATATTCTTAGATGCCCAAAAGGCATTTGATAATGTGAATTGGAGATTTATGCTATTATTATTGGAACAGATGGGCTTTGCTAGAAAATTTATCCAAGCAATAGAAGCCATATATTATAAGCAAACGGCAAAAGTAATGATAGATGGAGAATTCACAGACTCTATCAATATTAAAAAAGGTATAAGACAAGGATGTCCATTATCTCCTTTGTTATTTGTATTAACTTTGGAAGTATTAAATAGAAATATTAGAGAGGATACAAATATAAAAGGAATGAAAGTTAAAAAGGAGGAATTCAAATTGCAAGCCTTTGCAGACGACCTGGTCTTTATTTTGGAAGATCCTCTAGAGACAGCTTTAAAACTATTGGGAAAGATAGAGATGTACGGTGAGATGGCTGGTTTGAAAATAAATAAAGACAAAACAAAGATTTTGACAAAGAACATGCTATTAAGACAAAGAGAAGAGCTGACAGACCTTTTGAAAATTCAAGTTACGAATAAAGTTAAATGTTTGGGGATATATTTGACGTCAAAATGTGCTGCACTGAAAGAGAATAACTATATTAAACTTAAACAGCAGATAGCATCTGACCTGAAAAAATGGGAAAATTTACAATTGTCATTGATAGGTAGAATTTCAACAATTAAGATGAATATTTTACCTAGAATTTTATATTTGTTTCAAACAATACCAATTAGGTTAGGTAAGGACTATTTTGAAGAATTAAATAAAATTGTGTTGAAGTATATATGGCAAAGTAAGAAAGCGAGAATAAAATTAAAACTCTTACAGGATGCTAGAATTGGAGAAGGATTTGGCCTTCCTAATTGGGAGTTGTATTATCAAGCTGCAAATTTAATGTGGGCTAAAGAATGGATAACGTTAAGAAAGACTAGATTGTTGGCATTAGAAGGACATGATTTATTATTGGGTTGGCATGCTTTTCTATGGTATAAGGGAACTAAATCGCAGGGTTATTTTAGAAGGCATTATATATGGGAATCGTTATGGTTGAATTGGGAGAAAATTAAGAAACAATGTTATTTGAAAATCCCAGTTTGGTTATCAACTATTGAAGCTTTTTCTTATCCTATAACCTATAAGAAGGAACAAATAGTTAGATATGGGGAATTACTAGATGAAAAGGGTGAACTTAAAACGATGCAAAATTTAGAGGAACAAGGTATAAAGATTAATTGGTTTTCATATGCGCAAATACATTCAAAGTATCTTAAAGATTCTAAAATGGAAGGATTCTATGATAAATTGACTGTCTTAGATAGGATATTGACAGGTACTGATGAAAAAGTGATCAAAAAATTATATAATTATTTGTTGGAAATTAAATTGGAGGAAGAACAAGTTAAAGAAACAATGATTGCTTGGGGGAAGAATTTTGGATATGGGATTGATTTAGAAAAATGGCAAAAGTTGTGGTCTCAAAATTATAAAATGACAATGTCAACAGCATATAAAGAAAATTTGTATAAGATGTTTTATAGGTGGCACTTTCCCCCGAAAAGAATTGCAAGAATGTTTAAGAACAAATCTGAAAAATGCTGGAAATGTCATCAGATTCCTGGTTCATATTACCATATGTGGTGGACTTGTGAGGAGGCCAGGAAATACTGGACTAGAATTCGCATATGGTTGGAAAAAATGACAAAGAAACATATAGACTTGAAACCGGAGATTTTTTTATTGGGAATCTTACCTGATATATATTATAAAAATTTAAAATATTTGATTGTAAATGTATTAACAGCAGCTAGGACTGTATTTGCTAAAAATTGGAAAAGTGAGAGAATACCATTAGAGGAAGAAATCATTAAGAAAATATTGGAATGTGCTGAAATGAGCAGATTGACATTTGAAATTAGAGAACAAGAAGTTAAACAATCTTATGAAGTTTGGGATCTTTTTTATCAATGGTTAGATAATACAATATAATAATAGAATATTTAGAAACTTAGGATATTACGAATATGCATTTTTTTTTCTTTTTGGTTTTGATAATATTTTAAGAATATTTTATTAAGATAGATTTGGTATGATTTTATGATATGTTATAAAATAAATTAATTAAACTATAGTTATCTCGCTTAAGTATGAATCAGTTAAATTACAGTCAAATGATTGTTCAATAGTGATATTGGGATATATGGTTGTTGATTGATGATATGAGTTATTATGCAACATAATTATTATGATGACTATGAAATAGATGCACAAAAAGGAGTGGTAAACCAACCGATACACTGCTTGTAAATTTATGAAGAATGATTATGTTTTTATGTTTTGTCCTATGTTTTATGTGTTTGTGTTTGTTGTAAAAAATTAATAAAATTTGTATTAAAAAAAAAAATTGGCTCACCCAGACCCCGTTAACTTTTAAAAAGCCATGAAGACCTGGGTTCTTCTCCAAGGGCTAGGCCAGGATGAACCTCTACTAACTATATAGAATCTATGTCTGGTCCCCGGTGTGATATATTTTTTATATGTTATGGTTTTCTGCCATGTTTCTTTTACAGTATTTGTTGTTTTTAATTTTTATTAGTCGCCCCATGTCATCCAGCAAGTGGGAAGTCATATAAATTGAATAACTGAATGAATGGATGAATGAATAAAAAAATGAATAAATAAATAAATGCTGAACCTAGCTTAAAACTAAATACAAATGTTCATTTTTAAAGATGTTGAATTATGAATCAATATTTCTTCCATTTATTCAGGGATATTCAAACTAAGCAGAAGGCATAGTCGTTTTCTCACTGGGTTGACAAAATGTAGGGGAATAAGAAATATTGAATGGCTAAATTGTAACTTAGGTCATATGCACTTTTGAAACAAAATAGTAAATCACTAGTTTGTATGCATTTGTTCACCAGGCCAGTAACAGCTCTTGGTCAGGAACTGAGTGCCAAAATTGCTATGGTTCCTGGAAGATATTCAAGCTGTTAGGTGAATCTGCACGATTAAAAAAAAAATCATAGATAGGAGTCTGATATTGAAAACATTTATTTAAATGTAACAAATGTCTGCATTTAGAGAAAAATAAACTTCAATCCAACAGCTTCTCACAAAAAACCCAAATCCATTCAAAAACACTTCTATTGTGTGATTCATAAATAGCAATACCTTCAGGCCTTCCCTTCTTTCTAACAAACATAATATAACTCTTTAATGTAAAAATTATTGACATTAATTTTATATGCTATAGAAAATGAATGAATGAAAAAATAAATACATATTTTATTCATCTTCAATATATATGCCATTCTTGAGTGGGTTATTGTATGCTATTTTGGAAATGACAAGATCAGAACAAAATACAACAAAATACAGAAATCAATCTAAGAACAGTACAATAGCACATTAAATAATAAAAAGCCTTATCAATAAAATAAAAATTAAAAGTCTGACTTGTTTTTAAGCATGTGTCTGGCTCTGGAAAAATAACAAGGCAGGTAGCAGACAAGTTTCTCTCAGGAGGCCATTTCCCAGGTGACAGTTCACAGGTGTATTTCAGTTGCAGTTGCAAGATTTGGAAAAAGACTATTTGCTTAAAGAAATTCTTTGCACTTTTTCACATATAGAAACAGAAATTATAATATAGACTTTTCAAAAATGTCTATTTAAAACATGCTTGAACTAACCACACTGGAGATATCAAACTATTGGTTCTTGTATAATATCAGGGCTTTAATTCACATATTTATAGAAAATATAGAACTACTTAAAAGGGCTGTATTCAGAACATAGTGAAATTACCTGTTCACTCATGTTTTGGGTTCTATTAAGAAATCAGCTGCATGGGGTTTCCCCAGTAAAACACTTCTGCTAATTCTAATGATATCACAGTTTTTCTAGCAGCATTATCACAGCACTAGGCCATACAATTATATTTATTTTACACCTCTGTTATATTCATTCCACAGAGACTTCTTGAAGGTAGCATACTTTAGTTGTAGAGAAAACACACATTTCATGCACTCAAAATAATTTTTAAAAATGTTCAATAGAAGAATTGTTTTCTATTTTAAATATGCCTCAAATGTACTGGAGTCACAATGGTTAACTAAGTAAGTTGAAGATGCCCTACACTGGCCAACCTGGGATGGCAACGATGACTTTGTTTTATCACTGAATCAAAAGCTAAGGCTCGGCACAACCTCAATTTAATTTTTTGCCATGAAATATTAAGTATTTATAATAGTTTGTACATGGGATAAGTTAATTATTGTGTTATGATGGCCAGACTATCAACTGGTGATTGTCTGGCCATGCTTCATTTCACTCCATCATTTTCTTCCTGAAGGATTCAGTAACCCAGTAAATTGGTCTGCCCCTGGGGATTTATAGAATCTAATGGATTGTTGATTGTTGAATTTAATGGATTGTTGAATTTCCAAAAAACAGAGGTGATGATCTCGTTGTAACCTTTATCGACTATAGACCTGGAAAACAAAATGGATCACTAACATATCTGCATATTGTTTGGCACCATGAAGCCTGGTAGCCTGTATCATTCTTAGCTGCTCTGGACAATACAACATGCAAACAGAGGCTATGAGACAAATGATAAAAGATTCAGCATGGAACATCTGTGACTGTGCACAATCCTGTCTACTGTGTGGAAGGCTTAATTTGTGGTCTCCACTGCATCTTCAAGGAGCTGTCTTTTGCATGAAGGGAAGACAGAGTTTATAAAAAAAACATTATTGGAGGCCTTAAGTATTTGTTGTGACAGATTTGTGAGACCGCTTGAGGACAAAATCCTTTTCATCTTGACTTTAAATGCTGCTTTTGTTACAGAACACACCGAGGTATCTAATGCACCATCCGATCTAATTCTATGGAAACATTTTCAGATTTTGAGAGTGTGGACAAGATGTTTAAACCTGTCCAGTTTGTCTGATCTATACTTCTGTCCATCTTGCCTTATTTAAATTAGTCAACTGAGCTAAGTGGATCTAATGATTACTAAATACATCTTCAGATAATTAATAGTGCCATTAGACTCAGAGGGGTACAGTAATGTGCTCCTAGTTGTTTAATAAGTAACCTTAAATGAGAGAGGGGAGGGAGAGAGGGAGGGAGGGAGTGGGTCTATTGATCCTGCTTCATTTTTAGCAGCTATTGATATCATTAACTAAAAATTATCCTAGCTGTCTCTGGATCTGAAGGTCCTGAATTATAATAGTTCCACCTCTGCTAGTAAAAATAGCCTCAGAGAGTAGTAGTATGAGAGCTTTCTCTGCATTCTAGCACAGGGGTCGCCAACCTTTTGGACCTCAGGGACCACCAAACTCATAATTTTAGATCCCAGGGACCACTAACTGGTCCTGTGGGTGTGGCCTAATTTGTGGGTGTGGCTTGGTGGTCATGTGACTGGTTGGGCATGGCCTGTATGTAAATATTATTAATATTTATATAAATATTGAATTTTTTGTAAAAAAGAGCAACTTTTACCCAAAATCAGGCAAAGCAGGCAGGCAGACTGAGTTGCTCATAGAATCACAGATTCATTCAGAGATCTATCTATCTGCCATCGGCTAGCTCAGTCTGTCACATAAAATTTGCTTACAAGCAAGCTCATAAAATTTGCTAGCAAGCAAACACAAAATTAACTCACAGCACACCATGTATGTAAATATTGATTTTTTTTTTATAAAAAGAGCAACTTTTACCCAAAATCAGGCAAAGCAGGCAGATTGAGTTGCTCACAGAATCATTCAGTGATCTATCTGCCATCAGCTAGCTCAGTCTCTCAAATTTGCTTGCCGTGAGTCTGCAATGAATTTGCTTGCAAGCAAACCAAAGGGAGATTCGGCTGTACTTAAAAGCAGAGCCAAAGATCTAAAGACTAGCTAGAAAGCAAGAAATCCAACCATTTCCTGCTTCCTAGCTCATCTAAATCTCCCAGCACAGCAGAACAGATGATGGTCAGAAAAAGGAAAAATAGAAATTTAGCAGGCAAGTTTACTGGATAAGGAGTAAGTAGAGGGGAGAGGGTTCCCGCGGGCCATGTGGGCGGCACAGCCTTGTGTTTCTGCACAGCCTGGATTAATTGCTTTGGGGGGATGCTCTGGGTGTGAGATTTCTCTGGGGCCCACCAAAATTTTCTCATGGCCCACCGGTTGGCGACCGCTGCTCTAGCAGATATTTTATCCCCAGCACAATTGTGGGAGGTAGTCATCAGGAGTTTCTTGAGTAGATATCATCAAAACACTCATTTCTACTTCTCAGAAGAAAACTGTGTATGTTTGAAACCAACAGAAAGAACACAGTGACAAGATGAGCAATGTAATAGGAGCTTAATCTTGATAACCTTGTGGGTAGAGAGTTTCTGGAATTGAAATTGCCTGTTCTGAACAAGTTTTCATCCTTCAGAAAAAAAAAAAAACATTTAATTTGGAGGTTTGCTTATATTAATTGTTACTCAGGTGAGTTCTGTGACCAAAAACACCAACCACCAGTTTCACTTGTTATGGACTGGAATAATCTAGCAATAGCTGATTATACACTGGTAAATCCAGATTGCACATTATAATTTGCCATATAGCAACAGCACTTAGATATACTATACTGCTTTATAGTGCTTTACAGCCATCAGAGTCAGCATATTGCCCCCAACACTTTGGCTCCTCATTTTACCCACCTCAGAAGGATGGAAAACTGAGTCAATCTTGAACCTGGTGAGATTTGAACTGCCAAATTGCCTGCAATACTGCACTTGACCATTGTGCCACCATGGCTCATATACAGTGTTATCCTTCCCTTTAAACTGGAAGTAACTACTGATAGTTTGTGATGATTGGATTGTTGAGTAGGGCATCTGACTATGCACATTCTGCTAAATTGAATTAGCTGCAACTACCTTTAGTGATATGGACTGGATATGAACTGCTTATGTATGTATTAAGTGTGAGATTTCTTTCTGGCTACATTCTTTGGAAAGCTCTCCTTGTTGTTAAAATATCTACCTACTGTACATACTTCCCTTTATGGATATTGAATGAATGGTTCTTTAGGGTTTTTTTCCTCAGAATTTTTTAGTTATATTTTTACACTGTTTGAACAGTTTCTTACTGTATTTTTTAAAATGATGTACTGTAAAGAGCTTCAAGATGAAAAGCAGCAGCATATGAAAATACATCCAGCAAGTAAATAAATAAATAAAGTTTGGCCAAATGCTTCAGGAAGCTATCATAGTTGACTATCTTAAAAATGGTATTGAAGAACTAACAGAGGTAATCTATCCATGTATTGATAGTCATCTATGAAAATAATTAAAACAAGCTGTTTCTGCTGTAAAATAAATTTGAATCCAGATTGCAACAGATTCAGTCTAAGGACTTTACCCCAATAAAATGATTGGGAAAATAATTTATTACAGAGTATGGTTGAGATAATGCAATTTGACAACTTTTACAGAAGATATACCTTGACCTGACAATTTTAACATTGTTAACTTTTAACTTTCCATGGAAAAAGCATTATTCATCCATTCACCCTACTGCCAATAATTCCTCAATTGATAAGATAATTGTTCTTCTTTTAGCAAGCTGTAAAACTGCTAACATTTGCAATCTTCTATATGAATTTGATCATATCAAAATGAAGCAAAGACTTATTTAAAAATAACCACCAAGCTTTTTCCAAAAATGGACAAAAGCCCAGAGCATTCTGAACATAATTTCAGTACAAAACATCTGTGGACAATCTTTTTCTTTCCTCTATTGAATATTTTATGTTAGAGCTATTACCAACCATGACAGGTCTTTCTTTCTTTATCCAGTAACCATTCAAAACAAAATCAACAAGCAAAATGTAAACATGGTTACCTAAATATGTCTCACTATGGATATAACATGCAAAATGAAAAGTTTAGACCATCATCAGTGCTGGAACCACAGCCAAATTACCAGGCTCAGGACTTGTTTCCATAATTATTTTTGATTGTTGTTACTGTTACTGTTGTGCATTTGAAATTAACATTCCATCGGCACTACAGCACACAAAACAAGACAGCAAACCCAAATAAGGTCATGTGTGCCTCCTGAATTCAGTTAAGTAAATTTAATACTATTCATCAAATTCCATAAATTTGCAGTTTTTCTTGCTAAACATTCATTTTTAAAATATGCTTTTAATTGTTATGCAAAATGATGTTTAATACTGGTAATGTTTCTATTTGTTGGACTATTATGAATTGCACTGCAATTAAATTAGAAGAAGTACATTTTATATTCATAGAACACTGATTATTGCTTTAAAAAAAGCTTAACATCGTGCTATCTTACAAAAGATTATTCCAAGACAGAATGTGTTCTAACAAACAAATTGCTGTATGAAAGAGTGAAAAAAACATATATCAATACTCAAATTCCTATTACCTTACTGAGCATAATTTTAGTTGTATAGCAGAAATATAAAAAGGCAGCACAAAGAATCTTTGAACCCTGGAAATTTTATTCAGGCATCAGCCTAATTTTTGAATAATCTTTTCCAGTTTTATGGATTATGGTTTTGAACTGTGATTGAAAGGAAACTGTACTTTGTACCAAAAATTTGAACAATGTTTGTTTGTTTTTAGAAATAAAAATTAGAGAGTCCCATTTCTTCATTCCAAGAAGCATTGTAAGAACCTCAAGCACATAAGGACTGGTTGGTGCTACTCTATATATTTTTTCAGCATGACAGATGTAATTGCACTTGGAACTTCTACTAGCCTTATTTCTCATTTTCCCTCATCCATATGACAAAGCAGCATAAGTATCATTTAACCTACCTGTTCCAATTCTAAAGAATTATGTTAGTTATAAGGTAAGCCAAGTTACTTTACAAATTTATATTGCCAGGAAAAACAATGATACTACCATAATCTCTCCATTTCATAGTATCTTTCTGTTCCACTAATATAATGGCACACGGTTAAGCCATAATAGAGATTGTTTGATTTTGATGTTTTGATGCTGTGTTAACCTTGCCATTATGGATTCTATCACACAGTGTATGGATTAGTAGGTTATATTAACCCAAATGGTTATGATTTATTAACTTAACATGCTTTAAAAAATTATGGTTTGGAACAATACACAAACTCAACAAATAATGGCTGCATTTTCAAGAGCATGCCAATAATTGAATCAGAATAAAATAGACTGTGTCTATGATTGTACCATATTAGTACTTTCATGAAGAAGTCTTTCAAATGTAACCTCAACCTGAACCCCGAAAGCATAGATTTAGAGATGAAAATTCAACTGAAGAAGGCCATGACCTATCCTTGTCAGATGGACCAACTAAGTTAGACAGAGCTAATTTGGCCCCTTTGAATTGAGGATGAAGAAAGTCATATTCTATGCAAAAAAATATTGTCTATACAGGTAGTCCTCAACTTATGTCCACAATTTGTAAGTGTCATAAGTGTGAAAAACGGTCATAAATCACTTTGTTTAATGCCATTATAACTTTAAATGAACTGTAATTATAAGTTGAGGACTAGCTGTGTATTTGTTAATGTTAATAGGTTTTTAACTGTTACCCTACAACTATATTTTCTTGTTATTCTGTTTTTATTGTACATCATTTTAGACACATTTTATTGTATATCATTTTGTATACATTCTCCTTTGGAGAAATAGCCATATATAAAATAAATAAACTGTCAATCTTGGCCTAAAAAAGGACAGCATAAAGCAAATTTTCTTTACCATTGCCATTTTCTTTACCCAGAAGGGCAATGCTTTGTGCCTGAGGTTACTATCCTGCCAAAAAAATGTAACATCATCAATGATGAAATTTTCCAAATCTGAACTGGAATTCTGGAACTGCAGCCCCCAAATTCCTGAAGTTACCACATTAGGGAAAACATATTACAGGCCAATGTTTCTCAACCTCAGCAACTTTAAGACAATTTAAGAATTCTGGGAATTGATGTCCACATGTTTTAAAGTCGCTGAGGTTGAGAAAAGCCAGCTGCTGACCTGAGCAATGGTTACTGCCTGTACATTTTATATTCCACCTCAACTGTGGTCATTCCATCCCTGAATATTTTTTAAATAAGACATGTGAAACATTACAAATATTCATAGTACAGCATATAATTTCTCAGTAGCAGTACTATTGCAGCTCAAGAAAGGAATTGTCACCACTACCAAAGTTGCCGTCTCAAGTTATTTTAGAGCAAATAAGAGTTCTGTCAAAGGCCACATAAAAGCAAAAGTCATAATATCCCTTTTTTCAAGGCAGCATATATCTAAGTACCAGCTATTGGGCAACAATGGTAGTGGGTGGATTATATTTCCCGTTTATGATCTTCGCTAAACAGAATAAGCCAAAATATTCTTACAAACTGAATCAAATGTTTAGATGTCCAGAGCAGGATATTTCAAATATTAATGTTTCATCTTTCTGGAGATATAACAGAAATACATACCTCTGAATCTTTCTAGCTTTGTACTTAAGGCAGCTGATTGGCCATACTCAGAACTGATTCTGTTTTTCATGACACAGAAAGTAGTAGCAAGCGGGGAACTTATTTATAGGATATCAACATGACACTTTTTAACTTGCCCCCAAAGGAGGAGAACTATACAATCACACAGAAAAATGTGGGAGGTTTGGCAATATCAATTGCTAGGTATTCGGTTTTGGTATAAGAAAATCTTATTTTCAGAATATGTTTGACAAACGCAAAATTGGCATAGATTACAGATAGATCAAACAGATGGAAAGTGGGAGGAAAATATCAGCCATCTACCCAGCTGATTAAAGAAGAAAAGACAGACATAAAGAGATTGATTGTATATGCATGTATGTATTCCTATCTATCTATAAAGTCGTAATGAAGAAAGTAGCAACATTAAAGGTATCTGTGGAGTTGTTACATCTTTTTAATAGCTTGTTTCTTATCCCTTATCAATTTTCAGAAGTTTGTCAGTCTTCTATCACCACCTACAGCCACTTCAGATGGTTGAAGTATCTCACAGAGCTGAAGTAAAAAAAAATCAAGCTGGCTCTTATTGCAGAATAAAACTAAAATTATTTATAAGATGCTGCCACCTATCCATCATTTTCCTTGACAGCAATGGAATCCAAATAATATCAATCTCATATTGCTCAGAAAGAAAACTCAAGGCTGCGTGTGATTCTAATTATTTATTCTATGTCAGGAAATTAAAAAAAAACATACCTTAAAGGGGAAAAAACACATGGAGACACAGCTACTGTAGTGAGTTTATTAACAGGCAAAAATGTCCAGTGCACTAATTGAAGCAAATTAACAAGATTTAAACAGTAGTTTGCTTTTACTTGTGAGGCTGAGTAGCTGTGATGGAAAAATGAAGAAAACTGAAGAAAGCCATGGAAACATAATATTACTTAGTTAATACTCAACTATAGCAAAAACTGACATTCTGCATTTTCTTTGGATTTTTTATTTCTTTTTCTCATTTCCTGCATTATATAGCTAATTATATAATAAACATTTTTTTTCAAAACTGGACTTATTCTACTAAAATTCTGCGGCTTGGATACAATTAGTTTTCTTGACCCAATTCATGTATGCATATGTGGCAATTGCTAGTTATTTGCTCAAAGTAGTACCAACACTTTGGATGATTTATTTTAAGCACCTTGCTACGAACAGACACACACCTTTATATACCAAAACAGAAACACGCCTTTATATAGAAGAAAAATGCTTGAGCTCATTGCATGAGCTTCAGTACGATTGGGGTAGGGCTGAAAACCACCTTCAAGTGTCAGTCATGGATACTATAATTTGGTGAAAGCATGGTGATGCGAGAGCACTTGGCTCCGTTGCAGATTTGCATGCATATAAATCTACCTTTGTAGAGTGAGTGCTGATTTAACGCTTTACCACACTGAAGTCAGACCATGAATGCCAAAAGGCACCAATGGGGATGGATTCTTTTCCTGAGATTCCAGGATTCACATTCCTAGAAAAATGGGAAATACTTTCCCTCTATATCCTGGCTCTTCTCCTACAATCCTCCTGCTAGGTCTGGGAGAAATGCTGCATTCACATCACCCGGCCGGCCACCCCCCACCCCTCCCCAGCCCCTCAGTAGTTTCACAATGTAGCGGTGCTATTCAACCACTCTTTCGTTTTCAGATGTTGGAGGAGGTAGGAGGAGCACAGGAAGGGGGATTCCTTGCAGTGGGTGTGTTCTGCAGACATCCTGGAAAGGGCAACCTGGATCCATGCTTGATCACTGTTTTTTTCACAGCAGTGCTTTTTAGGGTTGATTTTTTTTTTCTAAATCAATCCATCCTTCCCTTTGTCTTTGACAGTCAGATAATATGTGAAGGTTATTGTTCCTTCTTTTCTGCTCCCTTTCTTCCCCAGAAGCACACCGATAGCCTCCCTTTGCAGATCCCATGCTTTTCCTCCCCTTTCTGCAGACAATCATATCAAATCAATTGTTAAGGATAGGAAAAAGATGATTCTTTAGGGTTTGCATAAAGACTGCATTTAAAAAAACCTTTAAAATATTATCTGCATAGGCAGACCCATAAACTGACCCTCCAGATAGCAAAACCTGCACTACCATTTCTAATTTGTTGCAGTGTGTGTGTGTATGTGCATGCATGCATTTTCTCTAAGAAGTTTCTTATTATCATTATGCCACTATCGTTATCTTTTAAAACATACACATGCAAGCACACACACACACACATTTGCTACTTTCCCTCCCTTCCATGATAGAGGGAAATATAAATCTCTGCTCCAAACCATTCATTAGCTTTGCTGCAGCACTGTCACAGAGAAAACACTGCCCAAAGAAGCTGCCAAAGGAATCCTAGTCTAAACATGGTCCCCTCTTCCAAATGACACACATGGAATTACCACAGCCAGCTGGATTTATTTTACCTTTTTGCAGCAACAGGTCCCTAGGATGCAAGGGAGAATCTCAGAAGCAGCACAAAATCCCCTGAAAGTTCCTACCCTGGACAGCTACACAGGTAGTAAAGGGAGAGGAGGAAAGGGGAGGGAAGACGGGAAGGGAAGTGGGTGTGTTTACAAAGAGATGTGTGCAAAGGAAAAAAAGGGGGGAGCAGACTTGAAAAGGAACCGGTGGATCTTTTAGATGTAGACAGGACCCATCTGACATTTAGCATCTCTACCTGCTGCCTACCTAGCTTCGATTTTCTATCCTGGTTTTGCCCTTGTTATTTAGGAACTTCCAAGAACAGCTATCTCTCACCATCAATATTAGAGTAGCTAACACAGACACACACAGTCCTAACACCCTGCAATCGCACACACATCACATCCTCTAAATATTATTACATCCTTGGGTCTTTTAGGTCAAGTGGCTTCTTTTTCTATTTTTCCCTCTTAGAGGTCTTGACTACAATGCCTATCAACCGTGGCGAGCAAGCACAAAGCCTACCGGCTGAGGGCGATGGCTTCGCGGTAAGAGTTCTAGGCGAAAGCACCTTTTGCAGACGCATAAAAGCACACACAGCTGCAATGGGTGGGCTCTCGACAGCACGGAAGGGGGAGAGGGCTGCCGTGTGATGGCTGCCCAGCCAGGCAGGCGAGCAATCGTTAGCCGCTCAGGAACGTTTCCATTCATTCGACGAGACGCGTCCGCATTTTTCGCTCCAGACTGGCTGGTTTGCAACGTGTCCGGCTTCTCCCCGGGACGGAGAGAGACCGACTGAAGAAGGGCCATGTAGCCCAGGAGCTGACGGATCCACTCGCCGGGTTCCTGTTTGCGATCTAGCAACGCTGCGGGCCGGACACAAAAGGCTCTCCCCGCGCTCTCATCCTCCCGCCGTTCTCCCTACCTACCTGCAGACCGAGCCGCCCGCAGCAACCCGGCTGACTTGACTCTGGGCACCAGTCGAGCGCTCCTCCTGGCCGCCTTCTACCTCCGTTCGCTCTTTCCTCCTTCCGCCGGGCCAGACACCGCGGATACCGGCGATCACAGAGAGCTCTCCGCCGCCACCGAGACCATATCTGGAAAGCGCCAAGCGTTGGCGCCCCATGCAGCGCGGCGACAAGAGCAAGAAGCGCCCCCCTTGAAAGGAAGGAGTCGCAGGCGGGGGCAGACGCGCGCTTAAAGGAGGCGCGGCGGCGGCGGCGGCATTCCCCTCAGAACGCCGCAGGACTCGCCCGCTCCTTCCTCCTTCCTAGCGCCTCCAGAGGCGGCGCGTCCCTTGCCTCCTTCCCGACGCGAGCTCTCTCGACCCGGGGCGTCCCTGTTCCCTCTTGTTGCCCTGGTCCGCAGACGGGACAGGCGCGGCCGGAGGAACGTCGCCCGCCTTTTCCACGTCTACAAATTGAGGCGAAGTCTAACGAGCGAGTTTTTCGCGCTCAGAGAAAGGGATTGAAGGAGCTCGGCTCGGCTCGGCTTTGCCTGACCACCCTGACCGACGGTGGTTTCTTTCTTTCTTTCTTTTTTACGGGGAGTGGGTGGCTGGGTGGGCGGGTCTCCTGTCGGTGCTGCAGAAAATGTTTCCTGCCGCTACTATAGCGCAAGGAACAGCTGCTTGTTTGCCAGAAGCTTTGAAATACAAGGCGGCGGAAAACCACCCCCCCCCACTGCCGTCAGCATGCGAGGCCCTCCTACCCACTCCTCAGAATGGCCATAGACGTTGCACGCGCACGCGTTCCTCTTTACTGCAGAGTTTTCGCAAGTGACCCCTAAAGATCTGCTTAGTTACACCGTGTGAATGAATGTAGTTTCATATGAATGTAGTTTCCAGCATATATATATAGTGTAGTGTAGCGTGTCACCTGTAAAGCCGTTCTACCTGCAGTACGTTATTGATCCTTGTGAGCCGTAATGGCCATATAGTCGATGTATTTAGATTATACAAATCTTGCGTTTCAGCTTGCATACCCTGCACAAACACGTGTTGCATAAGCATTGCGTGAGGTGGTCAGCAGTATGGAAAAAGAAATCTCATGTGCAAAGGTTATAGGAACTGAGCATGCTGACTGGAGAAAAAAAGAGGGGGAACTTGAGGTTTGTCACTAATAAAAAAAGGTCAAAGACTATCACTGTGTCGTTTGGGAACAGCTTTGTGAGTACAAGCAACAGATTTTGGTTAAACATTAAAAGAATTCAATAATAAGAATTTGCCAGTGAAAAATTATCTAAAGGAAGAATAAGCTTCAGACCCTATTTTGCAGTTATTTGCATGCTTTTTAGTTTCATTCTATCATTTTAAACCACAACCTCAAAAAAAAGGAAGAATGACCCTGATGATGTCACTATTTTTTAGTCTCTATCCTGTAGCCCTTTTTTAAAAAAATGAATGAATAGAAATTGATAGATTTCCATTCTCAGATATTGCATTGAAACAATTGGACAACAACAACAACAACAAAAGAAATAACACTACAAAATGTTTGGATGAAAGTTCCCAGGCAAAACGAGATTTTGAATGAAAAGATGCTGAAGATCCTGAAGACCCTTTCAATCTATTTTTCTTGAAGATGGGTTTTCAGCACTGACTACAACTTAGAATAAATATCATTTAGGCTAAATATCACAGCACATCTAAAGACTTTTTTTTACAAATCCCACTCTAAATATTGACAAATATTCCGTTATATTATATATAATACATGAGAAAATAAAGGGCAATACATTCACTTTAATTTTTTAAGAAATAGTCATTAAAATGGTTTACAATCTATGGCTTTGAGAGGTTAAAAAACAACTAAGTTAGCTCTTGAATCATTTTCTTGTGTTTGAGTTCTCTACAACATTACATTTTATGAAAATAAATGAGCACTCCAAATATACATATACCAAAATCCCTTGTTCTGCCCATTATATCTTAAGGAATGTTTTCATCTATATGAAAACTTTGGTATACTTTGGTATATACTCCAGTATCACTGGCAGAACATGTTTACTTGAGCTACATTCCTATTTCATCCTGCCCATGACAGAACCAACCGTTTGTCTAGTAGCTGACCATATTGTCAGGAGATGATGGGAGCTGTAATCAAACATATGTAGAGGTCACCAACCTAGGAAGACTTCCAGAGGACACAAGTAATATACAAAATTGGACAAAAAAGTATCTCATCTTGGAAAGATACCAAATGCTTAAATGTGGTTCATGTTAAAGAATATTAATAGGTTGTTTTTTCTTTTTAAATATCTTATTCAAGGAAAAGTTAGAAATGTGTCTTGGTCTTATTTGATGTATTATACATTTTTATATCCTATCTTTCTAGTGCAGTGTTCCTCAAACCTGGCAAGTTTTAAGAAGTGTGAACTTCTGTTGAGTTGAAGTTCACACATCTTAAAGTTGCCAAGTTTGGAAAAAGACTGTATTTGTGTGTGCACACCAGTCAGGGCAGCTTACATTCATTAAACTAAGTTCAAGATTTCATTTAAAAGATAGAGAAGTGATGATCCCTAAAAGAATCTAGATATTTTAATGGTTTTAAATGTCACCACCAATACTTTTAATTCTGCCTGGAAACAAATGCAGCATTGTCTTATTTGGTACAAATGGCACTTTCCTGAGATTCTGCAAAGCTAGCCCATAAGTTGAATGTGCTGTAATTGCAACAATCCAACTAATTTACAACAAAGGCATGCACTACCATAATTGATGCCCTTGTTGCAGACAAATGGCATTAGTAAATAGTTTTAAGCTGGGTGAAGACTTCTATTTGCCGTTGCTAGCTAAACCCTCTAAGATTAAACCTAAATCAATAATTATCTACAGACAAGCAGTTCTATAGAATGAATACTACTTCCACCAGAACTGGATGAAATCCTGTGTCCAAATCCTGACCTGTGTGCCTCATCTTATCTAAATTAAGTTTCAGATTGCCAGCCTCATCTGACCATTACAGCCATTGGACTTGAATCCAGAATATCAACAGCATCCTAGATAATAGCTGGTAGTATATGAAAACTAGAATAGAAGATGCATATTGCCCACATATTATTGGGACTCAGTGACTTCCAAATCTCCTATTTTTTGTCTGGGTTTTCACATACTGGTACTTGTTAAATAATGTTGAGACAAGACTGAACCCCAAAAAACATATGCCAGGGATTTGACCATTTGACATTACTTTCTAAAATTAATTTCCAATGAAGAAATTGAATCCTTGTAAGATGGTACTTACTGTATTTACAGAAGACATTACATCAGGAGACATGGACCAGTCTGAGAACTTAGCAGGAACATCAGGTCATTCTTATACAAAAACAAGTGCAATCATACAACTCTACTTAATTTCTCCTCCTGCCCTGGGGAATGGAAAAACCTGCTAGTTCACCAAGGACTTCCTGTCTCTGTGACAGCAACAATCTTAAGCAGTGAGAATCAAGGTGTGCAAAGAATGCTAGATAGATGGCTTGTTGGGTAGACCCAGCAGTGCTCTTTTTAATACACTGAAGATTGTTGTTTATTTAAATTTTTTTAAAAAAAAATACACAAGTAAAATTGAAGCAATAGCCTAGCAACATTTTTAGGGTAGGGTAAGTGGTTACTTTAAATTATCCTGGCATAACTTAAATGTGTTTGCATGTGTGAATGGATTTTTGTCTTCTACCAGGGGTATGAATGGCTGGGGTGAGTATGTAATTAACAGGAACAGACAGTTCAGGCTAGCTGGGATGGAATGTAAAAAGGAATAAAAGTCTTAGTTCAAACAGAGACAATATTTGCTTGAATGTCCAACCTTGCATACTAAATAACAATAGCAACCCTAAATGGATCAAGACTTCCAATAAGAGAATCACATATCCTTTTTATTTCTGAATGATATAAAAATGTAGCTTCCAGAAAAGGGCTTTGTCCATGCAATCACTTCAAGTAAAACTTGTCTTAGTGACATCTAATTAACTACCAAATTCTATTTCATCTGCTCTTCTTAGCAAAGTTGTAAGGGGGCAACAGCAAAGTGAAGAGCTTAAATACCAAGTTGGTAGAGGTTGTGGAGAATAAAAGGAGAATAGCAAAGAATGCTGAGTTTTGGAGAACAAAGTACAGAAAAGAAAAGGATAAAATCACAGCAAGACAAAAAGACAAAAAAGAGTGAAAAAAAAAAACTATTATTGACTGAAATGAAATGGACTGCTATGTTTTTATAATGAATAGTCCATTATTTTTCTGCTCTTCTGCAAACACCTAGGGCTCCAGTTTGGCCAGTCTCAGAGGGTGTGAAAGTTCAGAGCCATATGTGAGTATTTGCTTTTCCTGATTTTAAACATCAGAAACCACAGAGAAGAGTTCAAATTTCACTTGCTTCCCGACATGGGTGCAAGTTTCTCCCAGCAAGGGAGGACCAGACTCAAGCAGGGCAGATGAGAGAAGAAACAAAGAACATCATTATTATTGTTATTACACTGAAAGGTGAGCTCATTGAGTTCATTGTGCTGGGTAGGGTGCAAGCATGGAATCTGAATAAGAACAACCGCTATAGGCTTCAAAACTAAACATACTTACCTGAAAGAAAGTTCCTGTGCAGTGGATGAGGTACAATTTGCAAGGAAATATTTTGCACTGGGAATTTAAAAGGTTCTAGGGATGGATTTATGCACCCTATAAAAAAATGCAAATTGCCTGCCTGTAACTGGCTAACAATGTTTTTGGCATTTGTCCAGCTCTGGCCTTCTCTTATTTGCTTGATTATAGCTTTGATTCTTTGATACAGTGTTTTCCTCTTAAGGCAACATCAGGAATTCATGCACCATATTTTTGGAATATCATTATTTTTCTTATTTTTAGTCAGCCATATCCTCAGGATGAGATAGCTGTTATCCCCTTAGTTTCTCAGTTATTACTAACATATGTAGAAATTAATAATTGTTTTGGAAGGATTTTCTAAGTGGTTTGGTTTTTCCCTTTTAGAATTGCTTTTCTGGCACCCCTGTATTATTTTACTAATATATCTGTCAATTAGAACAAGTCTATCATCACTTTCTTCTACAGTATCCTCTAAATCTTGTACTGTGGGTTTCATGCTAGATTATATCTGCCATATATTCAGTTTTTCCAATTGATACCTTTAGACATATTGGAGCAATTTCTTAAATCCCTAAAAATAATATTGCTATTAAATACTAATAGATCTGGAAGGCATGAACATGAAAAACATGGGGCAGATGTAATCTATAGTACACAGAGTGTTGTGATGAATATATGTACAGTTATCAGTGAACTACTTCAGGAAGGCAAAACTTATAATTTATGGCTATGAGGTGTGCCTAGTGCCAAATCGTTCTCCATTTCACCACGCAACATCAGACAATATTATTTTAGAAGTGAAAATAATCTTGATGAAAGAAATGGTGAAACTGAAAAGGAAATTTCATGCTACATGACCTATATTGAAAATATTCTTAGTAAAAATAAAGATCGAGAAACCCCACAATTCACATTAACCCTGCTAAATACTTAATATTTAATCCGGTTTTCTTCACCCTATATTTTTCCCCTAAGGATATTATTCCAGAAAATCTATATATTTTTTTCACAGTAAACCCATGAAGAATGTTGTTATGCTAAGGGAGAAAGAAAGAGTGAGAAAGTGACCGATTAAAGGTCATCCAATGATTGAAGCATTGCTTACCACACTGGATTTTTGCTTTATTTCTGACTTGTCATTCTCTAATTGTTTGCCCCTTTGAACTATTTTCTTGGAACAAACCATCAAGTTCCACTTTTGTATTCACAGCAAATGATTTTCCACAAGCTTCAGCAGTAGTAATCTTACTCAATAAGATTTAATAGCCCATCAACCAGGCTAGTCAAGCATCATTCTGATTGTGTGTGCATGTGTATGGGGGAAATTCACTCTTCTGCTTTGTTTACAGTGTGGGTGGGTCCAGAACTAGATGGGAAATTTGGCAGCTGCTTCATAATTTCCTAGCTGTAAGTTATTACCAGGTTGCCATGCCCACAAGAAGGAAAACTGCTTAAACAAGGACACCCCTTTCTGTTCCAGGAAAACAACTGTGATGACCGAACATAAAAGTGGGATGTTACAATATTTTTTTCTAAAGGTAGCTATCCTGGTTTTATAGCAAACTAGACAACTTGTGCCCATTGGTCATCATTTCAGAAAAAAAATACTTACCTAAACAGAGATTGCAAGATTGGCTAGAAAACTCAGAGCATTAAAAATGAAGATTGTGTGAGTGAGCAGCAGCCCAGCAGAAGCCATTAGTCTAGAGCAACCACAACTTCCCCAAATTTCTCACTTATAACTGTCCAGGTCATCAAATATGCTCTTTATGACATTTAGACTAAAACAATGGTAATGCATGGGCACAGACTGAAAAAGTTTGTCTACCTCCAGTTTAGAGTAAAATTTAGCATAACAATAAGTATGAAACTTGGTATGAAACCTTAATTTACTCCTTTCTCCCTGGATTATTTTATGCAAACAACAACAACAACCCCAACTTACACAAAAGTGCTGTTTGGTGTGGGAGAAAAGCTCCGATTGACATATTGTACGTGCATGATGCAGGCCTTGGTAAATTCATGATAGATTACTATAATGTACTATACATAGGACTACTTTTGGAGATGGCACAAAAGCTGGAATTGGTTCCGAACCCAGCTGTTTCATTGATCAGCAATGTACCTCAACCTGATAATGTACCTTGTCAGTGTGCCATAAGATAAAAAAAACTTGAAAACCTCTGCCTTATATGCTATTGTGCCCAATGTGAAGAGGTTGATATTAGCATGAAAAACATTGAGCAGCATAAGACCCAATAACCTTACCCCAAAGCACCTAACCCTTGTTTTAACATCAACTGAGAGGACTTCTCATGGGACCCACTAATAAATCTGACTCACAGTCCAGTTGCCATGGTCTAAAATGGCAGATTTAAAAAGAAATTAATTAATTGCTATCCTTCAAGTGTGTGGGTGTAATTCTTTTTAAAAACATTTTAATGTTTCTTTGAGTTAGTTAGTTTGTTTGTTTAATTTGTCTGTTAGATAAAGGCAATACAGTAGAATACCAAAGAGAAGGCAAGTAAATATTCTAAATGTTCTATTTACTAGAACAAGGACTTTTTTTTAGAACTTTAAAGACAGATACAGCACTTGCAATGGTAGTGAATATCTGTAGTTTGGGTATAGGATGAGGGTGAAGGTTTGTTCTCCGAACATTTTGTTACCAGGCTAGGTAACATCTTCAGCACTGTGGGACAAACATCACATCAATTAAAAACCAGGATCCGCAAACACGGGCTGGCAGTGAAATGCCATGATCCCAAATCCTTAATCTCTTCCACAATGATATCAAACAGCACCAGTTTGATCATTGGCTATGCTGCCACACTCATGAGTTGATCAAAGCCTGGCACTCTACAAGCAATTCTAATAACAGACACATTGACCTACAACCAGCCTACAAACCCCTCAGAACCCAAATCCACTGCACATCCAACCAGAGACAGCACCGACCCTCAACCAAAACATGCAACTTTGCAGGCCGAAAAATAGGCCTGTTTCATCACTTCCTGTATTTCCAGAAGTGATGAAACAGGCCTATTTTTCAGCCTGCAAAGGCTACAGAGGCTTCCCTCAAGCCTCTGGCAGGCCAAAAAAGACCTTAAATGGGCTGAAAATCAGACAGGAGGCGCACACATTGCAGTGAAGTAATGACCCTGACCTGATGTAACTTCCCTATCACAAGACCCATCACAAGACTCTCACTTGATACAACCATACTTGAAGCCCTTATAAACAGAAGAACATTGACACTAACATCTCCTAAACTGCTGAAGATGCTACCTAGCCTTGGAGAATGAACCTTCACCCTCACAAATGCAGCATTACAAATTGTAAGGGAGAGATAAGAGAGAAAAAGAAACATGTGGCCTTTTATTCCTTTTTACTCTGAAATTTATCTCCTTCTCTGATATCCCTGAGCCCAAATCACCCTATCCTGAAGAAGCTGGGACCTGGGTGTATACTTCTTACAATGTGGAAACACATTGCTATGTATTATTGCAAACACGGGAAATTGCGGTTAGACCCAATAATGTCAAAATATGCATTATGTCACTGGATATTTGTGCTGTTTTGGCATAAGGGGTAGAGTTTGTGTTCCGAACTAGCAGGCTCCTAATCCTGCACTTCTGATTGGTCCGTGAACAGTGGATCGTGATTGGTCGTTTAGAGCTGATCTGATTGGCTGGTAAATGGGCTGCTGTGATTGGTCGCCCCAAGCGCGGCAAGCTCAAATCTCTGTCATTGGATGCTTTAGCAGCAGCCAGCTCTATAAAAGGAGCTGCTGCTGCTAGGCTTTTCACCTCCGATCTGAAGTCACTATTAAAGAGTTGAAGTTACTATCCGAGGTCTCGTCTCCGTTATTGCGCCCATCTTCCCAGACTTAACACTGGCGACGAAGGTGGGATGCGGAGACAATAGAGCTGACTGAGCACTTGCAGATTATTCAGAGCACATGGCTGAAGATGTGCAGAGAACGGCAGAATGGCCAGCAGCGCTATACCACCCGCTCCATTTGACCCAGCTAGCGAAGACTGGGACTCATATATGGACAGGTTCCAAATGGTCCTGGAATCTAACAATTTGAAGGATGCCACATCGAGCAAAAAAAGGGCGGTTTTCCTAACGCATTGCGGACCCACCGTTTTTACAATGGCAAAGGCGCTTGCCAAACCAGCTGAAGTCAAAACAATGGACTGGGATACCCTGGCTCCCATCCTGCGCGCCCATTACGCCCCAGCAGTTCCAACCCTCATCAGAAGACACGAATTCTACCAGAGGGACCAACTCTGAAGGTGAGAACATCGGGGACTTTGTAGCTGACCTACGGAATTTGGGCGGATTATGTGGCTTTGTAAACCTAGAAGAAGCCATGAAAGATGGAATTGTCCTTGGTCTAAGGGACCTCACCGTTCAAAGCAAAATTATGGCAAAGGGAGACATTACCCTCGCAGATACCATAGCCGATGCCACTGCAGCAGAAGCCACTCACAAATCAGCAGCACGAATGCGCCGAGCAAATGGGGCCAGCCGTCAACCACTCAGTGACCCAGCCACCACCTCAGAGAAATATACATCATCCACCCACCACGAGGACATCGATTCTGCATCAGATAGTGAGGAGGAGGAAGTCAACAGACTCAGGTCAGAGCGCGAACAGCGAGACCAGCGGGGTCGTAAATCCAATTTCCAATGCGCAGGATGCGGGGGAAACCACCCATGATCAGAATGCAAGTTCCTAGATGCCATCTGTCTTTCCTGTGAGAAAGGGGGGCACATTGCTAAAGTGTGCCGGAACAAAAGAGGATCCAGCCCCAAGAGAAAAGAGACGAACTTCCGACAAGCAGCAGGCACCCCATCAACAAATCGGGACCACCCAAACAACCAGTGGAGTCAGTACAACAGGAACCAGATGTTCACTGGTGCAACCAGATGGGAAGAGGCACATCAGACCATCACTATTGGCCATGCTTCATCCTTAGATGCAAAAAAATCCAGGTAAAGGTCACCATTTAAAATCGTCCATGCATCATGGAAGTGGACTCCGGGTCTTCCTTATCCATGGTCTCCTGGAAAACCCTCAAGCAGCTGATTCTTGACATCCGCCGCCAAGACCTCAGCACCCAGAGGCTCAAATTAAAAGACTACCAGGGCAATCGAATCCAGGTTGCTGGGTCCAGTCACGTCCAGGCCTCCAGTGTTCAGAAATCCTTTATCCCTTGGCTTTAAATTTCAAATTGAATTACCTTCAGTGCCCAAGTAGATTTTCCAGATCTCCATCTTCTGTTTCTATGGGGAGGGAGAGTGAAGAAAAGAAAAAAAACTTTCCCTTAACAGCTTTCTTTGTGGCTTTCCAACTTCTTTGGGAAACAATGTATCCTTCAAAGAACTCAAGCAATTCAGTTTCCAGGGTAAAAAGTTTCTTATTGTCCCAGTTCAGCCAGCACTTTCACTTCTCCTACTTCCTCCAGCGCAAATCTTACCCAGCTGCAGGCTTCTTTGTAGCGGCCATTACTGACTGCCGCTCCACCACCTTGGGAAAAAGGGTTTTTTCCGGCTGGGGAGGGGGTCTGCGACACCCCCCAACCCTTGTCCGGATCCCCTCTCTCTTCAGCTGCCTCTACAGGGCAGCCATATCCCCCAGACCCATTTGGATTGGGGGCACCTTGGGGGCGAACGCAGCAGGAATCGCGAAGAGTCACGAATTCCTGCTGCCGCCGAAGCCACGCGAAACCAGAAGCCCCAAGATGGGGCAATCTTGAGATTCTTCTTTACTCCTTATTTTTTAAGTCAATTTTTTTATTTATATGTAAGTATTTTGAATACAGTGTATTGTCCGGCCATTTCATTTTACAAAAGAGAGAGAGAGAAAAAAAAATAACAGATATACTGATAATAGTAGTGATAATACACATAATCATTATAACCATATTTATAATTATATTAGCTTATTTATCATCCTATTAATTATACGACCATACCTATAATTATAGACAACATTCATATTTTACTTACACATAAAAATTGTCTTTCTTCATCTAATTTCTACCTCTTATCTCTAACCATTGATAAAACCTATTCCATGCTGAATAATACTCTTTATCTCCATATATTGATGGTAACAAGAATTGTATTGGAAACAATGAGAACACCCCACTAGATGAAAATATAATTCAGAAAATAGTGGATTGTGTAGAGATAGATAGATTGACATTGAAAATAAAAGATAAAGGAGATACAAAGTACTATTCCTTACTCCTTCTTGTCTTTCTGGGCTAAGTGCATGTTTTCCAAACACCTGCTGCCTACCTTTCCCAGAACTGTGCCCCGACTCCTGTATAGGTAATGCTAGAAGAGAAATTATTTGCAAAGAACTGGTGATACCTTTTTACTGGCAGACTACAAATAATTTCCATTTTGTTTCTCTTTGGACTAAGAAGGATTACAGCTATCTCTTGATGAAACTCTTCCACATAACTCAGTATGCATTGTTTGGTATTTTTATGGTTCCAATTAAAGAAATTTTTTTTTCTTAAAAGTGCCCTGTTATTTTAACTAAGCTCATAGAACCTACTCGAAGGATATATCTAATCACTGCATCTATTTGAGGCATTCTAGCATCAGCGCTGCAAGCATAGGTTTGAGTGTGGATGCCCAAAGCAATTACATGATATAACAAGCCAGGCCCAATTACATGATATAACAAGCCAGGCCAGTGCTATTGATCCTTATGGAATGAAATTGTGATGTGATAATGACAAAATGCATACATAACATTTTATTAAATGATCAGACTGAAAGTTCTAGAGACTCCACAAATTCATTTTGTAAAGTATCCACTGAATTCAGCAAGGTTGAGACTTAAGCCTGGAGGCAGAACTGATTGCCAAAGTTGAGCTTAATTAAAAAATCAAGATGTCTGAAAATTAGATACTTCTTTGCATAAATTTAAAAGATTATGTAAGGAAAGTTGTATTTTGAGTCAAGTGACTTTTCCAGTCGTTTCCCCCCATCCCCAAGATCTGCAAAAAAAAAAATCTTCTGCTAATCCATTACTTTCCTTTGGGTTGGGCTATCATACTTCTGATTAATATTGAAGTATTCATTAGCTTATAAATGGTATTCTTTGTATTATCTCATCAAAAGACATCCTTGATTGTTTTCCTGTTTCCCCTCACTCTAACTTGATGAGTTTTAATAAAAAGGAAGAATGAGCTACAATAACCAATAGCAATACTTTGTTTTTATTACATTTAATTAATACTCCCATGATATTATTGCTTTTAAACCACACTTATGCTGTCTTCAGCCCAGCCTGAAAAGCTGGATCTTCCTCTTGCTTTCTCCAAGAGGAAAGAAGACTTGTGATCAAGTGGGCCAGGCAACCTACCGTAATTTCAAAAGCTCTTTGTTCACATTGACTGGATTCACAAATTGCTCTAAGCAGCTAGCCCTATTAAGGTACTATTACTTGAGAATGCTGAACCACTGAGTATTCTAGGGAGACCATTTCCATCCCTCTCCAATATTAATTCTACCATCTTGACTCTTGTGAGTACTGTGCAGTCATTCTTCAGGAGAAAGGTCCAAATAACAATAGTATTCTAAAGACAGTAGAATAGAAGAGAAAGAACTGGAGAAGATACCAAAATACAAAGACCTACAAATAGAAATAGAACAACTTGGCAAAAGAAGGTAAAGATGTAATCTGCAATAGTTATTGGTCCTATCTTTGCAATCCCAAAATAATTGGGACACCACTTCAATAAAAACAAATTCACCCTCAGTCAATTGTAAAAGGTAGCTTTATTTGGAACAGCTTTCATGCTGCAATGACACCTCTAAAACCATCAAGCATCCACATTTGCCTATGTCCCAAGTCCTTAGGAAGGACTTGATAAGTAGATAAAAATGCCAAATTCAGTCTGATTGTGCGATGGACCATAATAATGTGATTGTGCACACCATCTTGAATTTTTGATCTTCCTGTAGATGCCCCTTTCCTCAATATTCATAGTCACTAAAAGTTAGTAATTTTTTAGGATTTGTATATTTCTAAAAATAACTCCATAAAAGGTTACATTGAACAATCTTTTTTTATTAAACCTCTCTTCCCCAGGTTAAATACATTAGTGAGTCTGAAATATAAGTTATATTTTCACAGGCATATCAGCAAGAATAGTTACATTAAAAAAACACATTTGGAAAACTCATTAGAAGATTGCATTAGGGAGATTTACACAACAAAGAATTACATCAGGGAAATTTGCATTAAAAGGAAATTTCCTGGGGAGTCGGTATTAATAACTATATTCATTAGGAGAAGTTGCACACCAAAGCTTCATATTAGGGAAATTTGTGAACACTTAAAAATAAATATTTTAGCATTCAATATATTTTATTAAAATTACATACTATATTTGGCCTATGAAAGTTTTTGTACTGTGTTTAATTTTTGCAGTTATTTTAATGAATTTATAAACATTCCTAAATTTTTTTTTTAATTTAGTACAGGATTTAGTACATTCTCCTGATAGCTATTACTTATCTGTATGCAAAACTTTCCATTTCAGGAACAGAACATCCAGAGAACTTCAGAATGTTCCATTTGGTCTCCTCATCATATCAGTCTGACTGTTTCAGGAATGAGCCTGCAGTTTTCTAGAAGTGAGTCCTCCAAACTCATCAAGTTCATCAAGTTCTGGACAGATTGGGGATGGATTCTGTCTGGAATACCACCAAACCATCTTTACTTCAGAGGATAAATTCTGGAGAACAAGTGGATCACTTCAGTTCCAGATTAGCATGGGCCAGAAAAGAAACATTCCATTATGTTATCTGGAATATTCTGCTGAAGAATGATAGGTTTCGTTCATACTATATATTATTCTATTACATCTTCCATTAATCTATTTTATGTGAAAAAAAATCTGTTCATTACTCATGTTTGCACAGTACATTGATTTTCAGTGTAGAAGAAATTGTTCTAATCAGATTGTGGATCAGGTTACATTTATCCTTTAGATTTCATAATGAATTTCAAAATGCAGTTCTTGGTTCCAAAAATAAAAAGACTACAAATAAACATAGTATTTATTTATTTGCTACATTCATCCCAAAGAAGTCCAGAGTAGTATAGAAAATAAACTACAATCCAAAATAATTTAATGAAAGCCATGAACAATAGACTCATGATGACTGAAATAGTAATAATACATTTGCAATAAATAAGCAAATAGTTCTATAAACAATAAAAGAAAACTCCTGTAAAATAAAACAAGATGGTGTGAGAGGCAACAATACTTTCCTTGGGAACAAAAAAATCCATATTTATGTTTTTTATTTATTTGTCATAAGTGTTTCTTCTCATGTTTATGAATATGCCAGTCCTACAAACCTCTAGAGCAGGGGTCCCCAAACTTGGCAACTTTAAGACTTGTGGACTTCAAGCTGGCTGGAGAATTCTGGGAGTTGAAGTCCACAAGTCTTAAAGTTGCCAAGTTTGGAGACCTCTGCTCTCGAACGAAAACTGAAGTCACTGAAGGGACCCAAACAGCACCCCCCCCCAATTGATCTTAGCACATGAATTATATAATAAAGGGGAAAGATGTCTATCATTAAGGTTCAAAAGAAGCAAAGTGGTTCAATCTTGACAATACCTGCTTAGAGCACACTGCAATAATCTAATTCTGAGGTGATTAGGAAGATAGACTCAGTCAAGCTTAAAGGACCTAATGGTAAAGACTGCAACAACAACACTATTAAAGCCAACCTCTTTAACACATTCTTTGGCTCAGTATTTGTAAACAGCAATGGATCATGCCCAGTATTTTCAAGTCAAATCACAGACAACTACAATGATCTAATACATATAAATTTTACAGAAGACAATGTTGAAAAAGCACTATGCAATCTAAAACCATCTCTATCTATTGGACCAGACGGAATATGTGCCTACTTCTTAAAAAAAGCTACCCACTGCCAAAGCCGAACCTCTAAGCATAATCTTTAAAAAATCTTTCAGGACCAGCTCCTTGCCAGAACTATGGTGACAAGCCACTGTCATCCCCATCTTCAAAAAGGGAGACCCCAGCCTAGTTGAAAATTACAGACCAATCTCTTTATGCTGTGTCACCTGTAAAGTCATGGAATCAAATATTAACCAATCCATCATCCTCCACTTAGAAACAAACAACCTACTCTCTAATAAACAATTTGGTTTTAGGAAAAAACTATCCTGTAATCTGCAACTCTTACACTGCAAAATCATATGGACTACACAACTCGATCAGGGAAAAGCAATAGATGCAATCTACATAGACTTCTGTAAAGCCTTTGATTCAGTGTAGATGACAAACTACTCCTAAAACTAAAATCTTATGGTGTCCAGAGATACCTGCATGACTAGATAGAACCATTCCTGTCAAACAGACAAGAAATGGTCAAAATTGGGAGTGTCCAATCAAATTCTGTACCTGTCAACAGTGGTCTCCCCCAAGGCAGTGTTCTAGGACCAACTCTTTTCATACTCTACATAAATGACCACTGTGATCATATCAAGAGCAACTGCGTTCTCTTCGCTGATGATGTAAAGCTATTCAACACCACAGACAATACTGCCACCCTTCTAAAAGACCTTGACTATGTATCAGAATGGTCAAACAAATGGCAACTTCAAATCTCATCAAATGTCCTACATATTGGCAAAACAAAATCAGAAAATAAAATACAAGCTGAAAAGTAAATCCCTTGTTGATGATCCAAACTCTGTCAAGGATCTTGGAGTACTCATCTCAAATGACCTAGGTGCTAGAGCCCACTGTAACTAAATAGCCAAAAAGGCGTTAAGAATTGTTAACCTAATCTTACGTAGCTTTTTCTCTGGTAATACCACACTACTAACTAGAGCATACAAAACATTTGCTAGACCAATACTCGAATACAGTTCATCAGTCTGGAACCCACATTACATATCTGATAGTAACACAGTTGAGAAAGTCCAGAAATATTTCACAAGAAGAGTTCTCCACTCCTTTACTCATTGCAGAATACCTTATGCCACCAGACTCGAAATTCTAGACCTAGAAAACCTAGAACTATGCCGCCTACAGTCTGATCTAAGTATAGTATGTAAAATCATACATTGCAATGTCCTACCTATCAATGAATACTTCAGCTTCAACCATAACAATACAAGAGCAAACAATAGATACACACTCAAGGTTAATTGCACCAAACTCGATTGCAGGAAATACGACTTCAGCAACAGAGTGGTCAATGTCTGGAATACTCTACCTGACTCTGTAGTTTCTTCCCCAAACTCCAAAAACTTTAATCTTAGACTGTCTACTATTGACCTCACCCCTTTCCTAAGAGGTCTGTAGGGGGCGTGCATAAGCGCACCAACGTGCCTACGGTCCCTGTCCTATTGTTTCTTTTATTTTTCTTCTATGTACCCATTTCATGTATTCATAACTATGTATATACTTATACCTATTATCTTGTAAGCAATTGACAAATCAAATAAATAAATAAATAAATAAATAACCCAAGAAGCTGGAGGTATAGAAAAGCAAAGGAAAAGAACAGAACATATTTTGATCCTGTAATACAAGACTGAAGTTAAGAACATTCTTCCAGGGGTACTCTAGTAGTACCCCTACTAGTTAAGATTGTAGTTAAGATTGAAATCACTGTAGCATTAATGTAAAATATATTAGAATAGAAACCAATACCTTAAGAGAAAGTATGTGACATATTTATTTTGTAAGAGTATGTGTACAAATATGTATTTACATGATATTCAAATATATCATATATATTTTAGTTGCCATATCTTTTTTTAAAATGGGAATTAATGAAGAAATCACGTGGAACATAATCAAGAAACAATACCGTAAGGATGAAGCTGATCTGAACTCAGAGTAGATTGATCATTCTTTCCCTTAGTTTTATCAGTTCACTGTGAAAAGAATATTTTCTTTCCCAGAGCCAGCCACTTTGGATGTATCCTGTTTTCCTTTTGCTGGTTCATCACCTACTCATGGAACTTAACTGTAAATGTTATGTTTTCAGCAGTGGACATAAAATTGGTTTCTCAGAACTGAGTAAATATCTTCAGTTTTAAAAAGGACATTCATATATTATGCACTGCAAAAGCTACGCTTTTGGGAATTAAAGAATTTGATTTGAAAAGGAAAATAACAAAAGTCAAAGATAAAGCTAATTATTGAAATCTATTGACTTTAGCATAATTTGAACACACACACACACACACACAGGGAGAGAGATAGAGAAAGAAAGTAATTTATAAGTATGTTAAAGTAAAACATGCTATTATTATGAATATTTGGGATCTTTATGTTGACAGCCAGAATACTGAATATCCAAATAGAAGAAACAGTATTGATTTTTCAGAAGCCAAAATATTACCACTGAATCATGAAAGACAGTGAAGTCCGAGAACAAATTGCAGTTTGTAAAACCCCCAAAAATAATAATTTGAAAAGTGGAAGAATATCCCAAAAGTTTCCAGTGAAGTGTGTTGACCATATTTCATTGGCATCATATGTTTTTTTTTTTTTGGGGGGGGGGAGGAGGAATATGGGAAAAAGGAAAAATAAATATTATAGAAGAAGACCTGGCTCCTACTTGATGTAAGGCATGTTCTATGTTGCAGAATGCTGGAGGTAGAAAGGTCAAAGACAAAATCTAGAAAAAATAGAAACTATAAAGATCTTCAAAAAGAAATTGAGCAAATGTGGGGAGGGGGGGAAGTAATATGATGCCAATGATGCTTGATTCACTTGGTGCCATACAAAAATGTAGTAAAATATTCAGACAATAGGAATGGACAACATATCAATTTGTCAATTACCAAAACTTTGCATTACTTGGAAGAGCACATATATTGCAAGGATATATTTAAGTGTCATAGATCCTTGGGAAGGATCTGATATTTAAAAGGACCAGATCCAGTCAGAATTATCTGTAATAACAAAACATAGTGTTAGATTTTTAAGCTTTATGTGTGTCCCATGACACTGAAATCTCAGGTACTTTTTTTAAATTCTAAAGTTAGAAATCAAGGCAATGTTTTCCTTCCCCCATTCTAGAATGTAATTGATTTAAAAAATAATAGACAGGTATTCCTCTCTTACCAACTGAGACGAGCAACTCACTAAGTGCACTAAGTGACACGGTCCTAAAGTGAACATCCCATGACCACACTGGTTTAACACCAGTTTGGATTTCAGTTAAGCAAATCACTTGTAGTCATTAAAAGCAATGTTACATGACTGCAAGTTGCGACTTTCAGCTTTGCTCGTTGGGAGCTAGCTGTGGCAATCATGCACTATGGGATGCTGCAACTATTGTAAGTGTATGCTGTTTGCCAAGCTCTCAAATCCCAATAATTGGAATTTGTGGAACTTGTGACTGTGGGAACTCTACAACAGTTATAACTTTGAGGACCTATCATAAATGTCCTTTTGCAGGCCAGTCATGAACAAGTGGTCTGTCTGTACACAAAGGCTACCGATTCTCAACCGTATCCACCAATCTATTGACTGATAGCACTATTCCTTCCAGTGGAGATAGTGTATTTACATGAGTACAAAGAAATGTCTGTTTCAACTCCTTCCCTCAAAATGACACTATAGAGCACTGCACACCAGAACAACTAGACACAAGAACGTTTTTCCCTGAACACCATCATTCTGCTAAACAAATAATTCCCTCAACACTGTTCAACTATTTACAAAGTCTGCACTACTATTACTATTAATCTTTTAATCACTCCTTGTCACCCATCCCCTCCCACTTGTGACTGTATGACTGTAACTTTGTTGCTTGTATCCTTAACAATTTATATTGACTATTTCCTAGTATGATTTGATTGCTTAATTTTACCCTATGACTATCATTAAGTATTGTACCTTATGATTCTTGATTTGTGACGAATATATCTTTTCCTTTATGTATACTGAGAGCATTTGCACCAAGACAAATTCCTTGTATGTCCAAGCACTCTTGACCAATAAAAGAATTCTAATTTTAATTTTAAAATACACTTTTGGACCTTTTTCCTCCATTAAAAGACCCCTTAAAGATATATGCATGTATTGGAAAGCAGTATTTTTTATGTATTGGAAATATGACTTAGCAAAAATGACTTAGCACTATCAGATGAATAATTGGCTTTCTGAATGATGGTTTTATATGTTCACTTAGGAATAGGGATTAAAAGAGTTCTGTGACAGAATCTGCTAGGAGTGAACTTGGGAATCAATAGGTTCAGGGTAAGATGAATGGTAATATGGTTAAAACCAGGGTTGTATTTCACCTTCTAGGGAGGTCAGGGGCACAGGAATCGCATTTATTTGCTAATGCAGTTAGAATTCTATTCTAATGCTGTTTCTTTTCTCTTTAATTTACAACACTGCTGGACATTTTGTGGATTGCATCTTCCTTAATGACTATATGACCACCCAACTTGATGATGAGTGATTTGAGTAATTTGTATAAATTATTAGGCTAGCCGAATGCTACAGCTTTGGCATGATGCCCAAATGTTACCAACAATGAGTAACTTTCTCTGAATGCTCTGCAATAGTATACATTACTAGGTAGAAATCCTACCAGTAGGATACTTGCTTTGTATTGACCAACTCATAATTTTATGAGTTGAATTTTCCATTATAAGATGGGTGCTAAGGTGAAGAAGGTATTCTCACTTATAATTGATTACAACAGAAAAGCTACTGTCAGCTACAACAGAAAAAACATAAAACCAGCACAATATAAAAAATAAAGGAAGAAAGAAACCACAAATAACTAGGATGGCGTTAAGTAGAAACTTAAGAGAATGTCTTCTGAAATAATTCAGTGTTTAACATTTTTCTGAAAAGTCAGCAAAAGGGTGAAGGTGGCCAGCCTGATATCTGCCAGGAGTTCATTTCAAAACATACAAAATATGCTTTCTAGCTTCACAATGCTAAACCTCTAAAAATGTGGGATTATAAGTACAGTAGTTTCTCCCTGGATGTTTTGAGAAGTTGAACCAACAGTGATTGATACAGACAGCCCTGTAGATAACGAGAAACTGAGCCATAAAACCAGCCTCTTAAATTGGACCTGGGAACCAAGTGGTAGCCAATTCAGGGCTTATATATTCATTTGTTTGTTTGTTTCTTTGTTCTAATTTCTATAATCACCCAACTCAACAAATAAGCAGTTTATAATTCTAAAATTATAAAACAATTAAAACATTTAAAAAACATTTAAAAATGATAAAAACATCCTCAAAATAAGTAAATACAAGCAGCAACCATGAGGTTTAATCAACTAATAGGAAATCCAAGTAATGGAGCTCCAAGCCCACGGACCCAGACAAGTTTTTAAAGCTTTCCAAAAGGCCAACAGGGTTGGGGCCATTCTGATCTCCAAGGGGAGAATATTATATAAGGAAGGGGCCAACAGCAAAAAAACAAACAAAACAAAACCTATTTTCTAATTCCTCCAGTTGCTAGTCTTTGGCTGATGGGATATGCAGATTATAATTAAAGGAAAAAGAAACATGCAAACTACTAATATATAGTAGAAAGGAGCAAAATATTTTAACATTGGATATACTGAAGGATACCTTTAAACAATGGACTCAGAATTTTGACATGGCCTGCATTTCCAGATAGACTATGTTTAAAAGATGCTGTAGAGGTGGAACAAGTTTAAGTGGACAAGACTGAGATTAATCTAAAAGTTCATTTAATATTTTATATTTGTAAGTAAGCCATATATTATAGAAGTGTCCCAAATCTTGTATGCATTGTCTTTCAATGAAAGAAAAATACTGGTAACATTGTCCTTAGCTGATCTCACCACTCAAGAATGTGGGAAGCATCTAACAACATATGCATACAGGAAATGACACATGTACTCAACGGACCATTTTTCACAGTGTTGAACCCCCAAACCGTTATCTTTGCAACAGCTATTATCTTACAATTCATAAAAACAGGGAAGATGTGTATTGAATTGGGAAGGAATTGGTTTTTTCAGAACAGTTTAAATAACAATTATAAGGCTTCTTGCCTTATCATCCACTTACTCAGAGTTGGGTAATTGCTTGCTGTGATAAGAGAAAATGATTTGTGATAACTGCACTTTGATGTTACTTTCATTCAGGCACCAACTGATGTTTGCTATTCTCTTAGCTACATATTGTTTGCCTTAGTGAGAAATACATGTAATGTGATGTGCTTTAACTATTGAATGAGCTGAAAGCGGTTCAGGGTTTATTTACAATAAAAGGTATTTTCACATTAAAAAGCAATTCTGAGTTTTTCTTTCTTTGTTTTGGAGCCATAGGGATAGCTTGTTAATTACAACTAGAAAATCAAGAACCATTTTTAAATCAAATTAAACATTGCATTTGATTTGAGCCAAACTTTTAAAAAGTTCTAGAGTAGTAGTGGGAAATGAAATCCATTCTATTTATTCATGATATTCCATAGACATAATATTAAATTAAAGACTCATATGTGTTCAAAGTAAGTATCATCACTAGATAGTGCACTGACTATCTTATTGGGTGTATATGCTTTCGAGTCAGTATTGAATCCTAGCAATTGCCTGGATGAATCCCTGCAGTTTTCTTGGCAAGATTTCAGAAGCAGTTTTCCATTGGCTGCTTCCTAGGGTTGAGTGAAAGTTAACTGGCCCAAGGTCATCCAGCTGCCTTGGACCTAATTAGATTAGAATTCACAGTCTCCATGTTTCTAGTCTAGCCTGATTCTTTAACCATTTTTCCAAGCTGGCTGTCTTAGTTAATACAGTGTTTTATCATCTTGGCAACTTTAAGATATGTGATCTTCAACTCCCAGGATCAAAGTTC
Organism: Hydrophis major; assembly: GCA_033807585.1. NCBI lineage: Eukaryota > Metazoa > Chordata > Lepidosauria > Squamata > Elapidae > Hydrophis > Hydrophis major. Next base: position 387,222,099 of record CM066328.1, on the reverse strand, counting down.
ACACACTGTAAAGTTCCTAAGGTCAAGAAACACTGGTAGTTTATATCTCTGGTACTCTGTGCTGATTTCCAAATCTCTCCTTAACTTCCAAGTCTTTCTTTCCAACAAAGTTTGACAGAAGTTGTCAACAGCTGAGATTTAAACATTTTAGGCATACTTGTAAAGTCTATTATGTGTGAAATAATCATAGAGTGCAGCACTCACACTAAGATTAAATAAGGTTTGCAGATGAATGTGTGTGGGTATTTAATCATACATGCGGACTGTCCAGGACAATTGCAGGTTTGGCAAAGTCATCCCACCAGAAAAACCTGTTCTAGAAAATTCCAGGATATTTTTCACAGAAATCCCACATAGAAATAGGAGCAGGGCTGCTTCTAAATGCCAAGTTATGGAAGATCAAGGGAAAAACTTTCTCCCAATCTTTTTTCTTCACAAGAAGGACATGTACCTTATACTCCCTAGTTCAGGGGTCTCCAAACTTGGCAACTTTAAGACTTGTGAACTTCAACTCCCAGAATTCTCCAGCCAGCAAGTCTTAAAGTTGCCAAGTTTGGAAACCTCTGCTCTAGTTGGAGGAAAAGCTGCAGTAGGGTGCGAGATTTCTCTGACAACCTATAGGAAGATTGATCAAAGCTGCTCTGGTGATGCCTTAGCTATAGTTTGGTACCAATTTTCTTTCTCCTGCTTGGCCTCTTTCACTGGCAGAGCCTGTGAACAAAACAGGAATAGCAACATTGGCTGCTGCACTCTCAACTTCAATTGCTTTCCTTCACTGTTTCCGAACCAGTTGTTATGCTGGTAGGATCCCACCCCTGGATATAAACTTCTTTCTTTAAATTGAAGATTTCCTCCCTCTTCTGACAAGAACAGGCTTCTCTTTCTAGCTAGGCACTGAACTGATTGGGAAGTGCTTTGGAAGTGAAGGTCACCATAAATCCACTCTATATTCTAGAAAGGGAAGGAAGGAAGGAAGGAAGCAAGCAAGCAAGCAAGCAAAAGCAAGCAAGCAAGCAAGCTGGTAAAAAAGAGTGACAATTTTTGTAAAATGTAAAGGTTTGCATAAACCTATTACAACTTTTAGCCATATGGGATCAGATTGAAAACTATTAAGAGTTTATCACTTTATATCTGCAGTGGCTTATCAGATACTTCTGGAAACCAACATGTCCCAAAGAAGTTCACAAACTTGCCATATTTCTTAGCACCTGTGATTCAGAACATATTGCTTCTCTTAGCTTGGAAGTAATATTTAAGAATAATCATGACTGACTAGTAGCAATAGCATAATTTTACTCCAAAGCACAATACTGAATTTTTTTTTTTGCTTCTCATGTTATCTGGCCTATATGCATCTACATGTGCTTGCTCATAAATATAGAAATACACATCAAAGATTTCTATCCATTTCAATATATGATACTGTAGATGAAAAATGGCAATTGTTAAATATTTTAAGAAACATAACTAACCTTACTTTAAAAGCTTTTACTGTATCTTAGGAAAGCTAACAAAATGAATAATTTGTTTTACCAAGGACCTATCGGAAAATATTACTGAGCAGGATGCAAAATAGAAAGCAAAACATCAGACACAGTGCTATATACAATGCATTTATTCTGGAATGCTAAAGTATATCCTTTAAATTTACATTTACTCACTGCAGAATTCAACCTTGTTCACATGCTGTTCTTTCTGGAATGCTGACAAGGAGGATTTAATTAAGGAGTTTCAGATTTCTCTTTTACAGCTTTGCTCCACTTTAACAGAAGTAGACAATTTGTCAAATGTAGGAGGCAGCAGAGAGCAAGGAAGTAGGAAGCGTTACAGAGCAATTTCTGATTTCAATCAACAATCTTATCAAACATCAGGCAAAAGTGTTAATAACATTTGATGAATAGCTCATATCATAATGATGCATTTCTATTTAATGGAAAATAATTTCATCAACATAATATTGATCTTTTAAACAACTGACAGTTTTTCTTGAAGTTTGGGAAGACAATATGGGTTCTGAATTTGATAAATCTCATTCTCATTAGAATTCTTTGTAAATTCTTATTTCAACAATTGATAACAAAGATAATGGAAGGCAACTGTGAGATAATGGTTTCAGTATTGGCTTAGATATATTGAAATAAATCCCTCATTATTAAATTAACTGGATGACTTTGGGGCAGTCATTCTCTCAGTCTTGCACAGTTGTTGGCATAGCTAACAAATAGATAAAAGGATTAATAATAATGTTTTCCCCAGTACATTGTTTTTATTTATATGAGCATAGATATTTTAGGTGTAAATATCTAATGTGGATATTTAAAATGTTTTGATTTCTTCTGAAGATTACACATTTATAATTCCCTTTGGATTTTATTATTTTTTACTCTGGAATACATTTGAACTTTTTTAAAAAAAACAACAACAAATTTTAATTAGTTTTTACAAAACAATACACAAACAAGCAAGGCATTTTCTGAAAAAAACCAATAGAACATACAGAATAATTCCAAATTATAGTATATATTGTTACGTTATCTGTTCAACTTAGAACATAAGACATCTTTTCTGAAACTTGCTAGATCCTGAGTTAAAACTCTTCCTACAGACACAAATTCAAAAATCATATTCATTTTATATACCATTCCATATCTTATTACCATTTTCAATTTTCTATATAGCTTCTTCCCTCTTTTATCTTTCTTAGTTTTATTTTATTTATCTCATCTCAGTTCAATTTGTAATACTTATCATTCTTTGTCTGTTCTATTTCCAGCTATCCATTCATCTTTTCTCTTTAAACAAACTTCTCCTGTATACTGATTGAAGTATGACTCCTTTAACTCTTTCCCCTAGCTTAATAATACTTAATATAACACTTAACTTATATTGGGATTCTGTTTAGTACATTCTAAAATTACACACTGTGTTTTATGAAAAACAACAACAACAAAAAAACCATATAAGACCACTATCAATGCCATTAAAAAACTAATCATACATATTAATACTCATTTATATCTTAAGCATTTTATTCTAAATACAGATATAAAAACACAATCTTATGTACCTTACAGAATCCCTTTTTCAATTAAATTTACCCATTGTCTCTAAATGAATTTTGTTTCTTTAAATCTTGCTTCCCACTATTAAGGCTTCTCATCCCTTCCTTTCTTTCTTGCTTATTCTTCTCCTTGCCCTTTTTACCCCTTTGTCTCTCCTCCTCCCTTTTCTTCTTCTGTTTTCCCCCTTTCTGTTGTTTTCTAACCTTGTATCCACCTTTCACCTCATTTTTCTCTTTTTTGATTGTTTTTTCAAGCCTTAAAATCCCCTTTTTCTTTTCCTCTTTCTCCTCCTCCCCAAATAGAACCATTTGTTCATCAAAGATGGCTTCTTCTTCTTTGTCCCAATCTTCCTGGTGCTCAGTCAATTTTTCATAAGTACATACCGCCATTTCTAGAAATTGAAAGACTGCCCAAAGTATCTTTCCCATCTTGTTCTTCTTTTTTATATTTTTGATATTCAATTTTTAGTTCATCCACAAGCGATGCCATCATAAAGAGAAAATTTTTTTCCAGAACAACCACCCAAGTGTTTTTAATCAAAAATAATTCCCAAAAGTTCCAAAGTCACCAAACAATCCAAATAAACTATTTCTTTCAATACTTTTTTCTTTCTTCCATTTCTCTTTCTGGGGTTGCTGTTTGATCAAAAGGTTCCAATTAAGATATATCTTTTACAAGCCTTATTAATCTTCAATAGCTGTTTAAAATTCTAGGCAATCTCCTCCTTTTTCAAATTCTGCTCCAATTTTTTTTCCTCTCCCTTCCCACTTGCAGCAAAAAAATTTTCCTTTAAATGTTCAGAAATCCATACCTCCAATGTAGGTTTTCCGATTTCTCTTAAAGTTCTATTGCTGTCATGTTCAGAAGGAGAGTGAAAAGAAAAAAACCTTTTCCTTTAATTTCCATTCGCCGCTTGACACATTCTGGAAATGATGTTTCTTTAGTAAGTTTTAAATTCCAGGGTACTTTCACTGTTTCTTTGTCCCGGTCAGCAAAGATCACTTTCATTTCTTCACAGCTCCTCCTGCACTTTCTTTTTCCAGCTGAGCTCTTCTATGTGGTGGCCATTGCTGACCACTGCTCAGCTGCCTTTGGAAAAGGGGGTTTTGCTGGCTAGGGAAGAGAGGTGCGATATCTCTCGACCCTGCCAGACACCCCCCCCTTTGCCACCTTCTACGGAGGTGGCTTAGCCCCGAAGCCAAATGGCTCGGGGCACTCGGGCAGTGAACACAGGTAGGAACCGCGCACAGTCGCGGATTCCTGCCTGCTCTGAAGCGCTGCAGACCGGAAATCTCTGGAATACATTTGAACTTTTTTAATGTTAACTTTTAATTTATGTTCTTCCTGTTGCAAAAAATAACATTAGAAGAAAATGAAATAATATTAACAAGTTGTCAAATACACAGAATTTCTTCCCCCAAATACTAAATTATTAGGAATGGGAAAATATTCTTAAATATACGATACACTCCTTCCAAAGGTGCACATTCTTTAAATGAAGGAAATCATTTTACACTTTCTTTTTTGAATTTATAATATACTGATGTAATTAAGGGGAGACAAGTATAGCATTTTGAAAGAGCAGTGAGTTCTTGTCAGAACTGTCAGCTGGTAAAAATTATTTTAAAGGGCCTGCAGCATAGCATATTCACAAAGAGCAATGTCCTCTTGTGATCTATGGCAGGTTGTCCTTGGCCCAAAACTTATATATTTTAAAAGGGAGACCAGACCAAAACGCAGGTTGCATCACATTGGCATGATCCCAGAGAGAAATACTATTGACTCAATACATCACAAAGAGATTATGCTGAATTCTGGTGTATAGCCACACCATAGATGAATCAGGAACTCATTATCACATTCACCTTGCATGCTCACGATTTAAGGCTTGTCATGAACTTGCAGTGGTTCTTTTCAACAGCCCTATAAATTTTGAAAGCATCTGGCACTTGTTTAAAATTTTGTATATTTGTCAGCATCTCATGAGGTTGGTTTGTCTTCTTTTTGTTGGTTTGTTTTCTTTTAGGAGGTGAAAGTCACAAGCCGATGGCATGATAAGACTGTGTGGCTAATGGCAACAGAGTAAGGTATGCAAAGTTTTTCAATAAACAGTGGCAGCTGTTGTTAAGAGTTATCAGAATTTTTGGAAGAAATCAAGCAGCGCTTTTGAGTACATTCAAGATAAACTGTAAACTACATCAGGTGTGTAATACATAGAAATACAAAATTAAATATCTCAAGTATTTAAAGATATATAATCCATCCACTTTTCCTTTTACTAAAAAAACAGGAAGTATATGTATATTTTAGAATGAGACAAGTAAACTTTAGCAACTGAGCCATACTAATCCATACTTAAGGACCAATGTGGAACCTGAAATGTCCCATTATAGGCACAGTTAACTATGGAGAGAAGATTACTGGAATCTAAAAACATCTGGAATCTACAGACTCACTTAAAGTTTCAGAAGGGGGTTTGTAGAAAGGCAGGTTCCAGAAAGTATATACTGTATATTTAAGATAATATAATTATTTTATGAAGTCACCTTCTATCAAAAGCTAGAATATTCTTCCAAGGTATCTAGGGGAAAAATGGATGTGTGGAAATTGAAGACATATTTGACCTAACCACTTGAAAGAGTGGCTGTTAAATACAATTAAAATGCTTCTTTCAGCCAAGATGGCACCGATGACGGCTGCCTTGGTGAAATGCTATTGAATCTATCATCTGCACCTCTATAACTGTCTGGTTTGGTTCTGCAACCCAACAGGACAGACACAGACTTCAGAGGATAATTAGGACTGCAGAAAAAAAAAATTACTACCCACCTGCCTTCAATTGAGGACCTGTATACTGCACGAGTCAAAAAGAGGGCTGTGAAAATATTTACAGACCCCTCACATCCCCGACATTAACTGTTTCAACTCCTTCCCTCAAAATGACGCTAAAGACCACTGCACACCAGAACAACTGGACATAAGAACAGTTTTTCTCCGAAAGCCTCACTCTGCTAAACAAATAATTCCCTCAGCACTGTTCAACTATTACAAAGTCTGCACTACTATTACTATTAACCTTATCACCCATCCCCTCCCACTTGTGATTGTAGGACTGTAAATTTGTCGCTTGTATCCTTACGATTTATATTGACAGTTTCCTAGTATGATTTGATTGCTGATTGTACCCTATGACTATCATTAAGTGTTGTACATTATGATTCTTGATTCTTAATGAATGTATCTTTTCTTTCATGTATACTGAGAGTATTTACACCAAGACAAATTCCTTGTGTGTCCAATCATACTTGACCAATAAAGTATTCTATTCTATGCTTCATCAAGTTTTTGAAATTGTGCAAGGATATCATACCTTTCAAAAAGCACTCTTTTTTTTTGATAAACATACTAGATATATAACAAAATAATTAAAAGTTTCACATTTTTGTGCTTCATGCATTATGGAAAGGTCTTCAAATGTGTTGATCGCATCAAACTGTAAAAAGAGCTGAGAAAAATGGGAATCCTAGAACACCTCATTATCTACATGATAAACTTCAGCAGGTCAGCAGTCATACAGACAGATCATGGTGAAATAGAGTGGTTCCAATCTGGCAAAGGAGTGAGACAAGAGTGTATATTTCCCCTTATTTATCCAATATGTTTGATGAATATATGCTAAGGAAATGGGATTGGAAGAAGATGAACATAGTCTGATGATACTGCCCTGATAGCTGAAAATATAAAGGACCTGCAAGCCCTAGTAATAAAAGTCAAGTAGCACAATAAAAAGGGAGTAAAATTAAATATAAAAATTTCCAAACTAATAACAACAGGTTAAACAGGTCAGCCATAGAATTAACAATGAAGATAATGAAGTGGATGATAACTGCTGCCCTTTAGGATTAACCATCAACAGTAAAGGAACAAGCATTCAAGAAATATATTTCAAGGTAGCCCTTAGTAGAATAACCATGAAAGCCTTGAAAAAGATATTCAAGTGTTGTGGTGTTTTTATACCTATGAAGATCAGAATCGTGCAAGCGATGGAACTGAAAATTGGACTTTGGAGATGCAAGATAGGAAGAGTATTGGTGCTGTTGAACTTTGATATTGGAAAAGACTTCTGATAATACTATGGACAGCCAAGTAAGCAAAGTCGGGGTGGGGCGGAAAGGATTATTAAAGAAATCAATCCAGAATTCTCACTTGCTCAAACCAAGCTCAAAATCAGAGGTGGCATTCAGCAGGTTCTGACCAGTTCTTGAGAACCAGTAGTGGAAATTTTGAGTTGTTCGGAGAACCAGCAAATACCACCTCTGACTGGAGATTTTACAGTCTCCTTCCCCTGCCATTCCGACCAAGCCACGCCCACAGAACCGATAGTAAAAAAAATTGAATCCCACCATTGCTCTAATACTAAGAAAGGTGGAAGGAAAGAGAAGACGAGGTTGACCAGCAGGAAAGTGACCAGACCCTTGTACAGTAAACATGAGTGCACCACTGAAATTGCTGAAGGACCATATTATGGTTAGATCTTCATGAAGAAAGTTTGTGTGGTTGATAAGACTTGCCAACAGCTTGAGGGCACATATCAATCATTTTTTTTCTGATTTGACAAAGTTGTTAATAGGACAATAATGGGACACCTTTTGGACATTTTCTTTAGAGTTTAATCTGTTGGCCTCATAAATAAATCATCTATAAAGATGTATAAATAATTTTATTCATTAGTAGATTCAGGCATGACTGAATTTCTGCATGATTTCCCTTACTTCTTGTTTCAAAAAGTGCTACCTTTTCAATTTTAAAAAAGTTGCAAAATTTCGATGTCCTCTTATCAACATCTTACCTTTTTGAGCATGATAATGGAAAGACAGCCATTTTGTTATATACTGTATATTGCCAAACTTTAATCATCATTTCTGCTATAAATTTGGAGTGACAGAGAAACATTTAGATAAATTGAGATAGGTGAATGCGGAGATCCTCAGTCATCCAGGTCATAATTGTCTCAAAGGTGCTTTTTCAAAAGGCAACTGGGTTTTTCCTCAAGGAAAAAGCAATCAAATTTTGAAAAAGCACCTTTGAGATAGCTGGGTAGATTATTTCCAGTTATGGGAGACAGCAAACAAAACCCAATGAGAGCTAGCAAGTGCCACCTAAAACAAGCCAGATGTTCTTCTCACTGTTGCTTTCCATTGTGTTGGAGCCAAAGCTTCCAGAAGGTTCAATTACCATAGCTAATGGCTATGACTGGGGCATGCCAGGGATGTTGTAAAAAAAAAAAAAAGCTGGATGGTGACAGATTAGGGCCAATAAGTGCACAGAATATAGGGCTCTTTCAGAAAAGATTAACAAAAGGGCCTATCCACACTACTTTTTTATTGTGTTATCTAATCATTATTGAGCCAATTCAAAGTTTCCTCGCATTATGAAATATCACAATGATAGCTGCAGAACAGTACAAATTGCTAATGTGGATAATTGAAAATCATATTTCGAGACCATTCCTATAAAGATCAATAGTTGTTCTTAGGGCATTTTTACTCTATATCCAAATGTTCTTATTTATGAAATCAATAATATCAATTCAAAATAATGGAATTGCAATTATTATTATTGCTTAAAGTTATGTTTGTGATTTTTTTTGTATCTAAATGTATTAGTTTCTTTCAATATTATTTTATGAAGTCATTTAGAAAAAATATTTTAAATTTACCTACCAGAGCCTCAGAAATACTTCTTGGCTCTAATCTGAATATGTTAAACATTAAGGAAAATATGTTATGCAGAATCCTTCTTAGTAATTGTAAGAAAATACATTTAAAATATGCAAATAATATATTTTTTAAAATTAAAGTCACTTTGTTCCACAAACTGATTCCAATGTACTCAATCAAGAGGCAATCAAGAGGTAATTCTCTTCCAGGATTATACTGCTTCCTCATGTGTGTTAGCACAGTATTAGCACAGCATTAACACAAGCACACTATGAGACACATCCAGTATATGAGAAAATTCTCTCTAGGACACATAGATGTCTAATTTGGGGTTAGAACACATTTGATCTCTGAGTAAAATACTGGAAATCTTCCCTACCAGGAACAGAAACAGAACAATATTGATACATTTCCATAAATTAGGGAATTTTCCTCTTTTGTCACCTTAAATAGGGCAATTATATGGCAACTTTTGCAGGGTTTCTGGAGAGCTTTGGAGCCTTATGTGGATCTTGGTATCCAGGCTGCATACTTTATAGATCACCATTAGTGGTGCTTGTATGTAGCCTAATGCAAACTTTTCAGCTTTAATTTAGTCATAATTTTATGCATTTAAATCTTAGTTAATCCAGATCTTCAGATTAGAAATGATCTATCTCCCAGGGAAGCTACTAAATTGAATATGATGGACAAAAATGCATTCAGGGAGCTACCTAGCAAGTTTAGGATACAGACATTCTAAATATTAATTTCTGTTCTGAAATCATAATCTTAAAGAGATTTTCCTGGAAGTCAAATGAAGTAAATAGACTATGCTGAATAAATGTAGTTAAAATTCATATGTGAGGTAATACCTTACATTGATTTTCTATTTTCTTTTGATCTAAACATTTCATAGACATAAAACCATAATGAGATTTATTAGTGTTGATTTAACATATTATCTGAAATTAACCATTAAATTTTGTAAACCATGATTTATGGCTTAGGCACTTTATAATCCTACTTTTTGCTCAATAAATCCAGTCAATGTGACAATAACATTTTTTGAAAAATGTATTTGTCTTATTAAGAAGAAAGATCCAGAAATCTGTGCATCTTTTTAAGTAGCATGATCATAAGCTTTGTAAAATATATTTTCTTTTGAATAATTATATTTTAAATATTGGCAGAATAAAGTAAGAATTTTAGGACATAGAAAATGTAAATATTTGAGTTATTAGAGTTGGAGCTAGACAGGCATAATTTGAGAATCTCTGCTGAAATCAGCAATGATTAATGTAAGACTAATTGTTCTAAATACAGGGATTCACAGTATGATTAAATCTGAACTCAATGCCCTAAAATTTGCCCAACAAAGAATTTAGAAATGGAAACAGAACCTTTGGGGAGCACATCAGGGCCAATACCTTATTTTGTAAAAAGAATAAAGAGGAAACTTCCCATTTATCACAGCTCTGACTGCCTCCTAGTACCCTAGAACTAATAATTACACGAGAACAGCTTTTCTAATTTCCATCAGTGTTTCATTCACCCACATCTAAAAGCATGAAGAGCCAGAACTGCCTAACTTAACATTTCTGAAAATTGAAAGATGACTTTCAAGTTCACCCTCTCTCTCCTCCACCACATTCTCTCCCTCCCTCCATTCCCCCCTCACTCACACATGCTCCTTAATTTACACAAAGTTTTTAAAAAACAGGTTTTCTGTGAAATAATAATTTGATCTAGGAATGATATTCTTTCTGAGTATTAAGACATAGAAATTAAAAAAAACATTATATTTTTACATAGATATTATACATTATATTGTAAAACATTGCATGCTGTGGAGAAATATCCCTACAGAGGTACAGGCAGTCCTGAGATCTTCGCAACACCACAATGCTCCTGAGAGCAGTCTGACAGTGTTTTGAAACAGGATGTAATGCTCTGACAGGCATCAGACAGGCCTCATCTGCCAAAAGACACATGGTTGCTGATGAAAATGAAAAGTCCACCCTACAATTCTTGATCAACATACTCAGCATTCAACTAGATAGACATTTAAAATGAAAGTAAAGATGCTTTTATAAGATTCTTGCATTTGTGCTCACATATAAAAATGTTACACAACAGTAGGCTTTTGCCTTATTCCCAATACAATGTATCAGAAATAGCCAATTCAGAAATGACACTCTCCTCCCAAAAATTTCTCTGCCTCTTGGGGAGCAATCAGTTCCTATTATTTCTTTAAAGTGTTAGCCAAATTCTGTCTCTTATGAAGCATCTGAAAGCCTCAAGTGTAAATGATGTTTCTACGGGTACTGTCTTACTAAAACCAAAACATTTACAGAAAGCAACTTAAACGAGGTTGTTTTTCTTCTCACTTACCGCTGTCAAGACTCAGTAGTCCTGTGTAGGTTCAATAGAACAAAAGCCTCATATGTTCACTTCTCTAAATTTACCAGAAAGAAAAGAGTTTGCATGCTTGTCCTTTAAGTGTCTTGAAGCATGGTTTGCATAGCTGGATAGCAGCTTATCTCTGCTTTTCTGCTTTTGCTTCCATACATGGATCTGTTCCCAACAGTAACTCTAAGCTGTTGAAAAGAAGCTATCTGGCAGCTTTCAGCTTCATCCAACACATTAATGATTTAAAAAAAGAAGAAAAGGCTCCACGCTTTCTCTGGCCATTTATACACCCCTTTGGTCTATACCACAAAGCCACTTCTTTCTCTTTTCTTTTTCAAATAAGCTGGAAAGCAATATATTTCTTTTCATGGCTTGCTGAAAACAAATCCTTTGAGATTAGTTTATGCAACAATGAAAAATTGATGCTTGGTCTTACAGGGAACTTAAAATGGTTTTGGCCTCTTGTGTATCTCTCGGTTGTTTGGCTGCTTCTTTTCAAAATATTTTCACAGCAATCATCAAGACCCACTAAATATATGTGGAAAAGACAGATTTGTAACCACCACCACCCCTCTATAAAATTCCCAGCAGTTTATTTCTAAGAATACCTTTCTACTCTTTTAAGAGGTCAAGGGTTTGTTTGTGAAGTCATCTGGAAGGGTTTCAAGACAATATTCATCTGGTCTGTGAATGATGAAAGGTTATAAGAGTCACATTTTTGTCAAGAGGAAAAGAAGTACAACAGAGAAGTGTGGCAGCTCCTACATTTCCCAAGAAGACGCCTCCCAAATTAGTAACAAAATGGCTTATTAAATACTGGTGCTATTATTACAGGGCTTATATTATCATAGGCAAAACATGTGTTCAAAGTTCTACTTCTGGGTTCCCTAAACCTTCATACCAAAGTTATATATTATGATGCAAACATCAAAAAAGAAAAATGTAACACAATAAGGCAAAGGGACAACATGAAAAAAGGGAGTAGAATTCTGAGGTAATTGGAGCCAACTGCAATGTTCTACTTAACACATATATGAAGACAAAGACAGGAATCCGCATACATCAAAAGGGTTTTGCCAGCATTTTTCTGACTTAAAAAAACCTTGAAAGTTTATGATTATTACTTTTTAGTAAAAATGATTAAAGAGAAAAGATGCTACCGACCTCTTGATTTTTAGTAGCAAAGACTAAGGAGGCTGTCCTCCTACAGTGTTGTACTTGCTAATTAGTGAATCTAAATTATTTATTTCTCCCCTTAATTTTTTTTATAAATAAGACAAAGTGGCAAACGTATCTAATGCTTCTTCCTCCTCCTATTTCTCCCACAACAATCCTGTGAGATGAGTTGGACTGAGAGAAAGTAACTGGTCCAAAGTTACCTTGTTAGCTTTTCTGCCTAAGTTAGGATTCCAACTCACAGTAACTTGGTTTCTAGATTGATGTCTCAACCAAACTGGCTCTATATGTATCAAATTGTGTGTGTGTGTGTGTGTGTGTAAAATGTAAGTATATATACACACACGCATGCCCAATTTTCTTGGAAATGTAAGAATTGCTACAGTATTTAAGAGTGCACCCTGATCTCCTTATACCTCTTTCCCAGGTTAAGCACAGTGTCTATGGGAAAGGCCCCTAGTTCAGTAGAACAGCTAAAGCTAGATTCAATTCCTGATGCAGGATTGGAAATAATAATAATAATAATAATAATAATAATAATAATAATAATAATAATAATAATAATAATAATAATAATGGTTTCCTGAGGCTCCAGATACTTTCTGTTTGTGGATGCTGGAGTAGAGCAGGATTACCTCTAGAGACTCTAGAAAAAGTGCAGAGAAGAGCAACCAGGATGATTAGGGGACTGGAGACTAAAATATATGAAGAATGGTTACAGGAAATGGGCTTAGCTAGTCTAAAGAAGAGAAGGACCAGGGGAGACATGATAGCGGTCTTCCAATATTTGAGGGGCTGCCACAGAGAGGAAGGGGTCAACTATTTTCTAAAGCGCCTGTAGGCCAGACAAGGAATAATGGATGGAAACTGAACAAGGAGAGATTTAACCTGGAAATAAGGAGAAACTTTCTGACAGTGACAACAATCAACTAATGGAACAGCTTGCTCTCGGAAGTTGTGGGAGCGCCATCACTTGAGACCTTCAAGAAGAGATTGGACTGTCATTTGTCAGAAATGGTGTAGGGTCTTCCACGTGGGTGGGGGTTGTACTAGATGACCTATAAGGTCCCTTCCAACTCTTATTATCTGTTAATCTATTAATAACCTCTTGCTTTTAGTAATGAAACCATCTGGAAGTTGAGAAAGAATATATGTGTGTGTCAATGGTGGGGAGTTAAAAAAAAAGCTGCTAAGGGGAAATAATTTTTTGCCTCTTCATCTATTTTTCTGAAGGCAAACTGGATCTGACTCCAAATCACAAGAGTTGTATTTTTTTATCACACTGTTTTTTCCCCATACTTCACAAAAGAGAAATTGATGAGGATCACAGAAAAAGAAAAGCAAGACTGAATTGTAAGATACATCACAATATGTTTCAACAATGTATCAGTTTCAGAAAAAGGAAAAGAAGTATATGTTCACGAAGTTCAGGCCAAAACACGTTTTAAAATTTAAAAACTGGCAGGCAATAAAACCAGGAATGCACTTTTCCTCAATACTCTGATATAACACATACAAAGAGAAACAAAATACGAGATCCCTAGATATTCCTTTATTGCCTACTGTTGGTTCACATGATACTTCATAGCATTGCCAGTATATCCTTTTTTCCACCAATGGAACAATTTTTCTGAGTGACAACATTGAGAATAAGTTCAGAAGTGTACATAGCCACTATTTTCCTCTTGAGATAACATGTGGAGGCCCATCTGGAGCCCAGAGGTTTTCTTGGAATGAAAATGGCTTGGGATATTAATGCTTCACTACCCTGCATACAGCTGGCTAATTTAGAAGAACTTAATTAAGCTTTAAAATGAAAAAGAAATGAGAAGAGACTGAGAAAACATACAACATGGGAAGTGTGAGAAGACACATAATGCTGATGAACTGAGGATCAGAGACTAAATAGTCCAAGGATTTGATTCAATATATGATAGCTTTATGAACATATATATTTATACATTCTTATAACGGTTTATGGTTTCCTCAGCTCAGACATTATAGCAATAGCAATAGCGCTTAGATTTATATACTGCTCCACAGTGCTTTACAGCACTGTCTAAGCCAGGGGTGTCAAACTCAATTTCATTGAGGGCCAAATCAGGGTTTGACCTTGGGGAGACAGGGGGATGGATATGGCCAGGTTGATTTCACTCATGTCAGGGGCACCTGTGGTGGCCCCAGTGCTCTGCCAGTGAAAATGAGCTCGTGAACTTCAATTTTGGCTGTGACTCCCTGCAACTCTCTGCCAGCAAAAATAGAGCTCAGGAGAGCTGGCCACGACCCTCCTGAGCTCCATTTTTGCTGGCAGAGGCACTGGAGGCCGGTCCTTCACTGTTTCCAGACCAGCCCCATGGGCCAGATCAAAGCACCTCATGGGCCAGATCCAGCCTGCGGGCCTTGAGTTTGACACCCCTGACTTAGACAGTGCTATAAAGTCTTAGCAGTTTACCAATGCCAGCATATTGCTCCCAGCAATCTGGGTCTCATTTTACTGACCTTGGAGGGATGGAAGGCTGAGTCAACCTTGGGCCACTCAGGATTGAACTCCTGGCAGTAGAATTCTAACCACAGTTCTTGGTTTATTCATCTTTGAGAGATTATTCATCTTTCAAAGTCCTAAAACTGCGATTCTGCCCAGTATATTTTATTCCTTCCACCTGGCTTCTCACAAGTTGACATCAGCAATAAATTCTGCAATCAAACACTTCACTTCTGCATGGTCCACACAGCTGGCCCAGGGAGAAGTAATCATTTATTATCCTGCACGAAAACAAGCAAAAATTAAGCAATCTCACAATTCTTTCTTGTGCCGCGAAATGATGCCAGGAGTCAGTGACTTCAGTGCAAAGCTCTTTATTAGGAAGTTGGAACTGAACTGGTGAAAGGAAAAAAGCCCGCGGCCAATGGCACCACTTTGAATCTCCCGCGATCCGAATGGACCAATCGCGGGAGATTCCTAGCGAGCCAATCGGCGCGGCTCGCCTGACCAATCGGAGAGCCCCGCACTTTGGCCAATCAAAGCGCGGGGATCTCGAGTATGTTAATTAAGGACAGAACACCCCTCCCCTCTTGGTTCAGTCCTTACGTTGCGTAGTCACGTAGGTAGGCGGGGCTCCGTCTGGGTCTACTTGACCTGCGCAACTTAGTTGTAGGCTGGATCCCGGCCGGTTCGGTCGGAATCTCTGCTGCTCCTGCTGCCGTCGTGGGAACCGGCTGGTCGATCAGGCCGGTCCTTTCTCCGTAGCTCCCTCCTGGGCCTTCCTGGTTGGTTGAGCTGCGGGTTTTGCCGCTCCCGCTCGGTCTTTCCGGGTCGGTCGAGCTGGCCTGGCTGTTCCTTCCTGGCGAGGGGTCGTGATGGCTGCTTTCCGGTGAGTACTGCTGGTTTATTCTTCTTTGGTTTTGGTCCCCTGGGTATTCCCTCCCCCCTTGGTTTGTGTTGTGGGGGTTGGTTTCGCCTGTTTGTGCGTCGGCGGTTTGTTGGTTGGTAGTCCTCGACCTTAGTTGGTCGATGGGGCGTTTCCACGCTCGTCCGTCTGCTGTTTGTAGCCGGTACGAGTGTGGGCCTGTTGTTTGTGTGATGACGACTGGAATCCATAGCGGGTCTCCCGTCAGGTTCTTTGCGTATATGGGGTCGCCGGGTGCGAAGGTTTGGTGTTTGCTGTTTGAGTCTGGTGGCCTCTCCGGGTTATACGTGGGGTGTAACCTGTCGAGTGGGGACCTTAGTTTTCTGCCCATTAATAGTTCGGCTGGGCTTTTATTGGTTGTGGTATTTGGGGTAATGTGTTGGGTGAAGAGTAGTTTGTTTATTTTCTCCTGGATCTCCCCGTGGTCTATTTTCCGGATGGTCTTTTTAGTGTATTGGACCATCCGTTCCGCCCTACCGTTCGCCGCCGGGTGCGCCGGTGCTGTCAGCGCGTGTCGGATGCCCCTTTCCGCTAGGAATTTTTCGAATTCCAGCGAGGTGAACTGGGGCCCGTTGTCGGAGACGACGATGTCTGGGAGGCCGTGTGTTGCAAAGAGTTTGCAGAGTTCCTTGATCACGGCCTCCGTGGTTGTCGTCTTCATGTTGCTTACCTCCAGCCAGTTGGAGTAAGCGTCAACTGTTATGAGGAAGGTGTGTCCTTTTGTGGGCCCGGCAAAATCTATATGGATCCTAGACCAAGGTCCCCTTGGGGTTTCCCACTCTAGGACGGGTGCTGTGGGTGGGCTTGGCCTAGTTTCCTGGCATCGTTGGCACCTAGCTACCCAGGCCTCTATTTGTTTGTCCATCCCTGGCCACCAAGCGTAACTTCTGGCCAGGGCTTTAGTCCTAACGATGCCAGGGTGCCCCTCGTGTAGCAGTTCCAAAACCTTCCCCTGTAGCTTTTCCGGAATGACCACCCTATCCCCCCATAGTATGCACCCTTTTAACAAAGAGAGTTCCGTTTGGCGGTTTCGGAAAGTTTTGACGGATTCGTCGTTGTCCCTTTCCGGCCACCCTTTCTCCACCCAATGCAACACCCGCGCCAGACGTTTGTCTTTATTAGTCTCTCGGGCAATGTCTGACGTGGTTATGGGCAGGTTGGGTAGAGTCTCTATGCTGAGGGTGGTCATCGTGGGTGCTGGGTCGGTGTCGGGTTCCGGTAGCGGCGAGCGGCTTAAGGTCTCTGCATGGGAGATCGTCTTACCCGGTCTGTGTATGAGTTCGTAGTTGTAGGCTGCCAGGAACTCGGACCACCTTGTCATTCGGGGAGACAGAATGTTCGGGGTGGCCCGGTTTCGTGCAAGGATTCCCAGCAACGGCTTGTGATCCGTTATGATGGTGAAAGTCCGGCCGTAGAGATATTCGTGGAATCGTTTTACGGCGGCAACTATAGCCAGAGCCTCTTTGTCCAGTTGGCTATAGTTCCGCTCCGGTTTGGTGAGGGTTCTTGAAAAGAATGCGATGGGCGCTTCTTTTCTGTCGGGAAGGGTATGGCTGAGGACAGCGCCGACACCGAAGGGTGATGCGTCGCATGTGACCGCCAGAGGTAGGGTCTCGTTGAATTGTATAAGGACGGCGTCGGAGGTGAAGAGGTCCTTTGTTCTTTGGAAGGCGGCTTGCTCGCGTTTCCCCCAAGTCCAGGTCGCCGCCTTGTCCAGGAGCCTATGCAAGGGCTCCGCCACCGTCGCCTTTTGGGGTAGGAAAACATTGTAAAAGTTCAGTAACCCCAAGAACGCCTGTAGCTCAGTCTTTGACTTGGGTGTGGGGGCTTCTTTGATGGCCTTGATTTTTTGTTTGTGGGGTGAATGCCGTGACGGTCTAGGAGGTAGCCCAGGAATTCTACTCGTTCCGTGCAAAGCTGGCATTTCTCCCTCTTGACTTTTAGTCCGGTCTCTTTAAATTTGGTTAGGACCTCCCTTAGTCGACCCTCTAGTTCGGCTTGGTTGGCTGCCGACACTAGGACGTCGTCGAAGTAAGGTACCACCCCATTGATACCTTGCAATAGTCTCTCCATTAGGCTTTGGAATATGCCCGGTGCCACGCTGACTCCGAATTGGAGTCGGTTGCATTTGAATGCCCCCCGGTGGGTGACTATGGTCTGCGCTTCTGCCGTTTGCTCGTCGACCGGCAACTGTTGGTATGCCTGGGCGAGGTCGAGCTTGGCGAAAACCTTGCCCCCTCCCAGTGAGTGCAGTAGGTGTTGCACCACTGGGACGGGGTAGGCGCTTTGTTGCAGCGCACCATTTAGGGTGGCCTTATAGTCCCCACAGATCCTCACCGACCCATCGGGCTTGATCGGGGTGACTATGGGGGTCTCCCACCGGGCGTGGTCTATGGGCTGTAGAACTCCTTGTTTGACGAGCTTGTCAATTTGCTCGTCTATCTTGGGTTTCAGTGCGAATGGCACCCGCCTTGGTTTCAGGCGATTTGGGGGGACGTTAGGGTCTAGGTTGAAAGATATAAGGGGCCCTCGGTACTTGCCTAGGTTTCTGTCGAAGACCTCTTGGAACTCCCGGGCCAGTTGCTGCTCCCAGCTGTTGTCGGTGACGTGGTCAACTCCCGTGAGTACGATGTCGAGCGGGGCGAACCATTGCATTCCCAGGAGGCTTGGGCGGTCGCGGTCGACGATTGTTAGGGGAAGTCGTTCGGTGCGCCCCTTATACGTGATGTTGAAGTGTTTGGTTCCGACTACCGGGATGCGGTTTCCCTGGTAGTCCTTTACAATGAGTCTCTGGCTGTCTACGTTCCTCCTTTGGAGGGTAGGCACCAAGCGCTTTATTTCATGCCATGCAATCATGGAGAGGTAGGACCCGGAGTCCACCTCCATTTTGTATGGCTGGCCCTCGATGCATACCTCTACGTGGACCTTCCGGGCGTCGTTGGTGATGGCGTGGCCGATGGTGACCGTCTGGTGGGTCTCCTCTCTGCGCCGGTTGTCGCCGCCTCGCGAGGATCGCCCGTTCCAGTCCCATCGGCTGTCCGAGGGGCTATCTCTGGTCCGGGGTGGTGTGCTTTCTCTCCTCCGGTCGCTCTGGTCCCATCGTGCCGGGCTGCGGTTTTTCTTCAGGCGGCAGACACGGGCGATGTGTCCCTTCTTGTCGCAATGCCGGCAGATCGATTTGAAAAACCGGCATTCCGACCTGGGGTGGTCGCTGCCGCAGCCGGCACAGTTGGTCCTCGACTTACGACCTCGCCGGTTCCGTGGGTCGCGGCCTGTCTGGAGTCGATGGATGTCCTCCTCGTCATCGGAAGTGCCCGATGCCGAGTGGAAATCGCCCTGGTAGGTGGTCGTCTCGGGTTTGGGCTCGGTTGACCTCGCCGGGTTGTTGTTTCCGCTGCGGTCCCCAGTGTTCGGTCTGCGCATGCGGTTGGCGGAAGTTCGGGTTGCTTCGGCGGCTGCGGCTGCGGTGAGGGTGTCTGCTAGGCTGATGTTGCCCTTGGCCATCAGCCGGCTCTGGAGGATGGGGTCCCACAAACTGAGCATGATTCGGTCTCGCAGGGCGTCGTTTAGGTTATCGAATTTGCAGAGCCCCCCTAAACGCCGCAGCTCGGCGACGAAGTCGCTGAAGCTCTCACCCGACCTCTGGTCCCGCCGGTAGAACTCGTTGCGCCTGATCATGATGGGTACCTCTGGAGCGTAGTGCCGCCAAAGTATGGGTTCGAGGACGTCCCAGTCCATCGCGGTCGCATCGGCGGGTTTGGCAAGCGCCTTGGCCATCTGGAAGACCTCGGTCCCACAGTGGGTCAGGAAGACGGCGCGTTTCATTGGGCCGGTGGCGTCCTTCAGGCCGCTGCACTCGAGGTACATGCGGAATCGGTCGGAGAACGATTCCCAGTCCTCGGTGGCGGGGTTGAAGGGTGCGGGTGGTGCGATTTTCGCCATCTCGGTGGTTCGTCTGGCTTCCGTCGGACACGTGGTTCGGTTCAGGGTCTGGATCCCACCTTCGTCGCCAGTGTTGTGTCTGCGAAATGATGCCAGGAGTCAGTGACTTCAGTGCAAAGCTCTTTTTTAGGAAGTTGGAACCGAACTGGCGAAAGGAAAAAAGCCCGCGGCTTTTATTCCTTTCGCCGCGGCGGCCGCGGCCAATGGCACCGCTTTGAATCTCCTGCGATCCGAATGGACCAATCGCGGGAGATTCCTAGCGAGCCAATCGGCGCGGCTCGCCTGACCAATCGGAGAGCCCCGCGCTTTGGCCAATCAAAGCGCGGGGATCTCGAGTATGTTAATTAAGGACAGAACACCCTGCTTAATGGTAGAGTGTGGGAAATATTTTTTAAAACGTATTTGATATCCAAATATATGTCAGATTGGTTCTTTCTCAAATTTCTACTCTCTATTCATTCATGAAGGAAATATGCTATTGCTTTTACAGCAAATAAGTAAATCTATAAGGAAATTCTATTTCCCCCTCCCTCTATGGATTCTCTCTCAATGCAACTCCACTTGAGTTTCCTGTGTTTCATTGGAAAAAACCAAAAACACAAAAATCATTCAAGTTGAGAGTAGAGATGAAAGATTATGGGAAGCATGAAGTAGCTCAGCCTTTCTCACCCATATGCATGTAATTTAACCTTCTGAACCACAATTATATAAGCTGTTATCAATCTTACGTTTATTACTATGTAAGCAAAGGTGTATCTTTATAGAGTGACATACAAATGGAAAAACAGACTTGCATTTTATTTTATGGAGTGGGTGTGGTTATGGAACATTGGGCACCGAAGTATATTTTCCTCTCACATATTGATCTTATCTCTCTCTGTATCCTTAGCTTAACAAAAAACATTTTTGACTTGCTCAATTAAGGACTTTTTGTGATAGAGTTTGTCAGTTTGCCATTCTAATGACTATGGCAAATCCTGAGGACTTTTAAAATCTTTCTTTACTTTTTTTTTTTTCAGAGAGGAAAATAATTTCTGCTTCAGTGTAGAACCAAGAGGATAGACTGTCACCAACTGATTTTTGGCTGTTGGTTTTCTGTGAGGGCAGCAAATTCACCAAATCAAGGTGTCCATTCCGTAAGAATTCTGATAACCGTAAATCAGACGAGCCCTATTTTCATTGTGAAATCAGATAGATTGGGAAATAGAAAGGCTGGAGGGGTTTGGGGTGCCCTAAATTATCACATTTTTTGTGATAGCAATCTTTCCTTCCAAGACATGCTTAGAGCTAGGGAGAAATGCAGCTTTTGTTCCAAATAGGATGAATAGGATGGACATGAGGATCATATTATCGTTAATCTTCTTTTAAAGAAATATCCAATCCAAATGTGATTGAAAGCAACTTAAATATGAGGAAGGACAAGTCTGGCATTCTCCCCCCCCAAAAAATCTATTATTATCCATTTTGACAACATGAGACAAGCTGAGCATAGTTTTCTCACTCTGGTGAACTTTGTTGCATGTTTACTTCAATTATTTTTTTCTGCATATTCAGATATCTATTTTGGTGCAAAAATTATGCACATAAGCAAAACTGTCTTCTTTTTGAAAATATATATTTTAAATGATTAACCCTAAGGAGTTCTGACAAGGGAGAAAATATTCAAAATGATCAAAGTATAAGATATAATATTAATATTGTCATTCAGAGCAGTTTGTCAAAATTTATCCAAGGCAAATCTTAAAACTGCAATAATTTATGTTGAGCACTGAGTATGCTTATTTAGAGAGAACACAATGATGGCTGAATGCCACACTGCAATAATATGTAATAAACTAGGTGAATATCAGTGATTCAAGCCAAGATTTGGCAAATATGAACATTCTCTAGATCATGTTCTTTTATGAAGTGGCTTAAGTATCACCCCATCCTTAGAATAATTAACAGTTAAAATTTCCCCATCACTGTTAAACATGCAAGGGAAAAATGGAAAATCTCTAGCTACATTACATGAGTCATAAGGAAGTTCAAATGTGTCATGAAGAAATATACTTAAAGCAATCTGAATGTTTAGCTCTATTAGTGAAAAAAAGAACATTACAACTTCATATTTAAAAAATGAAATGAAATGAAAAAGAGTCGTGATGGCTCAATGGTTAGAATGCAGTATTGCAGGTTAACTCTTCATTCCACTGCCAGGAGATCAAATCTGGTTGGTTTAACCTTCCATCGTTCTGAGGTCAATAAATGAGAACCCAGACCAGAGGTGGTATTCAGCCGGTTCTGGAGAACTGGTAGCGGAAATTTTGAGTAGTTTGGGGAACCGGCAAATACCACCTCTGACTGGCCCTGTGCCCATCTATTCTCTGCTTCCTGAGTCCCAGATGATTGCCTGGGTCTTCTTTTGTTGCCCTGCACAGGAGAAGGCAGTTGGAAAGCAGGTTAGTGGGGTGGGGAAGGAATGGAGAGTTTACAATATCCTTCCTCTGCCACGCCCATCAAGCCACACCCACAGAACCAGTAGGAAGAAAATTTGAATCCCACCACTGATCTAGATTGTTGCAATATGCTGACTCTGTAAACTGCTTAGAGCGTGCTGTAAAGCACCGTGAAGCATTATACAAGTCTAAGTGCTATTGCTATAGCTAAAAGGATCACAGTAATTAGGATAAACTCTGACTTTGCCACAACCAAGCACATACAAAGGACAGAGGACAGAACCACTTTTCATAAGTAATTAGAATTAATTTGTATATATTTGTGTAATTTGTAATATATAAAAGGAGCTCATGTTTTTAGAAATATCCGAAACTTTTTGGAATGGTAATGTGAAGGGTGAGGAATTAGGATTCATACTGATTTCAAATAATTGATAGGTATTAGAAAATATTAAAAGTTGTTTATTTGTTTCATAAAACTACATGTTTTCCAATGTTCACAATTCAAACAGAATTAGATAGGTAATAGGTGACAGGGACAGCATCATGTTATTAGGCCCTATGCAAATATCCCACTATCAAAAATATGAATAAATTATGGGGACATCTGCAAAAATTCAGGTTAAACTGTACTTCCCAGGAGGCCCTCAATTTTATTTCCACTCAAAAGAATGTGCAAAAATATTTTCTTTTTCCAGGCTAACACATGAAAAGAAAAGCAGCTGGATTTTGTATTTTCATCAAATGAAATGCAGTAAAGCACCCAACTGGCCCTTCATTAGGTTGACACTAATGCTTGTTGATCTTTTCACTTTGAACTCAGCCAAGGTATTTTTTAGATGAGGATTCATAGAGAGGAATCTGAAGCAGACAAACAAGGCAAGGCATTCTTGAAGCAAAATTAGGGAACTTTGGGGGTTGTGTATGTGTGTGTGTGTGTTTCTATTTCAAAAGCTCATAAATTGGTGGGTTCATTGATGGCCTTTTGAATCAGAAAGGACAAAATAGGCATGTGGAAAAAAACATAATTATTGATTTTGTTTACTTTAGTGTACATAAAGAATTTAGAAAAGTATAGTTCTTTCAACACTATGTTCTCATTTCCTGGGTACTCAGAATAATGGCAATATTCACTTCATGCATTTCTCTCTTTTCATCTCGGCAAGTATTCAATTATGCTGACTACAAATGTTGAGTTGGGTTGGGTTTGAACATAATAAAACAGAGACACACCAAAGGGTTGGAACGTTAATTCCTCTGATTTTCATTGAAACATAAAACTTTGTCAAACAGATTTCTCTCTGCAGGGAGACTCTAGCATGTCCTAAATTCTTTTGCTTTTTTTAAAAAAGAAAAAGCAGCTTAATCTGCTTTTGGCACTACATGTTGCCTAGATATGATTGAAGAAATTCCAAATCGCCTTTCTTTTGGTAAATATTTGTCATAAAAAACCTGTCTAGGTACATATGTGACACTGAGTGACCTCTCTTGGATCACATTCTTATAATCTGAGGATAATCCAGGATGTGAACCAATTTAAATGAGGACAGATGCTGTAGCTTTGTCCCATATATTCCAAGGCTGCTATATAGACTAGATTCATGTGTGAACAACATGCATATTTTAAATTTAATTAATAATTAAAATATAAAAATTACCATCATTCTAGATTACAGACTAAGGTTCACCGTGAGCTACTGGGAGGGAATACTCTTCTATCTCAAGAAAAAAATCAGCTCAAAGGGGAGATCAACTCGACTCTGCTTATTAGTTGGGAAAAACAAGTGGCTATTTTAATGCTGATTTTCCCTTTCTAGTTTCATTCTTTCCTGTTAAATGCTTGCTGCTGCTGTTGTTTTTACCACTGATACTATTGATACTGCCAATAATACCACATTATTCTTGCTGCTAATACAGCAATGGAGTCTGAATGGGCAGTGATGCCTTGTTGTGATGAT
The DNA here is from genome assembly GCA_033807585.1 of Hydrophis major. NCBI lineage: Eukaryota > Metazoa > Chordata > Lepidosauria > Squamata > Elapidae > Hydrophis > Hydrophis major. The sequence goes on along the minus strand of CM066328.1, from coordinate 387,198,005 downwards.
GAGCTCAGCTTAACGGCAGCCACTATGAAAAGAACTAAGTCCATGCCAGAAATTATAAATGAAGGAATCACAGAGAAAACATCCATTATTGCAATGTCATTATAGAAACCATGTGGATACGCTTTGTTTGTATTATCCCTATATCTTTCCATTCCACCACAAAATATAATAATAGAATTATAGAGTCGGAAGACTGCACAAAGATCAACAGAGCCCTTTGCACTGCAATGTGCAGGAAAACCAATTAAGCCACCTGAGAGTGTTGGCTGTCAGGATTCTTCTTATAAATCACCAAGAGAGTGTCCGTTCAACTGTCAAGTTAGCGGTGGTCTCTTAGCTTGCTTATTTACAGATGTTTTGTTACCAGACTAGGTAACATCATCAATGCCAGAAAGGAGTATACTGTATATACTGTTTATATACAATAATTTGCTCTGGCACTGTGTTGTAATGACGAGGCAGTCGAGGTGTTTGATCATGATCAACTGATTCATGATGATCTTTATTGGAATCTAGTCTTGCATTTATACACATTTTTAGTAATTGGTTAACTTTGGTTTCTGCTTGACTTTCAGCATTATTGTTCAGCATAGTAACTAACACAATTAATAATCTCTAGTCAAAGTCCAACATATGTTTACTTCCTCTCCCTAATCCTCCTTTAGATGAGTAACTTTATTTGCCTGAGTTGCATCTTCTTGGAATCATTCTTTTCTCTTGAGGTTTGCCATCAAAGATAAAGAAATTCCTGCAATTACAACTCTACATATCCTCGTTTTTTATTTTAAATGGAGGATTCAAAGATTTATGAATGTATCCCAACTGTAGAGGATTAAGAGAGGAGGAATCAGGACAAAACAATGCAAATAAATTTGGAATACATTGAATAAAACAACAGATTACAATTAATACAATAATAATAACATAAAAGAAAAACTGTCTAAGCCAAGACCAATCAGGGAGCCAATTGGTTAGCCACTCAAAAGATGAGTACTGAGAATGGATATTATTTTGAATGTAGGATTGTAAATTGGCAAGTTCATCCTCAATAGCTTTATTCAAAGAATGAAAATGCACAGCACATCCACGGTGTCCAGCTATCTTACAGAATCCTCCTTGTCGGGCTAAAAGATAGTCTATGGCAAAACGCTGCTGTAAGACATCTTGATTTAAGTCTTCTATTTCATGCTGCAAATCACGAACAATAGCAGCAGTAGCATTAATGGATTTTTCAAGTCTGCAGGTGAGACCAAGAATAGATCGTCTGTTTTCTTGAGCAATTATGCCAGGATAAGAGCCTAGAGTAATGACTCCTATAATGGCCCCTGCCAATGCCCGGCCAAATGTAGAACCAAAAGACAGTTGTGTGTCAATAATGACTTCATCATTACATGTAGGCCCCAGAGAGGAATGCCTCTATCAAGTTGATGGGAGTATACCTATTTGAACAGGTAGAGTAAAATAACCTATAGCTGCACATTAATAATTCTGAGGGTGCACATTGGTGGCATATTTATCAAAAAAGAACCACATGTTAGGATCTTTAAGCTGCCATCCAGCACATATCGATCCTGTATTAGAGTGATCAGAGGCATTAAAATAGGAAAATTGTCAGGATACATATCAGGAGCTATATTAAGTCCATACAAAGAAGAATTAAAGGTACCTGACAACCAATAGTAATTAGAACAATAACTATAATTCCCCAGCTTTTTTAATATGTGCTGAGCAGCATCATAATCAGACCAATTATAAAACCAAGTGTGTTTAGCGTGACAACAAAAATACAGACCCCTTGTAAATTGACTAACTTTCAAGTAACGCCAATGAACAAAATTCAATTGCATAGGGGGTTTAGAAAATAGCCAGGAGTGTGAAATAGATTGCAGTTGTGAGACAATAAATGTAGAAGACATGATCAAGTTAGGTGTTATGTCTGGAGCATGGGTGCGAATGATGGAGATGAGCCGGTAGAAACAGTGAACTTCAAACTCTTTATTTACATATTGTGACAGCTCAGCTTGAGGGCTGCTATAGCCTTACTTATATAGGCAACTCATTATCTATTCAACCAATAGCAAACCTGGAGCGCTAGCTCCGTTAACCAATGGGAATGGCCTGTTAATGGCCAATCGGATGCTCCTGAACGGACCAATCCGATCCTGCCATTAACAGCCAATCAGAAGTGCAGGGCCAGAACCCTGCACTTGACTTCAAGCTCAAGATAACTTTATTGGTATTATTCATTCACAACACCCCTTTCCCCCGGCTTCTGCCCACGGGGCGCGGTTACAAAATCCTGAAGGTAGGACGGCTGTTTTATTAGTCTTTTCAATTTCTGCAAAGTGCCTAGCGGTTGGCTGCACTTCTGCTGAGGTAGATCGTTGTTCAACGGAAGGGGTGCCTCTGGTTCTGGGTTCGCATTCCCATCGTCACCAAGATCACTGGCCACTCCCTGGGGTGAATTCACTCCGGTCCCTGGTTCCTGTTCCTGCGTTTCAGTTCCATTATCAGTCTCTTCAAAAAAGTTTTCCTCTAATTGTAATTCGCTTTCCTCTGTATCTCCCCCCCCCAGTTTGGTCATAGGGGAGTTCGGAAGTGCGAGACGGTAGCCGCGATCGTAGTTGATCTATGTGGCGCTTCCAAAGTCTATCGTCAGAGCACTGAACGAGGTTTGATCTTGGGCCGGTTACGCGGATTATGGTCGCCTCTACCCACAGCGGATCGCCCAATAAGTTTTTAGCTAATACTAAATCGCCTACCTGAAAGGTGCGGCATCGGCCACTGGATCCAAGTGACTTTTCTGGTTCGTAGGCTGGGTGTAACCGATCGAGGTGGGAGTGGAGCTTTCGTCCCATTAGCAGTTTGGCGGGAGTTTTGTTGGTGACGCTGTGAGGTGTGATGTGCTGCAGAAAAAGGATCCGGTTGATTTTCTCGTCGATGTTGTCGTAGTCAATCTTTTGGAGAGTCTTTTTGACGAATTGAACCATGCGCTCAGCCCTACCGTTGGCAGCAGGGTGCGCAGGCAAAGTGAGCGCATGTCGAATACCATGGTCAGCCAAGTACTGCTCAAAAGGTAGCGCAGTAAATTGGGGCCCGTTGTCGGATACCAGAACGTCTGGTAATCCGTGGGTTGCAAAAAGTCTTTCCAGTCTTTTGATGACCGCGTCAGTGGTCGTGTTGCTCATTTGGTGAATCTCGAGCCAATTCGAGTAGGCGTCGACGGTTAGCAGAAATGTGTGGCCTTTAGTCGGCCCAGCAAAGTCCAGATGGATGTGGGACCAGGGTCCCCGTGGCGTTTCCCATTCAGTTGGGGTTGCCTTTGGTGGAACGTTGCTTACTTCTTGGCATCTCCTGCAAGTTTTAACCCACAGTTTGATTTGTCTATCGATGCCTGGCCACCACGCGTAGCTTCGTGCGAGGCCCTTCATGCACACGATGCCAGGGTGACCATCGTGCAAGATTCTTAGCAATGTCTGTTGGAGTCGTTCTGGGATAACAACTCTATCGCCCCAGATGACGCAGCCCTTCTGCGAGAACAACTCTGTTTGACGACTTTTGAATGGTGCAAAGTTGTCTGGTACTTGGTCCAATGGCCATCCGCGTTCCACCCATGTGAGGACTCACACCAAAATGGGGTCGTGTTTTGTTTCTCTTGCGATGTCACGGGCAGTTAATGGTGGCGTGTGGAGTGTCTCGATCTGCAACACTGTCATCGTTGGTGTAGGATCATTGGTAGTTTCAGGGAGCGGTGTACGGCTCAGCGCGTCGGCGTGGGGAATGGCTTTACTGGGACGATATTGTAGCCGATAATTGTAGGCAGCCAAGAATTCTGACCAGCGGGTCATTCTGGGAGAAAATATGTATGGAGTTGGCTTGTCCCCAGCGATGATCCCCAGCAATGGTTTGTGGTCAGTTACAATGGTGAAAACCCGGCCGTACACGTACTCATGAAATCTTTTAACAGCTGATACAATTGCCAGGGCTTCTTTGTCGATCTGGCTGTAATTTTGCTCAGTTTTTGAGAGCGTCTTTGAGAAGTAAGCAACAGGAGCTTCGTTACCGTTAGGTAACACATGGCTCAAAATGGCACGCACTCCAAAGGGCGATGCATCGCATGTGATATTTAACGGTAAAGTCTCATTGTACTGCATTAGTACAGCGTCAGAAGTCAGTAGTTTTTTCACATTACGGAACGCCTGCTCTTTTTTGTGATTCCATACCCAAATTGATTTTTTATCTAAAAGACGATGTAAAGGTTCAGCGACAGTCACCTTGTGCGGCAAGAATACATTATAGAAATTGATGAGGCCAAAGAACGCCTGGAGGTCGGTCTTGTTCTGAGGTCTGGGAGCATTTTTTATTGCCCTCAATTTGCTGTCAGTAGGGTGAATACCCTGACTGTCAATTAAGTACCCTAAGAATTCAACACGATCGGTACACAGCTTGCACTTATTTTTTTTGACTTTCAGGCCTGCTTCCTGGAATTTTCGTAATACCAGTCTTAAATGCTCCCGTAAGATTTTTGGAGTGGGGGCAGTAATGAGCACATCGTCAAAATAGGGGACAACGCCTTTGATCCCCTGCAATAGTCTCTCCATTAGGCTCTGAAAGATCCCTGGGGCTATACTGACTCCGAATTGCAGCCGCGTACATTTAAAGGCACCTTGGCGTGTTACGATAGTCTGTGCCTGTGCTGTTTTTTTGTCAGCCGGCAGTTGCTGATAAGCCTGAGCTAAGTCTAGTTTAGCGAAGACTTTTCCGCCCCCCAGGGAATGGAGGAGATGTTGTACCACCGGCACCAGATATGGGTTCTGTTGCAGGGCGTGGTTTAGGGTGGCTCAGTAGTCCCCACAAATTCTAATGGAGCCGTCTGGCTTAATTGGTATCACAATCGGCGTTTCCCATGGGGAGTGGTCAGTTGGCTTTAAAACTCCCTGGGCAATCAACTTATCAAGCTGCTCGTTGATTTTCGGCTTTAGAGCGAACGGAACTCGACGAGGCTTAAGGCGGATGGGAGCTATCTTTGGGTTAAGGCTAAAGGATCCCCTTGTACTCACCTAGCTTTTCCTCGAAGACATCCCTGAATTTGTGGGCGAGGTCTTCCTCCCAGTCACTGCTGCCGATTCGGTTAAAGCCTGCCACTTCAATGCCGAGTGGTGCGAACCATTGCAGGCCTAACAGACTAGGCCGGTCCTTATCGATCATTGTCAGGGTTAAGTACGCCATGCGGTTCTTGAATGCAACCCGGACTTGACTGGATCCAGCAACTGGAATTCAGTTCCCCTGGTAGTCCTTTAACACAAGCCGTTGGAATTGAAGGTCTTGGCGCCAGATAGTGGGGATGAGTTGCTTGAGGGTCTTCCATGAAACCATTGAAAGGGACGATCCCGAGTCAACTTCCATTTGGCAAGGCCGATTTTCAATATTCACGTTGACCCGAATTTTCTTAGCGTCCAGTGAAGAGGCATGGCCAATAGTGAGCGTTTGGTGGGCCTCTTCCCGTCTTGCTAGACGACTCACAGGTCGGTTTCTGTAGGAGTGGTTTAGTGGTTCTTGCCTTACAGGTCGATTCCCTGTCGATTGGTGGTGGTTGATTCCTTTCGAGGTCTGGCCGGTTCCGAGGAGGCTTCTGCAGACCCGTCCAATGTGGCCCTGTTTCCTGCACTCGTAGCAGAGTGCGTCGCGGAATTTGCAATCGGAGTGGTAGTGGTTGGCCCCGCAGCCAGCGCACGGTTGCTGGGACTTCGGGTGTCGGTCCCGATCAGACCCCACGTGATGAACCTCTTCTTCGTTGCTGTCTGACGACGAAGAAAGGTCCTCATGGTGGGCCGTTGAAAGCTGCCCTTCTGCATTAGGTGAAATTTCGCCGACCGGAGGGTGTGCTGGAGCACGATTTCAGCGTAGTTGTGCAGCCGACTTCTTGGTCGCCTCCGCTGCTGTAGCTATGGCGTCTTTAAGGGTGATGTCGCCCTTTGCCATTATTTTACTCTGTACGTTTAGAGCGTTTAGCCTGAGCACTACTCGGTCTCTCAAGGCCTCTTCTAGGTCGGTGAAATCGCAAAGGCCTCCAAAGTTCCGGAGGTCTGCAATGAAATCGGTGACGCTTTCTCATTTCCACTAGTTCCTTTGATAGAACTCGTGCCATCTTACGAGCATTGGAACGGTTGGTGCATAGTGGGCCCTTAGTAGCGGTTCGAGGACGTCCCAGTCCATGGCCTTTACTTCAGCCGGTTTCACTAATGCCTTAGCCATTTTGAATACCGTCGGGCCGCAGTGCGTTAGGAATACCGCCCGTTTCTTCCCGGTTGTGGCATCCTTCAGATTATTCGTTTCCAAAAACATTTGAAAATGATCCATGTAGGACTCCCAGTCCTCTTGAGCTGGATCGAACGGAGCGGGTGGTACTATGCCACTGGACATGGTTCCGCTGTTGTGTGCTTCAGCCACGTGCTTAGTCGTTTTAGTTGGCTCTGATGTCATCCAATCCCATCCTCGTCACCAGTGTTAAGTCTGGAGCATGGGTGCGAATGATGGAGATGAGCCGGTAGAAACAGTGAACTTCAAACTCTTTATTTACATATTGTGACAGCTCAGCTCGAGGGCTGCTATAGCCTTACTTATATAGGCAACTCATTATCTATTCAACCAATAGCAAACCTGGAGCGCTAGCTCCGTTAACCAATGGGAATGGCCTGTTAATGGCCAATCGGATGCTCCTGAACGGACCAATCCGATCCTGCCATTAACAGCCAATCAGAAGTGCAGGGCCAGAACCCTGCACTTGACTTCAAGCTCAAGATAACTTTATTGATATTATTCATTCACAACATTAGGGGTAAAAGAAATTTGACCAAATGCCATTGGGGGATCATAGTATTAAGTAATATTTGTGCCATGAGTCATAAACATATATTGTGTATGACAAACCCACAAATTAGGGTTAAGATGAACCAGAGAAGTGTCATTTTGAGCAGAAACACCATTAATCATAAACAAGAAAATACAAACTAGAATTGTAACAGAATTAGCAGTAATAATAGCAAAAACAGCAGCAATAGCATATTCAGGAATCTGAGGTAATGAGGCCTGTTGCAGTTGTTGTTGAGCTTGATATGTAATAGATTTACCCTGTCCCCAAGTGATGGATTGTGGGAGCTTCGACCTTGGAAACCGGACTTTTGTGTTCAGATAATGATTGAAATCTGAAATCAGGTTGTGAAGGCCCTGATGCCATGCCATGATACAGACAAACACAGCACGCTGGAACCCACACTGCTTGTCCAGTAGAAGGATCTTCCATGGCAGCAAAACCACAACCCCAGGTGATCAGCAGTGTAGGTCCTTTCCAGGTTGGATCTGGAGCTTGGCAATAATTTACCAAAGGCCTTGCTAAAGATTCAGTAGTTCGAAAATGTAAATTAACAGGTGAGTCTGCAAGAGAATCTAAAAAGGTTAAATAATTCCAAGTATATAATGCTACAGCAATAAGATTTTGAATCTTTCGCAGATGGTAAGGGCCAGACTCAGTTTGTAATTGTTTTTGAAGCAATGCCTTAAAGGTACGATGAGTTCGCTCAACTATAGCCTGATCCTGAGAGTTGTAAGGAATTCCGTGTACTAAAGTAATATTCCATTTTTGACAAAAGGTTTGAAATTCCTGACTAATATAAGCTGGGCCATTATCAGTTTTCAACTGAGAAGGCCGACCCATTACAGCAAAAGTGGATAGGCAATGAGAAATAGCATCCTTTAAGGATTCATCTGCCTTCTGATTTCCTTCAGCCAAGGCATTAGTAAAGGGAGTATGACTCTGAATGTGTTGTACATACAAAGAATACAAGTGAGTTTCCAAATTAGTCTTTAAAGATAAAAACAAGGATAACAAATTCTTATCCAAAGAGAGAGCACAATAAGAAAAGGGAAGAGATTGCATAGCTAAATACACATATTGAGTATCAACAATCAAGTTAATAGGTTGGTCATTGAACAATTGTAAAGCTAAATTCACAGCAGCCAGCTCAGCACGTTGAGCTGAAGTCTGCGTGGCAGTAACTTTAGAATACCATTGTTGTTGAATCTGCCAGACGACCACACCTCTTGTAGGTGAGCCATCAGTAAAAACTTTAAAAATAGGATTTCACACAAAAATGGAAGAAAAGACCAGATTTAAAGTAGTAGTAACCACTATTCTAGGATCCTTGGGTAAAGAATACAATAAGTTTCCCACATATTGAGAAAAGGCTACCTGATATGATTTTGAAATCATCATCAAATGCTCATGTTCAACTTTTGTACGAGTGAAAGCTATGCTAATGAGATCCTGTCCTGTAAGATGTAAGGCTCATTTATGACCTTTAATAATCAAATCCTCTAATGCTGATTTGCTAAGGATAAATGTTTCTAGGTGGAGTAGCTGACAAATTAATCCATTCATGAATGTTGACTGCCTGTGGAGAGGCATTAGAATAAAGGCACCCTGTGGGTAAGGATGCAGTAGGAAGAATAGCTAAACAAAGTCCTATTGTTAAGGATGTTATCCTGTCCACATATAGATGCTTAAACTTATTCAATATTTCTTGTAGGCATGTTCTTTGAAGATCAGTTAATATAATTAGATCTCCTGGTGATTGTGCTCCCTTCAAAGACTGAAATAAGGGCAGCATATCACCAGTTGTAATGTAGAAGAATGAGCGCGCCCAATTAATAATGCCAAGTAATTTTTGCCATTGTACTAAGGTATATGATTCCTGTACTTGTAATTCAGGAAGAATTGGAATAGAGGAATTGTGCAACATTCTATGTCCTAAGTAGGCATAAGGTTCTACCTTTTGAATTTTGTCTGAGGCTATGTACAACCCCTGTTGTGCAACAGTGTCTGTTAACTCTTTTAACAACTTAGATTCATCAAAATCTGGGGCTGCTATCATTATATCATCCATATAATGATAGACTAAATAGGAAGGAAATTTATTCCTAAAGGGTTGAAGAGCATTATCCACGAAATATTGACAAAGTGTAGAGGAATTAAGCATTCCCTGAGGCAACACGCACCAATGTTATTGTTTTGTGGGCATGCTATTATTAAAAACTTGAACAGTAAATGCAAATTTTTCTTTGTCTTGAGGCTGCAAAGGTCTTGTAAAAAAGCAGTCTTTAAAATCTACTATCAATAATCTATAAAAATTAGGAATTAAGTTTAAATCCTGCAGGAGGCGCCATTTCCTGTTTTTCTTTTTTATAACAAAAACAGGAGTATTCCAAGGACTACTAGAAGGTTCTATATGACCAGCAGCCAATTGTTCTTGAATCAATTGTTGTAAAGCAGCAAGTTTTTCCTTGATAATGGTCATTGTTCCACCCAAACCAGCATAGAACAGAGCCATTTAAGAGAAAGAGCCATCATCAAGAATCAATTGAGCATTAAGAAGAGAAAGGATATCATGGCTCCAAATATTAATATGAATATCTAGAATGTATGGTTGTAGGAAAAAAACTTACCAGCAGATGTTGTAACATTAATTTCTTGAACATTCTGCCAAGCAGCTGTAGAACCTCCTATTCCCCACAATGAAGAAACTGTCATTTTTGCCACTGTACTAGCCATTGTAAAGAGGAGATGACAGTAACATCAGCTCCAGTATCCAATAACCCTTGAAATGGTTGTTTATTTAGAAAGAGTGTTAACAAAGGACGAGAGGAGTTCAGCTGATGAAGTAAACCTACAGATAAAAAAAGTTGATCCAAATCCTGCATCCACATGATTACCTATATCAGGATATGGATTTTCATATAGAAGAAGAAACAATTGAACAACAGAAGAATTACAAGGAAGAACTTGAGGAAGATTCACCCAAATCTGAATCATGAGGATACCAGTGTAATCTGAATCTATTACACCAGGCACAACAAAACAGCCCTTTTTGTGTACAGAAGAATGAGGCAAAATTAAGCCAACTAATCCTGAAAAATTGAGAGGGAACGAGTTTAACTTCCAAAGGAAATTTAAACTCATTTTCCTCTTGAGTGATTAGATCAATCCCAGCACTACCACCTGTGGCTGGGGAGGAGTGAGAGAGACTGCTGGAGGAGTCAAGTAATATTTGCTTCCCATCTTCAGGAATCATTGTATAACTATTTTTTATTCCTTCTACAAGTCCTCTTGTAAAATTTCCACTAATCCCATAGTCTGTAACTTCCTTTTTTAACTCTCCTAAGATCTGATAAGGTAGACCCTCACATTCTGCTACTTGCAGTCCAAGCTGTGGCTCCTGACCAGGATGATATTGTACTGGACAAACAGACACTATTTCTGCAAGTTCTGTTCCTGAGACAGAGGCATCTTTTTTCTCAATCATTTTTTGAAAAGAAGACTGAACAATAGTCAGGAGGCTTTTGCCCTGTATCTGCAGAAGCTGAGGGAATGGAAGACATATATTCAGGAGAAGAAGGAGGACAAATGACAGCATTAGTATAACTTGAAGGTGGAGGTGTTAAAAGAGAAAGTTCATTGTTACCAAATTTTTCAGTTGCATATCTACATAAATGCCACACCTGCAAAACTTCTATTTCTGCTCTAGGTTCAGTATGCAATGTTTCCCCTATAAGTTCCCAATCAGTTAATTTTAAAGACCCCTCTTTTGGATACCATAAGCACTGAGCTGCAATCTCCTGGACCAGCCTTAAGAGATTTTTCTCTGGTACCTGAGTATTATTTTTCTTCAACAAATAGTCTAATTCATCTACATGCTTCCTTTGTTCCTCAGAAAGCGAAGACCCCATACTTACAGAAACCAAAAATGGTTGAGAAACCCCAAAGGGTTGAAGGTGCACCAAATCCTTGCCGGATGAAGTAAGAGGGTCCCTGTTCATGCGCCACTTGTAATGACGAGGCAGTCAAGGTGTTTGATCATGATCAACTGATTCATGATGATCTTTATTGGAATCTAGTCTTGCATTTATACACATTTTTAGTAATCCTCTAACATTGGTTAACTTTGGTTTCTGCTTGACTTTCGTTATTGTTCAGCATAGTAACTAACACAATTAATGATCTCTAGTCAAAGTCCAACATATGTTTACTTCCTCTCCCTAGTCCTCCTTTAGATGAGTAATTTCATTTGCCTGAGTTGTATCTGCTTGGAACCATTCTTTTCTCTTGAGGTTTGCCATCAAAGATAAAGAAATTCCTGCAATTACAACTCTACAGCACTGTTGGTGGGGGTGTGGTATTCTCCTTGATAGTTCCTTGATTAGGGTATTGTTTATGTCATGTATGCAAATGGACTACTCGAAATCCCCGTGCCTTGATTGGCTAAGGCGCGGGGATTTCTGATTGGCCAGGCGAGCCGCGCCTGATTGGCCCGATTGGAGTCTCCCGCGATTGGTTCAAGCCGAGAGCGGGAGACTTGAATCGCTGCCATTGGCTGCGGCCGCCGAAGCCAAAGATATAAAAGCCGCAAGCTTTTTGTCTTTGGCGGTTCGGTTCCACCAGTGTTAATAAAGAGCAGTGAATTGAAAGTCACCGACTACGAGTCTTGATTGCGGATACGACACTGGCGACGAGGGTGGGATCTCGCCTTTGAACCGAACCCCGTATCCGTTTAAGAACCAGCGACAGCGAAGATGGCGAAAATAGCACCGCCCGCTCCCTTCAACCCCGCCGCCGAGGACTGGGAATCGTACTCGGATCGATTCCGGATGTATCTGGAATGCGCCGGCATGAAGGACGCCCCGGGCCCGCTAAAACGCGCCGTCTTTCTCACACACTGCGGACCAGAAGTCTTCCAGATGGCCAAGGCATTGGCCAAACCAGCAGACGCAACCGCCATAGACTGGGACGTCCTCGAGCCCATACTGAGACGCCATTACGCCCCCGAGGTCCCCATCCTGATACGGCGAAACGAGTTCTACCGCAGAAACCAGAAACCGAACGAGAAATTAAGTGACTTTGTCGCTGAATTACGGCGCCTGGGAGGACTCTGTGACTTTGAAGGGCTTAATAGTCTCATCAGAGACCGCTTCGTGCTCGGGTTATGGGATCCGACACTCCAGAGCCGTCTCATGGCAAAAGGCGACATCAGCCTAGCCGATGCCCTCACTGCGGCCGCAGCAGCAGAAGCCACCCGCACGTCAGCAGACACCATGCGAAGATCTGACGCGAAGGGCGGGAACAACAACCCCGCGAGGCCGGCCGACACCAGAAGCGAAGCGACCGCACACTACGGTGAATACCAATCAACCTCCAGCGCGTCAGATGACGAGGAGGACATACACCGTGTACAAATGGGACGAGGCGAACAGCGAAGCCAAAGAGGTCGCAGGTCGAGGACCAACTGCGCCGGTTGCGGCGGCGACCACCCCAGGTCAGAATGCCGATTCTTCGACGCTATCTGCAGGCATTGTGACCGACGAGGCCACATCGCTCGAGTTTGCCGCCAGAAAAAACCCCGCAGCCCGCCCAAACGAGAACAACTTGACAGGAAGAGAGAAAACTCCCCGCCCAGAGCCAGAGAGCGCCAGCCAACGGGTCGATGGGACCAGAGACAACGATCGCAAAGAAGCAGTGACAGCCGGCGCAAAGAGGAAACCCACCAGACGGTGACCATTGGCCACGCCATTTCCGACGGAGCTAGAAAGGTTCACGTAGAAGTTCACATAGAGGGTCGACCATGTAAGATGGAAGTGGACTCCGGTTCCTACCTTTCTATGATTGCTTGGCGCGAAATCAAGCAACTAGTGCCTACACTACAAAGAAGAAACGTACCTACCCAAAAAATCATTATAAAAGACTATCAAGGTAATCGCGTTCCGGTAGTGGGCACCAAGAACTTTAACATAACCTACAAAGGCCATACAGAACAACTTCCACTCACAATAGTCGACCGCGACCGCCCTAGCCTGCTGGGGTTACAATGGTTTGCTCCGCTTAACATCGCGCTGACAGGTGTCAACCACGTATCCATTGAAGCTTGGGAACAGCGGCTAACCGAAGAATTCCAGGAGGTCTTCAATGGAGAATTGGGCAAGTACCAGGGGCCCCTTATTTCATTTGATTTAGACCCAAGGGTTCCCCCGAAGCGGCTTAAGCCTAGAAGGGTACCCTTTGCATTAAAACCCAAAATCGACGAACAGCTAGACAAGCTCGTCAGACAAGGGGTGTTACAACCGACAGATCACGCCAGATGGGAAACCCCTATAGTGACCCCAATAAAACCAGACGGGTCCGTGAGAATCTGCGGGGACTATAAGGCCACTCTAAATGGCGCGTTGCAGCAAAGCGCCTACCCAGTCCCGGTAGTGCAACATTTACTGCACTCACTGGGAGGGGGCAAAGTTTTTGCTAAGCTCGACCTCGCACAAGCCTATCAACAACTACCTGTGGACGAGGAAACGGCAGAGGCCCAAACAATAGTGATCCACCGGGGGGCTTTTAAATGTAACAGACTTCAATTTGGGGTCAGCGTGGCACCAGGCATCTTCCAGAGCCTGATGGAACGCTTGCTGCAAGGCATCAAGGGGGTGGTGCCCTACTTCGATGACGTATTAGTGGCGGCGCAAAATGAAGCTGAACTAGAAAACCATTTAAGACAAGTCTTAACGAAATTTAAAGAAACAGGACTTAAAGTCAAACGCGAAAAATGCCAACTTTGTACAAAACAAGTAGAGTTTCTGGGCTACCTCCTAGACCAACAGGGCATCCACCCCACAACGAAAAAAGTAAAGGCCATCAAAGAAGCCCCCACCCCAAAGTCCAAATTAGAGCTGCAAGCGTTCTTAGGTTTACTAAACTTCTATAATGTCTTCCTACCTCAAAAGGCTACGGCAGCGGAACCTTTACATAGACTCCTGGACAAGAAGGCAGCCTGGACTTGGGGGAGACGGGAACAAACAGCTTTTCAAAAGACCAAAGACCTCCTCACCTCTGATGCCGTCCTAATGCAATTCTGCGAAACCCTACCTGTAGCTGTCACTTGCGACGCATCACCCTTCGGCGTCGGCGCTGTCCTCAGCCATACCCTCCCAGACCAGAGAGAAGCACCTATCGCATTTTTCTCGAGAACTCTGACTAAACCAGAGCGGAACTATAGCCAGCTGGACAAAGAAGCTTTGGCTATAGTGGCCGCCGTTAAGCGTTTCCACGAGTACCTTTATGGCCGCCCATTCAAAATAGTGACTGACCATAAACCGTTGCTGGGCATTCTCGCGGGAAACCGTCCCACACCAAACATCTTGTCACCCCGGATGACAAGATGGTCTGAATTCCTGGCAGCATACAACTATGAACTGCTACACAAGCCAGGTAAGAAGATATCGCACGCGGACGCTTTAAGCCGTTCCCCCTTACCTGACTCTGACCCTGACCCTGCACCAACAACAAATACCCTGTCCATCGAGTGTTTACCCATTACCGCATCGGACATAGCGAGGGAAACGGTTAAGGACAAACACTTAGCGCCAATCTTACATTGGCTGCAAAAAGGCTGGCCGGAAAAAGACGATAACGAGACTTTTAAACCTTTCCGCCAGCGCCAGACGGAACTTTCACTACTGAGAGGATGTATCCTTTGGGGAGACAGGGTGGTAATTCCGACTAAATTACAGAACAGGGTCCTAGAGATGTTGCACGAGGGTCATCCTGGCATCGTCAGGACCAAAGCCCTGGCCAGGAGTTACGCTTGGTGGCCTGGCATGGACAGACAAATTGAAACATGGGTCGCCAAATGCCACCGGTGCCAGGAGACCAGATCCAGCCCACCCACGGCACCTATCCGGGACTGGGAGACACCTCGGGGACCCTGGTCCAGAATACATTTAGACTTTGCCGGCCCCACAAATGGCCACACCTTTTTAATCACAGTTGACGCATACTCAAACTGGCTAGAGGTGGCCGACATGAAATCCACCACCACGGAGGCCGTCATTAAAGAACTGTGTAAGCTGTTTGCCACCCACGGCCTCCCAGACGTCGTTGTCTCGGACAACGGACCACAGTTTACATCCATCGATTTTGAACGATTCCTGGCAGAAAAAGGCATCCGCCACGCGTTAACGGCACCGGCGCATCCGGCGGCGAACGGTAGGGCGGAGCGGATGGTCCAGTTTACAAAAAAGACCCTCTGGAAAATGGACCACGGGGAGATCAACGACAAGATCAACAGGCTGCTCTTCATACAGCACATCACGCCAAATACAACCACCAACAAGAGCCCTGCTGAGCTCCTGATGGGCAGGAAGCTGCGATCCCCACTCGACCGCCTACACCCAACCTACAATCCGGAACAGCCCCCAGACTCCAGCTCCAGGTATCGGACATTTGAACCAGGCGACCTAGTATACGCCAAAAACATGACGGGGGACCCCCTATGGATCCCAGCCGTCATAACTCAGATCACTGGTCCAAAGTCGTACCGGCTCCAAACCACCGACGGGCGAGCCTGGAAACGACATATCGACCAGCTCCGATCACGAACATTGACTAACCTCAACCCCCAAGACACGAACCAAGGGGGGAGGGAACACCCGGTTAAACAACCACAAGAACAAATAAAAATTAAAAACTCACCAGAACGCAGCCTTCACGAGTCACAGCCAGAGAAGAACCGTCTGGCCAGCTCTACCGACCCGGAGAAGCCAAGCGGGAGCGGCGGAATCCGCGACTCAACCGACCCGGTAGGCCCAGGCGGGAGCCGCGGCGAAGGAACCGGCCCGATCATCCAGCCGGTTCGCTCAGAGGCAGGAGCAGCCAAAAAGATGACCGCCCCTACCGAGATACAACAAGGAAATGAATTGCGCAGGTCATCTAGGACTCGACGGAGCCCCGCCTACCTGCGTGACTACACCACGTGAGAAGACCAAACCAAGAGGGGAGGGGTGTCATGTATGCAAATGGACTACTCGAAATCCCCGTGCCTTGATTGGCTAAGGCGCGGGGATTTCTGATTGGCCAGGCGAGCCGCGCCTGATTGGCCCGATTGGAGTCTCCCGCGATTGGTTCAAGCCGAGAGCGGGAGACTTGAATCGCTGCCATTGGCCGCGGCCGCCGAAGCCAAAGATATAAAAGCCGCAAGCTTTTTGTCTTTGGCGGTTCGGTTCCACCAGTGTTAATAAAGAGCAGTGAATTGAAAGTCACCGACTACGAGTCTTGATTGCGGATACGACAGTTTACTTCTCAATGGTTTGTCTTGATGTTAGCTGCTGGTAAGGAGGTGTTCCAGTCTTTTTGTTTCCTTTTTATTGTGTCTTTTGAATGATATGTAAATGTTATTTATTTCTATGTGTCTGCTGATGGCTGATTTGTGCCAAGCTTCTAAGAATTCCCTAACATTGAAAATATTAACTACATGAAAGGCTGTTTAATCATGCTTGATGGACATGTAAAAAACATTTAAAAATAGGATTCAAATACATACTTTGACATGAGATTTTAAAGATTAATATTAGCCTGAAAACAGAACTTTTCTTTTTATGATTAATGAATAAACAGAAAAAAGCCATAGGAGATTTTTGATGTAAATTGCAGTGAGATTTTTGTATGCACAGAGATGGAAAAATCAACACTACCCTTTATGGCAAAATGGTTGGAGAAACTAACAGATCTTGCTGAGATGGATAAACTAGGTTTTTTTTTTTAGAGAAAATACACTATCTACATTTATTCATTATTTATTTACATTTGCACACAAAAATAATAAATGAGCTTGTAATTTATGATTTTAATGATTAGACAAGTTAGATTATAGAAAGCAAAGTATTATGATGTAACTGAAGAATATTGTTGCATAAAATCTAATAAATCTTTCTCTGTTTTCCATTAAATAATTATCATAATACTTACAATTTATTAAGGCCTCCAATAATTAAAACCTTTCTTGTCACAGTTGTTAAGAGAATCACTGTAGTTGTTAAGTTAGTGACACACTTCTTCAAGGACTATCTGTAATCTCCCAAAACTCTTGAATCAATCATACAATGATGTAGGATAGAAATTTTATACTTAATTTACCAATTAAATTTCTTCCAAGTGATTTGCATCCCTTCCTTACATTAGTCACAAGGATGATGCCACCTAAATATGAAATAGAAAGTGCGGCAAAACCTACTTCCTGAATTAGAATTATCTTCAATTAATAGTTTTTAAAGTAATATTCATATCTAGCTGCTAGAGCCCCAAAGTTTGCTATGTAAAGAATAGAACTGTTAAAGTTGACAGGCAGCATCCACCAGAAAATAAAGGCAAAATTCATGAATCCACCTATAGCGTGCACTGAAACAGTACTCTTGCTGCCTGTCTATTATAAAACTTCACAAGAATGAGACAATTGATAATAGAAAAGTATTCTTCACTGTGTCTCAGTATTGTAGCTGGGCTTCAAGATCAGTGATTGCAATAAATGAAGACATTTGGAATCTTGGGAGGAATCTTTATCGTTAAGAAGAATGACATTGAATGGGACTGTTTAACAAATTGGGGAAAGAGACAGAGCTTCTTGGTTTCCATGAAAAATATTTTGAACCCAATCCTGATAGAATGGTAGAAAGCCATTGCTTTTTTCAGTGGACAACCCTGACACAAATGGAGCAATGATCTATAGAAGGCAATCTTCTTCATTCCACTTCTTGGCTTTATTTTTATTTCTTCTGGTCTGCATTATATATAGTCCTCATCTTACAACAGTTAGTTTAGTGACTCCACTCCTGTGACCATATTAGGTAATACTTAACAGTGATCATTCAAAGTTACAACAGAACTGAAAAAAAAGTGACTTATGACTTTTTTCCACACTTACAACCATTGCAGCGTTCCCATGGTCATGTGATAAAAAATCAGATGCTTGGCAACTGATTCATATTTATGGCCATTGCATGGTTCTGGGGTCATGTGATCACCTTTTGCAACCTTCTGACAAGCAAAAGTAATGGGGAAGCCAGATTCACTTAAGGCCCATGTTATTAACTGCAGTGATTCACTTAAGAAGTGTGGCAAGAAAGATCATAAAATGGGGCAAAACTCACTAAACAAATGTTTCACTTAACAACAGAAATTTTGGGCTCAGCTACGGTCATAAGCTGAGGACTATCTATGCATGAAAAAAAAGATTGAATAATAATAGAAGAAGAAGCATGGCTACTTCTCTCATACGCAATGAATATTAAATTCCATTAATATTCATAATTAAAACTTCAGGAGGGAGACCAGGCAGAAAGTGAGTTTATGGCCACAAAATCTTAAATTCAATTTTACAATGAAAGGGATATGTGAAGACATCTGGACTTCCATAGTTAATGTGTCTCAGAACTACAATTCCCAACATTCTCATTATTGGGCCTGTTGAGTGGACCTTCTTAGAAGTATAATTCAATGACAGTTAGTATATCATTGGATGCTCATTGTAGCAAAACAAGTTTGACATTTTGAGAGGAATGCCACCAATTTATGGGAGGGGCAAAACTTAAAAATAAAGCTTAGCTTCTGAAGATAGTGTCGTGTCCTCGGAAATGATGCCAGGAGTCGGTGACTTCAAATCATGCTCTTTTATTGATGCAGGAACCGAACTGCCACTATAGGAAAAGTTCACGGCTTTTATTCCTTTAGCCGTGGCGGCCGTGGCCAATGGCACCGCTTTGAATCTCCCGTGATTCGAATAGACCAATCATGGGAGATTCTCAGCGAGCCAATCGGCGTGGCTCGCCTAACCAATCAGAGTGCCCCGCGCTTTGGCCAATCAAAGCGCGGGGATCTCAAGAATGCTAATGAGGGGACAGAACACCCCTCCCCTCTTGATTTAGTCCTTACGTCGCGTAGTCCCATAGGTAGGCGGGGCTCCGTCTTAGCCTACTGGACCTGCGCAGCTCAGTCGTAGGTTGGATCCCGGCCAGTTCGGTCGGGGTCTCTGCTTCTCCGGATGCCGTCGTGGGAACCGGCTGGTCGGTCGGGCCGGGCCGCTCTCCGTAGCTCCCTCCTGGGCTTCCCGGGTTGGTTGAGCGGCGGGTTTCGCCGCTCCCGCTCGGTCTCCCCGGGTTGGTCGAGCTGGCCTGGTTGTCTCTTCCTGGCGAGGGGTCGTGCTGGCTGCTTTCCGGTAAGTATGGTTGGTTTATTCTTCTTTGGTTTTGGTCCCCTGGGTATTCCCTTCCCCCTTGGTTTGTGTTGTGGGGGTTGGTTTTGCCTGCTTGTGCGTCGGTGGTCTCTTGGGTGGTTGTCCTCGACCTTAATTGGTCGATGTGGCGTTTCCATGCTCGTCCGTCTGTTGTTTGTAGCCGGTACGAGTGTGGGCATGTTATTTGTGTGATGACGGCCGGTACCCATAACGGATCTCCCGTCAGGTTTTTTGCGTACACGGGGTCGCCTGGTGCGAAAGTTCGGTGTTTGCTGGTTGAGTCTGGGGGCTTCTCCGGGTTATACGTGGGGTGTAATCTGTCAAGTGGGGACCTTAATTTCCTCCCCATTAACAGTTCGGCTGGGCTCTTATTCGTTGTGGTATTTGGGGTTATGTGTTGGGTGAAGAGTAATTTATTTATTTTCTCCTGGATCTCCCCGTGGTCTATTTTCCGGATGGTTTTCTTAGTGTATTGGACCATCCGTTCCGCCCTACCGTTCGCCGCCGGGTGCGCTGGTGCTGTCAGCGCGTGTCGGATGCCCCTTTCCGTTAGGAATTTTTTGAATTCTAGCGAGGTGAATTGGGGCCCGTTGTTGGAAACGACAACATCTGGGAGGCCGTGCGTTGCAAAGAGTTTGCCGAGTTCCTTGATCACGGCCTCCGTGGTTGTTGTTCTCATGTTGCTTACCTCTAGCCAGTTGGAGTAAGCGTCTACTGTTATAAGGAAGGTGTGTCCTTTTGTGGGCCCGGCGAAGTCTATGTGAATCCTCGACCAAGGTCCCCTTGGGTTTCCCACTCTAGGATGGGTGCTGTGGGTGGGCTTGGCCTAGTTTCCTGGCATCGTTGGCACTTTGCTACCCATGTCTCAATCTGTTTGTCCATCCGTGGCCACCAAGCGTAACTTCTGGCCAGGGCTTTAGTCCTCACGATGCCAGGGTGCCCCTCGTGTAATAATTCCAGAACCTTCCCTTGTAGTTTTTCTGGAATGACCACCCTATCCCCCCATAGTATGCACCCTTTTAATAACGAGAGTTCCGTTTGCCGGTTCCGGAATGTTTTGATGGACTCGTCATTGTCCCTTTCCGGCCACCCTTTCTCTACCCAATGCAACACCCGCACCAGACATTTGTCTTTATTAGTCTCTCGGGCAATGTCTGACACGGTTATGGGTAGGTTGGGTAGAGTCTCTATGCTGAGGGTGGTCGTCGTGGGTGCTGGGTCGGTGTCAGGTTCCGGTAGCGGCGAGCGGCTTAAGGCGTCTGCATGGGAGATCGTCTTACCCGGTCTGTGTATGAGTCCGTAGTTGTAGGCCACCAGGAACTCGGACCACCTTGTCATTCGGGGAGACAGAATGTTCGGGGTGGCCCGGTTCCCTGCAAGGATTCCCAGCAACGGCTTGTGGTCGGTTATGATGGTGAATGTCCGGCCGTAGAGGTACTCGTGGAATCTTTTTACTGTGGCAACGATAGCCAGAGCCTCTTTGTCCAGCTGGCTGTAGTTCCGCTCCGGTTTGGTGAGGGTCCTTCAAAAGAACGCAATGGGTGCTTCTTTTCCGTCGGGGAGGGTATGGCTGAGGACAGCGCTGATGCCGAAGGGTGATGCGTCGCATGTGACGGCCAGAGGTAGGGTCTCGTTGTACTGTATAAGGACGGCGTCCGAAGTGAGGAGGTCCTTTGTTCTCTGGAAGGCGGCTTGCTCGCGTTTCCCCCAAGTCCAGGTCGCCGCCTTGTCCAGGAGCCTATGCAAAGGCTCCGCCACCGTCGCCTTTTGGGGCAGGAAAACATTGTAAAAGTTAAGTAGCCCCAGGAATGCCTGTAGCTCCGTCTTCGACTTGGGTGTGGGGGCTTCTTTGATGGCCTTGATTTTTTGGTTTGTGGGGTGAATGCCGTGACGGTCTAGGAGATATCCTAGGAATTCAACCCGTTCTGTGTATCATTGGCATTTCTCCCTCTTTACCTTGAGCCCGGTCTCTTTGAATTTGGTTAGGACCTCCCTTAGGCGACCCTCTAGTTCGGCTTGGTTGGTTGCCGACACTAAGACATCGTCGAAGTAAGGTACCACCCCCTTGATGCCTTGTAATAGTCTTTCCATTAGGCTTTGGAATATTCCCGGTGCCACACTGACTCCGAATTGGAGCCGGTTGCATTTAAATGCTCCCCAGTGGGTGACTATGGTTTGGAAGACCTCTTGGAATTCCCGGGCCAGTTGTTGCTCCCAGCTGTCATCGGTGACGTGGTCGATTCCCGTGACTGCGATGCCGAGCGGGACGAACCATTGCAGTCCCAGTAGGCTTGGGCGGTCGCGATCGACGATTGTTAGGGGAAGCCTTTTGGTGCGCCCTTTGTATGTTACGTTGAACTGTCTGGTTCCAACTACCGGGATGCGGTTTCCCTGGTAGTCCTTTACGATGAGTCTCTGGCTGTCTAGGTTCCTCCTTTGGATGGTAGGCACCAAGCGCTTTATTTCATGTCATGCTATCATGGAGAGGTAGGATCCGGAGTCCACCTCCATTTTGCATGGCTCGCCCTCGATGCCTACCTCCACGTAGACCTTCCGGGCATCATTGGTTGTGGCGTGGCCGATGGTGACCATCTGATGGGTCTCCTCTCTTCGCCGGTTATCGCCACCTCGTAGGGATCGTCCGTTCCAGTCCCATCTGTTGTCAGAGGGGCGATCGCTGGTCTGGGGTGGTGTGCTCTCTCTCCTCCGTTCGCTCTGGTCCCATCGGGGCGGGCTGTGGTTCTTTTTGAGGTGGCAGATGTGGCCGATGTGTCCCTTCTTGTCACAATGCCGGCAGATCGACTCGAAAAACCGGCATTCGGACCTGGGGTGGTCGCCTCCGCAACCGGCACAGTTGGTCCTCGACTTACGACCCCGCCAGTTCTGTGGGTTGCGGCCTGCCTGGAGGCGATGAATTTCCTCCTCCTCGTCAGAAGTGCCCGATGCCGAGTGGAAATCGCCCTGGTGGGTGGTTGTCTCGGGTTGGGCCTCGGCCGACCTTGCAGGGTGGTTGTTCCCGCTGCGGTCCCCAGTGTTCGGTCGGCGCATGCGGTCGGCAGATGTTCGGGTCGCTTCGGCGGCTGCGGCTGCAGTGAGGGTGTCTGCAAGGCTGATGTTGCCCTTGGCCATCAGCCGGCTCTGGAGGATGGGGTCCCACAGGCTGAGCACGATTCAGTCTCGCAGGGCGTCGTTCAGGTTGTCGAATTTGCACAGCCCCCCTAGGCGCCGTAGTTCGGCGACGAAGTCGCTGAAACTCTCACCCGACCGTTGGTCCCAACGGTAGAATTCATTGCGTCGGATTAGGATGGGCACCTCTGGAGCGTAGTGCTGCCGAAGTATTGGCTCGAGGACGTCCCAGTCCATCGCGGTCGCATCGGCGGGTTTGGCAAGTGCCTTGGCCATCTTAAATACCTTGGTCCCGCCGTGGGTCAGGAAGACGGCGCGCTTCATGGGGCCGGTGGCATCCTTCAGATCGCTGCACTCGAGGAACATGCGGAATCAGTCGGAGTACGATTCCCAGTCCTCGGTGGCGGGGTTGAAGGGTGCGGGTGGTGCGATTTTCGCCATCGTGGAGATTCGTCTGGCTTCCGTCGGACACGTGGTTCGGTTCAGGATCTGGATCCCACCCTCGTCGCCGGTGTCGTGTCCTCAGAAATGATGCCAGGAGTCGGTGACTTCAAATCATGCTCTTTTATTGATGTAGGAACCGAACTGCCGCTATAGGAAAAGTTCGCGGCTTTTATTCCTTTAGCCGCGGCGGCCGCGGCCAATGGCACCGCTTTGAATCTCCCGCAATTCGAATAGACCAATCGCGGGAGATTCTTAGCGAGCCAATCGGCGCGGCTCGCCTAACCAATCAGAGTGCCCCGCGCTTTGGCCAATCAAAGCGCGGGGATCTCAAGAATGCTAATGAGGGGACAGAACAGATAGAATACTTGGCATGAGACCTTTTACATGCAAATTCTGAGTTCTTTTACTGAGCATCTATGTGGGCTACTACACTGGAATGACTTCATTTAAGCTCGTCATTACCCAGAGTCAGCTGATTTTCTCCTTAAATCATTAGCAACTGTAAGATCAATAAAACTAAGTAACTGTGTTTCTTACTGTCACCTGAAAGATGTCACCTTTTGTGAGGATTTGAGAGCACTAAATCAATTTTCTGGGTTTAAAAAATATTCATAGTTTTCTCATTTTGCCACAATACTGGGGAAAGAAAGAGAAGTCAAATTATTTTGTGAAGTAGCTAGCAGTGAAGGGTATCTGACCACCTACCAAAACGTACTTAGCCAGATTGATATGTAACAGCTCACTGCTGAAGTCATTATTAATGTTATCAAAAAATCTGTCATGCCACAAACATAAATATTTTAAAACAGTCCTTGACATCTATGTCAGCTGAGATGCAAGGCTCATTGTCTTACAGTTTGGTTTTTAGAGGCAACATACAATTTTTAAAAGCAAATAAATAAATACATAGTTATAACAATAAAAGGACCTTTCTCAAAATGATGCTTCATAGAACGTGATTTTTGTTACCTTCTGGAAAACCTTAGCATGTCCTTCCTCCCTTCTTAAAAGGGTATATTTAACTTTGCCAAGGTTAGCATTTGATTTTTGGCAATTCTATGATCAAAGAATAAAGTTCCCTAAGCAAAAAAAAATTATGATATGACTTCGCCCAAATCGGTCTACCATCTATGGAAATATTGGACATTTCTCTGAATCTATTGGATAGACTACTTGCAGAGAACTTGATAGGATCTGCGCCATTTTGATCAACTTCTCTTCTCCTTTTTATATCTATTTGTAATCGAGATAGTAGAGTCATAAGTCATAAGTCACTACTATAGATAATTTGAATCTTCCTTAAAATGAAACATATCAATGATGTGTTTTTAAATATATGAGTGATCATTTATTGTTACTTTATTTATTCATAAAATATATATCCTATGCTTTTATTTTTTAATAAAACAATTTAGCTGACAATACAGAAATATATCTTCCTCGCCAACACTAAAATATATATCCTATGCTTTTATTTTTTAATAAAACAATTTAGCTGACAATACAGAAATATATCTTCCTCACCAACACTACCAATGTTTGCAGTTTTTAAAAAACAGACTGGTTATCATCAATGGAACAATGGATGCTACTTGGTATAAATTATATTATCATGATAGATTAGCATGCAAAATGAGCAAAATGCAAAACAAACAAAAACTCACCATGAAATAAGCTTTGTGATGGATTGAAATTAATGAAATGTTCCTCCCTGTTCCCAATTGACTTACAACAGGACGTATACTTAATTGCTTAATAATACCATCTACCTTAGGGTATTAATAAAATGGTTCTAGGTGAGATGTTGTTTATTTATTTATTTTATAATATGAAATGATTAGTCTGAAACTATATTACTGCAGATAGTAGAACTCATTACAGTTATAAGTCAATACCAAATGCTAATGCAAATTAAAAAGGTTCATCTAAGCAAGGAAGCACTATAATAAGAGGTTGCATCAATTATCTTCTGAATTAATAGGAATAAATGACACATCACACTATATTGATGAGATAAAAAGTCCTCATATAATAATTGTCTATTTCACAGTCAGGGTGTTAACAAAGCAGAGATATAATTCCTTTCTCAAGGATTTATATGTAATATTGAATTATGATTTTTTCATCTACATGAATTTTAGAAACCCCACCCTCCACAGAATGTTTTCTGAGATACTTTTCTCATGTCATTATTATGTGGATTAAAGCTGTTCCATAACAGGATGAATTAATTGGAAACCAACTACATTCTGTATGAGAATGCCTTTAATCTCAACAATTAATTGGTAGTACATAATGTTTACATGATAAACCTGGATCTAATCTGGGAGTTTTTGGATTTGAAAGCTGGCAAAAGGAGCAAAACTTCATATGGGTATATGAGTTTGGGGGATCGACTAATTGATTTAGGTGATTCACATTTACATGCATTATAATGAGATAGAAATAGATAAATGCAACTATTACCATTATATATAGTTTTAAAAAATGAATGCCCATTTTCTATAATTTATTCCTTAAAACAGTGATTTCAAATTGTTGTGCTGAGTATTATAAAGCAGCGGCCCCAAACTTTTGGTTGCCAGGGCCAGTTCCGTGGGGAACAGTTTTACCTCAAACCAGAAGGGATGTGGTTTCACGTGCTTCCTGCATCTCACCAATGGGACTTCGTTTGTTTGCATGGCCTGGTCTCTGGTATGCTGCTGCCTGGTGCCAGTCCATGGACCAGGTGTTGTGGACCCCTGTTAGAAAGAATAGCCTCTCAACATAAATAAGAAAACAAAAACAGATGTTTTTGTTCATGAAACTTTTAGCATTGCTTATCATGGGGCAGAGCAATAAGATTTTTTTTTCTTTAATTCAATCATATCTGATTTTTATTGTTGACAGAGGAATCAATGCAATGACATAGTTGGTAGTGATAACGAGTCACCTTGAAATATTTTTCTCTTGATATTAACCTCTCCCAGTGTATTACTAGCAACTGTGTCTTCCGTTGTATCATGTGCACAAAGATTTTGATCAATTTGAAAATATTGATAAGCAGGTAATTGTTCTGTAGTTGTCTGGTGCTGTCTTTTTTGTTGGATCTTTTATTATCAGATCAGTTTTGTCAGATGTTAACCAATCTTCAATTTCATATTCTTATGGTATGTTGTTAAACTGATTCATAATGAGCGGGTATAAATCAGTCAAATGTTTCAACCAAAAACCATGCAATTGATCTTTACCTACTGTTGACCAATTCCTGAACTTTTCACCACCATTTCTGCTGCAGTTACAAGTTCTTTCTTTTTAGTTTCTTTTTTATTCTTATTCATCTCCTTT
This sequence comes from Hydrophis major, assembly GCA_033807585.1. Taxonomy (NCBI): domain Eukaryota; kingdom Metazoa; phylum Chordata; class Lepidosauria; order Squamata; family Elapidae; genus Hydrophis; species Hydrophis major. The sequence goes on along the minus strand of CM066328.1, from coordinate 387,172,011 downwards.
ATCAAGCTACATTATTGTTTACTGCTCAGCAATGGCACAGATATATTTGGATTGTCCTATGGCTTGTCCAAAATTTTTTTCTTTGTCAGTCAGCCAGGTGTTAATTGGTTCATGTCTCTCCATTGATGGATGGGTAGAAATGTTTTTGATTCAATTGATATTGAAGATTCAGCTTATAGTGTACAATTCAAGCTTCTGAATTGAATTTTGTAATCAGATATGCTTTGGTGTTCTTGTCCTTCAGTTTCTTTTCTTTTATCCATTCTAGCTTGCTTGCATCTGATCTTAACATGCTGATCTTATTTTCCAATTTGATTTCCATTTTGGTGATGCATTGTTTGGTTTTTATTTTGTAGTTTACTGATTTTCCATTCAAGATCTTCAGTTATAAATGCAGTTGTTCTGTACCTTACTTGGCTTGTTTCTTGCAGTAGATGATGTATATATTTGATATTGCACTAAAGGCATATTTTAATCTTTGTACTAGATGTTTCTTTGGAACAAGCTTCAATGTAGGCGATCTTATTCTGTTGCTGTTTTAGAGGCTCAGAACTTTGTTTCAATCCATCTTGCTTTTTAATCAAAAGGCTTTGTTCTTTCTGAGGAGAAAGCAGAGGGGAAGGTGTCTGATTTGGGAATGAAAATGATTCAATAGCTGTGCTGGCTTCCTCTAACGCTAACTTTGTTTCTACAGCTTGAGCTTATTCTGGCAAGGCTTTGATTGCCCTGGGTAGACTTCTTATGGATTCTCATGAACTGGAGTTCTCCTTATGAATTGGCATCTTGGAATTCTGCATCCTATCCAACCATCCCATAACTTTAAGAAATGTCTCTAGACTCCCTTGCTGATCATGAAGATGATGAAAAGCATTCTGTGACCCATTCCTTTCTTTTCCAATAGTCCAGGATGGCACTCCAGTTGTCAAACTAGTGGATGCAAAAATACTGTGGTGGTATGCTCCTGGTTTGGCCCGGTTCTGCCGAGCTGGTAGCAACAATGAGCAGTGGAGACTGAACCAGTTCTCTCTGCCATTCTGGTATTGGGCCCACCCATCCGCCCGGGCTTCCATGCTCACCTTTATCTTTTGCTTTTGAAGTGCAGCTGCTTTGCACGGCCCAGAAGAGTGCAGTGCGGCAGCTGCTGAAGCAACCTGGAGAGTGCAGGCTTGAAGGAGGTGAGTCAAAACACCTCTGCGCCTGTGCAAAGTGCATGTTTGGCATACGCATGCACGCAAAGTGTGTGCCCACATGCAAAGCACGCCTACCAAGCCACGCCTACCAAACTGGTGGTAAAAGTTTTTGAATCCCACCACTGTATCAAACTTGAATTGGGTGGAGTTTCTAGAAACATTTCAATGGGTTGGTTTAAAACTTCTTTATATGTTGCTCTTATGTTGTTCTCCATGGTCCTGAAATCCATTCCAAAGTCTTAGGTTGGCATCGGCAGTCCTGGCCATGGTACTGAATCAGCTGTTCTCTGACTCTGCTCCACTTTGTTGCCTCACTTTCTATTCAAGTTACCACTAAGTACCAAGTGGATTAATATTTGATCATCTATGCTATGTATCTTGCTCCCTGAAAGTCTCTACATTGTAAAGAAGCATCTAAATGTAACTCATAGGGATTCTGTGTGATTGGGGTCACTCGATTTCATATGCATCTGGAACTTCTGAAGGCTGTTGGTTGCTCACTGGGGAGGTTATAATTGTAATTCACTGTAATACATGCAGTGAATTCTTCAGATGACTGGTCTCATTCTATGGATAAGAAATGTGAAGTTAGTTTGGCTGAGCAAGATTTGTTGAACATGAAACATATTTAGGCACAAATCTAAAGGGCACATAAAGCTGAATAATATATGCACATGAAAATCTGATATACTGAAATGTAAAAGTAATTTCTAGAATTCAGTTAAATGTCATAGAAGTCCACAAAGTTTTCCTTCAGAACAATCTAACTAAAAATCCCCTTATTTTAGATAATTCCCAATAATTAATACCTTTTCAATGATAATTAATTTGCAAATAAAGTATAAAAAGTGTGAAAAAATGATCTGTGCACACACATAGAAAGAGCAGGCACTATAGTTTTCCAAATTTCTTCCACCTAGCCCAATAAGAAAGGAAATTTTGCATAAAACTGAATATGAAACATTTGAAAAATAATTCTGTGGTAATTTAAATGGAATTAGAGGGTCAGCTCAAATTAATGTCCCAATCCCCATTCAGATTGAATTCTACAATTGTTTTCCCTTGTCTTTATACATTATATTCCCCCTAAAATATAGTGATGCCTGATTCCATTGGGAAAGTGTTGTAATGGGACTAAGAATAGTGAGGATAGGAGGATTATAGAGGGGAACTGCAGAAAAAAAAGATAAAGAGACAAGAAAAAAGATAGGAAGGAAGATATTTTTAAATGAGGAGACAAGAGTGAAATTTAGAAGAAATGATTATCTACCATTATCCTCTTCTGTTTGTGAAATTTGAGTTTCTCCTCCTTGGCTTGCCCTGCAGCTTAGATGCCCCATTAACTGTTTGTTGAGGTCATGAATGCACAACACAAATTTAACTAGCTTCCTGACTCTGTAATGACAGCCTCCACTTGTCTTTTGTATTCTGTATCCGCAGTATTTTCTGACTTCTGACAGCACAAGCAAGCTGGGCAGTCTGTCTCGAAAGCACTTTATGCAGTGCAGTATGTCCAATTGGCTGACAATGGCAGTGATTAGCATGAGCCTTTTCCCCTGGTGATTGGTCACTGCCCTCAATGGCTATTTTGTTTTGGATTGTAGGGCTTTCTGCCTCTTCAGAAGTAACTTTCCCACATGTCTGATAACACCTTACATTGAAAGGCATGTCTAGCATTTTGTGAAGGATCCTTATATATCTGAAAACACTGGTATTTGGGCACAAGTGAGAAACTGAAGTACTGCTGAAGAATTTCAGCTCTTGTAAGTTGGTAATATGTTGGTTGCTTTCATCTGCTTGTCTCTGTCTGTTGTCATGCAGGGAAGTATTCCATATAAATGCAGTGGGGCAATGCCATTTTGTCTAATGCCATTTTGTGCATGAGATATTTTTAAGTATTGTGGCTATTTGCTGGCAGCATTCTCTTGTAACTGTTATTGATTTTGAATTTTTGGAAGTTGCAAGGAAGTTTATAAAATTTGTGATAAAACTATTTATAAGTCTTCTGTAAGAGTGGTCAATGGGCTGGAGGATGGTTGGGAGATTTACTTCACGGCTTTCCCTCATCCCACCAACCTGTTTGCTGGACTTCTTTGGGATGGAGTTGTTATTGTTTACAAAAGACTGGTAGACAGGTTTACACTCTTCTTGATACTTGGGCTTTCAGAAGACTGATAATCTACCACTTGGGTAACATGAAAAATGTCTAAAGGCACCAATTCCAAAGCCCATTCTACCACACTTTAAGTAAATAATTGGTATATTTGTTCTTATTGGCATCTGACACTGGGTATGGGAAACAACCTGAATAATCACAGCATAGGTAGTGATAGGGAGCATAGGATGACAGCATAGGGAGAAAGAGAGAGAACAGAATAAATTATCTTCTCTGCCCTTACTCCCTTGCAATGGCAAATGAAGAGACAAAAAGGTGTCAGTTCATTTGATGACAGTTTTTTTTAATCCCATGAAGTCATTACATGGGATGCAAAACTGACAGAAAACTCAGAGGTCTTCTACTGCCAGCAATTGGCATCAGATGAGATGTTCTCCACTTTGCATCTCTCTTCCCCTCTGCTTCTTCTGTGGTAGTAGTTCTATTTCATTTTCAAGACAGAATGGGAACTGAAAGCATAGTCAGCACTTTTTAAAGCTGGCATATTTTAACCTGACTCCTACACCATATAATAGCACTTTTGTGCTGCCATTCAGAAGAGCTCCATATGCAGTCAGTAGGATCAGCACTATATGATAGTTATAGTACTTCCTTTGAAACAGTAGTTCAGCAATGGTTTATGACTGAAGATGGAGACTGGTGATGAAGCAATCCTAATACTTTCTTCCTAAATGTCAGTTTGCTGTTGCACTGATTTATCAATTACTCTTGTTTCAGTTTTAAGCAACCTTACTTATTGAGGCCCAAGCAAAATATCATTTTCATTAGATTTATTCCTGGTGATGGCCTGATGGTGAATAAATCATGACAGTTTATACAGAACATTTTAAGTAACTTGTAGAAGTAATGGCTATTGTAACTTGGCTAAGCAGTAACTTATTATTTTCACAACCCAATCCACATCCCTCATTAATACAATTACAGATGGAACAACCTATAGAAAAAGGGAAGGCTGTTAACATTTGACTTTTCGACCATGCCCTGGTATATGCATTTCCCCTTTAATTGGCAGATCATTCGATTTCTTAAACAGTATTGCCATAATGCTTCTTACTGCTCTTTTTCTTCTTGGGTGAGGTGTAGGACAAATACTTGTTTATGTGTTCTTTTTTCCAGGCCATCAGGATTCCACATTGAAATGTGGCTGTTAAAAAGTTATTATCACATCTAAATCCATTTGACATAGTAACTTTGCTGTGTATTGATTTGCTTATACAACCTGTGCAAATGTCTGCCAATGGGGAAAAGCTGGAAACAGCTATTGTTGAACAAATAAACCAATATCCTTTACAGTACAAAGCCAAACTGACGATCAAGAATCCCTTTAAAAAAAGAGGAAATGTTGATATTTGGTTCTTAATTTCCAATTTCTTTTCTACAGAACTGTAGAACTGTTTCTGTGTTTTTCTGATCTAAAAATGGCTCCCCCCAAAAAACTACAATCTTTTTTGAAATTAAAACTCTTCCTAGACTCATGGCTGCTACTGGAAAAGCAGGTGGAAACTGTGGGTAAGAAGGCCTTTGCACATCTATAGGTTGTGTGCCAGTTGCACCCATTCATGGACTGGGAAGCTTTGAACATTGTCACTCTTGTGACTTCCCATTTGGACTATTCAAATATGTACTCTACATGGGGCTGCATTGAAGAGCATTCAGAAGCTTCATCTGGTACATGTCAGTTATTGGGGACATGTAACACCATTACTTTGGGGGTTAGAGGGATCGCCAGTGTGTTTCCGGGTGCACTTCAGGGTGCTGATTGTCACTTTAAAGCCCTTCATGGCTTGGGACTGGTTTACTTCTTGCAATCATTTCTATCCATTTAATCTGTCCAACGGAATTGGCATAAAGGAATGTAGGCTCTGGAGAACGAGGAGATATGCCTTAGCTGCCATAATACTTGCCCTCTGGAACATTCTCCCTCCCGAGATTAGGATGGCTTTAATGCTGTTGGCCTTTCAGAAGGTGAAGACTTGCCTATGTGTCTGGGCCTGGGGTCCCAAGCATGTGAAGAGCTCCATTTCCTGTTATATTGACACTGATGAATTATAATATCTCCTGACTGCTATTTGTATTTATTTTTGTATTAAGCATTAACTGTTTAAGTATGTTTATGATTATTGTTTGTTGCCCAGGATTATGGGCCTGAGATAGGCAGCTGTACAAAATGAATAATAGACTAGACTAGATTACATTTAAAACAAAAGTCATTTTGCAATTGAAGAGTTTTATCAGTGCACCCAAAACTAAATAAAATGTTGCCAATCTAATCAATTTACTTAAAAAGTGTCTGCCATTTGACTGTTGCAATAGAAAAAGCCCTGTTGACCTTTTTGTTTTGTTTTGGAAAGACATAAAAAGGATTTCGTGGCAGTTTTCAACTATAGATGGCTCTGGCTTGAGAAGTAATGTTTTATATATCCTGGCTTCACACTATTTAAAATTTTTCAGATAAGAAAATAACATCTTGTTAAAAATAGATTTCACATTAAGATCAATGAAGTGTATTTTCATGGTTACATTAATCTTCAGCTCGGGGCTTTGAAAGTTGTTAGGGCAAAATACGCTTGGCAAACTCCATCATTCAGAAAGTGGATGATTTCTTTTATGGGTGGTTCTATGAAAGACTGAATGTGTTTGCTGAAATGTGCAACCAGTCAGAAGGAGAATTGGCACACAGTAATTGCAGAGGCATTAGTAACAGCCTTGATAACAACACCTGTGCAATGGTTGTCTTGGTTTTCTTTATTAGTGAGTTTGTTTTTACTTTAGATGTGGATTGTGTGCTTGTTGCTCCTCCTAAATTTTATGTTGCTTTAATTATTGTCAGCCACCCAGAGTCATGAATTTGGGATGGAAATAGCCATATCAATTGAGATAATTATAATAAGAAAACATGGGGAACAACAACATGTGATTCAGGACAATCATCATGTAAAAGATGCAACAGTGCAGCATAGTACCTGTCTACGATTTATGAAGCAAATAAAGTTGTTGGGTCATTGGCATCATGGCATACATGGTGTAATTTGCCCACTTTGCTACCTGCAGATGCCTGTGAGTAGTTTCTAAATTGCCAGAGGTTTTCACAAGCTGAAGGTCATTCTGAAAAGCCATGAGCAAGAGAAACAATGAATATATAATAATAAGAACAGAACTACAATGGTTGAATCCAACATCTGACTAAGTCTTAATTAATTACAGTACATTTCTATTTATGGATACCTCTCTTCATTTCCTGCTTGAACTAATTTCAACAACTTCAAATTATTCCTTTCCCTGTGAATTGGATTTTTAGACATGATCTGGAGAAAACAATGTATATCTTTGCTCTTAGGGATAAGGGTTGTTTCAGCTACCATCCCCTGTGGTTGGCTGGAATGTTCTTCAATTGTTCTTAAGTCAGAGAGCAATGCCTTTTCTGTTGAAACTCCTACTCAGATTTTTTAAAAAGGAATCAATCTGATCTGTAACTTGACTCCATTATTTGTTCACATGTTTTGTTCTTATCACAAATTTTACCCTTAGAATTTATAGGTGAACTGACACAATAGCAAGGAAGTAAAGGAATAGGGCTAAAAGGTTCTCAATATAATGTGGGACTTCTTTTAATAGCAGTAGCACTTAGACTTATATACCGCTTCATAGCCCTCTCTAAGCAGTTTACAGAATCAGCATATTGCCCCCAACAATCTGGGTTCTCATTTTACCAATGTCGGAAGGATGGGAGGCTGAGTCAACCTTGAGCCTGGTGAGATTTGAACTGCCAAACTGCAGGCAGCCGGTAGTCAGCAGAAGTAGCCTGCAGTGCTGCATTCTGACCACTGGGCCACCTTGGCTCTTGCATAAATGCATGAACATTGGCTGATGCTCAGTGACCCTGTATACTGTTACATTTTGTTTCAGGTTTCTGTGATCGTATTTTCCTGGAATCTGCCAAGTTGTTATGCTTTACTTCTTCTGAAATGGATGGGTTCAGCTTGGGGCCAGGATAGTTAAATGATTTCCTCTTCATATTCACGCTTGAGACTTACATCTCACCTTTCCTTCAAGAGCTCATGGTAGCTTACATAGCAATCTCTTTTTCTCCCACAACAGCAAAATAGGGATAAAAGAAAGTGTCAAACAAACTGGCCCCAGATCTGTCAAAAAGCCTCCATAGCAGTGTTTACTTCAACTGGGGTCTCTTTGGTTTTAATCTAACATTGGAATTATTATGTTTGCTCACAAATACTTTTTAAGCCCTGTTATATGTTCTTTGTCAGGTACACCACAAACCAAAAATCACTATAATATTATCATTTTAAAAAATATTTATATGTAAGATAAGAGACAACATTAAACCTACTATATACTTTTTGGAACTTAAAACAGAAGGAAGATATTTTAAACTATTTATTTTTCTTTAATACTAAAATGAGACCAGGAAGAAAAACCAAAGAAAACTCTCTATATAAAATGCCTTGGAGTTACCAAAAGAGGAATTGTTTAAGTAAACCAAAAGGCCTGGACTTTTCAAGGGAGACTTCACTGATTTAAACTCATCTTCAAAATGATATTGTTAACTGGTTTTCTTTAGTTATTTTAGTTATTTTTAATTCATTTTACATTCTTACGTAAGACAAAATAGACTTGCAACATCTCTAAGAGGTTTCTATAAATACAAATATTTCTTATTAACAGTGCTACTCTTAGAAATGTTTTCAATACATGAAGAGAAATAGTTAAATTACAAAAGGAAAGTCTTTTACAAAATATATTCATTTTACTTTTGCTCACGAGCTAAAACTTTTGCTTATAGGAACTGGCAAATGTATTTTGAGAAAGAACAGTACTTCTAACATTAATGAGTTTTCTTAGTTTATAAAAATATTCTCTTGTGGACTTACTATGTATAACTGAACAAAATAGGATTGGTGAATGAATGTATTTTTTTTAATTGTCCAAGGGGAAATATCCTTTGTAAATGTTTTGAAAAAATGAGGGGTGGAGAAGAAAAAATATAACTGCTAAGGATCAAATCAATGGTAAATATACCATTTCTGAAATGCATTCCTGATTTCTGAAATGCATTCTGCTTCCTACAATAAAATACTTTTATTGGCTTTTGAAGTCAATTGCCCTTGATGGCTTTTTTTTTTTTAGTTTTCAGTGTCTATTCTCTTTTTTTTTTCTCTTATATGCCCCAAAATTAAATAATATTTGGTTCTTGAGAATGCATTTCTAATTTTAAAGGCAAGCCTGTTCTTAAAATGTTTGTTCAGATTGTAATATTATTAATATGATAAATTTACATAGATATGATGAGAGACATATAACACGGATTTGATGAAAACTAATGAACTGAAACTTAGTCCAGATGGAATGGAGATGCTGCTGGTAGTGAATACTTGGAGCCGATTAGAGGGTTTGGTGAGCGTGGCCAGCTCAATGTCACTTGTGTTAGGGGTGCCTGTGGAGACCCAAGCACTCTGCCCATGAAAACGGGCTCCAAAGCTCAGCTGCGATGGCCTCCTGCAACCCTTTGCCAGTGAAAATTGAGCTTTGGAGAGCCGTGGATGCTGGTAGAGTCCACACAGGCCGGACCTTTGCTGTTTCCAGGGCAGCCCCGCAGGCGAGATCTAAGCACCCCATGGGCTGGATTCAGCACCCAGGCCTTGACACCCCTCCTCCACATCTTGGGAAGCAAGTAGTGGCAAATTACTTCTGAGATCTTACCAAGGATACTGCAGGGATTTCCCAAGAATCAACACTGATTTGAAAGCACACACATACAAAAAAATCTTTGACCAATTTTTAAATATTTTAATTGTAATTCTAGTATTTTTAAAAAGCTGTCACAATGAGACACTGTGTCCCCCAAGTTTAACAATCTGAATCAAGCTATAGCATAGGAATAGGTAAGTCAAAAGAAAACTTCAGTTTCTTTTATTTAACTTGGTTTATGGATATTAAATATATAATGGATATTGCCATATGATTCTAACTGTAATCTACAGAAACAGTCCTCAAGTCTGCAAGCAAATAGAGTATCAGATTGTAAAAAAGCCAGTATGCAGCTGAAGCTGATTTAGCTGTGGGTTAAGTTGAAGTCAAAATAGCCTTTTAATAGGTATGAAGTTTGGGTCACATTCAGACTTTAGTATCTGAGAATGTCTGATGATGAAAAATATGTTTGATGCAAATCAAGTAAGTTTAATTTTATCAGATTTTATAGCCTATTAACATCTTCAAAATGTTATTGGAGCATCTAACAATTGCTATTCCAGCAAGTCATAATGATGGGTGCTTGTGGAAACCCATTTTTTCTTCTAAAAAAGAGGATGGGGCTTAAAACCTTACTTGGCCTGACATCCTTCTGTAAAAGATTAACTAGAATTTAGCATTTCAGTCCATTTATTTATCTATAATTTTAAAACAGTTAATATCTTTTTGTTTCAAAAGAAAAATGGTAAACAGTAAAGAGTATTGTAGGTTATATTTGGTTAGCCACTTTTTTTCTTTTAGCCATATTTTCTGTTTAAACTGTGGAACATGGTTGGATGAACATTTCACTCATGAATTTTTAAAAATAAATACAATTTTCACAAATTTATTTGCAAGCAAGCGAATTAAAGAATATTTCATATTTGGAAAAAAAGCCAAACTTCCAGAAAAGGTCAAATGTTACCTTCCCAACAAAATTGTTGTTAGCCTAGATTGGAATCCCCATGTTGTTATTCTGTTAGCATAAATAAATAGATTGACTCTAGTAAGTTCAGATAAATTGATTGAAATGTTGAGCAATCTGAATTACAGAGTCAAGGCAATTAAAAACACTTTGGAGCTCCCTGGTAAAACCGCAGAGCAAATTAGACCATGACAGTTAAATCTTACTTCTACTTTCCAGAAACCTCTCCCCACTCTGCAATGGATACTTTATATGGTGGGGTTTTTTTTCCCCAATGGTGGAGATAACTATGCTTATTATATTGGTTGTTGATGGGCAATAATTGGTATCTGTGTGTCTGCATGTGTGTTTGTGTGTATGTGGAAAAGGTAACTGTTAACAAAACTAATGACATATCTTCATAGGTGGGATAGATAGAAAATATTTTAATGAAAATGACATCAATGGATATGTCCTTCCATGGAATAAGAACTTTTCATTATTTGTTCACTCTTCATACAATATTGGAGGAAATGAGCATAAGTTATTGAATTCATGATTGGCTTGAATTTTTACCTGAAACTCATGCAAATTCTCACTGAACAAGCATTTTCTTGTTGCTGAAGATAGCCATTTCCAAATAATCTGCTGCAAAACTTTAGAATGTTGTTTTCAAGGGAGTAGTTTGAGTGCTCTTTTTGAACATAAACATTCATTAGATGGGTGGAATTGAAATATGACAAAGAAAGAAAGAAAGAAAAAGAAAGAGAGAAAAAGGAAGAAAAAAGAAAGGTGAAGAGTGATTTTACTTGATCTCTTTAGTTCATTTGTATTGTTATTCTTATCTAAACTTAGAGGAAAAAAATGCTTCAGCTTCCACTACTAACAACAGCAGCAACAGAAATCAAGTCAGTTTTCCTACCCTTCAGAGTCCTTTTGCAGACAAACTTGAATCAGAAATTTCATGGACTCAAAAGCCTGTGTGAACCAACCAAAACATTCTTTAGTTGCTAAAGATGTGCCTTTTATCCTGTCCTTGAAAATAGAACCAATGGCATAAATATTGTCATAGCAGTGAATTATGGCCCAAAGATACATTAAGCTGACAAAATCCCATGTCCTTCCCACCTTGGAGGGTTTACTCGCAACAGGCAACAGTAGTAGTAATTTCTGTGGTCTTCTGCAGCAAGTGCCTGGGAGGCAGCTATTTTACTTTTCTTACTGAATATAAGTGATGTCATATTATGAAAAAATCAGGATGGTGGATAGCATGCAAATGTTTATCATCAGATAAAATCAAGATGGGTGGTACATTTATGCATGAGTACAATCTTGCACATCAATATAATCTATTCATAACACTGAAGTCATTTCAAGTAAATGGATGACTGAATTGATGTGCTCTTTTGCTTTCAATGGAACCTGCTCTTTTATTTTTAGAATCTGTTTAACACTTAATACTGCTTAACATCAACTAGTGAAGAGAATGGAAAAAGATGTTTTCTTGTTTGGTAAATCTGATAATATTTATGCCTTGAGGCTTAATAAAAATCTAAGATGAATGCAAGACATGTCATCACAATTCATCATAGCAAGGGAATAAACTATACCCCAGCTAATAAATATTTTTAAATAAATGGAATAATAAATCCAGTCATGTACAATCTAATCTGTTATTCTCTCTATATATTCAGCTGCCTCTCTTATTTTTTCTATGGTCCACTAGGTAGCAAAGACATCCAAAATAAATTTCTTTAAAAATAGCTTTTTGATTCTTGATTTATATGCTACATCTACCACATGAGTTGGAGAATTAATAAGAAATATTTGAATGTTTTACATTTTACATTAAACTTTGGGGGAAATGCTTGTAATGAATTATAATCAAGGGAATGCAATGGCAGTTTGTAATTCCTGAAGGAACTTTTTTGAATTAACTTTATGCTGAGGCTGAAAATGAATAATCCAAAACTATTTACCAAAGTCAGTTAGCTCAGTTGTACAAAATAAGTCAGATACCGTAAAGCCAGAATTCAAGCATTTATGATTAAGCTTTTAAACCACTTAATCTCAGTGAGATTTAGGCAAACCTGAATTTTGTTTATTAGCAACATAGAGCTGTCAGTTGTTCTGATATATGATGTAGAAAAATCAAAACTTTTAAAGTTGGAAATTGGGGTCACCAGATGAACCAGATTGGCAGTACATTCTGTATAGCAACTACTTATTCAGACAATACATAATTATGATTGCTGACTCAGCTGCAGGAATTTAGTGTGGTGTGCATTTGATCAAATCTATACAATTTATGTATATATGCATGTGTTTTCAACAGATGCCCCATGCTTTTCAGATCTTAAAACAAAATTTGAGCCTTAGAGCAACAGTACATTATACAACTGTTATCATTTTCATTTTTTTATAATAATTATATTAAATGTTACAATTGAACAGATAAATACTAATACAAACTAGCAAACAATAAGAGTAAAAATAAAAAATTAGAATGTGCAGAGAAGTAAAGAGAAAAGAATAGAATAAAAAAAATGGAAAAGAAAAAACAAAAAAGAAATATATAAAGAAGTAACTTACCCTTCATCATAACAAGTATAAACAATTTTAGTAATTTATCATCTTCTCTTAAAATAGAACAAATGCTCTCTTCTTCCCATACCCCATCTCTTAACTAAACAAAATCTTAAAACTTCATCACACATTTCTGGCCAACAAAACTCCATTAAGGTTTACCAGATAGTACAGGCAGTCCCTGGGTTATGAACAAGCTTTGTTCTTAACTCCATCTTTAACTTGGATTTGTTTGTAAGTCAGAATTTTTTAAAATAAATTACTGCCTATTACTAAAAATGGTGGGCAGCATTGCCTTTTCTTAAGTTGATGAACCACGAATGCCACACAAGCAGGCTGTACATTAAAATATACCACATCAGTGGTTCCTGAAAACATTGTGTAGTTTCAGTGCTTGGTCAGCCCAAGGAAGGAGAATGCCATCCATCATTTTTACTAATAGACAGCCTGTTTGTATTTAGAGATTGTTCTTAAATTGGAAGTTCTTAACCTACATCTGCTTATATTTTAACCTTGAGCAAATAAACCAACTTTATATTCCTTCAGTGTAGTTTTAACAAGATAGGTTTTTAATCATTGAGCCATGGTGGCTCAGTGGTTAGAATGCAGTACCACATGCTACTTCTGCTGACTGACAGCTGCCAGCAATTTGGCAGTTCATATTTCACCAGGCTCAAGGTTACTCAGTCTTCCATTCTTCCAAGGTCCATAAAATGAGGAACCAGATTGTTGGGGGCAATATGCTGACACTGTAAACTGCTTAGAGAGGGCTGTAAAGCACTGTGAAGCAGTATATAAGTCTAAGTGCTATTGCTATTAATCCCTTCAAATAACATCCTTGAATTTGATTTCTTTTTGTTCTTTTCCTTCTTAACTTTACCAGATTGCTTTTATAAATCCAATACAGAAAAGTTATCCACATCACTCTTCTATCTGGAAGTTAAATCATTGCAACTGAAATTTTTTCTTTTTTTTCTTTGAAATGCTTTGGTGCTTATCTGAAGAAGTTACCTGGTTAAGCAGAAAAATATTTCAAACCCAAAAAAGAAAAGAAGTCCAGTTGCCATGACAAAACTTCTAAGCAACTCTACCTGGATCACTCTTCTGGTTTATTATTTGTATGTCACTTTTAAATATTAAAACATCGATCAATTTCATTTGTATATCTTCTTTTCCTATGTCGTTCTTGTAGTTTTTCATTTTAAAATCTACATTCAAATAAATTTTAGTCTTGTCTGGTAGAGCTTTTTTCTCTTCTGTAATATCTTTTATACATCATCTATCCATGATAAAATTATTGAACTCAATTTCTTGCACTGTGTAATTACTTCAATAAAATTATCTAATCCGTATAAAATTAACTTCTGAATCCATTGTTTACAAATATCTCTCAAAAAAATGTTAAAAGTATTTTGCTCCATTCTGTATTAGCAAACTGATTTCAATTGTTTTCTCCTTTGATTTAATTTTAATTTAATTTTGTCTAGATTTGTCCTCTTCCCCCCCCCCAAGAAATCCGAACAACAGAAATTTCCATTGGTAAGGATTATTATATTTCATTTCAAAGTCTTATTTCAAATCTATTCTGTCACTTGATCCATTTTTAAATTTCCAAAACCAATACGTTGAACACTCTTTTTCTGTTTATTCTAAATAAATTTTTCCAAATCCTTAAATTTACACTGAAAAATTCCTCTACTAAGGAGAAGGAGATTCAGATCAAAATAAAAACTTACTGTTCCAAAAGTACTTAATATTTGAAAAGTAGCAAAAAAGTAATTCCAAAGTGATTAAGAAATAAGGCTCAGTTGAGCTTTAAGTCCATAAAAGTCATGTGATGGCTATGAGCTTAGATGTAATCTTCCTCCCAGACACTTGATTCATAAACTGATTGCAAAAACCTTAGACTCCGTAGTCTACTTAAGAGGAGCATCTTTACAGAATACATGGGAATTCTTACAATCTCTCTTTTCTCTGAAAACATTTTTATTGGCTATCATCCATCCAGCTTCTGACTGCCTATCTCTGCCATAAATGTCATTACCACTCTTTTAGTGATATTTAGCTTGCAATGTTCAAAACCCCATTTTTTTGCATTTCTCATAAGCTATATTTACTAATATAACACTAAGCAAATCTTGGATTACAAGACGAGGTATTTACTGTAGAATATAGCATGACTGATTAATATGCAGTATGAAACAAAAAGGCTGATGATAAAATAATGTCCCTCTTGGTCCAGAAACATATCTGACTAAGAAGAAGCTAGGCTAGCAGAAACAAAGCCAAATCAAAACATGTAAATTCAATGGTTGGGCAGGAGTATACTTTAGGTGACTGGACTCCTTGGAAACAAAGTGAGGTATTGGATGTAGTATTGAATATATGGGATTGGTTAAAGTTAGCACGTCCAATGTACATGAGTGGTGGAATTCAAATTTTTTTACTACTGGCTCTGTGGGCATGGCCTATTTTGTGGGTGTGGCCTATGGGGTCATGTGACTGTGTGAGTGTGGCTTATTTGGTGGGTGTGGCTTGGCAGTCATGTGACTGGCTGGGCGTGGCCTGGTGGCCATGTGACTGGTTGGGCATGGCTTGGTGGTCATGTGACTGGCTGGGCATGGCTTGGCGATCATATGACTGGCTGGGCATGGCCTGGTGGTCATGTGACTGGGAGGGATATCTTTTTTCACCCAGCAACAATGTACAGTCTTATCAGCATGGGGGCCAACAAACAAAGATACCGTTTTTCATTGTTGGAAGTTAAAACTCACCCTTCTCCTAGGAAAATGAAATATTTTAGGATATATTAAAAAGGTAGAATATTTCCCCAAAAAAGAAAAGTAAAAACTCAAAAGAGGCAGGAACTCATGCCCCCAACCTTTGCTAATGGGCCATTACTCTGGCCTAGGCCAGTCTATTTTACATAACAAAGAACTCCAGATAGAGCTATAATAGGAATTGCCCAAAGCCCTTTCATTACATCATCATCCAGCAAGGCTCAACCAAGTCTGGGACTCAGGACAGCCTACAGAGTTGCCCCTGCATGGTTCCATGGGAGTCTGACAACCAATCAAAATGCAAGCCCAAATTCAAATCCTAACAGAGGGCATTCTAGATTTAAAACCAGAAATATTTTGTTGGATTCATTTAATTTTACACATACAACAGCTGCTAGAATTGTGTTTGCACAACAATGGAAAAACAAAGATATGAAAATGTGTGCCAGCTAGTCTATGGAAATTGGTTAGTTACTTAGGAATTGTGAGCTGTTCCCTTAAGGGAATGCATCATGGTAAATGTAGCCGCAATGCAGACTAGCATGCGCAAGTGATAGGGCCACGTGGCTAAGGTTTTTTATAGGGTGGGCTTGGGATGGGTGGGCCGAGTGTTGTGCAGGCGGGGCAAGCGAGCAGCAAGAGCAGCGAGAGGACGGGTGGGACAAGCAAGTGAGCGATGACTACTCGGGCGACCAGGAACTGGTTTGGGGGCATGGCCATCCAGAAACCGCTAACGGTTCTGCGACCCTCACCAAATTCTTCCTACTGAGTCACCAGAACCACTGCGAACCAGCTGAATATCACCTCTGATCTGGGGGAAAAAAACCATCATTTGGTAAATCCTTAAAAAGTTGCTGCTGAAAGGGAAGTTCCTTGATAGAAATGATGTACCAGTGGGATAGCAATAACATCCTTTAGGCATGAAGGCAGATAGGTGACCCTGGAACAGTTACCCTCTCTGTTCTAGAAAGAAGACAATGGCAAACCACTTCTGGAATCTTGCCAAGAAAAGATTAGGAGCTAGTTCATGTATGTGGCAGGAGCTAAAACTGATTTGAAGGCACAAAAAACAAAGAGGAAAGATGAGTTAGATGAGATTTAGTGGGTCACTTTGAAATCTAAAGAAAAGAAATTGAAGTGAAAGATAATGATTCGTGTTCCTTTTTTTCCAATTTCCTTTTTTCCACTTTCAATTCAAATTCAATTCTTCCTGGCCCTAGAACCCTTAATATTATGCTGGATCTCCAGTTCTTAGTTCTATGTATTCTTAATTATAGACATCACAAACAATCAGGAATACTTATACTCAAAATGGAGATATAATAATCATTGTTCCCTGCATTATTCACTAGGACATAATGTTTTATTATCTGTAAATTATAACACAATTTCAGAGAACAGTCTTGTGAGAAAGAATACATTCCTTTCCTTGGACAAACTCAAGATCTATTTACAAAAGTCTATTCCATTCCATTTTTGCTAATGAAAACATTCCATTAATTTGCTAGTTTGTGGTTTTCAAAGCACAGATATTATGCCAGCAAAAAAAGGAAGTTCCACAAGTGAAACCATCAATATTTTGTATTCTAGAAGATTTGTGAACATTGTTAATACTGTTTAGAAAGAAAAGAAAGATTTTGTAACAGCAGGCACATTCTTTCCCTCAGCACATTGCCATCAGCCAAAGTCCCTTGAGTGTCCTGAAGGTGAGGTGGAAGAGAGGACAAATCAGAAGCTTTAAGCCAATGCTGGAGGATTAAGCCTGCCAGTCAGCAGTCATCCTATTCTGTAAAGGCTCAGATAAGTTGTTCCTCCTGTCACAGCAGCTTCAGTGCTCCATTCCTAGGCCCCAAAGCTTTCCTTTTGTTCTCATTGAAAATGTATAGCTTTTTCGTTCTCTGCCTACAGCCAACTTCTACCATGTGTAACTGAATGAAACTGTATATACAGAGTCATCAAATATAAAGGTTGGATGCAGAGGTGGTATTCAGCAGGTTCTTACCGGTTCTAGAGAACCGGTAGCGGAACTTTTGAGTAGTTTGGAGAACCGGCAGATACCTCTGACTGGAGATTTTGCAGTATCCTTCCCTGCCATGCCCACCAAGCTACGCTGTTGGATGGCTCCTTGGATGTCATCTAGTTCAATTCCCTTGCCCAGTGCAAGAATCCAATACTACAGTCTCCCCGACAGATGATCACCCTGCCTATTTAAACGCTTTCAGCAAAAGAAACTCCATCATCCTTCAGGGCAGCCTGTTCCACTTTGAACAACTCTTTACCATTACAATTCTCCCCCCCCCCTTATTACCACTAAAACTAGGTAATAGTGATAAGGTCTCTGGTTCACCTTTATTGATTTGCTAACTTTCATCTTCATATGACTGAGCTTTCACTGAACTGTAATCTGAATGCACATATGAATGACTTCTGTATAACAACATAGGAAAGCCTGCTAGATCAGACCAGAGGGCCTATCTTGTCCATGGAGGACAACCCAATGTCTAAATATCATCCCATTCAGCTTCCATATTTACTGGTTCTCAGAGGCAGGTAGCTTCTGAACTGAAGATGGAATACCATTGTCATGATTAGTAGCAGACTTTAGTGGTAGGAAATAATGAACAAAAGATAGTGGAAACCCTTATCTTCTCTATAAATTCAATCTGAACCATAAAGGCCTTTTCAAGATCCAGCAAAATTAAAACAGCTGATTCCAATTTATTTGCTGTGATAGTCATACTATAAATCACTGGTGAATACTGTCTGATGCTTGTGTATTTTTTATAAGTCCAGCTTGAGATGAATGAATTATAGATGGTATTACTTTCTGTAGTCTTCTGGCTAGTGTTGCTGTTAATATTTTAGCATCCACATTAAACAAAGATATTGATCTATCTATAACTTTCACATCTTGTGGAATCTTTCACAGACTTTAATATTACTGTCATATTAGTGCTTATGAAGTCTTTTGATAATACCATAGATAGCTAAGAAAACAAACAAATGGACCAAAGAAGGAATCAGGCTTGGATTTATGTATTTGAAATAGGCATGCATTGTCACAGTTTTGTCCCTCAATTTATTATTTATTCTACTGATAAGATCTGTCTTGTTCCTTCAGTCTATTAATAACTCTGGTATTCTCATTTTATTGATACATGAAAATCCAGCTCCTCCAACATCATTAAAATGTAGCTTTTCATATCCACATATATATGTATAAAAGCATATGGGCCACTGGCAGTCTTGCTAATCTTTGAGCAGTAACTGGAAGTTTAAAAACACTTTCTCAGAAAACCAAAGACTTCTATTTATTGGCAATGTGTTGTCAACACCTTGTCAGTTACCTCCTCCAAGATGCAATTACAATGAGTATTAATGGTTTTGAACTTCTGGCAATGGGCTGCCTAATGAGAAGGATGCCAAGATTTCTTAAATGTAAAAGTAATTGTCATATTCCAAAATTTATTATCAGTGCCTTGCCATTTAATTTGTCACCACGATAACTTTCTCTCTATTTTTTTCACATTGGAATTTTCTAGTAACTTTAGTTCTAATTTTCAGAATAAAGTTCATCAATGCATGATGAAACAAGGGCATTTGTTTTTCAGCTGGCTGGTCACAAACTCTGACACTGAGTAGGATTGAGAAGAAGTGACTTCCTACACTCCCCTAACTAGCTTCCATGCCTAAGGAGGAGACAAACCTGCCTTTTCCCACTCCTTAGTCTGCCACCTTAACTTCTACATCAAACTATGTCTCTTTTATGGGCTACATGCTACATGGAATTTTGCAAATGGAATTTTATCTTTTTCATCTAATGGTAAATGCGGTAAAGATCTAATGGTAAACTTGGTAAAAATTATGCACTAATTATTGACTTATTGCATTGATGTAGATATCAAAAAAGTTGAATCACTCTCCTTTGTTATAAAGCCAGGGGTGGGATTCTACCAGTTTGCACCTATTTGCTAGAACAGGTTGTTAACATTCTAAGCAGTTCGGAGAACCAGTTGTTAGAAGAAATTACTGGCCTAATCCTGTAAGGAATGCAGGAAGGAAACATTCTGGTGTTGCTTACAAAAACTGCCTCTCCATTAACCCTTATTACATTCTTGGCAGGACTAGACTTCCTGTCTCAGGAACATCTCTGGAGTTTTTTCCCCCTCCTTTTCTGGTACTTTGCTTGTGTGTTGTGACCATTCAAAGTTACAAGCACTGGCACTGAAAAAAGTGACTTATGACCCTTTTTCACACTTACGACTGTTGCAGCATCCCTGCAGTCATGTGAGGCCAGGCGAGGAGATGCGTGCCTCGATGTGAGTGATATTGAGTTGGCCACACCCAGCCAATAACATGGCCATCAAGCCATGTCCACTCAGTCACATGACCACCAAGCCACACCCACCACCTAAGCCATGCCCACAGAACCGGTTGTTAAAAATTTGAATCCTACCCCTATATAAAGCTTGTGTTTGTGGAGGCTTTTCCTGTTAAAAATACCCAGAAGTTGATGCAGATATTTAATGTAACTGCCAATAGATCTCAACAAGCAATCTCATCAATGGTTAGGAATGAGCAGGTGGGCTTTATCAGAACTAGATATGGATCAAATAATATTCAGCAGGTAGCAGATTATGATTGAATAAAGAAGACAAAACTGCAACCCCAGATGCTGTGTTTGATAATATTTACAGACAATATGTGTACATTACCTTAGACAACTATGGATTTTCTAAAGAATGTATTATGTAGATCCATCCATAAATCGTGTACATATTCCTTATTTGAACTCTCAGATGAGGTGGTAGGGAGAGAGAGGGGGGAATTGTCCTATATCATAACTTCATACTCAAGTTTCCATGACTCCACCTCCCCGGGGATTTGTTTCTCACTCTATCTTCCTGTGCTTTTAACATTACTGACTATTTTTCCTCCTACTTTTTCACTTTTTCACCCGGGAAGATACTGGAAAAGATAATAATAATAATAAAAAAACCAGATCTGCCAACATCTAGAAACAACTAAAGTAATAACTAGCAGTGAGCATGGGTTTGTTAAAAACAGATCATGCCAAACCAATCTTATTTCATTCTTCAACACTCTAATTCTTCAAATTAGTAGACCAGCAAAATACTGTGGACATAATATATTTAGATTTTAGCAAGGCGTTCAATAAAGTAGACCACAACCTACTTCTTAGTAAGCTAGAAAAAAGTGAAATAGATAGAACCACCACTAGTTGGATTTGCAACTGGCTGGCAAACCGTACTCAACGAGTAGTCCTTAATGGGTAAGTCTACATGGAGGGAAGTAAGCAGTGGGGTGCTACAAGGTTCCATCGTAGGCCCAGTATTCTTCAATATCTTCATTAATAACTTAGATGAGGGAATAGAAGGGGAACTTACCAAATTTGCAGATGATACTAAGATGGCAGGAATAGCTAATACCCAAGAAGATAGGCTCGAGATCCACATGGATCTTGACAGACTAGAACACTGGGCCATATCTAATAAAATGAAATTCAGTATAAAGAAAAGTAAAGTCCTACATTTAGGCAAGAAAAACCAAAAGTACACATATAGACTGGGTGAAACCAGGCTCAATAGCAGTAACTGTGAGAAGGATCTTGGAGTCTTAGTGGACAACCAGCTAAATATGAGCAAGCAGTGTGCAGCCACCGCCAAAAAAGCTAATGCAATCCTAAATTGTATTAACAGAGGGATACAGTCAGGATCAAGGGAAGTACTAATACTACTTTGTAAAGCCTTAGTAAGACCACATCTAGAGTACTGCATCCAGTTTTGGTCACCACATTATAAAAAAGATGTTGAGACTCAAGAAATAGTACAGAGAAGAGCAACCAGGATGATTAGGGGAGTGGAGGCTAAAACATACAACAAACGATTGCAGGAACTGGGTTTGGCTAGTCTAGTAAAGAGAAGGACCAGGGGAGACATGATAGCAGTCTTCCAATATTTGAGGGGCTGCCACAGGGAGGAAGGGGTCAAGCTATTTTCTAAAGCTCCTGTAGGCCAGACAAGGAATAATGGATGGAAACTGAACAAGGAGAAATTTAACCTGGAAAGAAGGAGAAACTTTCTGACAGTGAGAACAATCAACCAATGGAACAGCTTGCCCTCAGAAGTTGTGGGAGCACCATCAGTTGAGACTTTCAAGAAGAGATTGGACTGCCATTTGTCAGAAATGGTGTAGGGTCTCCCGCTTGGGTGGGGGGTTGGACTAGATGACTTCCAACTCTGATTATCTGTAAAACTTTATAAAGATATTAGATAACGCTATACACTTTCCACTTTGATCTTTATTTAAAATTCTGCAGCTGTGCTCTTAGATAACTATCTGTTATAATAAGATTATAATATCTGTAGATTTTTGCATATTCCACAAAGGATAATCATGCAGGCAACCTATCATTGTATCATGTGGTTAACCTAAACCAGACAGGAAGCACAGCAGGATGAGCCAATTCTTCTTTATTGTAAGGTTATATTAACAGAATGTTACAAGTCCGAATCTGCATTTCTCCTCCTGTCCTCTTTATAATGCAAGAAACTAGTGAGGAGTTGTTTCTGAGGCTCTTGTCTCACCTACGTTAGCTGCAGTCTAAGTTGCCTGTTATGTGACCATTTCCTTAACCAGAACTCCTATGTATAATACATATAATACAAGGCCATTGTATTACATATCATAATATATACTGATGATATTTTATTATTTATCTTTGACTATCATGCTTTGATACTGACTTTGATTCATCAATTTTTAATTAAATTGTTATATATTTTGGTCAAAGTCAAATTTAAAACCTATCGGTAAAGATTTTCTTATTCACACATTAAGCGATCACCATTTTTGTTAGCTGTGAATCATGAAATAGTACCTTTTGGAAATAGAATAAATATTCTTCAAATGAATGCAATTCCCAGGATAAATTTATATGGAATTCCTAGGTACGTATACCCAGGAACATATTTTTAAAAACTCAATTTCTATGGGGTTCTTCAGCTCCAAATATATATTTGATAAAGATTCAATTGGCTAAAACAATTCTAGTATGGTGAATAATTTTATTTTGTATGTAGTTATACTGTAGAATGTGATCCAATGAAATGTGTCATTAGTTAGACATGTTTAGACAAGCTAACCTTTTAGGCTAGGTCTATAAAATATGATCTAACTAGTATCAGAAGTAACCCGTTTACAACATCCAAGTTGATTTTCTGTCTTTCCAAAACATTCTTTCGTTATCCTTGTTGTTGTGTCCAGCGCGGCAAGGAGACCAGGACTCAGTGACTTGGTTCAGCTCTTTTATTGGTCCTGAGAATGGCTCGGGCTCTGGGGGAAAAACAGCGGCTTTTTATTCCCAAGCTGCGGCGGCCGCAACCAATGGCACCACTTTGAATCTCCTGTGATTAGTTTCCACCAATCGCGGGAGATCCGCAGTGGGCCAATCAGAGCAGCTCGCTCGACCAATCGGATCCCTGCGTGCTTTGACCAATCACAGCGTGGCATTTACACGAATGTAAATGACCGTACAGAACACCCCTCCCCTCTTGGTTCGGTCCTACGTGATGTAGTCCCATAAGTAGGCAGGGCTCCGTAGTTGCCTACTGGACCTGCGCAGGTTAGTTGTTGTTTGGCTCCTGGCCGGTTCGGTCGGGTTCTCTGTTGCTCTCGGCCTCGTCGATGGAACAGCCTGGAAGGTGTCGCCGGGCCTCTTGTCGCAGTTCCCTCCTGGTCTACCCAGGCTGGTTGAGCTGCGGCTTCCGCCGCTCCCGCCTAGTCTTTCTGGGCTGGTTGAGCTGGCCTGGCTGCTTCTTCCTGGTGAGGCTTCGAGCTGGCTGTCAGTCGGTAAGTGTTGCTGGTTTCTTTCTATTGGTTTTTGGTTCCCGGGGTATTCCCTCCCCTCTTGGCTTGTATTAAGGGGATTGTCTCTGTTTGGTTGCATGTCGGTTGTGTTTTCTGTGATTGTTCTCGATCTTAGTTGATCAATGTGGTGTTTCCAGGCTCATCCATCGGTTGTTTGCAGCCGGTACGAGTGGGGACCTGTCAGTTGGGTTATGGTTGCTGGTACCCACAATGGGTCTCCGGTTAGGTTCTTTGAGTAGACAGCGTCACCTGGTGCAAAGGTCTGGTGCTTGCTAGAGGAGTTTGGGGGTTTCTCCGGGTTGTATGTGGGGTGCAGCCTGTTGAGTGGGGACCTTATTTTCCTCCCCATTAGTAGCTCTGCTGGGCTTTTGTTCATTGTCCTGTTCGGGGATATATGTTGTATGAAGAGCATTTTATTTATTTTTTCTTGGATTTCCTTGTGTTCGATCTTTTGGATGGTTTTTTTGGTAAATTGAACCATCCGTTCCACCCTTCCATTCGCCGCCGGAAGTGCCGGAGCTGTCAATGCATGTCATCTAGCGAGGTGAATTGGGGCCCTTTATCCGACACGATGACATCTGGGAGGCCGTGGGTTGAGAATAGCTTGCTAAGTTCCTTGGTCACGGCCTCCGTGGTGGTGGTTTTCATGTTGCTTACCTCCAACCAGTTGGAGTAAGCATCTATCATTATAAGGAATGTATGTCCCTTAGTGTGCCCGGCAAAATCTTTGTGGATCCTGGACCATGGTCCCCTGGGGGTTTCCCATTCTAGGATCGGTGCCATGGGAGGGCTCGGTCTGGTTTTTTGGCAGCGTTCACATCTTGCCACCCAGGCCTCGATTTGCTTATCCATCCCTGGCCACCAAGCGTAATTTCTGGCCAGGGCTTTCGTTCTAACTATGCCCGGGTGCCCCTCATGTAACAACTCCAATAGCTTTTCCAGAATAACAACCCTATCCCCCCAAAGTACACACCCTTTTTGTAGCGAGAGTTCTGTTTGCCAGTTCCGGAATGTCTTGAATGCTTCGTCATCGTCTTTTTCCGGTCACCCTTTTTCTACCCAATGTAACACCCACGCAGGACGTTTGTCTTTATTAGTTTCTCGGGCAATGTCTGACGCAGTTATGGGTAGATCGGGCAGAGTCTCTATGCTGAGGGTGGTCATCGTGGGTGCTGGGTCGGTGTCTAGGTCGGATAACGGCGAGCGGCTCAAGGTGTCTGCATGGGTGATAGCCTTACTGGGTCAGTGTGTGAGCTGGTAGCTGTAGGCGGCAAGGAATTCGGACCACCTTGTCATTCTGGGAGATAGGATGTTCGGGGTGGCTCAGTTCCCTACCAGGATGCCCAGCAGCGGCTTGTGGTCTGTGATAATGGTGAATGTGCGGCCATAGAGGTACTCGTGGAACCTCTTCAGTACTGCGACGATGGCCAGGGCCTCCTTGTCCAGCTGGCTCTAGTTCCTCTCTGGTTTGGTGAGTGTCCTCAAGAAGAAAGCGATGGGTGCTTCTCTTCTGTCCGGGAGTGTGTGACTGAGAATGGCGCCAACGCCGAAGGGTGAGGCGTCGCATGTGACGGCAAGTGGTAAGGTCTCATTGTATTGGATGAGGACGGCATCCGAGGTGAGCAGGTCCTTGGTTTTCCTGAAGGCGGCTTCCTCACGTTTTTCCCAAGTCCAGGTGGCCGCCTTGTCGCAAAGGCTCCGCCGCAGTTGCCTTTTGGGGCAGGAAAACATTGTAAAAATTAAGCAGTCCCAGAAATGCCTGCAGTTCCATTTTATTTCTGGGCGTGGGGGCCTCCTTAATGGCTCTGATTTTGTTTGAGGTTGGGTGGATGCCGTGCCGGTCTAGGAGGTATCCTAGGAACTCGACCCGCTCTGTGTAAAGCTGGCATTTCTCTCTCTTCACTTTTAGCCCGGTTTCCTTGAATTTCATTAGCACCTCCCTTAGACGACCCTCTAGTTCTAGTTGGTTGGTTGCCGACACCAGCACGTCGTCGAAGTAGGGCACCACCCCCTAAATTCCTTGCAAAAGCCTCTCCATGAGGGTCTGGAAAATTCCAGGCGCCACGCTGACTCCAAACTGGAGTCGGTTACAGTGAAACGCTCCCCAGTGGGTGACTATGGTTTGCACCTCAGCGGTTTCTGCGTCGACCGGCAGCTGTTGGTATGCTTGCGCCAGGTCGAGCTTCGCAAAATCCTTGCCTCCCCCCAGTGAGTGTAGAAGGTGCTGCACTACTGGGACGGGGTAGGCACTTTGTTGTAAGGTGCAAATTAGGGTGGCCTTATAGTCCCCACAGATTCTTACCGACCCACCGGGCTTGACTGGGGGGACTATTGGGGTCTCCCACCGGGCATGGTCGATTGGTTGTAGGACCCCTTGCTTGACGAGCTTGTCAATTTGCTCGTCTATTTTTGGCCTGAGTGCAAAGGGTACCCGCCTTGGTTTTAGGCGTATCGGGGAAATGTTGGGGTCTAGGCTGAAGGAAATAGGGGCCCCTCGGTACTTGCCTAGGGTGCCGTTGAACACTTCCTGGAAGTCGCGTGCCAGTTGTTGTTCCCAATCGGTCCCTGCGGTGTGGTTTATGCCCGTGACCTCGATGCCGAGCGGTGCGAACCATTGTAGTCCCAAAAGGCTGGGTCGGTCTCGGTCCACGATTGTCAGGGGAAGCTTTGCGGTGCGGCCCTTGAATGTTACCTTGAATTGTCCAGTTCCGACTACCGGGATGCGGTTTCCCTGGTAGTCCTTGATTATTAGTCTCTGGTTCTCCAGTCCCTTCTTGTGGATGGTAGGCACTAAGCGCTTGATTTCTTGCCAGGCGACCATGGAGAGGTAGGACCCAGAGTCCAACTCCATTTTGCATGGCTCACCTTCGATGCCTATCTCCACGTAGACCTTTCGGGTGTCGGTGGTTGATGCGTGGCCGCTGAAAACCGTCTGGTGGGTTTCCTCCTTCCGCCGGGTTTCGCCACCTCTTGGTTCCATCCTCTCCAGTCCCATTGGCTGTCGGCTTGGCGATCTCTGGCTCTGGGGGGTGTGCTGTCACGTCTCCGCTCGCTGTGGTCCTGCCGTCTGGGGCTGTAGGCCTTCCTCAATTGGCAGACTCGGGCGATGTGATCATTTTTGTTGCAGTGCCGGCAGACTGCATCGAAGAAACGGCACTCTGCTCAAGGGTGGTCACCTCCACACCCAGCACATGCGGTCCCCGACTTACGACCCCACTGATTTCGCTGGTCACATCCTGTCTGGAGCCGGTGGATCTCCTCCTCCTCGTCCGTGGTGTCGGAGGCGGAGTGGAATTCGCCATGATGGGTGGTGGTCTCATGGTGACTTGCTTCTGGTTGGGCCTCAGTCGCCCATCCTGGGTCGGTGGTCACGGTGTGGTCTCCGGTGTCTGGTCTCCGCATGCAGTTCACCGATTTCCGGGTTGCCTCAGCTGTGGTGGCTTCAGCGATGGCGTCGGCGAAGGCGATGTCTCCTTCGGCCATCAGTCGGCTCTGTAGGACTGGTTCTCAGAGTCCGAGTACGATGCGGTCCCGTAAGGCCTCATCCATGTCCAAGAACCTGCACATGCCCCCTAGGCTTCGTAGCTCAGCCACAAAATCGCTGATGCTCTCACCCGCTCTCTGGTCCCGCCGGTAGAAATCGTGCCGCCTGATGAGGGTGGGCACGGCAGGGGCATAATGGTTCCGGAGCAATGGTTTGAGGTCGGCCCAGTCCATCTCCTTGACATCTACGGGTTTCGCTAGAGCTTTTGCCATCTTGAACACTGCAGGCCCGCAGTGTGTCAGGAAGACGGCTCTTTTCTTTGGCCCGGCGGCGTCCTTCATGTTGCTACATTCAAGGAACATGAGGAATCTGTCTGTGTATGATTCCCAGTCCTCGGTAGCAGGATTAAAGGGCGCGGACGGTGCGATGCTGGCCATCTCGTCGGTCTTGCTTCCTCTGGACACGTGTTGGTGGGGGATTAGCCTTGGAATCCCACCCTCGTCACCAGTGTTGTGTCCAGCACGGCAAGGAGACCAGGACTCAGTGACTTGGTTCAGCTCTTTTATTGGTTCCGAGAACGGCTCAGGCTCCGGGGGAAAAACAGCGGCTTTTTATTCCCAAGCCGCGGCGGCCGTGACCAATGGCACCACTATGAATCTCCCGCGATTAGTTTCCACCAATCGCGGGAGATCCGCAGCAGGCCAATCAGAGTGGCTCGCTCGACCAATCGGATCCCTGCGCGCTTTGACCAATCACAGTGCAGCGTTTACAAGAATGTAAATGACTGTACAGAACACTTGTCAAGCATGTTCTTAATGTCCTTGGTTTCAGGGAAAAATCATTTGAATTTATGCTTCATCAAACAGAAATAATGGGCACCACAAGTTTTCCTCTCACTGTGACTGTTCTGAACAGGAACTGAGCGTTTTCTTCTTTGAGACAGGGGCTACCAGAAAATGTAAACAATGAAGACAGTTTCTTGATCAGACCAGCACATGCAACATGGAAGTGAATTTAAGAGTCATTCCTGGATTATGCAAGTAGAGTTCACTGTTTTGCTATCACCATTTTAAAACTTCCACATCAAATTTCTACTATTATTTTGAAGCTCAAGTAATAACAATAAAAAGTCAGAAAAACTCTTGTCCTTGATTTTAAGATGTTTTGATCCATGATACAAATAGGAAAAAGTATCATTACAACAATCTGGTCATCTGGTGAGAAATAGGTAATGTTTAATGCAAGGAAGTAAAATTTCTTTATTACTTGTTTTTCTTTTAGAAGTTCTATCTTGTGAAATAATACAGAGTTGTCTAATTTTCTCACAACAGTGAAGTTTGCTAAAGTATATCCTATACATTTTGTAAACTGAGATATGAATTTGAATTTCTTCTAAACCAAAGCAAAGCTAATGTCCAATGGGCTTTTACTTCCTCCCACCATTTTCTCTTTTCTCTCAATCTCAAGACCCATTCAGAAGAGAGCAAAAGAGCTTAGGAAAACTGCTCTACTCCTTTACTTTGCAGTCTTATAAAAGGTCACATCAAGAAGAACAAGAAGGTCACATCAGCAAGCAACAATGGCTATTCCTGAGATAGATTGACTGGCTTTGCAGAGTCCTTGGTGCTCTCTGAGCTTGCATTTGCCCTTCATGCTCTCTAAGTAGCACTGATGATGTTATCTAGTTTGGTAATGAAACATCTGCAAGAAAACAATCAAGTTCAAAGAGCACCAAGGAGTCCACAGTTCAATCCTGAGCTACAAATATTATCTTCTATTGGTTAACTGGTTTTTTACATAAGCAAAATTAAGTATTTGATGGGATTAGATAATTGGTAATGCATTTTGCTTTAATTCAGCCTTCTCTCAGCATGTTGTATCAATAAGGCTATTGTTTTAAGGCAAGTAATGGATATTATATGAACATAATAATTATATTTTATTAACTGGATTTAGAGCTTAATATGCTGTATGGGCCTGGCCATTCTGTTCAAACTCAGTTCTTTATTTATTGGGCTGATATGTTGAACAATATTAATATATGTTTACTTCTTTTCCTCTCCTATCAACTTTATTTTTTCAAGTTTGAGAGCCTATCTAATGCCCTAAGCATTTCAGAATGGGAGTTATATATGCACAGATCTCCCTCCATACCCAATTATTTGGTTAATCTTATAATCTTCATGATTCTGACTCATGGTTTATCCACCCTGATGATTCCGTAGGGTGCTAGGCATTGGGCCAGAGCATGATTAGTCCTCTGGTGTGATGTACTTTAGGGGTTTTTGTTTGTTTGTTTAACAACATCCTATTTTAATGTTTGCTGCCCAGAGTTACATTTGTGAATTAGGGAGCAACATAAATTGAATCAATCAATCAATCAATCAGTCAATCAATTAAGTCTCACTTTTTGCAATCAGGAATATTAAATAACACTTTAGATGAACAATGAACCATTGGGTCCTAATGTTTGAACCCAAACATTATTTAATTATGTTCTTCTGCTAGGAACAGTTAGTTTTCTTAAAATAGGTTGCAGCCAAGCAGAAACCCTGCTGGGTAATTAAAGAAATGCCACGGTTTGTAGCTTTTTTTCCACATGAAGGACACAAATTACAGAAACATTTTTTTCTGAACATGCTTGAAATAAATGTCCATT
Organism: Hydrophis major; assembly: GCA_033807585.1. NCBI lineage: Eukaryota > Metazoa > Chordata > Lepidosauria > Squamata > Elapidae > Hydrophis > Hydrophis major. The sequence goes on along the minus strand of CM066328.1, from coordinate 387,142,597 downwards.
TTAAAAATACAAGTGATCCTTTTGTGCCTTGATCTGATAAAAAGAGGTTTTTCCTCATTCCTTGAAATATAATCTTTTACCCCATCGTGTTTATGCTGGAAAATTGCCTAGATAAGGCAATGGTTAGAGGAAAATTGTTTCCAACCCTAAAGCCAAAGGACTGTACCTCGTTACAGTTAGTTTCCTTTTCAATAGCTTTAGTTAAGAAGGCAAAAAGAAAAAAAAGATAAAGTGACCAAGCCTATCGTGCCTGAATTTTGCAATATCTGAGCAGTTGTAAGACATCTAAAAGATTTTACTCATTAAACAGTAGCCTGTGCTTCTTCAATCACAATAGGCCACAATTTGATCTCACATGTTCTGTAAGTAATCAATCTAAACCATCCCAGGCAATTTTAACAACAAAGAAAGACAAAATAGTAGGTCTGGAAGAGATCTTGGAGGTCCTTTAGTCCAAACCCCTGTCCAGTGCATGAATTCTTAGACCATCTTAGCAAAAAGTTGTTCCCAGTTTCTTTGAAAGTCTCCACTGACGGTACTCCCAGGATTCCAGGAGGCAGACTGTTATAATAGGTTCATGATTTTGAGTCAGGATCTCTCTCTATAACCTTCAAGAAAATATGTGGCAGCCATTATAAAAATGTCAGCCAACTCAGGGATTCAGAAAGGGATGAGGAAGAAACTTGAGTGCCCTGCCTTGCGTATATTAAGTATAAACTGCCTTGAGTTGCCATGGGCAAGTAGGAGGCAATATAAATTAATTAATTAATTAATAGTAAAGATACTTCTATTGGGGTGATCAAATTGGACATGATATTTTAGACACAGTCCGACCAGTTTGGGATCGAATTGAACAATCCCTTTTGATGATTTCAATATTATATATTTGTTGATGCAGTCCAATATTGCATGGGTTTATTTATTTATCACATTTATATAGCCACCCATCTCACACAAGTGACCCTGGACACCATATAATACAGCTGCAGCACATTGCTGGTTAATGCTTGATCTGTGTTCTACCAGAACAGTGAAATACTTCGCACAAGTATTCCTATAGAGCCAGGTCCTGGGATGGGGCAGTTTGGCCCTGTTTGGGCAAACCAGTAGTTCCAAAGATCAGCTGGGAGTGAACTGGTTCGCTCGAAGATCAAGGTATTTCCTCCCTCCCCCATCAATCAGCTGTTTTTCTGAAGATTAGCTGTGTCGCATGATTTAGATTAGCTAGAGAGCAGGAAATTGTGGGATTTCTTGTTTTCTAGCTAATCTAAATCGTATGGCACAGCTTGCTGTTGTACTGCTTCACCCAGGAGGCTTCCTGGGGGCCCAGGAGGCAAATTTATTTTTTTATTTTTTATTTGCCTACTGGGCCTCAGGGAAGCCTCCTGGGAGCAAAAATGGGGCACGGGGTGGTGATGCGCACACACACCTGTCCCGTTTTTGCTTCCAGGAGGCTTCCCTGAGGGCCAGTAGGAAAAAAAAACCATGCCCACCCAGTAACATGCCCACCTGGCCATGCCCACCTAGCCACGCCCACCTAGCCATGCCCACAGAACTGATAGTTAAAAAATTTGCATGCAACACCTGGCCAGGTGCTACTTATCTTTTATTGATTTTTTTTCCAACTGAAGTGTACTATTGAACTGTGTTTTGTTGAAAAGTCTAATATTCAAATTTATCAAGATCCTTTTGAGCTTTAAGCCTCTTTTCTGAGGTGATATCAGCCCTTTGAGTCCAGACAAGAAGTAGTAACCATGAATACTAACATCAACTTTATTATAAGGCTACTGTAACAGAATCTTGCAAATCTGAAATCAACTCTTTCCTTCTTTACTTTTATTGACCTACAAGCTAAAAATCTCCTTTCCTTCTCCAGCCCACTCCTTGTTCAGGCTCAGATTTTGTTTAACAGACCATTATCTAGGCTGCAGCTTTTCTTCCTGTCTCCAAGATAATTTCCACACAATATTACAGCAATCCCTTCAGCTTTATGTTATCTGCATATTGGCTGAGCATCTCTTTTATCCTTTTATCCTGTCATTTAAGTCGTTTATAAAAAAAAGAGGGCACTAGGCTCAGGACAGAACCCTGGGATACTTCTCTGCATATGTCTCTCTGTGTAGACATAGATCCATGAAGGACCTCATCCATGGATGTGGTTTTTCAACCAACTGCCAATCCATCTGGTAGTTAGATATCCATCTTATTTTGTTCCATTTTATCAAGAAACCTATGAACCATGAACACCTTACTGAACTCTTGGTCCAATTTTTCCACACATCCCATTGATCAGCCCTACTAGAAAGACCACATCAGGAAATAATCTCCACAGGAAGATTAAAAGTGGTTATAATAACCCAATTTTGCAAGTCTAATCCTTTTCTTATATCTATGTGAACGAGAGAGGCATTTGCCTGCTTCTGAATATAATCTTGTTTCTTGGATCTTAAAAAGTATTTCAGCTTCCTTTGTCAAGATAATGATATTTCCATATTTCCATCAAGGTCATCTGCTTTGCTCTCTCTATTCACTAAAATACTCATTTTCATAAAATAATAATAATAACAAGATTAGTCTCCCACGACATATTTTAACAAAGCCACGTTGCTTCTATTAATCACTTGTTTCTCTCAACATGGAAACTAATCAAGGAGAGAAGCTACTTAGAACTAAGGAGAAATTTCCTGACAGTTAGAACAATTAATCAGTGAAACAACTTGCCCCCAGAAGTTGTGAATGCTCCAACACTGGAAGTTTTAAAGAAGGTGTTGGATAATCATTTGTCTGAAGTGGTGTAGGGTTTCCTGCCTAAGCAGGAGGGTCGACTAGAAGACCCTTCCAACTCTGCTACTCTACTCTACTCTACTCTACTCTACTCTACTCTATTCCATTCCATTCCATTCCATTCCACTTATTGGCCCACAGCTTGATGATCTTTTCTAGGATTTTTCTAGTGATTAATGTCAAGCTTGGTTTGTAATTTCTTGCATCCACTTCTTTCTCTTTTCAAAATATTTACATATTATAATAATATTATAATATTTACATACAAGCTATGCCCAGCCAGTCACATGACCACCAAGCCACACCCACAAATTAGGACATGCCCAAGAACCAATTGTTAAGAAATTTGAATCCCACCCCTGCCTCTGTGTGTGTGTGTGAGAGAGAGAGAGAGAGGGAGAGGGAGAGGGAGATGGAGATGGAGAGAAGTTAGATTGGCTCTCTCTTTCTCTCTCTCCCACCAACATCAGCAAGCCACTGTCAATCAAAATTCATATTAGTGGTCCCTGGGATTTAAAATTATGACTTTGGTCCCTGAGGTCCATAAGGTTGGCGACCCCTGTTCTAGTCCAACCCCTGCTCAGACAGGAAAACTGAAGATGCCAAACTCTGAGTAGAGGTCCTGGGAAAGGTGTCAGAATAACAGAATAACACTTAGAAGGGACCTTGGGGTGAACCCTGTACCATTTCAGAGAAATGGCTGACCAGTCTTTTCTTTAAAACTTCCAGTGATTGAGCACCCAGAACTTCTGGAGACAAGCAGTTCCACTGGTTAATTGTTCTCACTGTCAGGAAGTTTCTCCCTAGTTTTAGGCGGCTTCTTTGTTTGTTCAGTTTCCATCCATTGCTTCTTGTTTGCCTTCTGGTGCTTTGGAAAATACATTGTCCCCCTTTCTTTGTGGCAACCCTTAAAAGCCTGTTGCCTATCACCCTCTTGGGCAAAGCATGTGAGCCATTTCCTCCTTTCAGTGGTCCATGAAAATACATCTATAGTATGTAGATAATAAAGTCAAAAAATGGTGAACAACATTTTTACAGAACTATAGATAGGTTGAGGCTGGGTGTGACAAGAAATGGCTGGGAGGGGAGGAGCCAGGCAAGGGACCCCATGACATGAGTGACATGGAGTTGACCACGCCCACCCAGTCATATGACCACCAAGCCATGCCCACAGAACTGGTAGTAAAAAAATTTGAATCCTACCACTGCCTTTTACTTACAGAGTTCACAAAATTACAGTTAAGTGATTATGAAGTCATAATAACTTCATAATGAAGTTATGCCACTCTGGGATACGTTTCATCTAGTTCTGGTAACCTGAATTCATACAAAGCAGCTAGGTATTCTCTCATTGCTGCCTTGCACATCTTGACCTCTATTTCTCTTGTGTCCCATATGGAACACTTTTTGACAGGCTAGACTCCTTTTTCCTTTTGCAAAAGGACAGATGCAAAATAGGAATTAAGTAGGCTGGACTTTTTCCTCTTGTCTTTTTCCATCTTGCTATTTTCTCCAATCAATTGGAGTGAGTGCTTCCTAGATTTTCCTCTTATCCTCTATGATCTGGACATTAAAACAATAAAATGGCTGCTGTGTAAGGATGTTTATACAGTCACTCAGTGCTTCCCATACACATTTTCTAACCCTAACCCAAACTGCGGGCAGCGTTCCAGTTGTATACTCATTCTCCAGACAATGCCTGCCAATGCCAATTTATTTTTTACTTTTGGGTGGGACAAGTGAGTATTCTACCAAGCAAGGCACTAGACTGCAGGTATGTTTCATTTTTATGTTGCAAGAACTGGCAGACTCTAATTTTCAGCACATCATTCACAGTGGTGGGATTCAATTTTTTTTACTACCGGTTCTGTGGGTATGGCTTGGTGGGTGTGGCAGGGGAAGAATACTACAAAATCTCCATTCCCACCCCTCTTCAGGGAAGGATATTGTAAAATCCCAATTCTTTCTCCATCCCACCATAACCTGCTTTCCAGCTCCATTCTCCTGTGCAGGGCAACAAAAGAAGACCCAGCCAATCAGCTGGGACTCAGGAGGCAGAGAAGAGGTGGGGCCAGGGCCAGTCAGAGGTGGTATTCTGAACTACTCAAAATTTCTGCTGCTGGTTCTCCAAACTACTCAAAATTTCCTCTACCGGTTCTCCAGAACTGATCAGAACCTGCTGAATACCACTTCTGATTATAAATCAGAGGTGGGGAACAATGGCCCTTTAATGACTTGTGGACTTCAACTCCCAGAATTCCTGAGCCAACAGGGGAGGCTTTGGGGAATTGAAATCCACAAGTCATAAAGGGGCCATCATTCCCGTCCTCTGATAATAAATGTTGAGATGTTTGCTGTGTGTTGCCAGAATCCAAAATCTGCATGAGATGTTGGCAGCTGAACTATCTGACAATATTTGATAGTGAGCCTGCAGATGATCCCACCCTGACAAATCCTGTCAATTATTATTTTGAGCAACTGAGTACAAAAACACAGACTACGATAGTTATGCTTGCTGATCCGACATGCAATTACTCCTTAATTCTTTAATTTCATTCAACAAGAGGAGTTTTGAATAGGTGCTGCGAATTCCTGTTCAGTTCTCCTTGAGATATCCTTGCTCAGCATGAGATAAGATGAGAATAATACACATAAAGACAGGAAGAAATATACAGCACATATGCAGTCCTGACCTCCTATACATTTTCACCCTTGTGTGCTTGAAGAAATGCATGTATAGGCCTTTTGCTTCCCTGTTTAATTGGCTTGCTTGTGTAATTGTGCTGCAGCTCGGGCTCAGATTTAGTTAATCCATAAACAAGTTCTTGAGGATAAGCAGCCAGATTTCTTCTTTGGCATGGAAATGATAGTAATGACAGGAAAAAAACACACTATACTCATTTTGCTTTGGGAGAAGATGAAGTCATCTCTTCCTACTTCTTTTGGAAGGCATAGGATAGTAGACCAGCTGTCTCCTTGGCAAGAACTGGGTGAAAAATAACTAGGAAAGAGACTGGTTCTTTTTTCCTTGATTGGAGATGCTTTGAAACTTTAATTTTTATGTGTATCAAATGACAGAGAAATAAAGGGCAGATGAAGCATCAACCCCTTTAGTGTGTCCCATAGGCCAAATATAAAAGGTCTTGCTCTTTTGTATTCAACTCTTCTCTTTCTCCTGCCTTCCATGAATAATAGAGCACAGCTTAAAGAAAATGAGCTCTCATATTCTTTTTCTCATTCTTTCCTTGCAGTCTTTTTGGGCAAGTTCATGTGACATCCTTGAATTGGGCCATGGAGGACTTAATCATGTCACGGAGGTGGCTATATCTAAATTTCACAATTGTCCCTGCCAATTAAATATGGTTGAGATAGATTTAGCTCCGGATATATCTGGTTTAGGATTAAATTAACTGCTCTTTGGTCAATTAACCATCTCTAAGCTGTATAATAAGCAATTAAAACTATTTGTAGAGGAATAACCATTCCTTTTGACATTAATAATGAAAATAAAATCCAAGAGAGGCTCCAGAAATTTGTGAATTGTCTAGGCACTCTGGAGCTGTGGTTGTTTTCGTCCCCATAGATGCACAAAATGATCTTAAATAGGGAAGGAAAAATGTGGCAGGTATAACAATTTTCACAAAAATGGTTGATTGGCAGCTGGGGTAGTTGGGCTATTAGTTTTATGTGAATAGAGCCTTTCTTAAATTTGCAGAAATATTAGAGTCCTCATGTGCAATACAATGCAAAATATGTCAGTTTTTGTCCAGATTCCAAAATTTTCTGTTATCTTTTATCCAAAACATTAACAAAGATTCAACACAATTCCTGTGCCTATAGAAGAACATACATTAATATCCTGTTATATATGTAGGATGCCTAAGTACATACATACAGAACATGAGGGAAAAGGAGAGAAAAGACCAGCTTTTCTATTTTATCAATCTAGATTTTCCAATTCCATCTGAATCTAGTCCAATCTCTGGAGAAATCTTCCTTCCCAAGAAATGTGGACATGTACCGTATTTTATGTATCTCTGTGTGTTACCCATCAAAAGGAGCACTCCAAAAGAGGGCAGGACAAGGATCAAATGAGCAAATTAACAAATGCCGGTTAAGATTAATTGTTTGTACAATAAAGGATATTTTCATTATGCTCATTGGAAACGGCAACTATTTTCTTTCTCATATGCAAACCACTGTCCTGCATAGAGGTAGCTGTGTTTCCCCATCCTGACTTGAAGCAGAAAGAGCAAAAATTAATCAGGAAATGAGGTAGGAGCACTGGGAAGGAAAAGGAAAAGAATGAGAAGATAAATGGAGAGAAGGAACTGGACAGGAAGGAAGGAGAGAGATCTTTTACTGAGGTATTACAGAAAGTTTAAAATCCAGCAAGCATATAACCCCTCCCAAGCCACAGCTAATCTTCAAAGGCAGCCATGTTTTTCCAACAGCAGGTTCACCACTCTGCTTCTTACACCCCTTTGCTTGTTTTGAATAGAGTCTTCTATTCTTCGCAGTGTAAGCATGGGAGATGTTTTCCTCTTACCCATAGAAGGTTACTTCATGGGAAACACTTTCTCACAGAACGTGTAGAACCATAGACTACTTCTGCAGGCTAGGGTTGTACTGCTGGGAAGTTTATTACAGGGTCAAGCAGATGTGAATTAACATTGCTGGGCTATCTCAATCCCTAAACTGAAATGAAAAAGTAAAAGCATTTACAAACTGCATCTTGCCCAAGCATGTCAACAAATACGTTTTTTCCCCTTTCTCTCCTTTCTCATTCCTTCCCTGATAGCCGAATAATGGAGGGCATCAACTAAAATAAATGTAGATTATAGTCATAGGAATGATACAAATGTTAATAATTACAACAAAATTAGTCTGATTGAAAACTCACTATCAATCTTTTGGGAGAAGGTGACAATTGTAATTGTATATTATAGCTGTACAATGATCTGGATTCAAAGCACAACCACGATTTGTAACGTAATGAGTTTGCCCGTTTTACCTATATGGGAAATATAGGAAAGAAACTATGCAATTTTTCAAACCATGTGGTTTACCCAAATCACATTTTATTGTTTGAATCCAGGTTATTGTGTAGATATAGTGTGTAGTTTTTGCTTGGGCTTATGAGCTAAGTAGGGTTAGCATGGTTAATACTTGTATAGAATTCATTCAAGAAATATTAAGGCCGGGATGTTGAAAAACATTATAGAAGATAATTGTAAGTATATTGCTACAAGGAAAACTACTAGGACATCTCCATCTAATCATTTGGCATCAAATCTGACCCAAGGTAATATTATATATGATTTATATATGATGTTGCTTCAATATTCAAGTAAATTCCCTTATCTCCCTCAGAGGCTAAATTGAGTTCATTCTAGTTGGAAAAGCATTGCCATCCTTGGAGTTTTCATATTGCTTTGCACAGATTTGATGACTATTTTTTAGGCCTGTAAAAAGCTGTGCCAATGCAATTCATTTCCATGCAATGCATCCATCGTAGCTGTTTCACAAATCAATGCATCCGCCTGGCTTCTAAAAGCTAATCGGAACAGTTACTACATTGCTTCAGTGCATCTGGCTTTTGAGGTCTCCTCTGCAGTCTTGACTGGTCTCCAATAGCTGGAAGAATTTTCTGTAGTACATGTGCTATACATGCACAGAAACCTCCTCTGGCTATTTTGAGTACTGTTGAGGGTAGATAATGAAGAGCCTTGAGATGGTAACTGCCTTGCACCATCCTAATGTGCATAACCAGGCTAAAATGTGGTTGGGTAATTTGACTATATTGTATAGTTACAATTATTTCCTGCTTTCCGGGGCAGCAGCAGGAGGAAAGGAGACACTCACAATTGGAGCATGTATATCACAACTTATTGAGAACAGTCCATCAGGACAGTCTACTTAGAAGAAAAAATAACAATGAACAAAACTAGTGGAAGCACACATAAGTGAATAATGATTGAGGAAGGAATATTAAGTACACATGCAAAGTAATTAGTAATTAATTATTATTTTCTTCTACTTCAAATATGACCAGGGCTGATCCCATTAATGATACACTGCTCAAAAAAATAAAGGGAACACTTAAACAACACAATGTAACTCCAAGTCAATCATACTTCTGTGAAATCAAACTGTCCACTTAGGTAGCAACACTGACTGACAATCAATTTCACATGCTGTTGTGCAAATGGAATAGACAACAGGTGGAAAGCAGAGGCAGTTAGCAAGACATCCCCAATAAAGGAGTGGTTCTGCAGGTGGTGACCACAGACCATTTCTCTGTTCCTATGCTTTCTGGCTGATGGTTTGGTCACTTTTGAATGCTGGCGGTGCTTTTGCTCTAGTGGTAGCATGAGACGGAGTCCACAACCCACACAAGTGGCTCAGGTAGTGCAGCTCATCCAGGATGGCACATCAATGCGTGCTGTGGCAAGAAGGTTTGCTGTGTCTGTCAGCATAGTGTTCAGAGCATGGAGGCGCTACCAGGAGACAGGCCAGTACATCAGGAGACATGGAGGAGGCCTTAGGAGGGCAGCATCAGGACCGTTACCTCCGCCTTTGTGCCAGGAGGGACAGGAGGAGCACTGCCAGAGCCCTGCAAAATGATCTCCAGCAGGCCACAAATGTGCATGTGGCTGCTCAAATGGTCAGAAACAGACTCCATGAGGGTGGAATGAGGGCCCGATGTCCAAGGTGGGGGTTGTGCTTACAGCCCAACACTGTGCAGGATATTTGGCATTTGCCAGACAACACCAAGATTGGCAAATTCGCCACTGACGCCCTGTGCTCTTCACAGATGAAAGCAGGTTCACACTGAGCACATGGGACAGACGTGACAGGATCTGGAGATGCCGTGGAGAACGTTCTTCTGCCTGCAACATCCTCCAGCATGACTGGTTTGGCAGTGGGTCAGTAATGGTGTGGGATGGCATTTCTTTAGGGGGCCGCACAGCCTTCCATGTGCTCGCCAGAGGTAGCCTAACTGCCATTAGGTACCAAGATGAGATCCTCAGACCCCTTGTGAGACCATATGCTGGTGCAGTTGACCCTGGGTTCCTCCTAATGCACGATAATGCTAGACCTCATGCTAGACCTCATGTGGAGTGAGTGCAAGACTAAGGCATTGATGCTATGGACTGGCCCACCCGTTCCCCAGACCTGAATCCAATTGAGCATATCTGGGACATCATGTCTTGCTCCATCCACCAATGCCACGTTGCACCACAGACTGTCCAGGAGTTGGGTGATGCTTTAGTCCAGGTATGGGAGGAGATTCCTTAGGAGACCATCCGCCACCTCATCAGGAGCACGCCCAGGCATTGTAGGGAGGTCATAAAGGCACGTGGAGGCCACACACACTACTGAGCCTCATTTTGACTTGTTTTAAGGACATTACATCAAAGTTGGATCAGCCTGTGGTGTTTTTTTCCACTTTAATTTTGAGTGTAACTCCAAATCCAGACCTCCATGGGTTGCTAAATTTGATTTCCATTGATAATTTTTGTGTGATTTTGTTGTCAGCACATTCAACTATGTAATGAATAAAGTATTTAATAAGAATATTTCATTCATTCTGTCATAGATTCAGGCATGGGTAGAATGAATGGAGGCAGTCTTAGTTGGTGAACTTTCAACTCTTTATTGCATAGTGACTTCTAACTTCTATAACAACAACTCTGCTTTATATAGGCAATGCTAATGTGAAATAACCAATAGCAGCTGTGAAACGCTAGCTCCAGTACCAATAAGAGTCCTTCGTTAAGGGCCAATCAGATTCTCAGAACCCGACCAATCTGATCTAGCCGCTTAACACCCAATCAGAAGTGCAGGGCCTGAACCCGGCACTTTACCCCAAGCTTGCCTTTATTCAACCATTTACATACATAACACCCCTTCCCCCTGGCTTCACAATTAGTTTGTGACTATGTAGTCCTTTAAATAGGACGGTTGTCTCTTGGGTCTGTCAGATTTTCTTTGGACTGGCTGCGCGCAGTCCCGTTGAGGTAGGGTGTTGTTTTGTAGTGGCTCAGCTTCTCGTTCTGGTATGATTTCCCTTGGAGCGTACGATTCTTCTTCCTGCTCCATTTCCTGGGTTTCACTTGATTCATCGCTTTCCTGGAACAGGTTTCCTGGCATATCATCATCTTCTCTTCCTTCCCCCCCCCTCAGTTTGGTCGTTGGGAAGTTGTTGGCTAGCAGTTATAAGTCGTGACCGTAATTGGTCAATATGTCTTTTCCATAGTCTCTCATCAATACATTTTACAATATAGGATCTGGGCCCAGTCTCGCGTATTATCGTTGCTTCAATCCAAACTGGGTCGCCCGATAAATTTCTTGCATAAATGGGGTCACCTACCTTGAAGGTACGGTAGCGTCCGCTGGATCCTGGAGGCTTTTCTGGCTCGTAAGCAGGGTGCAGTCGGTCGAGGCGGGAACGGAGTTTTCGCCCCATGAGAAGTTCAGCGGGAGTTCTGCCAGTTTCGCTATGCGGAGTGATGTGTTGTAGAAGTAGAATGCGGTTTATTTTTTCGTCAAGATTATCATAGTCCAGCTTTTGTAAAGTCTTTTTTACAAATTGTACCATGCATTCCGCTCGGCCATTGGTAGCAGGATGCGCCGGCGAGGTGAGCGCATGGCGGATGCCGTTGTCAGCAAGGTACTGTTCAAACATTAGCGCTGTAAACTGTGGTCCGTTATCGGACACCAGGAGGTCCGGCAATCCATGAGTTGCAAAGAGGCTATTGAGGACTTTAATGACTGCCTCGGAGGTTGTATTGGCCATTCGATGAATTTCTAACCAATTAGAGTATGCATCGACAGTCAACAGCAATGTCTGTCCTTTGATCGGCCCTGCGAAATCCAGGTGGATTCTGGACCAGGGTCCACGTGGCATCTCCCATTCGGTCGGTACAGCTTTTGGTGGTGCGTTGCTGGTTTGTTGGCACTTGGTGCAGGCCTTGACCCATTGCTCAATGTGTCGGTCCATGCCTGGCCACCAAGCGTAGCTCCGTGCGAGTGCCTTCATTCGCACAATCCCGGGATGTCCATCGTGCAAGATTTGTAACAGCGTGTTTTGGAGTCGTTCTGGGATGACGACTCTATCGCCCCAGATAACGCAGCCTTTTTGAGAAAAAAGTTCAGTCTGTCTTGTTTTAAATGGCGCGAAGTCATCTGGGATCTGATCCAATGGCCATCCACGCTCTACCCAGCCTAGGACTCGTGCTAGGGTGTGGTCTCGTCTGGTCTCCCTCGTGATATCTCGAGCGGTCATAGGAGGCGAGTTGAGCGTTTCGATTTGTAACGCCAATACTGTTGGTGCTGGGTCGTCGAGGGTCTCTGGTAGCGGTGCTCTGCTGAGTGCGTCGGCATGGGGAATGGCTTTGCCCGGTCGATGTAACAATCAATAAATATAAGCAGCTAGAGACTCTGACCATCGAGTCATTCTTGGGGACAATATATAGGGAGTTGGTTTGTCCCCAGCAATTATCCCCAATAAAGGTTTGTGGTCGGTTACAATTGTAAATGTCCTTCCATATACATACTCATGGAATTTTTTTACGGCTGACACAATTGCAAGAGCCTCCTTGTCTATTTATCCATAGTTACGTTCTGCCTGGGATAGAGTCTTCGAAAAGTATGCAACGGGAGCCTCATTTCCATTAGGTAGCACATGGCTCAAAATAGCACCCACCCCAAACGGTGAGGCATCACAAGTTATAACCAAGGGTAATGTTTCATTATATTGCATAAGTACAGAATCAGATGTAAGTAAATCTTTTACATTTCTAAACGCTTTTTCTTCTCGGTAGCCCCAAACCCATAATGCTTTCTTATCTAATAACCGGTGTAATGGTTCAGCCACAGTCGCCTTATGCGGTAAAAACACATTGTAGAAATTGATAAGGCCTAAAAATGCTTGAAGATCAGTTTTGTTACGAGGTCTGGGAGCATTTCTAATCGCCCTTAATTTACTCTCAGTTGGGTGAATACCCGGACTATCAATGCGATAACCTAGAAATTCAACACTGTCGGTATACAGATGACATTTATCCCTTTTTACTTTCAATCCTGCTTCTTGGAATTTTTTAAGCACACATTTTAAACGATTCTGCAGAATTTTTTTACTAGGAGCTGCAATCAATACGTCATCAAAATACGGAACCATGCCCTTGATTCCCTGTAACAATCGTTCCATTAAACTTTGGAATATTCCCGGGGCCACACTCACCCCGAACTGCAATCGGGTACATTTAAAAGCACCTCTGTGCATTACTATCATTTGGGCTTGGGCTGTTTTATCGTCCACGGGCAATTGTTGATAGGCTTGAGCTAAATCTAGCTTAGCGAAAACCTTTCCACCTCCCAGAGAATGAAGGAGGTGCTGCACCACCGGCACTGGATACGCATTCTGTTGGAGGGCGTGGTTTAGAGTGGCCCGGTAGTCCCCACAGATTCGGATTGACCCATCTGGTTTAATGGGGGTTACAATAGGAGTTTCCCATGGGGAATGATCAATGGGTTGCAGTACCCCTTGTTTAATTAGTTTGTCAAGTTGTTCATCTATCTTGGCCTTAAGGGCGAACGGAACTCGACGGGGCTTTAAACGGATCGGGGCGACCTTAGGGTCGAGGCTGAACGAGATTGGGGTCCCCTTATACTCGCCCAGACGATCTGCGAAGACATCGCTGAATTCAGACATAAGATCCTCCTCCCACTCGCAATCACCGACTCGGTTCACACCGGCTAGTTCGATGCCGAGTGGCGCAAACCATTGGAGGCCCAACAAACTAGGCCTGTCCCTATCGATGATCGTTAGAGGTAAGTATGCCGTATGCTTTTTAAACGAGATGCGGACTCGACAAGACCCGACCACAGGGATCCGATTTCCTTGGTAATCTTTAAGGATAAGGCGTTGCATTCGAAGGTCTTGGCGTTGGATGGTAGGAATGAGCTGCTTTAATGTCTTCCACGACACCATCGAGAGGGACGATCCCGAATCGACCTCCATGTGGCAGGGTTGGTTCTCTATGGCTACTGCAACTCGAATCTTCTTTGCGTCCAGGGCCGAGGCGTGACCTATAGTGATAGTATGGTGAGCCTCTTCTTTCTGCAACGCTCGATATCTGTAGGAGTGGTTTGCTGGGTCTCGCCTTACAGGACGGTTTCCTGCCGATTGGCGAAAGTTGGTTCCCTTTGAGGCCGGGCTTGGTCTCGGTAAACTGTGACAGACTTGACCGATGTGGCCTCGTTTCCCGCACTCATGGCAGAGTGCATCGCGGAATTTGCAGTCTGCCCTGGGATGGTTTGCCCCACAGCCAGCGCAAGGGCGTGAGGTTTTAGGACGAGGGTCCCGGTCGGAACGCAGTCTGACGACGAAGAGAGGTCCTCGTAGTGCGTTGTTGCCAACTGCCCTTCTGAGCTGGGTGAGATGTCGCCTGTCAGTGGGTTTGTGGGGTTTCGGCTTCACCATAGCTGCGCCACTGACTTTTTGGTTGCCTCAGCGGCGGTGGCTTCAGCGATGGCGTCAACAAGGCCGATGTCGCCCTTCGCCATCAGCTTGCTCTGCACGTTTAGTGCATCTAATCCCAGAATTAGGCGGTCTCTCAATGCTTCATCTAAGTCTGCGAACCCGCAGAGGCCTCCCAAGTGCCGGAGATCTGCCACGAAGTCAGCCACACTCTCTCCTTTTCGTTGGCTTCGTTGATAGAACTCGTGGCGTCTCACGAGTGTGGGTACGGTTGGCGCGTAATGGTCTCTCAGGAGAGGTTCGAGGTCGTCCCAGCTTATTGCTTTCACTTCTCGAGGCTTCGCGAGGGCTTTAGCCATTTTAAAGACAGCCGGGCCGCAGTACGTCAGGAACAGCGCCCGCTTCTTGGCTGGTGTGGCGTCCTTCAGGTTGTTCGTTTCGAGGAACATCTGAAAGCGATCCATGTAGGATTCCCAATCCTCTTGGGATGGATCGTATGGAGCGGGTGGTACGATGCCGCCGGACATGGCTTCCGTTGGTGGTGCCGTTTTTTACACGTGCTCTGTTTCTCTTCCAAGTTCCTGAAGATCAGATGTCTCCAAATCCCATCCTCGTCGCCAGTGTCATATATTCAGGCATGGGTAGAATGAATGGAGACAGTCTTAGTTGGTGAACTTTCAACTCTTTATTGCATAGTGACTTCTAACTTGTATAACAACAACTCTGCTTTATACAGGCAATGCTAATGTGAAATAACCAATAGGAGCTGTGAAACGCTAGCTCCAGTACCAATAAGAGTCCTTCGTTAAGGGCCAATCAGATTGTCAGAACCCGACCAATCCGATCTAGCCGCTTAACACCCAATCAGAAGTGCAGGGCCTGAACCCTGCACTTTACCCCAAGCTTGCCTTTCTTCAACTATTTACATACATAACACATTCAAATCTAGGATGTCTTATTTTTGTGTTCCCCTTATTTTTTTGAGCAGTGTATTATTTTATTTCTTGATTTTTAACAAAATAGGAAAGGTAAATTCTAAGAAATCACATGATCAATAAACAAGGTTGCATCCTTTTATCCTTGTTCTCTAGCCAAAATAAATCTGGCTGCATTTTCTAAGAACCTGGGCTTTCCCCAGCTTCACAATTTTCTGCTTTTTATTTATTGATTTTTTTTTGTCTTTCCCTTGTGGTTCTACCCAAACTTGGAAGCTTTCATTTTGGAATTCCAAGGCTATTGGCTTATAAATATATTATGCATAAAAATTAACCCAGTCACTAAACCATAGGGAGAACTTTTATTTCAATAGTATATTGAACATGTCTGGCATTCAAAAATCTCTATGGCAGGGCTGGGGGGAAAATTCCAACATAAATCCTTGGGTCACTTCCAGGAAGAGCTGGCAATATAGAAGCTGGCTCAGCACTAACTAAGGATCAAACAGGCCTATTTATTTTAAGGCAGCCTTTTCTGTTTGTAACTATATTTATTCTATTCTTTCAATTATATTAGAACATGGAGAAAACTAAAAAAAAAAAAAATACAGATTAGACTGCCCCCAAATTGTAGGCCATTATTTTCCTGAGCCATTGAAATGTGATATGAACCTGGTTTAAAGTCATTACCCTGATGTACAATTTCTAGCCTAAAGTCCTCCGTACAGATGCTCTGAATCTATAATTCAGTGTGGGACATCCGTGACTCATGTGGGTTGATTCCTGCATCTTCCTCACTCCATGTAAAGAATTCTTGCTAGTCACGGATCTTTAGTGGAACCTGCACTGAAGCAGAAGGTTAGATTAGTGACTTCAGTGGTCCTTTTCAAATTTATGATTTTATGTTTTGTGAAACTTGTCTTTTAGTTTATGCATGTCTTCTTTGCTGCATTACTCTGAGAACTGGCATCCTAAAATATGTAGTATGTGAAATTTTAATCAGAAAAACCCCAGTTAAATTCTCATTTCAGCTACAGATTCTCCAAACACAGGTCAACTAAGGCTACAGTCATGCTTTGCTTCAGCCCCTTGTACTCTATTGAGGCAGTTTTTGCTTTTAACAGTCAACCCTACCATTAAATAGTGTGAGGTTGCTGCCTAAGGGAGTTCTTAGATGCAAGTAAGAGCAGTGAATTGTCAGTTATTTAATGTATTATTATTTTATTTGTAGTCACGGGAAGGGATGAAG
This sequence comes from Hydrophis major, assembly GCA_033807585.1. NCBI lineage: Eukaryota > Metazoa > Chordata > Lepidosauria > Squamata > Elapidae > Hydrophis > Hydrophis major. The sequence goes on along the minus strand of CM066328.1, from coordinate 387,126,141 downwards.
AAGATGCTTAGGGCATTTTCTGCTTCAGTTACCAGAATTATTTCACTTGGGAGAAGGTAAAATTTGCTGCTTTATCTCATGCAGCAAATTGACTTGACACCAAAGTTTCAGTCAGTGATGTGATTGTGTTGTATGGGTCACAGATATGTGGGGTGAGAAATTTCCTTTTTTTGAAGGTGCACTTGAGCATTTTAATTCTGGGTTTTGTATGTGTGTATGTGTGTGCAGAGCCTGAAGGTTGAAATGGCTTATAAAATTATTTGATAAACCTAAAGACCAACGTTTAGTAATCACATCATCAGAATTTGTCAGATAAGCACCCACAAAATACTAAGTGCCACAAAGAAAATATTAAAGGCTGTGTCCATTTCTGGGCTATGTGCTGCCCACTGAGTTCAGCATAGTTTCCCCCTAGCATGGCACCAAGCAGACCATACTGGTTGGAAGCTTCAGTACCAGCACATCTTTGGAGAGACTTCCCCTTCACATTCTCCCCAGCTGAGTTCTATAGGGGGAAAAATGGGCTTTAATCTGAGGAAGAGTCAAGGAAAGGACAGTTATGCCTCTTCCTCATGGAAGTTGAATTTTCAAAGGGAAAAACTTTCCTGATTTATATTTTAAAGGAAAGGCAAATTCTGCAAAATTTTATCTGAAGTTATTATTACCTTTCATCCTTAAGGAGTTAGTTAAATCTTTATATTGTGAGCTACTGTTGGTGAGAAGGTAAGCAGCACAAGGCCTTTGTCATAACAATACAGGACCTGCTCACAGCTCCTTTGAGGGAGAACCTACACCAGTGGTGGTATTCTACTGGTTTGGCCCGGTAGCTCCGAGGATCATCTGTGAGCGAACCGGTTCTCTCTAACGATCAGCTGCTGGGCCTTCTCACCTGCCCCGCCTCTGTACTGACCTTTATTTCCTGGTCTTGGAGCTCAGCTGCTTAGTGTGGCACAGCGGATTGCCGTGCATCAGCTGTTGAAGAACAGGGAGAGTGCAGGATTACAGGAGATCAGTATCAAATCCTCTCTGTGTGAGCAAAGCATGCATTTGGCCCACGTGCATGCCAAGTGTGCCCACCAAGCCATAGCCACAGAACCAATGGTAAAAAACGATGAACTGACCTACACCCACAATTATCAGGCAATATGATGCAGGCAAAGCTTAGTGCCAGTGCTTGTTATACCAGAGATAATGAACCCTACTCCACAGGGTATTTTCCTCCACCAACGGAAGCCATGTCCGGCGGCATCGTACCACCCACTCCGTACGATCCATCCCAAGAGGATTGGGAATCCTACATGGATCGCTTTCAGATGTTCCTCGAAACGAACAACCTGAAGGACACCACACTAGCCAAGAAGCAGGCGCTGTTCCTGACGTACTGCGGCCCGGCTGTCTTTAAAATGGCTAAAGCCCTCGAGAAGCCTCGAGAAGTGAAAGCAATAAGCTGGGACGACCTCGAACCTCTCCTGAGAGACCATTACGCGCCAACCGTACCCACACTCGTGAGACGCCACGAGTTCTATCAACAAAGCCAACGAAAAGGAGAGAGTGTGGCTGACTTCGTGGCAGATCTCCGGCACTTGGGAGGCCTCTGCGGGTTCGCAGACTTAGATGAAGCATTGAGAGACCGCCTAATTCTGGGATTAGATGCACTAAACGTGCAGAGCAAGCTGATGGCGAAGGGCGACATCGGCCTTGTTGACGCCATCGCCGAAGCCACCGCCGCTGAGGCAACCAAAAAGTCAGCGGCGCAGCTATGGTGAAGCCGAAACCCCACAAACCCACTGACAGGCGACATCTCACCCAGCTCAGAAGGGCAGTTGGCAACAACGCACTACGAGGACCTCTCTTCGTTGTCAGACTGCGTTCCGACCGGGACCCTCGTCCTAAAACCTCACGCCCTTGCGCTGGCTGTGGGGCAAACCATCCCAGGGCAGACTGCAAATTCCGCGACGCACTCTGCCATGAGTGCGGGAAACGAGGCCACATCGGTCGAGTCTGTCGCAGTTTACCGGGACCAAGCCCGGCCTCAAAGGGAACCAACTTTCGCCAATCGGCAGGAAACCGTCCTGTAAGGCGAGACCCAGCAAACCACTCCTACAGATATCGAGCGTTGCAGAAAGAAGAGGCTCACCATACTATCACTATAGGTCAGGCCTCGGCCCTGGACGCAAAGAAGATTCGAGTTACAGTAGCCATAGAGAACCAACCCTGCCGCATGGAGGTCGATTCGGGATCGTCCCTCTCGATGGTGTCGTGGAAGACATTAAAGCAGCTCATTCCTACCATCCAACGCCAAGACCTTCGAATGCAACGCCTTATCCTTAAAGATTACCAAGGGAATCGGATCCCTGTGGTCGGGTCTTGTCGAGTCCGCGTCTCGTTTAAAAAGCATACGGCATACTTACCTCTAACGATCATCTATAGGGACAAGCCTAGTTTGTTGGGCCTCCAATGGTTTGCGCCACTCGGCATCGAACTAGCCGGCGTGAACTGAGTCGGTGATTGCGAGTGGGAGGAGGATTTTATTTCTGAATTCAGCGATGTCTTCGCAGATCGTCTGGGCGAGTATAAGGGGACCCCAATCTCGTTCAGCCTCGACCCTAAGGTCGCCCCGATCCGTTTAAAGCCCCGTCGAGTTCCGTTCGCCCTTAAGGCCAAGATAGATGAACAACTTGACAAACTAATTAAACAAGGGGTACTGCAACCCATTGATCATTCCCCATGGGAAACTCCTATTGTAACCCCCATTAAACCAGATGGATCAATCCGAATCTGTGGGGACTACCGGGCCACTCTAAACCACACCCTCCAACAGAATGCGTATCCAGTGCCGGTGGTGCAGCACCTCCTTCATTCCCTGGGAGGTGGAAAGGTTTTCGCTAAGCTAGATTTAGCTCAAGCCTATCAACAATTGCCCGTGGACGATAAAACAGCCCAAGCCCAAATGATAGTAATGCACGGAGGTGCTTTTAAATGTACCCGATTGCAGTTCGGGGTGAGTGTGGCCCCGGGAATATGCAAAGTTTAATGGAACGATTGTTACAGGGAATCAAGGGCGTGGTTCCGTATTTTGATGACGTATTGATTGCAGCTCCTAGTAAAAAAATTCTGCAGAATCGTTTAAAATGTGTGCTTAAAAAATTCCAAGAAGCGGGATTGAAAGTAAAAAGGGATAAATGTCATCTGTATACCGACAGTGTTGAATTTCTAGGTTATCGCATTGATAGTCCGGGTATTCACCCAACTGAGAGTAAATTAAGGGCGATTAGAAATGCTCCCAGACCTCGTAACAAAACTGATCTTCAAGCATTTTTAGGCCTTATCAATTTCTACAATGTGTTTTTACCGCATAAGGCGACTGTGGCTGAACCATTACACCGGTTATTAGATAAGAAAGCATTGTGGGTTTGGAGTTACTGAGAAGAAAAAGCGTTTAGAAATGTAAAAAAAATTACTTACATCTGATTCTGTACTTATGCAATATAATGAAACATTACCCTTGGTTATAACTTGTGATGCCTCACCGTTTGGGGTAGGTGCTATTTTGAGCCATGTGCTACCTAATGAAAATGAGGCTCCCGTTGCATACTTTTCGAAGACTCTATCCCAGGCAGAACGTAACTATGGACAAATAGACAAGGAGGCTCTTGCAATTGTGTCAGCCGTAAAAAAATTCCATGAGTATGTATATGGAAGGACATTTACAATTGTAACCGACCACAAACCTTTATTGGGGATAATCACTGGGGACAAACAAACTCCCTATATATTGTCCCCAAGAATGACTCGATGGTCAGAGTTTCTAGCTGCTTATATTTATTGATTGTTACATCGACCGGGGAAAGCCATTCCCCATGCCGACGCACTCAGCAGAGCACCACTACCAGAGACCCTCGACGATCCGGCACCAACAATATCGGCGTTACAAATCGAAACGTTCAACTCGCCTCCTATGACCGCTCGAGATATCGCGAGGGAGACCAGACGAGACCACACCCTAGCACGAGTCCTAGGCTGGGTAGAGCGTGGATGGCCATTGGATCAGATCCCAGATGACTTCGCACCATTTAAAACAAGACAGACTGAACTTTTTTCTCAAAAAGGCTGCGTTATCTGGGGCAATAGAGTCGTCGTCCAAGAACGACTCCAAAAGACGCTGTTACAAATCTTGCACGATGGACATCCCGGGATCGTGCGAATGAAGGCACTCGCACGGAGCTACGCTTGGTGGCCAGGCATGGACCGACACATCGAGCAATGGGTCAAGGCCTGCACCAAGTGCCAACAAACCAGCAACGCACCGCCAAAAGCTGCACCGACCGAATGGGAGACACCACGTGGACCCTGGCCCAGAATCCACCTGGATTTCGCAGGACCGATCAAAGGACAGACATTGCTTTTGACTGTCGATGCATACTCTAATTGGTTAGATATTCATCGAATGGCCAATACAACCTCCGAGGCAGTCATTAAAGTCCTCAATAGACTCTTTGCAACTCATGGATTGCCGGACATCCTGGTGTCTGATAATGGACCATAGTTTACAGCGCTAATGTTTGAACAGTACCTTGCTGACAACGGCCTCCGCCATGCGCTCAACTCGCCGGCGCATCCTGCTACCAACAGCCGAGCGGAACGCATGGTACAATTTGTAAAAAAGACTTTACAAAAGCTGGACTATGATAATCTTGACAAAAAAATAAACCGCATTCTACTTCTACAACACATCATTCCGCACAGCGAAACCGGCAGAACTCCCGCTGAACTTCTCATGGGGCGAAAACTCCATTCCCGCCTCGACCGACTGCACCCTGCTTACGAGCCAGAAAAGCCTCCAGGATCCAGCGGACGCTACCGTACCTTCAAGGTAGGTGACCCTGTTTATGCAAGAAATTTATCAGGCGACCCAATTTGGATTGAAGCAACGGTAATACACGAGACTGGGCCCAGATCCTATATTGTAAAATGTATTGATGAGAGACTATGGAAAAGACATATTGACCAATTACGGTCACGACTTATAACTGCTAGCCAACAACTTCCCAACGACCAAACTGAGGGGGAGGGAAGGAAGAGAAGATGACGATATGCCAGGAAACCTGTTCCAGGAAAGCGATGAATCAAGTGAAACCCCGGAAATGGAGCAGGAAGAAGAATCGTACGCTCCAAGGGAAATCACATCAGAACGAGAAGCTGAGCCACTACAAAACAACATCCTACCTCAATGGGACTGCATGCAGCCAGTCCAAAGAAAATCTGACAGACCCAAGAGACAACCGTCCTATTTAAAGGACTACATAGTCACAAACTAATTGTGAAGCCAGGGGGAAGGGGTGTTATGTATGTAAATAGTTGAAAAAAGGCAAGCTTGGGGTAAAGTGCAGGGTTCTGGCCCTGCACTTCTGATTGGGTGTTAAGCGGCTAGATCAGATTGGTCGGGTTCTGAGAATCTGATTGGCCCTTAACGAAGGACTCTTATTGGTACTGGAGCTAGCGTTTCACAAGCTCCTATTGGTTATTTCACATTAGCATTGCCTATATAAAGCAGAGTTGTTGTTATAGAAGTTAGAAGTCACTATGCAATAAAGAGTTGAAAGTTCACCAACTAAGACTGCCTCCATTCATTCTACCCATGCCTGAATCTATGACAGATACATAATTAGATCCTTCTCTTTTTCAGTTAAAAGAATTTCTACTACAAAAGCTAGGGATATGTGACGGGAAGAAAAGGAGCAAAAAAGGCAACTCCCATCTCAGGTTGAGACAATGAGTTTGTTTCTCCCTACTGAGAGCATTCAGTTAGGTGGGTGGTCTCACTAAAGGCAGCATCAGATTGACTTGTGGGGGGTGATTGCTCTCCTTTGTCCAAGAGGAATCAGATGCCAGCAGGTAGCAGGTGGTATTCTTTCATTATGAAAGGAGTTTTTCTATTCCTCCTGCAGGCTTCTACATGGTCAGCATTTCAGGCTGTTAAAAAGGTACTTGTCCTTGCTTTCATTTGGCTTCCCAGGGAGGCCTTTTTAAGCAAAGCCTTCCAGAGGCAAAGAGAACAAGCGGATATTGATTGCACAAATTCATGAATTGGAAAGGAAGGGAGGATGCAGTATCTCACATAAGGATCTTTGTCAAAACAACAGCCATTCTTCCATTGTTCCCAGTTCTGCAAACTGTATCCCCATTTCCCAACTACTAGTCAATAATGTGAGGTCAATAATCTTGGGACAAGGCAGAGTATCATGCTCAAAATGGCAGACTTCCCAGCCTTATTCGAAGTACAACTCCTAGAATTTTCAGCAGAAAGCTAGTCCATTTCAGTGCCTCAGTGTGGGACTGCCTAAGGCATCTTTCCCAAAGAAATTCAGTTCCTGGACATAACTGGAGTGTTTGTGTTATGTTCTGTGCATGGGCGCTAAGGATGGAGACAAGCCGGTGAACAGTGAACTTCAAACTCTTTATTTACATGTGTAATAGCTCAAAAACAATGGCCGCAATGGCCCCCTTTATATAGGCAAACTCTTAACTATTTAACCAATGAAACACGGGGAGCGCTAGCTCCTTTAACCAATGGGAGAGGCTCGTTAATAGCCAATCAGATTCTCCTGAACGGACCAATCCGATGTCGCTATTATCGGCCAATCAGAAGTGCAGGGCCAGAACCCTGCACTTTACTTCAAGCTCTTAATAATCTTTATTCAAGTACTTTTATTGATTCACAACAGTTTGTTTTATAGATGGTAATGGGATTGTCTGCCACAGGTTAGAGGAGCAACCAGCAGCAGTAGAGCACCAGGTGAATCCCCAAAGCTGACTGAGTCTATGAAAGCTTTAGATGTGACAGACTTTTTAATGTGACAGAAAATAATATTAAACATATTTAATATATTAAACAGAATGCTGACAAAGCATAAATTTAAACAAATGCAGTTTTTGTCTTGGAGTTTAGTCCCATTGCACTATTCAAAAGCCATGTGGGATCCATGGCAAGAAAATCATTGTGCATGCCTGTTATATAAATTATACCTTATGAAAAGTTTCCAGAAGGCACATATTCTGGATGTATGCTGCTACTCATAATAATTAATAACACCATGCTGAAATCTGCCTTGCAATTTCACAAAAAAATTATTCCCTTGAAAAAAAGTTTTGCATAATAGCAGCTATTACACATATTACTCTGAAGACCTTTGGCTAGTCAGACCACCAAGTCTGAAAAATCCCAGTGGAAGGAATTATTATACAATGTCTTCCCATGGGAGATATAGAAGCATAATAATCTTGCCAGTCTCTAGAGAGATGATGTAATTGAGGACAAGTCATCCACATTCAGCCATTACTCATTGTGAGATGTCAAAGAATGCCTCTTCCTACTCAGGAAAATTTCTTCAAATTTCTAATTTCCTTTGAGAAGAGGAGAAATTAAATGATAATTTATTAGATTCAATGAAAATGGGTTAAAAGGAGTACAAAAGAATGTTTGAGTGCTTCAATGGCAATAAATATATATTAATTTCAGTATTAAAATTACTAATGGAGAAAAAATTATGCGGATCAATGAAAGCATTTGATTCTCCCTCTGAGGCAAAAGATATCACAGCTACCTGATTAAGCTATCCATACAACTACAGTATATACCTAATTACAGGTGGCTTCTTCTTACGATAAACCTCTAACTTAAGAAAATGAAATGTTGCAGAAACAAATGAAAGAACATTGATAATGCCGCTTCTCCAAGGTTTTTGTGTGCTCAAAATTGTGTTGGAAAAATATCAGTTTGTTATGATCAGCCCTAAAGGTGATGTTTCCATAATACTTTCCACAAATACATTACTTGAGTATTTTCCACTTTCCGCTTATGACAAATGGAAACACTGAAAAACGCCACTCTATACCTTTCAAGGTTATGTTACTTCCCCAAGAAAAACTTGTAATTAACAACAGTTATCTGAAACATAGATCTTTCATTCCATGACCTTAGTTCTATTTTTGTCACTCTTGCGCATTCCCTCTGTGACTTTGAGGTCACTGAATGTATCTAGAACTCAGTGGCTCCATCTGTAATGAATTATAATTGGCTTGCTGGTGACATATTGGTGGAATGAACAAGATAATGACTCTACAGTGCACACAGTTGTTTTAAAATCCTTAGAGAAGAAATGTGGGCTTCTTAACCAGATGATTGAGGTGCATGACACTTTTTAGTAGGATCTTGTATGCTGAATATTGCCCTGGGTAGGGCCCAACTCAGATGAATATAAGCTAATATATTTATAATAGATACTGCAGAGGTCTATTATAGCAATGGCCAATTCAGTCAAATTTATTTTTGTGAGTCCTTTTTTTCATCACACAGTGGAAACTCTCATCAGTCCTACTATTTATAAATTCAGCAACAAATGACACACAAATATTTTTACATATTTTCTCATCTACTTATTTTTATATGGAGCATTCCTGTGTTTTGTAATTTATTTGTTCCATGGGAAAATAGCTTTTCCCCTCTGTAACCTTCTCTAAAACATATATTTTTGTGCTTATGCTTGCCTAGAGGACAAGATTCTGTGTACTTACTTAGCGAACTACACAATGATGAAAATTGTGGCGTAAACTACACAATTATAGAAATTGCACATTTTGGCTGAACTTGTAGATATGGCTACACTGATTTCCCTAATTAGAGAAAATATAACATTTACATTTATTGTTAGCTGGAAACATAGCCTTTTGCATGATACAGAACAAAATGAATTCATGATTTGAGGCTATGATGATGATTTTTAAAACCTTTAATAAAGTTTAGGTATGTATGTGAAAGAAAATTAAAAATTTCAGCATACATCTATGGTTTTTATTTTCCTGTATAATTTTTCTGATTGTAGCCTTAAAATCTTGATATATACACAATATATATATATATATATATATATATATATATATATATATATATATATATATATATATATATATGTATATATATATATATGTATATATGTATATATGTATATGTATATGTATATATATGTTTTCTTAAGTTTTCGCGGGTACTTACATGTCTGGCATTCAGCTTTGTTCGGGTATTTTCCCATGTCATAATAGTGGTACTTTTAAAGTTGTAGCAACGTTTCAGCAGAATTTCATCTGCCATCATCAGGCTTCTGTATGGTGTTTGTCTGTCAGACAAACACCATACAGAAGCCTGATGATGGCAGATGAGATTCTGCTGAAACGTTGCTACAACTTTAAAAGCACCACTACTATGACGTGGATGTTTCTCTTAACAGGAGGATTTAATTAATTCTACTTGCTTCATTTAATGATAGAATTTTTAGACTCAGAAAAAACATTTGTTAATAGTTCATTCTGAACTTGTGATTCATATTTTACTGACCACTTTAATTTTTGAATATTTACTCAGCTTTAATAATTGTTATGAAATCTCAAATTAATACAAGAAACTTTCACATGCAACTTGACAACTTGAAATTTTGCAACTTGACGTTAACTTGAAATTTCAATTTAATTTTATACAGCTTGTAAATCTCTTGACTCTGTTCTTTTTATTTTTCTATTTTTTTCAGTATTTCTTCTTAGTAAATTATTAAAGATCAAGTCAAACAAATTTAAAAATAATAATTTATCTGAAGCAAGTAATGGCTCCTTCTCTCCTGACTATGTGCTTGGCAACCTGCCATGTCACCATTACACTGTTTTCCTCCTCTTCTATTTTCCTCCTCACTTCATATCCACTTTATATCATCTCTTGCCTTCCCTCTTTCTTTCCTTTATCACTTGTCTGTTTTATCAACCAACACACAGAATGGATGATGCCGGACAGCTGGGGGAAACAGGATTCATACATAGTACATGCAATTTTGAACTAGTTGGCAGTATTTCTTAAGCATGGCAAAGAATTGAACCAATCAGCTAAAACTTTGAGGGTGCTTAGCCAATCAGGGCACCATTCTGCCTCCTCATTGTTCCAATGCTCTCATTGGATATGAATACCCAAAGCAGGGCTTAACTGATTCAGATTTTCAGATTTCTGCAAGGCTATTGAAATATCTATATCTATCTATACTTCAAAATGAGATGGAATACATATATTTCTATAGATTCAGCCAACTGGGAAGCAAAATATTTTCTTTTTATCTGTTTAGGAAGTCAGATTCTTCCTAGACCTAGTGGATTGGTCCCAGTGGAGCAATAGTATACTCAAAAAGGATTTTCAAGGGTTTAGCTTTTGTTAAGCTTTTATTAAGAATACTGCATTAGGTGAAACTTAGCCTAATTGAATATAATGTTCTTATTTTCACAAAGGTGTATTGGAATAACAAAAATTCAGGATTGTACATTGTTTGAATGCTATGAACTGACATCTCTATCAATACTAGGACAATCTGGAATTTTATTTTTCTGACTGTAGGTTTGCACACATCAGTTTTGATATTTTTTGTGAGCAATATTCTGTAAAGTAGTGTAATATACTGTATAACACAATGTAAAAGAACCCATCATAACATGACATAACATGACAAGGGAATTCTGGAACTTGAAATCCATACCTCTGTGGATTTCTCAGAGGTTGAGAAACATTGATCTAGAACATGCTTATATACAGTATTTAAAGTCAAACTAAACTTCTGGAGATCTTACCATATGTTTAATAACTAAACAAAAAATACAAAATACACATTAGATATTCATGTTGCATTATGCTTTGTTGTCATGTTATATTATGTCATGCTATGATGTATTTTGTTGCATTTTGTTGTCACCTGGGAGTTGAAGTCCACACATCTTAAAGTTTCCAATGGTGAAACATTAGATTGTGTTTATTGAAATGAATATGTTTCTCATCCATCCCACAGTCCCAAATTTTCAAGGCCTTTGGGAAATCCATTCTCAGATGTTTCTCTATAATGGACAATGGAAAGACCAAGATTGTTAAGTGTTTCACCAACAAGAATGAAACATTCAAAACAAATGGATATCATATTTCAGTATGTTAATTTAAAATCTCAGGTTGATTGTTATGTTAATTTAAAATTTCAGTATGTTAATTTGAAAACTCAGTTATACTTTGTAGTATGCATTTTTAAAAAATATTTTCACCCAACAATAGTTTTGTAAATTTCCAGCCTCAGTAAGTCAATAATTTACTTTCTGCAATTCATTTCCTTAGAACTTCACAGAAGAAAAACCCATTCAGGTAGAGATGTACTTGTACATATAACTCCAGATAATACCTGTTGCAACTGATGGTACATATACCATATGAATACTACTCCATGAAAAATGCCTTAAAGATATCACACATATTTTTGTTACTCTTTTTTGTGTGGCCACTCTTCTGGAAATTATAACATTTGCATTTTGTTATTTCGGTATGACAGAATCTTAAAATTGTTTTTCTGCAAAAGGGGTGAAATTACATGACAGTATCGTTCCTACTTTAACTTGGCTTGAAATGCAGATGTAAAACCTGTATTATACAGAATATTAACCTGCATTAGAAATGGTTTTACATCTTTCTCCTTCCATGCAAATGTAGAAAGCGAGATGTAGAATCAATTAATGGCTATTCCATGAAAAGGTAAGTTTGGAAGACTATCTGCCAAGAATTTGCCAAAGGATATGGTTTCTACATGGTTTGCCCCTTTAACCCTCAATTCTATTTATTGAGCTTGCTCTGATTGCATGTATGCTTTTGTATGTGTACATAAAGCAAAACACTTGCTGATATGAAATATATGAGTATATGAGGCTTTTTTTCTTGAGGGTTTTTTGCAGTACAAATATTGACCACTAGATGTCACTAGGTTCTGTAAAGGGAAGGAAGCAGAGTGTGCTCCATGGTCAAAAAATGGGGAGACCAACCTGGAATCCAGTTCTAGAACAGATCCTTATCCTTGCAATAGATGGAAGTTTTACTCAAACTACTCACATGCTTTGTGGTTACACTAGGTAATATAATGGCAGGCAATGATTCCCATTTCATGTTATGCAAACAGTCAGTTCATAGTTTGTAATGGAAAATGAATAATTTTTAGAACTTCATTCCATTTTGTGCCCAGGTTTGAATTTCTTCTTCACAGGTGGTTTTTTTAAATGCCAACAAATATAATTTATTACAGCTGTACATACACTGTAATCTGTTTGGTAACTTGTTTGCTTGTTTTCATAGTGATCCACCTCCCATAGATCTATATTGCCCTTCTAATGTTTTGGATTTGGCCTACCTATTTTCTGTTAGCAATAGAATATGAAGGCCAGAAAAGGGGGAAAAATGCCTCTCACAGCTTTCTATTCTGCTGAATAGAAATAGTCTTAAAATAGTCTTTAAAATAGTCTTATTTTGTGTTTTATGATCAATTATAAACAGGGAGACTTTAGGATGGCGCCAATTTTAAACAAACTAAATAGACTAGTGTTTCTCAATTTTGGCACTTTGAAGACGTGGGGACTTCAGAACTCAGAATTCTCGTCAGCTGGAGGGGGGAATTCTGAGGATTGAAATCCACACACCTTAAAGTTGCCAAGGTTGAGAAACACTGACTAGATATTTTAGGGCACAACTGCAGGGATCATCCATGAATATGCTACTACTGATATGAGCATTTAAACTGGATTTACTATGCACCCCCTGGCTTATTTTTGGCTTCACTGGCTTTTTGTACATTATGCACTTACTCACAGTTGCCTATACCATATTAAATTAATCCAGGGTGCTTAATTAGCATGACATTGTGAGCCACTAATTTAATCACATAGTCTGGGTTTGCGCAACACCCTATGAATAGTTCGTGATTCATTGTGTTGGGTAAATGGAGCATCTCCCCATATTACTCTACGAGGCCTGAGCCACTAATTCTAGTTCCATTTTTGGGACTTAGCTCAATTCCTAGTTGTCCTTTGGGTTCAGTATCTGAAATGCGTAATGGGTTGAAAACAGTGGTGGGATTCAAATAATTTTACTACCGGTTCTGTGGGCATGGCTTGGTGGGCGTGGCAGGGGAAGGATACTGTAAAATCTCCAGTCACAGGTGGTATTTGCCAGTTTTCCAAACTACTCAAAATTTCCACTACCGGTTCTCCAGAACTGGTCAGAACCTGTTGAATACCATTTCTGCTTGACAATATATATGGGAGAGAGTTAAGTTAAAGCAGCGTGAACAGTTATGGGTGCACTTCAGTAACTCCATGTAACAACTTTGTCACCCAGAGGTGTTCTGAGTTGAATAATTTACCAGTGTGATTTATAAATGTATAAACAAATAGAAGATTTTTGCTGTGTACAATAAATATTCTTATCTAGCTATTTCAGTTTCATGTATCCGAGAGCCTTAATATTATCTTAAACCCCTATCCAGTGACATTCTTCTTATCCTGAGCTTGCCATGGCTGGTTCAGGATTTCTAAGAGGTAGTTCACAGTAGTTTCTTCAAGTAGCTTTTCCTCCATTGGCTCTGGTCACTGTAGCCACCAGGACATAAACTCCCATTTCTCAAACTCTTGTTGGAATTAACTGATTCCCCTCCCCCTTTTCAGGAAATTTAATCATTTTCTTGACATTTCTGAGATTGGTATTGGTACTACTGCACTTGTTTAATGTTAACACATGGATACCATTGTAGGGAAGTGGAATCAATTGATTATATTAAACTTTCATCTAAAAATATTCACTGAATGAGCAGAGACCCTGTGTTGGCAGTGGCCTTGAAGATTGAGGATATTTTGTACTTCACAGTAGGGGCGTGAAAAAATCCATTCTTGGTATTGAGCAGGGAGCAATTAAAAAATCAGTAGGTGCTGGATGCAGGAGGACCCTGCAAATTGCCTATTCTGCTTTTTTCCCTATTACTTTGATCCCATGGCTTTCAAACATGGATAACATCCCTCTTCTTCATTCAGGAACTCACAATAATATGCAGCTGGATGAAGCTAATAAAATATACCTTACTCCAGGCTGATCTAGCTCATAAAACCAAAGATTGCCTGCACTGACTGATAATATTTCTTAAATATCATGTTAGATCTGGGAGAGTGGGCGCAAAGAACGGAGACGAGGCATCGAATAGTGACTCCAACTCTTTATTAGTGACTTCAGAACAGAGCAAAAGACTAGGGCAGCAGCAGCTCCTTTTATAGAGCTAGCTGTCACAACTTCCAATGATTTGAGTTTGCCGCGCTGGGAGCATCCAATCAGCGGCGACCCGCTAATAGCCAATCAGATCAGCCAACAATGACCAATCACGATCTGCTATCAGCAGGCCAATCAGAAGTGCAGCTTTACGAGCCTGTCGTGAAAGGAAAACTATTAGAATTGCAAACTAACGAGTTTGCTTAGTTCGGAACACTCCTCCCCTCCTAGGTTCCGTCTCAAGGGTGGGGTGATGTATTCTCGCAGGTAGGCAGGCTGTCTCACCTGTCTACCTGATCTTCGTTGCTCCACCGGTCTTCGCCCAGACTCTGGTTCCGGTGGGCTGTTTGTTGAACTCAGCGGTAATGGTGATCTGACTTCTCCGATGGGTGACTCGGGGTTGTCATCTCTACTCTCGTCAAGGCTGTCATCTGGATTCTCTGGGTTTGCTGATGCCGCCGTGCTGCTTCATGGAGAGATGACCATCTGCCCCGGCTCTTCTTTGGAAGGTGAATATTCCAGGTTTGGTTGCGCTGATTGCTTGGTTTCGAGTACTGGGTTGGGTACTAGTTCGTTTTTGGCCCCCTTGATTTCCCTTCCCCCCCTAGTTTGGAGTTCAGGGCTTGTAAAGGGGGTAGGTGCCAGCCTGGAGCGTAGCTGGTTGATGTCCACAGTCTCCCATCATCAGTTTGTAAACGGTAGGAATGGGGACCCGTAAGTTGAGGTATGGTAGCTGGGACCCACAATGGGTCACCGGTAAGTTTTTTTGCAAAAACCGGGTCGCCTACCTTGAACGTGCGATACTTGCTGCTGGACCCCAGGGGCTTTTCCAGCGTGTAGGCAGGGTGTAGTCGGTCAAGATGTGATCAAAGTTTCCTGCCCATCAGGAGTTCGGCTGGCATTTTGTTTGTGGTGCTGTTTGGAGTAATATGTTGGAGGAGAAGCATCCTGGTCACCTTGTCGTGGATGTTCCCTTGTTCCATCTTGTGTAAGGTTTTCTTTATGAATTGGACCATTTATTCAGCCCTACCATTGGCTGCAGGGTGAGCCGGCGATGTTAAAGCGTGGCGTATCCCCCGGTCTGCTAGGTACTATTCAAATGCCAAGGCGGTGAATTGTGGGCCATTGTCTGAAACCAAGACATCTGGCAAGCCGTGTGTAGCAAATAGTCTGTTTAATTTTTTAACGACTGCCTCTGTGGTGGTGCTCTTCATTTTGTGGAGCTCAAGCCAGTTGGAATAGGCATCCGCTGTTATGAGAAATGTATGCCCCTTGGTGGGTCCCGCAAAATCGATGTGGATACGGGACCAGGGACCTCAGGGTGCTTCCCATTCAGTTGGTGGTGCTTTTGGTGGAGCTGAGCGTGTTTCCTGGCACTTGTTGCAGGTGGTGACCCAGGTTTCTATCTGCTTATCTATACCTGGCCACCAAGCGTAGCTCCTTGCTAGTGCCTTCATTCGCACGATGCCTGGATGTCCATCATGCAATAGTTTTAGGACCTTATGCTGCAGTCTTCCTGGGATGACGACTCTGTCTCCCCATAAAACACATCCTTTTTGGGAGAAAAGTTCTGTCTGCCTGTGTTTGAAAGGCTTGAAGGTGTCGTTGAGTTCGTTGTCAGGCCAACCTCTTTCCACCCAGCTGAGGACTCGTGCCAAATAAGGGTCCTTCCTTGTTTCAGATGCGATGTCTTGTGCAGTCAGTGGTGGTGATGGAAGTGTCTCGATTTGTAGTGTAGCTAGGGTTGGAGCTAGGTCGTCCAGGACTTCTGGTAGTGGAGAGCAGCTCAGGGCGTCAGCGTGGGGAATGGCTTTCCCTGGTCGGTGTCGCAGTTGGTAATCGTATGCGGCGAGAAACTCTGACCAGCATGTCATTCTTGGCGATAAGATGTGGGGAGTTGGTTTATCCCCCGCCAAGATGCCAAGTAATTGTTTGTGATTGGTGATTATAGAAAAGGATCTCCCATATACATACTCATGGAATCGTTTGATTGCAGACACAATAGCGAGAGCCTCTTTATCTAGTTGGCTATAATTTCTCTCAGTTTTAGATAAAGTCCTAGAAAAAAAATGCAATGGGCGCCTCAGTACCGTTTGGCAGGACATGGCTCAGGATGGCTCCTACTCCAAATGGTGAGGCGTCACAGGTGACAGTTAAGGGTAAAGTCTCGTTATATGGTATTAATACAGCATCTGATGTTAAAAGGTCTTTTACTTGCTGAAAGGCTCGCTCTTCTCGATGTCCCCAGACCCAGGAAGCTTTCTTGTCGAGGAGCCTAAGCAGGGGTTCAGCAACAGTCGCCTTATGGGGTAGGAAGATGTTATAAAAGTTAATGAGTCCCAGGAAGGCTTGGAGATCTGTTTTGTTCCTAGGTCTCGGGGCTAGGAACTGTTTTTTATTGCAGCCAATTTTTTCTCAGTGGGGTGAATTCCCTGTCTGTCAAGAAGGTAACCAAGGAATTCAACCCTCTCAGTACATAGTTGGCACTTGTCCTTCTTGACCTTCAGGCCAGCGTCTTTAAATTTTTGGAGGACCATTCTTAGTTGCTTTTCTAGTAGACTTCTAGTGGGGGCGGCTATCAAGACATCATCGAAATATGGCACGACCCCTTTTATGCCTTGTAGCAATCTCTCCATCAGACTTTGGAAGATACCAGGTGCCACGCTCACTCTGAACTGGAGTCTATTACATTTGAACGCACCTCTATGCGTGACTATAGTTTGGGCTTCTGCAGTCTCTGCATCTACAGGCAACTGCTGGTACTCCTGGGCTAGGTCCAATTTTGCAAATATTTTTCCGCCCCCAGGGAGTGAAGGAGGTGTTGGACCACAGGCACGGGGTAAGCACTCTGCTGAAGCGCATGGTTTAGGGTGGCCTTGTAATCCCCACAAATTCTCAAAGATCCATCAGGTTTTATGGGAGTTACAATTGGGGTGTACCATTGGGCGTGGTCAATCGGTTCCAACATGCCCTGGGCTGTTAATTTGTCCAATTGTTCATCAATCTTTGGTTTGAGTGCAAAGGGTACTCGATGAGGCTTAAGGCAAATGGGTGCAATATCCGGACAGAGATTAAATGATATGGGGGATCCCTTGTACTTGCCTAGCTTCTCGGTGAAAACTTCCTGGAATTCCTGGACTAGGGCTGCTTCCCAGTCATTGCCTTCGGTCTGGTTGATTCCCGCCAGTTTGATTCCTAGTGGCGCAAACCACTGCAAGCCTAGTAAGCTGGGTCGATCTTTATCGACGACGGTAAGAGGTTGGGTTGCAGTGTGGTCTTTGAAGGAGACTTGGACGTGGCTGGAACCGGCGACTGGGATCCTATTTCCTTGGTAGTCCTTTAATATAATTCTCTGAGTGCTGAGGTCCTGGCGACAGATGTCAGGGATCAGCTGTTTGAGGGTTTTCCAGGAAACCATTGATAGGGAAGACCCGGAGTTGACTTCCATAACGCATGGTCGATTCTCAATGGTGACCTTTACTCAAATTTTTCTTGCATCAAGGGACGAAGCGTGGCCGATGGTGATGGTTTGGTGCGCCTCTTCTCGTCTGGTAGAAGTGGCTAGTGCTCGATTTCTGTAGTAGTGGTTCCATTGGTTGCTTGGGCGGTCCTGATTTACTGGTGGGGTGCCTGTTGTCTGCCGGAAATTATTTTCTCATCGGTTTGGGCTGGACCCTCGCTTGCTTCTACAGACCTTTGCAATGTGGCCCCTCTTTCCACAGGAATGGCAGAGGGTGTCTAGGAATTTGCAGTCTGATCGCGGGTGGTTTCCCCCACATCGAGCACACTGATATGAGGGCTTATGATTCCGTTGATCTCGCTGATCACGTTCTGACCTGAATCTGTTGACCTCCTCTTCCTCGCTTTCTGATGAGGATTCGAAGTCTTCATGGTGGGTGGTCGTTTTGTGCCTCTTGGGAAGGGGCATAGTGTCACTGGCGAGTTGGCAGTGCAGTCCGTTTGCTCGGCGCATTCGAGCTGCCAACTTCCTGGTTGCTTCTGCTGCAGTAGCATCGGCAATGACATCTGCGAGGCCGATGTCCCCCTTCGCCATAATCTTGCTCTGGGTTGTGGGGTCTCTTAGACCCAGAACAATTCGATCTCTCATGGCTTCTTCAAGATTTGCGAAGCCACAGAGTCCCCTCAGGTTTCTGAGGTCCGCGATGAAGTCTCCAACACTCTCACTTCCCTGTTGGTCCCTCTGGTAAAACTCGTGTCTCCTGATGAGTGTTGGCACCTCTGGGGCATAATGGGCCCGGAGGATTGGTGCGAGGTTGTCCCAGTCCATTGTCTTGACTTCAGCTGGTTTTGTGAGTGCCTTTGCCATCTTAAAAACGGCAGGCCCACAATGGGTCAGGAATGCAGCTCGTTTCTTGCCAGGCGTAGCATCCTTCAGGTTGTTGGTTTCCAGGAACATCTGAAACCTGTCCATATATAAGTCCCAGTCTTCATTAGCTAGATCAAATGGAGCGGGTGGTATGGCGCCGCTGGTCATTCTGCCGCTATTGGTGAGCCCTCAGCCACATGCTCTGTTAGTGTTCAATGAGTGTTCAGTCAGCTCTATCGTCTCCGCATCCCACCCTCGTCGCCAGTGTTAGATCTGTGAGAGTGTGCGCAAAGAACGGAGACGAGGCATCAAATAGTGACTCCAACTCTTTATTAGTGACTTCAGAACAGAGCAAAAGACTAGGGCAGCAGCAGCTCCTTTTATAGAGCTAGCTGCTGTCACAACACCCAATGATTTGAGTTTGCTGTGCTGGAAGCGTCCAATCAGCGGTGACCCGCTAACAGCCAATCAGATCAGCCAACAACAACCAATCACGATCTGCTATCAGCGGGCCAATCAGAAGTGTAGGTTTACGAGCCTGTCATGGAAGGAAAACTATTAGAATTGCAAACTAACGAGTTTGCTTAGTTCGGAACATATCAGACTTTATTTTTTTTCTAAGCCACATTCATCCTTTGGGACTGGGGAGTTTTATCTATGCTCCATTGGATGCCTGCCTTGTGGGAGGGATAATCCTAGTTTCTACCAGGCCAGATGACATGAAAGTGGTAGCTGGTAGATGGTAGAAATTATAATACAAGAAAAATATGTTTAACTTCGGGAAACGCCATTCCATTAGACTGCCTCTTTCTATATTGCCTGTTTAATTCAAAATAATAATCTTTACAAGTGGCTGAATAATGACTTTACTGCCACATACTTCTTGAAGGAACTCATAAAAATTAAATTTAAAATGGACAACTATCTAGTCCCCTTCATCTCCTAAGCTTGTGCCAAACCCAGAAAAACATTTTGGTGTGGCATCTGAAGAAAAAGATTTCATTACATTTCATTCATTTTTCTGGCATGATTTTGTTCCTGTCAGAGTTCCCAAAAATCCATTTTCCTTTTCATTTTGCTGCTTTGTTCAACCACTTAGATTTATTCACAGCAAAAATCAATCCCTCCATTGCTGATCATTCATTTTGGCTCCTCTCACTTATTGGAACAATAAAGGCTTGGAAAAGTCACGCAATTGTACAGTATATTCAAAGGTCATTTGGTAATAACAAAACCTAATCAAATCTGGCTTTGTATTTTGCAACATCAGGGGATTCTTTTCTTTTTTCTAAAAAAATACTGTAGTTTTGTTTGTTCTTTTGATGGATGCACAGTAATTGCTTGTTTGCCTTTACATTTTCTGCCTGGATCTCATAAGCTTGTATGTATTGTTGCAATCATTCAAAAGGTCACTTCACCTGAGGGTAAATAATGAAGATCTGTTTGTTCTCTCTCTTTCACATCAGCAATAATGGCATAGGTGTTATGACAGCTTTATTTTAAATCAAAATAATCTGTCTCATTTTGGCTGTCATTTTAATTGATATCATAACCTCTTTTTTTACTCTGGTTGGGTTGTTGCTGGCAAGTGTTTCTCTTCTTTTGGAAGCAATATGTATAGTTCCCTCTTATTAAATTATCAGTGTAGGTCTTACAAATTTTTGTAAAGCAAATAATCTTGAAAGGGTGGTACCAAAACTCCAGTCAGATTGTTAGGCGGAAAACTGATGAACAATCAGTAATAAATATACTTGGTTTGTCAGCTTTAGCAATCTTGACTGGTAAAACAGGCAGATCTATTTTAAAAAGGCAAAATGATAAATGTTAAATATGAGTTATTTATCAGCTTTGAAATAGGAAACAAACCAAGATGTCCTAACAACAATAGCTCACATCCTGCTGGGCTGCCTTGAAAGATGGCCCAGAGGCTGCAGCAGCACAAAAGAGGATGGGCCTCAATGCCACTGTGGGAAAATATCAATTGCAGTTGCTATGGTGGTTGCCAGGGGACCAAATGAATGTGCTGTTTATTACCTATAATATTCTATAAGGTGTGGCATGTTAGGCAATGCCAGTCATGCATTACCCTGTCCCTCTGGTTCAAACAATGAAGGAGAACATGCTCTAGATTCTTCTCCCACAGGAAGTTAAAGGGGCTTGGACCAAGCAGCTGGTCTTTATAGGGGTGACCTCTAATTTTACAGAATACATTCCCTCTTGGTTGTTCTCTTCCTTGTGTTCACAAAGACTCTCAAATTATTTTATTTCAAGGAACCTATGACTTTGGGGAGTTATTGGTGCCCATTTATTTTGACTTGTGTGTGTGTGTGTGTAAATTATATGCTTAAACAAGTTTAATTAACCTGCCAAGAATATCAAATATTATTCTATGATTCAAGAAAAACAAGTCCGAGAATTGCTGGAATAAAAGAGATAATAGTATTTATAAACTATTCTTAAATGAGATTCTGATCCAGCTCATTAGTCTAATCAAATGAATAAATATATAGATGCTTGCAGTATAATGTTACAATGATAATACTATTTTATACACACATCTCCTATTGAATGCAATATGGATGGATGCTACCCATTAGGTTATTAAAATGCTAAATCAATGAGCTGCACCTACATGGTATCCATAGTATCACTATGAGATTTCCTGTCTTATCTAAGCAAAGATTCCAACATTTATATCAATATATAATGATTGATTGTAGTTCATTGTTCCAAAACATTTCTGTCTGCTGTTCCAAAAAAAAAAAAAAACCAATGGTAAGCTAAGGTGGAAAGAAGAGAATTGAGTCCTTGCAAGAATAATGGAAGTAATCTTATAAGCTTACCATTTGGTTATTGAGTGAAATAATTGGCAACAACTCCTACCGTAGCATCCATTTATCACTGTGCAGCTTCCAACATCTAATGGCAACTTTTTAGCAATGTCTTCAACATTTCAAAAAGGTTTATGCAAGCTAACCAAGGCTTTTGGTGCTGAACAAAATTTGCCAATTTATATTTGACTATACAAAGGGAAAAAGTATTTTCACTTTTTAAAAGTTTTTGTTGTTGTTGTTGAGAGCTACAATTAGGATATAGTGTTACAGTGAACTTTCAAAAATAGCTGTGGAATGCTTTAAGGCAGAGGTGTCAAACTTGATTTCATTGAGAGCCACATCAAGGCTGTCTTTGACCTCGGGGTGCTGGGTGGCCATGGCCAGGGTGAACGTGGCCAGGGTGGGGATGGTCTTGTTTTCAGCTGGGATGGCCTCCTGCAGCTCTCTGTCAGTGAAAACGGAGCTCAGGATGGCTGTATACCCCCCCCCCCAAGCTCTGTTTTCGCTGGCAAAGGAACTGCAGGCCGGTCCCTTGCTTTTTCCAGTGGGTTGGATCTGGCCTGTGGGCCTTGTGATTGACACCCCTGCTTTAAGGTATAAGAATATTTTTAAAAGTAGGGTCTTGGGTAAAATGAAATTTGATTTAAATTAAATACCTGTGATTATTTCATAGATATACAATAATTTAATAATAATAATAATAATAAACAACCATCAAACTATTTTTCACTGATCTCAAAATGAGGTGAGGGATTGGATCTTATTACGTAGTATTTGGATGCTAGACCACTAGGAACAATTAGAAGTGTAGGGTAAGTTTAAAAATGGAAAGAATACCGCAGAAAAAGCCATGGAAAACCACTTCTACTGTGGGTAAGAATACTACATGACTACATCTAGGAGTGCACTAGATGCTGAGTTTTACCCACAGGAGATATTACCTTTACTTTATTTAGTCTTGAAGCATTTCACTTCCCCAAATATTAAACATTAAAATCTGGCAGTAATATTTGAAGCCCTCAGAGGAAATTTCAGTGTTTTCTGGGTCTTAGGTTCTGCAGTTTTGTTTACACTGTCAAGGGTATGCAAATGAAGCAGAAACAATAATAACTGTCATTTTCCCTCCCCCCATGCACCCCATTCCCTGCACTGCAGGATGGGCCTTTGCAGGGTCTAATTATGCTATGATTAAGGACTAAGCTGCAGTTCTCCTTCTGGTCCACCGCCTGCGTGGGAGCGTCGACCGCTCCCATTGGCTGATGCCGTTTGACAGCCGGCTATAAAAGGGAGCTGTCAAACGGCATCAGCTGTCGCCGCCAGCTGGCTGTCAGATTGCCATTGGCAGCTGCAGCGACCCTTTATTCATTGAATAAAGTCTGTTAGCCTTTTCCCTGACTCCGTCTCTCTCTGTAACCGCCGCTCTACAACACTGGCGACGAGGGTGGGATTCAGCAAGACGACCAGGCGAAACAACTGAGCCGAAGTCACTACAAGAAAGAGCTGAAGCCGCCAAGGGCTGTTTTGAAGTCACCGCCGCTGGCGCTCTCCAAAAGAAAAAAAAAAGAGCGCGAACTTTAAAGCTCCACAGCTGAGGAGCCGAGCACCGCTGACAAGCACAACCAGAAACACTTTTCTAAAAGCGACACCTCTTAAATTTCCTCACCTAAGGAAACCAACTCTGCCACTCTGATGGCACCAACTCCGACGTTCCCACATTTCCAGCTAGGAGCAGAGACTTGGGAATCTTACATGAATAGATTCGAATGTTTTTTAAATGCGATTGATTTGTCTGAGGCTACAGACCTGAGAAAAAGGTCTTATTTTTTAAGCTCCTGTGGGGCTACCATTATTGACATAGCCTCTGCTCTAGTGTCCCCTTGATCCATCAAGGCTATCCCCTGGGATGAATTGAGGGAGATCTTATCAAACCACTATTCCCCCAGGCCCTCTCAAATAGCTAGGAGGCTAGCTTTTAGAAGGAGGGTTCAAGCTGAAGGGGAAACTGTGACTCAGTATATGGCAGCATTAAGATCAGCTGCCATACACTGTGGGTTTAGGGACTACCTCGAGGACATGCTACTGGACCAAATTGTAGGAGGAGTCAGGGACCTAAAACTGCAGAGAAGGTTATTGGCAAAAAAAGATTTGACCTTATCCCTAGCTGTTGAGGAAGCTCAGGCTGCTGAGTTATCAGAACTATCTGCAGCTGAGCTCCAGGGAAGCAGCTCTAAACAAGGTCAGGCTACAATTCATAATGATGAAACCTCCCAAGAAGAGGAAGAAGAAACATCAGAGGTAAATCACCTCACTCGCCCCAGAGCACCTTTGGGTCCACCCAAAAAACCAATGGCCAGACCAGCAAACAACAACTTCATTGTATGAGCTACAGGGGTAACCACCTTAGGTCAACTTGCAGGTTCAGAAACTTTATTTGTCTGAACTGCCAGAAGAGAGGGCACATAGCCAGGGTTTGCCAAGCTGAACAGACCCATCCTCAAAGACCTCAAGTTTCTGCCCCCTCCCAAAGGCAAGTGGAAAATTACTACACATGTTATCATGCGGGCTATAGCACCAGTAATTCTAACAAAATAAGCATTTCTCTTTTCATAGAAGGTAAACCCTGCCAGATGGAGGTGGACACCGGGTCAGCACTCTCCATCATATCGTGGACCACCTTGAAGAAGATACTGCCTTTGCTCTCAAAGAAGAAGCTGATCAACTGCCACCTGACTCTTCGGGACTATCAGGGGAAGACCATCCCAGTCCTGGGTAAGGGAAACTTCCTCATTCAATTCCAAAACTTTAGAGGTCACTTGCCACTGGTAGTTGTAAATGGTGCCCTACCTAGCTTGCTAGGACTAGATTGGTTTCCTGCCCTAGGCCTTAACATTACAGGTATTCACTCTGTGGTAAATTCTGAGGTTGATGCCCTTTTTAAGGACGACTCAGACATTTTCAGCAGCAAGCTAGGGTGTTATACAGGCACCCCCCATAGACGCTGAATTAGACAAGCTCATCAGCCAAGGAATTTTGGAACAGGTAGATTTTGCCAAGTGGGAAACCCCCATAGTGACCTCCCTAAAAAAGGATGGCAGTGTGAGAATTTGCGCTGACTATAAGACGTCCCTCAACCGTTTCCTCCAAATTAGCGCAAACCCAGTACCTGTAATCCAACACCTGCTCCACTCGTTTGAGCCAGGTACAATTTTTGCCAAGTTGGACATGTCCCTGGCATACCAACAATTTCCTGTGGACCAGCACTGTTGTGGAGCGGCGGTTACAAAGGGAGACGGAGCCAGGCTAAAGGCTAACAACTTTATTCTAGCGAATAAAGGGTCGCCGCGGCTGCCGCGACTATCTGACAGCCAGCTGGCGGTGACAGCTGATGCCGTTTGACAGCTCCCTTTTATAGCCGGCTGTCAAACGGCATCAACCAATGGGAGCGATCGGCACTCCCGCGTTGGTGGCGGACCGGAGGGAGGACTGCTGCTAGTCTTTGAACAGAGCACTCCTTCCCCCTAGCCATGAGCATGCGTAGTCCTGTAGCCATGATGGTTGCTTTCGCTCGCGGCCTGATCTCCGAAGTTCCTGAGGCTTGTCGGCGGCTGGTGCGTCTTGTTCCTCCCGGGTGGTGACTGGAACCTGCAGAGGGTCTTTCTGGACTGCTTTCTGGCGACTGCTCGGGTGAGTCTTCCCGTGGCGGTCGGCTGGTTGTGTTGTCGGGCGGCAGGTAGACTGGGTCCTTCGGCAGGTTGGCTGGCGGTGAGTAGACTGGCTCGTCTGGCGGTGGGTAGACCGGAATTTCGGTGGCAGTCTTGTTCCAACGCCTCCTCAGCTGTTCTACGTGCCTTCTCCAAATCCGGCCATCTTCCAGAAGGACTCTATATGAACTGGGTCCTGCAACAAAGACTATCTGCCCTGGCAGCCATAAGGGGTGCCCCGCATAGTTCCTGGCATACACCTCGTCTTGCAGGGCGAATTCCCTGCCATGGCCGTCAGAGGCTAGTGGCATGCTGGGAGCGTAGTGGGGGTGCAACCTGTCCAGGGTGGTCCTGAGGCGCCTGCCCATTAACAGTTCAGCAGGGGACTTGTTGGTGGAAGGGCACGGGGTGGCATGTTGTGTGAGTAGATAAGTTGATAGTTTGGCGTGCCAGTCTGCCTGGCCCAGCTTGGCCAGAACTTCCTTGGCAGACCTGACAGCCCTTTCTGCCATTCCATTACTTGCTGGGTGAAAGGGGGCTGTGAGAGTGTGTCTGATGCCCAGATTAGCTGTGAAGATGGCAAACTCATTAGAACTGAATTGGGGGCCATTATCTGAAACTAATGTGTCAGGAAGTCCATGAGTAGCAAACAGTCTGGTCAAGGCCCTTGTGACAGCCAGCATTGTGGTGGAGGGTAACAAGGCTACTTCAGTCCATTTGGAGAATGAATCTACAACCACCAGGAATGTCCTCCCTTGTATGGGACCAGCCAGGTCTTCATGCAGCCTGGCCCAAGGGGCCCCCGAATCTTCCCACTTCGTTGGGGCAGTTGCTGGTGGGGCTGCTCTTGTTGCCTGGCAGGGCTAGCACGTGTTAACTCAGCTGGCAATCTGGGCATCTAATCCTGGCCACCAGATGTAGCTGTGGGCCAAGGCCTTCATCCTTACGATGCCAGGGTGACTCTCGTGCAGTGCCCTTAAAACTGGTTCTTGCAAGGTGGATGGTATGACCACCCTTGTCCCCCATAACAGGCAGCCCTGTAGTGAAGAAAGCTCCTGCCTGCGGGTCTTAAATGGCATGAATTCAGGGGCAAACTGAATGTCAGGCCACCCCCTCCCTACCCAGTCCAGGACTTGGGAAAGTACACGGTCCCTCTTGGAGTGTGCAGCAATATCCCCAGCTGAGACAGGTAGGTTAAGTTCATTGCAGTCGAAGATTGCCTGGATGGGAGCTGGGTCCTCAACTAGTGATGGCAGGGGGCATCTGCTGAGGGCATCAGCATGGCACAGGTTCTTCCCCGGGCGATGTACCAGCGTGTAAGAGTAGGCGGCCAGAAATAGAGTCCATCTGGTCATTCTCGGGGATAACACCTGTGGGGTTTGCTTATCCCCAGCTAGCAGTCCTAATAGAGGTTTATGATCTGTTACAAGTTCAAAACTATGGCCATAAAGAAACCAATGGAATTTTTTCACAGCGGCCACAGCTGCTAAGGCCTCCTTATCAATCTGACTATAGTTCCTCTCTGCAGCAGAGAAAGTTCTTGAAAAATAGGCAATGGGTGCCTCTGATCCATTTGAGAGCCTATGGCTCAATACAGCTCCTATACCAAAAGGTGAGGCATCAGAGGCTAACACTAGGGGCAGGTTTGGGTTAAACTGAACCAGCACAGAGTTTGAAGTTAAGAGAGACTTCACTGCTTGGAAGGCGTGGGCTACCCTTTGTCCCCATTGCCATGGGCTTTCTTATCTAGGAGCCTATGCAGGGGTTCAGCTACAGAGGCTTTGTGAGGCAAAAAGGAAGCATAAAAATTAGGAGTCCCAAAAAGGCCTGCAATTCAGTTTTGTTAGAGGGAATGGGTGCCTCGTGAATAGCCCTAACTTTACTCTCTATGGGGTGAATTCCAGATGCATCAATTCGATAACCCAGGAAGTCTACCTGTTTGGTGGCAATGGTGCATTTGTCTTTTTTCAATTTAAGCCCGTTTTGCCTAAACCTGTCAAGGACAGATCTCACTCTGAGTAAAAGTTGTGTTTTGTTGGTGGCAGAAACGAAAATGTCATCAAAGTATGGAACCACCCCAGGTAGGCCCTGGAGGATTCTTTCCATGAGTGATTGGAAAATGCCAGGGGCTACGCTAACTCCAAATTGCAAACGTCTACATCTAAATGCGCCCCTGTGAGTAATTATAGTTTGTAGGTCAGCAGTGTGTTGGTCAACGGGAAATTGCTGGTATGCCTGGGACATGTCTAACTTTGCAAAAATTATGCCTGGCTCAAAAGAGTGGAGCAGGTGTTGGATTACAGGTACTGGGTATGCGCTAATTTGTAGGAAACGGTTGAGGGACGTCTTATAGTCAGCGCAAATTCTCACGCTGCCATCTTTTTTTAAAGGGTTGACTATGGGGGTTTCCCACTTGGCGAAGTCTACCTGTTCTAGCACCCCCTGTTTGATAAGTTTATCTAATTCAGCATCTAACTTAGGCCTAATGGCGAAAGGTACCCTCCGAGATTTCAAACGAATTGGGGTGGCTTGTGGACCCACATCAAAAGATATGGGGGTGCCTGAATAGCAGCCTAGTTCACTACTGAAAACATCAGAGTAGTCTTTAAAAAGGGCATCTACATCAGAATTTTCCACAGAGTGAATTCCCGTAACATTGAGGCCTAGGGCAGGAAACCAATCTAATCCTAGCAAGCTAGGAAGGGCACCATCTACAACCACTAGTGGCAAGTGACCCCTAAAGTTTTGGAATTGAATGAGGAATTTTCCCTTACCTAGGACTGGAATGGTCTTCCCCTGGTAATCCCGAAGAGTCAGGTGGCAGTTGGTCAGTTTCTTTTTTGGAGCAAAGGCAGCAACTTCTTCAGGGAGGCCCACGAAATGATGGAGAGGGTTGACCCGGTGTCTACTTCCATTCGGCAGGGCTTACCTTCTATAAAAAGAGAAATGCTTAATTTGTTAGGCCTAGAGGTGGTGTTGTTTGCGTGGTAACAAGTGTAACAATGTTCCACTTGCCTTTGGTAGGAGGCAGAAACTTGAGGTCTTTGTATGGAGGCCTGCTCAGCTTGGCAAACCCTGGCTATGTGCCCTTTCTTCTGGCAGTTCAGACAGATAACGTTTCTGAATCTGCAGGTTGATCTATGGTGGTTGCCCCCACAGCTTATACAAGGGGTTTGCTGTTTGGCTGTCTGATTGTTGTATTTCCTAGGTGGCCCTGGGGGGGGCCTTGGAAGCGTGAGGCAGTTTACCTCCAGAGGTTCTTCTTCCACTTCTTGGGAGACCTCATCATAGTGGACTGTAGCTTGCCCTTGCTTAGGGGTGTTCCCCTGAATTTCAGCTGCTGATAATTCTGAAAATTCAGCAGCCTGAGCTTCCTCAATAACTGAGGCTAGGGTTAAGTCTTTTTTAGCCAGTAACCTCCTTTGCAGTTTTAGGTCCCTTACTCCTCCCACAATTTGATCGAGCAGCATGTCCTCAAGGTAGTCCCTAAAACCGCAGTGTATGGCAGCCGATCTCAATGCTGCATGTACTGACTCACAGTCTCCCCTTCAGCCTGAGTTCTTCTTCTAAAAGCCAATCTCCTGGCTATCCTAGAGGGTCTGGGGGAGTAGTGATTTGACAAGATTTCTCTTAACTCATCCCAGGGAATAGCCTTTATAGAACGTGGGGACACTAGCACAGAGGCTGTGTCAAAAACTGTGGCCCCACAGAAACTTAAAAAATAGGCGCTTTTCCTTAGATCCGTGGCTTCATCTAGCTCAATGGCATTTAAAAAGCATTCAAACCTATTCATATATGATTCCCATGTTTCTGCCCCCAGTTGGAAGTGCGGGAATGTCAGATTAGAGGCCATTAGAATGGCAGCGTTGGTTTTAAATTTCGCGCTCTTTGGAGAGCGTCAGTGGCGGTGACTCGATCAGCTTGTAGCGGCTTCGGCTCTTTCTTGTTGTGACTTTGGCTCGATTTCCTGCCTGGTCGTCTTAGCTGTATCCCACCCTCATCATCAGTGTTGTGGAGCGGCGGTTACAAAGGGAGATGGAGCCAGGCTAAAGGCTAACAACTTTATTCTAGCGAATAAAGGGTCGCCGCGGCTGCCGAGGCTATCTGACAGCCAGCTGGCGGCGACACTGATGCCGTTTGACAGCTCCCTTTTATAGCCGGCTGTCAAACAGCATCAACCAATGGGAGCGATCGGCGCTCCTGCATTGGCGGTGGACCGGAGGGAGGACTGCTGCTAGTCTTTGAACACAGCAAGCACACTGCTGACCTACAAACCATAGTTACACACAGGGGCGCCTTCAGATGTAAACGTTTACAGTTTGGAGTCAGTGTAGCCCCTGGCATTTTCCAATCAATCATGGAAAGAATCCTCCAGGGCCTACCTGGGGTGGTCCCATACTTTGATGACATTTTAGTCTCTGCCACCAACAAAACACAATTGCTACTCAGAGTGAGGTCTGTCCTTGACAGGTTTAGGCTAAATGGGCTCAAATTGAAAAAAGAAAAATGCACCATTGCTACCAGTCAAGTAGACTTCCTTGGTTATTGAATTGATTCCTCTGGGATTCACCCAATTGAAAGTAAAGTTAGAGCCATTCACGAGGCACCCACTCCCTCTAACAAAACCGAATTACAGGCCTTTTTGGGGCTCCTAAATTTTTATGCATCTTTCCTGCCTCACAAGGCCTCTGTAGCTGAACCCCTACATAGGCTCCTAGATAAGAAGGCCCCATGGCACTGGGGACAGAAAGAAGCCAACGCTTTCCAGGCAGCAAAGTCTCTTTTGACTTCAGATGCTGTGCTAGTTCAATTTAACAAGGATTTGCCGCTGGTTTTGGCTTCTGATGCCTCACCTTTTGGTATAGGAGCAGTATTAAGCCACAGACTTTCAAATGGATCTGTGGCACCTATTGCCTTCTTTTCAAGGACATTCTCTGCTGCAGAGAGAAACTATAGTCAGATCGATAAGGAGGCCTTAGCAGCTGTGGCTGCTGTTAGAAAATTCCACGAGTTTCTCTATGGCCATTCTTTTGAACTAGTAACAGATCATAAACCTCTCTTGGGACTGTTAGCCGGTGACAAACATACCCCACAGGTGCTCTCCCCGAGAATGACCAGATGGACTCTTTTTCTGGCCGCTTACTCATACACTTTGGTACATCGCCCTGGAATAAACCTGAGCCACTCAGATGCTCTCAGAAGATGCCCCCTGCCAACACCAGTCAGGGACCCAGCTCCCATCCACGCAATCTTCGACTGCAATGAACTTGACCTACCAGTCTCAGCTGGGGATATTGCTGCATACTCCAAAAAAGATTCTGTGATTTCCCAAGTCCTGGACTGGGTAGGGAGGGGGTGGCCTGATATTCAATTCGCCCCTGAATACTTGCCATTCAGGACCCGCAGGCAGGAGTTGTCTTCTCTACAGGGCTGTCTGTTATGGGGGACTAGGATGGTCATTCCACCCACCTTGCAAAAATCAGTTTTAAGGGCACTGCACGAGGGTCATCCGGGCATCGTAAGAATGAAGGCTTTAGCACGCAGCTACATTTGGTGGCCAGGACTGGATGCCCAAATTGCCAACTGGGTTAATGTGTGCCAAGCCTGCCAGGCAACAAGGACAGCCCCACCCACAGCCCCACCAACCAGATGGGAAGGTACGGGGGCGCCCTGGGCCAGGCTGCATATTGACCTAGCTGGTCCCATACTGGAGAAGACATTCTTGGTTGTGGTAGACTCATTTTCAAAATGGACAGAGGTGGCCTTGTTACCTTCCACCACCACATGAGCGGTCACAAGGGTTTTGACCAGACTGTTTGTTACTCATGGACTGCCTGACACCTTGGTCTCAGACAATGGCCCCCAATTCAGTTCCAAAGAGTTTGCCATCTTCAAAGCCAACCTGGGTGTCAGACACGCCCTCACAGCCCCCTTTCAACCTGCGAGCAACGGGATGGCAGAGAGGGCTGTTAGATCAGTCAAAGAAGTTCTGGCCAAGCTTGGCCAAGCGGACTGGCATTCCAAGCTGTCCACGTACCTATTAACATAGCACGCCACTCCATGCCCATCTACCAACAAGCCACCTGCAGAACTTTTGATGGGCAGACGCCTCAGGACTACTCTGGACAGGTTGCACCCCCACTACGCTCCCAGCTCACCCCTGGCTTCTGATAGCCATGCCAGGGAATTCACCCTGCAAGACCTGGTCTATGCCAGGAACTATGCAGGGCACCCATTATGGCTGCCAGGGCAGATAGTTTCTATTACAGGGCCCAGGTCTTACAGAGTCCTCCTGGAAGATGGCCGCACCTGGAGAAGACACATGGATCAGCTGAGGAGGTGCTGGACCAAGCCTGCCACCAAAACCACGGTCAACGACTCGGCCTACCCACCACCTGCCACAGCCGACCCGCTAAAGGATCCGGTCTACCAGCCGCTCAACGACCCAACCAACCGACCACCGCGAGAGGACTCACCAGAGCAGCAGTCAGATGGCAGATCCAGGATAGCTGACGACCCTCCGCAGACTCTTGCCACCGTCCGGGAAGAACAGGACGAGGCAGCAGCAGACAAGCCCCTGGAGCCGTGAAGATCAGGCCGCGAACGGAAACCGCCATCCTGGCTACGAGACTACGCATGCTCGTGGCCAGGGGGAAGGAGTGCTATGTTTAAGGACTAAGCTGCAGTTCTCCTTCTGGTCTGCCGCCTGCGCAGGAGCATCGACCACTCCCATTGGCTGACACCGTTTGACAGCTGGCTATAAAAGGGAGCTGTCAAATGGCATCAGCTGTTGCTGCCAGCTGGCTGTCAGATTGCCATCGGCAGCCACGGCGACCCTTTATTTGTTGAACCCAGGCCACCATGCATAACTCCTGGCCAATACCTTCATCCGCACGATGCCTGGATGTCCATCGTGCAACATTTTTAAAACTTTATGCTGCAATTTCTCCGGGATTACAACTCTGTCTCCCCACAAGATGCGGCCCTTTTGGGATAATAGTTCTGTCTGTTGATTTCTTTTTGGTAAAAGTTTTATTGATTTTAACGACAGACAAAAAACATGTAAGACGTAAAACATAACATAAAAAGATCATTCTTCATAAATTTACAGTGTATCGGTTGGTTTACCACTCCCTTTTGTGCATCCATTTCATTGTCATCAAATTAATTATATTACATAAGAACTCACATTATCAATCACCAATAAAATATCCCAATATCATTATTAAACAATCATTTGACTATAACTTTACTAATTCATACTTAAGCAAGATAACTATAATTAAGTTAAATTATTTTATAACAAATCATAGAATCATACCAAATCTAAATTAATAAAATATTCTTAAAAATTATCAAAACCAAGAAAAATTATATATTCATTATTTCCTAAATTTCTAAATATTCTATTTTTATATTGTATTATCTAACCATTGATAAAAAAGATCCCAAACTTCATAAAATTGTTTATCTTCTTGTTCTCTAATTTCAAATGTCAATCTACTCGTTTCAGCACATTCCAATATTTTCTTAATAATTTCTTCCTCTAATGGTATTTTCTCACTCTTCCAATATTTAGCAAATACAATTCTAGCTGCTGTTAATACATTTACAATCAAATACTTTAAATTTTTATTATATATATCAGGTACGATTCCCAATAAAAAAATCTCTGGTTTCAAATCTATGTGTTTATCATTTTTTCCAGCCATATGCGAATTCTAGTCCAATATTTCCTGGCTTCCTCACAAGTCCACCACATATGGTAATATGAGCCAGGTATCTTATGACATTTCCAGCACTTTACAGATTTATTCTTGAACATTCTTGCTATTCTTGTCAGGGGAAAGTGCCACCTGTAAAACATCTTATACAAATTTTCTTTATATGCTGTTGACATTGTCATTTTATAATTTTGTGACCACAATTTTTGCCATTTCTCTAAATCAATCCCATATCCAAAATTCTTCCCCCAAGCAATCATTGTTTCTTTAACTTGTTCTTCCTCTAATTTAATTTCCAACAAATAACTATATAGTTTTTTAATCACTTTTTCATCAGTATCTGTCAAAATCCTATCTAAGACAGTCAATTTATCATAAAATCCTTCTATTTTAGAATCTTTAAGATACCTTGCATGTATTTACGCATATGAAAACCAATTCATCTTTATACCTTGTTCTTCTAGATTTTGCATCGTTTTAAGTTCACCCTTTTTATCCAATATTTCCCCATATCAAACTGTTTGTTCCTTCTTATAAGTTATAGGATACGAAAAAGCTTCAATAGTTGATAACCAAACTGGAATTTTCAAATAACATTGTTTCTTAATTTTCTCCCAATTAAACCATAACGATTCCCTTATATAATGCCTTCTAAAATAACCCTGTGATTTAGTTCCCTTATACCATAAAAAAGCATGCCAACCCAATAATAAATCATGACCTTCTAATGTCAACAATCTAGTCTTTCTTAACGTTATCCATTCTTTAACCCACATTAAGTTTGCAGTTTGATAATACAACTCCCAATTAGGAAGGCCAAATCCTCCTCTAATTCTAGCATCCTGTAAAAGTTTTAATTTTATTCTCGCTTTCTTGCCTTGCCATATATACTTCAACACAATTTTATTTAATTCTTCGAAGTAATCCTTACTTAACCTAATTGGTATTGTTTGGAACAAATATAAACTTCTGGGTAAAATATTTATCTTGATTGTTGAAATTCTACCTATCAATGACAAATGTAGGTTTTCCCATTTTTTTCAGGTCAGATGCTATCTGCTGTTTAAGCTTAATATAGTTATTCTCTTTCAGTGTAACACATCTTGACGTCAAATATATCCCCAAACATTTAACTTTGTTCGTAACTTGAATTTTCAATAAATCTGCCAGCTCTTCTCTTTGTCTTAATCACATGTTCTTTGTCAGAATCTTTGTTTTGTCTTTATTTATTTTTAAACCAGCCATCTCACCATACGTCTCTATCTTTTCCAATAGTTTTAAAGCTGTCTCTAAAGGGTCTTCCAAAATAAAGACCAAGTCATCCGCAAAGGCTTGCAATTTGAATTCCTCCTTTTTGACTTTCATTCCTTTTATATTTATATCCTCTCTAATATTTCTATTTAAGATTCCAAGGTCAATACAAATAACAAAGGAGATAATGGGCATCCTTGTCTTGTACCTTTTTTAATATTGATAGAGTCTGTGAATTCTCCATCTATCATTACTTTTGCCGTTTGCTTATAATATACGGCTTCTATTGCTTGAATAAATTTTCTAGCAAAGCCCATCTGTTCCAATAATAATAACATAAATCTCCAGTTCACATTATCAAATGCCTTTTGGGCATCGAAGAATAGCAAAGCCATTTGTTTTTCCGGGTGCGCCTCATAATATTCCAATGTGTCCAGGATTACCCTCATATTGTCTTTAATCTGTCTCTTTGGTAAAAATCCATTCTGATCAAAGTGAATAAAGTTATTTAGGTATTTTTTAAGCCTTTCTGCCAAGATTGAAGCAAAGATTTCATAGTCTGCATTCAATAAGGAAATAGGTCTATAGTTCTTAATTTGTAATGGGTCAACCCCTTCTTTTGGGAAAAGTGTAATATAAGCTTCTGACCATGTTTCAGGTATTTTCTTATTTATCATAACTTCATTCATGACTTCTAACAGTGGGATGCTCAACGATTCTTGTAATGTTTTATAAAATTCTGCCGGGAAGCCATCTGGTCCTGGTGCTTTTCCATTGTTCTGTCTGTTGAATGCTTCAGTTAATTCCATCATTGTTATAGCACTTTCTAACATTTTCTGAGTTTCATCAGGTATCTTAGGTAGGTTAGCATTTTGTAAATACTGTTTAATTTTTTCCTCATCAAGATCCTCTTGTTTATATAATTTTCCATAAAAATCTCGAATGATTGCCTTTTTTTCCTTATTACCATAACAAATTTGACCATGATCATCTATTAACTGTGATATTTTTCTTGACTCTTTCTCTTTTCTCAACTTATATGCTAACCATCTACCTGGCCTATTTGCATCTTCAAAATAGTTCTGTTTAGCACTTCTAATTTTTTGTGCCAGTTCTTCTTTCTCTGCTTGATCCATTTTATGTTTAATTATGTCCATTTTAAGTTTGATATCTTTTTTCTGTGGCATCTTCTGTAATTCTTTTTCCAGTTTTTTATGGTCATCTTCTAGAGCTTTAATCATTTGCCTCTTCCTAATGTTCTTTTTCTTTATATAGTCAATTATTAATCCTCTTGCATATGCCTTCATTGTATCCAAAACATTCTGTATTGAAGTATCTTCTTTTTTGTTTTCATTGAAGAAGAAGGCCAATTCTTTTTCCATCCATTGTGTAAAATCTTTTTCCTTTAGAATAGTATTGTTTAATGTCCATTTAGATCTTCTTTTTTGTCCTTTCCATTTAATTGTCATTGGATTATGCCCATGTATAATCAATGTTTCAATATTTATTTCTTGAATATTAGATGATAATTCTGTTGATGTCCAAATCATATCTATTCTGGACCACGATAAATGCCTGTTTGAATAAAAAGTATATTGTTGAGTTTTAGCATTTCTTTCTCTCCATATATCTTTTAAATTTAGTTCATCTGTCATTTTAAAAAAGGATTTAGGGAGAGTTTTCCTATTTTGTCGTGTTGTTTTTACTGTATAGTCCAGTTTATTGTCTACAATTCCATTAAAGTCCCCCATCATAAGTATGTTAACATAGTCCAGTTCAATTATTTTCATATGCAATTTTTTATAAAATTCTTTTTGTTTATCATTTGGGGCATAAATTGCAACCAAGAGTGTTTTTATATTATTATCCACTATTTCAACTATTAATACTCTTCCGTCTTCATCCGTATAAATCAATTTGGCTGGAGTGGTTTCTTTAACGTACAAAACCACTCCTCTTTTCTTACAATGAGTCAGAGAAGTAAATATTTTCCCTAACTTTGGTCGTATCAATAATTGTTCATGTTGTTTTTTAATGTGTACTTCTTGTAAGCAAATTATATCAAATTTTAGCTTCTCTAATTTATAAAAAGTTTTCCTTCTTTTGATACTGAGTTCAGTCCATTTATTTTCATGGAAATCAGTTTTTTTCCCCCCATAATCATACTTTATATTTAGGTCTAACAGCTCTCGTGGATCTTATTTCACGTTGTTCTTTGATCTCCATTTATCCACCTATTGCGCCTTCTTCTTTTTCCATCTCCATTTGGTCCTCTTCAAATTCAGTTAAAATCTTTTCTTTTTCTGTCTCCATTTCTCTTCTTTCAAAAAATTCCTTATAAAACATTTCTGCTTTCACAATTGAATCAATTCTGTGTCTCTGTTCTTGCCATGTAAACATTAATCCTTCTGGAATCAACCATCTATAGTTCACCTCTTTTTTCAATAGCATTTTAGTCAAAAATCGATACTCTCTTCTAATCTCTCTCACTTTTCTAGGTACTTGTTTTAAGACCAAAATCTCTTTGCCTTTATATTTCAACCCCTTCTCTCTTACCACTTGTAATATTTGGTTTTTAATAGTTTTTTTAGTGAATCTAACATGGACCTCTCTTGGTAATTGGTTCCTCGTCGCATATCTTGTGAAGACTCGATATATCTCATCTACTCCATCCATCATCTTTTCCTCTGCTATTTCCAACACTCCAGCCAGAATTTCAATCATTACTGCCAAGTTTTGTCCTTTTTCTTCCTCGATATTTTGGAATCTAAGATAAAATTCTGACCTGTCCATCTCCCACTTCAACATCCCACTTTTTTCTTGTTCGACCATTGTTAATCTGTTATCGATATTCCCAATTATATCATCTCTTTGCTTGTCTTTCCCTTCTATTTTTTGGATTCTCTCATCATGTTTCACCATCATTTGTTGAAAATTTTCAAGTTTCTCATCCATCTTTCCAATTCTTTGATCAATACTCTCCATTCTTTGTTCCATACTCATTTTAAGATCTTGTATTCCTTGCATAACCATCGCTAAATCCACTTGCGCTTTGTCTTGCTTCACCATTGTTTTTTTTTGAAAAAGATTTTATTAATTTTCTACAAACAAACAAGACAAACAAAACATAAAAACATCAACTCTCATATGTACATCCAGTGTGTCAGTTGGTTCATCATTTTTGTGCATTCATTCTGTAGTCTCAATTACAATTATGTTACATGACAACTCATATTGTCAATCCAAACTTATATATCCTAATATCACTAAAAAAAGAAGTTTTTGACTATATTTTTAATCATTCATGCTTTATGAGCTAACAATACTTTAAACCAGTTTATTCTATAACAAATCATATAATCATATCAAATCAATCCTAAAAAATCCTTCATAAATATAATGTCAAATAACAAAATAATAGCAAAATAAAGATATTCCTTACTGTCTAGCATTCTAAATATTCTATTATCGTATTTTATTATCTAGCCATTGATAAAAAAGATCCCAAATTTCGTAAAATTGTTTATCCTCTTGCTCTCTAATTTCAAATGTCAATCTACTCATCTCAGCACATTCCAATATTTTCTTAATAATTTCTTCCTGTAATGGTATTTTCTCATTCTTCCAATTTTTAATAAATACAATCCTAGCCGCTGTTAATACATTTACAATCAGGTACTTCAAATCTTTACTATATATATCAGGTAAAATTCCCAATAAGAAAATCTCTGGTTTCAAGTCTATGTGTTTCTTTGTCATTTCTTCCAACCACATGCGAATTATAGTCCAATATTTTCTAGCGTCCTCACAAGTCCACCACATATGGTAATACGAGCCGGGTATCTGATGACATTTCCATCATTTTTCAGATTTGTTCTTAAACATTCTTGCTATTCTTGTCGGGGGAAAGTGACACCTGTAAAACATCTCATACATGTTTTCTTAATATGCTGTTGACATTGTCATTTTATAATTTTGTGACCACAATTTCTGTCATTTCTCTAGATCAATCCCATATCCAAAATTCTTCCCCTAAACAATCATAGTTTCTTTGACTTGTTCTTCCTCTAATTTCATTCCCAGTAAATAACCATATAATTTTTTAATCACCTTCTCATCAGTACCCATCAAGATCTTATCTAAATCAGTCTGCTTATCATAGAATCCCTCCGTTTTAGAATCTTCATCATACCTTGAATGTATTTGCGCATATGAAAACCAATTCATCCTTATACCTTGTTCCTCTAAGTTTTGGATCGATTTAAGTTCACCCTTTTCATCCAAGAGTTCCCCATATCTAACTGTTTGTTCCTTCTTATAAATTATAGGATAGGAAAATGCTTCAATGGTCGATAACCAAACTGGAATTTTCAAATAACATTGTCTTTTTATCTTCTCCCAGTTTAACCACAAAGACTCCCGTATATAATGTCTTCTAAAATAACCCTGTGTTTTAGTTCCCTTATACCATAAAAAAGCATGCCAGCCCAACAGCAAATCATGCCCTTCTAATGTCAACAACCTATGCTTTCTTAATGTTGTCCATTCTTTGACCCACATCAAACTTGCAGCTTGATAATACAATTCCCAATTAGGCAGACCAAAACCTCCTCTAATTCTAGCGTCTTGCAAAAGCTTTAGCTTTATTCTCGCTTTTTTACCTTGCCATATAAACTTCAACATGATTTTATTTAAATCTTCAAAATAGTCTTTTCCAAGCCTAATTGGTATTATTTGGAACGAAAATAAAATTCTGGGTAAAATATTCATCTTGATTGTTGAAATTCTTCCTATTAATGACAATTGCAAGTTTTCCCACTTCTTCAAATCTGTAGCTATCTGTTGTTTGAGTTTAATATAATTATTCTCTTTTAATGTGCTACATCTTGCTTTCAAATATATCCCCAGATACTTAACCTTATTTGTAATTTGGATTTTCAAAAGGTCTGCCAGTTCTTCTCTTTGTCTCAGTAGCATGTTCTTTGTCAAAATCTTTGTTTTATCTTTATTTATTTTCAACCCAGCCATCTCACCATATGTCTCTATCTTTTCCAATAACCTTGGAGCTGTTTCTAATGGGTCTTCCAGAATAAAAGCTAAATCATCAGCAAAAGCTTGTAGTTTAAATTCTTCCTTCTTAATTTTCATTCCTTTTATGCTTTTATCATCCCTAATATTTCTATTCAACACTTCCAAGGTCAACACAAATAGCAAAGGAGATAGGGGACACCCTTTATCTTGTGCCTTTTCTTATATTAATAAAATCTGTAAGTTCCCCCTCCATCATTACCTTTGCTGTCTCTTTATTATATATGGCTTCGATTGCTTGAATAATTTTTTTTAGCAAAACCCATCTGTTCCAATAGTAATAACATAAATCTCCAGTTCACGTTGTCAAATGCCTTTTGAGCATCTAAAAATATCAAAGCCATTTGCTTTTCAGGATGAGCCTCATAGTATTCCAAAGTATCCAAGATTACTCTCATATTGTCTCTGATTTGTCTCTTTGGCAGAAATCCATTTTGATCTGGGTGAATAAAATTATTTAAATATTTTTTAAGTCTTTCTGCTAAAATTGAAGCAAAGATTTTATAGTCTGCATTCAATAAGGAGATGGGTCTATAGTTCTTAATTTGCAGTGGGTCAGCCTCTTTTTTTGCTTCACCATTGTTGAGAGTCGTCCTCCAGATGACGGGGAGACAGGAGCAGAAGTTGAGATGCCTGAAGGTAAAATTTTCTTACTCATTTCGATAACTCAGGGTCTTCTGGGTCTTTTAATCCAATTAATGAGGTAGCCAATTATAATCCAATTTAAAAGAAGGAAAACACCACAAAAAACGAAAAACAAAACCAGTAATAAGTAAAAAGCCCAAAATTAAAAGGAAAGAAAAAATTCTTCAGGTTCTTCAAGACCTTAATCCAATTGTAAAATACGCAAATATAATTCAAAAGTAAAAATTAAAAAATGAAGAGAAAAAAAGAAGCAAAATAAAGCCCAATAATATAAAAAAATAAGCAAAGAAAAAGGAGAAGAAAAAAAAGAAAAAGAGAGTTCTTCAAATTCTTCCCACCTTAATCCAATTGAAAAACCACAGAAAATGAAAAAAAACCCATAAAAATAAGTCAAAAATAGAAATCAAAAGGCAAACATCCCCATGAAAAAAAGAAAAAAGGCAAAAAAAGGAATATTCTGAGGCTTTCCCCTTTAAAAATAAAAAATAAAAATGAAATATAATAAAAAATAAAAAAATAAAAATATCAATATTACAAAATAGTGTGGGGTTGGAGGGGAGGAATGGAACAATTAATAAGGAGTTTTTTTTAAAAAAAAGACACACACTGCCTTTTATTTATCCAAGGCTCTTATTTGACTTCTCCACAAATTTCAAAGCCAAACTTCAAGTATTCATTTGATAATAGAAGTTCCAAAGAGCACCTGTGTAAACATCCTCCAGTACTCTTCCCTCTTTCTTATCATTTCCAGTAGCCTTGAGAAAAGTTTTTCAAACAAAAGTTTTTCAACTTCATACAGAATATTTTTCAAGCCTCGAGTTGGCAGTGTTACAAAGTTTCTTCAATCCACTCCCCCTTCTTCCCCCCTGAAAAAAGCCTAAAAAGAGAAAAAAAAGTATGTATATATATTTATGTATATTTAAAAAAAATATTGAAGGGGGCCTCTATTTTAAAAAAATATAAACAGTCAGAAAGGCAAAGAGAAAGCACGTAAATATAAAAATATAAAAGAAAAAAACCAGTTTGATTAACTAGATCGCAACAGAAATTCAGTAAAGAAAAAAAAAGTAAAAATAAAAAGCCAAGCCTCACTTTGACATTACTAAAAAAAACCCGCTGCTAAATCAAATTCTGTCAATAAGTTTACAGATTTCTTCTCATATTAGAGTGTTCTTAAGTCCCAAGCAAAAAAAAAAAAGATCCTCACCAGCCGATACACTTCTTTCTATCCCATTCTTCCGGAGCTGTCCCAGCTTCAGCAGCCTAATGGCTGTCTCTCCGCAGTTGGCAAAAGGGCTTCTTCTGGATCAACCAGGGACTTGCGATGTCCCTGGAATCTACAGAACGCGCCCCTTACTGTTACCGTCACTACGAGACGGTTTAGGTCCGTTGGGACCGACCAGGGGCGAAGATATCAGCTGTGATCTCGGAGCCCCGAGATCGCAGCTGTATCGCAGTGACAAAGCTCCGCCTTCTCCCTGTCTGTCGATTTCTGAATGGCTTGAAAGTGTTGTTGGGTGCGCTGTCCGGCCAACTCCATTCCACCCAGCTGAGGACTTGTGCCAAAAAAGGGTCCTTTTTTGTTTCTGAGGCGATGTCTCGAGCGGTCAGCGGTGGCAATTTAAGGGTTTCAATTTGCAATACGGCTAAGGTTGGAGCTGGGTTCTCTATGACATCTGGTATTGGAGAGCGGCTCAAAGCGTCAGCGTGGGGAATGGCTTTCCCCAGGCGGTGTTGCAATCGGTAATCACAGGTGGCTAAAAATTCCGACCAACGTGTCATTCTTGGTGATAAGATGTGGGGAGTTGGTTTGTTTCCCGCCAAAATACCAAGTAGCGGCTTGTGGTCTGTAATTATGGCAAAGGATCTCCCATACACATATTCATGGAAACGTTTAATTGCGGATACAATAGCGAGAGCCTCTTTATCAAGTTGGCTGTAGTTCCTTTCAGTTTTAGAAAAAGTTCTCGAAAAGAACGCAATAGGTGCCTCATTCCCATTTGGCAGGACGTGGCTTAAAATGGCTCCCACTCTGAATGGTGAGGCATCACAGGTAACCGTTAAGGGTAGAGTCTCATTGTATTGTATCAATACAGCATCAGAAGTTAAGAGGTTTTTCACTTGTTGGAATGCCCATTCTTCACGCCGTCCCCAGACCCAGGAAGCCTTTTTGTCGAGAAGTCTATGTAGGGGCTCGGCTACAGTCACCTTCTGGGGTAAGAAGATGTTATAAAAGTTAATAAGTCCCAGGAAGGCTTGGAGGTCTGTTTTATTCCTAGGTCTCGAGGCATTTTTGATTGCGGTTAGTTTTTTTTCGGTGGGGTGGATTCCCTGTCTGTCAAGAAGGTATCCCAGGAACTCCACTCTCTCAATACAAAGTTGACACTTGTCTCTTTTTACTTTCAGGCCAGAGTCTTTAAATTTCTGAAGAACCTTTCTGAGTCGTTGTACTAATAACTTTTTAGTAGGGGCAGCTATTAAGACGTCATCAAAATAAGGCACAACGCCTTTTATGCCTTGTAATAGTCTCTCCATCAAACTGGAAAATGCCAGGTGCCACGCTTACTCCGAATTGGAGTCTATTGCACTTGAAGGTGCCTCTATGTGTAACTATTGTCTGGGATTCTGCAGTCATCGTGTCTACAGGTAGTTGTTGGTACGCCTGAGCTAAGTCCAATTTTGCAAATATTTTTCCGCCACCCAGGGAGTGAAGAAGGTGTTGGACCACCGGTACTGGGTAAGCGCTCTGTTGAAGAGCATGATTTAGGGTGGCCCGGTAATCCCCACAAATTCTTAACGAGCCATCTGGCTTCATGGGTGTTACTATTGGAGTTTCCCAATGGGCATGGTCAATCCCTGGGCTATTAATTTATCTAGCTGCTCGTCGATCTTTGGCTTGAGGGCAAAAGGCTTAAGCCGAATGGGAGCTACATCGGGGCTGAGATTAAATGATATAGGGGTCCCCTTGTACTTGCCTAATGTTCCTGTGAACACATCCTGGAATTCCTGGATGAGGGCCTCTTCCCATCACTTCTGGTTTGGTGTATGCCGGCTAGTTCAATCCCAAGTGGAGCGAACCACTGTAACCCTAACAAACTGGGCTGGTCACGATCAACGACAGTCAGGGGAAGCATCGTGGTGCGGTCCTTAAAGGATACTTGGACGTGGCTGGAACTGACAACTGGAATTCTGTTTCCCTGGTAGTCTTTTAGGATGATTCTTTGAGTGCTGAGGTCCTGGCAGCAGATGGCAGGGATCAGCTGTTTGAGGGTTTTCCAGGATACCATCAATAGGGATGACCCCAAATTGACTTCCATCACGCACGGTCGATTCTCAATAGTAACCCTTACGCGGATCTTTCTTGCATCTAGCAATGAAGCGTGGCCAATAATAATCGTTTGGTGGGCCTCTTCTCATCTCGTTGAAGAGGCAGGTGCTCGATTTCTGTAATAGTAATGGTTGTTCCATTGGTGGTTCAGGCGGTCCCGATTCCCAGGTAGTTTGCCTGTCTCCCAACAGAGGTTGTTCTCCCTTCAGCTGGGACTGGACTCTCGCTTGCTTCTGCAGACCTTCGCGATGTGGCCTCTTTTCCCGCAGGAACGCAGAGTGCGTTGAGGAATTTGCAGTCTGATCGCGGGTGGTTTGCCCTGCAACCCACACATTGGCGCGGAAGTCTCTGGTTCCTTTGCTCTCGTTCCGAGCGGAGCCAGTTGACCTCCTCTTCCTCACTGTCTGAGGATGACTCGAGGTCTTCGTGGTGGGCGGTAATAGCGTGCTTCTCAGCGGAGAGCGGGCTATCATTAGCGAGTTGGCGATGCGGTGCGTTCGCTCAGCACATTTGAGTGGCTGACTTCCTGGCTGCTTCTGTGGCAGTAGCGTCGACGATGACATCTGCAAGGCTGATGTCTCCTTTCGCATGAGTTTACTCTGCACAGTGTGGTCATCTAAACCCAGAACTATGCGGTCTCTCAGGGCTTCCTCGAGGTTTGCAAAACCACAGAGGCCTCCTAGGCTCCAGAGGTCAGCTAAGAAATCCCCAATGCTCTCGTTCTTCTGTTGGTCCCTCTGGTAAAACTCGTGTCTTCGTATCAGTGTAGGTACTGTGGGTGTGTAATGGGCCTGGAGGATTGGC
Source organism: Hydrophis major (assembly GCA_033807585.1). Classification (NCBI taxonomy): domain Eukaryota; kingdom Metazoa; phylum Chordata; class Lepidosauria; order Squamata; family Elapidae; genus Hydrophis; species Hydrophis major. The sequence continues at coordinate 387,082,296 of CM066328.1, read as the reverse complement.
GCGAGGTTATCCCAATCCATGGTCTTCATTTCCGCCAGTTTAGCAAGTGCTTTAGCCATTTTGAAAACGGCAGGGCCGCAGTGAGTCAGGAACACCGCTCGTTTCTTGCCAGGTGTAGCATCTTTTAAATTGTTGGTCTCTAGATCTGGAAACGATCTATATACGAGTCCCAGTCTTCATTTGCTGGGTCAAATGGAGCGGGTGGTATGGTGCCGCTGGTCATTCTGCTGTTCGTTGCATGCGCTCTTCAGCCACGTGCTCTGTCTTGTTCGATGAGTACTTAGTCAGCTCTATCGTCTCCGCATCCCATCTTCATCGCCAGTGTTAAGTCCTGAGCATGGGCACAAGGAACGGAGACGAGACATCGAACGGTGACTTCAACTCTTTATTGTGAAATAAGAACAGCTCTTTTATAGAGCTGGCTGCTGTCAAAACAACCAATAGTTTGAGTTTACCGCTCTAACAAGTGTCCAATCAGAGAGGCCCGTTAACAGCCAATTGGACTGGCCAGAAACGACCAATCACGACTTGCTATTCGTGGGCCAATGAGAAGTGCAGGATGATGAGTCTGCTGCAAAGTAAAGTTATTTAGGGTTGTTACTGATGCGATGGCTTAGTCCATAACAAGAACAGTCCAAAATAAGCAGCCCAAAAGTCATTCACAGGTAAAATCAGTCAGTTTTCATCCAGGGATAATTCAAATATCAAATTCCAGTGTCACAAACAGTTCAGTATCAGACTTACATTAAATCCAGTAATATCAGTCAATTAGAAGAAATGGAGGAACGGCAATATTTTCCAACAGAAGGAAGCAGAGATAGTCACATTCTCTTCTGAGATTAAGACTAAGACTAAACAACCCAGGCTTCTGGCTCCATTTTATGGCTGTTTGAGAAACCACACCCAGTTGCATGCTCTTGCATTCCCTTAAAGATATAGTACTAAAAAGTTTATCTTGGTTTATATATTTCTAACCCAAATACCTGTTAGGTGACTTATATTCCTAATAGTCACTGTCTAGACTCTTCTTTAAAAAATCCAATGATGGAACATCCATAATTTATGGAGGCCAGCTGTTCCACTGGTTAATTATCCTCACTGTTAGGAAGCTTCTCCTTAATTCCAGGTTGCTATATAGATATTGATCCATGCAAGACTCAATTTCAGATTTCTCAAACATCTGGAATGGTGCATCTCTCTCTTTATCTCTCTCTCTCCCTTCGCTCCCCTCCCTCCCCTGCTCCTTGCACCATAGAATTTCTTTTAATAAAAATTTTCTGAGACTGTTAATATATGGCTGATGATCTCTAGCTGTTGCTTAGCGGTCATATTCTGGTGAGATATTTAACATGACTGTGGAGTCCTGAGGTAGTCTTTTTATAACAAATGAAAGAATAAATTAAAGCCCAGAATATATGAGAAGCTCTGCTTTGGCAGGCACAGAAAAACCCAGAGCCTAGGGAATTCTTCCCAGACACTGACAAATATGGCTACTTTTCATTAGTAGCAGAGGAGTGTTTTTTTCTGAATATACTCTCTTTATCTTTCTATAGAAATGATAACTGATCTTTCATTTCATCTTCTAGTGGGAGTCAAATAACAAATGGAACTTCATCTGGCAAATCTATTTCAATTGTCAAACCTCTTTTTCTCTCTCTGGCTCGCTCATTGACAGAACAATTTATAGGGATTGTTATTGATGATTTTTCAAGTGGGATTTATTGATTTTTCGACTACAGATCTGTATATAATTGAACAGAAGCTCAACTATCCATAACTTGTCAAGGTCAGGGATGGCGAGGAGGTTGCAGATTTGTAGATGAAAGGCTGCTTAACTGAATCACAGTTAGCATGTAATTTTTAGAAAAATATATCAAAGGCCCTATATGTCTATAAATAATATTCAATGATTTCAAAACGTCCCTCATCCTTTTATGGTATGCATTTGATTGATGCAGCAAAATAAAGATTATCAGTTACACTTAGTTTAAGCAAATATTCCACGAAGAGGAGTCAAGAAAGAAATACCTCAAAGTTTATTCCTTTGGTAGTTTATATCCCATCCTTGGAACATCCTGGCAAAAGAGAAATATTTTAGAAATATATGTCCCATATACTTAGTTCTGAAAAATTCTGCAATAGGGTTACTAAAGGAATAAATACTGTGCTGTTTGGAAAAGACTGAGCTGAAGTCTTCACTCCGGTCCGTGTTTCTGGTGGGAACACGGACCGTTCCTATTGGCTGATGCCATTTGACAGCTGGCTATAAAAGGGAGCTGTCAAATGGCATCAGCTGTTTTCTGCCAGCTGGCTGCCTTGTTAGCGCGGCAGCCGCAGCAACCCTTTATTGTTACAATAAAGTAAAAGCTGAAGTTCGCTCCGTGTTTGCCTCAGGTTATTCCGCTGCTGTACAACACTGGTGACGAGGACGGGATACCTATAAGAGGCAACCGGGCAAATAATCGTTGAGCAAAGTCACTACAAAAAGAGTTGAAGTCACTACTGAGCTGAATGTCACTTTAAGAACTACTGTCACTATTCGTGAGCGCGAATTTCAACTTTTCTCGAAAGATCCGGCACCTCTGAGTCAAGATGACTTCGAACCCTGCATTCCCGCCTTTCAGACTGACAGCGGAAACATGGGAGTCCTATAGAAACCGATTTGACTGTTTCCTAGATGCCATAGACCTTGCTGACATTTCCGACCATATGAAAAAGTCCTACTTTTTAAGTTTTTGCGGAGCCACAGTGTTTGATACTGCTATGGCATTATTGGCTCCACGTTCAATTACGACTGTTCCATGGGAAGAATTGCAGGAAATTCTTTCCAACCACTGTTCCCCTAAGCCATCCCAAATTGCCAGGTGTCAGGAGACGGATTCAGGCTGAGGGAGAGACTATTAGTGGTTACATGGCTGCCCTATGAACAGCTGCCTTGCATTGTGGGTTTAGAGACTATCTGGAAGACATGTTATTAGACCAACTAGTTTGTGGAGTCAGGGATTTAAGGCTACAAAGGCATCTATTGGCTAAAAGAGATTTAACCCTTAAATTAGCAATTGAAGAGTCTCAAGCTGCTGAACTATCAGCACTTTCAGCAGCAGAAATTCAGGGAAATCCAATTAGCCAGGGCAGCTCAGCCATCCATTACGATGAAGCCTCTTCAGAAGAAGGCTATGAAGAGGCTAATGGTGTAAATTGCCTCAGGCAGCAAAAAAACTAGTCAAGGGGAAAACAGGCCAAACCCCAATCTACCTCCGTGGCATCAACCCATTTGTCTAAGCTGTGGGGGAAACCACCTCAGGGCATCCTGCAAGTTCAGGAATGTGATTTGTCTAAAATGCCAAAGGAAGGGTCATTTAGCCAGGATCTGTCAAGCAGGAAAGACTTTTGCCCAAAAGCCTCAGACAACCCAACATTTCCAAAAACAAGTTGAAGGCTGTTTTACCTGCTATCAAGCCAAGCTGACTAACAAAGGCTCTAACAAAATTAGTGTTTTTGTTTCTATAGAAGGAAAACCTTGCAGGATGGAGGTTGACATGGGCTCAGCACTGTCCATCATCTCATGGAGCACCTTGAAACAACTACTTCCCAGAATGGCTAAGAAGAATGCATCAATGCAACAACAGTGGAAAGATATCCATAATGATACAGTTATATTCATTCCAATGTCATCAAAGAGTATCCTTAAGGTGAATAAAATGACTCTGTTTTTCATTACTCTATGAGGAGGGAGATCAGATGACTGTTTGGGATAGGGAATAAAGGCAATAGAAGCAGGATATAGACTGTCAATGGGGACAGCAAATTTTTCCTGATAATATTGTTCTGCCAATATTAGGAGAGGTTTATAGCAATTCAACTCAGCAATGGGGAACATTCCTTAGAGACACTTTTTTGGACAGCTGACCAGGGGTGGGATACTACAGGGTTAACTACTGGTAGCATGTCATTAGTACACTGCTGAAGAAGCAGTCTTTGAAACTGTTAAGTCTGGAGCATGGGTGCGAATGATGGAGACGAGCCGGTAGAAACAGTGAACTTCAAACTCTTTATTTACATATTGTGACAGCTCAAACTGGAGGGTTGCTATAGCCTTCCTTATGTAGGCAACTTATTAACTATTCAACCAATAGCAAACCTGGAGCGCTAGCTCCGTTAACCAATGGGAATGGCCTGTTAATGGCCAATCAGATGCTCCTGAACGGACCAATCCGATCCTGCCATTAACAGCCAATCAGAAGTGCAGGGCCAGAACCCTGCACTTGACTTCAAGCTCAAGATAACTTTATTGGTATTATTCATTCACAACACCCCTTTCCCCCGGCTTCTGCCCACGGGGCGCGGTTACATAGTCCTTAAGGTAGGACGGCTGTTTTGTTAGTCTTTTCGATTTTCGCAAAGTGCCTGGCAGTTGGCTGCACTTCTGCTGAGGTAGATTGTTGTTTATCGGTAGGGGTGCCTCTGGTTCCGAGTTCGCGTTCCTGTTGTCACCAATATCACTGGCCACTCCCTGAGATGAACTCACTCCAGTCCCTGGTTCCTGTTCCTGCGTTTCAGTCCATTATCGGTTTCTTCAAAAAGGTTTCCCTCTAATTGCAATTCGCTTTCCTCTGTATCTCCCCCCGCCTCAGTTTGGTCATAGGGGAGTTCGGAAGTGCGAGACGGTAGCCGCGATCATAGTTGATCTATGTGGTGCTTCCAAAGTCTGTCATCAGGGCACTGAAGGAGGTATGATCTTGGGCCGGTTACGTGGATTACGGTCGCTTCTACCCACAGTGGATCGCCTGATAAATTTTTAGTGAATACTAAATCACCTACCTGAAAGGTACGGCATTGGCTGCTGGATCCGAGTGGTTTTTCCGGTTCGTAGGCTGGGTCTAACCGATCGAGGTGGGAGCGGAGCTTTCGTCCCATTAGCAGCTCGGCGGGAGTTTTGTTGGTGATGCTGTGAGGTGTGATGTGCTGTAGGAAAAGGATCCGGTTGATTTTCTCGTTGATGTTGTCGTAGTCAATCTTTTGTAGAGTCTTTTTGACAAAGGTGAAGTGAGCGCATGTTGGATACCGCGATCAGCCAGGTACTGCTCAAAAGACAGTGCAGTAAACTGGGGCCCGTTTTCGGATACCAGAATGTCTGGTAATCCGTGGGTTGCAAACAGTCTTACCAGTCTTTTGATGACCGCGTCAGTGGTCATGTTGCTCATTCCGTGAATCTCGAGCCAATTTGCGTAGGCGTTGACAGTTAGTAAAAACGTGTGGCCTTTGGTCGGCCCGGCAAAGTCCAGATGGATGCAGGACCAGGGTCCCCGCGGCATCTCCCATTCGGTTGGGGTTGCCTTTGGTGGAGCGTTGCTTACTTCTTGGCATCTCCTGCAAGTTTTAACCCACGATTCGATTTGTCTGTCGATGCCTGGCCACCATGCGGAGCTTCGTGCGAGGCCCTTCATGCGCACGATGCCAGGGTGGCCGTCATGCAAGGTTCTTAGCAATGTCTGTTGGAGTCGTTCTGGGATAACGACTCTATCGCCCCAGATGACACAGCCCTTCTGGGAGAACAACTCTGTTTGACGACTTTTTGAATGGTGCAAAGTCGTCTGGTACTTGGTAAAATGGCCATCTGCGTTCCACCCATGTGAGGACTCGTGCTAAGATGGGGTCACGTTTTGTTTCTCTCGCGATGTCACGGGCAGTTAATGGCGGCGTGTGGAGTGTCTCGATCTGCAACGCTGTTATCGTTGGTGCAGGATCATTGATAGTTTCAGGAAGCGGTGTATGGCTCAGCGCGTCGGCGTGGGGAATGGCTTTACCGGGACGATATTGTAGCCGATAATTGTAGGCAGCCAAGAATTCTGACTAGCGGGTCATTCTGGGAGAAAGTATGTAGGGAGTTGGCTTGTCCCCAGCGATGATCCCCAGCAATGGTTTGTGGTAAGTTACAATGGTGAAAACCCGGCCATACACGTACTCATGAAATCTTTTAACAGCTGATACAATCGCCAGGGCTTCTTTATCGATCTGGCTGTAATTTCGCTCGGTTTTCGAGAGCGTCTTTGAGAAGTAAGCAACAGGGGCTTCGTTACCGTTAGGTAACACATGGCTCAAAATGGCGCCCACTCCTAAGGGCGATGCATCACATGTAATGTTTATTGGCAAAGTCTCATTGTACTGCATTAGTACGGCATCCGAAGTCAGTAGTTTTTTCACATTACGGAACGCCTGCTCTTCTTTGTGACCCCATACCCAAATCATTTTTTTATCTAATAGACGATGTAAAGGTTCAGCCACAGTCACCTTGTGCGGCAAGAATACATTAAAAAAATTGATGAGGCCTAAGAACGCCTGGAGGTCGGTCTTGTTCTGGGGTCTGGGAGCGTTTTTTATTGCCCTCAATTTGCTGTCGGTAGGGTGAATACCCTGACTGTCAATTAAGTACCCTAAGAATTCAACATGATTGGTACACAGTTTGCACTTATTTCTTTTGACTTTCAAGCCTGCTTCCTGGAATTTTCGTAATACTAGTCTTAAACGCTCCCGTAAGATTTTTGGAGTGGGGGCGGCAATGAGCACATCGTCAAAATAGGGGACAACGCCCTTGATCCCCTGCAATAGTCTCTCCATTAGGCTCTGAAAGATCCCCGGGGCCACACTGACTCCGAATTGAAGCCGCATACACTTAAAGGCACCCCGGTGTGTTACGATAGTCTGTGCTTGTGCCGTTTTTTCGTCAACCGGCAGTTGCTGATAAGCCTGAGCTAAGTCTAGTTTAGCGAAGACTTTTCCGCCCCCCAGGGAATGGAGGAGATGTTGTACCACTGGCACCAGATATGGGTTCTGTTGCAGGGCGTGGTTTAGGGTGGCTCAGTAGTCCCCACAAATTCAAATGGAGCCGTCCGGCTTAATTGGTGTCACAATCGGCGTTTCCCATGGGGAGTGGTCAGTTGGCTTTAACACTTCCTGGGCAATCAACTTATCAAGCTGCTCGTCGATTTTTGGCTTTAGAGCGAATGGAACTCGACAAGGCTTAAGGCGGATGGGAGCTATCTTTGGATTAAGGCTAAAGGATATCGGGGTTCCCTTGTACTCGCCTAGCTTTTCCTCGAAGACATCCCTGAATTTGTGGGCGAGGTCTTCCTCCCAGTCACTGCCGCCAATTTGGTTAATGCCTGCCACTTCAATGCCGAGTGGTGCGAACCATTGCAGGCCTAACAGACTAGGCCGGTCCTTATCGATCACCGTCAGGGGTAAGTACGCTGTGCGGTTCTTGAATGCAACCCGGACTCGACTGGATCCTGCGACTGGAATTCGGTTCCCCTGGTAGTCCTTACACGAGCCGTTGGAATTGAAGGTCTTGGCGCCGGATAGTGAGGATGAGTTGCTTGAGGGTCTTCCATGAGACCATTGAAAGAGACGATCCCGAGTCAACTTCCATTTGGCAGGGTCGATTTTCAATGTTCACGTTGACCCGAATTTTCTTAGCATCTAGTGAAGAGACATGGCCAATAGTGAGCATTTGGTGGGCCTCTTCCCGTCTTGCTAGATGATTCATGGGTCGGTTTCTGTAGGAGTGGTTTACTGGTTCTCGCCTTACAGGGCAATTCCCTGTCGATTGGCGGAAGTTGGTTCCTTTTGAGGTCTGGCTGCGTCCGAGGAGGCTTCTGCAGACCCGTCCGATGTGGCCTTGTTTCCCGCACTCATGGCAGAGCGCATCACGGAATTTGCAGTCGGAGTGGTAATGGTTGGCCCCGCAGCCAGCGCACGGTTGTTGGGACTTCGGGTAACAGTCCTGATCGGACCACAGGTGATGGACCTCTTCTTCGTCGCTGTCTGACGATGAAGAGAGGTTCTCATGGTGGGCCGTCTGCAGCTGCCCTTCTGTGTTAGGTGAAACTTCGCCGGCTGGTGGGTGTGCTGGAGCGCGATTTCAGCGTAGTTGGGCAGCCAACTTCTTGGTCACCTCCGCTGCTGTAGCTTCAGCTATGGTGTCTTTAAGGGTGATGTTGCCCTTTGCCATTATTTTGCTCTGTACTAAACATGTCTAGCCTGAGGACTACTCGGTCTCTCAAGGCCTCTTCTAGGTCGGTGAAATCGCAAAGGCCTCCCAAGTTCTGGAGGTCTGCAACGAAATCGGCGACGCTTTCTCCTTTCTGCTGGTTTCTTTGATAGAACTCGTGTCGTCTTACGAGCATTGGAACAGTTGGTGCATAGTGGGCCCTTAGCAGCAGTTCGAGGACATCCCAGTCCATGGCCTTCGCTTCCGCCAGTTTCGCTAATGCCTTAGCCATTTTGAATACCGTCGGGCCGCAGTGCGTTAGGAATACCGCCCGTTTCTTCCCAGGTATGGCATCCTTCAGATTATTCATTTCCAAAAACATTTGAAAATGATCCATGTAGGACTCCCAGTCCTCTTGAGCTGGATCGAACGGAGCAGGTGGTACTACGCTGCCGGACATGGTTCCGCCGTTGTGCGCTTCAGCCACGTGCTTAGTTGTCTTAGTTGGCTCTGATGTCATCCAATCCCATCCTCGTCGCCAGTGTTAAGTCTGGAGCATGGGTGCGAATGATGGAGATGAGCTGGTAGAAACAGTGAACTTCAAACTCTTTATTTACATATTGTGACAGCTCAAACTGGAGGGCTGCTATAGCCTTCCTTTTATAGGCAACTTATTAACTATTCAACCAATAGCAAACCTGGAGCACTAGCTCCGTTAACCAATGGGAATGGCCTGTTAATGGCCAATCAGATGCTCCTGAACGGACCAATCCGATCCTGCCATTAACAGCCAATCAGAAGTGCAGGGCCAGAACCCTGCAATTGACTTCAAGCTCAAGATAACTTTATTGGTATTATTCATTCACAACAGAAACAGCCCTCTTTCCTTGTTTTTTTTAACTGCAGCTGTGCCTCATTCAGCAGCTGAAGTTGAAAAATCAGGAAATAAAGATCAGGTAAGAGGTGCGCATAGAACCGGTTCTATGTCTGCTGCTCTTCAGAGCTACCAGTTCCACAGAGGTGGACAGAACTGGTAGAAACCCACTCCTGCAGCTGACACAGGCTAGCTGAAGTTTTAGCAGTTTTATAATTGAAAAGGGCATACTTTTGAAAACCAAAAATGGAATGAATGAAAACAATAAAGAATGTTGCTACATTTGTTCCTTCCATAATGTGTGATTAAAACCCCAAGAAATTCTTAAACCATTTCTCAAAAGTGAGAGACGAAGTATAATTGAAAAAGCACAGTGGGCGAACTTCCTTCATAGCATCTTCCTTCAGATTGAGTTGATATTTGGGAAGTCAAGTAGATATTGGGAGGGATGTTTCTATAATGGAAGACAGAGCTTTCACAGCAATCTCTTGGTTACCAAGAAACTAAAGTAATGCAAGACTACCCCACCCTATCTTTTTCTTGGAAAGAATTTCTAAAGGAAATGCTCTTTCATCCAACTGTATAAGAATTGGTAGGTAAAATTCAATCAAATATTTCTACTTCAACTTCTAACAATGCGGTTCTTTTCCTTCCATTTTTATAATACGCGATACTGGCAAGTCTCGGTGCGTGAATATTCACAGCTCAAGCCTATCTCAAATCCCAAGAAATGATTTATGGACCCTGTTCTACAAAAAACATCAGTATGTCTTCTTTATTATCATTATATTTAAAAGCAACACTTGTTACAATTCCTAAGTGCCATTCCAGTATTCATAGTAACAAAATTAAATTGCAAGACTGTGTGATATTTAACAATAGGATGTGAAATTTGTGCATGTGTGCGTGTCCATTCAGAAAGAAGCTTCAGGCTACAGTGCACTGCTTGATTAGTTATTTAAAGAACAGTTTTCATATAGTAACAAGAACATTTATTTCAGAGTCACTATTTATAAAGTTGAGAGCCAGTTTGATGTGGTGATTAAGGCATCAGTCTGGAAACTGGGAGACCAGGAGTCAGAGTTCTGCCTTAGGCATGAATCTAGCTGTGCCAGTCACTTTCTCTCAGCCCTAGGAAAAAGGCAGTGGCAAACCTCTTTTGAAAAATCTTGCCAAGAAAACTACAAGGCCTGGTCACCAGGCCTCAAGACTGAGTTGAAATTGATTGATTGATTTGATTTGATTTGATTTATATGGCTATCCTTTCACACTCAGTGACTGGGCAGTTTATAAACAATAAAAAAACCAATATAAAAGAATAAAAAACAGCAACCCCCATGTTATATAATACTAATATAATATGGTTATAGGCCAGAAAGAGTGCTAAACTAAATAGGCCAGAAAGAGTGCTAAACTAAATACTTTTTTGTTTTCAGAAGTGGGGACCTTTTCAAACGTCATAATCGTGCCTTCATAAAGGGAGGCAGAATGCCTCATAATGATTTATCTATTAAGATTGGTTCTATTTCTTAGAAAAAGAAAGAAAATCAGTTCTATATTATGAGATAGGAAGAGGAACAGAAGGGTGAAGATTTGAATGGAGATTTAAAAAACACCTCATAACATTTTTTCTCCCTTTGTCCTTTCCCCCCTCTTGCTATTTACTTCAAGATATCTTCCATAATATTAAAACAAAATGCAACCTGCCAAAAATTTTACAAAACAAAAGTAACAGAAACCCCAATAGGATGGCCATATGTCCTTCTTTAAAAAGGATGTTTCTCCACTGGAGTAGCTGCCTGGAGCAGGGTCAATTTAAACATAACAAATTCTACAAAGGGAAATCAGAACATTTGAAACTATCAATTAAGAACTAGAATTTGGACAACAGACCAAGAATGCACATAGATCTCCCAGGTCACAATTTTCTTAGCAGCAGAAAGATTGATTGTGTTTCTAGTTGACATTACTTTGAAATTTGCATTTACCTCAGAATTAGTATTTATCAATGTTTCCCTTCTTTCGTCCACTTTTTAAAATGATATGTAACCCAGGTAGTGCCCGACATGTTCATTCCCAATAAATCCTGTTTACTTTTGGAAGTTGGGCTCAAGACTCATGGTTTAATTGGAGTAACTGCTGGAATCCTGACAGCCAGCACCAGCTAAAAAACTGGAAGCTGTGATTTCACATTCTGTTGTATATTAATGATAACAACAAATTCTTAAAAGAGAGAAAATGTCTACCAAAATGAAAAATATGGTGTGCACACTTTTACTAATATTTATAATAGTACCATTAAGAGGACAGCAGCATCTTTTAACTACAGTAGGTTGCCTGAAATGTAAATGAAAAAGAATGGTGACACGATACTCATGACTAAATTCATCGTATCTCTCCTGCTGTTATAAATAACACTAAAGCTTGTTGTGAATGGGAAAATCAAGGGGAGGAGAAGCTGTAGGCGAGATTCTATATGAGTGAGTAAGGTTTTTTCATTCTTTCTCAGTCATTTTTGCCTTTAATCCGTTCACTTAGCTATCACAGAGGGCAAATGTTGATGAAATTAATGCATGGTTGTCAGTGTTATTTGGAATAGAATAACAGAGTCAGAAGGGACCTTGGAGGTTTTCTCGCCCCACCCCCTGCTCAGGCAGGAAACTGTATACCATTTTCGACACATGGTTGTCCAATCTCTTCTTAAAAACTTCCAGTGTTGGAGCATTCACAACTTCTGGAGGCAAGTTGTTCCACTGATTAATTGTTCTGTCAGGAAATTTCTTCTTAGTTATTTAATAGCAAGTGGCCATTGCCGATCACCTAAAATCAAACCTATCAGTCAATAATTATACACCAAAGTTTCTTTTCTTTTAAGACAAATGTGGGACATGTTTTTAATGGTGAACAAGAAACTGCTAGAAGGAATTTCCAAACATTTTTTCTTCTTCTCTTAAGAACTGTCTCCCTAGGAAAAAATTACTCTTGCAAAGCAGAATAAACAAGATAAAACAAGGCAACATTAATCTTTCTCCCATAAGAACTATTTTGAATTTCCTCCAAAAGATATAGGGAAAGGAATATGCGCAGTATGAGCCTGAGGGCATTCCTGTAGAAGAGCCCTCCAGCACTTCAACAGCTCCAATGCTCTGGGATCCCACCATGACAGCTGAAGTTGGCAGCAGATCCTTTATTTGTGCCTCAGCTGTGATATCATCCCCATTTCAAAAAGACGCAAACATTTGGGAAATGGGGAAACTCTGCAGAGCTTCTGACCCATCTGGCTCCCCATGGCCTTCTGGTACCTGCACTACAGCTGCCTTACCAGATTTTTTTTAAAGGAAATGCTGGCTTGACCCAGTAGGGATTAAATTGGCAGTTCTACAGATATTAGCCTTCCCCTTGTCGCTCACTGGGGACCAATAGACACACCAAACTCAGACTGATTGGGACCAATTGGGTTGACTGGGCTATAAAAATTCAGGCAACTATGTCAAAATCTTTGTTTTATCTTTATTTATTTTCAAACCAGCCATCTCACCATATGTCTCTATCTTTTCCAACAACCTTGGAGCTGTTTCTAATGGGTCTTCCAGAATAAAAGCTAAATCATCAGCAAAAGCTTGTAGTTTAAATTCTTCCTTCTTAATTTTCATTCCTTTTATACTTTTATCATCCCTAATATTTCTATTCAACACTTCCAAGGTCAACACAAATAGCAAAGGAGATAGGGGACACCCTTTATCTTGTGCCTTTTCTTATATTAATAAAATCTGTAAGTTCCCCCTCCATCATTACCTTTGCTGTCTGTTTATTATATATGGCTTCGATTGCTTGAATAAATTTTTTAGCAAAACCCATCTGTTCCAATAGTAATAACATAAATCTCCAGTTCACGTTGTCAAATGCCTTTTGAGCATCTAAAAATATCAAAGCCATTTGCTTTTCAGGATGAGCCTCATAGTATTCCAAAGTATCCAAGATTACTCTCATATTGTCTCTGATTTGTCTCTTTGGCAGAAATCCATTTTGATCTGGGTGAATAAAATTATTTAAATATTTTTAAGTCTTTCTGCTAAAATTGAAGCAAAGATTTTATAGTCTGCATTCAATAAGGAGATGGGTCTATAGTTCTTAATTTGCAGTGGGTCAGCCTCTTCTTTTGGAATAAGTGTGATATAAGCCTCTGACCATGTTTTGGGTATCATCTTCTTTAACATAACTTCATTCATGACTTCTAACAATGGGATACTCAATGATTCTTGAAATGTTTTATAAAATTCTGCCGGGAACCCATCTGGACCTGGTGCTTTCCCATTGTTTTGTCTCTTAAATGCTTCATTTAATTCCATCATTGTTATATTGCTTTCTAACATTTCTTCAGTCTCTTTAGGTATCTTCAGTAAATTAGCATTCTGTAAATATTGTTTGACTTTTTCCTCATCAATATTCTCTTGTTTATATAGTTGCCCATAAAAATCTCGAATAATTTCCTTTTTCTCCTTATTGCCATAACAAACTTGGCCTTGATCATCTATTAACTTCAATATTTTTCTTGATTCCTTCTCCTTTCTCAATTTATATGCTAGCCATCTACCTGGTTTATTTGCATCTTCAAAGTAATTCTGTTTAGAATTTCTGATTTTCTGTGCCAATTCTTCTTTCTCTATTAATTCCATTTTATGTTTAATTACATCCAGCTTCAATTTAATATCTTTTTTCTGTGGCATTTTCTGTAATTCTTTTTCAAGTCTTTTATACTCATCTTCCAAAACTTGCAATTGTCATTAATAGGGAGAATTTCAACAATCAAGATGAATATTCTACCTAGAATTTTATTTTTGTTCCAAACAATACCAATTAGGCTTGGAAAAGACTATTTTGAAGATTTAAATAAAATCATGTTGAAGTTTATATGGCAAGGTAAAAAAGCAAGAATAAAGCTAAAGCTTTTGCAAGACGCTAGAATTAGAGGAGGTTTTGGCCTGCCTCATTGGGAATTGTATTATCAAGCTGCAAATTTGATGTGGGTTAAAGAATGGATAACATTAAGAAAGCATAGATTGTTGACATTAGAAGGGCATGATTTTCTGTTGGGCTGGCATGCTTTTTTATGGTATAAGGGAACTAAAACACAGGGTTATTTTAGAAGACATTATATGCGGGAGTCTTTGTGGTTAAACTGGGAGAAGATAAAAAGACAATGTTATTTGAAAATTCCAGTTTGGTTATCGACTATTGAAGCATTTTCCTATCCTATAATTTATAAGAAGGAACAAACAGTTAGATATGGGGAACTCTTGGATGAAAAGGGTGAACTTAAATCGATCCAAAACTTAGAGGAACAAGGTATAAGGATGAATTGGTTTTCATATGCGCAAATACATTCAAGGTATGATGAAGATTCTAAAACGGAGGGATTCTATGATAAGCAGACTGATTTAAATAAGATCTTGATGGGTACTGATGAGAAGGTGATTAAAAAATTATATGGTTATTTACTGGGAATGAAATTAGAGGAAGAACAAGTAAAAGAAACTATGATTGTTTAGGGGAAGAATTTTGGATATGGGATTGGTCTAGAGAAATGGCAGAAATTGTGGTCTCAAAATTATAAAATGACAATGTCAACAGCATATAAAGAAAACTTGTATAAGATGTTTTACAGGTGTCACTTTCCCCCGACAAGAATAGCAAGAATGTTTAAGAACAAATCTGAAAAATGCTGGAAATGTCATCAGATACCTGGCTCGTATTACCATATGTGGTGGACTTGTGAGGATGCTGGAAAATATTGGACTATAATTCGCATGTGGTTGGAAAAAATGACAAAGAAACACATAGACTTGAAACCAGAGATCTTCTTATTGGGAATTTTACCTGATATATATAGTAAAGATTTGAAGTACCTGATTGTAAATGTATTAACAGCGGCTAGGATTGTATTTGCTAAAAATTGGAAGAATGAGAAAATACCATTACAGGAAGAAATTATTAAGAAAATATTGGAATGTGCTGAGATGAGTAGATTGACATTTGAAATTAGAGAGCAAGAGGATAAACAATTTTACGAAATTTGGGATCTTTTTTATCAATGGCTAGATGATAAAATACGATAATAGAATATTTAGAATGCTAGACAGTAAGGAATATCTTTATTTTGCTATTATTTTGTTATTTGACATTATATTTATGAAGGATTTTTTAGGATTGATTTGATATGATTATATGATTTGTTATAGAGTAAACTGGTTTAAAGTATTGTTAGCTCATAAAGCATGAATGATTAAAAATATAGTCAAAAACTTCTTTTTTTAGTGATATTAGGATATATAAGTTTGGATTGACAATATGAGTTGTTATGTAACATAATTGTAATTTAGACTACAGAATGAATGCACAAAACTGATGAACCAACTGACACACTGGATGTACATATGAGAGTTGATGTTTTTATGTTTTGTTTGTCTTGTTTGTTTGTAGAAAATTAATAAAATCTTTTTCAAAAAAAAAAAATTCAGGCAACTACAAAATGACGGTAAAAAATATTTAAAACATTCAGATTTATCTTTATCTTTTTTCTTTTTACAAACCAACAATTTATTTTCTCTTCCTTTTGCATAAGAGACCTTTTACCTTGTTGAAGAGTCAGAAGGATGATTAATTTGTTTGATTTTGGAATGATCCTATTTGTCATCTGGAGTGAGTTGGCTCATAGTGTTCTCAGCGGGTTGTCAGTATTTGAAGGTTAGCAGATAGAGAGATGATTGTCAGATTCATTTCAAGCAGCTTTGGAGAGGTCGAGGAATGAAAACGATATTATGCGGGAAAACATCCAGAGTATTTAAACAGAGCTAGGGCCCTGTGAATTTAGATAGTAACAATGAGATTTGAGGATAGCAATAGCAATAGCAATAGCACTTTGACTTATATACTGCTTCATAGTGTTTTTACAGCCCTCTCTAAGCAGTTTACAGAGTCAGCGTATTGCCCCCAACAATCTGGGTCCTCAGATTTACTGATATTACTTGTTGGAGGCTCTAGAAAGAGTAATTTAATGTCATTTTAAAATTCAAATAAGTTTCAGTCTTATACAGTAGAATTTATTCCTCTTCCATAACTTTATTCATACACAGTCTATCTAAAATGGCAGGCATTCTTAAAATTAACTTCTGAGTCCATGGTTCACAAATATCATTCAGTACATCCAAAGGGATCTATTTATTTATTTATTTAGAAACCACCCAATGCCTTCATATAGTGACTCTGAACACTATATAAGAAATAAATAAAATATCTCTCAATGCATCCAAGGTTAAACAACTTTGCTCCATTCTGTGAGTCAGATTAAGATCCACTTCTCCTTTAATTGTAGTGCGCAATTTCTTTTGATTACCCTCTAGTGTCCAACTTTAAAAATTCCATCCAGGGGAAGAAGGCGGAGCCTCCTTGCCGACGGATGGTAGATCGCAACTCTCTGAGACTATCGTTCGTACTCTTTCCTCGGAGAGCCCCAGTTATCCTGATTAGGAGCTGAAATTGCCTTGGAGGGGCAGCGGAGTAAGAGGAAGCAGCAAGCCTGTCTGTGGGGAGCCGCATCTCCTCCCCCTGGGCTTGGCTTTTTTTCTTCCCGAAGATGACTGCAGCGATGGTCTAAAATGGCCACCCCGAAGAGGATGACTCAGCTTGACTAAGATTTGTGCAGGAGGGAAGAAAGAGGTGGATATCATCTGAACCAAGACAACTGGGCAGTATAACCAAATAAAAGTACCCCGGGATTAAGGTAATATGGAATTTTTAAGAAAAGAAAAGTGAGCTGTGTTGTGTTGCGGGCGGACACACGAGGCAGACACGGATCTAAAGGCTAACACTGCTTTATTTGAAGCATAACAGGTTACCGCGGCTGCCTGGTTGGGCTGGCAGCCGGCTGGCGGCAGCAGCTGATGTCGTTTGACAGCTCCTTTTATAGCCGGCTGTCAAACGGCATCAACCAATGGGAACAGTTGGTGCTCCCGCCAGGAATGCAGACCAGATTGAAGACTGCAGTTAGTCAGGGACACCACAAGCTGCGAAATTACAAAGGGACAGAGAAAAAAAAAAGGAAAATATTTTTGACAGCTAAATGGGGCTTCGAACCGGGAAAGGAAGAAGCTGGAATTAAAGATTTAATGAAATTGAACTAAAATAATTTGGGAATAATCAAGTATAAAATTAAAGTTAGACTTAATATTGCCAAAGAATAATAATAATAAAGTTTATAAATTGGAGACTGGATTGTCTTGGAATATTGAGGTTCGAAAAACCTTAAATAAAAATATAGGGGGAAAAAAGTGAAGACTTCGTATAATGGAGAGTGTCACCTTTTGATAAAAATTTAGTTCAAATAAAAAGGAAAGCATTTTGTTTTTGAATGAACTGGTATAACATTACAGAAATATTGAAACAAAGTAAGAATTTTAGAAAGTGAAAGCAGAACCAGAATAAAGAAAAAAGCAAGGAAGGAAAGATTGTTTGTGGGACTGACTGATGTTTTTGGTATGAACCCTGAACTGGAATAGCTGAGAACTTTAAAAAATTGAAAGAAGAAAGAAGGAAAGTAAAAGTGGGTTTGTTTTTTTTTGTGGATTTTGAGGATTATAAAATATAAGAATGATGATATCTCTTTGGGACTTAAAAATGGAACTTAAAAATATGAGAGAATTACTACAGGAAAGAGGCGAATCACTTTGCTCTGTGCTGGAAAAAATGGAAATGGCAATTGAAGAACAAGAAGAAAGATTCTCAGAAGAGCAGGAATTGACTCAAGGAGAAGACATTTTGAATGGACAATTAACACAAAGAACATTACAAAGACATGGGGAAAGAAAGAAGGTTAAAAAGTTGAATTTTAAGAAAGCAATTAAAAGAGGGAATAATTGTGAAGTTAGAAAAGGCAGGAAGATTCAGCAGAGAAGGGAAAGGGAAGATATTAAGAAGAAATTGGAATGAGAAAAGTCTTTGGGAAAAAAGAGGGAGGAGAAACAGTAAGACTAATAAAATGTTGAAAGGAAATTGTTTCTTTACAATTAAAAGAAGGAATATTTGTGAAGTCAGGAAATGTAGAAAGAATGAGAAAAGACATGGGGAAGAGAGCGGGAGGAGACTCGGGTTCGCTCCCTGGACAATGCACTGGAGAAGCAGTAAGAAACAGGCATGTGACAGAAAGAACCACAGAACTAGTAAAATGTTGAAAAGTAATTGCCTTTTCAGAGATAATGGTTGATGAATTATAAGGGGGATTCTTCAGGGTGACAAGGGGTAATAAGAATATTTCTGCAATTAAAAATATTTAGAAAATAGGGTAATAAAGATATTGATAACTCTTATTAAAGGGGGGGAAATATGCTTTGGAATCCAATTGAGAAGATGTAATGATGAATGGTTTATTGGGAATTTAGATGAGGGAATCAAGGTATATTCTAATCATTAAGGTGTCATACTCAAAATAGTAAAAGAGGGGAAACTTATACTTGTTCTTTTTTCTTTTTGTGTGGGTGTGTTAAGATCTGTATCAATTTAGAACTTATTAAATGTGTGTAATGGAAAGGGAATGTGACAGACTAAAGAACCAGCTAAATTAATAAGTTTAATATAGATTATTAAAAGCAAGGAGAGACATTGGTAACTTCATTATTACCACTATTAGGCAAATATATATTGTTTATTTGTATTTTTAAAATAAATATTAAGGATTATATTTGAAATAATTGAAATGAAATTAAATGTTTAGATTGGGATTAATGAAAAAATTTAGAATTAAACCTTATTAGTATTTATTAGGTAAATACATGTTGTTTATGTTTAAAAACAAATACTAAAGGATTAATTTGAAATAATTGAAATGAAACAAAATTGATTGAAATTAAGGAAAGAGGCCAGAATTAATGTGTTTGTTTCTCTCCCTACTGAAACTTTGGAATGGAAAAGGTAATAATAGAATTAAGTATACATATATCATTGTATAATTTCTGTCATATTTGTATGTAACGACGATGACCCGGAAATATGTTGTCCACCAAAAAGAGATTTTTGTTTTTAATGCGAAAACTGAATAAAGTTTGTTAAAAAAAAAAAAATTCCATCCAATTTTTTTTTCACACTTCAAGACAACAGCTATTTCCAGTGGGAAGGAATCTTATAATTAATTTCAAAATTGTTATTTCATATTCATCTGGATTCTCAGTCATTTATAAAATTCTCCTATTTATTTGTAACCTTCAATTAGTCCAAGCAGTGTATCATAGCACAAAAGTTTTGAATCAAAGTGCCTGAAATCTGCTACCTTAATGTTTGCCAAATACAGGACCCATTATTCTTATGTAATTGAAATTTTAAGGATTTATACATAAGTTATATTTGCAAAGTCGTGACCAATCCAAAGTCACTGCAGTCATGCCATTGGGATCTCCTGTGCTTCCTGCCAGTTTCCCACAATCAAAGTCAATGGGGAAGTACCATAGACCAGAAGTTAGAAGTTGTTCCCATTTTCACAGCTTCCATTTCTTAGATAAGGAAATATTTCTGAAAGGATGACCCAATGGGTCATGGATTATCTAGTAACTTTCTAAAAACAGCACTCTAATCACCCGTTTGCTGTTTAATCCCAGAAATAAAAAAGACAAGACTTTCAACTTGCACTTTACACTTATTTTACTAAAGATTGAAAGAAACTCACCCAGTGAATGCCATAAAACCTCCTGTTCTGAAGGTTCTTAAAATTTGAAAAGCAATACAAAAAGTAATTCCAAAAGTTATTGATAAATCAGGCTCAGCCAAGCTTTTAGTTTGTAAAGACCATGTTACATCTGTGAGCTTGGTTGCAATCCCTTAATTCCCAGTTGCTCCCTTTGTTATGTACTGAGCGTGGGCGTGAAGAATGGAGATAAGCCGGTAAAATAGTGAACTTCAAAACTCTTTATTACCATGGTGTGACAGCTCAGCTCAATGGCTGCAACGGGCCTCCTTATATAGGCAACTTATTAACTATTCAACCAATGAAAACTTGGGAGCGCTAGCTCCGTTAACCAATGGAAGAGGCTCGTTAATGGCCAATCAGATTCATATGAACAGACCAATCTGATGTCGCCATTAACAGCCAATCAGAAGTGCAGGGCCAGAACCCTGCACTTGACTTCAAGCTCTTGATAACTTTATTAACACATTTATTCATTCACAACACCCTTCCCAGCCAATTGCAAAAATCTCAATTCCTGAAATCCACTCGCAAGAAACAACAGTCTGGTGTATATTTGGGCAATCTCACTTTTCTCCAGAGAGATTTTGCAGTTGTGGATCCACCCTCTGGTCTGATCTTGGTTGTAATGTCATTCCTTATTTTTTTCAGAGGTGTCTAGCTTGCAATATCCTCACTCGAAGTTTTCTCCAGTGGTGGAATCAAATTTTTTTACTACCGGTTCTGTGGACATGGCTTGGTGGGTGTGGTAGGAGAAGGATACTGCAAACTCCCATTCCCCACCCCACCCCATCAACCTGCTTTCCAGCTCCATTCTCCTGTGCAGGGCAACAAAAGAAGATCCAACCAATCAGCTGGGACTTGGGAGGCAGAGAATAGATAGTGGTGGAGCCAGCTAGAGGTGGTATTCCAAACTATTCAAAATTTCTGCTACTGGTTCTCCAATCTACTCAAAATTTCTGCTACCAGTTCTTCAGAACTGGTCAGAACCTGCTGAACACCACCTCTGGTCTTCTCCCTGTTCAAATTCTGACAGGTGCAACCTGGTTCTTTACAATATGAGGCTGCTATTACCACTGAGGTCAGTTTAGTTTGAATCAAAGTTTATGTGAGGCTTTTTGAATCAATGAATTGTTGAGACAAGCTCAGATTTAGTAGTAGATACTATTCTTGATTCTAAATGTGGATTCACATTTCATTTGCAACCCGCCATGCTGAAAATTGGCTTCTTTACCAATTTACCAATTTAATATGAATTAATTATGAGCTAAACAAAATGGAACAATTTTTAATAATGTTAGAGTTTTCCAAGCTTGGATTTTGAGATATAGATGTTTCATCACTGTACTAGGAAACATAACTAAGATAAATGTTTTGAAGAAGTTCATTGTCACAACCTTTACCATAGTTTGGATGTCAAAACTGTCATCAGAAAGATGACAAAAGTTACATTGTGAGCAATGCCTCTACACATGGTTGGCAATACTTGTCTGCTGTGTACCTACTTTGACTCAATTTTTTGATTCATAGGTTTAAGTCAGCCATTTTGTTCCAGCTAGCTATTTAAAAAGAAAGTAAGACAATCAGCCTGACAATTGTCAGTTTTACTCCAGTTCACTTGGCCTGAGCTGCTGGGCAAGCAAAAAGAGTTGCAAGGATCCAACTTGCCTGTATTTTAAAGTTGAATTTGTGGGGCCAGCTTTCATTATAGCAATAGCACTTAGACTTATAAACTGCTTTATAGTGCTTTACAGCCATCTCTAAGTGGTTTACAGAGTCAGCATATTGCCTCCAACAATCTGAGTTTTACTCACTTTGGAAGGAAGGAAAGCTGAGTCAACCTTGAGGCTGGTGGGATTCGATCTGCCCAATTGCAGGCAGCTGGCTCTCAGCAGAAGTATTTTGTAGTACTGTACTCTAACCACTGTGCCACCAAGGATCTTTATTTTGAACTTAGCTTTCCTTTTTCTTCACACCAACCAGTAATATTGTCACAGACATCTATAAAGTGGAGTAATGGGGAGAAATTACTTCATGTCCATGATGATGTCATCATACACATTATTAGAGATCTTGAGTAAAACACCTTCTTGAAAGACTTCTAATAATCATGAGTAATGAAACTGAAATTGAGATATTACACCTTCTGAGCCTTTTATATGCATATGTGTATAAAAGTAGATCATCTGTTAGAAATTTCTGTGTTTTGTCAGTATAACTAAAAAGGAAGATGCCAAATATGAATAAAATCATTTCAGAGAGTTCTTCCGAACTTTTAAATTCAGGTAATTTGTGGGAATGGAATTTACCGTATATACTCAAGTATAAGTTGACCCGAATATAAGCCAAGGCACCCAATTTTACCACAAAAAACTGGGAAAACTTATTGACTTGAATATAAGCCGAGGGTTTTTTTTTCAGCACAAAAAACTTCTGTACTGTTGACCTAAAAACTACAGGGATATAGATGAAACATTTAGATAAACCAGGATGCCAAATAATTGGTGAGCTCCCCCACTGCTCCATTTCTTGGAAGGCATCCTACTAAATTCTTGGCAAAGAATTCAAAATTTTTATAAGGACATAGTCAGATCAATGATGGAATCACAGTTGGTACCAGAACTGAATGATAAGATTTTTTTAATTTTATAAGGGTGCATAGTACTGAAGCTTGAAATATGAGAAGCATGAATCAGGTAAAAATTAGACCGTCAAAATAAGCATGAAGTGCAAGCAAAATGTTACTTCATTTTTTATATGGAAGAATATAGTTATACATAGATAAAAATATCAAATGAATAATCAGATTTCAGAAAAGAAAGAGATAAATGAACAGAAAATGAACAGGGTCAGGGTAGGGTAGAAGAAAGAATATTTAAAATTTATCTATCAGTTATAGTCTTAGATTTTACTCAACACAAACTTGACTGAACGTATAAAAATGCTTAAATTTAAATACCCAATCGTCTTTTAAATTTTTGAAACATGTAATCCAGGTTTGTATAGCAAACATTAACAAACTGCATCTACACAACTTACTTTCTTTTTTTTATATAAAAAATATATAATAGTAAAATCTAATATAAATGAAAGTTAAAAAGAAGCCAACACAGAGAACTGGTTCTTTGATTATCATAAAAATTTAAAATATCCACATCCACTAAACAGACTTTAAAAGGCTTCAGAGGATCAACTGTACCTGCAGATCAGTATAAAGATAATGTGTGTCTTTCTACTACAAAAGACCCACAAGAAAATACAACAAACACATACTATATAAAAATATAACTTAGTTACTGAGGTGTTTTTAACATAAGTCTTCAAAATAAAAATACTTTCTATTGTTTTTATATTATAAGGGCATCAACATAAAAGAAATGAAAGCGAGATTGACTACGAAGTACCGCTCCCCGAGACAGGCCAGGGGGAAGCGGGGCTTTCTCCTCCTGCTGCTGCCAGAGGGATGCGGGGGGGGAGTGCGGGGAAAGGGGGTTCGTGCCGAGGCTCCGCAAGCCACCGCCTCCTCCTCCAGACAAGTGCCCTGACGGGAGGCGATCGCAGCTGTGACGGCAGAGACCGCGAGGTCAGACAGAGACGAGGGGTGCCCCCGAAGAGCTCCGACTGCAGCGAAGGTGAGCGGCCACCACTTCCCCGATGCGCGGTGGCGGGGCAGCTCCTGGCGCAGAAAGCCGAGAGGAGGACGCCCGGGCGGCTGCCACCCCTGGATCCTATCTGGAAAGACCCCATCAGAGGGATCAGAGGGTTCTGCCTGCCCTCGTAAAGAGGCGATTACCAGATTTGCAGCTCCGAAAGTCTTTGGCAGGAACATGGCTGCCCGGGGCAGCGTTGGGGACTGAACAGGAGAGCCGCAAATGCCGTGCTCCCCAGGAGAGGGCGGCCCTCTTCCACTCGGCGGCTCCTGTCATGGCGCAGCCAGGCACTTTGTCTCGCTGCCCCCGGAGCGCATGCGCTCTTCGCTGCTAGGGTAGGGGGCGGAGGAGGCTGCCTGAGCCTGGTGGTTTGTTGGCGAAGCTGGAAGCGTGCAACGCAGGAGCTCGTGGGGGCCCCGGGGGTCCGTTAATGGGGAAGGAGAGCCCGCTTGGGGTCGCCTGTGAGGCCCTCAGCGGGTAGACAGCCGCGGTGGCGATGCTGCCCTGGAGGCGCGATCGGTTGCAGCCATGTCAGCGCAGGCCAGACATGGTGCCGTAGCGGCTGTTGGAGGAACTGCGCTGAGGCGGAGGAGGAAGGAAGGTGGGCGCGGACGGGCAAAGCAAGCAGGGACCCCCTTCTCCAGCCCCGTTTGGGGTGAAGATTAATCGCACGGGCAGCAGGTCAGAGAGGAATCTGACTCGAGTATAAGCCGAGGGCGGTTTTTTCAGCACAAAAAATGGGCTGAAAAACTCGGCTTATACTCGAGTATATACGGTGTTTTCAAGGCTGTTCACCCAGAATGTCCCTGAATGAATATATATTATGATGCATCATGGTGAAGAAAAGTGGTGAAGAAGTATTGTTTTATTTGTTTACAATATGCCAGTAAGCTCTTACAACTCTAGGCAGTTTTCAGTAATAAAATTAAAAACACAGAAATCAAACACATTCAAGTTTTCAACAACAAATATAATAACAGAAGCATGGGAGTCAAGAAAAACCAGAGTCATCCACAAATACCTGTTCGCCTAACATGGCTTTCACTTTCTTGTGAAATCTCAGCATGGAGGCAGGGGGTTATAAGCACATAAAACACCACGGAGACAGACTGTCTTGGGACCCAGGTTTTCCTGATCTAAGATTCTAAGATTTCCTTCCATACATACATGCATGCATGATCCAGGCAGATTCTATTTGGTAGAATCTGCCACCAAGCCCAAATAGATTATGTACTATGAATTCTGTTTTGATAATTTCATCTGGTTTGTTTTTATGTTTTCATTATAACCATGCATAGTATAAGAAGAAAAGCCTTATTCTGATCATCTCTGGCAAATATCTCCACAAATACACCCCAATCCTCAATTCTGTTTTCTGTCCAGTTTTTCAGCAGGGGTGAAACTGGATCACTCTGGATGAAGAGGAGGCAAAAACTGAGATGGGGAAGCACTTCTACCTCCTTAAATTCTATGGTTTTAAAGAATTTAAATAAACAGGAGCTTATTTTTATCATTCAGATCTGTCTTACCAAAGTTAATGCCAGACATATCTTCTTCCAATATGTAGTCTATATCATGCCTCTCTGCTCACTTCTCTTTGATACTTTGGGTATATTTCATGTTTAATTTAACTCAGATGAGCTCTGGATTTCCCTTGAGAATAGTGCACATAGAAAAGCATTTTTATACATTTACTGTAGGCATTCCAGATACCTTTTCTCTGCGGATCTGCCACTTTTCATCAGTCTAGAAACAGAAGGCAATAGAAGTTGCTCATCTCCCAAACTGTTCTCTTAAAGAATTTACTCATGTCACAATAACGTTACTAATTTGTTTGCTGTCTTCTTTCAGTCTTCAGTCAAACAGAACCCCGTTCAGTTCAACTTGAGAGAGGTTGCACACATAAACAAATGGCAGCCCTATGAATATCATTATAGTTGCAAGCTTATGCATTTTCCCCAAAGAAAGCTCACTGAACCCAGAAGGCCTTCCTTCTGAGAAAACAGGAATAAGGTTGCAATATGGTTCATGTAGTCACTATTTGTTTCATTAAATTGAAATTATATCTTTTTTTGCAACCATAGGAAAATACAAACCAGTGATGAGCAGAAAACAAATGAGAAGGAAGGGGGAAAGAAATCAATAATGTAGTCTTCAAAATAATTATCCCAAAATAACTCATAATTAAAAATAGCACTTAAGAAAATGAAGAGTCACAAAAGATAGGCCTAAAGATAAATAAACAGCAACAAAAATCACAGATAAGAGATGATGTAATCTCTTGAGCCAAGGAGTTCTATCTTCAGAGCTGACTCATGTTGTAAACAGTGGTTATGCTTCCAAAGCCAACGCAAGATGCATTTTGCCTTTTGAATGGGTGCAGCCATATAGCTTTCCCTTGGTAGTAAAAGAGAAAAAAAAAAGATCTGGACATATTCACCATGGAAACTATGATCTCTCTCTGATGGTGGATCTCTGGGTGGATTCTTTTAATAAGGGTCAACAAAAAGCAACAAAAATGTATTTATTATTTAATAAAAGCAGCAACAAACATAGATAAGCTTTTGAGGAATGATTTGTTTTTCCTTTCTAGTACATGGATATACATTCCATTCAAAACATTTCAGGCTAAGCACTCTCTAATTCTTTGTGTACAATTTTTGGCACAGCAGTGTATGAAGAAAGGAACTGTTTAGCATGTGACATTCAAGCATAGCTACTTATCATGGACTGATATTTTCTTTTATATGCTTTCAAAAACAGTTGAAAGGGATGTAAAAGTGTTTATAAAATAGATCCTGGAAACTTAATGTTTGTTCTGTGCCGCTGTGACTATGAGATGTTCATATAAAACTTTGCATATTTGAAACCAAGTGGGAAATTACACTGGGAAATTACAGAAATTACAGAAGGCAGACTTGATTGTACAATATTAGAGCTACAGATATAATAAAACATTTATCTCTAATATTTTCAATGTGCATGTACAGTATCTCACAGAAGTGAGTACATCCCCACACATTTTGTAAATATTTAAGTATATCTTTTCATGTGACAACACTGAAGTAATGACACGGCTACAATGTAAAGTAGTGACTATACAGCTTGTATAACAGTGTAAATGTGCTGTCTCCTCAAAATAATGCAACACACAGCTATTAATGTCTAAACTGCTGGCAACAAAAGTGAGTACACCCCTAAGTAATAATGTCCAAATCGGGCTCAAAGTGTCAATATTTTGTGTGGCCACCATTATTTTCCAGCACTGCCTTAACCCTCTTGGGCCTAGAGGAGCACCCGAGCTTCACAGGTTGCCACTGGAGTCCTCTTCCACTCCTCCATGATGATGTCATGGAGCTGGTGGATGCTAGAGACCTTGCGCACCTCCACCTTCTGTTTCAGGATGCCCCACAGATGATCAATAGGGTTTAGGTTTGGAGACATGCTTGGCCAGTCCATCACCTTTACTCTCAGCTTCTTTAGCAAGGCAATAGTTGTTTTGGAGGTGTGTTTGAGGTCATTATCATGTTGGAATACTATCCTGCAGCCGGTCTTCGAAGGGAGGGGATCATGCTCTGCTTCAGTATGTCACATTTTGGCATTCATGGTTCCCTCAATGAGCTCTAGCTCCTTAGTGCTTGCAGCACTCATGCAGCCCCAGACCATGACATTCCCACCACCATGCTTGGCTGTAGGCAAGACATACTTGTCTTTGTACTCCTCACCTGGTTGCTACCACACAGGCTTGACACCATCTGAACCAAATAAGTGTATCTTGGTCTCAGTGGACCACAGGACATGGTTTCAGAAATCCATGTCCTTAGTCTGCTTGTCTGCAGCAAACCATTGTGGGCTTTCTTGTGCATCATCTTTAAAAGAGGCTTCCTTCTGGGATGACAACCCTGCAGGCCACTTTGATGCAGCATGCAGGGTATGGTCTGAGCACTGACAGGCTGACCCCCCCACCCCACCCTTTAAACCTCTGCAGCAATACTGGCAGCACTCATACATTTATATTTCCCAAAACCAACCTCTGGATATGATGCTGAGCATGGGCACTCAACTTCTTTGGTCAACCATAGTCAGGTCTGTTCTGAATGGAACCTGTCCTGTTAAACTGCTGTATGGTCTTGGCCACGTGCGGCAACTCAGTTTCAGGGTCTTGGCAATCTTCTTATAGCCTAGGCCATCTTTAAGTAGAGCAACAATTCATTTTTTCAGATCCTCAGAGAGTTCATTGCTATGAGGTGCCATGTTGAACTTCCAGTGACCAGTATGAGAGAGTGAGAGTGATAACACCAAATTTAACACACCTGCTCCCCCTTTATACTGGAGACCTTGTAACTCTAATGAGTCACATGACACCAGGGAGGGAAAATGGCTACTTGGGTCCCATTTGGACATTATCACTTAGGGGTGTACTCACTTTTGTTGCCAGCAGTTTAGACATTAATGGCTGTGTGTTGCGTTATTTTGAGGGGCATTTACACTGTTATACAAGCTGTATACTTACTACCGTATATACTCGAGTATAAGTCGACCCAAATATAAGCCGAGGCACCTAATTTTACCACAAAAACTGGGAAAACTTATTGACTCGAGTATAAGCCGAGGGTGGGAAATGCAGCAGCTACTGGTAAATTTCAAAAATAAAAATAGATACCAATAAAAACTTTCACTAGGACAGTTGAGAATAAGTTTGATGTTCACAATTTCCTCTTTGAAAGAGACCAGTAAATAGGGAACAAGAAGATGAAGAAAAAGAAGTGTGTTTTTTCACACTTTTCACACTGCAGTGAACAAAAATGGCATCATAGGAACAGGCTTATTCTCAGTCCAAAGGTTTGTTTCTGATTTCTTCCCTGATTTAAGGGAAATTTGGGAAACGATCTCACTATCATGAAAGGTTTGATTGATTCACTAACCCAAAAGAAGATGATGAGGACAGTGGGAGGCAGGAGTCACTCTCTCCCTTGCAAGAAAAAAGCAAGAGCCATTCTTATGATCTCTCTCTCTCTTTCCCCGTAACACAGTCAAGCCCTTTCCAGCACACGCGATCTGCCGCCGCCGCTTTGCACCTTGCAAATGCAAAATCCCAGAGTTTTTGCATTTGCAAGGTGCAAAGCGGCGGGGGCGGATCCCGTGTGCTGGAAAGGACTTGACTGTATTACGGGGAGAGAGAGAGAGAGATCATAAGAACGGCTCTTGCTTTTTTCTTGCAAGGGAGAGAGTGACTCCTGCCTCCCACTGTCATCAACATCTTCTTTTGGGTTAGTGAATCAATTAATTTGGGAAATGATCTCACTATCATGAAAGTCAGTGTTCTCTGCCAGTGGGGCATTTGAAAGAAAATGCCCTGCAGCATATCCACGCGCGTGTAAGGGGAATCAGAAATCCCCACGTTCAATGCCTTGCACAGCAGAAGAGAAAACGCAGCTGTGAGCAAATACTGGGAAAACCTGATTGATCAGAAGGAAGGAGGCAAAAGAGGGGGGGTGGATGGAGGTCCCACTGGTATTTGTGAAACACTTGGTCAGCAACGCTTAAAGTCAACGTCCTTGCTCCCACCCACCCAAAGCCACGAAGTCCCCCAATTGCACAGCCCAGAATCGCCCTCCCCTCGGGGCAGCAACGACGCCCGGTATTTCCCGAGACGAAGCTCCGCCGTGCAATGAAAGCGCCCTGGCTCTAGGCTTGCGGGCTCAGAAAACAAGGCGAGCCGAGGTTGCTTCGGCTCCGCTCAGCTTTGTTTCCTCAGCCCTAGGTGCTTTCAATCCGCTCAGGAGGAGGAGGAGGAGATGGTAGCGGCGGCTTGCATTGTTTTCTGAGCTCTAGGCTCACGGGTTCAGAAAACAACGCAAGCCGCCACCACCACCTCCCCCTCCTCCCGAGCGGACTGAAAGCAGCTGGAGCTGAGGAAACGAAGCTGAGCGGAGCCGAAGCAACCTCGGCTCATGTTGTTTTCTGAGCCTAGAGCCTAGAGCCAGGGTGCTTTCATTGCAAGGCAGAGCTTCTTGTCTTGGGAAACATCGGGCGTCGTTGCTGCCCCCTGAGGGGAGGGCAATTCTGGGCTGCGCAATTGGGGGACTTTGTCGCTTTGGGTGGGTGGGTGGGTGGGAGCGAGGATGGACGGAGTCCATGAAGTCGGGCTTGCCTGCCCTTGCTGGCTGCCTCTGCTTCCTTAGGGGTGGGGAAGGGGGCTCATCTGGACCAAGGGTGAATCTCCCCCTCAGTTTCCCCTGAAGGATCTTCTGTCGCTTTTGCCTTCTCCCTACATCTTCCCTCTGTTAAACCCCCCCCACACACACACACACTTATTTTCGGTTGGATAGATTTCGTGTCTGAGCATTCTCACATGGCGGTGGGTCTTCTCCCCCCCTAAAAACAGTTAAAAAAAGAAAAAACAATATATCCTCAAGCAAGAACTTTTCTGCTTCTGATTACCCCCATGCTTAAAAGTTGCAAAGGAAACACAGAAGCAGGGAAGCGGCTGCCCAGCTCCGGAGCTCCACACCATTTTTTTTTCAGAGGGGAATCTGACTCGAGTATAAGCCGAGGGCGGTTTTTTCAGCACAAAAAATGGGCTGAAAAACTCGGCTTATACTCGAGTATATACGGTACTTTACATTGTAGCCAAGTGTCATTTCTTCAGTGTTGTCACATGAAAAGATATACTTAAATATTTACAAAATGTGAGAGGGTATACTCACTTCTGGGATATACTGTATATGTATGCATCTCTTTCTTTCTGTCCCTCCCTCCTTCCTCTCTCTTTGCATAGGCACACATTTATCCTCTCTTTCAAAGTCTCAGAAGGATTACATAATTGAATGTGTTGCACATAAACATTAAATTAGAAGATAATATTTTATTACTGTAATGAAGTAATTTTTAAAATGTTAGAAAGTTAAATGGGAGAAGATATTTTCTGTAAGCACAGCTCTTGTTTCACTCATCATTTGTAACTTTAGATGCAGTATCCATCCAATGGCAAAAGTGTGACACAAGATCATGCCTCTACCACAAATTCCATGCATCCCATGGCCATATCTATCCTGTAGTTCATAAAAATCCTGTATTGTATTCAGTTATTGTTAGTACTGATTGATTAAGCATATTTTTGATCTAATAGTGGATTGCCTTGTGCTTCCAATATATCCTTCAATTTTTCAGATACATGTGAGTTAGTTTTGGAAGTTTCAATAAAATAAGAAGTTTATTTAAAAAAAAACAATAAAAACCATCTTTTTAACCTCACCTTCTCTTCAGAATAGAAGAAGGGCAGGGGAAAAAGAAGAAAAAGCAAAAAGTATAACACAGAATTGGTTACAGTTAGCAAAGAGAAAGGGAAAAAGTACAAGATAAGATGGCTAATATTTTAGGCAAGAAGAATGTGTTTGATAGTACCATGGAGATTATATACAGAGAAACTTGGAACAATTTTTTGAGAAAAAAAAGGAACATTTAAACCTTGTGTTGGGGTGGAGGAAGCATACATGTATAGCATTGAAAAGTTTGTATTCCTCACAAAGTCCACAATTCATTCTTGTCACAATTCATTTTTGAACTGTGTTAGTTAAAACAATGCAGGGATATTTGATGATTTGATGAAATCATTATTGATTTCAGGTTCTATAAGCCCAAAATCAAAACAGAGAAAGTCCATTGCTGTACATGAGCTGACCTTAAAAAGCTATCTGAACACTCCAAATTTGGTTAAAAACTAAACAGTACATTTAAAGATTGGCTGCTTTGTGAAACTCTGAAAAGACATTAAATAAAAATGCAGAATAAAGGCAGATTTAACATTTAAGACATCATTTGAAATTGCTATCTCCATGGAAACTGCTCCTTGAAATGGTTGAGAGTTATGAAAAAAACAAATGTGAACAAACTCACAAGAGCAGAAGGTCCCAGGTCAAAATGAATTGTATTACTGTTATGGCAGAAAGTCATGTTCAATGCAATTTTAATGCAGATTTAAAGGAAAAACCTGAGGAATATGCAATATAATACTTTTATTAGCTAAATGTGATTGGACACACAATGAATTTGTCTTGGTGTAAAGTGGGACATATTAGATTGTCTGTAAAAAAGTAATTATTGTGCTAAACAACCAAGCCATTACTTAAATCAAATTAAAAACATCACAGATAAAGAATTTGATAGAAGCAGGAAAAACTAATCTTTTTAAACATAGATTATCCATTTCTATGGTATAAAAAGTAGAACGAGACTAGCAATACGACTAATACCAAACACAAATGACACCATGTTATCAGTGTAATGGGATGCTGGTTCAGCTGTATTATTTATATCATAATGTGAATTTGAGAATTTCAGATATGCTAACATTTATGGAGCTTTATCACTCCTGTAATGAAATTACATTTGACAGCAATTTATTAGGTGGGAAAGGAGAACTACCATATCAGTAAAGCTGATAACTTAAGTGTTGAGAAGCTACATGTTGGACTCTTATAGTAAATAAAAAGTAAATGCGTTTACATATTCGTTTAGTGGCCAGAATTACACCCAAAAAAACTGAACAGCTTTTAATGAGTTGTTTAGGCTGCCAACATGTCCAAAAGATAGCAAAAACAATACCACATCACCCCTGGGAATTGTCTGTCTTGCCATAGCAAGGAATTCCTACAGATTTAGTAGGAACATTTGTGAGCATTACTTTCTTTGGTTGTAGTGATGCATGCTGAAAATGCAGGGGTATTTCCAATGACTTCAATAACAGCCACTGATACCCAAAAGGCATTGTAAGAATTCTTGGCAAGAACAAGTATTCCAGAACACCTATTGAATAACAATGGATTATGATTTGTAGTGGAGCATATTCAGCTGAAAAAAGAATGGAACCAGACATATACCAGGGCCATATTGCCCAGCTACAAATGCTTTGGCTGACAGAATTTGTTCAAAGTTTCAAAAATTCTTTGTGGGCCCTGCCAGGAGAAAATATCCTACTGAACAAAAAGCTGGCAATTTTAAAATTTGCAAATATTTTACCTGCAGTACTCAAAACAGATCAAATGCCAGTGATATTATCGTAGGGTTCACAGGCAGTCTACTGAAGAAAACAAACACATACTATTGGCTTTCCCTGTAATGGTGGTGGTGGGAGTGTCTTGACGGTTCCTGATTGGTTGTTGTTTACTGTTTGTTTGACTGAGTTGGTAATTCCTTGATCTCTCTGAAGAGACAGATTCTATTTGCATATAGAAATCACCATACTGCTTTGATTTATAACGTAATAGGTTTGTATCTTGGCAAAGAAAGAATTTAATATACTGCGTTATTTGTGATGGTTTAAGCATGCTCTACGGTTCAAGCATGCTCTGGGTAATTGTTATTGTTTAAGTATGCTCTTACCTTGACCTTCCTATATCTTCTGTAATGGAGACTTACTGGAGTGAGGTCATCTGGAAATTTCAGTAAAGCAAACAGCAGAAAAACGTATTCCTTTTTTATACAGTAATATCTTGGTACTCATCATTAATTGGTTCTGGGAAGCAAGATGAATACCAACAACAATGAGCACCAAACAAAAATTTTCCCACAAGGAATAAGTTAGTGAATAACAGGCAGCCAATATCAACAAGTTCTAGCTTGTGTTGAGTACCAAACAAATGATGAGTAAAATTTTGGCATCAGATGCATTGAGTACCAAGGTACCACTGTAGTTTTAAAGTTTTAAAAAGGAAAATAAAAAGTAATATGAAGTAAAAAAGAAGAAAAAGAATGAAATCAAAGAGCGCAAAAGTGCAAGAAAGGAAAAAAAGTAAAAGAAAAGTAGAAAAGAAAGAAAACAAACCAACCCCAAAAGAAAGAAGAGATATTTGCTCTTATTTACAGCAGTTATTAAGTATAATTATTATACTTCCTTCTGTAAAGTTAAAACATGACTTTCTTCATAAGTTTTCCTTTTTTGTTTTACACAAAAAATTCATAAGGGGATTTCCAGTCAGCAATAAATATTTTGTCATTTCTCTAATCAGGCCGGTCATTTTGGCTACCTCAAAATCCAAATCATATCCATTCTTTAAAATGATTTTTTCTCCCAGAAAAATAGATATATTCTCCTGAATTGCTATTTTCCTGTCTTCATATATGAATTAGTTCTAAATAGTCCATCATATCAAAAACAATTTTTGGAGTGATTTTAATAGTTTTCCCCCAAAATATTGAATAGTGGTGAATTCACTTCATTCCACTCCCCCATCAACCCCCAATTTTCATAAGAAAAAACTATTAGTCCCTCCCTAAGTCCTTTACAGGACAGTACTTCGGCCTAATTTGAGACATAAAATCTCAATATCAGAGTTTTAATCCAATGCAAATTAACTTCCATCCCAACAAATTTACCATGCTCATCCATCAATACACATTCTGGTTATAGTTGAAGAGTTAACCAAATAAATCAATTTTCTTTTTTAAGCTCCTGTTGAAATAAATTCTTTTTCAAATTTTTATAAATCAAATATTTTATATCCTTTTTTCCTGATATGTTTCTCTTGGAGGCAAATTATATGTTTTAATTTTTTTCAAATAAAGAATTTTTCCCCCTCTATCGAGGAGTATTTGCTCATTTATATTCCACATTAAGCATTTGTAATCTATAATCAACCCAGTTAGACAAATAATATCATCCCTTTTATTTTCCTGTTATAATTGTTGACATTTTTGCTTACTGTCTTCTGACACATTGTTTTGAATCTCCTCCATTTCCTCTATAATTTTTTCTATAAATCCCATCACTTTCTGGACAGAATTAAGTCAAAACCTCTACATTTTAAAAGTAAAAGTTGTCCCATTTTTCTGTTTTAATTCATTGGTCAAAAAACAACACCCTTTTCTCGTAAACAAGACTTTAATACCATTTTTTTTAAGAACAGCTAATCTATATTATTAATCTTCAATCTTATATTAAAATGCTTCTGCAAAACTTGATCTTCTTTATTAATAATAACTTTTATTGAAGTCTAAAAAATGCAAAGATAAAAAACTAATAAGAAGAATATAAAAAAGAAAAAAAATTATTCATATAAGAAACGACTTCTCTTTCATCATCAGAAGTTATCCACAATTTCAGTAACTTTTCACTTCTGCAACATTCAGTCTAAAATCTCTTCATCCCACATCTCAGCTTTTATTTATTAGCAAACCATAAAGCCTGATCATTCTCTTAATCAGCAAAAGTCCATTAACTACCAGAAACACACACCCCCATCTTAAGTAAATCAAGTTTTTGTTTGTTTCATTTCCTTTATTTACCATTTTCTCAGGAAAAAATCTTTTCCCCATGTCTTTTATCTATAAGTAAATCGTTAAAGCCTCATCAAAATTAATCAGAAAAGATTCCATTAAGAGCTCTTAGAAACAATTATATATTGAAATGTAATTCCATCAAAGAATGTCCCCAGAATTAATTTCTTATTGTCTTCTCTTCATCTTCTCTCAGAAACTCAGTTTAAGACTTTTCTTCAATTTTAATACCATAGCTTATCACTTTCTCAAAAAATACAACAAAAAAACCCATATCTTATCTATAAATAAATCTTTAAAGTTTTATCATTCAGTCCTGGTGAATGACTTTTAAAAGTCTTGAGATTTATTGCTTTTAAGTAGTTGTTTTGTTTTCATTTTCTATCTTTTCTATTTCTTCATAGGGTTCTCTTTTATAAGTCCAAAATATAAGAAAGTTGTCCAAGTCACTTTTCTGAGTTGAAATCCACACATCCAAATCATTCCTCTCATTTATTATGTGTGTGTCCTCGTAAGTATTAAAACATAACAAGTTTCATTTGTAAAACTTTGTCAACATCATTGCTGTATCCATATCTAAAACAGTTTGATTCACAGATTTATCCATTTCAATCTCTTATTTTGAAATCATTTTTATAGAAATAGACAGTCTGCAAAGAAAGTTCTTAGTACCTTGTTGCCAAATATCCTCGTAGTCTTTCAAAGTTAAAATACTTTTCCCATCCTGTATTAATGGTCTTCTCTAATTATAATCTTCAGCTCTTTCTGGTGGTCTCTAGTACCATACTTCAAGGTCTCCTCTTATGTTTTGCCATACTTTTCCAGGGAATTATTTTATTTATTATTTATTTATTTTGATTTGTCAATCGTTTACAAGATAATAGGTATAAGTATAAACATGAATAAGAATACAGGAAATAGGTACAAATAAATGGGGACAATAGGACAGAGATGGTAGGCATGATGGTGCACTTATGCATGCCTCTTACAGAACTCTTAGGAATGGGGTGAAGTCAACAGTGGTTAGTTTGAGGTTAAAGGAGTGAGGGTTAGAGGATGTAACAATAGAGTCAGGCAGTGCATTTCAGGCATTGACCACTCTGTTCCTGAAGTTGTACTTTCTGCAATCAAATTTGGAGTGGTTTACATTGAATTTGTATCTGTTGTGTGCTCTTGTATTGTGGTTGAAGCTGAAGTAGTCATTGACTGGTAGGACATTGTAGCAGATAATTTTGTGTGCTACACTTAAGTCCAACCATAGGCAGTATAGTTCAAGGTTGTCCAAACCCAAAACCTCAAGCCTGGTTATATAGGGTACTCTGTTGCGAGCAGAGGAGTGTAGTACTCTTCTCGTGAAATACTTCTGGACTTGCTCAATTGTACTAATGCCCTATATACAGTGCAGATTCCAAACTGATGAGCTGCATTCGAGTGTTGGTCTAGCAAAAGTTTTGTATGCTCTAGTTAGCAATTCAATATTTACAGAGGAGAAACTTTGTAAGATTAGATTTACAACTCTTAATGCCTTTTTGGCAATACTGTTACAGTGAGTTCTGGCACTTTGGTCATTTGATATGAGTACTCCAAGTTCCTTGACAGAGTGAGGATCATCAATGAGGTCATATCTGCCTAGTTTGTATTTGGTGTACTGATTTTTTTTTTTTACCAATGTTAGGACAGAGCATTTGTTGGTCGAGATTTGGAGTTGCCAATTGTTTGACCATTCAAACACATAATCAAGGTTGCTTTGAAGGACAGTAGCGGTGTCAGTGGTGTTGAATAGTTTTACATCATCAGCAAAGAGGACACAGTTGCTTATAAGGTGATAATAAAAGTCATTTATATAGAGTATAAAGAGTGTTCTTTATAAGATTTATATATCAGATTTCTTACACTTGAATTCTAAATCTTCACATATATATTTTAATAGGATTTTAAACAAACCACAGGAAGTATTCTTGTAATTATTTCATAATCTTATTTCCAGTCAATCTTAAAATGCCCTCAGTCCATTAAAAACTTTCAAAAATTAACATTCCAATTGCTCTCTTGCTGTTATTTAAAAAAAAAAACACCAAAGTTCTTAACCTTACATGAAACTTCTTACACGGAGGATTGAAGGAAAATCATTCAGTGTAACCAAACTTGTCATTCTGAAGATTTTTAATTTTAAGAAGGTTCTTAAAAGCAATTGACAAGCCGGAACTTCCGGTTTGCGTGGCTTCGGGGCAGCAGGAATTCGCGACAGCTCGCGATTCCTGCTGTGCTAGCCGTCGAGGTACCCCCGATCCAGATGGGTCAGGGGGATATGGCTGCCCTGTAGGGACAGCTGAAGAGAGAGGGGAGTCGGATAGGGAGGTGGGGGTATCGCAAACCCCCCCCTTCTCCGGGAAAACCCCTTTTTCCCAAGGCGGTGGAGCGGCGGTCAGCAATGGCCGCCACGAAGAAGCCAGCAACCGGGTAAGAACTGTGCTGGAGGAAGTGTGAAGAGTGAAAGTTCTGTCTGAGCCGGGTCAAGTAACACCTTTTAAATTGCCTGGAATTGAGCTGCTTGAATTGTTGGAGGATATATTGTATCCCTAAGAAGAGCGAAAAGCGGCGGAGAAGCTGTTAAAGGGATTTTTTTTTTTTTTTTATTCTCCCACCCCACGGAAAAAGCAGAAATATTTGGATATATTAGACATTGAAAGTGGATTGCCTTGAAAGCTGAAGCTAAGAGACAAAGGGATTTTTGGACATTGAAAAATTTAAGAAATTGGAAAATCTCTGCTGGAGGTATGGATTTTTGATTATTTAAAATTGTCATTGCAAGTGGGAAGGGAGAAAAAAAAAATTGGAGCAGAAGATGAAAAAGGAGGAGATTGTTTAGAACGTCTTTGTGGATCCCAAAAGAAGATATATGGTAATTGGACCTCTTTGATTAAAAATTAATTCAGAAAGAGAAAGAGAAGAAGGAAGAAAAGTATTAACTTTTGGAACTTTTTTTTCTTTTTTTTTAATTGCTTTTGATTGTCTTTGATTAAAAATACTTGTGGTTGTTTTGGAAAAAGTTTCCCTTTTTTATAATGGCATCGTCTGTGGATGAACTAGAGATTGAATATCAAAAATATAAAAAAGAAGATACTTTGGGCGCTTTGTTTCAATTCTTAGAAATGGCGTTATGTTCTTTTGAAAAGTTGATTACGCAGCAGAAGGACTGGGACAAGGAAGAAGAGGAAGAAGAAGCCATCTTTGATGAACAATGGGTCCCTTCCGGAGAGGAGGAGAAAAAGGATAAGAAAAGGGGGATTTTAAGAATTATAAAAACAACCAAAAGAGAGAAAAAGGAGCGAAAAGATGGAGGCAAGGTTAGAAAGCAAAGGAAAAGGAGCAAGAAAAGCGAAGAGAAAAAGCAAAGGGGTAGAAAGGGCAAGGAGAAGAATAAGCAAGAGAGAAAGGGGGGGAGGAGAAGCCTTAATGGGGGGAAACAAGACCTAAAGAAAAAAAGTTTATTTAGAGATAATGGGTGAATTTAATTTAGATTAAAAGAGGGATTCTGGAGGGTATATAAGAGTGTGTTTTTATATGTATATCTAGAATATAAAATTTATTATGTAATTTTAGAATCTTTTAAACAGAATCCCAAGAAAGATTGCTATATGTAGTATTTCTAAGTTAGGGTAATGAGTTATAGATGTTCCTCCAATTGGTGTACAGGAGAAGTATAGTAAAAGAAAAAAAAGATGAATGGATAATTGGAAATAGAACAGACAAAGAATGTTGTTGAAAATGGTAATAAGATATGGAAGGATATATATGCTTTTTTTTTTTTTTTTTTGGATTTTGTATATTGATAAAAGGCAATAAAATTTTAATTAATAAATAATTTGGATGGAAAAGAGAAGTAGGGACAAGATATGAAGTTAATATTATATGAAATATTGATATTATAATCTGGAAATGTTATGCCTTATTGGTCTTTTATTATTATTTTTTCTTAGAAAAGAATTTATAAGCTGCTATGCCTTGATTCTTTGTGCATTGTTTTTATAAAACTGATAAAAATGGTTTTTATATATATATACAAAAAAGAAAATGATAATAAAATATGGAAGGAGATATGGGTTGAATATGATGTTTGAATTTGTGTCTGTGTAAAGAGTTTTAACCCGGGAACAGACAACCTTCAGAAAAGATCTTTTAGTTTTGTTTATGTTTAGTGTTTGTATGTTTGTGTATTGTGTTTATGGTAAAACTAACAAAATTTGTTTTTTATAAAAAAAAAAGGAAAAAAGAATCAATAAAACCTTGGAGGAATGTTAGACGAGAATAATTTAAACAAGCCAGAAAGAAAAGAATATGATGACTATAAAATGGATAAATATGGAAGAGAAATGAAATTGAATAGGAGTAAAGAGAAATAATGAGAAATTTGCTGAAAGATATTTGTGTGTCCATATGGAGATGGGATAAATTGGAATTATGCTGTATAAAAATAATGTTTTGTTTGACTTGTAAGGATTTACAATGTTAAGAGGTTTTATGTGTTTATATATTTAATGGTTAATGATGTGTTGTTTTATCTTTAAAATTAATAAAAATTTGTTTCAAAAAAAAAAAAAAGCAATTGACAAGCCATTTCAAATGAAAGTGATTAAGAGAGGAAGATGGTAAACCAAGTGTC
This sequence comes from Hydrophis major, assembly GCA_033807585.1. Classification (NCBI taxonomy): domain Eukaryota; kingdom Metazoa; phylum Chordata; class Lepidosauria; order Squamata; family Elapidae; genus Hydrophis; species Hydrophis major. The sequence goes on along the minus strand of CM066328.1, from coordinate 387,043,113 downwards.
TCTTTGAAGGCTCTGAACTGTAGCTTGGGCAAAGCAGACCCTTCTACTCCCAGAGCTCTAAAACCTACTGAAGGGTACTATTTTATAGTCTTGTCATGGGGAGCCTCTGTATACAGCACTAAGTGAGATCCCGGATTCTTTTCTTAATCCAGAGAGGAGATTGGAGAACAAATCAGAATCAGAATCAGAATAGAGCTGGAAGGGACCTTAGATGTTGTTTGGTTCAGCCCTCTGCTAAAGCAGGAGACCTTGTACCACTTCAGACAAGTGACTGTCCAGTCTCTTCTTAAAAACCTCCAGGGATGAAGCACCCATAACTTCTGAAAGCAAACTGTTCTACTGGTTAATTGTCTTCACTGTTAGGAAGTTTCTCTTTAATTTCAGGTTGCATATGATGAGAGCTCACCCCATCCTCCAGCAACAACTGGGTTTCAAATGCAAGCCTGCATTATCCTAACCTCATGATCCACTGTGCTTCTCTCACTCAGGGGTTAACAATAGTGTTCAAATCTGAGTCAAATGGTCTATTTATTAAGAGTGCACGGATGGGCTGAACTTGCTTTTAGCTGCAGTACTTTGCAGTTGTTTGAGATAGATTGGGCCATTAGCTTTAACTGCATAAGCTGATTCTGAGGTCTCATGCTAGCAAATCAGTATGTTGGAGATAATATAATGATTCTTACTTGTCTCAGTGCTCAGCATTACAATGATACAGCAGGACTTCAAAATATTTTGCTGTCTGGAACAAAAAACAAAGAGGAACCCCATTCCATCCCCTAAAGATGACTCAATCAGAATCAGATCTAGTGATGGGAGACCATTCTCCATATCACACAAATCTCCCTCCCCCACCAGCACTTTGCTGTTACCTGCCTCACTCTGTCTGTAGGGCCAGCTCAGTAGTGCAGTAGCATGGAGTGTCTGATTTGGCCATCATCTTTAGGAATGGTAATATTATAATCATTATGCTTTGCCATGCTCAATAATTCTCCCAGGTCCTGGCAGTTCATTATTTCAAGGCCACAAAATATTTCATGTATATCCTTTGTTTGTACTCTTTAAAAACTGTAAGGGAGCGGCTGGAAGGTGGGAACTGAAGATGGAAACACAAGACTGAAAATGCTGTTTCAAAAGAGAGGAAAATTGCCACAAGCACAAACAAAATACATTAACCTGAATTAGAAATAACCAGGGAGCTGTCCAAGGTTTTTGATAATACATTATTCAGCGTGCCAAAATCAAAACAAGAAAACAGCTCCCCAAGGAGCAAATGAACAGTCATGAACAGTCAATTTAAGTATAGTTCAGCTTCACTAACCTAAAATGATGAATCTCAAGTTAAAAAAGACCTTCCTAACTTCATATGTATGCTAAGACAACCTGACTTGGTGATAAGTTATCAGGAAATACTAGCTAGGGTCATGCTGGATTTCTCACTGAAAATCTTGGCCCCAGTTATCCAAGGCTAACAGAAAGTATATCCCTGGGCTACAGTTAGGAACAGAATGAAAACTCAAACTGCCATTACTGCCCAATCTTTTTTTCTTTCTTTTACAAAGTCATTGAATGATTGCACACGAAGTGGGATGCTTTAGTAAAGTGGCCTTCAGTCTGGCTTCATAGGGCTCTTCTCTTTTCCCCCACTTCTTCCCCTCCCCCAACAAATGCTATTCTGGATAGGGCAGTGGAAAACTATTGGAACAGAAAAAGGAGCAATAAATGTTAAATTGCAGACAATTTATTTTGTTATGACTTTTCCAAAGCACAGTCATGCAGTCTAAAATTCATTAGCTATCCTGAATTCTGAGTCATTGCCATGAATTAAACTGACAGACAATCCAGTTCTTTGAAAACAAAATAAGTAATGGAGGTTCATTAATGGAAGAGCAGACAGCTGATCAAGCTGGGTGTGTTGATAAAATGGTTGAGGAAGAAACCAATTTGGAAACCACTAGACAGACTTCCATTGCTGTTGTGATTATGGCCTAAGCTGGCAAAATTTGCAAACTGATAGGAAATTCAGAATCACTGAAATTAAGGATGCAATATAGTCAATTTGCCCGGCCAAACAGTTATGAAACAAGGAGTACCATAAGGCAGTCTGGTGACTCAAGAACCAGGAAAAGTTAACAGCACAAGTTTCTGAGTCATAATAAAGCAGGAGCTAGGCAATGGGGATGTAGATGCCAGTTGTTTACAGTGCTGAAGAATTCAAAAATAAATAAATATTCATTTTTGAGGCATACTGCCAGGCAGAAATAACCAGTTGTAATTATAAGACTGCAGAAGAAACTCCATAGTTTTTTAGAATTCCTGTTGAAGTTGCATTATGTAGAGCTGGCACTTCTAAATTTTATTTATTTATTAATTTTATATGCAGCCTGAATTAGGCACCAAACTTAATTAAATAAATTAAAACATAAACATCTTTCAACTTTTGCAATGCATTTGGTTATTAAGGTTCCAACAACTGTAGGGAATCATCCAGTGGTGGGATTCAATTTTTTTTATTTTACTACTGGTTCTGTGGGTGTGGGTTGGTGGGCATGGCAGGGGAAAGATACTGTAAAATCTCTAGTCAGGGGTGGTATTTGCTGGCTCTCCAAACTACTCAAAATTTACGCTACCAGTTCCCCAGAACTGGTCAGAACCTGCTAAATACCACCTCTGGAATTGTGTGTCGTGCTGCTACATTATTGCCACTGCAACTGAAAAAAAGGAATTTTGATTATGATCTGAAGAAGAGTAGACAAAGCAATATTTTGATAGCCTGGAAGTGCACTTGATATTATTGAGGATATTAAATGATATAGTGGATAGGTTGCGGTCTGTAGTGGATGTGGCTATATTCTGGATCTACTTGTGTTCATTTCTTGAGCTTGACGATGGATGGCCGCACCTTGTTTTTAAAACCCGTGAAGTCTATTTTAGGTTTAGAATTTTGTGGTTGTCAGCCTCAAAATAGCAAGAAACATTGTCTGCTGGAATTTGTCAGCATTCTCAGAGAGCTTCAGATGTTCTAGAATTAGTGATTGAAGTTGGAGCTGCTGGATAGTTCTGCTGAAAAAGGAAATACATCAACCTTCCCTTACTGTAAAGAAAGGGGTTTCCAAGTGTTTAAGGTCATGTTCTGAAGGCTTCTTAATGTCTTGAAGCCTGAATAAGAAAGGCTTGGGGGGGGGGGGTAGTCACCAATATTGAAAGGAGAAAATGGAGCAGGGAGAAAAAAAAATGAAGCACCAACTGAAGAAGCAGAGGATTTATTTTCAGAGATTAAATGGATCAAATTTGGTCTTGTGTTGCTCCCACTGCCATGTTTTTCTAATTTGTATTCCTAATAAGCAAAGACCATGCCCTCTCCCTCCCTTCAGTAGTGATAAGCTGTGACAGGTAACCCAGTTCAAACAGAGCTGCCTGAGATCAAACTTTTGACCCCCTCCCCCATCAACCATGATTTGAAATTTCAAGCAGGCTCTACTACAGGGATAAGTATTCTGCCACCAGTGGATGCCAATATGCCCTTGTTGCCAATTAGGCTCCCTGCCTTACTGTTATTTAATGTTTGGATTCCTTCAATTTTGTAAAAACAAAAAACCAGATTCAGAAAGCTGGCAAGCTGCAAAGCACCAGACTCCAACATTATCTTTATTTCACTGAATGCCTCTGGGTCTCGTAGGCAGTTTTAGAAAATGAAAATAATTAGTGACAAGAGACAAGGGCTTTCTTTGGAATTGTGCCTACTTGTGCATAAAAACAAAATCAAAGGTAAGCTATGGTAATCCTGTATAGCTTTGGGGAGTGTACAGAGGAAGAAGTTGGAGGACAGCAAGCTGACTTCTTTGTCTTCAGGCAAATAGGTCTTTTTTATGATACAACGTTCGCATTTCTGAATGCTTTTATTGCACGCTCTCCAACTTCCAACTGTGTCCACTGAGTCAAAAAGCTTGTGTGTCTGTTCTGCAGGGCAAGCACACCATTTAAGGTTGCAGTGTTACAGGACTCAGCATGTGGGATTTACTTCTTAGTCTCCCCAGCTGACATCCACAGTACTTCCTATATAGCATTTCCTAGTCTATACCAGTATCCCTTCTGGCCTATTTCAGGATAATATTGTAAAAAAAAATAAAAATAAAGCCTCAATAGTGAGCAGTAAATAGCTTTACTTCCACAGCGATAAGTCCTACAGGAGCGATTATATACAATCAGATCAGTGTTAACTCTTAGCAGCCAAATGGAAAGATCTTCTCAAGGAGGATCTGTCCCCAACTGGGTCTTTCAGGTCTTCTACTAGTGCAGTCATTGGTGCAGTAAACATGTGAGAGCCACAGAGGCAATTCCAGGAAGGGAGCAACATGAAACACATATATCCATGAACGAATGTGAAAAGGCAGCCAGTTACTTCTCCACATGATGGAGCTCTGACCTGTGAGACAGGATTAGAAAAGGGTGCATTGATCCCTGTTGAAATCAATAATGCTGTTTGAAGTTACTCTTTTGTCTTTATGATATTGTTTAACCATGTATCATGTAGTTACTGATTTAACAGATTTAACAGATAATCAGAGTTGGAAGGGACCTTGTAGGTCATCTAGTCCAACCCCCCGCCCAAGCGGGAGACCCTACACCATTTCTGACAAATAGCAGTCCAATCTCTTCTTGAAAGTCTCAAGTGATGGCGCTCCCACAGCTTTTGAGGGCAAGCTGTTCCATTGGTTGATTGTTCTCACTGTCAGAAAGTTTCTCCTTATTTCCAGGTTAAATCTCTCCTTGTTCAGTTTCCATCCATTATTCCTTGTCTGGCCTACAGGCACTTTAGAAAATAGCTGGCCCCTTCTTCTCTGTGGCAGCCCCTCAAATATTGGAAGACCACTATCATGTCTCCCCTGGTCCTTCTCTTTACTAGACTAGCCAAGCCCAGTTCCTGCAACCGTTCGTTGTATGTTTTAGCCTCCACTCCCCTAATCATCCTGGTTGCTCTTCTCTGTACTATTTCTAGAGTCTCAACATCTGTGACAATGAGTGCACTGTTGGAAGAACTGAAGGACCATGTTGAGGACAATACCTTAAAAGCAGCTTCCTCTGAACCACTCCATATTCTTTGCATCTCTTTGCACCCCCTCCCATCACTGACCATGCCTAGAATAGCTATTTTCCTGACTCTCTCTCCAGCCCCAATGGACTTGGTCCCTTTTCTATGCCAACAGCTTACAATTGCTGTGTTGCCTGTTTGTTGCTAACCAAATCTTTTGCTTCTCTGCACATCTGGTTTCCTCTCCTTTCTCTTCACTCAGGGAGGGAAATCTTTGCCAAACTAGGGTTACCAAACAACCGGCAAACAGGGAACATCTCTTTTCTGTCCTCATTTAAAGCCTTAAAATCAAATATTGTCCAGGTTGTTGGTTTTTTTTGAGCATCTCTTCCACAGCAGATATTCCCCAAGTGCAGAGCTTCCCTAATAAGTGCTGAAGCTAGTTAATAAGCTCCCTTTGTGACCATAATTAGTTTATGGGTACCCTCCAGCTGCTGCTGCCTGAAATTGACAAGAGTTTAATCAGTCATGTGCACTGAAGGCTTTTAACTCCTAACTGGCTCTAGCACATTCCTGCAATTGAAAAACCAGTTTTTTCTGATGCTGGAAAAAGTAATTTCATATATATATTGGCCTAAGCACATTTTTAGCTGCAATTTTTCGAGTGTAATTTTTGGTGTGGATGCCAAAAAAGATAAAAACCATTAATGAGTTCTCATTTTTCTCCATTTGTCTTCCTTTCCTATTTTCTATGTTCTCCTTTGCCTGTCCAGATATTTGATAACTCTATGCTAAACAGAATACTTCAGGAAGTTTTCCACTTTTCCCTCCTGTCTACTTACTCCGAAGTAATCTTTCCTATCACCCTTTCCTTTTCTCTTTGGCCTCTTAACCTCCCTTTCTTCATTCTTATTATTATTCTTGCATCAGTTAGGATGATGAGACTTCTGCCCCACACTTCTCTTCACACTCCATGCAGAGATGGGATTCTACCAGTTTGCACCTATTTGCTAGAACTGGTTGTTAACATTCTAAGAAGTTCAGAAAACCAGTTGTTAGAAGAAATTACTGGCATAATCCTGTAAGGAAGGCAGGAAGGAAACATTCTGGTGTTGCTTACAGAAACTGCCTCTCCGTTAACCCCTATTACATTCTTGGCAGGACTAGACTTCCTGTCTCAGGAACATCTCTGGAGTTTTTTTCTCCTCCTTTGCTGGTACTTTGCTTGTGTGGAGTGACCATTCAAAGTTACAATGGCACTGAAAAAAGTGACTTATGACCATTTTTCACACTTACGACTGTTGCAGCATCCCCACAGTCATGAGAAGCCAGGCGAGGAGATGCGTGCCTCGATGTGAGTGATATTGAATTGGCCACACCCAGCCAATAACATGACCACCAAGCCATGTCCACCCAGTCACATGACCACCAAGCCACACCCACCACCTAAGCCACGCCCACAGAACGGGTTGTTAAAAATTTTGAATCCCACCCCTGACCCCACACATCCTTTTGTGTCCACTCAGCTCCTTCCTTTAGCATTTCCCTGGCTCCTGAATTTTGCTTCAACTTCTTGGCTCCTTGGAATTTTTGGTGCACTGGTCTTCACTGACTCTAGTTTGCCTAAAGTGGCAGCTTATCTCTTCCCTCAGCCTCCAAAACAATAGCCAACGTCTTACACATGCATGCCCTTTGCAATCAGATTTTAACCTCATTAATTACTTTCCAATTCTATTCCAACCATTAGATTGTAATACAGAATTTATACCCTGGTATTTTGCTGATAAGTAGGTCCAAGGTCTGATGAGTGGTGCCAAACAGCTAAGCATGCCTGGTAAAAAGCATCAGGAGCCAGCCTCCCAAGTACTTCCAGCAACCTGGCTGTGTCATTAAATGCAGGGATTTTTATAATAGGCCCAAACTAAACAAAGCCTTCTTTACTGGGGTTCATTCAATTTGCAGAAGCACTTTGCGTAAGTGAAGGCCATTTACTGTAGCTCTCATCAGCTTTGCCTTTTTCTTCTTGACACAAATGGCTGCATACACTGGACTTCCACTGAGCTTATAATGCTATGCTTTGCAGCCCCCCCCCCACCATTATTGTGGGCTATTGGAAGTTTCAGTACAAAAACTGCCTTTGCAAACACTGCAGTCAGCTTCCAGTTCTAGACACCAATTGAGTGTTCCTTTCAGTTACTTTTCCTCTCAGTTTGTTTGTTCAAAAATGTGTATTAATAAGATGTTTCAAACAGTCTTTATCAACTCCAGTCTGCTGCCACCACCATATGGCACCTATTTACCTGCTGACAACATAATTAGCCATCCACCTCCTGTAACATTTTCAACACTGGCTTCTGAAACACACTAAACAACAACTCCCACCATTACTTGCATACTATTCAAGAGATGACAGAATAAAGTTACACTTTTATCCCATGTTCCAAGAAGCAAATTGATTGTGACATATCTTTGGCAAAAATAAAGGTGACACCTACCTTATTTCGGCATATTCATTCCACATTGGCTTACATTAGTTATGGCAATTTCAGTATAAATGTAACTCTAATTTATAACATCTTGCAGGAGGAAGATAACCAGATGGGTCAAGAAGGTGACTAATGTCTTGTCACCAGAAAATTGATCCCTGCTATTAATTGGGAAGGAGAAAGCAAGGATAACATCTGAAAGAAGATCTCTTGATACTTTGGAAATCTTTTTAATGTTGCAGCATTTATTTATAAGGCAAATTTATAAGGATACTGCAAATAATAGAGGGTTACCATGCATCTTGAAACATTGGTGCCACCAATTATTGTTATTTTTATTGATGAGCATGAATATGTAAAAGCAAGGACATCAGTCTGGCAGCTAAACGCCGATTGTCTGTTTCCCATAGCTACTTATCATTGTGAAAGTTGGATCATACAAAAACTAGACTCATTCAAATTGTGGTTTGGAAAAGGTTCTTGGGCAGCAAAGATGTCAAATAAGAAAGTACTGGAGCATATAAAACCAGACATATCCCTGAAAGGCAAAATTACAAAACTCCATTTTATTTATTCCAGCCATGTCATGTGCTCAAACTTGTTGGAAAGGGCAATTATGCTTGGAATGGTCCATGGTAAAAGGAAGTGAAGCTGCCAAAAATACCATGGTGGATAGACACCACTGAAGCCAATATCAGCTGGAGCAGGGCTGTCAAACTCCCGGCCCATGGGCCGGATGCATCATGCACTGGCCATGCCCACCCCCAGTTTAGCAAAGGGGAAAAAAGTCCCTATATGTCATGTGACTGCGCCGTGGCAATGGGAGTTTGACATCCCTGAGCTAGAGCATAAAGATCAAAAACTGTAGAGAGAGCTGCTCTATAGTATCACCGAAAATTGGACATGATTGAATGGATATCATCATCATCATTCTTTTTAAAATGAATTTTAGCTTTCATTTAGTATAAAAGCAATCTTGACTATATTGCTTGATGATTTAGGCTGTGACAATGATGTAATTATTTATTTATTTATTTAATGAATTTATGTAGCTATGATTCTGATTGCCTCACATTATTAAAAAAATAGCCTCATCTAGATATAAAAATAAAAAAAGAAATAAAACAGACAGCAGCCAGATAATCATAAAAATCCTCAGTGGAGCCAGGAAACAGGCTGCATGATGTACCTGGGGCCCTGGGTTTGTGCACAGAAAGAGGTCTTCAAGGTTATGCAGAAGACCAGCAGGGTTGTGGTTAACTTGATCTCTGGAAAGATAGCAGTGCATAGCAGTGATTTCACATGTGCCATATATGTGGTGCTTTTAAATGCCTGCACTATTGCATTTTGTACCAGGTGATGCTTCTGAATTTCTTCAAAGGCAGTCCTACATAGAATGTATTGCAGGAGTCAAACTGAGAGGTCATGAATGACTGTGAGCAAGACCTCCTGGCTTAGGAATGGGCACAATTGACACACAGTATGAAGTTGTGCAAAAATTATCCTAGTTGTGGCTGTCACCTGCTCCTCAAGAAGGAGCAGTTAATCCAGGAGGCCCCACCGACTATGCATCAGCTATCTGAGGCAGTGCCATCTTATCCAGATCCAAAATTAGACTATTCCTTGAGCCAAAGGGTACACATATTCAGAGATACTTTGGTCTTGTTCAGTTGAGCTGAAGCCTGCTTTGCCCTATCCAGGCCCCCATAGACCTCCAAGTACTGAGACAGACCTCCCATGGCATCACTCAGATGGCGGGAGATGGAGATATAAAGCTATCATCGGCACTCAAACTTCTAAATGATTTCATCTAGCAGCTTCATTTAGATGTTAAAACTTATTCTGTTAATTGCCTTGGATCATTCTGTAACTTTTCATGTATTGTTCCATGATGTTCTATGTGACTATTACCCAGAATGGGAACTGATGGTGTTGAGTGTTCAGTCAGGACAATTCATTATCATTTTTTATGAACATGGTCTTTCTCCCAAAAGTGTTTTTTAATAGATGCATATTTGTTGAAGAACTTAAATGTCCTGAAATGATACCTTTTCAAAATGATCCATCTGCAGCACTCTTAACTCCTAGATTAAGTGCATTATGAGGAAGTCTGGGCCAAATCATCCCTTTCCTACTCATCATCTTGTTCCAGAATCTTCTGAAATTGTTGCCTGAGATTATAAAAATGCAACATTCCATGGACAGGGATTGCTATTTGCATTAAGCCTGGTTATTCTCGAAAAAGACAATAATAGAAGTTGGAAGTGGTGGTGGTGCATAGTTGCATTGTGAACATTTTCTTTTTCTTTTTTTTTGAAAAAGGAAGATTACTCTAAAGCACATGAATTAATCTTCCCTTCCTTTCCTCACAGTAAATTGTAACGTGGGCAGCCATTTTTGTACAGGGCAGCATCCCATTCAGGTTTCCCTGACAGCCATTTCAGAAGCAGCATTCACTGTTATTTGGGCTACTTGCATCAAGAGATTTGCTTACTAAAGTACTAACCCTAGGGAAACAAATTACAGCATCCAAAAAAACAGGACTGCATTCCAATTATTTCAGTGGCAAATTCTGGCCATGTCATTTGCTTACTGTAATTCACTGTTTTAGTAGAAATGTCTACAAGTAGTCTACCACTTGCAACCATTAATTTAATCACTCGCATTCAGAGTTACAGTGACATGGAAAAGGGATGGGACTTACAACCATTCTCAAAATTAAGACCATCGCACTGCCCTGTGGTCACAATTCAGGTACTTGGAAACCACTGCATGTTTATGATGCTTGCAGCATCTTGTGGTCACATAATCACAATTTGCGACCTTCCCAGCTGGCTTTCATCAAGCAAAGGCAACAGAGGAAGGTGAATTCACTTAATGACTGGGTGATTTACTTAACAACCACATGATTTGCATAACAACTGCATTGATTTGATTAATGAATGTGATAAAATGTTCATAAAAATCAGTCATCACATGATGACTCACTAAAGATCATATCACTTAAAACTGAAATTCCAATCCCAATTGTAGGATACTTGTTCAGAAGTATTTATGTAATACATAGTAATGTACACAGTGGCTATTATTGGACATATTCCAGAATGTTTTGATATAGCTGAGAAATCTGATTCTTATTTTGAAAGATTTGAGAAAAAACTTGCTGAAAATGCCATACCTCTAGAAAAGAGGGGAGACATATTTGTGGTGAGTTTTACTTTTAGAGTCACATAATGTCCTGAAAACTCAATATTCCCATGAAGCCCGTAAAGCTCACATATCAGAGACTTACAGTAGATCTATCACAGTACTATAAACCCCAGGCTATCACTATTGCTAAATGCATTAGATTTTGTGGAAGAAATCACAAAGTGAGAAAAGCTTGCAAACTCTTTTACTGATTTTAAAAGATTATCTGTCTTTTGTGCATTTGTGCAATTTTCAGACCACATTTTGCAAAAATACCTTTGTGACTTTCATAGGAAGTATTATCTGCAAAAATTAGTTTACTTAAAAAAACAAATCTGATTTTTCAACCTGCCTGTAACATTGCTTTAACCATGAAGCTGACCAGACCGAATTCTCAGCAATTAAAAGAACATAAAAATAACACACAGGCAGATGCGCATAAAGTAAGTGCGTCTTCCCAGAATAGCAACATTAGAGTCAGGTTATGCAGGATTAAAAACCCATCCTTTTAAGAAGAAATTGGATTCACTGGAGTAATTTAAAAAGGCCTGGGCCATTTACAGTCAAGTAAACTGAAATAAATTTTTCTCTCTCTCTAACTTTGGAACATATACTTAATAAACATTGAATTCTTTTGAAATAATGATATGGTACCATAAAAGGACTCAAAGGTTTTGTTAAATGACATATAAATGCTAGGGCCATTCTTCACAAATCACATTCTTTGCCTTACTTCCTCAGGGAATCTATAGAAAAGGTCCTGGAATCAAAAGGAATAGATCAGCACAGCATAATGTCATGTGCTTAGTAGAGCCACTGAAAAGCTTTAATTGTAATTGTTCATTACTGGGTTTTTAGGGACTATTTGCTACACTGATTCAAAAAAACTGTTTTACTGACTTATCATGTGCCTGTTTTAGATTCAGTCTGAAAGCAGCACCTAATCATCAAGTCTCAGAAAGGCCTGCATCAATACTGAGTTCTTTGGGAGGGTTCAAATATTAGATCAAATATTGCAAGGCTTAGATTGTGTGGTCTACCTCCTTTTGATTTCTGCTTCCTTTGTTGAAGAACATTTAGCACTGCTAGACATGATTAGAATGAAACCTTTGAACTACTGAATTGAACTAATTTTAGACTGAAACCTATGAGGTGGAAGTGAAATTACTTAAGTGACAATTTCTTCAAGAATCAATAAAGTATCATTGATTGGTGTAGGCACCATCTCATAGAAAATAAAGTTCTCTTCTGTGAAATTGCATCATCTGGAGGGATTAAAGAGGTATGCCTCTTCCATCACAGCCTCTGCCCTGTGAAAGGCACTTCCTTCTAAGATTTGGAGAAAATTGTCCTTGCTCTTTCTGGGGACCCTAAAAGAGATTCTTATGAGAACAGAATAAAAGAATTAGAAGGGACCTTGGAAGTCTTCTATTTCAGGGGTCTCCAACCTTGACAACTTTAAGACTTATGGACTTCAACTCCCAGAGTTCCTCAGCCAGAGTTGCCAAGGTTGGAGACAGCTGGAGACCTTATACCAATGGATGGCCATTTCAGACAAATGGCTGTCCAGTCTCTTCTTAAAAGCCTCCAGTGATGAAGGCAAGTTGTTCCTCTGGCTAATTGTTCTCACTATCAGAAATTTGCCCCTTTGTTCCAGGTTGCTTCCCTCCTTGATTAGTTACCACCCATTGCTTCTTGTCTTGCTTTCTGGTGCTTTGGAAAACAGGTTGACCCCCTCTTCTTTGTAGCAGCGCCTCAAATATTATAATGTAAACTTTCATGATAATCTCATTCACATTCAGGTAAAAAAGTAAATAAATTTCATCTTCTCACAAGTTCCAGATAGATCTGTTATGGCATTTTCATCAGACAACCCTAATAAAGAACCACCTTTACATGTACTTTATTGGAAGATGCCTCACATGTTTTGGAGTATGAGTGTAGCTAACTGCTGCATGAATGCAAGCTTCCAGAAGCATTGGATTTAGAGTTATTGAAGGTTGTTTTTTAAAAAACAAACAGATTTTTCTACTGTTTTTATCATAATAATTTTTATAAAAAGAGGAGGAAACTAGTAAATTGTGGCTTGGATTATTGTTTTCCAAAGGGCACCACACAATTCAGAAGAAAAGATCTCATGATTATGTCCAGCAATGGGATAAAATATGTTTACCAGCCGAGTTCCCTGTTAGGCTATGTGGCTATTTTAGAAGCATCACCTAGTGTTTAAGGCAACATTCATCAGGGTGCTAAAAACAGGAATGCACATAAGTTGCAGCCTAATCCACTTTTTCTTTTTTGTCCTAGTTTGTAATTCATATGGAATAAAAAAAGACATTTTGCAACTGAGCCTTGTTAATAAAATCAGTACTGGTATTTTTTCTTTCTCATATTTTATTCATACTATCAAATTGCCATGAAGGTTATATATATATATTTCACCTCAGGGGTGGGATTCAAATTTTAAACAACTGGTTCTGTGGGCATGGCTTGGTGGGTGTGGCTCGGTGGTCATGTGACTGGGTGAGTCAAAAGAGAGAAACTCACTTTAACAATGCTCTTGGAGTGGGGTTGGACTAGTTGACTTCTGAGGTCCCTTCCAGCCCTGGATTGCTGTGCTGTTTCAGAGCATCCTCTGAAGCTGCATCTAGTGCCAGGGTTTGTGGTCCTTCCTTCCTCTCCTTTTTCTGTCCCTCCCTCCCCCCTCTATCCATCCGTCCGTCCATCCATCCATATCTTTCACTTTCCCTTCCCTTCCTTCTTTCTCCCTTGCCTCCCTCCCTCCTTTCTTTCTTTCTTTCTTTCTTTCTTTCTTTCTTTCTTTCTTTCTTTCTTTCTTTCTTTCTTTCTTTCTTTCTTTCTTTCTTTCTTTCTTTCTTTCTTTCTTTCATTTTGGACCTAGCAATCCTCCCTGGAGCCTCAGAAGAGCCAAAATGGGATGCGGGGGGGGGGGGGGGGGCATTCTACCAGTTCGCACCTATTTGCTAGAACCGGTTGTTAACATTCTAAGCAGTTCGGAGAACCAGTTGTTAGAAGAAATTATTGGCCTAATCCTGTAAGGAAGGCAGGAAGGAAACGTTCTGGTGTTGCTTACAGAAACTGCCTCTCCATTAACCCTGATTACATTCTTGGCAGGACTAGACTTCCTCTCTCAGGAACTTCTCTGGAGCTTTTGCCCCCTCCTTTGCTGGTACTTTGCTTGTGTGGAGTGACCATTCAAAGTTACAATGGCACTGAAAAAAGTGACTTATGACCATTTTTTACACTTACGACTGTTGCAGCATCCACACAGTCATAAGAGGCCAGGCGAGGAGATGTGTGCTTCGATATGAGTGATGTTGAGTTGGCCACACCCAGCAACATGACCACCAAGTCACACCGACCAACCAAGCCACCTCCACAGAACTGGTTATTAAAAAATTTGAATCCCACCCCTGCTAGGAAGCCTCCCTGAACCTTCCTGGGATCCAAAAGAGGGCTTGGGGGGGGGGAAGAACCAGGCACATGGGACTCCTGGGAGGAGAGGGAGGGGTGGGGCTGGGCCAGCTGGTCTTCGGAACTAGCAGTTTGCAGAACTGGATGTAAAATTAACATCCAGTTCACCTGAACTGGCCTGAATCAGCTGAATCCCACCTACATAACTGCAGTTCAGGGTAACATCTCCAATGAAGAAGCAACCAGCTGATCAGAAGATTCTTGCCCAAGGCATTGATATATTCTCATAATGATCTGCATTTTGAATTTCTGATGAATGTCTAGAATTGGTCGGGTCCTATACATTTGTACTTGAACGTCTATTTTTAATGATATAATGATGACAAATTATTTCTTGAATGAACAAATTGTGTAGTCATTTGTTTTTCTTATCGGATCAACATATGGTAGTTCTATTTTAAGCATAGCATTAGCTCATCCCATGGAAAATGAACAAAATTAGTCTAGGCTGGGGGAAATGGTTGAAAAAGCATCTTATTAGGTGCTTTCATATTGCAATGCAGTTAATTACCAGAAGATTTTAAAAAGCTCATCCACAGTGCAAAGGCAATGTAACTGGCTGTTATGAGAACTGAATTAAAAACCTAAGAAAGCAAAGATGGATGGGAGAAAAAGCAGTAATCTGATATGAAACAATGTATTTGACAGCACCTGTTTTCTTCTGGTATGCCCTGTCTCATACTGTCTCCTCCCTGCGGTGATTTTATCAATGTAGCAACTCGTATTTCTTTTACTATGACAATTTCAATGACATAAAATGTTTCTATGACAGCAGTGCATAGAAGCTTACTTTTTAAACAGTACAGTTACAAATGGAGTACAATTCAAACAAGTACAAGAATTCAAATACCTCAGTTCCGTAATGCAGGAAAAGAAGTTGTTGCTGAGGTAAAAAAAAAAAATGGTGCTGCCACTGTAGCTTTTAGTTCAATCATCTCATGCTTATGGTGAAAATCCCTAATTAAGGAGAAGATGAATTGCTCTCAAAGCCATCACTGAATCCAATCATGGTGGACAATTTTTGTCTAGTTTCTAATCTTCCCATTTTATGTTACACCAGGGGTGTCAAATCTGATCTTATTGAGGGCTGCATCAGGGTTGTTTTTGACCTCGGGGCCAGGTGGGCATGGCCAGCTTGATGTCACTTGTGTCAGGGGCACCTTTGGTGGCCTGAGTACTCAGCCAGTGAAAACAGAGCTCCATTTTCACTGACAAAGACTACAGGAGGCAGTCGCAGCTGAAAATGGACCTTGGGAGAGCTGCGTGCAGCCCTCCAGAGCTCCATTTTCACTAGCAGAGGCACTGTGGGCCGGTCCTTCACTGTTTCTAGGGCAGCCCCATGGGCCAGATCTAAGTATAGTACACTGCAGGCTTGTTTTGGCCTGCGGGCCTGAGTTTGACACCCCTGTGTTACACTACATCAGTGTTTCTCAGCCTCAGCAGCTTTAAGATGTGTAGACTTCAACTCCCATTTTTAAAGATGCTGAAATTGAAAGATTGATGCATTACAGCATAACAAAATTCATGGATTATTTGAACCTCTTTCAGTCTGGGTTCAAGCCTGAGTCTGAAACAGCATTAAACACACTTGTAGATGACTCTGGTGGAAGTATGAAGGGGTGGTGTTTCGTTGTAACTCTCCATCTCCCACCAGCTTTTGATACTCTATATCATGTTATCTTTCTGGACTTAATTCAGGGGCTGGGAGTGAGAAATTCAATGTGACATTGGTTCTCTACTTCTATGTCAATTCCAAATGATTTTGATGGGAGGGGGAGATCCTGCCCATGGCCTCTGCTTTTTGGGGCCTTTACTCTCAGTGCTTGATATTGTTCCCACCTATTTAAAATTGAGTTTAAGCCAATGACACTGTGTGAGATTATCTGATGGCATAGGATGAGATATCATTAATAAGTGGTCTCAAAGATGCTTTTTCAAAAGGCAACTGAGCTGTTTGTTCCTTGAGGAGGAAGAAGATATTTTACCTCTGATCCAAAAAGCCTCTTCAGTTCTGACTGAATGGTGGATATTTTTTCAGGAGGAGGAGGAAGAAGTAGAACAACAACAAGAAGAACAATAATAACAACAAGAAGAAGACATTTTGCTTCTTCTTTTCACTTTAAAATTGAAAAAGCTTCTTGGATGAGAAGCAAAACATCTTCTTCTTCCTCAAGGAAAGAACAGTCCAGTTGCCTTTTGAAAAACTACCTTTGAGATAACTAAGACCTAGATGATTGAGAATCTCCACAGACATCAGTATGTGGATGACACTCAATGTTTTGTCTCTGCCGTGGCTGACCAAGTGATGTTGAGAAGGCTGTGTCTCAATGGGGAAGAAAAGATTTCAGTCCAACCCTAGCAAGATTGAATGGTTTGGGGTTTTAAACTCTGCCAGTTCTGGTGATTTTCCACCTCTAGTTCTTGATGGGAATTCTTCTGAACTTATGGTTCCTGTACTAGGAATAAGTAACAGCCGTCTCCAGGAAATCTTTTGCACATATGTTTTATGCCAATTGCATCCCTTCCTAAAGTAGGATACACTGCTCACAGTGATCAATGCCTTGGCTGATTACTATAATGTTCTATACACAAGGCTGTCCTAGAAGAACATCCAGGACCTGGTCTGGAATGTGCACAACAGGCAATTAAGAAGGCCACATCACACCTTCTTAGGCTTGTATTGCACCTTCTCTTTGAGGTATATCTTGCACTGACATGGAAGTTTTCCATGGAAAATCACATGGTTGGAATATGCAAGCAGCTGCTCAAATGACTTGAATGAATGATCAGTTAAAAAACTCACATGCAATACAATCACTTGTATAGATTGGTCTTTCAAGCCTGATCTTTACATTTTCATAAGACATAGCAAAATAAATTTGCCATGGAAAAGGATGAAAGCAGATTTAGGGTTTTTGGTACCCAGTGGATTCATATGGGAGAAAATGAGTATCAGGATATCTGTTTATATAGCAATCTCAATGCAATCAATGTGATCCCTTTGCAATCAATTGAGTCCCTTTTTTTTCTGCTTGTAGCATATGATTCAGGATGCTTGGTCAGTTCGCTGGCAGTCATACTTTTAATTCTCCCATCTGCTACAATGGAGGCTGGGAAGCTTCCCACCAGAAGGAAAGAAAACAAGTCCATGGAAGTACAACTATAATTGTCACAATAGATGGAAATGGGAGATAGTTTTAATACCCATTAATAGCAGTAATAAGAGGAATTAGTTGAAATTTGAATAAATTGTTTCAACCAGATGATGTGAGTTACTTGACCTGAAGGAGTTAAACAAATCATTTGGGTTAATAGCTAGGATAACTAGCTTTCCATTTTCCTTTCCGTTCAGTTTCATTTTTATTAAACAGATTTCTGTGCTGGCACAATCAAAATGATTCTTGGCCCCTTATATAGATAAAATTATGATAAGAATAGAATAGAATAGAATAGAATTGAATAGAATTACCAAGGAAAATAGGTGGCCATGAAATGTTGAAAGTACATCAGATGGTTGAAGAAGAAAAAAGGGCATTAGATGAATATCTGAAGAATAGTGAAGAATATGCCCTGAAGCTAGTATACTAGGAAGGCTTACTGAATACTGCATTAAAAAAATAACAGATAAGCAGATAATAACAAGATGTGGCAATGGCTAAGAGCAGGAAAGTTGGAAAAAAGAGACAGGGAGCTAATTGTGGCTGCAAAAGACCAAGCCTTAAGAAAAAATGCATACAAAGCCAGAACTGAGAAGACAGGAACAGATAGCAAGTGTTGCCTCTGCAAAGAAGCTGAAGAAACAGTGGGCCACCAGATTAGCTGCTGCAAGAAGAGTGCACAGACTACAAACAACATCATGATAAAGGAGCAACAATGGTGCATTGGAAGATCTGGAAGAAATATAATTTGCCTGCAAGCTATAACTGGTGGGACTATAAAATAGGGAAAGTAATAGAAAATGAAGACGCTAAATTTTCCCTTGGTGTTTAGAATTCAGACAGACAGCATTACATGCCAAGACTTAATAACTGTTGATAAGAAATACAAAAAATTCTGGTAGTGGACATGGCAGCACCTGGAGACAGCAGAAAAGAAGAGAAAACTGGAGAAGGGAACGAAATAAGGACTGTGGCAAAAGAAACCAAAGGTAGTACTAGTTATAGTAATAGGGGTCCTGGTGTTGTAATGACAAGGCAGTCGAGTTGTTTGATCATGAACAACTGAATCATGATGATCTTTATTGGAGTATAGTCTTGTATTTATATACATTTTTTGTTATCCTCCATCATTGGTTAACTATGGTTATTGCTTAACTTACTGTTTAGTACAGTAATCCATGCAATTAATTATTTCTAGTTAAAGTCTAACATATGTTTACTTCCCCTCTCTAATCCTCCTTTATCCATAGATTAGTGACTTTGTTTGCCTGAGTTGTATTTGCTTGGACACATTCTTTATCTGAGGTTTGCCATCCGGGATTGGAACATTCTTGCAATTACAACTCTACATCCAGGGTGCAAGCCCAAAACAACTGGAGCACCTCTTGAACACCATCAGCATTGACAAATTCTCCATCAGTCAATTCTAAAAGGGAGCTTTACTCAGAACAGCATATATCCTGTGTCAATACCTCTAACAGCATAAAACATCAACATCTGCCTATCCCAGGTCCTTAGGAAGGACTTGATAGGTGGATAAAAATGCCAAATCCAGTGACAAACCATAATATAATGATATCATATTATAACATATCATAATACAATCCTGTAAAAAATTAAAACATCAGAACATTGCAAGAATACAAAGAATTTTTTTTTAAAAGCAACATCAAAGCAAGTAAAATTAGGAGAAGATTGTCCAAAACAGCCCCAGTCTGCAATAGTTTTTGACAGACCAGCAAATTCACATAACACACTTAACAAACATGGCCATTTCATGAGTAGTGAAAACAGGGCTGAGATGTTCTGAGTTGTAGCACTAAAAGTACATACTCTTGTACTTATTATGAATACCAGAAATTATTGACACTGACAAAGATTTTACATTTCAATAGAAATCAATAAGAAGTCTCTTGTGATAAAAAAAATATCAGAGTGGAATAATAGGCAGTATGGATTTCTAGTTCTCTACTTTCTTTATTCTTCTTTTCCCTGATAGAACTGTCACTTTAATTCTTACTTCAAGGTGTTCCAGGCCTCATGTTGACCTTTGCTTTCCACTTCAGTTTAACCTGCAGGCTTTATCTTGCTAGAACATTACCTTATTACTCTCACAGGAGAAAACCTAGTCTCAAAACATAGAAAATTACATTTCCAGAAATGAGGTCGAATTTCTTAAATTTATGAGCCACAAATAAAAATCAACCTACACTAGATTTACCAGAAATCATAACTCCTACCAATGAACAAATGAGCCAGTTTAGTGTGAGAGTCACAAACCAGGAGACCATGAATTCTAGTTCAGTCTTAGGCAACTGACTGTGCCACCTTAGGTCAGTCATTCTCAGCCATAAGAAGAAAAGTCACTTCCAAAAATGTTGTCAAGAAAACTGCAGGGATTAGTCCAGGGAGTTATCAGGAATTAAGACTGACTCGAAGGCATCAAAACAAGGAAATAAGAATTTATTTTGACTTGAATAAAAAGTACATTTCTCAGTGGCAATGATCTTCTTCTTGTGCCATATCTGTCGTCAGACATTGCCAATCATGTTGGTGATCCTATTTTTATCAACAGACTCATGAAAAAGTGCTGCTGAACCAATCCCTTAGTTTTTGAAGCCATGATGTTCTTCTTCTGCCTGGACCTCATTTGTCTTCAATCTTTCCTTGGAGGATTAAGTCAATGATCACTTGAATTTATTTCTCTATTTAGTTCTTGTTTATCTAAATGTATATCCACCTTTTATTCTAGAGCTCAGTAGAAAGGTAGATAGATTCGGTTACAGAGGCAATGAGTGATCTCACTGAAAGAGCAGGTTAGGGATGGATCATCTTGGGGAAAATCTATCTTTGTAGCTACTAGGAATTGAAAACAATTTAATGGTACTTTGTCTATGGAGATTCTCAATCATCCAGGTCATGAGAAACGAAATGTTTAGGTCTATTGAACACTTTTCCTGGCTATATAGGGTATTTGCATGTATGCATGGAAGTAATTTATGAAGTTGGCATTGTATCTGGATCAACACACACTTTCACCAAGCCTGGGCCAAAATTCTGTCATGTCAACATCATTTAATAACATCATTTGAGAAGACAGTCAAAGAAAATAACACAAGTTCTGGTTACAGAAAACAAGAAGTAAAACAAGAACTAACATTTAGCAAAATAATTTTTCCCAATAAAGATTTACAATCTTTGTAAATCTCTATTTAAGATGGCAAAAATATTTACACACAATATGAATAGGTAGTTAAGTACCAAAAGGAAGGAAATAATTTTCAAGCTTTCAGGCAATTTAACAAACATATTACTCCAGAAGTCTAGGGATCAAGACATCAAAAAAGAAGCAATACTGAAAAATGTGTATATTTCTAAATAAGAAAATATATTCTCATGCCTAATTTACAATGTGCTTTTCTGAGTGTATATGTGCTACTGTCATTCACGAAACACATTTTAAATCTGTTGAATAGTAGCTTGCTGACATGAAATGAATATATATAAAGTTAAACTAAACTAACTCTATATGAAAAGGTTACAGCTTCAAGCACACAGTTTACAGTTAAAAAGCAACTAATTAAATGTGGCAGATCATACCCTTCCTATGAGGCAGAGCTTTCCAAACAGGCAGTATCATGTGAGAATAGAATGGGGCATAGACCTCCAAGCTGTGGTAGAAATAGAAATCAAAACTCAGAGTTATGAACATTCAGCTACAGACCTTAAGTGCTAGTAGAAATGAGATTGTGTCTCATTTCCAGTCTTCAGAATGGACAGATTTGAAATATTATTGTCCTCAATCTTGCATTTAAAACATTTTTTTCACTGAAGCAATAAAAGCTTTCTTGTCCATTCTCTTGAAGGAAATGATCAGAGTATCTCCTCTGTTCATACTCCACTTGGTGAATTGCCATTCTCAAGACAAGAGATGCTGTTGTCTCTTCTCATCTCCCTACTTCAGAGCTCACTTTGGTGACCTTTCCTATATTTTTCAACACATGGATGAATAGTTCTTAGTCAGGCATAATTATGTGGATAAGTATTTAAGAATCCAGATCTGTAGCTGGCCTGCACAAGAGGTGCAAGGGAGATTGTAACATCTATTTATCTCTTATTGTGTTTTGAGGAAGACTGGACAAGTAACCAACCAGAGCAGGAAAAAAATAATGCATAAGATTAGATAATGAATATGCCTTGAATGTTAGAAAAACATTCAGACCATGGTGACTCACATTCCTAGATATTCAGTGCAAACCATAGTGACAACTTAGGACATCAACTGTATATCATTTGCACAATGTTGCCACAATATTCATGCCCCTTTTGCACACATTTGGAAGGTTATACTCACATGCTGTTGCAACCATTCCTTTATAAGAAACTGCCAATATAGATAAATTCAATCTCTTTAATTCCTGTCATTTTTCTCACTCTACCCTTTCATCTATCTTTCTGGGAAAGCTAAAAAAAAAAAAAAGAGAAGGAAGTTAAATCATTTGTAATTTACTCCTTTCTCCCTATCCTGTATTCTCATCTCTCTATCTATGTAGGAAAAGGAGTGCTTCTCAGTGGCACCTAATCCTATTGTTTTGCTTTGGACTCTTGGCACTTCTGGAGTATTTTACTTCCATTTAAAAACCAAGAATTTTTCAATTATGTTATACTTGCAGGTAGGCCCTCACGCATAATAATGATGTGTGCTCTTGCTAGCAGAGCAAATGGAGAGGGAAGGGGTGCCTGCCAGCCTAGAATACTATAAAAAGTATTCAGAATTCTACAACATTTGGTCTTGTTTTATAGAGGGAATTTATCTTGCTGCTTGAATTCGTAATAGAATAATGGCAATTCTCAGGAGCCCTGACACTTGTCTAGGATGAGTAAAGTGCCCAACTTAAATTTACTTAAGATGTAACGTCCTTCAAATGACAGTAGCAATGTCAAATGCTTTTCCACCATCTACAGAGCTGTGAGTCCAGTTCAGTAGAGTGGGAAATGCCACCTTAACATGATGTATCCCCAAATATTTTTCAGAACTAACCATGCTCTAGAAAAAAAAAATCGGTACATGTAATACACAAGGAGGAAAGCTAGTATTCTATCGGCCTGATATTCTTATCCATGATATATCTTACTACAAGAGACCATCCATGTTGTGTCATAGATATTTGGGGAAGTCATTGCTTGCTGGGACTCCAAGATCCAATTAGTGGTTTATGCAAAATAAAATAATTAAATTTGGAATTTACAAGCATGCAAACATGCAACACTCTGAAATTTTCTTCAGTCAAGCCTCAGATAGTAATTCAGCCAAACTCCACTGAATAAAACTGTTTATGAGCCACATTTCACTACTACAGGCAATTAAGTTATCATGCCTCCTTAATAATAAATATGATTTTGTGCAAAATCAATACACAGGACAGAAAGCTGTAGTCCAGATGGTGCATAGTGAAACAGACCACCCCCCAGGTTGGCTGTATACAGTATCATTTCTAATTTTTGCAATCTAAGTGACGAGTACAGTACATACTAAGGGAAACTGGATTGAAAAAATATGTGCTTATTTTAAAACCAAAGAACGAAACTATGCTATTCTGACCATAATAGCTGAACATGTAAATAATCCAGAAGTTCTGACAAAGAAACCCAAAGAGCATAGAAAAAAATGGAACTAAATGATAACAGCTTCCTGCAACCAATCTTAAAAGATGACAATGAATTCATTGAAGTGGTGGGTGGTTTCTACATTATAGAGTTGACTATCAAAAATGAAGAAACTAGCAGTTAAGAAATATGCCTGGAATTTTCTTTATTTTCATTTATTAGGGTAGCAATGAAGGCCTTGGAAAAGATGTTCGGCTTTCAAATGTGTTTGTAGTTACAAATATCATGATTGTGCAGGCTATGATATTCCCTAGGACAATCTATGTAAGTCAAAGTGTTAGATCGGGGTTGATTGGTTCCCAGGGAGACGCGAGACCATAATAACTTTCAGCTCTATATTTGTGTCAGTTCAGTACAAACAGACTGGAGCCGCGGCAACCCTTCTTATGGGGATTGCTCGCAGCTCGTTGGCCAATGGCAGCGCTTTGAATCTCCCGCGATCAGCTCGGCCAATCGCGGTAGATTCCCAGCACACCAATCACAGCCGCTGAGTCAATCAATCCGGTTTCGGTCCGTGTGGACCAATCAGGTGTCAGGTTTTGGAATATGCTAATATAGCACACAAAGTTTCCTAGAGAAGCAGAATAAAAGGAGTATTTCCATTTAGTCAGAGAAGACTACAGAGAATTCTATGCATACCCAAAGAAATAAAGAAAATACAGAGCAAATTAATTTAGAGTTCTCACTAAAGACCCAAATGATGAGGTTCAAATTATCATGTTTCTAATATATTATGCAAAGATCCATCTTCCTTAAAAAGTCCATAAACCCGGAAGGAAAGAAGACAATAACCAATAACAGAGGGAAGAATTTGATTACAGCAGTGATAGATGCATCATTCAGAAATTTGAAAGTTTCAAGTCCAAATTGGGGACAGATCATCCTAAAGCAGGGTAGGGAAACTTGGCTCTTTTATCACTTATGGATTTCAACTCCCAGAATTCCTGAGTGAGCCATAAAAGATTCCCAATCCCTGGCCTACTGGCTTTTCAGTTTTGGGGGAAATCAATTTTTGACTTGAATGGGAGTTGAAGTCCATAAGTGATAAAAGAGCCAAGTTTCCCTACCCCTGTCTAGAGAATCTGTACTGTATTTATATAGTTGAAAAGAATCAATACTGCTTGATAGCAATATAATTTCTCTCCCTTGCTCTTTTCTCTTTTACTCCTGTGCCCAAAGCTGTACTTCATGAAATAATTGTTCATTAGAACTGTTATGTCTGGAAGGATGGGTCCAAGAACGGAGACAAGACTCAGAAAGTGACTACAGCTCTTTATTAGTAACTTCCGATCTGAGCGAATGCTCCTAGCTGCAGCAGCCCCTTTTATAGAGCTGGCTGCGGCTAAAAGGCCAATGACAGTGGTTTGAGTTTGCCATGCTTGGTTCACCCAATCGCGGCAGCCCGTTTAGCAGCCAATCGGATCAGTCTGGAGTGACCAATCACGACCCGCTGTTAGCGGACCAATCTGCTTTGCAGGCTTTCAAGCCTGCTAGTCCAGAACACCCTCCCCTCTAGGTTCTGTCTAAGGGGTGGGGTTATATAGTCTCGCAGGTAGGCGGGTCTTCGCACCTATCTACCTGACTTGCGCTGTTTGAATTGTCTTTGCTCGGTCTCGGTCTCGGGCTGCTCGCCTGGAACGGTGAGCCGGTTCTGTAGCTGTGACTCCCTTCAGGTGACCTTGGGCTGATTGACATGCCTCCTTCGTTGCTACTGCTTGTGCTCTCAGGATTCGCTGGACCTGTTCGGTTGCTGCTACTAGGTGAGACGATCAATTGCCAAGGCTCTTCATCAGCTGGTGAGTACTGTAGACTTTGACGTGGTGATTGTGGGGTTCTTTCTTCTCTGCCAAATGTTGGTTCAATTTCAGAACCCCTGGTTTCCCTTCCCCCTCTGGTTTCATGGTTAGGGTCACTGATGGGAGATGTGGTTAGCCTGGATCGCAGCTGGTCGATGTGGTGTTTCCACACTCTCCCATCTGTGGTTTCCAGCCAGTAAGAGCGGGGGCCTGTAATTTGAGTTATTTTGGCAGGGATCCACAGAGGGTCCCCTGAAAAGTTCTTAGCAAATACAGGGTTTCCTATCGTGAAGGCACGGTGTTTACTGCTGGAGCCCAGGGGTTTTTCCAGGGTTTATGCAGGGTGTAGGCAGTCTAGAGGCGATCTGAGTTTTCTGGCCATCAGAAGCTCAGCTGGGCTTTTGTTTGTCGTGGTGTTTGGTGTAATATGCTGGAGAAGGAACATCCTGGTGACTTTATCGTGGATGTTGCCTTGTTCCATTTTTTGTAGAGTTCTTTTTGTGAACTGAACTATTTGTTCAGCTCTACCATTCGCCGCCGGGTGAGCCGGCAATGTCAGTGCGTGTTGTATGCCACGGTCTGCTAAGTATTGTTCAAAAGACAAGGCAGTAAATTGAGGGCCATTGTCGGATACCAGGACATCAGGTAAGCCGTGCGTTGCAAAAAGTCTGTTCAATTTTTTTTTTTAAGACAAATTTTATTAGTTTTACAAAACAATACACATACAAACAAGGCATAATAACATAAAAGATCTTTTCTGAAAAAACCAATAGAACATACAAAATAATTCCAAATTATAATATATATATTTACGTTATCTGTTCAGCTTCGTATCTTATTCCAACTTCTCCTTTTCATTCTATTATCCAAATTATATTTCTTGCTAATTAAAATTTTATTGCTTTTCAAAAACAATACACAAACAAACAAAACATAAAACATAAAAACATACAACATCTTTTCTGAAAGTTGCTTGATCCTGAGTTAAAACTCTTCGCATAGACACAAATTCAAAATTCATATTCACTTTATATACCATTCCATATCTTATTACCATTTTCAGTTTTCTATATAGCTTCTTCCCTCTTTTATCTTTCTTAGTTTTATTTTATTTATCTCATCTCAGTTCAATTCATAATACTTATCATTCTTTGTCTGTTCTATTTCCAGCTATCCATTCATCTTTTCTCTTTAAACAAACTTCTCCTGTACACTGATTGGAGTATGACACCTTTAACTCTTTCCCCTAGCTTAATAGTACTTAATATAACACTTAACTTATATTGGGATTCTGTTTAGTACATTCTAAAATTACACAATGAATTTTATGAAGAAGGAAAAAACACAACAATAACAAAGAAAAAGCATATAAGACCACTATCAATGCCATTAAGAAACTAATCATACATATTAATACTCATTTATATCTTAAGCATTTTATTCTAAATACACATATAAAACCACAATCTTATGTACCTTACAGAATCCCTTTTTTCAATTAAATTTACCCATTGTCTCTAAATGAATTTTGTTTCTTTAAATCTTCCCACCATTAAGGCTTCTCATCCCCTCCTTTCTCTCTTGCTTATTTTTCTCCATGCCCCCTTTACCCCTTTGTCTCTCCTCCTCCCTTTTCTTCTTCTGCTTTCCCCCTTTCTGTTGTTTTCTAACCTTATATCTACCTTTCACCTCATTTTTCTCTTTTTTGGTTGTTTTTTCAAGCCTTAAAATCCCCTTTTTCTTTTCCTCTTTCTCCTCCTCCCCAAATAGAATCATTTGTTCATCAAAGATGGCTTCTTCTTCTTTGTCCCAATCGTCCTGCTGCGCAGTCAATTTTTCATAAGTGCATACTGCCATTTCTAGAAATTGAAAAAGAGTGCCCAAAGTATCTTTCCTATCTTGTTTTTTTTTATATTTTTGATATTCAATTTTTAGTTCATCCACAAGCGATGCCATCATGAAGATAATTTTTTTTTCCAAAACAACCACCCGAGTGTTTTTAACCAAGAATAATTCCCAAAAGTTCCAAAGTCACCAAAGAATCCAAATAAACTATTTATTTTAATGCTTTTTTCTTTCTTCCATTTCTCTTTCTGGGGTTGTTTGATCAAAGAGTTCCAATTAAGGTATATCTTTTAGAAGCCATATTAATGTTCAAAGCTCTTTAAAATTCTAGGCAATCTCCTCCTTTTTCAAATTCTGCTTCAATTTTTTTTCCTCTCCCTTCCCACTTACAGCAACAATTTTCCTTTAAATGTTCAGAAATCCATACCTCCAATGCGGGTTTTCCGATTTCTCTTAAGGTTCTATCACTGTCATGTTCAGAAGGAGAGTGAAAAGAAAAAAAAAACTTTTCCTTTAATTTCCATTCGCCGCTTGACACATTCTGGAAACAATATTTCTTTAGCAAGTTTCAAATTCAAGGGTACTTTCACTGTTACTTGTCCCGGTCAGCAAAGATCTCTTTCAATTCTTCACAGCTCCTCCTGCACTTTCTTTTCCCGGCTGAGCTCTTCTATGTGACGGCCATTGCTGACCGCCGCTCAGCTGCCTTTGGAAAAGAGGGTTTCGCTGGCTAGGGAAGAGAGGTGCGATATCTCTCGACCCTGCCAGACCCCCCCTGTCTTCGCCACCTTCTATGGAGGTGGCTTAGCCCCAAAGCCAAATGGCTCGGGGCACTCAGGCAGTGAACACAGGCAGAAACCGTGCACAGTCCGGCCTGCTCCGAAGCGCTGCAGACTGGAAATCAAAAGTCTGTTCAATTTTTTGATGACTGCATCTGTGGTGGTAGTCTTCATCTTGTTAACCTCGAGCCAGTTCGAGTATGCTTCTACTGTTATTAGGAAGGTATGCCCTTTTGTAGGTCCCGCAAAATTGATATGGATCTACATGTTGTCATGTTGAACTAATTAGTACTACTGTCTACTCCATTTCATTTGGACTGCCATTTTGTAGAGCACTCAAACTTAGCTCTTCAAGAGACTATTTGGAGATGAAAGACAATCCTTGGGACTGATTTTAACCCTTATTTTCCCAGTTTTTGCCTTCTTATTATTAGAATTTTATGATGTTATTGTTGTTACATTTTTAATAGCTGAATGTTAATTAAGTACAATTTCTGGAGCAGGGTAAAATAGAAACAATAAGAGATGATAGAGAGAAAGAAAAGGAAAAAAGAGTGAGATGATTCAAATATTCATATGATTGCCGCAGAATAGTTTTAGCAGTCAGACTGGAGATAATTTATAAGAAAACCATATAAATGGTTACGTTCAACATAAAGTAATATCTGTAGATGAGGGTTGAGCTGTGGGGTCCTTGGTACTTTCTGAACTTGGTTGTTTATTTGATGATATTTTATTACCCCGTGGGTAAGTGCACTGATGATATTACCTAGTTGGGTAATGAAATGTCTGCAAGCAAACAGCCAATCTCAGAGCGCACCAAGGAAACAGTTACTTTCTTTGATTAAGTGCCATAAAGTCAGTGCTGACTCCTAGCAACCACATAGATTTTATCCAGGTATAATGACATACAGCCTGAAAATAAATCTAAAGAAAACAAGCTCTGAAAAATAGGAGCCCTCTAAAAGCAAAGTGATATTACTCATGAAAGTATGTGGGTGTGTATATACACAGTACATCTGTATCACCTGTGTAAAAACCAATCAAAAAAGAGCCAGCTTTCATAAGAGGAACAAATAGTTTCCCTTGTCGAAATTCGCCATGCTTGTTGTTGTAATCCACATAGTTGTGATAATTCACAATGATCTAGGAACAACATCAGAAAGTTATGAAAAAAAATGTTTTTTCTTTCTTTCATGCTTCTTGTTTTGTTATGGTGCATGAGGAATCCTGTCCTCTAGGAAAAATACAGGAGATTAAAGAAAGAAAATGCAGTGGCCTTGCACTTGTGATAAATGTTTTTAATTTCATGATGAATAGAGTTCCTGGACCTGCCAGCATAAAAGGAATTGTTGTACAAGCTCAAGGTGAACAGAACTACATGCTGCAGCCCATCATTGTGTGACTAAATTGGGACATGACAGAAAAGTAAATTGGTGTGTTGTAAGATTTCTCCTCCAACTCTGATGAAAGTTAACTATAAATAGGAATACTTCACTTGTAACAAGAGCTCTGAGGGGCTGGGAAGATTTCAGCTAGTGATGGGAGCTCAACGGTTTGCTTTTTGGGGTATAGTCAAAATCCATAAGAGCAGAAAATAAAAGAAGTTATTTAATGTATATGTTTTTAAACTTAACTGATGCCCAAAGCCTCCTAATTCTTTATTTCCAATATGTTTTCTGAAGTCCTGGAAGGATCTTTGAAATGATACCAATGATGGTGTCCTTATTGAAGTAAGTAACTATTCCAAAGGGGCTGATTTTTATTAGGAACTAATGAATAGTCAAGACCTTGTTGATGATCCAAGCTCTGTCAAGACTCTTGGAGTACTCATCTCTAATAATCTAAGTGCTAGAGCCCACTGTAACTACATAGCCAAAAAGGCATTAAGAGTTGTTAACCTAATCTTACATAGCTTTTTCTCTGGTAATATTATACTACTAACTCGAGCAGTGGTTGCCAACTGGTGATCTGTGAGAAAATTTTGGTGGGCCACAGAGAAATGTCACCCCCAGAACACCCCCTAAGCAATTAATCCAAGCTCTGTGGGAACACAAGGCTGCATTACCCACATGGCCCGCGGGAACCCTCCCCACTCACTCACTCCTTACCTGGCAAACTTGCCTGCTTAGTTGCTATTTTCCTTTTTTTTCTCCCCCAGCCATCAGCTGTTCTGCTGTGCCGGGAGATTTAGATTAGCTGGAAAGCAGGAAATGTTGGATTTCTTGCTTTCTAGCTTATCTTTACATCTTCGGCTTTGCTTTTAAGCAGAGCCAAACCTTCCTTAGGACTGAAATTTCTATTATTCAGTGTAGGTTTCCAATGGCAGAATCATAGATCTCTAAGGCAATCTGTGATTCTGTGAGCAACTCAATCTGCCTGCCTGCTTTGCCTGATTTTGGGTAAAAGTTGCTTTTTTTAAATAAAAAATTCTATATTTACATAAATATTTATAATATTTACATACAAGCCATGCCCAGCCAGTCACATGACCACCAAGCCACACCACAAATCAGTCTGTAACCCACATTACGTATCTGATATTAATACAGTTGGGAAAGTCCAGAAATATTTCACAAGAAGAGTTCTCCACTCCTCTACCTTATGCCACCAGACTTGAAATTCTAGACCTAGAAAACCTACAACTATGCCGCCTTCAGTCCAATCTAAGTATAGTATATAAAATCATACATTGCAATGTCCTACCTGTCAATGAATACCTCAACTTCAACCATAACAACACAAGAGCAAACAATAGCTACAAACTCAAGGTTAATCGCACCAAACTGATTGCAGGAAATACGACTTCAGTAACAGAGTGGTCAATGTCTGGAATACTCTACCTGACTCTGTGGTTTCTCCCCCAAACCCCCAAACCTTTAACCTTAGACCATTTCTACCATTGACCTCACCCCTTTCCTAAGAGGTCTGTAGGGGGCGTGCATAAGCATACCAACGTGCCTACTGTTCCTGTCCTATTTCTTTTATTTTTTCTTATATGTATCCATGTATTCATAACTTTGTTTTTACTTATACCTATTATCTTGTAAGCAATTGACAAACCAAATAAAACAAAATAAATAAAAATAAAATAACCTGGGGTTGCCTGGGTATTTATTTATCCCAATCAGTAGTGGCATTCAAAAAGTTTTGCCACCGGTTTGGTGGGTGTGGCTTGGTGGGCACGCTTTTCACGTGTGCACACACTTTGCATGCATGTGTGCGCCAAACATGCATTTTGCGCAGACACAGAGGCATTCCAACTCACCACCTGCAAGCCTGCACTCTCCTGGTTGCTTCAGCAGCTGCCACATGGCACTCTTCTGTTCTGCGCAAAGCAGCTGCACTTCAAAAGCAGAAGATCTTGATCGGGAGCCCAAGCGGGTGGGTGGGCCCAACAGCAGAGCAGCGGGGAGAACTGGTTCAGTCTCTGCTGCTCATCACCACTACCGGCTCAGCAGAACTGGGCCGAATCAGTAGAATACCATCACTGATCCCAATCTTGTCTAATACTACCACTGATCCTGTCTAGAAGGAATAAATTATATCTATAGTGTCAAATCAAAGTAATAGTGGAGTATACAAATTATAAATGGCTTTGTTTTTTTAAAGAACCAATCCCCCTTATTAGAAGGAGGGACCTTGTGGAGTTCTGTGAAGCCATTATCATGGCAACTCCACTGTGCTGTGCAGTAGAAGCCATTTTAAGGCACAATAGGCTGTATCTTAACAGAACTTAAATCCAAAATGCACACTATCACTGTCAAAAGTACTGTGATTTGACACTATAGATATACTTCATTCCTTTCCATTTCAGTGGCCCAGGCGTTCCAGAGTTATGCTGGAATATACACACAAACACACATACACACACACACACCATGGGGGTTAGGGGTGTCTTATTACACAGTATTTTGTTCCAGAGAGTAAGTCATCTGTGAACCAAGTTTGGTTGAAATTGCTCAACACGTTCCAGAGTTATGCTGGAACATACATACATACACACACACATCCATTTATAATATAGAATTCAGAATGGGAGAAAGATTTGTATTTATGCATTTATGTGTGTATCTGTAAAATTATAATGAGATTATATATACAATACAATACAATAATATACAGTCCCAATCCTAATCTTGCCTCATTATGATTGCTACTTAGATTTTAAACTATAAAATACATAAAATTTAAAATGTTAAGTTGGAAAGAAGTTTAGATGTGAACCAAAAAGATCTGCATTGCAAAATTTCAAAGCAATAAAACATTTCTGAGATAGACTTATCAAAACTGGCTAAATAATTTTCTGAAAGGAGAGCTCCAAATTATTCACAACAGTTTTGTTACCATTAAAAAAGCTTTCACTATTAAGATGTTCCTCATAAATTACTTCTCTACAGTTTTCCCCACTGATTTTTTATCCTGGAAATGCCTTTTAAAGAACAATGTTGTTTTTAATGTCATGAAGTAATCAGAATCTTTGTTTATTAAAATATCTTTTTTCTGATAAGATTTTTTTTTACTTTAAATACATTATTTCGTGCATCCTTGGACAAATATAGGCAGTTTTACTGTCCATTCATGGTTTACTAAGATATAGAATTTTTTGGCCTTGACAACAAACAAAATAATAGAAAGGTTTATTTCTTATCAAAAGCCACACTGGGCATTATATTTCAAGCACCAGATCATGTTTAACTGCCATCTCTGTTTCCCAGTATATCCCATTTTAATCTCTCAGGATAAAAGGCAAGATATACATATAATAATAATAAAAAAAACCTAACAAATAAAGAGGGAAATGAGAGCAAACTGATGGGGAAGATAGTAAGAGTTTTGGTTTTTTAAGAGAAGGAAACTGTCCCCTGAAACCAGCATTTTTGTGTTTGTTGGCTTGACTATGGTATTAAGGTTGCATAAACATTGACGTAAATTGGGGATAGAATTGAGAGTAGAGCAAATCAAATCAACTGCATCACTGCCATACCATTCAAGCAATGCTTTCTGCATTTGGAGCATTTCAGATTACAATCTTATGCTTCGTTCCATTTTGCTAGAAATCTCCATCTCCACAATAGCAACTGCAATTGTCTCAGGAATAAACAAAATAAATTGAAGCAAAAATGAAACAAAACTAGTCAGAGAATTTATATTGAAATTTTCTTTTAATTGACTCATTTTTTTCCCCTATGCTAATTCTGATATGCATGATGCCCTCAACTCTCTCACACACTGACAGGACGCTAGCCAGATGAATACTGATGGATGCTGTAGACAGAGACAGAATTGATTTTTCCTTATTTTTCCTCCCAAAAATCTAAGCCTGACCACATTGTTTTGTAGTGAAGCATGGGTATTGAGCTAGTTTTTAATAAAGAATTGTATGAATTTTGATATTGCTGTTGTGTTCAGTCTTCTTTCAGGTAGCTAATTGTTGATAGAATGATGCCCATGGCTGTTCACTTTATTGCATTTCTGCTTTTTCCTCTTTTGAATTTTTCTCAATCTTGCCAAGCATGATATCTTTCTTTAATGATCTTTCTCTTTGCGTAATGTGTTTAGGCTTGATTTCTCCCAGTATTGGTCGATTTATTTGTTAAACAACCTACAGGAAGTGTGTTAAATTCAAGGCCTGTAGGCTGGATGAGGCCCGCAGGTATTGAGGTACTTAGATCTGATCCACAGGGCTACCCTGGATTCGGCGAAGGACCGCCCTGTGGTGCCTCTGCCAGCAAAACTGGAGCTCAGGCACTCCTGACACGAGTGACATCAAGTTGGCCATACCCACCCAGGT
Source organism: Hydrophis major (assembly GCA_033807585.1). NCBI lineage: Eukaryota > Metazoa > Chordata > Lepidosauria > Squamata > Elapidae > Hydrophis > Hydrophis major. The sequence goes on along the minus strand of CM066328.1, from coordinate 387,009,875 downwards.
CACATTTCCCCACCCCCCCTGAGGTCAAACACAACCATGATGCGGCCCTCAATGAAATCAAGTTTGACATCCCTGGCCTACCCAGGGAATTGTTTGCCAGCACTATAATCCAAAAGAATCTTGTTTCCTCCTGCCTTGTTTCTTCGCTATCCAACTTTCATATCCACATGCGATTGTTGAAAATATTCTAGTCTGAACAAATAATATTTTTAAATACCAAGCATATATCTGCACGTAAAGATCTTGTCTAAGTCCTTCAGTCATTTTTTCAAATACTATTTGATTTATTGGTTCCTTATAGTGTCACTATTGATTATTGATCCAAGAAAGTTGAAGTTATCAACCATTTCTACTTTTTTTCGGTCAAATATGAAATTATTACAGGTAGTCCTCAAAACCTAATTGGGACTAGAAATCTCTTTGTAAGTCATTATGGTCAAAAATTGAGGTTCCCACATGATTGGAATTTTCCAGGCTTTTTTGCAATGGTTGTTAAATGAATGCCACGGTTGTTAGGTGAACTCATTCATTTGAATGAGCATTCCAACAAAAATGCCAGAAACCAATAAAAAATATTGTGAATTATGATCATGTGATCACACAACTCCCCACCCAGTTGCAAACCTGACTCACATGACAACTGCTGCAGGTGCTTCATGCGCCTTGAAGTATCTATTCTTTATGGGCCTTGAAGTATCTATTGTTTATGAGCCTTGAAGTATCTATTCTGTCATAAGTTTGAACAGTCATAAAACAACCAATTGCAAGTCAAGAATTAACAGTAATGTTATTAATTGTTAGAACCTTTGTTTTCCTCACATTAAGGTCAATGCCCATCTTGACACTGTGTTCCTTGATTTTGATAACAAAGACCAGCTTCACTTTCAGTGAGTAGCATGGTGTCATTAACACGGTAAAGATTGTTCACGCATTTCATCCAATTTTTACATTTCAATTTTCTTGATATAGTCCTCTTCCTTTGATTATTTGTTCTGTATATGAATTAAATAACTGTGGAGAAAATATGGAGCTTTATCTTATCAGATCTGCAGTGATGTCTCTTGTTCTTTGTCCTTTCTGAAACATGCTTGCACTTGGAGCAGTTCTTACTTCAGGCATGGCTTTAGTGTCCATTGAATGATCTTTAGTAGAATTTGGGATCGTGTAGAATCAGAGCAATTATGCAATGTGTATGTGTATGTACAGAGCTTGTACTGAAGAAAGTATTCAATAGTTGTTAGGTAAGCACAATACAAAGAAAAAATCATGTTTAACTGCAATCTCTGTTTCCCGGTATATCCCATTTTAATCTCTCAGGATAAAAGGCAATATATACATACAATAAAAAAATAAACTAACAAATAAATACAGAAATGAGAGCAAAATGATGGGGAATATAGCAAGAGTTTTGGTTTTATAATAGAAGGAAACTGTCCCCTGAAACCAGCAATTTTGTGTTTGATGGCTTGACTATGGTGTTAAGGTTGCATAAACCTTAACGTAAATTGGGGATAGAATTGAGAGTAAAGCAAATCAAATCAACTGAGTAGCTGATTAAATTTTCAAATAAAAAAAGATGAATAGATAGAAATAAGATTGGATGAGAAAGAGATAATCTGGGCATGGCTAAGAAAATTTACTTGACTTTAGGAAAAGAAATTACTGTACACCATTGTCGCCTCAAAGCTAATACCAGTTATGACAATTTATCTGGCTCAGCCTTTCCTATGCCCTCCGGATATGCTGTATGATGTCTGATAATGATAGGAATTGTAGTCCAACATATCTGGAGACTTTGACAATGGAAAAGCTGGCCTATTTATTGTGAGGAAAGGGAGATATAATTAACCTTCAGTTCTCCAAATATTATTTGCGTGGTTGTGCAGTTTTGTACCATACCATTCAAGCAATGCTTTTTGCACTTATAGCATTTCAGATTTCAGCCTTATGCTTCATTCCATTTGCTAGAAATCTTCATCTATCTCCACAACAGCAACTGCAATTGTCTCAGGAATAAATTGAAGCAAAAATGAAACAAAACCAGTCAGAGAATTTATACTGAAATTTTCTTTTAATTGACTCATTTTTTCCTAAAGCTATTCTAACTGAAACAAAAGTGTGATAATATGCATGATGCTTCATTTTGAAAACTTTAAGGCTGAGCAGTATATTAAAGAGCTTATTACTTATTGCTCTCAACTGAATTTCCAATATGGATATGTTCTGCATAGTTTGTTGGCAAAGGTGCGTGCCAAACATTGCCCAGAGCCATCCAGCAACCGTTTAGCTATAATTTATAAGGCATGTGAAGACTTCACTAATCATTCAGGTCCTGGAAGCTTTTTCTTGAAAAGGAACTGATCAACATTCTTGCAAAGTGTTTAGCTTTGATCTAGCTAAAGGCTTGAGTGCCAACAAGGTTGCTTAGGAAATGTCAAAAGAAATAAAACAGGTAAGAACAAAAGTGGAAGATCTTAGTTCAAAATGGTAGGCTGCATGGAATCAGCTTTGCATGCTTCTGCACGTTAGTTTCCATGGAATTTGTTTTCCAGACTTATTCTTAATAGGTTTTTTTTTTCAAAATGTTGGGAGATTCTTAAGTATTTGCTTGGTATTTAAAATATTCACTGAGTTTCTAATTGATTGTATTTAACATTCTGTTATTTTTTATTTCAGTGTTTGGTTTATTATTTATAAAGAAAATTTGTAACACCCTCCAACTCACTCTTGGTGACTTCAGGTGACTTTCAAGAATAAAACCCCAATACAAAAATCAATTCAGGTATAGTAATTGATATCTGACAGATTTTACATGCAATGGCACTTAGACTTTGGCAAGCCAAAGGTTAATATGTAATGGAATATTTTCAGTAGCATGGCAAGTTTCTTGCATCAAAAAACTATTGACATGTTTGTCCATTGCAACACTTTTTCTCATTGCCTAAGATTCTGGAGCTTGTTTGTTTATGTAATTCATGTATCTGCCATTTTCCAAGCAAGAGATTTTGCAGTGTACAACAAAGAACTAAAATTATGAGTAATCATTCTATTAACAGCAATATGCTCCTGTTGCTGCATTTGGCAGAGAAACGTCAGCAGTTAAACCAAATTGGCTTTTATGGAGACTTGTCTCCTCTTTCTGACTTCCTCATATGTGACTCTCAAGCAGTCAGCATTTCCCAGAATTAGATTTAAAACCACTGATATGTTGTATTTAATAATATTGTTATTATTGCATTAAAAGTTGACAGGGTCTGTTAATTGGTAAGCAGCAATTTTATCCCACGGTTGTTCAGAAATAATGTGCAATGAAAATTAGTTTTATTTTTTTTACTATGAACAGTACTTGAGAGTTAATATTATCACCCTTCTTCATCCTAGATGGCCATTTAGGTAGGTCCTTAACTGCAACCCTGTGCCTGCCATTGCCATTTCTCTCAACATTGTAACCAGACCAATCAAGATAAGAGGATCATAGGGCTATGTAAGCCCTTCAGTGTAAATTAGGCTAGTAATCCAATGTCATGTAGGTCAGTACTACTTTATTGTAAAGCTCAAGTAACAGAATTTTGAAAATCTGAATGTGCTTTCCCCTTTCTTCCTTTTACTTTTGTGATAACTAAGAGGGCTTGTGTGAGATGATGGCTCACATTACATTCCTGTCCTGAACTCAAAGTCTCTTTTATCTGAATGCTGTCTTGGTAGCAAGTCTTCCTTTTGTCTCTCAAGGCCCTTCTCTGCACCTTTTACAGGCAACCCTTAAATATGGGAAGCTGAAGGAGATTTTGTAGGAATATTTTCCCCATTGCATATTTAATGATGATATCAGAAATGCAAAAGAATATAATTAAATTAATAATCGAACTTGCTCTGTTGAAAGGAAGCAGATTACTGTACTATGCCAAACTGAGATTAGGTAAGTATATATGAATCATGGTTCCATCACTTGAAAAATGTGTAGTTCATTTCATAGTTCATATGTGTGTGTTTATCTGGGCATATGTAGGCAATTTTACTTTTCTGCTATGCTTTGTAAAGTTATGGATTTTGGGAGGTTGGACATGTGCATAATTGTAGAGAAGTATATTTCTCATGAAAAGCTTATCAGACAATGCTTCAACATAGTATACACTGTAGATCACGTTTAACTGCCATCTCTTCTGAAATAGGAGCCATCAGAATTGAAACCTAGACAGCTCCAAAGTATTGCAGTTTTTTGTTTTTCTCTGGATTTCCATCTTATTTGGTCTCATTTCATTTTAACTGATGAATTTCCTAATTTTAGAGTTATACTGACCCAGCTGTTTTTAAATGGTGATTAACAACAGCATTAATAGTTTCAATAGAAGAGACTTTACCTGGGCTTTTCTAGTCAATTACCATTTTTATTTGCTTGAATTCCTTTCTGTTTCTTTCTGAACACTTCTTATAGAATAGCCCAAGATCACTGAAGGCATGATCTGTAGTCATGAAGAAGGAGAGAATTTACAAACATTTACAGAATCTTTCCCATTTGCACTTATCACCTCATTATGACCTTAAAAGGGAGAGTCACTTAAGAAAATGTCCAGCAAATCACATATTCATAATATCTGAGTTATGCTGATGATTAACAATACCTCATTTTCTCTCTCCCTTGTTTCCAGCGTTAGGGACATTATTTTAATGCACGTTCAGATACAAGCACTCACAGCATATAAAGAAGCAATTCCAGGGAGATGATTGCAATGCGTATTTCAATTTTGCAGGAACAAAAATGGATGTTGAGATTCCATAGTCTATATGCACCAATGACCTTTCAGTCTTTCATCAGAATTAAAACACCTGAGACTGTGCTGTACATGAAGCTATTGAGTATATAAAAGAATATTTTTCTTCCCCAAGTCTGTTTCTAAAAGGATGAATCCCCAGCGAGTTATGGTGAATATTGCCTTCCAATATAAAAAATAACTCACTTTTGCATTTGTTTTCTAAAACCTGACATCTTGTACAGTGTGTTAATGTTGTGCCCCATGACTTTCAAGCCATAATTCAGTTCCATTCATTATTTATCTCAGGTATTCCTGACAGGCTAACACTATACCTGATAAGAACATTTTCACATTATAGATATTGACACTTTTTCCAGTTTCACCAATTAGATTTTGCATAAAACATTCCATGTTCACAGTTGTTTTGAATTGTTATTTAAAAGCACCTCTATAATTCAACTGTTTTAGACTAGTTTTAGGCTTCTTTGCAAAATGCCCCAATATTACAGGGAAAGAGATTTGGGCTAAACTTCAAAAAAAAAAAAAAAGTAGGTGTGGGAAGTCTCTCCTTCACTGGACAAAGGTTAAGCAAAAGTTAACATATAGTTTACGCTGGTGATTCTATAATGAGCAGACATTAACTTTCCCTTTTTAAAACTCTCTATTCCCTTGATTCAGGATAGAGTCGGGGCAACTGGATCAGTAGTGGTATTCAATTTTTTTTTTACTATCAGTTCTGTGGGTGTGGCTTGGTGGGCGTGATGTGACTTGGTGGGCATGGCTTGGTGGGGGTGGCAGGGGAAGGATAGTATAAAATCCCCATTCCCTCCCCATCCCACTAACCTGCTTTCCAGCTTTGTTCTTCTATGGAGGGCAACCAAAAAAACCCAGCCAATCAGCTGGGACTCGGGAGGCAGAAAATAGATGGGGCAGGACCAACCAGAGGTGGTATTTACCGGTTCTCCAAACTACTCAAAATTTCCACTACTGGTTCTCCAATACCTGTCAAAACTGGCAGAATACCACCTCTGAACTGGATGGAGCTGAGCATTTATTGGCTGGATGCCTTTCCTGATGTCACACGGAGTTTACAGCAGATATTTTTTACTTTGTGCCCTAGGAGAGAAAAACAAACAAACAAAAAGGCATTAAACTATACTATTTCTCAACTTTCTAATTCTAAAATCGAACAAATGGGCAGTGGAGAAGATACTTTGGAAGTCCATGTTTTGCAGACAGGAATGTTGGTGTTGGTAACAACCAGTTGGCACACCTAGCACCAAGCCTAAGCAAGTCATCCAAGATATGTTAAGCTATGGGAGGGGGGGAGGTGCCAGATTTGTATTGCTGAAAGTGAAAAAAAGGACTCGTCCTTCATGTTGACAGAGGACAATCAAGAGCCTTAAGAAACTTCAATCTGCTGTCAAATAAAGATTCTTATCTAACTGCAATATTGAGTGCTTGAATGACTTCTGATTTCAAGCCAGGGAGACTGATGAACAACTACTAAGGACAACACATAAAAGAAACAACAAGTAAGAAATTTCTTATGATTCATCAAATAGATGGAAGGAGTCAGTGAATACACTTGGAGGTTATAAGCTTGTTTTTTAATTGACTTGTGTTAGAGTAGTGTTCTCTAACATAAATAAAATATCAAATTCCTAGTGACCGCATGCGTGTGCCCCAATTGTTTTTCTTCCCAATAGTATCAATGTATTTAGTCTAATCATCTTTTGGAATGTATGTTTCGACTCCTAACTCTTATCTACTGTCAGCCTTGCAAGGTAGACCAGACAGAAAACACAGCCAGAAGAGTTAATTCTATTTTATGATACGGTTACATTAACAAAATTTTGCATGTCTGAAAGTTTTTCTCTCCCTCCCAGCCCTTTACAGCCAGGAAAGTAAGGAGAATCTCTTCTGAGCCTCTTGCCCAGGCCACATTCCTGCTGTAGGCTAAGTTGCTTTTTATCTGACCATTCCGTTTACTATATCTTTTTGCCTTGTCTCCCAAGGTTTTTCCCATACACCATTGCCCTCTTTGAGGAAGATGGGCAGTTTTAAAAAAAATGATAAATAAATAACATCTACAGACCTTGTCTCTTCCAAAAACTAATCAGGTCAAATCCTAATTCCATCTGCTACTTGATATCAGCCAAGTGACACTTATTGGTTCTTCCCAACATAGCGGATTCCACATCTGATGTATAGGAATGAAAAATCCCTGTCATTTTTAGAGAGTAAATAACTAAATATGTAACATTGATTATTGGGGCAGGTTTAATTTATTTAGTAAAACATTTAATTGAAGGGAATAAAATTTAGTATAAGCGAAGCTTGTAAGAAAACGTTACAGTGTGTGGAACTGATATTTTAGGAAGGTATGCCCTTCTTTGCCTTTTCCAATTCCTTTCTTTCCATTATTTTGATCAAGCTTCATGCAGATAGACTTTTTAGAGTGGTAGGTATTGGACTACTTGAGAGGGATATCTTCTTTTAGCGGTTTCCTATTTATTCAAATCTTGGGATTTCTCCAAGCATATAGATGTCCTTGTACTTATCTATTACCTTCTTTTGGCTATACATAGTTGTATAAATCATAATTATAACTTTGGGAAGCATCCTCTGAATCCTAGCATTTGCAAGCCAATCTAGACTTGAACTGTGGGATTTTGACAAGGATGGAATTCCATATATGTGGAGAGGGTTGAGGAAGCACACAGGAAATGCTTTTCAATTTGAATTTGGCATACAGATAAGAAATGCATGTTACTAGTCTAACTATTGGTAAGAGATGGACAGACTTTTTTGCTAGAAACCCTGGCTGGCAGCAGATAATAAGAATGAGATGTTAATTTATAACATGCCCTCTCTCCCCCCACCCCCAGAATATACTATATATTCCTTTCAGTTTAGACTGATACCTTATTCATCAAGTGCTATATCCGAATAATTCGAGGTTGCATGTGTCTATATACTCCAATACATTTTTTCATATTCAAATAATTCTGGCCTAGCAAAGCAAAACAAATGATGCCAGTAAATAAACACTTTAGCATGAACATTTTTCAAGACTGACATATGAAATGCAGAGAGTAATGCATAATATTCTAATGAGAAGCTACTGTGCTTTATAATGTAGAATGCAAACAAGTTGCAAATGCAAATTAATGGGTTGCTATCTAAAGGCCAAAGGATTATAATTAGCTGCTCCCAAATTTTGGGGCTCCATTTGTAGACTGCAAAAGTTGGGAAATTCCTTCCAAGTGAAGAAATTCTTTGAAATGTCTGGCAATTGGAAGCTCACTTGGAGCACAAGTGCAAATGATTTCCGATGAGAGTCCATCTGGGCTACCATGTTCTTCCATAATGCACAAACATATTTGAATAATGATGTGATGTCAGACTATTCAAAGACAAGGGTAGAGGGTAGAGAGGGCACAAGTAGAAGATTAGCTTCGCTTGAAGTGGTAAAGCAAAAAGGTATAGAAATGCCAAACAAAATAAATAAAAAGAGCCATCTATGTTCCAATAAACCATTCCCTGAGAATTACAGTATAAGCTTATTTTTCCTCCTTGTCATTTGGCTTCATTGTCTCTATTTTCCAGAAGAAAACTAGGCAGAGTGAAGGTATTGATAGATCTCAGTACATCTGGTTTCAAGGAATCCTCACCATCATTTAAACTGATTTTTATCTGGATTGCCTGACATGTGCAATCTGTACATGTGCAAAAAAAAGGCCACCATTTTTGTGCCTTTTTCCATAAGTAATCCTTTTTGTATACATCTAGAGTACTTGTAAAACAACCTCCCCCAGCTTGATGACTGCCAGATATATTAGAAATACAATTCACATGATTCCATTAGTCACAGTGCCGAGAATTCTACAGGTTGCAGAAGAGCATCAGGTTTGGAAAAACGGGATTAGTGGTGATTTATAGCTCTGATATCCAACCCAAATTCAGCCAAGAATGTTTCTCTTTTAGAGGCTAAATCCAGGTTTGGCAATGTTCTTATTGTTCTAAAATCTAAGAAAATTCCACAGCAGAATTATTATGATTTCCATTGTAGATTCAAGAAAACTCATAATTTGCATGCCCTAATTCTTCCAAGTTGAACAGAAATGTCAAAAGTACTTTGCTTATCTGCTTGGCCTATTTTTTTTTTCAGATTAATTAGGTTGTTGACCTGCTAAGAATTGCCCTTTCCCCACATTTCACATAAGAGGTTTATATTTCTTAGAGATTTATTTATTTAACATCAAGTCATTGTCATTCCTTATTGGTCACAAAGATTTTCTGTATGATCTTAGAAATTAACAACAATCATTTTCCCCCAGAAAAGTGTCACTAGAATGTTCAATCAAATATTCAAAATTTCTTCCATGCAGTGTTTCCAAAGACAAGGATCAGACATGAGAACAAGAGCATATCAGTTTGGGATACAAATGGCTCTTATCTTGCCTTGGCTTCTCAGAGACATCTGGTCTACCACTTTGGGAACAGATGGGCCTCTAGTCTGTTTCGTCATGGTTCTTCTCATGTTCTGCAATCTATGCCAAAAAGAAATAGGAAATTAGCATGCCTTTGTGGCCCTGTTCATGAATGAGGAAAGGCATAAGTGGTTCATGGGATTTGCCATAATGTGGGGGATTTGGAATAGGCCTAGTTTTTTTAAATAAATCCCTTATTTTTAAACTTCTAGGAGTTTTTTTTTTAATCTGGTGGTCAATATTCAACCAACCAATCATAAATATCAACTGTGTCCTGGAATACTGGTTGGATCCAATCAGCCTTTATAGAAAATTCAAGAGATGGAATCAGTCTATATCAAATAGTTGGATAATAATGTCTATCTCTCTATTTATCTGATATCATATTATATGGACATCACATGTACTCTAGTCATTAAATGACATTCTGGGTTGTAGATCAGTAGATCAAGATATTCTTTCCTAGATCCTTTGCTCCCCTCTGAGAAGCTGCAGTCCTTACTGTTGTCCCTATTGCCATCTAGTTAGACCATCAAATTTGACTTCATTTCTTTATCACATTGCAAACTTTGGTGTATCATGAAATAAATGGAGGCTCTCTGTCCCACCCTACCCACTTTCTTGTTGATGGAAAAAGCCAAATTAGTTATTTCCCAATAAGAGAATAACTAAATTTAATCAAAACATAGTTAAATCTTTACATCAAGTCCTTTTTGTCAAGATGAGAAGCAGAATATATTTATTCTTGTTCTAGTCTATCACTGATCCTTCTTTCCTTATTTTTCACTGTAATACAGATATTAATATCAAATTCTCAATTTTATACTTTTTTTTATAACTTGCAGCTTCTGCTTTGTGTTGACTTTCTCTCTCTGATATCCAGCATGAGATTACTGCTTATCTTTAATTTGTCATTCCGTGGGTTGGAAGTATAAATAGCCCATACAAGCATGCTCCTGTTGTCTTAAATATAATTAGTGAATATCATGTTAAATTAAGTACCATAGGCTTAATTGAATTTTAACCATCTAAATGTTCTGAAATTGAAGACAGAAATTTAATTTAAAGAAAAACACACACTGCATTTATGTGGAACTTGAACTGAGATGAGGTTCCTGACGTATGTATATTTTCAAAAAAGTTGAAAGAAAACAACAGAGTTCTGGTTCTGAAGTTTAGCCACATCATTAATGACTAGCGTGAGGCAGAAAGCAAAATGCAAACATAAGGCTAAAAATGTAATAATATACAGCAACAACATTTTAAATAAGAAAAATAGCCAGCATTTTATAATATAGTCAACATAAAAAGAAAATATCAGGATGAAGCATTAACCCAAAAAACAAAGAGACCAATAAAACTAAAAGTTTTTTCTTCTAAAATTCTATTATAACCAGTCCCAATAAAAACAGTTCTAGCTTTCCCGTGATTTTTGATTCCAGTTTATTCAGTGGGATTAATATTAGTCTTGCAAGATGGATTGTGCTATATTTCCACCCCTTCTTATTTCTCTTGTGAATTATTGTGACCGTAGTGAAGTTAAAATATGTATTTTCCCCTGTGTTGCTTTGGCAACAGAGCTCGTGTATCTCCGTTAAGGTCACCTTCCTTACTCTCTACACTCTGCTCATGGCTAGTCATGCCTTAGTTACTCCTCCCAAATGGATTGCTGCTGTGGGTCCTGGCAAGTCAAACGATGTAAAGAAGACTTTTCTGTTGCTGTGCTCATGTTTTGGGACATCGTGTCCCATTTTCATCCCCTCTCCCCTCAACCTTAAGTTAGCCTTAACCCTTCTACCTTTTTGGAAAGGTTCTTAAAATGAATGTGTATTGTTATTTATTTATTTATTTACAATCAAGTTAATATAATTATCTCATTTATATCTCACGAGAAATTCCTCTGGGTGGGATCCAATAATCAATAAAGCAAGAAGTTCTTGACCTAAACAGTTCCTTCAAACCTTATAAAGCTACATGGGGAACAGCAGAACAAAATGGACTTGTTTCTTTGATGGCATTTTTGTTCCCCAAACTTGGCCCAGGATGCTGAATACTCTTAGACCAGCTGTTCTCTTCTTATGGTTGTCAGGATAAAAGAAGGAGGAAAGCAGTGATACACTCTTGGATTAGTTCTTTGTGCTCTCTGAATTCCAATGTTTATTTGCAGATGTTTCATTGCCCAATAAAGTAACATCAAAAGTGCATGGCAAGAATTCCAGAGTTCAAACGCTGCAGTACAGGTACTCTCTTCTATTGGAGATATATACTTGAACAGATAATAAAGACAATAATATATTCAAGGTAGGAGGATGCATTGTAAATAGCAGCTATCAAACGTCAAAAGCTGTAGAGCCAGCAAGTTCTAACTATTTGTGCCCATAATTTAAAAATATTAGCAAAAAAGTCGTTAGTTTAGCTGTGTATGCTTGACTGCAAAACAGCATTTTCTCATTATCTTAATTTCCTCACCAATACAAAAAGAAGTCCCAAAGTTCTTCCCAAATGCAAATATTCTCATTATCTTAATTTCCTCCCAAATGTAAATAGCATTCCCATTAATTTCTTCACAAATGCATACAAATTTTGCCATTGTTAGTCTGGAGAGACTATTCTGTCCGCTGCCATAAAAATAACACCAGCTCATGGATTAATCTTGTGAAAAATCCAGCTCTGTGTCCCATGGCACTTTGATAACATGCTGGAAAGATGAAATGGTAGATTAATACTCAGCCTTTAACTTTCACTGCAACATGATCCTGTCTTTTTTAATAAGTTTGTTGTTGATTTCATTTTCTATATATTGTAGGTCAAGATCGTCACATTTGAGGAGAAACTGGCTTGAATATGATCTGTGAATTCCAAGAAGTAATGAGTCATCTGGAGGTTCATTTAAAAACATTTCAAATGATATCAAGCACTTGTTAAATAAATCTTTGTAAGACTGCTCAAAGTGCTTGTAGGCCTGCAAAGAATCCCACTGCTTTTGGTGGAAACATATGTTTAAAAGTTGGGCTGCATTGACTTATGATGAGAAGAAACTCATTTACATGCACATTGATTCAAAGTGCCTGGAGCTGCCCATGAACCATTAAAACAAAATATTAGTTTCCAAGATCGCATCCATGTGCAGAGGAAGATTTTTTGGCCAGTGCAATTCAAAGCAATTTAACTTAAAGATAACTCTATAGGCATAAGATATTCATAGATGCAATCCACTGGCTTCACCATCCATAACAGCTCTAGGCAGCTTTTTCAGATCTCAAGATCACATCTCATTAAATCTCTCAGGAAACTTCAGCATACTTACATTTATCTTATGCAATATGAAGGTAAATGTGGAATTTTGGATTTTATTTAAAATTGCTTTTCCTTTATTTTAATTTTCAGGGCCACAGGTACCATAAACTGAGCCATGGTGGCATAGTGGGTTAGAATGCAGTACTGCAGGCTAATTTATTGCTCACTCCAGGAGTTCGATTTGATTCTGAATGGCTCAAAGTTGATTCAGCTTCCATCCTTCCGAGGTCGGTAAAATGAGGACTCAGATTATTGGGGATAATATGCTGACTCTGCTTGGAGAGGACTGTAAAGCACCATGAAGCAGTATATAAATCTAAGTGCTATTGCTATTGCTATTTTAGTATGGTCATAGACTTCCTGGTCCCCACACACAGTCTGTTGACAATTTGTGACCTACGAGAATTTGTATGAGAAATAGGAAAGACCTTCTTGCCTGGAGAACTGATGCCAAACAGAGTTGATGCTTCCAAATAGAATTGATGACCCCACCCCTAGAGGAAGTAGGTTATCTAGACCCATTGCAGTCAGTTTTCAGGCTGACATTCAGTACAGAGAGAGATTTAGTTGTTGAAATGTGTTTGAATATTAGTAGCTTGGGTTGGTAGTTAGGTTGTTGGTTTGAGCTCCAAGTTGGCAATTTGGTTGCAAATGTTTCGTCGCCATTGGAGGAGACATCGTCAGTGCATTTTGAATTGTGCTACTCCGTCAAAACACAGGTCTTTAAATATCTTTTTATGAGATGCAAATTAGTCTGAATGTTGTTTGTAATGATATTTCTGAGTCATAGTCTGATTTTGGATTGTTTAACTGGCTGGCTGTTGTTGCTGGGCTGTGTGATGCAGATTAGAATTAGAGTTGTTATCTGGGTGCTTCTGAGTCATGGTCTGGTTTCAGCTTGTTTGATAGTTTCAGTGGCTGGCTGTTGTTACTGAGACGTGGTCCGATTTCTTGTGAGCCAACAGGTTATAATTTTGTTGCTGTGTAGTGGAGTGTCTGTTCATTTTAAATGCTACCTTTGGGATCGTATCCGATCAGTGGTGGGATTCAACTTTTTTTATTACTGGTTCTGTGAATGTGGCTTGGTGGGCATGGCAGGGGAAGGATACTGTAAAATCTCCAGTCAGAAGTGGTATTTGCTGGTTCTCTGAACTACTCAAAATTTCTGCTGTCAGTTCTCCAGAACTGGTCAGAACCTGCTGAATACCACCTCTGCGTCCAATGCAGTTCTATCGTTCTCAGAGATTGGTAGACTGGGTTGATGTCAATGTGTCTGTTTATTGACTTATTGGTGGAAAACCAAGCTTCAAGGAAATCTCTTTCTCTCCTTGATTTTGTTTAGATTTAGTTGTACTTAGAGATGATCTGTGGCAGAGCAGTGATGGATGTGGTGCATCCATCCTTGTGCTTCTTGTCAGATACACAGAATTTAAACCACACTATTAAGGGTTTAAGATCTTAACGTCTTCCTGCATTGGTGCATACATTTTTGAGTTTTTTTTTCTTCCGGTTTCTTAAAATCTCAACTTTTCTATATCTATATCTGTTGTGACTGGAAGGATTGATCCTGCTGGGAGTTTTGACTCTGATGACTCTGAAGATGGAAGGCTGGAGCCTGCTGTAAATGTGGAGTCTGAATTATTAGAGGACAAAGATGTGAGCCAGGAGGATGAGAGATTGTCGCAGAGACAATCCTCCCCAGAACCTTCGACTTCGCTCATGCCAGCAACTGATCCACAAAATGAGTCAGAGGCTTCGAGTGGGGAAACTGATAGATCATGGTTTGACACTAGAACTAGGAGAAGACTGAAACGTCAATCTGAAGGGAGGCGTCAAGCCAGACATTGATTAGAGACTGACACGCCCATCCAGGTGATTTAAGGAGGTGTGCTGATTCTCAAACTTTGCTTGGAAGCAAAGTGTTTGATGAGTCGAAAGAATACGTGTGGAGCGGCCTTTGTAATTTATGGACATTCTGAATTACCAGACAGATTCTGGGAAGTCTGGAATACAGTACTGTTAACCCTTTTTTAGTCTGGTTTGGTTTTGTTTGAATATTTTGAACTGTGAAACTCTGTATTCTCACTTGTGAATAGAGGTGAAACATAACATATATCTATACATAAAAGTGAAATACCACTCACGCATCATCACAAAATCTCCAGAACTGTAAAGCTTACAAACTTGAAATTTGGCATTTATATTCCTCTTGGCTTCTAGGTGCTCACTAAGAAAACATTGTTGATGCTAAGGAGTTCTACTTCCCCTCCCTACCTGAAAAGAAATCTGTTGCAAATGCAAAACACAAGCAGAGGAGAGGAGTTTCAGTTTCAGTTTTAGTTTCACAGCACCGAGCAGCTTTAGTACAGAACAGTTGAACTAAGCCACCCCAGGTTCCTTGCTGTCTCCTCCTTGCTCACATAGCAAATACTGTTTCAGTTTTCAAACAGCCCTCAACTCTCTCACACACTGACAGGACGCTAGTCAGATGAATACCGATGGATGCTGTAGGCAGAGACAGAATTGATTTTTCCTTATTTTTCCTCCCAAAAATCTAAGCCTGACCACATTGTTTTGTAGTGAAGCATGAGTATTGAGCTAGTTTTTAATAAAGAATTGTATGAATTTTGATGTTGTGTTCAGTCTTCTTCCAGGTAGCTAATTGTTGATAGAATGACACCCATGGCTGTTCACTTTATTGCATTTCTGCTTTTTCCTCTTTTGAATTTTTCTCAGTCTTGCCAAGCATGATATCTTTTTTTAATGATCTTTCTCTTTCCATAATGTGTTTAGGCTTGATTTCTCACAGTATTGGTCGATTTATTTGTTAAACAACCTACAGGAAGCGTGTTAAACTCAAGGCCCATGGGCCAGATAAGGCCCGCAGAGTGCTTAGATCTGGCCCACAGGGCTACCCTGGAATCGGCGAAGGACCGCCCTGTGGTGCCTTTGACAGCAAAACTGGAACTCAGGAGCTCAGGCACTCCTGACACGAGTGACGTCAAGCTGGCCATGCCCACCCAGGTCACACTACCCCAGCCCCCCTGAGGTCAAACACAACCATGATGCATCCTTCAATGAAATCAAGTTTGACATCCCTGGCCTACTCAGAGAATCCTTTGCCAGCACTCTAATCCAAGAGAATCCTTTGCCAGCACTTTCATCCAAAAGAATCTTGTTTCTTCCTGCCTGGTTTCTTCACTATCCAACTTTCATATCCAAGGGCGGTTGTTGAAAATATTCTAGTCTTTGTTGTGAATGAATAAATGTTTAATAAAGCTACCTTGAGCTTGAAGTCAAGTGTAGGGTTCTGGCCCTGCACTTCTGATTGTCTGTTAAATGGCAAGATCAGATTGGTCCGTTCAGGAGAATCTGATTGGCCATTAACAGGCTGTTCTCATTGGTTAACGGAGCTAGCGCTCCCAGGTTGCTATTGGTTGAATAGTTTATAAGTTACCTATATAAGGAAGGCTATAGCAGCCATCGAGTTTGAGCTGTCACACCATGTAAATAAAGAGTTGAAGTTCACTGTTTTCACCGGCTTGTCTCCATTCTTCGCACCCATGCTCCACACATAACACTGGTGATGAGGATGGGATGTGGAGACGTCAGAGCTGACTAAAACAATGAAGAAGACAACTGAGCACATGGCTGAAACTCACAATGGCGGAACCATGTCCGGCAGCGTAGTACCGCTCCGTTCGACCCAGTGCAAGAAGACTGGGAGTCCTACATGGATCGTTTCCAAATGTTCTTGGAAACAAATAATCTGAAGGATGCCACAACTGGGAAGAAACGGGCGGTATTCCTAACGCATTGCAGGCCAACCGTATTCAAGATGGCCAAGGCATTAGCAAAACCGGCTGAAGTGAAGGCTATGGACTGGGACGTCCTCGAACCTCTACTAAGGGCCCACTATGCACCGACCGTACCAACGCTCGTAAGACGGCACGAGTTCTACCAAAGAAACTTGGGAGGCCTCTGCGATTTCACCGATCTGGAAGAGGCTTTGAGAGACCGAGTAGTTCTGGGATTAGATGCGCTAAACGTGCAGAGCAAAATAATGGCAAAGGGCGACATTAGCCTTGCCGATGCCATCGATAATGCTACGGCAGCGGAAGCAACCAAGAAGTCGGCTGCCCAACTGTGCCAAAACCGCACTCCGACACACCAACCAGCCTGCGAAATTTCACCTAAATCAGAAAGACAGCTTCCGACGGCCCACCATGAGGACCTCTCTTCGTCATCAGACAGCGACGAAGAAGAGGTCCATCGACTGCGGTCCAATCGGGACCATTATCCGAAGTCCCAGCAACCGTGCGCTGGCTGCGGGGCCAACCATTACCGGTCCGATTGCAAATTCCGCGACGCGCTCTGCCATGAGTGCGGGAAATGAGGCCATATCGGACGGGTCTGCAGAAGTCTCCTAGGACCCAGCCAGACCTTGAAGGGGGCCAACTATCGCCAATCGACAGGAAACCGTCCTGTAAGGCAAGAACCAGCAAACCACTCCTACAGAAACCGACCCATGAATCGCCTAACGAGGCGAGAAAAGGCTCACCAAACTATCACTATTGGTCACGCCTCTTCATTGGATGCCAAGAAAATCCGAATTAACGTGGCCATTGAAAATCAGCCCTGCCAAATGGAAGTTGACTCGGGATCGTCTCTTTTGATGGTTTCCTGGAAGACCCTCAAGCAACTCATCCCTACTATCTGGCGCCAAGACCTTCAATTCCAAAGACTCGTACTTAAAGATTATCAGGGGAACTGGATTCCAGTCGTGGGATCCAGTCGAGTCCAGGTTTCATTCAAAAACCGCACTGCATACTTACCCCTGACTGTGATCGACAAGGACCGGCCTAGCCTGTTAGGCCTCCAATGGTTTGCACCACTCGGCATTGAAGTGGCAGGCATTAACCGAATCGGCGGCATTGACTGGGAGGAGGACCTCGCCCATGAATTCAAGGACGTCTTCGCGGAAAAGCTAGGCAAGTACAAGGGGACCCCGATATCCTTTAGCCTTAATCCAAAAATAGCTCCCATCCGCCTTAAGCCTCGTCGAGTTCCGTTCACACTAAAGCCGAAAATCGATGAACAGCTTGATAAGTTGATAGCCCAGGGAGTGTTAAAGCCAACCAATCACTCTCCCTGGGAGACCCCAATCGTGACCCCAATTAAGCTGGATGGCTCAATTAGAATTTGTGGGGACTACCAAGCCACCCTGAACTACGCCCTGCAGCAAAACCCATATCCGGTGCCGGTGGTGCAACACCTCCTCCATTCCCTGGGGGGTGGAAAAGTCTTCGCTAAACTAGACTTTGCTCAGGCTTATCAGCAACTGCTGGTTGATGAAAAAACGGCACAGGCACAGACAATCGTAACGCACCGAGGTGCCTTATAATTATCTGCTTATAATTATCAGCTGCAATACCTCCCCGGAAAAGCTATTCCCCATGCCGACGCGTTGAGCCATGCACCACTTCCAGAGACTATCAACGACCCCGCACCAACAATGACAACGTTGCAGATCGAGACACTTCGTATGCCACCATTAACTGCCCGTGATATCGCGAGAGAAACAAAACGCAACCCCACCTTGGCACGAGTCCTCACATGGGTGGAACGCGGATGGCCATTGGACCAAGTATCAGATGACTTTGCACCATTCAAAAGTCGACAAACAGAGTTGTTTTCTCAAAAGGGCTGTATCATATGGGGCGATAGAGTCATTATCCCAGAACGACTCCAACAGGCACTACTAAGAATCTTGCACGATGGCCACCCCGGCATCGTGCGCATGAAGGCCCTCGCATGAAGCTATGCGTGGTGGCCAGGCATCGACAGACAAATCAAGTCGTGGGTCAAAACTTGTCATAGATGCCAAGAAGTAAGCAACGCTCCACCAAAGGCAATCCCAACCGAATGGGAGACACCGCGGGGATCCTGGTCCCGTATCCATCTAGATTTTGCTGGGCCGACCAAAGGCCACACCTTCTTGTTAACCATAGAAGCCTACTTGAACTGGCTCAAAATCCACCGAATGAGGAACACGACCACTGAAGCGGTCATCAAAAAACTAGAAAGACTGTTTGCAACCCACAGATTACCAGACTTTCTGATATCCGACAACGGGCCCCAATTTACCGCGCTGTCCTTTGAGCAGTACCTGGCTGACCGCAGTATCTGACATGCGCTCACTTCGCCTGCGGCCAACGGTAGGGCTGAGCACATGGTACAATTCGTCAAGAAAACGCTACAGAAAGTGGACTATGACAACATCAAAGAGAAGATAAATCGAATCCTCTTTTTACAGCATATCACGCCTCACAGCGTCACCAACAAAACTCCCGCTGAGCTGCTAATGGGACGAAAGCTCCACTCCCACCTCGACCAGTTACACCCAGCGTACGAACCGGAGAAACCATTCAGATCCAGTGGCCGATGCCATACCTTCCAGGTAGGCGATTTGGTGTTCACTAAAAACTTATCGGGCGATCTGCTGTGGGTAGAAGCAACTGCGGTCCGTGTAACCAGCCCAAGATCATACCTTGTACAATGCCCTAATGATAGACTTTGGAAGCGCCATATCGATCAACTACAATCAAGGCTGCACTCAGGCAATTCCGAGCTCCCTAATAACCAAACTGAGTGGGGGGGAGATACAGAGGAAGATGAATTTCAACTAGCAGAAAATCTTTTGAAGGAAACGATAGCGGAACAGGAACGCGAGAACAGGAACCAGGGATGGGAGTGAGTTCACCTCAGGGTGATGCCTTCAGGGTGATGAAGTTGTTGGTGACAACGAAAACGCGAACTCTGAATCAGAGGCACCTCTTTCGCCAAACAACGCCCTACCTCAACAAGAGTGCAGCCGAATACCGGGTGCACAGTGAAAATCAAAAAGACTAACAAAACAACCGTCCAACCTCAAGGACTACGTGACCACACCCCATAAGCGGAACCTGGGGGGAAGGGGTGTTGTGAATGAATAAATGTTTAATAAAGTTACCTTGAGCTTGAAGTCAAGTACAGGGTTCTGGCCCTGCACTTCTGATTGGCTGTTAAATGGCAAGATCAGATTGGTCCATTCATGAGAATCTGATTGGCCATTAACAGGTCGTTCTCATTGGTTAATGGAGCTAGCGCTCCCAGGTTGCTATTGGTTGAATAATTAATAAGTTACCTATATCAGGAAGGCTATAGCTGCCATCGAGTTTGAGCTGTCATATCATGTAAATAAAGAGTTGAAGTTCACTGTTTTCACCGGCTCGTCTCTATTATTCGCACCCATGCTCCACACATAACAGTCTTAACAAATAATATGTTTAAATATCAAAAATATATCTGCATGTAAAGATCTTATCTAAGTCCTTCAGCCATTTTTCCAAATATCATTTGGTTTCTTGGTATCCTGCAATTGTCATAAATGCAGGTCAATGCCTAGTACCTGATTTGTTTATCACACGATTTTAAGGTTGCTGTTATAGCTGTAAGTGTGAGGATTGGTTCTAAGTCATCAAACAGTTGTTAAATAAGTGATTATAAGTCAAGGGTTACCTGTAGTTCCAGTGGTTCTTCTCAGTTTTTTTTCCTAACTTGCCTTATCTGACAGATAGTTCCCCCAATCACTTTTATCATGAGTAATGCTATAAATGCTGAAACTTTTCCACTAGGTAGGTATGATATTATCTTCCAAATTTCCTGGAAAATTTAAGAATTATAACAACTGTATCTGATTGCTTTACTATTTCAAGAGGAATGCTATCAGTGCCAAGTGTTTTGTTCTTTGATAAAGCTTTCCACGCTCTTTGACCTCCTTTCTCATCAACAATGGTCCTTGATCATAATGTATAGGTTGAAAAGGCTGTTGATGCATTTGATCTTTATGGTACAATGATCTGGTGTGTTCTTTCCATCTTGCAAACATCTTGGCATCATTCAGCATGGATTCTTGAGTGCGTTTTAGCATTTCAATTTGAGGGTGGTATTTTCTCTTTAGCTCTCATACTTTTTCAAATACTTGTTTCGTTCTTTAATATTTTCTCATTTTAGTTTTGCACATGCATTTTTGTGGTAGTTTGCTTTGTCTTGTGTTGTGTTGTCTTGGAAATTTTGGCACAGATCTCTTTTGCCCTCTAATTTTTGGTTTTGTATGTTTCCAAGTTTAGTTTAGTTTTTTTTTTCTGTTATTCATTTTGGCTGTTTTTACTTTTTCACATTTACAAGGGCTTTTAATACAATAGGATATCTTCTCATGCCTCTTCTGGTATCCTGTTGTTAGAATCCAATACAATGGACTGATTTTGCACTTGAGCTTTACTTTCTGCTGGTATATTTAAGCTCATACTTCACTGTGTTTATGACTCGCTCTTTTTTCAACTTTAGCACAGAACTCCATCCTTTTTCCTGTCATAGATTTTTCCCCTCTTTTGGCCATTGCTTGTTGCTGAGTTGCTGAAAGAGAGTCATTCAATGAAAACATATGGTGTATTTTAAAGTGGGCAGTTCCTTGTAGTTTTTAGATTATCAGCTATCTGGAATTTTGGTATTAACAGTAGGGATCAAGGCAGGAGGTTGGAGCTTGGTATCCAGCATTGTTGTTTTTCCTGTTAATATTGTTACTATTATCCTCTTAATCCTGGTGTAATTATACTTTCTAAATACTGATATTTTGCTGGCTTGACATCATCCCTGAACAGATGTGCTTCTCCTTAAAATAACTTGCCCAGAACACCAGCTGCTGTTGGTGATGTCAAACAAACTCCAGCTGATGCTCGGCTCCTGGCACTGCTCTTGGCAGTGGCAGCAAAGGGAGTAGGGTCAGTTTAGTTGTGAGCAAAGTGGCTGCCCTAAGTGACAGCTGCTGGAGGGATGGTGATAGCAGCAGCAGCAGTCCTTCCTGATGATTCTCATGAACCCCACAGTTCTTCTGTTGGAAAACAGAATTACAAGCAATGCCATGTAGATCTCAAGCTAATTTGTTTCCCTCAAGTATGATAAAAGGTTTGGTATTGATGAAGGATTCAACTGCCACCCCAGATCTTTGCCCCAAGAAGACACTTGTCTTAGGTCAGCCTTGAAAGGGAGTTTCTGGGAGAGGAAAATGTTTTTTTTGAGCTCTCTCCTTTTTCCATCAGCATTTCAGAGTCACCCTGTGGCGAGATTGGCAGCAAACAAATTTAATAAATAATAATAATTTATGTCACCATTGCTACTCCCTCTGCTGCTCTGCTCATATGGTCTCAATCTGTCCACTGTAGCGGGAAATTATGGCTGAAGCTCTAAGTGTCGTGTCTGTCGCGGGAAAGGAGACTCGGAGCCAGTGACTTAGTTTTAGCTCTTTATTAGGTCCCTAGATTGGCTCGGGGTTTAAAGGGAAAAACAGCGGCTTTTATTCTCTGGCCGCAGCAGCTTTGAATCTCCCACAATTAGTGTCCACCAATCGCGGGAGATTCATTATGGGCCAATCAGTGCGGCCTGCTAGGCCAATGAGATCGCCGTGCGCTTTGGCCAATCACAGCGCGGCGCTTTCAAGTATGCTAATGACTGTACAGAACACCCCTCCCCTCTTGGTACGGTCCTTCGTAACGTAGTCCCATAAGTAGGCGGGGCTTCGTACTTGCCTACTTGACCTGCGCAGGTTAGTTGTTGCTTGGCTCCCGGCCAGTTCGGTTGGGTTCTGTGTTGCTCTCTGCCTCATTGATGGAACCGCCTGGAAGGCCTCGCCGGGCCTTTCATTACAGCTCCCTCCCGGTCTACCCGGGCTGGTTGAGCTACGGTTGTTGCCGCTCCTGCCTGGTCTTTCTGGGCTGCTTGAGCTGGCCTGGCTGCTTCTCCCTGGTGAGGCTTCGAGCTGCTGCTTTCTGGTGAGTACAGCTGGTTTCTTTCTATTGTTTTTTGGTTCCTGGGGTATTCCCTCCCCTCTTGGTTTGTGTTGTGGGGGCTGTCTGTGTCTGTTTGCGTGTCGGTTGTGTTTTCTGTGATTGTTCTCGATCTTAGTTGATCGATGTGGCGTTTCCATGCTCGTCCGTCGGTTGTTTGCAGGCGGTATGAGTGGGGACCTGTCAGCTGGGTTATAGTTGCCGGTACCCAAAGTGGATCTCCGGTAAGGTTCTTTGTGTAGACTGTGTCACCTGGGGAGAATGTTCAGTTTTTGCTTGAGGAGTTTGGGGGGTTTTCTGGGTTGTATGTGGGGTGCAGTTCGTCGAGTGGAGACCTTAATTTCCTCCCCATTAATAGTTCTGCCGGGCTTTTGTTGGTAGTTGTGTTTGGGGTTGTGTGTTGTATAAAGAGCATTTTGTTTATTTTTTCTTGGATTTCCCTGTGTTCAATTTTTTGGATGGTTTCTTTTGTGAATTGAACCATCCATTCTGCCCTCCCGTTCACCGCCGGATGTGCCGGTGCTGTCAGTGCGTGTCGTATGCCTCGTTCTGCTAGGAATTTTTTGAATTCCAGCGAGGTAAATTGGGGCCTGTTATCCGACATGATGACATCTGGGAGGCCATGGGTTGCAAACAGCTTGCTGAGTTCCTTGGTCACGGCTTCCGTGGTGGTGGTTTTCATGTTGCTTACCTCCCACCAGTTGGAGTAAGCATCTACCGTGATAAGGAACATATGTCCTTTCATGGGCCCAGCAAAATCTATGTGAATCCTGGACCATGGTCCCCTGGGGGTTTCCTATTCCAGGATTGGTGCTGCGGGGGGCTCGGTCTGGTTTCTTGGCAGCGTTTGCATTTTGCCACCCAAGTCTCAATTTGTTTATCCATCCCTGGCCACCAGGCATAACTCCTGGCCAGGGCTTTTGTTCTAACTATGCCCAGGTGCCCCTCGTGTAACAACTCCAATACCTTCCCTTGTAACCTTTCCAGAATAACAACCCTATCCCCCCAAAGTACACAACCTTTTTGAAATGAGAGTTCTGTTTGCTGGTTCCGGAATGTCCTGAATGATTCATCGTCATCCTTTTCTGGTCACCCCTTTTCTACCCAATGTAACACCCGCGCCAGATGTTTGTCTTTATTAGTCTCATGGGCAATGTCTGACGCGGTTATGGGTAGATCGGGCAGAGTCTCTATGCTGAGGGTGGCTGTCGTGGGTGCTGGGTCAGTGTCTAGGTCAGGTAATGGCATGTGGCTCAGGGCGTCTGCATGGGTGATCGTCTTACCGGGTCGGTGTGTGAGCCGGTAGCTGTAGGCGGCAAGGAATTCGGACCACTTTGTCATTCTAGGAGATAGAATGTTCGGGTTGGCCCTGTTTCCTGCCAGGATTCCCAGCAGCGGCTTGTGGTCAGTGATGATGGTAAACGTGCGGCCATAGAGGTACTCGTGGAACCTCTTCACTGTGGCGACAATAGCCAGAGCCTCTTTGTCCAGTTGACTATAATTTCTCTCCGGTTTGGTGAGTGTCCTTGAAAAGAAGGCGATGGGTGCTTCTTTTCTGTCAGGGAGCGTGTGGCTGAGGACGGCACCGATGCTGAAAGGTGAGGCATCGCATGTGACGGCAAGTGGTAGGGTCTCGTTGTATTGGATTAGGACGGCATCCGAGGTGAACAGGTCCTTGGTTTTGCTGAAGGCGGCTTCCTCATGTTTCCCCCAAGTCCATGTGGCTGCCTTGCCCAAAAGCCTATGCAAAGGCTCCACCGCGGTCGACTTTTGGGGCAGGAAAACATTATAAAAATTAAGCAGTCCTAGAAATGCCTGCAGTTCTGTTTTATTCCGTGGTGTTGGGGCTTCTTTAATGGCTCTGATTTTTTTCATGGTTGGGTGGATGCTGTGTAGGTCTAGGAGGTATCCCAGGAACTCGACCTGCTCTGTGTACAGCTGGCATTTCTCTTTTTTCACCTTTAGCCCAGCCTCTTTGAATTTGGTTAGTACCTCCCTTAGATGACCCTCTAGTTCTTGTTGGCTGGCCGCTGACACTAGTACATTGTCGAAGTAGGGCACCACCCCTTTAATTCCTTGCAAGAGTCTTTCCATGAGGCTCTGGAAAATTCCCGGAGCCACGCTGACTCCAAACTGGAGTCTGTTACAGCGAAATGCTCCCCGGTGGGTGACTATGGTCTGTGCCTCAGCGGTTTCTGCGTCGACCGGCAACTGTTGATAGGCTTGTGCCAGGTTGAGCTTCGCAAAGACCTTGCCTCCCCCCCAGTGAGTGTAGGAGGTGCTGTACTACTGGGATGGGGTAGGCGCTTTGTTGTAAGGCGCAATTTAGGGTGGCCTTATAGTCCCCGCAGATTCTCACCAACCCATCGGGCTGACTGGGGTGACTATGGGGGTCTCCCACTGGGCATGATCGATTGGTTGTAGGACCCCTTGTTTGACGAGCTTGTCAATTTTATCATCGATTTTGGGCCGTGGTTTTAGGCAAATTGGGGGAATGCTGGGGTCAGAGGTGGAGTGGAAGTCACCATGATGGGTGGTGGTCTCCCGGTGGCTTGCTTCTGGGTGAGCCTCGGTCACCCAGCCTGTCTTGGTGGTCGCAGTGCCTTCCCTGGTGTCCAGTCTCTGCATTCAATTCACCGATTTCCGGGTTGCCTTGGCTGCGGTGGCTTCAGCGAAGGTGTCGGTGAGGGCGATGTCACCTTTTGCCATCAGCCGGCTTTGTAGGACTGGGTCTCTGAGTCCGAGCACGACACGGTCCCGCAAAGCCTCGTCCATGTCTAAGAACCCGCACATGCCCCCTAGGCTCTGTAGATCAGCCACAAAGTTGCTGATGTTCTCACCCGATCTCTGGTCCCACCAGTAGAAATCGTGCCACCTGATGAGGGTGGGCATGGCAGGGGCCTAGTGGTTTCGGAGCAACGGCTCAAGGTCTGCCCAGTCCATCTCCTTCATGTCCCCGGGTTTTGCAAGAGCTTTTGCCATCTTGAACACTGCGGGCCCGCAGTGTGTTAGGAAGACGGCTCTTTTCTTCTGCCCGGTTGCATCCTTCAAGTTGCTACTTTCAAGGAACATTAGGAATTGGTCTGTGTACAATTCCCAGTCCTCGGTACCTGGGTTAAAGGGTGCGGGCGGTGCGATGCTGGCCATCTTGTTGGTCTCGCTTCCTCAGGACACATGCTTGATGGAGTTAGTCTCAGGATCCCACCTTTGTCGCCAGTGTCGTGTCCATCGTGGGAAAGGAGACTCGGAGCCAGTGACTCAGTTTCAGCTCTTTATTAGGTCCCTAGATCGGCTCGGGGTTTAAAGGGAAAAACAGCAGCTTTTATTCTGTGGCTGCGGCCGCCGCGGCCAATGGCGCCGCTTTGAATCTCCCGCGATTAGTGTCCACCAATCACGGGAGATTCGTTATGGGCCAATCAGTGCGGCCTGCTTGGCCAATGAGATCGCCGTGCGCTTTGGCCAATCACAGCACGGCGCTTTCAAGTATGCTAATGACTGTACAGAACACTAAGTTTTGATGAGCCATTCTGAATTTGTTTTCTCTCCATTTCTGAATTTTGCAATTTCAAGGATTTTTCCCCCTTTTCTGTTTATAAGTTTGCTTGTCTTATCCCTGTACTCATGGACAATTTCTTATACCTCCTATGCATATTTCTTCAACCATAGGCATTTTTCAAATACATATTTTATGTGTGCTCTGCAGTCTTATATGTCATTGTTTTAAGTATGCAGCATTGTTGTTTTTTATTTGTTCTGGTTTTAATATTACCCTGAGGTAATAGTATGTTCTGATAAGTGAGCTTTTGGTAAAGGAATGTAAATAATAATACTAAAGTATAGCTATGTTCTAATTGTGTATAGATTGAACATGAACAACTAAACAAAGTCTAGTTAAGTGAGAACTAAACACATTTCTCCATTATGTTTATTTTTCTGTATCCACATAATTGCAGAACATCTGTTATCAAGTATTATTCACTAAGCTCTCTCTGTCCCTCAATGACTTTTAAAAGGAAGAGTACAAAATGACCTAAGTCAATGGAGGCTGCTGTGGAATGCTTTCATTCCTAGTCTCTGGGTGAATCGTGTGTCTGAATGCACAAAAAAGTAGTTTCGAAGATTAAAAGTTCCAGGAAAAAAACATAATGGAAGAATATAAAGCAATGTTATGGATGTAAAGAACAAATCCAGATCTTACTTAAGGGAGTTGTTGTCCATCTCCAGAAGCACTAAGGAACCTCACAATTTATTAAACTACAGTAGTTGTAGATGTAATAGAACCCAGATGTAATACTGATGTAATAGAACCCAGATGCAATACTGATGTAATAGAACCCAGATGTAATACTGAGCAGGGGAGAGGATATTTAATTATACCTATTCAGTTCAGCTGATTACAGATAATAAAAAATATATGTAGGTTGTGTTGAGGTGAGCACTTACATTAGGTCTTCTATATAGTCCATTATTGTTTATTTGTTTTCAAATGAGTACATCCACAATCATTCAGAACCAGCTCCTTACCAAACCTATGGTCTTTAACAATGGTCATCCCTCATCTTCAAAAAAGATGATCCCTGCCTGAAAACTACAGACCAATCTAATTGTGTTGTGTCACATGCAAAGTTATGGAATCAATTATTAATCAATGCATTACCTTCCACCTAGAATCAAACAACCCATTCTGCAACAAACAATTTGATTTCAGAAATTTTTTTTCCTGTAATTTGCAACTTCTACACTGCAAAAACATATGGACTACATTACTTTATCAGAGCAAATCAATAGATGTAATTTACATAGACTTCTGCAAAGCCTTTGACTCAGTGGTACATGACAAATTACTATTAAAATTAAATTCTATGGCATTTCCAGATCCCTTCATAAGTGGGTTATTGATTTCCTGTCAAACAGGCAACAATTAGTAAAAATAGGAAACGCCTTATCAAACGCTGCACTAATTAACAGCGGTGTCCCCCAAGGGAGCATTCTAGGATCCACACTCTTTACATTCTATATAAATGACCTTTGTGATCACCTTATAAGTAACTGCATCCTCTTCACTGATGATGTAAAACTATTCAACACCACCAACAATGCTACTGTCCTGCAAAGCGACCTTGATTATGTGTCTGAATGGTCAAACAGTTGGCAACTCCAAATCTCGACCAACAAAGGCTCTGTCCTACATATTGGGGAAAAAAAATCAATACACCAAATACAAGCTAGGTGGATATGACCTCATTGATTAACCTCACTCTGTCAAAGACCTTAGAGTTCTGATATCAAATGGGCATTGGTGGAAGTTACCCTGAATCCCCTTTCTAGCTATGCTGCAAGAGAGCCCAGGATGGGTTGACTCCTTCCTATGACGTCATTTAGCTGAGTCTGTACTAAGATATAAAAGCCAGCCCTCGGAAGAGACCCAGCTTTGGCTAAGATACTTGACAGACTGAAAGGTGTCTCTGAAAGCACAAATGAATACAGAAATATAACTTACCCTCTCTGGATGAATCAAGAGAGGGGCTGAGCTCTCTCGCAGCATAGATAGAAAGGGCATTCAGGGTAACTTCTACCAATGCCCATTCTCCTCCATGCTGCATTTGTAGGCCTACTCAATGCAAGATCTGACCCACCTGCTAATAGTAGGAGAAGAGGCCTTGTGCCCCAAGTGAGAAGGGAAAAGGAAACTATCACATATTCAGGCATGGGCAGAATGAATGGAGACAGTCTTAGTTGGTGAACTTTCAACTCTTTATTGCATAGTGACTTCTAACTTGTATAACAACAACTCTACTTATATAGGTAATGCAAATGTTAAATAACCAATAGGAGCTTGTGAAATGCTAGCTCCAGTACCAATAAGAGTCCTTCGTTAAGGGCCAATCAGATTCTCAGAACCCGACCAATCCGATCCAGCCGCTTAACACCCAATCAGAAGTGCAAGGCCAGAACCCTGCACTTTACCCCAAGCTTGCCTTTATTCAACTATTTACATACATAACACCCCTTCCCCCTGGCTTCACAATTAGTTTGTGACTATGTAGTCCTTTAAATAGGACGGTTGTCTCTTGGGTCTGTCAGATTTTCTTTGGACTGGCTGCGTGCAGTCCCATTGAGGTAGGGTGTTGTTTTGTAGTGGCTCAGCTTCTTGTTCTGGTGTGATTTCCCCTGGAGCGTACGATTCTTCTTCCTGCTCCATTTCCGGGGTTTCACTTGATTCATCGCTTTCCTGGAACAGGTTTCCTGGCATATCGTCATCTTCTCTTCCTTCCCCCCACTCAGTTTGGTCATTGGGAAGGTGTTGGCTAGCAGTTATAAGTCGTGACCGTAATTGGTCAATATGTCTTTTCCATAGTCTCTCATCAATACATTTTACAATATAGGATCTGGGCGCAGTCTCACGTATTATCGTTGCTTCAATCCAAACTGGGTCGCCCGATAAATTCCTTGCATAAACGGGGTCACCTACCTTGAAGATATGGTAGCGTCCGCTGGATCCTGGAGGCTTCTCTGGCTCGTAAGCAGGGTGCAGTCAGTCGAGGCGGGAATGGAGTTTTCGCCCCATGAGAAGTTCAGCGGGAGTTCTGCCGGTTTCGCTGTGCGGAGTGATGTGTTGTAGAAGTAGAATGCGGTTTATTTTTTCGTCAAGACTATCATAGTCCAGCTTTTGTAAAGTCTTTTTTACAAATTGTACCATGCGTTCCGCTCGGCCGTTGGTAGCAGGATGCGCCGGCGAGGTGAGCGCATGGCGGATGCCGTTGTCAACAAGGTACTGTTCAAACATTAGCGCTGTAAACTGTGGTCCGTTATCGGACACCAGGACGTCCAGCAATCCATGAGTTGCAAAGAGTCTATTGAGGACTTTAATTACTGCCTCGGAGGTTGTATTGGCCATCCGATGAATTTCTAACCAATTAGAGTATGCATCGACAGTCAACAGCAATGTCTGTCCTTTGATCGGCCCTGCGAAATCCAGGTGGATTCTGGACCAGGGTCCACGTGGCGTCTCCTATTCGGTCGGTACAGCTTTTGGCGGTGCGTTGCTGGTTTGTTGGCACTTGGTGCAGGCCTTGACCCATTGCTCGATGTGTCAGTCCATGCCTGGCCACCACGCGTAGCTCTGTGCAAGAGCCTTCATTCGTACGATCCCGGGATGTCCTTCGTGCAGGATTTGTAACAGCGTTTTTTGGAGTCGTTCTGGGACGACAACTGTATCGCCCCAGATAACGCAGCCTTTTTAAGAGAAAAGTTCAGTTTGTCTTGTTTTAAATGGTGCGAAGTCATCTGGGATCTGGTCCAATGGCCATCCACGCTCTACCCAGCCTAGGACTCATGCTAGGGTGTGGTCTCGTCTGGTCTCCCTCGCGATATCTCGAGCAGTCATAGGAGGCGAGTTGAGCGTTTCAATTTGTAACGCCGATACTGTTGGTGCCGGATCGTCGAGGGTCTCTGGTAGCGGTGCTCTGCTGAGTGCGTCGGCATGGGGAATGGCTTTCCCTGGTCGATGTAACAATCGATAATTATAAGCAGCTAGAAACTCTGACCATCGAGTCATTCTTGGGGACAATATATAGGGAGTTGGTTTGTCCCCAGCGATTATCCCCAATAAAGGTTTGTGGTCGGTTACAATTGTAAATGTCCTTCCATATACATACTCATGGAATTTTTTTACGGCTGACACAATTGCAAGAGCCTCCTTGTCTATTTATCCAAAGTTACGTTCTGCCTGGGATAGAGTCTTCAAAAAGTATGCAACGGGAGCCTCATTTCCATTAGGTAGCACATGGCTCAAAATAGCGCCCACCCCAAACGGTGAGGCATCACAAGTTATACCCAAGGGTAATATTTCATTATATTGCATAAGTACAGAATCAGATGTAAGTAAATCTTTTACATTTCTAAACGCTTTTTCTTCTCGGTAACCCCAAACCCATAATGCTTTCTTATCTAATAACCGGTATAATGGTTCAGCCACAGTCGCCTTATGCGGTAAAAACACATTGTAGAAATTGATAAGGCCTAAAAATGCTTGAAGATCAGTTTTGTTACGCGGTCTGGGAGCATTCCTAATCGCCCTTAATTTACTCTCAGTTGGGTGAATACCCTGACTATCAATCGTACCCTGACGATAACCTAGAAATTCAACACTGTCGGTATACAGATAACATTTATCCCTTTTTACTTTCAATCCCGTTTCTTGGAATTTTTTAAGCACACATTTTAAACGATTCTGCAGAATTTTTTTACTAGGAGCTGCAATCAATATGTCATCAAAATACGGAACCACGCCCTTGATTCCCTGTAACAATAGTTCCATTAAACTTTGGAATATTCCCGGGGCCACACTCACCCCGAACTGCAATCGGGTACATTTAAAAGCACCTCTGTGCGTTACTATCGTTTGGGCTTGGGCTGTTTTATCGTCCACGGGCAATTGTTGATAGGCTTGAGCTAAATCTAGCTTAGCGAAAACCTTTCCATCTCCCAGGGAATGAAGGAGGTGCTGCACCACCGGCACTGGATACGCGTTCTGTTGGAGGGCGTGGTTTAGAGTGGCCCGGTAGTCCCCACAGATTCGGATTGACCCATCTGGTTTAATGGGGGTTACAATAGGAGTTTCCCATGGGGAATGATCAATGGGTTGCAGTACCCCTTGTTTAATTAGTTTGTCAAGTTGTTCATCTATCTTGGCCTTAAGGGCGAACGGAACTCGACGGGGCTTTAAACGGATCGGGGCGACCTTAGGGTCGAGGCTGAACGAGATTGGGGTCCCCTTATACTCGCCCAGACAATCTGCGAAGACATCACTGAATTCAGACATAAGATCCTCCTCCCACTCGCAATCACCGACTCGGTTTACGCCGGCTAGTTCGATGCCGAGTGGCGCAAACCATTGGAGGCCCAACAAACTAGGCCTGTCCCTATCGATGATCGTTAGAGGTAAGCATGCCGTATGCTTTTTAAACGAGATGTGGACTCGACAAGACCCGACCACAGGGATCCGATTCCCTTGGTAATCTTTAAGAATAAGGCGTTGCATTCGAAGGTCTTGGCGTTGGATGGTAGGAATGAGCTGCTTTAATGTCTTCCACGACACCATCGAGAGGGACGATCCTGAGTCGACCTCCAGGTGGCAGGGTTGGTTCTCTATGGCTACTGTAACTCAAATCTTCTTAGCGTCCAGGGCTGAGGTGTGACCTATAGTGATAGTATGGTGAGCCTCTTCTTTCTGCAATGCTCGATATCTTTAGGAGTGGTTTGCTGGGTCTCGCCTTACAGGACGGTTTCCTGCCGATTGGTGAAAGTTGGTTCCCTTTGAGGCTGGGCTTGGTCCCGGTAAACTGCGACAGACTCGACCGATGTGGCCTCGTTTCCTGCACTTGTGGCAGAGTGCGTCGCGGAATTTGCAGTCTGCCCTGGGATGGTTTGCCCCGCAGCCAGCGCAAGGGCGTGAGGTTTTAGGACGAGGGTCCCGGTTGGAACGCAGTCGATGGACCCCTTCTTCGTCGCTGTCTGACGACGAAGAGAGGTCCTCATGGTGCGTTATAATGAGCTGCTCTTCTGACTTGGATAAAAGGTCGCCAGTCGGTGGGGTCGTTGGGTTTCGGCTTCGCCGTAGTTGCGCCGCAGACTTTTTGGTCGCCTCAGCAGCAGTGGCTTCGGCGATGGCGTCAGCAAGGCTGATGTCGCCCTTCGCCATCAGCTTGCTCTGCATGCCTGGTGCATCTAATCCCAGAATTAGGCGGTCTCTCAATGCTTCATCTAAGTCTGCGAACCCGCAGAGGCCTCCCAAGTGCCGGAGGTCTGCCACGAAGTCAGCCACACTCTCTCCTTTTTGTTGGCTTCATTGATAGAACTCATGGCGTCTCACGAGTGTGGGTATGGTTGGCGCGTAATGGTCTCTCAGGAGAGGTTTGAGGTTGTCCCAGCTTATTGCTTTAACTTCTCGAGGCTTTGCGAGGGCTTTAGCCATTTTAAAGACAGCCGGGCCGCAGTAGGTCAGGAACAGCGCCCGCTTCTTGGCTGGTGTGGCGTCCTTCAGGTTGTTCGTTTCGAGGAACATCTGAAAGCGATCCATGTAGGATTCCCAATCCTCTTGGGATGGATCGTACGGAGCGGGTGGTACGATGCCGCTGGACATGGCTTCCGTTGGTAGCGCTGTTTTTTACACGTGCTCTGTTTTTTCTTCCAAGTTCCTTAAGATCAGATGTCTCCAAATCCCATCCTCGTCACCAGTATCATATATTCAGGCATGGGTAGAATGAATGGAGACAGTCTTAGTTGGTGAACTTTCCACTCTTTATTGCATAGTGACTTCTAACTTGTATAACAACAACTCTACTTATATAGGTAATGCTAATGTTAAATAACCAATAGGAGCTTGTGAAATGCTAGCTCCAGTACCAATAAGAGTCCTTCGTTAAGGGCCAATCAGATTCTCAGAACCCGACCAATCCGATCTAGCCGCTTAACACTCAATCAGAAGTGCAGGGCCAGAACCCTGCACTTTACCCCAAGCTTGCCTTTATTCAACTATTTACATACATAACAGAAACAAAATGGCTTCAGACTTCCTGAAGGAGGAAGTGCACTTAATGTATATTCTAAGAGCCCTACCTATGTCTAGCAAGTGCCACTGATGCTCTAAGTCATGGTGTGGGAGGGGGCAGAAGCCAGGCAACATAATGTCCTGGGACCTGTGAAACAGGTGTTAACCCTTGGAATAAATGAGGGAATAAATGACCCTTATCTTGCTCCATTTGAAGAATAAAGGCTGTTACGAAGGAAAGAAACTGTTTGTAAATTTTTTGTATTAAGCCCCTTAGGGTATAAATTGGCCCCCGGGCTTACAAAATGGCCGTTCACCTTTGAGGTCAGCAAACCCGCAGAGGCCTCCCAGGTTCCGGAGATCCGCGATGAAGTCTGCAACGCTTTCTCCTTTCCACTGGTCTCTCTGGCAAAATTAATGCCTTTGGACAAGCGGTGGTACGGTAGGTGCATAGTGGGCCCGTAGGAGGGGCTCGAGGACTTCCCAGTCCATGGATTTCACCTCAGTCGGTTTCGCCAGTACCTTAGCCATCTTAATGGCAGGTCCGCAGTGGGTCAGGAATAACGCTCACTTTTTTCCAGTCGTGGCATCCTTCAAGTTGTTGGTCTCCAGAAACATCTGGAACTGGTCCATGTATGAATCCCAGTCTTCTTGTGCTGGGTCAAATGGGTGGTATGACGCTGCCGGACATGGTTTCCACCGTTGATGTGCCTTCAGCCACATGCTCTGTTTGGTGCTCTGTAGTGTTCAGTCAGCTCTGACATCTCCGCATCCCACCTTCGTCACCAGTGTTAGGTTCTGCGCATGGGCGCAAGGAACGGAGATGAGATGGTGAACAGTGAACTTCAACTCTTTATTCATCATTCTGAACAGAGCAAAAACCTAGGGCAACAGCAGCCTTTTTATAGGCAAGCTGCTGATCTAGTAACCAATGAGAGTGGCTCGTTAACAGCCAATCAGATTCTCCTAACGGACCAATCCGATATCGCTATTATCGGCCAATCAGAAGTGCAGGATTAGAACCCTGCTATTTCTAAATGTTTGATAAAACTTTATTTTAAGCGTTTATTAGTTCATAACAGCTTCAATCCAAGATGGCACTGACTACACGAAACAGGTTCCGAGATCGAAGAATTTCTCTTTAGGCTATAAAGAGCCCCGAGTGAAGTCAGCAAAGGAAAAGGCAGCCTCTGTCCACACGATCAGCTGGCTGACACTGGTATCGGTTTGCCGATAGCTTTTTACAACCACTCAAACTGCAGGCGTGGGGGAGATCTACAGATGCTGCCCAACGTGCCTGAACAGCACTCTGGCAATGCTTTTCCCAACGCTGCAGGAGAGAGAGAGCCCTGCTGGAAGAGCAGCTGCCCAGACCCTGGGAGCTGCTGAAGTGAGGAAAAAAGGTACTGAAGATCGCTGGTGAGTGCTATCTACAGAACCTCAGCTGGCTGAAGCTGTTATCGGTTTACTGATAGCTTTTTACGACCACTCAAACCGCAGGCATGGGCAAGGTCTACAGACGCTGCCCAACTTGCCTGAACAGCGCTCTGACAATGCTGCTCCCAACCTTGCAGGAGAGAGAGAGAGAGAGCCCTGCTCTCCTGGAAGAGCAGCTGCCCAGATCTTGGGGGCTGCTCGAAACGAGGAAAAACAGAATTGAAGGTCACTAGTGAGTGTTATCTAACAGAAGCTTTCAGAGACACAGCTACTGACTGAAAGGAGCTAAGTCAAAAGCTGGGATCTCTTCCGGGGGCTGGCTTTTATATCTTAATACAGACTCAGCTAAATGATGTCATGGGAAGGAGTCAACCCATCCTGGGTTCTTGATGCAGCATGGGGGAGAATGACCTAAGTGTCAGAGTTCACTGCAACAACATTGCAAAAAAGACTTTAATAGTTGTAAATCTGATCTTATGCAGCTTCTCCTCTGGTAATACTGATTTGCAAACTTGGGCATACCCAACCTTTGCTAGACCAATACTTGAATACAGCTCCACTGTCTGAAATCCGCACTGTATATCAGACATTAATACAATTGAGTGAGTCCAGAAGTATTTTACAAGAAGAGTACTACACTCCTCTGTTTGCAAGAGAATATCCTATACCACCAGACTTGAGATTCTAGCAGGGATGGGATTCTACTGGTTCTGACCAGTTCTATAGAACCCCTTGTTAACTTTCTAAACAGTTCGGAGAACCGGTAGTTAGAAGAAATTTCCTTTTGTTTTTTTCCACCCTTATTACATTCTTGGCAGTATGACTAGATTTACTGTTTCCAGAGGAGGTTTTCTTTCTTTTTTGATAGTTTCTTAAAGGGGAAGGGTTGTTTTAAGCTTTTTACACTGCTGTTGGGAGGAAATACTCCAATGGAAATATACTTCCAGCCGACATGCAACGATCAGCACTTTGAATAAATAATTGAACAACGGAAAGAAGCTTTTTAATGACAAGGAACCAAGATGAGTGACATTCAGCAAGGCTTCTTGGCTAGCTAGAAAGATTGACATTCAAACATGAGTTTACATACCCTTTTTGAGTTTTGGTCTAAAACTGGTTTTTGGTGACATTTAATTCTGTGTTGGGTGATGTTTAATCCTGTATTTATTGATGGGATAATTTTCCCCATTAAGCTTTGTTTGGTAGCAAAAAGATTAATCTCTGTTCCTGAAAACAAACCACATTTCCATCTGGCGCCCTTGCTGCTTTCTGGCTCTTTAGCAACCGGCTTCGCCTTTGGAGCGCTGCTGCTGTTTGGAGCTCCAAATGGCGGCGGAAGCTCCAAATGCGGAAGCTCCAAACATGACAGTGGGCAATCTTTTTATTTTGGTCCGCGCGAAGTTCAGAGCGAGCATGAGAGGGAGACCGCGATGCCTTGCTAAAGAGCCAGAAAGCAGCAAGGACGCCAGGTAGAAAGGATAGGGTCGCGATCACATGGAGATGCCCAAAGCGCAAAGCACACATAACTAAAGGCGGCGCATGCAGTTGGCTTGGGGATTACAAGGCAGCATCTGTGCC
The DNA here is from genome assembly GCA_033807585.1 of Hydrophis major. Taxonomy (NCBI): domain Eukaryota; kingdom Metazoa; phylum Chordata; class Lepidosauria; order Squamata; family Elapidae; genus Hydrophis; species Hydrophis major. The sequence goes on along the minus strand of CM066328.1, from coordinate 386,973,880 downwards.
TCTTCCCAGGCGCATCTCTAGGCTGCTTCTGGAGCTACAGGACGCTCTCTGTTGCCTACCGGCCCTTCTTCCTTGGGCTCTCTGCCATGGGATACACCCACTTCCTCCTGAAAATTACGCCTCGCAACTCTTCTCTCTTTTTCCTCTCGCTCCAAAAAGATCGCCATCGTTTCCCGCCGATTCGGGCTTCCAGCCACTTTGTGATCCACTAGTGAGGTTGCCATCTCGGATGGAGGCATCGCAATCTCCCTCTCTTACCCGCTCTGAACTTCATGTGGACCAAAATAAAAAGATCGCCTGCCATGTTTGAAGCTGCCGCTTCTGCGTTTGGAGCACTGCTGCTGTTTGGAGCCCCAAATGGCAGCGGCACTCCAAACACGGAGGCGGCAATTCCAAACTTGGCGGAATGGGCAGAAGAGAAAGCAACAGCGGTGGATGCCAAAGGTGTCTGCAGCAAAGGTGGGAGTAGGGAGCTCCGTGCTTCGCCATGATCACCCATTAGGAGCGACTGGTGGCGAGGAATTGCTGCCCAGGGGCGCTCCTAACAGCAAGTCCCCCATCCTTCCCCCTTATTTTGCATGTTTTAAAATAGGCCTAAATTTGGGGGGAGGGGCTTAATTTGATTTTATGCCAAAGAAACATGGTGGGGCTTCCTATTGGTGGAGGCCGTATTGTTGGAGAAACACGGTATTTTAATTCCTCAAGGTGCTCTGGCACCCTGCCTGATTTATAACTCCGGCTTGCAGGTATTTTTAATCTAATGATTGGTATTTAGGGCAGCTTTTTGCAAGCAAAGAAGCTTTTTGTATTCCTGTACAGGTAATCCTTGACTTACAACAGTTCATTCAGTGACCATTCAAAGTTACAATGACACTGAAAAAAGTGACTTATGACCATTTTTCACACTTACAACCATTGTAGCATCCCCATTGTCACGAAAGGCCAGGCGAGGAAAAGCACACCTTGATGTGAGTGATGTCAAGTTGGCCACTCCCATCCAGTCACATGACCACCAAGCTACACTCACCAACTAAGCCATGCCCACAGAACCGGTTGTTAAAAAAATTTGAATCCCACTCCTGGATTCTAGGCATAGACAACCTTGAACTACGCCAGCTAAGATTGGACTTAAGCATAGTACATAAAATCATCTGTTACAATGTCTTACCAGTTAATGAATATTTCAGCTTTAACAACAACAACACAAGAGCACACAACAGATATAAACTAAATGTAAACCACTCCAAACTTGATTGCAGGAAGTACGATTTCAGCAACAGAGTGGTCAATGTCTGGATCTCACTACCTGATTCTGTTGTTACATGCTCAAACTCCCACTCCTTTATCCTCCAAATAACTTCTATCCACCTCACCCCATTCCTTTTTTTAAAAAAAAGTTTTTATTTTTTTAAGACAAAGATATAATAAAATTTAAAAAAAACAATCATGGATTGACTCAATCACAGTTCAGGAACAAGTCTATTAACATCAAGAAGTAAGCTGTTCTTTTTCTGAACCAAATCATCATGAAAATGGAAATGGGGCCATTTATTAAAAAAAAAACTATGGGTGGACTTTGGGAGAATAAATGCCCTAGTTGAACCCTATCATTGTAGGCTAAAGATGGCTTCTAACTTGAATGGATGCTTCTTACACAGGGGGAAAAAAGGGAAATTAGAGAGAGAAACATCACAGCAGTAACAAAAATTCCAGGCCCTCTTCCCCATTTCTCTAGGCTTCCTGATTCTGCTCTAGCTGCCCCTGCCCCTACATTTCCCTTGACGACTAGTATGGCCATTACTTTATACTCTAGTTTCTAAGGCCTTGTCGGAATATAATTATCTTGCCCAATATATATACAAATTGCCTGCTGTTCTTTTCAATTTCAAAATGAGTCAATACTATTCACAGGAGAAATATATAGTTCTGAAAAATTTCTGTGCACAAGAAAAATTTAGAAAAATTAGAAAAATTTCAGCTTCTTTTTGGGGAAGGGTTATTATGTATCTTTTCTTTTCTGCTGGGAATTGATTGATTTAAGAATAGTTAATAGCCATGAGGAGGTTTTAAAGCTTTCATTTGCAACAGCTAAAATGTTTTCAAAAGCCAAAATCTGGAAAAGGGAAATAAATGGCATATCACAGACTTGTTTTCATAATTTTTTAAAAATGTAGATTTTGTTTATTCTCTTAAAAGTGCAACTTCAAGACAAACTTTTTGTTATGGAAAATTCCAAAATAAATTTCTTCTCCCTCTGGGAAAAACATCTTCCAGATTTTTTTCTACTCAGTAAGAAGGACTGCTAATGTTTTAGGAGATACTGACATCCTGGCGTTGCAAAGTGTTCAACCCTATCTGCTTAAATGAAGTTTTGTTAGTTTGAGGAAAACATTCACACCGCCTTTCCATTATAGTGGTCGGCTGAATATCCAAAAAACATTGATTTAAAACATAATTGATTAATTATTAATAAATCATTGCTTTTAAAATAAAGCTTGGCATGCTTAATTCATCATTTGTCAATGTTCTTGAAAAAGAGATCCTGGCTTATTTCTAGTTATTTCCAGGATTAAATTGCTCATTGCTGAAACAAAAGAACCACAAAAAAGGACTGTTGTTCTATTTTGGTTTCTATCTCCTTAGGAAATTAGCAGTGGACCAGATAAGGAAGTAAAAAAAAAAAAAATCCTGGAAGAAGATTGTGGTGACAATTGTTTACTCAAGATACAAATTATTATTTAATTTATGTGTGGCATCTCATTGTCTCTATTTTTAGAGACCCATTTAAACTAAATTTTGGACCAAATTATTATCATATAATAACAAAATATCTCATAAATTTGCTGGTCAAAAGCAATCCATGTGTCATTAATCACAAATGAATACAGAGTCAGTAACCGCACTCAAATCTTATTTTCAGTTTTCTAAAGTTAAAGACTTATGCTACTGCTATTTGCATTATTGCTTGTAGGATTTGATTAATGTCTTTTTAAACTACTGATTCCATCTGGGGCTCTAATCAAAATATTCTTGGCTTTTATCTTGTCAGCTGACTGGCAGTGGATATGAAAAGTTGGTGCAGGCAGACAGGACACAAAGGACTAAAGTGAACAGGTGAACAGATCATCAAAGGAGCTACAGAACACTCCCCTAGGCCTCCACAGATTACCGAAGTACTAGGTTTAACAGGCAACAATATGGATATTTCTTTCTCCTTAACACGTAGAGGACATAGCTGTGTTAACCCTGCAGTTCTCAAAATCATATGAAAATCTAAAATATTCTGGTATTTCCCCAGAGTCCTTTGTCAGATATATATCAAATTGTTATAAATAATATAACAAAAAGAAGGCAATATTAAGATCTGTAACTACAGTATATTAATGAATATTTAACCATAGAATTAACCATATTAACTATATCAAGTTAATTGAGCCATAGGTGAGGTCAAAAAGTGAATGTTTGCAACCTTAAAAATGGGCTTGATTATGTGGTTCCCTTTTTGACCCTTCATGTGGATATATCTGATTTAACCTCATTTAAAGAGGTTAACTCAGATATAATTTCAACAGACTGACATAGAGGCACCATGGATTTATAGTTACTGGAGAGACAGAGAATGTATATGTTGGCCCCAATAATTCATTCTGATGGTGAGAGAGAAATCCCCAAATTTTACAGGAAATCCTTCCCTCTTTCCTTCCTTCCTTCCTTCCTTCCTCTATCACCCAAAGGTTATAAATTCAGTTCTGCTGCTGTGAATATAAGATGATATAGACTGTTATTTTTCCTGCAACTGAGAAACATTTATCCTGGCAACAGATCAAACATGCTTTTTAAAAGAAAGAGATTTGTGCTATTGGCATGCTGCTGTGAGCCCAAGTCATTGTTTATAGCAGGCAATGTGTAGAGCTAGTGATTTGGCCAATATAACAAGTATATTGAAGAATAATTACATCCTGAATCCTGGGTACTGTCAGTATGCCTCTTCCAGTAGAGAACTATGCCATAAAAAGACTGTAGGCATCTTATCTATCAGATGCCCATATTTAGTCTAGCATATGAGCAACTTCTGCACCCACATTAAGAGATGTGTTTCCCTTTGTGGCAAATATGAAAAGCCTACAGCACTGATTGAAAGATACGGGAAGAACAAAAGGCAAACAATAGAAAAATAGCCTTGCGTTACAGATGAACAAATCCTAGATGAATCTTTGGAAAAGCTGCCTCACTGTAGGGCAGTTTGATGGGGTGTGAAAGAAAGAGGAAGGCAACAGGACAGGCATAGAGCAAGAATAGGAAAGGCAGAATGCAAACAACAGAGCATGGGCTTGCATGACAGCTAAGGTGGTGAACTAAAGACTGTCCTTGGGGTAATGGGTACATTTTGAATTTAGGGTTGAAGGATAGGAATATAAGGGCATCCAGGAATTTTACTGCAGAATAAACACTGCTTCATGCAAAAAGCCAATTAGCTGTTCTTTCTCCTTGCTTATTATACAATAAGTCTGCAACTATAGATAACAAACTAAATGGGGAACATTTTAGCATAATTCATCCTTGTCCAGTGACCTCAGAGGTGTCATGCAAGTTGTCAAACAAGATTGGACAAGCTGATTTCTATTGTACTGAGAGACAAGGAAACCTTCTAAGGAAATGCATTTTAAAAGAAAGATTTGGGAAAGGGAGGAGGTAAGACACAGACTGCTTGCTCCTTGATAGTGTGTTGCACAAGAGATTGGAGCACTTTCAATGCATAATTACTAAGCAAGTGTGGATGGCTGTTATTTTCAACTATGCATCTTCCAAAACTTTTATTAGAGAGATTTGATTCAGATTTTGGTACTAGCAATACTTCCGAGTGAACTTCTGAAAATAAATCAATTGGCCTAGATTGCTAGCTTCATTTATATTAATACACATGGACCTATATTTTTTTCTTTCCATTCCATTCATATCTACTGAGCAGTTCTCAGTGAACTAATTTTCTTTCTCTTATTAATTTTTAAATATGTATGTCTCCATAGGTTTTATTCTGTTTTATTTTACTGTTTTTCTCCTCACTTTTTTTTACAAACATTGAAAATTTGGTTTTGGAGTGATCTGTTTTGTACAGAATCCTGTTTGCACATACAACCTAATATCCACCAGGTGTAACTTCCAAACTATCTGAAAAGACAGTCCTACATAAAACAAATTATAGTAGATTAACTGAGAAGAGACGCATGGTGGCTCAGTGACTTAATGACGTTGGCAATGGTCTTTGCTCTAGCAATTCAAGTCCTAGCACTGCTTGAAGGGGTGAGCTCTGGTCACTCGTCTCAGCTTCTGCTCACCTTGCAGTTCAAAAACATGTTCTATGCATAGGTATCATTTCAGCAGGGAGACGAATAGGTGTTTAGTGTGGGTGGTCAGAATCCTGGCAGTGCTGAACCTTCCCAGTTGCAACACCCATTTGTAAGGCAGCTTTGGTGGAGGGAGAGGGCCTCAGATAATGTTGGAGAAAAGCTACTCATCTTTCTATCTGGGACGGAGATAGCTTGCCTTCCCATGGTGCACCTTGGAAAGCCCATAAATGTAAACCAAACAGAGCTAGCAAACAGACAGCCAAACTACACTGCATTAGCATTATGCTCTCCTGGCTAATGTAACATCACCATACACTAAATAAATAAATAACCGAGAATGACAAGACCATAAGTCACAGTGCATGGCACCTCATAGTCCAGGAAAAGTACATGTGGCAGATTTTATTGCTTCCATCATGAATTTCACATAACTGTTTTTGTATCATTAGGAAACAATCTATTTTCTCAATATTTCATGGAAAGTTCTCTAGTTCCTATCTTCTGTCTCTACTTCCTTTCTAGCTCTGTATTTCTTCCTTCTAAACCTTTTATATATATGTATATAGGAATGACAAGCCACTTTATGATAAAGATTGGTTGCAACACCTAATTAATAACACATTATTAAAGTGCCAGAGTTAAATTAGTTACTGCAGTGACTGGCTGAGCTTCTGTTTGTCCTACAAGGATAGGACTTGCAAAAATGATATTTTGTTGTTCTTGGTTCTTCTGGCATTATGGAATTCCCTTATAACAAAGCGTTACTTAGTTTTTTCTGTGCAAGAATTTAAGCAAACAGTAAACTATCCTGTTTAAAACTGCCTTCCAGTGAGTTTGTAATAGGCTTTTGTGCAATGAGAAATAATCTGGTTTTTTTTTTCTGTATTGGGTGGCTCTTTATCTGATCAAGCGTCTGTCTATATTGAACAATATTGTGAGGACATAACCATAAAAGTCCACTTTAAAAATACTAACACAATTAGAAGAATAAAGACTAAAGGAAAAAAATCAGAAAAGAGCTCATAAAAGTAGCAGATGAAAAAGAATACAATTCTTCAGCAAATGGCTTGGGCCAATCAAGCTGGGTGCTTGGCAAACAATCACCAATGATAAATTCAATCATCAACCATATAAAAATGTATTTTAATTCCCCCAAGTAATGAGCATTAACTGCTTTGTTTCTCCTCTCTCTTGAAATAAAGGAACAAATTTGCTTCTGTTCAACATGGTTGCCTAAGACATTGTCGTGAGATTTTTACTTATTGTTCAAAATATCATCTGTTGAGACAGCAGGTCTTGTATTGTTTTCTTTTCTTGTTTGTATAATCTAGTAGTAAAAATGGTTTTGAAAACTGTTGTAGGAGAGCCTGCAAATTTTCTCTCTAATGCTTATTTATAGTATCAGTATGTTCTGGTGCCAGCTGACAAAAGTTTTCCAACTGCTAGAAAAGTAAAATGATCATTCAGTCGGTCTAACTCCTTTCTCTTCCCCCTCCCCCTTTTTTCCCCCCAATAGGAGACTACCTGACTGCACAGCTGCTCAGGGCAACCTAACATTACAAAAGTATAATGCGGCACACTTAAACCTGTGTTTCCTATTGTTCTGGAAAGCAGTTTCATGCTAATAATGGAAAAGGTGACAGTGTAATGCATTAATGGCCACTTTCCCATTGTTTGGTAAGGTCCTTACATCATTAAATTGTGGGGTTTGTATAAGGCCTAAACAATAAACTCGACTTGGTTGCAACAGAAAAAGCTCTTTCGACATTTTATAGCAGCTCAGACTGCCTGCTATCTATAATTACAGTCAATATTTCGACTGGAGGAAAATGCCTTAATTTGCTTAATGTTTCATGCATGGAAAAACAATCAAGCGTTTCCTTCATTTGTAATTACATTACTGGCTCTAGGTGCACTTTTCCAAATTATAAGTAAGTCTGCCCAACATAAGTACTCAGTTTAAAACCTTTTTACATTTAACTGTCCTGCCACTGCTGAATTCCACCAAGATAAGCCTCTTTTCTTGGCTACAGACCTCTTCAAAATTCTAATTCTATATTCAGGAATCTAAATTTCTATTAATATGCTCTTGGTTGGGTTACCTGGAAAATAATCAGGTTTGGGCTCGTATCCTTGTTGTGTTAACACTTTGCCAATTTACCTATTGTCATTATTTCACAGATGCTGACCAGATCATGCTTATTGGCTGTTGAAGCCTGAGGCTGGCTCATTCACTGTGCAGTAAGATTTTGCATTGAATGCAGACAAACATCATGTGTTTAACTATATGTATGATGCCATTGGCAGTTGTTCTATTATTATCCATATCTAAAGAGGCTTGGTGAGGAATCAGAACATGCATCATATCACAGTTTCCCCTCCCCACAAGGAAATAGTTATGCTAACCAGTTGTTTAGAGGGGAAAAGTGAATAGCAACTCACATACAAGCTGTTTAATTTTACATAATCTAAAATATGTAGCCAAGTTTCGTACACACAGACAAAAATGTGTTCTCTCATGGCTGCCAGTATTGGCCCGAAACAGACAAGTTTCTTTCTACATAGTTGTAACTCTTAAACTAAGAAACTGTAGCTCCTTGGAATTCGATAGATTCTTTTTTCCTCACATGGTCATTCCAGTTTATTCAATTCCTAATTTGCCAACATTTCCACAAGACTAAGTGGCAATTTGCACAACTTCACTTTTTTTTTTTTTTTTGCAACAAAGGGCATTAAGGAACTTCAATAATGCAACGGAATACTTATAAATAATTATATGGACCAAGTGCTGAGTTCTTACTCACATAACTTAGTCCTCCTAGCTCAGTTGAACTCACTGAATAAAAACAAAGAGGGATCATTGTTATAGCATTTATTCTTGGGGGGGGGGCAAGAAATTTTAAAAGGTAGGAAATGAATATAGGGAGCTGTTTACATTAGGCCAGCCTGTCAATTCATTTCACCCTGTGCAACTGATAGCTACAGTGAATTTCCTTTTTTGCATATAACTTTTATTTTGTTCAAAATGGTAAAAAGTAATACAACTAAACTTGAAGGAAGAAAAAAGAAAAAAGAGGAAGAATATGATAAAAATATACAATGACCTCCAACTTTCATTATATATGTAAACAAAATTAGTAATGCATCATCCCTTGTAAAGTTATAGATAGATGTTTCTTCATCTCATATCTCATCCCTTATCTATATGTAAATCCCTAAAACATCAACTTTAATTCTGATGTCAGCAAAAAGGGTTTCTGGAACTTTGCAAACTTACGTCTTACTTTGACTTTGATCAAATAAACAAAATTTACATTTCTTCTTTTTACTTATGATAGTCTTAATTTTTAATTCATTCAAATATTGTAGGATATGATTTTTCTTCAATTCTTCTTTATCCAATTATATGGACCTGTGGGTTTTACAAGCTTCTTTTATAGATCCAACCAGAAAACATTCTCCAGGTCATTCTCTTGGTTTGTTATTTGTATTTCACTTTTAATTTTTAAACTTCAGCCAGTTACTTTAGTATACCAATAAAGCATTCCTTTTTCAAATAATTCTTTTGACCTATCATTTGTATTGCCACATTTGGTACTTCTCTGTCTTATCAGGGAAAAAAATTGTTCAACATCTGTCATTCCCTCGTTGATTTCTTTTGAACATAATGTATTCATAGACATCATTACTAATTCTGTTGATAAAGTGTCTATTAATTTTGCACTCCAGTCTTCAAAATCTCTTTTAATGTTTCCAATATTGTAACAGTTTGTGTCATTTTATACATCCCAAAAGTTGGTTTGTTTTTTCCTTTTATTTAGAATCCTTATTCCTCTCTAGTATCCATTTTCTAAAATCTAAAGTCACTTATCTTTATTTTAAACCAAGATCTAAAGCAAACTAACTCTGATTCTCACAAGAAGCTATTTATTTTGTATAATTTAATTCCAAAACCTTACAGTAAAATCAATTTTCCAAATTTATTTGGACCCATAATCCATTTTAACTTTCTTAGATCACAGTCTTATTTAATTTTTTGCAGTTTATTTCAAATTCCTTAAATTCTTAAGCTTGTAATTAATTTTTCATTTTTTTGAGCATTGAGTCAGACCTACCCAGTGACTTTTCAGACTTATTATCCCAAAGGTTTCTAATAGCTTTAAGATGGTAATGGGTAAATTCTAAAATTGATTGAGGCTTGTGAACATAGTGTTCTTTAAATGCCTTCATTGTGGTTATGACCAAAGTGACTAATTCATTCATCCCACTACTCAAATCCATGGAAGACCACTGTCCTGTGGTTTTCTTGTGAACAATAGCCAATCAGAGCACATTTGGGCAATCTCCTTTTCTTATCCTGAGAGGTTCCAAAGAACTAGTCACTTCACCAGTTCAATTTGTCCTTTTAAAATCTATACAAAGAGTTGGATATCTGCAGGGAGAGCTATAAAAGTCAATATATATTTGTTTTCTTATTGAGTACAAATAAATCATATTTATAAAGTCCAGTTTGGTCTAGTGGTTAGGTCACAAGGGTAGAAACCAGAGGACTGTGAGTTCTAACCCTACTTTAGGCATGAAAGCCAGCTGGGTGACTTTTTATTTTTATTCATTTTTATTTTATTTGGTTTGTCAATTGCTTACAAGATAATAGGTGTAAGTAAAAACATAGTTTTGAATACATGGATACATATAAGAAAAATAAAAGAAACAATAGGACAGGGATGGTAGGAACATTGGTGCGTTTATGCACGCCCCCCTCCAGACCTCTTAGGAAAGGGGTGAGGTCAATAGTAGACAGTCTAAGGTTAAAGTTTTTGGGGTTTGGGGAAAAAATCACAGAGTCAGGTAGAGTATTCCAGAGATTGACCACTCTTTGCTGAAGTTGTATTTCCTGCAATCAAGTTTGGTGCGATAAACCTTGAGTTTGTATCTATTGTTTGCTCTTGTATTGTTATGGTTGAAGCTGAAGTATTCATTGACAGGTAGGACATTGCAATTTATGATTTTATATACTATCTTTAGATCAGACCGAAGGCACCGTAGTTCTAGATTTTCTAGGTCTAGAATTTCCAGTCTGGTGGCATAAGGTATTCTACAACGAGTAGAGGAGTGGAGAACTCTTCTTGTGAAATATTTCTGGACTTTTGCAACTGTGTTAATATCAGATACGTAATGTGGGTTCCAGACTGATGAGTTGTATTTGAGTATTGGTCTAGCAAATGTTTTGTATGCTCTAGTTAGTAGTGTAATATTACCAGAGAAAAAGCTACATAAGATTAGGTTAACAACTCTTAATGCCTTTTTGGCTATGTACTTTGGGGCTGTCAGCCAACAATGTCAGACTCAGGTGACAAGCTAGTCAGTCAATTCCTGTCCCCACCAATAAATCAACACTTGGTTGATAAGTGCAGGAAAATGTTAAGGGGGAAAAGTCATATTTGTGAGGCTGCCCAATTCCAAGCTACTCAGGGGAGGGGGAGGGGCTGCAAGAAACAATGAGTACTTGCATGGAAGGCTCCCTAGGAGTTCTATAGAGTAGATTTGGAAATTTTAAAGAACCAGTAACCTGGAAAATAGCAAATCACTTTTGCATTGCTGCTAGGAAAGCAACATGGATGTGCCTGTGAAGCCACCAGAACTCAAGGTGTTCTGTCCCTAATTAACATACTTGAGATCCCCGCGCTTTGATTGGCCAAAGCGCAGGGCTCTCCGATTGGTCAGGCGAGCCGCGCTGATTGGCTCGCTAAGAATCTCCCGCGATTGGTCCATTCGGATCGCGGGAGATTCAAAGTGGTGCCATTGGCCGCGGCCGCGGCGGCGAAAGAAATAAAAGCCGCGGGCTTTTTTCCTTTCGCCAGTTCGGTTCCAACTAGCCAATAAAGAGCTTTTGCACGAAATCACCGACTCCTGGCATCATTTCGCGGACACAACACTGGCGACGAGGATGGGATCCAGACCCTGAACCGAACTACGTGTCCGACGGAAGCCAGACGAACCACCGAGATGGCGAAAATTGCACCACCCGCACCCTTCAACCCCGCCACCGAGGACTGGGAATCGTTCTCCTACCGATTCCACATGTACCTCGAGTGCAGCGGCCTGAAGGACGCCACCGGCCCAATGAAACGCGCCGTCTTCCTGACCCACTGCAGGACCGAGGTCTTCCAGATGGCCAAGGCGCTTGCCAAACCCGCCGATGCGACCGCGATGGACTGGGACGTCCTCGAACCCATACTTCGGCGGCACTACGCTCCAGAGGTACCCATCCTGATCCGGCGCAACGAGTTCTACTGGTGAGACCAGAAGTCGGGTGAGAGCTTCAGCGACTTCGTCGCTGAGCTGCGGTGTTTAGGGGGGCTCTGCAAATTCGATAACCCAAACGACGCCCTACGAGACCGAATCGTGCTCGGTTTGTGGGACCCCGTCCTCCAGAGCCGGCTGATGGCCAAGGGCAACATCAGCCTAGCAGACACCCTCACTGCAGCCGCAGCCGCCAAAGCAACCCGAACTTCCGCCGACCGCATGCGCAGACCGAACACTGGGGACCGCAGCGGAAACAACAACCCGGCGAGGTCGACCGAGCCCAAACCCGAGACGACCACCCACCAGGGCGATTTCCACTCGGCATCGGGCACTTCCGATGACGAGGACATCCATCGACTCCAGACAGGGCGCGACCCACAGAACCAGCGAGGTCGTAAGTCGAGGACCAACTGTGCCGGTTGCGGCGGCGACCACCCCAGGTCGGAATGCCGGTTTTTCGAATCAATCTGCTGGCATTGCGACAAGAAGGGACACATCGCCCGTGTCTGCCGCCTGAAGAAAAATCACAGCCCGGCACGATGGGACCAGAACGACCGGAGGAGAGAAAGCACACCACCCCAGACCAGAGATCGCCCCTCGGATAGCCGATGGGACCGGAACGGGCAATCCTCGCAAGGCGGCGACAACCAGCAGAGAGAGGAGACCCACCAGACGGTCACCATCGGCCACGCCATCACCAACGACGCCCAGAAGGTCCACGTGGAGGTAGGCATCGAGGGCGAGCCATGCAAAATGGAGGTGGACTCCGGGTCCTACCTCTCCATGATTGCATGGCATGAAATAAAGCGCTTGGTGCCTACTCTCCAAAGGAGGAACGTAGACAGCCAGAGACTCATTGTAAAGGACTACCAGGGAAACCGCATCCCGGTAGTCGGAACCAAACACTTCAACATCACGTATAAGGGGTGCACCGAACGACTTCCCCTAACAATCGTCGACCGCGACCGCCCAAGCCTACTGGGACTGCAATGGTTCGCCCCGCTCGACATCGCACTCACGGGAGTCGACCACATCACTGATGACAACTGGGAGCAGCAACTGGCCCGGGAGTTCCAAGAAGTCTTCGACGGAAACCTAGGCAAGTACCGAGGGCCCCTTATATCTTTCGACCTAGACCCTAACGTCCCCCCAAAACGCCTGAAACCAAGGCGGGTGCCATTCGCACTAAAACCCAAAATAGACGAGCAAATTGACAAGCTCGTCAAACAACGGGTTCTACAGCCTATAGACCACACCCGGTGGGAGACCCCCATAGTCACCCCAATCAAGCCCGATGGGTCGGTGAGGATCTGTGGGGACTATAAGGCCACCCTAAATGGCGTGCTGCAACAAAGCGCCTACCCCGTCCCAGTAGTGCAACACCTACTGCACTCACTGGGAGGGGGCAAGGTTTTCGCCAAGCTCGACCTCGCCCAGGCATTCCAACAATTGCCGGTCGACGAGCAAACGGCAGAAGCGCAGACCATAGTCACCCACCGGGGGGCATTCAAATGCAACCGACTCCAATTCGGAGTCAGCGTGGCACCGGGCATATTCCAAAGCCTAATGGAGAGACTATTGCAAGGTATCAAGGGGGTGGTACCTTACTTCAATGACGTCCTAGTGTCGGCAGCCAACCAAGTCGAACTAGAGGGTCGACTAAGGGAGGTCCTAACCAAATTTAAAGAGACCGGGCTAAAAGTCAAGAGGGAGAAATGCCAGCTATGCACGGAAAGAGTAGAATTCCTGGGCTACCTCCTAGACCGTCACGGCATTCACCCCACAAACAAAAAAATCAAGGCCATCAAAGAAGCCCCCACACCCAAGTCAAAGACTGAGCTACAGGTGTTCTTGGGGTTACTGAACTTTTACAATGTTTTCCTACCCCAAAAGGCGACGGCGGCGGAGCCCTTGCATAGGCTCCTGGACAAGGCGGCGACCTGGACTTGGGGGAAACGCGAGCAAGTCGCCTTCCAAAGAACGAAGGACCTCCTCACCTCCGACGCCGTCCTTATACAATTCAACGAGACCCTACCTCTGGCAGTCACATGCAACACATCACCCTTCGGCGTCGGCGCTGTCCTCAGCCATATCCTTCCCAACAGAAAAGAAGCGCCCATCGCCTTCTTTTCAAGGACCCTCACCAAACCGGAGCGGAACTATAGCCAACTGGACAAAGAGGCTCTGGCTATAGTTGCCGCCATAAAACGATTCCACGAATATCTCTACGGCCGGACTTTCACCATCATAACGGATCACAAGCCGCTGCTGGGAATCCTTGCAGGAAACCGGGCCACCCCGAACATTCTGTCTCCCCGAATGACAAGGTGGTTCGAGTTCCTGGCAGCCTACAACTACGAACTCATACACAGACCGGGTAAGACGATCTCCCGTGCAGACGCCTTAAGCCGCTCGCCGCTACCGGAACCCGACACCGACCCAGCACCCACGACGACCACCCTCAGCATAGAGACTCTACCCAACCTGCCCATAACCACGTCAGACATTGCCCGAGAGACTAATAAAGACAAACGTCTGGCGCGGGTGTTGCATTGGGTGGAGAAAGGGTGGCCGGAAAGGGACAACGACGAGTCCGTCAAAATGTTCCGAAACCGCCAAACGGAACTCTCTTTGTTAAAAGGGTGCATACTATGGGGGGATAGGGTGGTCATTCCGGAAAAGCTACAGGGGAAGGTTTTGGAACTGCCACACGAGGGGCACCCTGGCATCGTTAGGACTAAAGCCCTGGCCAGAAGTTACGCTTGGTGGCCAGGGATGGACAAACAAATAGAGGCCTGGGTAGCTAGGTGCCAACGATGCCAGGAAACTAGGCCAAGCCCACCCACAGCACCCGTCCTAGAGTGGGAAACCCCAAGGGGACCTTGGTCTAGGATCCATATAGACTTCGCCGGACCCACAAAAGGACACACCTTCCTCATAACAGTTGACGCTTACTCCAACTGGCTGGAGGTAAGCAACATGAAGACGACAACCACGGAGGCCGTGATCAAGGAACTCTGCAAACTCTTTGCAACGCACGGCCTCCCAGACGTCGTCGTCTCCGACAACGGGCCCCAGTTCACCTCGCTGGAATTCGAAAAATTCCTTGCGGAAAGGGGCATCCGCCACGTGCTGACAACACCGGCGCACCCGGCGGCGAACGGTAGGGCGGAACGGATGGTCCAATTCACTAAAAAGACCATCCGGAAAATAGACCACGGGGAGATCCAGGAGAAAATAAACAAACTACTCTTCACCCAACACATAACCCCAAATACCACAACCAATAAAAGCCCAGCCGAACTATTAATGGGCAGAAAACTAAGGTCCCCACTCGACAGGTTACATCCCACGTATAACCCGGAGAGGCCCCCAGACTCAAACAGCAAACACCGAACCTTCGCACCCGGTGACCCCGTATACGCAAAGAACCTGACGGGAGACCCGCTATGGATTCCAGCCGTCATCACACAAACAACAGGCCCACACTCGTACCGGCTACAAACAGCAGACGGACGAGCGTGGAAACGCCACATCGACCAACTAAGGTCGAGGACTACCAACCAACAAACCGCCGACGCACAAACAGGCGAAACCAACCCCCACAACACAAACCAAGGGGGGAGGGAATACCCAGGGGACCAAAACCAAAGAAGAATAAACCAACAGTACTCACCGGAAAGCAGCCATCATGACCCCTCGCCAGGAAGGAACAGCCAGGCCAGCTCGACCAACCCGGAAAGACCGAGCGGGAGTGGCGAAACCCGCAGCTCAATCAACCCGGAAGGCCCAGGAGGGAGCTACGGAGAAAAGACCGGCCCAATCGACCAGCCGGTTCCCACGACGGCAGCAGGAGCAGCAGAGATCCCGACCGAACCGGCCGGGATCCAGCCTACAACTGAGTTGCGCAGGTCAAGTAGACCCAGACGGAGACCCGCCTACCTACGTGACTACGCAACGTAAGGACTGAACCAAGAGGGGAGGGGTGTTCTGTCCCTAATTAACATACTCGAGATCCCTGCGCTTTGATTGGCCAAAGTGCGGGGCTCTCCGATTGGTCAGGCGAGCCGCGCCGATTGGCTCGCTAAGAATCTCCCGCGATTGGTCCATTCGGATCGCGGGAGATTCAAAGCGGTGCCATTGGCCGCGGCCGCCGCGGCAAAAGAAATAAAAGCCACGGGCTTTTTTCCTTTCGCCAGTTCGGTTCCAACTTCCTAATAAAGAGCTTTGCACTAAAGTCACCGACTCCTGGCATCATTTCACGGACACAACACAAGGTAGACTGAGGAAGACATTCCCTTTACTTTTTAGTAAACAGTTGCTTTGGTTACTGTTGCTATGGAACAGAGACGTCATGCCAACACTTTAAAAACTGTAAAGTTGGAATGATGAGTAAAGCTACAACCCCCCCCCCCCCAATATATGTTTGTTTCTCCTTTAAATGCATATGCAAGTCAGTTTAAAAATTAGGACATAACTATGAAAAAAAATATTGTTGCATGTGAATCACACTTTTCATCCAAGAACATAAAACACTGACCCAGAAAGATATCCCTAAACAATTTGCCAGATAAGCTAGTCTGAAGGATAATGATTGATCTTAGGCAGATCTCCCTGCTTTTAGTCCAATATTCTAATCAATATACATTTGAAGTTACAGATGAGGGGAGCAGAGTTGTAAAAGAAGCCCATCTTCTGCTGGAATCCTGTCAGAAAATATGTAGAGGCCAGAGGCTGAAGCTTCTGTTGAGTGGCAGTAAAGCCTCCAGCAAGCAATTGACCCAGGACTAAGTTGTTTCAAGAAAGCTCTGGCCAGAGGGAGCTTCAGCAAGATTTGAAGAACAGACTTACTGTGAAGGTCAGAGGAAATAGAAAGAGCCAAAAGCAGAGGACATCTGCTCTACTACATCTGCTCTGACTGTGTGGGATTTAGCTGGGACAGAGTTTAAGAAGAAGCTGGTTAGAAGGAAGTGCAATTGAAAGCTTTTTTGACAGGAAGGCTCCTAAGAAACAGACCCTGTTATTTTGGCATATTAAGTAGAGTTCCCTTATTTCAACTGTTTGGAAAGTAATGTTTTATGTCTTTTTATAGTTCTCTTGATCAAGATCCCATTTCTGTTGATCTAGAAAAGCTGTTTCATATATATTCCATTGAAGCAGGTTACTGGATTCATAAGGTTTGGGAATTTATTTTAACAGCAACATTAAAAATAATAATAATAATTAAGGTCCACTAATGATAAAAAGATTCAGGCAGCCACATCTCCACATTTTGAAAATGTTTATCAAAAGTAGTTGGGCTGGTAGATTATCTAACATGAAAGATTCTGAGGTTCTAGGCCAACCCTGTCCCACCTGGGGTGAATATTCTTGGATAAGAAAGGATCCTTAAAGGTTGGTTCTTTGCCAGAGTAGTAATGATTCCTTGATGTGATGTGCCTTTTGGCTTATAGATCAGTTTGCCATCACATTCTCATCTTTAGAGCCAGAGAGAGAGGGAAATAGACAATAACATTGTTGCTGCCTTTGCTTTTTTTTTTTTTTTTGAAATGGTGTTGAAAGGCTTACTCAACTGCCCAACTGATCCATTGCTAGAACAGGCATGCAATTGTTTGTGGAGGATAGAAACAGATAACATTGTCCTAGTAGTGGTGCTTTTAAAGTTGTAGCAACGTTTCAACAGAATCTCATCTGCCATCATCAGGCTTCTGTATAGTGTTCGGCTGTGAGTTAGACTTTTACAGTGGTTTCAGATTTAAATTTGGGGCAGTCTATTGCTGTGCCAGAATGGTTTTTTCTTCCTCCTAATTGGTTGGGAGTCTTGGTCTGTGTTTCTTGGTCTTGGAGTTTGCTGTGTTCTGCTTGATTGGTGTTTCTGATATCTTCTCTCTGTTTTTTGGCTCTTTTTGTGTCTTGATTGGCTGGCAGCATTGTGTTACTTTATTGGAGGCCTTTACTGCAGCTTGGCTTCGGGTAAATGGACGGCTATCATTAGTTAGGAAGCTGGGTTTCATCTGGGTGCCTGGTTGGGGTGTGTTTGAGCTGGAGGTATCAGGGGGGATCTGTTTGTGCCCAGGTGTTTGCCTGGCTTGTGGTGTGGAAATTTTTTTGTTTGTGAGTGCAGGCTTCCAAATGATTGACAGCCTGGTGGAATCATCTCTTCTGTTCATGCTTTCTGGTCTTTTTTCAATCTCTATGGTTTCTCTGATGATTCTGTGCCTGGGGTTTTCTATAGTGGCTAGGGTTTTGGTGCCATTGAAGTTGATGCTATGACCTGTGGCTTCCATGTGTGGACTAATGAGGAAGTGTGTTCCAGCTTTTTGACTGCATTTTTGTGTTCATCCAGGCAGGTGCTTATTCTTCTATTGGTCTGTCCAATGTATGTGGCTAGGCATGATGCACAGGGGACTTTGTATATGCCTTGGTTTTCCAGGTCAATTTTATATTTGGGGTTTCTAAGGATGGCTGCAATTTTTCTGTCTGTTTTGAACGCAGTCCAAAGCAGTCCAAGACCAATAAACACAGACCAAGATTCCCAACCAATCAGGAGGAAGAAAAAAACATTCTGGCACAGCAATAGGCTGCCCCAAATTTAAATCTGAAACCACTGTAAAAGTCTGACTCACAGATGAACACTATACAGAAGCCTGATGATGGCAGATGAGATTCTGCTGAAATGTTGCTACAACTTTAAAAGCACCACCATTATGAGGTGGGAAAATACTCGAACTAAGCTGAATGCCATACATGTAAGTACCCGCAAAAACTTAAGAAACAAATATATATATATATATTGTGTGTGTGTGTGCGTTTGTGTGTGTCTGGCATTCAGCTTTGTTCGGGTATTTTCCCACGTCATAGTAGTGGTGCTTTTAAAGTTGTAGCAACGTTTCAGCAGAATCTCATCTGCCATCATCAGTATATATATATATATATATATATTGTGTGTGTGTGTGCGTTTGTGTGTGTCTGGCATTCAGCTTTGTTCGGGTATTTTCCCATGTCATAATAGTAGTGCTTTTAAAGTTGTAGCAACGTTTCAGCAGTACTTAAATTTAAGAAAACACACACACACACACATATATATATATATATATATATATTCTTAAGTTTTCGCGGGTGCTTACATGTATGGCATTCAGCTTTGTTTGGGTATTTTCCTACATCATAGTTCTTCTTTTAAAGTTGTAGCAACGTTTCAGCAGAATCTCATCTGCGATTCTGCTGAAACGTTGCTACAACTTTAAAAGAAGAACTATGACGTGGGAAAATACCCGAACAAAGCTGAATGCCATATATATATATAAATATTGACAGCCTAAAATATATATATATATAAATATTGACAGACTAAAATATTGACAGCCAACGGCTTCCACAAAAGCAAAATCACCAACTTGATCCACAAAAACACACTGAGACATAATAGAGACCCAGAAGATGAACAGACCCATGGAACAGCTGTCCTGCCCTACATAAGAGGCATTACAGACAAAATTAGTAAGATTCTATACAGACACCATATCCAGACTGCCTTCAAAACAGACAGAAAAATAGCAGCCATCCTCAGGAACCCCAAAAACAAAATTGACCTGGAAAACCAAGGCATATACCAAGTCCCCTGTGCATCATGCCCGGCCACATACTTTGGACAGACCAATAAAAGAATAAGCAACCGCCTGGATGAACACAAAAATGCAGTCAAAAAGCTGGAACACATTTCCTCACTAGTCCAACACATGGAAGCCACAGGTCATAGCATCAACTTCAATGGCACCAAAACCCTAGCCACTATAGAAAATCCCAGCCACAGAATCATCAGAGAAGCCATAGAGATTGAAAAAAGACCAGAAAGCATGAACAGAAGAGATGATTCCACCAGGCTGTCAATCATTTGGAAGCCTGCACTCACAAACAAATAATTCTCCATACCACAAGCCAGGCAAACATCTGGGCACAAACAGATCCCCCCCCCGGATACCTCCAGCTCAAACACACCCCAACCAGGCACCCAGATGAAACCCAGCTTCCTAACTAATGATAGCCGTCCATTTACCCGAAGCCAAGCTGCAGTAAAGGCCTCCAATAAAGTAACACAATGTTGCCAGCCAATCAAGATACAAAAAGGGCCAAAAAAACAGACAGAAGATATTAGAAGCAGAACACAGCAAACTCCAAGACCAATAAACACAGACCAAGACTCTCGACCAATCAGGATGAAAAAAAAAACCATTCTGGCACAACAATAGGCTGCCCCAAATTTAAATCTGAAACCACTGTAAAAGTCTAACTCACAGACGAACACTATACAGAAGCCTGATGATGGCAGATAAGATTCTGTTTCAGATTTAAGTTTGGGGCAGCCTATTGCTGTGTCAGAATGGTTTTTTCTTCCTCCTGATTGGTTGAGAGTCTTGGTCTGTGTTTATTGGTCTAGGAGTTTGCTGTGTTCTGCTTCTAATATCTTCTGTCTGTTTTTTTTTTGGGGGGGGCTCTTTTTGTATCTTGATTGGCTGGCAACATTGTGTTACTTTTTTTTTTTTAAACAAATTTTTATTAATTTTAAAGATAAAACAACACATCATTAACCAGTAAATACATAAACACATAAAACCTCTTAATATTGTAAGTCCTTACAAGTCAAACAAAACAATATTTTTATACAGCATAATTCCAATTTATCCCATCCCCATATGGACACACAAATATCTTTCATCAAATTTCTCATTATTTCTCTTTACTCCTATTCAATTTCATTTCTCTTCCATATTTATCCATTTTATAGTCATCATATTCTTTTCTTTCTGGCTTGTTTAAATTATTCTCATCTAACATTCCTCCAAGGTTTTATTGATTCTTTTTTCCTTTTTTTTTTTTAATAAAAAACAAATTTTGTTAGTTTTATCATAAGCATAATACACAAACATACAAACACAAAACATAAAACATAGACAAAACTAAAAGATCTTTTCTGAAGGTTGTCTGTTCCCGGGTTAAAACTCTTTACACAGACACAAATTCAAACATCATATTCAACCTAAATCTCCTTCCATATCTTATTATCATTTTTTTTTTTATATATATGTATATAAAAACCATTTTTATCAGTTTTCTAAAAACAATACACACAAAATCAAGGCATAACAGCTTATAAATTCTTTTCTAAAAAAATAATAATAATAATAGACCAATAAAACATAACATTTCAAGATTATAATATTAATATTTCATATAATATTAACTTCATATCTTGTCCCTACTTCTCTTTTCCATCCAAATTATTTATCAATTAAAATTTTATTGCCTTTTATCAATATACAAAATCAAAAGAAAAGCATATATATCCTTCCATTATTACCATTTTCAACAACATTCTTTGTCTGTTCTATTTCCAAACATCCATTCATCTTTTTTCTTTTACTATACTTCTCCTGTACAACAATTGGAGTTACATCTATAACTCATTACCTAACTTAAAAATACTACATATAAATCTTTCTTGGGATTCTGTTTAAAAGATTCTAAAATTACATAATAAATTTTTTATTCTAAATATACATATAAAAACATACTCTTATATACCCTCCAGAATCCCTCTTTTAATCTAAATTAAATTCACCCATTGTCTCTAAATAAACTTTTTTTTTTAAAATCTTGCTTCCCCCCATTAAGGCTTCTCCTCCCCCCTTTTCTCTCTTGCTTATTCTTCTCCTTGCCCTTTCTAGCCCTTTGCTTTTTCTCTTCGCTTTTCTTGCTCCTTTTCCTTTGCTTTCTAACCTTGCCTCCATCTTTTCGCTCATTTTTCTCTCTTTTGGTTGTTTTTATAATTCTTAAAAACCCCTTTTTCTTATCCTTTTTCTCCTCCTCTCCGGAAGGAACCCATTGTTCATCAAAGATGGCTTCTTCTTCCTCTTCTTCCTTGTCCCAGTCCTTCTGCTGCATAATCAACTTTTCAACAGAACATAACGCCATTTCTAAGAATTGGAACAAAGCGCCCAAAGTATCTTCTTTTTTATATTTTTGATAGTCAATCTCTAGTTCATCCACAGACAATGCCATTATGAAAAGGGAAAACTTTTTCCAAAACAACCACAAGTATTTTTAATCCAGGACAATCAAAAGCAATTAAGAAAAAGAAAAAAGTTCCAAAAGTTAATACTTTTCTTCCTTCTTCTCTTTCTCTTTCTAAATTAATTTTTAATCAAAGAGGTCCAATTACCATATATCTTCTTTTCGGATCCACCAAGACATTCTAGACAGTCTCCTCCTTTTTCAGTTTCTGCTCCAATTTTTTTTTTTCTCCCTTCCCACTTGCAATAACAATTTTAAATAATCAAAAATCCATACCTCCAGCAAAAATTTTCCAATTTCTTAAATTTTTCAATGTCCAAAAATCCCTTTATCTCTTAGCTTAGCTTTCAAAGCAATCCACTTTCAATGTCTAATATATCCAAATATTTCTGCTTTTTCCGTGGGATGGGAGAGTAAACAAAAATAAAAAAAAGAAAGTTCCCTTTGACAGCTTCTCCGCCGCTTTCGATCTTCTTAGGGAAACAATGTATCCTCCAGCAACAAGCAGCTCAATTCCAGGCAATTTAAAAGTTGTTACT
Organism: Hydrophis major; assembly: GCA_033807585.1. Taxonomy (NCBI): domain Eukaryota; kingdom Metazoa; phylum Chordata; class Lepidosauria; order Squamata; family Elapidae; genus Hydrophis; species Hydrophis major. Next base: position 386,951,616 of record CM066328.1, on the reverse strand, counting down.
TGACCCGGCTCAGACAGAACTTTCACTTTTCACACTTCCTCCAGCACAGTTCTTACCCGGTTGCTGGCTTCTTCGTGGCGGCCATTGCTGACCGCCGCTCCACCGCCTTGGGAAAAAGGGGTTTTTCCGGAGAAGGGGGGGGTCTGCGATGCCCCCACCTCCCTAACCGGCTCCCCTCTATCTTCAGCTGTCCCTACAGGGCAGCCTTAACCCCCTGACCCATCTGGATCGGGGGTACCTCGACAGCTAGCCAGCAGGAATCGCGAGCTGTCGCGAATTCCTGCTGCCCCGAAGCCACGCAAACCGGAAGTGCAACATTGTGTTACTTTATTGGAGGCCTTTACTGCAGCTTGGCTTTGGGTAAATGGACGGCTATCATTAGTTAGGAAGCTGGGTTTCATCTGGGTGCCTGGTTGGGGTGTGTTTGTATCAGGGGGGATCTGTTTGTGCCCAGGTGTTTGCCTGGCTTGTGGTATGGAGACTTTTTTGTTTGTGAGTGCAGGCTTCCAAATGATTGACAGCCTGGTGGAATCATCTCTTCTGTTCATGCTTTCTGGTCTTTTTTCAATCTCTATGGCTTCTCTGATGATTCTGTGGCTGGGATTTTCTATGATGGCTAGGGTTTTGGTGCCATTGAAGTTGATGTTATGACCTGTGGCTTCCATGTGTTGGACAAGTGAGGAAGTGTGTTCCAGCTTTTTGACTGCATTTTCGTGTTCATCCAGGCGGGTGCTTATTCTTCTATTGGTCTGTCCAATGTATGTGGCCGGGCATGATGCACAGGGGACTTCATATATGCCTTGGTTTTCCAGGTCAATTTTGTCTTTGGGGTTCCTGAGGATGGCTGCTATTTTTCTGTCTGTTTTGAAGGCAGTCTTGATGTGGTGTCTGTATAGAATCTTACTAATTTTGTCTGTAGTGCCTCTTATGTAGGGCAGGACAGCTGTTCCATGGGTCTGTTCATCTTCTGGGTCTCTATTATGTCTCAGTGTGCTTTTGTGGATCAAGTTGGTGATTTTGCTTTTGTGGAAGCCGTTGGCTGTCAATATTTTAGTCAGGGTGCATAGTTCAGTCTTAATGTGTGTCTTGTATGCCAGGCGTTTGGTTCTAGTAATTAGTGTTTTAGCCACGGAGTTTATCTGTGCTGGGTGGTGGTGGGATTGGGCGTTGAGATAGCGGTTAGTGTGTGTTTTCTTCTGGTATATGGTGTGTCCTAGTGTGCCATCTGTTTTCTTGTAGATTAGTACATCTAGGAATGGTAGTTGTTTGTTTGTTTCTGTTTCCATGGTGAACTTGATTTTGGGGTGTGCGCTGTTTAGGTGTGTTAGGAAGTTGTTTAGGTTTTCTTGTCCATGGGGCCAAATCACGAATGTGTCATCGATATATCTTAACCATAGTTTGGGTTTGAGTATGGCATTAGCCAGGGCTCTGGATTCGAATTCTTCCATGAACAGGTTTGCAATGACAGGTGACAGTGGTGATCCCATGGGGGCTCCTTCAATTTGTTTGTATCTTTGTCCTTTGTATATGAAATATGTGTTGGTTAAGCAGTGTTCTGTTAGTTCCATGAGGTGTTTAGCTGGTTGGTATTTATTTTTGATGATTTCGAGGGTCTCTTTCATCGGGACTTGAGTGAATAGTGAAACCACGTCAAAACTTACAAGCAGATCTTCTTGCTCCACGTGTAGATCTTTGATCATTTCCAAGAAGTGGTATGAGTTTTGTACATGAGAAGCTGCTGTTTCAGCATGGGGCTGTAGCTCTTTTGCTAGGTGTTTAGCCAGGTTTTGTAGTGGTGCTCCTCTGGAGCTGACTATGGGTCTGAGAGGTATGCCTTCTTTGTGTATTTTTGGGAGGCCGTATAGTTTGGGGCATCTGGAAGATTTCTCTCTGGGTATGATCGTGTGTTGGATCTCTTTGCTTATGTGGCTGGTTATAATTTTCTTCTTGGTTAATTTTTCCAACACATGGAAGCCACAGGTCATAGCATCAACTTCAATGGCACCAAAACCCTAGCCACTATAGAAAATCCCAGCCACAGAATCATCAGAGAAGCCATAGAGATTGAAAAAAGACCAGAAAGCATGAACAGAAGAGATGATTCCACCAGGCTGTCAATCATTTGGAAGCCTGCACTCACAAACAAAAATATCTCCACACCACAAGCCAGACAAACACCTGAGCACAAACAGATCCCCCCTGACACCTCCAGCTCAAAGACACCCCAACCAGGCACCCAGATGAAACCCAGCTTCCTAACTAATGATAGCCGTCCATTTACCCAAAGCCAAGCTGCACTAAAGGCCTCCAATAAAGTAACACAATGTTGCCAGCCAATCAAGATACAAAAAGAGCCCCCCCCCAAAAAAAAACAGACAGAAGATATTAGTAGCAGAACACAGCAAACTCCAAGACCAATAAACACAGACCAAGACTCTCAACCAATCAGGAGGAAGAAAAAACCATTCTGACACAGCAATAGGCTGCCCCAAATTTAAATCTGAAACCCCTGTAAAAGTCTGACTCACAGACAAACACTATACAAAAGCCTGATGATGGCAGATGAGATTCTGCTGAAACGTTGCTACAACTTTAAAAGCACCACGTGGGAAAATACCCGAACAAAGCTGAATGCCAGACATGTAAGTACCCGCAAAAACTTAAGAAAACAAATATCAAACCTCTACGGGGAGGGAATAAACAACCAGATCAAAACCTATGAGAAACTGGAAATTAAAAGAGCAGTAATACTATGTGACCTCCAATAGAGACAACAATACTACACCAACCTGCTTCAAATTAACATTTCATCAAAGCACAGCAGCCACTAAACGTATCCTGAAAAGAACAGAAATGGCTCTACTAAGGAACGAGCTCCACAGTAAGAGATTCCAATTAGATCAGTTAAACAAAGATTTGCTAGCACTACACCTGGAATTGAGCAGCAAAATCCACCCTCTACTTTGGGACAAGATAAAACAACTTACAACTTGGAGAGCTGAATCTGCAAACATTTACAAACAGGAAAAGCTCTTGAAAAAATTAAAGAAATTAGAACATGACAAGAAAACCCCCAACAACTCACAACAACACCTGAAACAATTAGTGTACAATGTTTCCAACAGAGAACTCACCAAAACAGAAACAGAAGTCCTAACCAAAGGATTCAATCATGCTATAGCACCCCAAAAAATCCCCACAGAATCCATCATATGTGCAGTAGAATCCAGCCTAACTAAATTAAATACAGATGAAGCTGATAAAATAAGACACCAATTTACCAACATTCTATGCACAAGCAAACCACCCAAAAGCAACTTACAGCAAAATGAAATTAAAGCGCTACAAACCCTGAAAAGAGACAGCAGCATAATCATCCTCCCAGCAGATAAAGGGAATGCCACTGTAGTAATGGACAGAAAAGACTATGAAACTAAATTGACAGACCTACTCCAAGACTCCACATACAAACCCATAAACACAGACCCAACCACATATCTGGAAATATTAACCAAGAAGAAAATTATAACCAGCCACATAAGCAAAGAGATCCAACACACGATCATACCCAGAGAGAAATCTTCCAGATGCCTCAAACTATACGGCCTCCCAAAAATACACAAAGAAGGCATACCTCTCAGACCCATAGTCAGCTCCAGAGGAGCACCACTACAAAACCATAAACACCTAGCAAAAGAGCTACAGCCCCATGCTGAAACAGCAGCTTCTCATGTACAAAACTCATACCACTTCTTGGAAATGATCAAAGATCTACACGTGGAGCAAGAAGATCTGCTTGTAAGTTTTGACGTGGTTTCACTATTCACTCAAGTCCCGATGAAAGAGACCCTCGAAATCATCAAAAATAAATACCAACCAGCTAAACACCTCATGGAACTAACGGAACACTGCTTAACTAACACATATTTCATATACAAAGGACAAAGATACAAACAAATTGAAGGAGCCCCCATGGGATCACCACTGTCACCTGTCATTGCAAACCTGTTCATGGAAGAATTCGAATCCAGAGCCCTGGCTAATGCCATACTCAAACCCAAACTATGGTTAAGATATATCGATGACACATTCGTGATTTGGCCCCATGGACAAGATAACCTAAACAACTTCCTAACACACCTAAACAGCGCACACCCCAAAATCAAGTTCACCATGGAAACAGAAACAAACAAACAACTACCATTCCTAGATGTACTAATCTACAAGAAAACAGATGGCACACTAGGACACACCATATACCAGAAGAAAACACACACCAACCGCTACCTCAACGCCCAATCCCACCACCACCCAGCACAGATAAACTCCGTGGCTAAAACACTAATTACTAGAACCAAACGCCTGGCAGACAAGACACATATTAAGACTGAACTATGCACCCTGACTAAAATATTGACAGCCAACGGCTTCCACAAAAGCAAAATCACCAACTTGATCCACAAAAACACACTGAGACATAATAGAGACCCAGAAGATGAACAGACCCATGGAACAGCTGTCCTGCCCTACATAAGAGGCACTACAGACAAAATTAGTAAGATTCTATACAGACACCACATCAAGACTGCCTTCAAAACAGACAGAAAAATAGCAGCCATCCTCAGGAACCCCAAAGACAAAATTGACCTGGAAAACCAAGGCATATATGAAGTCCCCTGTGCATCATGCCCAGCCACATACATTGGACAGACCAATAGAAGAATAAGCACCTGCCTGGATGAACAAGAAAATGCAGTCAAAAAGCTGGAACACACTTCCTCACTAGTCCAACACATGGAAGCCACAGGTCATAGCATCAACTTCAATGGCATCAAAACCCTAGCCACTATAGAAAATCCCAGCCACAGAATCATCAGAGAAGCCATAGAGATTGAAAAAAGACCAGAAAGCATGAACAGAAGAGATGATTCCACCAGGCTGTCAATCATTTGGAAGCCTGCACTCACAAACAAAAAAATCTCCACACCACAAGCCAGATAAACACCTGAGCACAAACAGATCCCCCCTGAAACCTCCAGCTCAAAGAAACCCCAACCAGGCACCCAGATGAAACCCAGCTTCCTAACTAATGATAGCCGTCCATTTACCCGAAGCCAAGCTGCACTGAAGGCCTCCAATAAAGTAACACAATGTTGCCAGCCAATCAAGATACAAAAAGAGCCCCCCCCCAAAAAAAACAGACAGAAGATATTAGTAGCAGAACAGAGCACACTCCAAGACCAATAAACACAGACCAAGACTCTCAACCAATCAGGAGGAAGAAAAAACCATTCTGACACAGCAATAGGCTGCCCCAAATTTAAATCTGAAACCACTGTAAAAGTCTGACTCAAGACAAACACCACACAGAAGCCTGATGATCGCAGATGAGATTCTGCTGAAACATTGCTACAATTTTAAAAGCACCACGTGGGAAAATACCCGAACAAAGCTGAATGCCAGACATGTAAGTACCCGCGAAAACTTAAGAATATATATATATATATATATATATATATATATATATATATATATATATATATATATATATATATATATATATATATATATATATATATATATATATCTGGCATTCAGCTTTGTTCGGGTATTTTCCCATGTCATAATAGTAGTGCTTTTAAAGTTGTAGCAACGTTTCAGCAGTACTTAAACTTAAGAAAACATATATATATAAACTTAAGAATATATATATATATATATATATAATTTTATAAAATATATAAAAAATTATATAATTTTTATACCATTATACAACTATGCAACTCTTATATTCCTCATATTCCTTTTATATGGAATAAAATTATCTATCCTTTTATTAGCCTATTTTTGAACCAGATTCCATATAAAAGAAACAGCAATTGACATGCTGGTTCAAAAAAAGGCTAATAAAAGATAGATCATTAATAAAGCAATGAATTATGTTTCATTTTCCTGAGGCATAGTCCACCACTTTTCATTAAATGGTATCAAATAGTTTCATCTGCTGTGTTTTCCCCCAAATAAGATCAGGTCTTATATTAATTTTTGCTTCACAATACACATTAGGACTGTGGCGGCGCGCACAGACGCAGCGGCTTATGGCTCTCCTGTTCGGTGCTCTTTTTTGTTGTTTGTATACGTTTTTTCTGTTTATCTGTGGACTTTTGGCTCTACGATCCAATTATACTCACGACTGGACATCATAGGCATAGGAAACCGACACCAGACGTCTGTTTCGAGTGCTTTTCATCGTTTACATAACATCCCTGACGAGATAGCGAGACCAGCGGGCTCTCCGTGGATTGTTGTCGGGACTAGGAGGCGGCGCAGACGGAGGAGGGAGAGGAAGCAGAGGCGAGGCTGTAGGTCTGGTGTTATGCTAAGGCTGAGGAAACATCCATACAAGCCACCTCTCCCGAGTCTGTATCTTGCCAACGCCAGATCCCTGGTGCATAAAACGGACTATCTGAACTTACAACTCGCTGGTAATCGCTACGTTCGAGACTGCTGCGTTATGGTAATTACCGAAACTTGGTTACATCCCGGGATTCCTGACGCTAGCATGCAGCTTGCAGGTCGTACTTTTTTACGCTGGGATAGAACGAGGGACTCTGGTAAGAGTAGAGGGGGGGGGCTCTGTATGTATGTACATGAGAATTGGTGTAATAACGGGACAATTATAGATAATCACTGTTCCCCTGATCTTGAGTATATGTCTGTAAGATGTCGGCCTTTTTTTCTACCGAGAGAGCTAACTGTCGTGATTGTCACGGCGGTGTATATTCCACCCAGTGCAAACACGGATAAGGCACTCTCTCTCCTGCTGAACACCATAAATGAACAGCAACGGGTTCATCCCGATGGTGTTCACGTCATTGCAGGAGATTTTAATCAGGCCAATCTGAAAACTGTACTCCCGAAATTCTACCAGCATGTTAAGTGTGCTACGAGGGGAGGAAATACTCTGGATCACGTTTATACCAACATCAAACATGCATACAGAGCCATACCCCTCCCCCATCTTGGGCTTTCAGATCATCTCTCCCTCTTGTTACCCCCAGCCTATACCCCCCTCAGATGTAGGGGCAGGCCTATTATAAAGACTATTACGACCTGGCCGGAGGATGCACTCAGCAGACTACAAGACTGCTTTGAGCAGACAGATTGGAATACGTTTCAACATCAGGAGCTGGAAATGTATACGAGTACGGTGCTGGACTATATCAAGTTCTGTATCGGAAATGTGACTGTAGATAAAAACATCCGGGTTTTCCCAAACCAGAAACCCTGGATGACTACTCAAGTCCGCAGACTCCTCAAAGCCCGAGATGTAGCCTTCAAGTCAGGTGACAGAGTCCTGTATACAGCCGCTCGAGCCGACTTGAGGAAGGGGATCATAAAAGCCAAGATAGACCACAGGAGGAGCATAGAGCTCCATCTGTCCAGCCATAACACACGGGAGGTGTGGAAGGGCATACATGACATTACTAATTACAGGGGCTGTCATGCGACAACAGAACATCTGAGTGCAGCGTTAGCAGAGGAGCTGAATAACTTCTTTGCTCGTTTTGAAGTCCCTCAACATCATAGAGCTGTACCAGCCCTATTCCCACCTTCAACTATACCCAGCTCCACTATTCCACCCAGTACATATTCTGTGACGGAGGATGACGTCAGACGGGTGTTCTGTGCGGTGAATCCCAGGAAGGCAGCCGGTCCAGATGGAGTTCCTGGCAAGGTGCTCAAGGCATGTGCTCCCCAGCTCGCTTCCATCTTCAAAGACATCTTTAACCTCTCTTTGGCCCAGGCAGTTATACCATCTTGTCTGAAATCTGCTATAATTATCCCTGTGCCGAAGAAATCCCCCATCTCCAGCCTCAATGACTATCGTCCAGTGGCGCTTACTCCTGTAGTTATGAAGTGCTTTGAGAGGCTGGTGCTCCGGCACATCATTAATCATCTCCCCCTGGATTTCGACCCTCATCAGTTTGCCTACCGTACAAACCGGTCTACAGAGGACGCTATAGCCATAGCTCTGCACGCTGCGCTGAGCCACCTGGAGCAGCAGCAGAGCTATGTCCGGATGCTCTTTGTGGACTACAGCTCTGCCTTTAACACAATTATCCCAGGAATACTGGTTAAAAAACTGGACATATTAGGTTTGCCTTCCCTTACATGTGCCTGGATAAAAGACTTCCTAAGCGATCGGCCCCAGACTGTGAGGCTTGGCCCCCACCTCTCTTCCACTTGTACACTCAGCACTGGCTCCCCACAGGGCTGCGTGCTGAGCCCACTCCTGTACTGCCTCTACACCCACGACTGTAGTCCACGGCACGACAGCAACCTCATTGTGAAGTTTGCTGATGACACCACAGTGGTTGGACTCATTTCGAAGGGAGACGAGGCAGCTTACAGGAAGGAGGTCCTGATGTTAACAGCTTGGTGTTCGGACAATAACTTAGTTCTGAACACCAAGAAAACTAAGGAACTCATTGTGGATTTTAGGAGGCATAACACCGATTTGGCTCCCCTTTACATCGATGGAGAGCAGGTGGAGAGGATCCACACCTTCCGGTTTCTGGGTGTCATCATTGCTGATAAAATCTCTTGGACGGAAAATACCACGGCGGTCATTAAGAAGGCCCAGCAGAGACTCCATTTCCTGCGGGTGCTCAGGAAGCACAATCTGGACTCTAACCTGCTGATTACCTTCTACCGTGCGTCCATTGAAAGTCTGTTGACATACTGCATCACAGTGTGGTATGGCAACTGTACCATGGCAGACAGGAAGAGATTACAGAGGGTAGTCAAAGCAGCTCAGAAGATCATCGGCTGCCCTCTTCCCTCCCTGTCGGACATTTATTCCTCCCGCTGTCTTAGTAGAGCTGTGAACATCATAAAAGACAGCTCTCATCCTGGTTATGGACTGTTTGACCTGTTGCCCTCAGGGAGGCGTTACAGGAGCATCTGGTCAAGGACAAACCGCCTTAAAAACAGTTTTTTCCCGAAAGCCATAACTACCTTGAATTTGCACATGCACTGATTTTAAATACTGCCAGATACACTGTAAATAATTGTGAACAAATTTTGTGCAATATGATCACTATTGTTGTTGTGTTGGCGGGCATGTGCAATAATTCCTACTGGGACAGGCACAGTAGGGTATTTTTATTCTTTTATTCTTTTATTCTTTTTATTCTTTTATCATAATTTTTTTAGAGATTTTATGTATATTTCTGGTGTGTATGTTGCACTGAAGGACGAGTCGCTTAATTTCACTGTGTATGCGTATGATGCAAATTGTACACGTGGATAGTGACAATAAAGGTATTCTGATTCTGATTCTGATTCTGATTCTGATTTTCCAGTTGGGTTTTATTTTGGGGGAAATACAGTATTAAATGTGTCTGTCTGGCTGACAATCTTAACTGAGGCTTATTTTAGGGGTAGGGCTTATATTATGAGCATCCTGAAAAATCATGCTAGGGCTTATTTTTTGGTTGGGTCATATTTCTCCATGTTCTGATTTCCTGGTAGATTTTTAAACTAGCAGTCAAGTTCTACAAGACTATTATTTTTAAATAATAAAATTATATCTCTTCAACCAATTGTGCCATTATCTTCAGAATAAAACAACGTTATTAGCTAATGTACATTGTAAAATCAAGACTCTATAATTTTCAAGAGATTTAAATATGGAATGACAGAAATGCTGCTTCTATGTGGGAGTGTGAATATTGTGATCTGTATTTAATCAGCTGCTTCCATTGTTGTAGCCCATCATTCAGATTTTATTAATTTTGAGACCACTATGATTCCTGCAAACTAAGGTAAATACTGAGCCTTACCACATCTATCCTCAAACAAATACCATTCATAATATAATATTTCACTCCGTTGCAGCTGGAGACCCTTTTTCATTCTCTGACCATTTTAGTATCAATTTAATACCAGTTTACATGCAGTATTTCCTAGGGCTACTAGGTCAAGACTGCAAATATTTGGAAGATGACTAGATGGTTTGAACAGCTAGACCAAGGCTGTCAAACTTGCGGCCCACGGGCCAGATGTGTCATACACTGGCCACATCCACATCTGGTTTAGTGAAGGAGAAAAAAAGTCCCAATATGTCACATGATGCCATTGTGACTACATGAGTTTGGCACCTCCGAGCCAGACTGTCTGACTTTATTTGCTGTTACTTAGTGGTCATCTGGATTTTAGCATTCCACACCTAATCACATCCTAGCATGTCCACATAGTATACTACTGTATTTTTCTGTTTGTGATGATGCTGTGAGTACATGTCTCTTACCTCTCTTTTGATTAAAGTGTTTTCAATCTTCTGTATTATCAGACTGTGTGGACAAAGACTGATAATTGAGTAAATAAAAATTTCATTGCATATTATTTTGTTTTTAACAAGCTATTAGAATGACAATTAGACCTGGACATTTGACAGCTGGCTTAATTTCATGCTGGCTTGCCTTTATTTTTATTTTTTTATGAAACAGTATTGTATTATAATGTGTGAATTATCAGCAATCATGGGAATTCACAGAAAAGAACAATGGATTTTAATAGTTAATATCATCCCTTGAGATTATGCTCCCAAACAATTTGGCAGCCAAAATAACTGAGAGAAAATAAATATGTGATCCAGATTCTTAGCTTCTGTAAGTCTTCAACCTGGCTCACCTGATTTTTGTAAGAAATCCATCTTGCATATAGAATATATGAAAGTAATCTAGCCTAAAGGCAATGACGCAGGCACATTTAGACTTATGACTGAGCGGACATGCATAGAATTGCTCTGCCTTTTTCCCATTTTCTTTTTCACTCAAAATTTTCAAGCTACAAGAAAAGATGCCTTTTCTAAGAAGTTTTTTTTTCTTGAAAATGCAGCATATAAATGTGCTGGCCTTTCAGAAGGCCTTGAAGACCTGGTTTCAGCCCACCACCCACCACCACCTACCCTGGGAAAGGCCCCATTTCCTGATGATGCTGACGCAATGGATTACAATATGTGTGGTTGCTATTTGTATTTGATTTCTTTTTTCTGTTATGTTTTAATTGTTTTAATGATCTTTACAATTATTCACTATCCAGAGTCCCTGGTGTGAGATTTGCAGCTCTACAAACTGAACAAATAAATATATGCAATAAATATAAATATTCCAAAGAAGAAATAAAACAGACTCATTGCCATTATTTAATCTGCTCAGGGGAAAATCCACCCCGATTTTTAATGTAATTATAAAAGATCCTTTAAGGAAAATATTTTGAGCTTCAAAAGCTCAGAAGTCCTGGGATACTCATAAGATAATAACTATATTGGGAGAATGTATCCTGCCCTTGGTTATGATTTTAAAATAAACCAGGACTGTTTTAACTTTTCTAAGAGTCTCAAAGTCCTGTGGCTTAAAAAAGAAAAAAATCACCATATCCAGTGGTGCTGCTAAGGCTGGGACAGATGAGGGCGGGGGAAGGGACTGGGAACATCAGGAAGAAATGGCAATTATTTAAGTAAATGTTGGCATTGATGATCAATGATTCACAAAAGCAGGCTACTTCTATCCTAATGATTTATAACATCTTAGAGCATCATGCAGCCATATAATAATAACAAAGACCAGCTTTATGTTTAGGGATGGCCTGGTGGTGCTGGAAAATATGATATACCTCATTTGTGGAAACGATTTAAGAGAAAGTGCTGTATAAGGGTTTTAAAATGGGCAGGGGTATTCATGCGGTAAGGTCCAAATAGAACAACTGTCACAATGATGTAAATTAAACTCTGTGTTTTATTTGCATGGCATGTGCAGCCCATTAAAAAATGGGCAGAGCTTCAATCACATCATCTCAGCCACGATCTCAATTTTTTGGACAACTCCCCCCGCCCCATGAATGACTAAAAGGCTTGTTGAGGTGTGCTGAACTATTGCAACCTCCATAAACATCCACTGTGCTTATGTATTAGAAAATAAGAGATTTGAGCTAATAGCCATAGGAATACTGTTAGTATGTTTGTTAGCTGGCTTGGTGAATAATTCCATGTATGGGTTTCTGCTGGGCTTCTGTGGCTGTAAGCAGGCTCTAAAATCAAGCATGCTGATATTATTGCTTTTATTATGGGCTCAGCAGAGCTAAGGCTAATATAACTGGGAGGAACCAAAGCATCCGCCAAGGAAATCAGTGTGTGACCTGCAGATTGAGCAGAAAACATAGCCTAGGTAATCAGAACCTCAAAAATGTCAAGTCTTCAATCCAAGCATAATTTGCTGAGAAAGTAGGGTTACTGAGGAGCAAATTTGATTCTTAAATAGGTCACTAATCTAGGGAGTTTCAGCTTCTGTGCCTCTCAGTCCTTTGTCTGCCTGCAAGGTAATTTTATTGTCCTCATGAACTTGAAACCTATTTCAAGGAATCCAATATAAATTCTGGGATCATGACTTCCATGTTCAAAGAGGCCAACATGATGAGATGCTTGCTATGCTGAGCTCATCTGTTAGCTTGCAAGGTTTTCTCCGGCTCCTGCTCCTTTTCTAAAGATGGATCCTCCATGAAAGCTTTGACACATAGGTGTTTTAGAAAATGTTTTTGCATTTTCTGTAGGTGGGATGAAAGGTAGCACCTAACATCATGCTTTTTGAAAGAGATGCTTCAAAGCATACACGCATGTATCTTTTCAAATACTTAAAGCAAGTTTATGTGGCTGCTCCCAGTGTTCTCTGCAGACTTGCACATAAAGCAAAGTGGCTTCCAAAAAGCCAAGGAAGATCAGTGGCTACTAAAACAGCCAATGAAGGCTAGGAAAAGATGCAGCTGCTTTAATAATCTGAAAAAAGCATACTATATACTCCGTTGCCAGCCAGCTGATTTTCGGGTATCTGCTGTGTAAGCATGGAAGCAGAGTGCATATGGGAGATGCGTGTGCATGCCCAGGGGCAGAGGGAGTGGGGGGGGGTCCCGCATGCATGCACAAGGGGGCGGGGTAGTGAAGGGGTCCCACGTGCATGCGCAGGAGGTGGGGGTGTGCGGAGGGTCCCGTGTGCATTGCATTATGAATACAGGCACATGTGTGCACTCTCTCAGCATGCAATGACAAAAAGGTTAGCCATCACTGGTATAGGACATAGAACCTCAAGGCATCTTGAGTTTTGCTCCCTCAAACACAGCCAAATCTGAATATTCCCTTGTACTGAGAGCAGCCAGTTTGTCCCAAATTCAAAATAAAACACCCTTTTCATTTTTCTGCATACTGCTACTCTCTGCCACTTCTCTAGAGATAAAAGATTTATTTATTTTATAAGAAGTCATGTTCAAATGCTTTAAATTAAATAAATAGCATGCAGATTGGGCAAACAATAGCACTCCTTTGGGCAGATGAGGCAGAAAATCATATAAATATCATTTGTCTCTCTGGATAGTGAACTTAGAGCAACAGTGATGGCAAAGAATTTGCTACTTTCTTGATACCCCAAGTCAGCTGTTCAGGGTTGCCACTTCCTGATGTTGAACACCACAACCGGTCGTGCCATGATGTCTTTATATAACTTGAATACCAACAAGTATTCATATCCCTCTCATTGCCAACGAAGTAATCAGTCTGATCAATTTTTTTTAGATTCTGCACTGAAAAATGGCTTGACTGATTTAAAGATGGATCCTTTTTATTGCATTGTTTGAATCTTTCTCAATTTTTTTCAAGCCACTTCTCTTTTCTTATACTTCAGTGTAGATGATAAGATGGATGTTTTGTCAGCAGCTGTAAAACACTGGAGTGAGTATATTAAAACTTAGTTCAAAGACTAATTAGAACTATTAGTGGCATTAATGGTAAAAGAGCAGTAAGAAATTTATATATTTATTTTATTTGTTTGCTGCCCATCTTGCTGCAAGGCAACTCTTGGTGGCTTGCAACATTGAAATAAAACCATAATACAACTTATGTAAATAAATTAATATTTAATCCAAATATTATTTTACTCTATTATAATACTTGGGGGTGGCTTCGGGAGCTCTGGGTTCATTAAACTTTTGACCTTAATTCCGTTGCCCAATTTTTGACTTGCATGATTGGGTCTCTTTATTGTAATTCCCAACTAGGTCCTGGTGCTGAATTCTGGTGGCCCTTGGCTTCCCTCCTATCTTTTGGAAGCATTTTCTGACTTCCAGATATACCTCAGTGCCATTGGAAGGTTCACTGCTTTGCATTTTTCACTCTTCTGAAATAATGGGTTATATGCTGCTCTCCTTTTGTTTTAAAAAGCCAAGTTCTTGTCAATCATGCACATATAGTTTCTGTCACTCCTTGATATAATGGAGGTACATAAAGTGCACAAGAATTACCTTGTAGGGGAAATGGCAGCATAAAAATTTTGTAAGTAAGCAAGTTAGTAAGTAAATCTATATATATATAAAAAGCCAAGTACCACTCACTCATCATGAAAACTCCAGAATTGTAAAGTCTACAAACTTGAAATTTGGCGTGTATGTTCCTCTTAGCTTCTAGGTGCTCACTAAGAAAGGATTTTTTGAAATGACCATCAGAAAATTACAATTTCTTAATACATTAATTAACATTCTCTGATGCTAAACAGTTCTACTCCTCCTCCCCACCTGAAAACCTCTGTTCCAACTGCCAGTTGCCTCACATTCCATTACCTCAGTTCAAATTGGCAGACATTCCACTCCTTCACTCAGGAGCAGTCTGGGATTCCTTATTTCCTAAATGTTGGTACCTCACCAAAATGTCCACGCCTTCCGCCTTTGGAACTGCTTCTGGACTCAAGGCGGTGGGTGCGATATTCCCTTATGTGTTTCAATCACTGCCCACCACTGAACCAACGGATTGTGAATCGGATTTCTCCTGCATAGCCTGATCACACAGTGTCATCATGAAGCATGGGTATCCAGCTAATAAATAAATAAGTTCTCTAGCCATATGGAGAGATACTCTACTTAAGTTTGTGTAAAAGACTTGAAAATATGTTGAAGCATTAAATTGTGGCATTAGCAAATTACATTAACATAATTTGAAATGCTTTTCTCTAAATTTTAACAATTTCTGTATATTACTAGCAGAAACAGCCTTGGCAGGAAGCATGAAATTAATGAGCAGGAAGATTCATGGCCTTTGGCTGTTACTCTATCATCAGTTCCTCAGCCACCCATTAAAACCTGGAAAATATCCTAATATCCATCAGGGCAAGCTGCTAGATTGGAAAAGTCCGAAACTTAGATGTACGGTGGGTCAAAAAAGGGTATACCAGATTCAAAGGTATAGATAATTTTTGAAAAATGTATCTGTGAAGAGAGAGGAGGAACTGCTGCTACAATCAATCCACATTAGTACAGTTTCATTCTTTGACCTGCTTTGCAACACCATTTGGAGCAGTTTATCACAGATCTCTGGATATTCCCTCTCTCTGCCCATTTTGTGACTGTTTCTAGACCTATAAGTCTAATTTAGTTGTCAGTTTGAATTAAACCTCATTTCAGGTTGTTGACACTAATCATTTTCCAGGTTCCAAATATAGGATACTCCTGATCAATCACAGTGTAGGTGACAATTAGAAAATGTTTAGGAAGCATTTGAAAATTGCAAGCCGTGTACTTTTTGCAATAGCTGCTTAAGCTAGCAAGCCCCTAGAAGAAGGGTTATCTTCAAAGTTTTCTCACCTATAGAGATAAGTGCTTAGGGTTGTGTATTTGATAAGTGCAGTAAGGGTTACAACATAACCCTTTCTGGTCCAGGGGTGGGAGTCTCCCAGTGTAACAACCAGTTCACTAATCGCTAATTTCAAAAATATAGAGGATTTTGGGGAAGGATTTTTTAGACAATTCAATTTCAGAATGTGGAGTACCAATTGAAAAAGTTCTTGGAGATATTTTTATTAGTATCTAGAGTGTTTACATTTAAAGAATAACGTTGATGCAAAGAGCAAGCTTCATCAAACAAGCAAATCAAAAAGGAAAAGAAACAGATAATTGTTCATATTAGTTTCTCTATTCTAGCTGCATAATGAGTATTGTTCAATGATGGTTATTTATTTCCTATTATTTCTTTTTTATTATTATAAAATATTAAGGTGATTTAATTTCTTATTAGGCCATTATGGATTAAATGCCATGAAATAGTACTTCTCCATGTTTGATAATGTTTATTCCCAGGGATCAGCCTGAAGAATCATGAATATGTTGCATAAACAAATCCAGAAATATAACCCAATACTGATTAAATTCTGTCAAACACTTTTTCAGCTCCTGTTGTGTAAAGGAAATAATAATATTGATCTCCCAGATTTGTTGTAAGGATAAATTATATGTCTGTCAGTCACAGTGCAGATTAAAAAGAATTATGTAAATAATCAAATAGTAAACACTGGTAACTGCTTATTTCATTCCTCTTATTTTAGGGCTGGACATATCAAAATATTTAATTGATCATTGTTTTTTTTACCATTCTTCATCTGTCAAGAACACTTGTATCCAATAAACTTTTAATGTTTTGAGTGAATGAAATTCAGATCTATCTTCAGTTAGCAGTTAGACACTTTTAAGTTCCACTGATTTCAGTGGCAGATTGTATGATAGCACAGTCCTAAGGGAAACCAGTTTGGTGTAGTGGTTAAGGCACCAGGCTATAAATCATAAGATCTGAAGTTCAAGTCCCACCTTAGTCATGAACCTGGAATAAACCTAGGTGACTTTGGGCCAATCTCTCCATCTCAGTCCTAGGAAGCAGGCAATGGCAAGTCACTTCTGAAATCATGCCAAGAAACTGACTCAAACACACACACACACACACACACACACACACACACATACAATCCTAAGTATGGTCACCAAGGAAAAGGCCCCATTTTCTTTTAGAATTTTATAGAGACAAAATTCCATGAATCTATTGGAGGCAAACTTCTAATCATCAAGTCAACATGTTTGCAGTTGATCTTCATCTCTTCTCAAAGAGATGTACAGTTGATCTTCATCTCTTCTCAAAGAGGGTATGTTATGCTTAAAGGGTTGGTAAAAATGCAAGAATAAAACCTTCAATTCCACTGTAATATATTTGGAAAGGACCTCAACAGTTATCTCATCTATTCTGTTGCCAATGGGGAAAATTTACTGCTGCAGCATCTCTAATAAATTCCAATCTAGTCTCTAGGGAGAGTTCAGCATCTAAAAACCAAGAATAACATTTTAGATGTACAGTATGTCTTCATTGTGTTTATTTTTTCACCTAAAGTCTATTCAACTTCCATTGCTCAGAAATGCTAATATGAACCAGTCTTTAGTTCAGTTTTGACAAGTTTGGTTTTGTGCTTAATTTTGAAATTCAGTTCATCATTGATATCAACAATGTCCTGGTTTTAAAAATTACTCTGCAGAACATTTATAATAGATTAGATTTAGATTAAGATGAACAGTTTCTTGGATGGCTTCATTTATAATCAGGATCAAAATTTTCCTACCCAATTAATTAATTAGTTCTGAATTGTAATGAATTAATTAAATTTCATTTGAACTTCGATCAACATGTAGCATTTTATGATGGTTTATGAAGAATAACCTTAGTTATTTGAAAACGAGTGACTATAAATTGTACAGAAGCAAATTTACTGTTAAAATCTATAAAAAACGAGTGTAAGTAGCTTTTATAATAGTCATTCCAAAGATAAACAAAATGGCATTATGATCTATCACTGAAGCTGTAATTGCAAACTGAACTATAAATGACAATTAGGAAGAAGTTAGACTCACTGTAATTTTAGTAAATGAATTATTTCCCAGATTGACAACTTTCAATATATAGACTTCAGATTCCAAAATTCCTCTGTCAGAATTGCTACTGTATTCCAGCATATTTCTGGGTGAGTTTTGTTTTTAATAGGAAAAAGCCTCCTCAAGAACAGCTTATAAATCATTTTGAAACCTCCTTGACAAATTCAAAACACCAAGAAAGGTAGAGCAAAAGTGGAAAAAAAGGAAAGCCAGCAGCAAACTAGGTGGACTTTATTACAGTAATTATGGATGCATTATTATGAGACATAAAGGGCCAGTTTGGAACAGAAACTCCAGATATGTTCTATCTGTGTGGCCTCTAAGAGTCAACATCAACTTGATGATCCATAGACAATCAATTTAATTGAAGAAGCTGTGACTGCTACATGAAAGATGAGCTCTCTCTGGTTTTTTGGTACATAGCATTGCCAGCATTTATGATGTGTGGTAGATGCTGTAGATTGCACAAGTAGTTTTGGAAATTTCCATCATGATTGAATTCCTAAGGTCAGACTATGAGAATATATGACTCTTTTTATATATGTTTCCAGAGAGCACAGATGCATTATGTTAATTCTATTATTTTTAATACTATTTTAATACTATTTTAATACTTTTTAATACTATTTTATGGACTTTCCAATTATATCATCACCTGAAATAAATGGAGTTTATTTATCACTTGTATCTAAACATGGGATAAATATGGCCTGACAATCCATGTTTTCTATGTCTATGCCTTCAACTTGTTCTCAGTACTTGTGTGAATTAGATCAATGCTTGTAGCTGATTTAAAGTAGTATTTTCTTCTTTAGCTGTCAGCATCCTGTAGGACTTTCAAAATGGCTAAAAACTTTTGCACTTTTCTGACCATTCTGTCAGTGATCCTACTTCCAAGTTCTACCTCAATATGAAGTGAGGACAAAGAGACCTGCATCTGTAGGGTCAAGAATTGGCCATTTTAGATTGTTGCAGACCAGTGGTGGGATTCAATTTTTTTTACTACCAGTTCTGTGGGTGTGGCAGGGGAAGAATATTGTAAAATCTCCAGTCAGAGGTGATATTTGCCAGTTCTCTGAACTACTCAAAATTTCCGCTACTGGTTCTCCAGAACTGGTCAGAACCTGCTGAATATCATCTCTGTTGCAGACACCCCCTCTCTCTAGATCCATGGATATTCTCTGCCACCACAATCCTTTTGGAGTTGTTGTTCCTTCATGGGCACAGTGGCTATGATCAAAACCTGATCACAGCCTTAGAAGGAGGAGGTGCCTCCTAAATTGTGAGAGTCCATAAATCGCAAAAACAGCAGCTCCTTTGGGCCATCAAGTAATAATTTAGCAAGCCAGGTGAACTGCTGGGTAAAGTGAGAAAGCTGGAACATGACTCATGATCTTCCATTTTACGTAGTAATCATTGCGTCCTCAAGCAGAAACAGGAACTATTGAAGGAGAATATCAGGGCAATTTCTTCCTTTCTGGTAGCTCTGCAGCTTTAAACTAGACTGTATCTTTCATAATAATGTTTTCCAACAAAGGATTGTCTTCTCAAAAGTAGGGCATATGAGCTCACTATAGCTGACTGAAGTTTTTCTTTCACAATGAGCCTCTGGAGACAAGCAAGTAGAATGAAGAAGCCAATGTATTTACAGACTCTGTAGCAGATTGACAAAGTCACAATGAGTTAAGCTCATTTGAAAAGCGATTTTATTAATCCCCCTTTATAATGATTCTGTTTTTTGTTTTTTTTTATCTCACAATCCCTTCTTCCCTTTCTTTCAGCAATAAGAATAAGAAGCTGAGACCAAGAGGCATGTCCTTCCCCAGCATTCAACCTCAAGTTTCTCTATCCTCACTTATTAACAATAAGTCATACAATACTTGGCTTGACAAGGGAGTCTTTTCCCTCAATTTTCTACTGCCCCTCTTCCCTATTTTCCTCTGCCATCTTTGTCGTTTTCTTGATTTCATCATAAAAAAGTGATCCTTCCCAAGAGATCCTTGGAAAAACTAAGCCACATTTGAAGAGAACAAACAATTGCCTCATGCAATTTGTCGTCCAGAATTTATTTATTTCTCAAAGTAGCAGATGGGTTTGGTTACTTTTAGATCAGGCATCTTTAACACGGGGCCCATGGGCAGCATGCAGCCCTGGGCAGCTAGTAATGTGCCCCCAAAGTATTTTAATAAAAATATTTTTAAAAGGAAGTTTGTTATTTACAGTATATACATTAAGTATATTAGATATTTTATATGCAGTCCAAGTCAATTCCTCTTCATTCAGTCTGGCCCAGGCAAGCCAAAAGGTTGGACAAACATGCTTTAGATAAAAAAGCAATGGAGACCAACCAGTTGATCATTCAAAGACAAGCATCAAAATAAAGTAGGAATTTGCCAAATCAAACCTTCAAATGCCAACATACTTTTATGGTTTATGGAGGAAGATTAGTCATGGGGCTTTGCTGTTATTGTTGTGAACTGCCCAAAATGATGTTTTAAAGATGGATAGCTATACAAAACTTTTAAAGAAACAATGAAACAAATTAAAATGAAGATTATTTCTATATGTATATCTCTGATAGATAAGTCCATACTATCCTGATTTTTAGTCTTTGTTAGCTGAGTATATGGGGTTAATATTAGCCAGTAGACATAAAAAGAATGTAGTTTAAGGGCTTTGTTTTAAAGAATACACCAATCCAAATCAAATTCTCATATTCACTTTGGCAGCACATATACTAAAACTGGAATAATATACAGGAAGGGAATATACATTATACATTCTTTAGGTGCACCTGAAAATTAAAACTAAAACTTTAATTTTTGCAAAGATTTCCCCCCCCTTTTGGAAGTACACAAGCTTAGCAAAACTCCAGAGTCACATGTTGCCTTTCTGTTATTCTTGCTGTCATTAATTTTGAACATTTTAGTATCAATTTTCTTGCTACTGAAATGAATATATATGAGGGGGAAAGTACATTGCTGGCAAAGCCCCAGAGCCTAATCAAGACTGTGGCTGACTTTTTTGAAGGAAACTTGATTAACACCAGCAGATGCTTTGTGTCATAATTTGTTATGAGTTGCTCAGCTGTCTTCCAGTGAGACCAGGCAAAGCCATAATGATTATGCCAGGATGATATAATTAATGAATGTGTTTGTTGCTTAGAGTTTCTGCTAACACACTTAGCAAAACAAAGCAAATGTCATAATTCACATTCCAAAATCATCGGGAAGTCTTTACTGGACATAGACAGCATGAGCATTTAAATGGGGGTGGCGGGGTGGGGAGTGGTTGAGAGCATACAAGCTCTGTCTTATGGAAGCATTTGCTTTCAGGACAACATATACCAATTGCTGCCTCTTCCATGATTCTCTTCTTCATCCTTATTTTACTCTTTTGCGTGAGTGTCTTCCTTTGCTATTAAACTTTCTCCAGTGGGAAGCCCTATCATGAAGCAGGGAGAAGTAGTCATCTCTAAGAGTGATTTCTGAGTGTCATGAAATGATTAAATTGAAGATTTTTTTTAATATGTGTGTGTGTGTGTGTGTGTGTGTGTGTCCTGAAGGAGAAAAGCATCTGTTAGATTTTCTACTTTGGGATGCAAAATATATTGGTCTTCCTCTTAATGCCTTTTTTAATTTATATAGCACGAGTCTGTTAGGAATTTCTGCTCATCCTTTTTGATCATGATATTTTAAAAAAACATATTTTTATGGTATGGAAATGAAAGAATCACATCAAATGCATTGACTCTTGCTGTGTTTTAACCTCACTTTGCCAAAAAAAAATAATGTCTAGAACTTCTGATCACCTCTGATCTATTTATTTGTTCTCTGCCTCCAGTATTGTCTTTAAATTTAATAGAAAAGCTGACTGCAGAGATTGAGTGGATAGAAGAAGCAAGAAAAAGGAAAATCAGTAGATATATGCTTGTGAAGTTGAGAGAGTTGAAAAGGAGGACAAGTGAATATTTCATATGTAGAGAATTGTAGTGAAATTCAACAATAGTTGCAAAATAAGGCTGAATATTCAAGGCATTTGTAGGGCAAATATGTTGCATGCAGTGAGTTTACACCAGAGTCTGTATGTACAAAACCAGACCCAGTGGCATCCATAGGGATGAGGGGTAGCAGAATGCAAAAGCCCTACCTATTTGCTGTGGTGTCCCTTTCATGTACAAAAGGAGTGCACAATAGCACAACACTGTGTCTTTATTTTGACAAAAGTAGCAAAAGCCCGTATAAAACATCTGGCTGTCAGACTACATATTTTGGCTGTCTTGTTTAAAACAAATTTTTATTAGTTTTTACAAAACAATACACAAACAAACAAGGCATAATAACATAAAAGATCTTTTCTGAAAAAACCAATAGAACACACAAAATAATTCCAAATTATAATATATATATTTACGTTATTTGTTCAGCTTCGTATCTTACCCCAACTTCTCCTTTTCATTCTATTATCCAAATTATATTTCTTGCTAATTAAAATTTTATTGCTTTTCAAGAACAATACACGAACAAACAAAACATAGAACATAAAAACATAAAACATCTTTTCTGAAAGTTGCTTGATCCCAGATTAAAACTCTTCGTACAGACACAAATTCAAAAATCATATTCGTTTTATATACCATTCCATATCTTATTACCATTTTCCATTTTCTATATAGCTTCTTCTCTCTTTTATCTTTCTTAGTTTTATTTTATTTATCTCATCTCAGTTCAAATCATAATATTTATCATTCTTTGTCTGTTCTATTTCCAGCTATCCATTCATCTTTTCTCTTTAAACAAACTTCTCCTGTACACTGATTGGAGTATGATGCCTTTAACTCTTTCCGCTAGCTTAATAATACTTAATATAACACTTAACTTATATTGGGATTCTGTTTAGTACATTCTAAAATTACACAATGTATTTTATGAGAAAAAAAACAATAACAAAAAAACCATATAAGACCACTATCAATGCCATTAAAAAACTAATATTAATACTCATTTATATCTTAAGCATTTTATTCTAAATACACATATAAAAACACAATCTTATGTACCTTACAGAATCCCTTTTTCAATTAAATTTACCCATTGTCTCTAAATGAATTTTGTTTCTTTAAATCTTGCTTCCCACCATTAAGGCTTCTCATCCCTTCCTTTCTTTCTTTCTTATTCTTCTCCTTGCCCTTTTTACCCCTTTGTCTCTCCTCCTCCCTTTTCTTCTTCTGCTTTCCCCCTTTCTGTTGTTTTCTAACCTTGTATCCACTTTTCCCCTCATTTTTCTCTTTTTTGGTTGTTTTTTTCAAGCCTTAAAATCCCCTTTTTCTTTTCCTCTTTCTCCTCCTCCCCAAATAGAACCATTTGTTCATCAAAGATGGCTTCTTCTTTGTCCCAGTCATCCTGCTGCGCAGTCAATTTTTCATAAGTACATACTGCCATTTCTAGAAATTGAAAAAGAGTGCCCACAGTATCTTTTCCATCTTGTTCTTCTTTTTTATATTTTTTATATTCAATTTTTAGTTCATCCACAAGCGATGCCATCATAAAGAGAAAAAAATTTTCCAGAACAACCACCCAAGTGTTTTTAATCAAAAATAATTCCCAAAAGTTCCAAAGTCACCAAAGAATCCAAATAAACTATTTCTTTTAATACTTCTTTCTTTCTTCCATTTCTCTTTCTGGGGTTGCTGTTTGGTCAAAAAGTTCCAATTAAGTTATATCTTTTAGAAGCCATATTAATGTTCAATACTCTTTAAAATTCCAGGCAATCTCCTCCTTTTTCAGATTCTGCTCCAATTTTTTTTCCTCTCCCTTCCCACTTACAGCAAAAAGATTTTCCTTTAAATGTTCAGAAATCCATACCTCCAATGCGGGTTTTCCGATTTCTCTTAAAGTTCTATCGCTGTCACATTCGGAAGGAGAGTGAAGAGAAAAAAAAAACTTTTCCTTTAATTTCCATTCGCCGCTTGACACATTCTGGAAACGATGTTTCTTTAATAAGTTTTAAATTCCAGAGTACTTTCACTGTTACTTTGTCCCGGTCAGCAAAGATCACTTTCATTTCTTCACAGCTCCTCCTGCACTTTCTTTTTCCGGCTGAGCTCTTCTATGTGGTGGCCATTGCTGACCGCCGCTCAGCTGCCTTTGGAAAAGGGGGTTTCGCTGGCTAGGGAAGAGAGGTGCGATATCTCTCGACCCTGCCAGACCCCCCCTGTCTTCATCACCTTCTACGGAGGTGGCTTAGCCCCGAAGCCAAATGGCTCGGGGCACTCGGGCAGTGAACACAGGCAGAAACCGCGCACAGTCGCAGATTCCTGCCTGCTCCGAAGCACTGCAGACCAGAAAAAATCATATTTTGGCTGTCTTAACTTAAGACAGAAAAAGAAAAAAAATATTCAGAACACAACAGAATAGTAGAATTGGAGATCTTGTAGTCCAGCCCTCTACTCAAATAGGAAACCTGTACCATTTCAGTCCATTGGTTGTCCAATCTCATCTTAAAAATCTCATCTTAAAAATCTTCACCCACCACTTTTGGAGGCAAGCCATTCCATAGATTAATTATTCTGTCAGAAAATTTCTCCTTAGTTCTAGGATGGTTCTCTCCTTGATTGATTTCCATCCATTGCTTCTTATCTTGCCTTCAGGTGCATTGGAGAATAGGTTGACCCTCTCTTCTTTAGACAGCCCCATAAATATTAGAACATTGCTATCATACCACCCCAGTCCTTATTTCCATTAAACTAGAGATATTCAATTCCTGCAAGTGTTTTTCATGTTTTAGCTTCCTGTCCCTTAACTATCATTGTTGCTGTTTGCTGTACTCTTTCTAGAGTCTCAACATCTTTTTCATATCATAGTGACCAAAACTGGGCACAATGTTCCAAGTGTGCTCTTATCAAGAGATACTAACACTTTTCATGATCTTGATTCTGTCCTTCTGTTAATGCAGGCTAGGACTGTGTTGGCTTTTTTGACAATTGCAGAACAAATTGTCCATTAGGACTCCAAGATCCTTCTCACAGTTACAACACATGAGCCAGGTACTACCTATTCTATACCTATACATTTAGTTTTTCTTACTTAAATGTAGTACTTTACTTTCTTTTGCCACATTGGTTGTAAAGGTACTATGTTGTAATTGCAAATTGTTGCTATCCAAGATAGTCATTAGGGAGAACTTACTTGTATTGCCCTGTCCACTGCAACTCTCAGTTTTAATGTTAAGTGAAATTTCTAGCTGTTTTATAAACTTGGGGAAAATTGTGATTTTGATAATGATTTATCAAATCATACTGGTATTGAGTACACTGAAACATCAGTAGAACAATCCACCTGCCTAAAAAATGGCATGCAAATATGTTGTGAAGAGATTTCTTAATGCAGAGGGGATGTTTAACAACAATTCTTTTCCTCCTGGATGAAAAGTATTATGCTAGATTTCCTAATTTTCATGGCATGATAATGATTTGAGAGATGAGCTCTTTAAAATGAGATTCTTCGATCTTGTTCATTACGATTCCTGTCTATGATGCCTTTGGGAAGTTCTAAGGCTAAAAACATTCAAGTGAATATGTGAATAATTTTAGTTTAATTCAGGAATGAAATAGGAAAGAAAACATGTCTTGAAATGCTGGAATTGTAGCATAAAATATGTTGATCCATAAATGGGTTGCAGAGGCTTCAGAAAAATAATGTACGGAAACCACATGAAATTGGAGACAAATAAAGTTGGTTGAAACTCCGTGGGAGGACATAGGGAAAAGCTATTCCCTCCTTCCCTCCCCCCTCTCTCTCTTTCACTCACACACACACACACACACACACACACACACACACACATACATGTGTGTGCTTGTGTGTGATACAATATTCAACAAAATGATTTTCATTTAATAATATAGTACCCATAGGCTTCCACATCATGGCTCAATTACATTAAATTAAATCTTTTTCCTCCAAGAGATGTCATGATAATTGGAGCTGGAGCTATGTGGCTCATCATGAATTCCAGACTAGATCACCCTCTCCTTCAAAAATCTGAAGAACTTCTAGAGCAGTGCTTCTGCAGGTCCTTCTTTTAATGTTGCTTTATTTCAGTTCCAATAAAATAACTACAGGGCTTAATAGAAACTGTTCTGATCTTTGTACTAAAGAATGCAGGTGAAAAGAGCATACTGTATTTGCACAATTGAACAAAGGTTCAATATACTGTTTGAAATCTGAACTTTCTTGAGAAAAAATAGGTTTTTAAAAGAGTAAATATTATCTTTTAAATTCTTGGTTAATACTAATAAATTAGAATGAAATTTCAGTAGCATCTTCCTTGCTCCCCCCCCCCCCCCGAATTTATTTATTTATTTATAAAATTTATTGGACACCCATCTTACCATATGTAGCTCTGGGTGGCTTATGTAAGTTAAAATAAAAAGTTGAAATCAAACCTTTAAACCCAAGACACATGGGAAGGGTGGAGGGAGTGGGGGGAAGGTAGGATCTATTATTACTCAACCAACCACCTCCATTGTGTTGTTCCCCCATGGGGGCCCCAAGTCGACTGGCAAAGCCATGTCTTTAGGACCTTACAAAAAGACAGGAAGTTTGAGACCAACCTCACATTGAAGGGGGGGTGGGCAAGATGTTCCATGGGGCAGGAGCAACAGCAGAGAAGGCCCTCTTCCTGGACTCTGCTGCTGGAATAATTGGGCTGATGGGACTCCTAGCATACCTCCTCTGCTGCCATGAGTGGTACGGGCCAATCCCAGTGGAGTGAGACATACCCCATTCCTTTTTATATAAATTCAATAGACTTAGTCTGACAGATTAGCTCTAAAAACTTTTTGAATATGTTTGTGCAATTATATAATTTTGATATGTGCATTGTACAAATATTGAGGAGAGGAAAACACAAGTTTCTTCTTAAATTGGAGGTGCATTATGTTGCTATCTGTGTGAACCTGTCTTAATATTATGATCAATAAATGTCTATAATAAAAGTAGTTGCAAAGCGAAATGCAATTTAAGGTGATGTACAAGATGTGAAGTGTTAATTGAATTTTCAGATATGAAGAAATTATCTAAGAATATGATAAAGCCCCTTTATATGAGAGAAACTAGATAGATGCATCTTAGAAGGCCAACTGATCAGGGTTTGGACTGAAATGTTCCAAAATGACCCATCCAACTTATGATTTCCTTTTCTGATTTCTTCTTCCATACCAGATAAGGTCCTTTTCTATTCAGATTTTAGAGAATTATGTTGCTATTGGAGAGATCGACAAAGTCTAGAGTTCTTTGCAATGGTTTAAAACAATATTTTTCAAACTTGGTGACTTTAAGATGTGATTTTAAGATCCCAAAATTCCCCATTCACCTTCTTAAAGCTGCAACTTTGAAAAAATGCTGGTTTATAAAAAGAATTTTTTTTGTTGAAGAACAGCTCTGTTCATATTGGATGTATTGCATTGTTCTGCTTTAAACTTGATCTAACAAGTACTATTTTGATGCTACTATGGACCTAGCAAAAGATTGCTTTTTACACCTTATTAAATGAAGTTCTGAGAAGTGGCTAGCCTTTTTTTCTGGTTCCTAACCAGCTGGGTGCTTATCAAAGGTAGTACAATAAGATTCAGCCTTATGATCTTGTGACAGGAGTCTGAATGTTTTCATTAAGAACAGGACTGAGAAAAATGGCTGAATGGTTAAAGTAGCCCAGACTTTATTTTTACTGTTCTAATTACACCCTTTTTATTATACATTGCTCTCTGTTTTTTCTTTTCCTTTTATATTTAATTAATTGTGCAATGTATCCATTCCTGCAGTCCTAGAGGAATTTGGGTACATAGTTTCTGTGGCTGACATACTGAAAAGAACTGACCTTATGTCTCAAGGGGACCTATAATAAATCACTGACTGTGGTGTTTGTATTAAAAGTTATCATTTGTATGTTTTTTTTAAAAAATGGGGGAGGGACTGTCTGGGTTTCAGAATTAGTCAGTCAATAGGAACCCAAGAAAATAACGAAAGCTAGCAATCTTTTGTTAATAGACCCAAATGTTTTATACCAGGGGTTGCCAACCTTTTGGACCTCAGGGACCACCAAACTCATAATTTTAAATTCCAGGGACCATTAATATGAATTTTGACTGATGGTGGCTTGCTGATGTTGGTGGGAGAGAGGGGGGGAGGGAGAGAGAGAGAAATCTAATCTAACCTCTGTCCCTCCCTCCCTCTCCCCCCTTTCTCACACACACACACAAACACACAGAGGCAAGAGTGGGATTCAAATTTCTTAACAACCAGTTCTGTGGGCGTGGCCTAATTTGTGGGTGTGGCATGTTGGTCATGTTACTGACTGGGCATGGCTTGTATGTAAATATTATAAATATTTATATAAATATAGATTTTTTTTTATAAAAAAAGAGCATCTTTTACCCAAAATGAGGCAAGCAGGCAGGGAGATTGAGTTGCTCACAGAATCACAGAATCACTTAGAGAGATCTGTGTTTCTGCCATCAGCGATCTGAGTCTGCAACTGAATAATAGAACTTTCAATCATAAGGGAGGTTCAGCTTTGCTTAAAAGCAGAGCCGAAGATCTAAATTTTAGCTAAAAAGCAAGGAATCCAATGGTTTCCTGCTTTTTAGTTAATCTAAATCTCCCAGCACAGCAGAACAGCTGATGGTTGGAAAAAGGAAAAATAGCAACTTAGCAACTTGTCAGGTAAGGAATGAGTCGGCAGGGTGGGTTCCTGCGGGCCATGTGGGCTGGGCAGCCTTGGGTTCCTGCCCAGCATGGATTAATTGCTTTGGGGGGTGCTTTGGGGGTGACATTTGTCTGTGGACTACCAAAATTTTCTTGCAGACCACCAGTAGGCCACAGCCCACTGGTTGGTGACTGCTGGTCTAAGGGTGATTTATTGTGCCTTTAGCACTTAATAAGCTCTGATACTTCTCCATATAGAAGGTCACATGGACCATGTCCTGCTTTGAGATTAGACTGCTATTAACCATTAATGATGGCTGCCTCTGAGTATGTAACACTGCAGCGGATAACACAAATAATTCAAAACAAAAGAAAGAAAGGAAATAATTACTTTGTAAGCGAAGGGATTAATTTCTTCATGACTTGAATACTAGTTTATGTTGCTGGCAAGGCAACGACTTAATAAATCACAGCAATTAGTCTCGCTTGGGAGGCTGGAGTTTGTTTTGCCTTTCCACAGGCCTTATGATTATCTAATATTTCTTCACCATTTGACTCCAGAATATGAAACTATGGTCTTCTTTTATTTTTATTTCTTTTCTACTGATTGATTGTATTAATTCTTAATGCCATATATATGAGAGAAAGAAAGACAGATTGAAACCCATCTGGAAGTTTTATTTGCATTTCTGAGATGGGCCATTGCTGGAGTAACATTTCTGCAGTTCTTATACTTCTCATTTGAAATGAACCAGGAATTTGGAGGAGCCATCTGCAACGGCCTTCCACTTTGTTGGGCTGGGTAGGGGATTCTGTCTAGGGCTCAAGATGAATTTTGATCAAACGCTTTCGGGCTAAGTTTCTCTTAGCAGGGCTCTTACAGAAGCAGAGGGGAGAGGTGGCTGACAGCAGGAATACAGAAATGGGAACACCAAAAGAAGCTTTTAAAATTTTCAAGTAGTGATGGTAAAGAAAAAAAGACAAAAGGGAAGGGGTTTTCCATTTTCCTTATGTAAGAGATAATTGGTAGGATTCAAAAAAAAAAAAAATTACAACCAATTCTATGGGTGTGGCTTGGTGAGCAGGAAAAGGATACAGCAAAATCCCATTCCCTCCCCACCCCCACTAACCTGCTTTCCAGCTCCATTCTCCTGTGTAGGGTAACAAAAAAGAAGACCCAGCTGATCAGCTGGGAATCAGGAGGCAGAGAATAGATGGGGCAGGGCCAGTCAGAGGTGGTATTTGCCAGTTCTCTGTACTATTCAAAATTTCCACTACTGGTTCTTCAGAACTGTTCAGAAACTGTTGAATACCACCTCTGTAAGAGAGACAAAGTAGTCGCTGATATCAGACAAAATCTGAAAGCCTCGTTTGTCAGCTTTGAAATTCAGCTGCCCTGTCAGCTTTGAAATTCAGTTGCCACACTTTTTTTTTTTGAAAAAAAGTTTTATTGACTTTGACAACGAACAAAAACACATAAAACATAAAACATAAAAACATCATCCTCCTTCATAAATTTACAGACAGTATATTGGTTGGTTTACCACTCTTTTTTGTGCATCCATTTCATAGTCTCCATTGTAGTTATATTAAATAATAACTCAAATTATCAATCAACAATTATATAGCCTGATATCATTATTAAACGATCATTTGACTATAATTTGATTAATTCATACTTTAACGAGATAACTATAATTTACTTAGTTTATTTTATAACAAATCGTAAAGTCATACCAAGTCTTTCTTAATAAAATTTTACAAAAATAGTGTCAAAAAAAGAAAAGAAAAAAAAGTATATATTCATTATTTCCTAAGTTTCTAAATATTATATTATTATATTTTATTATCTAGCCATTGATAGAAAAGGTCCCAAACTTCATAAAATTGTTTATCTTCTTGTTCTCTAATTTCAAATGTCAATCTACTCATTTCAGCACATTCCAATATTTTCTGAATAATTTCTTCCTCTGATGGTATTTTCTCATTCTTCCAATTTTTAGCAAATACAATCCTAGCCGCTGTTAATACATTTACAATCAAATACTTCAAATGTTTATTATATGTATCAGGTAAGATTCCCAATAAAAAAAATCTCTGGTTTCAAATCTATATGTTTCTTTGTCATTTTTTCCAGCCATATGCGAATTCTAGTCCAATATTTTCTAGCGTCCTCACAAGTCCACCACATATGGCAATATGAGCCAGGTATCTGATGACATTTCCAGCACTTTTCAGACTTATTCTTGAACTTTCTTGCTATTCTTGTCGGGGGAAAATGCCACCTGTAAAACATCTTATACAAATTTTCTTTATATGCTGTTGACATTGTCATTTTATAATTTTGAGACCACAATTTTTGCCATTTCTCTAAATCAATCCCATATCCAAAATTCTTCCCCCAAGCAATCATCATTTCTTTAACTTGTTCTTCAAACTAGATTTCCAGCAAATAACTATATAATTTTTTGATCACTTTTTCATCAGTACCTGTCAAAATCCTATCTAACTCAGTCAATTTATCGTAAAATCCCTCTGTTTTAGAATCTTTAAGATACCTTGAGTGTATTTGCACATATGAAAACCAATTCATCTTTATACCTTGTTCTTCTAAGTTTTGTATCGTTTTAAGTTCATCCTTTTCATCCAATATTTCCCCATATCTAACTATTTGTTCCTTCTTATATATTATAGGATAAGAAAAAGCTTCCATAGTAGATAACCAAACTGGGATTTTCAAATAACATTGTCTCTTAATTTTCTCCCAGTTCAACCATAAAGACTCCCATATATAATGCCTTCTAAAATAGCCCTGCGATTTGGTTCCCTAATACCACAGAAAAGCATGCCAGCCCAGTAATAAATCATGCCCTTCTAATGTCAGCAATCTAGTCTTTCTTAATGTTATCCATTCTTTGGCCCACATTAAATTTGCAGCTTGGTAGTACAACTCCCAATTAGGAAGGCCAAATCCTCCTCTAATTCTAGCATCTTGTAAAAGTTTTAATTTTATTCTCGCTTTCTTACCTTGCCATATATACTTCAACACAGTTTTATTTAATTCTTCAAAATAATCTTTGCCAAGCCTAATTGGTATTGTTTGGAACAAATATAAAATTCTGGGTAAAATATTCATCTTGATTGTAGAAATTCTACCTATCAATGACAGTTGTAGGTTTTTCCATTTCTTCAGATCAGATGCTATCTGCTGTTTAAGCTTAATATAGTTATTCTCTTTCAATGTAGTACATCTTGGCGTCAAATGTATCCCCAAATATTTAACCTTGTTCGTAACTTGAATTTTCAATAGGTCTGCCAGTTCTTCTCTTTGTCTTAGTAACATGTTCTTTGTCAGAATCTTTGTTTTATCTTTATTTATTTTCAAACCCACCATCTCACCATACGTTTCTATCTTTTCCAATAGTTTTAAAGCTGTCTCTAGAGGATCTTCCAGAATGAAAACCAGGTCATCTGCAAAGGCTTGCAATTTAAATTCCTTCTTTTTAACTTTCATTCCTTTTATATTTTGATCCTCTCTAATATTTCTATTCAACACTTCCAAAGTCAGTACAAATAGCAGAGGTGATAATGGGCATCCTTGTCTTGTGCCTTTTCTTATATTAATAGAGTCTGCAAATTCTCCCTCTATCATAACTTTAGCCGTTTGCTTATAGTATATGGCTTCTATTGCTTGAATAAATTTTCTGGCAAAGCCTATCTGTTCCAATAATAGTAACATAAATCTCCAATTCACATTGTCAAATGCCTTTTGGGCATCTAGAAATATCAAAGCCATTTGTTTTTCAGGATGCACCTCATAATATTCCAATTACCCTCATGTTGTCTTTAATTTGTCTCTTTGGTAAGAATCCATTCTGATCAGAGTGAATAAAATTAATTATGTATTTCTTAAGCCTTTCTGCCAAAAT
The DNA here is from genome assembly GCA_033807585.1 of Hydrophis major. Classification (NCBI taxonomy): domain Eukaryota; kingdom Metazoa; phylum Chordata; class Lepidosauria; order Squamata; family Elapidae; genus Hydrophis; species Hydrophis major. The sequence goes on along the minus strand of CM066328.1, from coordinate 386,919,194 downwards.
TGAAGTGAAGATTTTATAGTCTGCATTCAATAAAGAAATAGGTCTATAGTTCTTAATTTGTAATGGATCGGCCTCTTCTTTTGGAATAAGTGTAATATAAGCTTCTGACCATGTTTTAGGTATTTTCTTATTTAACATAACTTTGTTCATGACTTCTAGCAGTGGAATGCTCAACGATTCTTGTAGTGTTTTATAAAATTCTGCCGGAAGCACATCTGGACCTGGTACTTTTCCATTATTCTGTCTGTTGAATGCTTCAGTTAGTTCCATCATTGTTATAGTACTTTCTAACATTTTTTCAGTCTCTTCAGGTATCTTAGGTAGGTTAGCATTTTGTAAGTACTGTTTAATTTTTTCCTCATCAAGATCCTCCTGTTTATATAGTTGTCCATAAAAGTCTCGGATAATTGCCTTTTTCTCCTTATTACCATAGCACATTTGACCTTGATCATCTATTAACTGTAATATTTTCCTTGATTCTTTCTCCTTTCTCAGTTTATATGCTAACCATCTACCTGGCCTATTTGCATCTTCAAAATAGTTCTGTTTAGCACTTCTAATTTTTTGTGCCAGTTCTTTTTTCCTCTACCTGACCCATTTTATGTTTAATTATGTCCATTTTAAGTTTAATATCTTTTTTCTGTGGTATTTTCTGTAGTTCTTTTTCCAGTTTTTTGTAATCATCTTCTAGAGCTTTGATGGTTTGCCTCTTCCTAATGTTCTTTTTCTTTGTATAGTCTATTATTAATCCTCTCGCATATGCCTTCATTGTGTCCCAAACATTCTCTATTGAAGTATCTTCTTTTTTATTTTCACTAAAAAAGAAGGCCAATTCTTTTTCCATCCATTGTGTGAAGTCTTTTTCCTTTAAAATAGTATTATTTAATGTCCATCTAGATCTTCTTTTTTGTCCTTTCCATTTAATTGTCATTGGATTATGGTCTGCCCATGTACTTGTTTCAATATTTATTTCTTGAGTATTAGATATTAATTCTGTTGAGATCCAAATCATATCTATTCTGGACCATGATAAATGTCTATTTGAATAAAAAGTATATTGTTGAGTTTTAGCATTTCTTTCTCTCCATATATCTTTTAAATTTAATTCATCTATCATTTTAAAAAAGGATTTAAGGAGAGTCTTTCTATTTTGTCTTGATGCTGTCGCTATAAAGTCCAGTTTATTATCTACAATTCCATTAAAATCTCCCATCATAACTATGTTAATATAGTCCAGTCCCATTGTTTTCATATGTAATTTTTTATAGAATTCTTCTTGTTTATCGTTTGGGGCATAGATTGCAACCAGGAGTGTTTTTATATTATTATCCACTATTTCAACCGTTAATACTCTTCCGTCTTCATCAGTATAAATCAGTTTTGCTGGAATAGTTTCTTTAATGTACAAGACCACTCCTCTTTTCTTACAATAAGTCAGAGAAGTAAAAATTTTCCCCAATTTTGATCGTACCAGTAATTGTTGATGCCGTTTTTTAACGTGTACTTCTTGTAAGCAAATTATGTCAAATTTTGACTTTTCGAATTTATGAAAAAATTTTCTTCTTTTGGTAGCTGAATTAAGTCCATTTATATTTATAGAAATCAATTTTTTTTCCTCCATGATTATATTTTGTATTTAGGTCTAACAGCTCTTGTAGATCTTACTTCACGTTGTTCTTTGGTATCCACTTGTCCACCTACTGCATCTTCTTCTTTTCCCATTCCCATTTGATCCTCTTGAAGTTCAGTTGAGATGCTTTCTTTCTCTTTCTCTTTCTCTGTCTCTATTTCTCTTCTTTCGAAAAATTCATTGTAGAATATTTCTGCTTTCTCAATTGAGTCAATTCTGTGTCTCTGTTCTTGCCATGTAAACATTAATCCTTCTGGAATCAGCCATCTGTAATTCACCTCTTTTTTCAATTTTAGTCAGGAATCGATATTCTCTTCTCATCTCTCTAACTTTTCTGGATACTTGTTTTAAGACCACAATCTCTTTGTCTTTATATTTCAACGCCTTCTCTCTTGCCACTTGTAATATTTGTGTTTTAATAGTTTTTTTTGATAAATCTGACATGGACCTCTCTTGGTAGATTGTTCCTCATCACATATCTTGTGAAGACTTGGTATATCTCATCTACTCCATCCATCATCTTCTCCTATGTTATTCCCAGAGCTCCAGCCAAGATTTCTATCATTACTGCAGCCAAGTCTTGTTCTTTTTCTTCCTCTATATTTTGAAATCTGAGATAAAATTTTGACCTGTCCATCTCCCACTTCAACGTCCCACTTTTGTCTTGTTCAACCATTGTTAATCTACTATCGATGTTTCCAATTGTCTCATCTCTTTGTTTATCTTTCTCTTCAATTTTTTGGAGTCTCTCATCATATTTCACCATCATTTGTTGAATATTTTCAATTTTTTCATGAGTCTTCCTGATTCTTTGTTCAATACTCTCCGTTCTTTGTTCAATACTCATTTTAAGTTTTTGAATTCCTTGCATAACCATCATTAAATCCACTTGTGCTTTATCTTGCTTTGCCATTGTTAAAAGTCATCCTCCAGTTGATGGGGAGGCAGGAGCAGAAGTTGAAATGCCAGAAGGTAAGATTTTCTTACTCATTTGGGTAGCTCAGGGTCTTCAAGCTCTCTTAATCCAGTTAGTAGAGTTATAATCCAGTTGGGAAAAAGGAAAACATAAAAAAAAGACCAGTAAAAAATTAAAAGCCCAAAATTAAAAAGAAAAAAAAAGAAAAAAATAAAAAAAATAAAAAAATAAAAAAAATAAAAAAATAAAAAAGAGGAGGTTCTTCGGGCTCTTCTAGACCTTAATCCTGTTGTGGAATAGTCAGTTATGATTCAAAAATAAAAATAAAAAATAAAGAGAAAAAGAATAAAGCCCAATAATATTAAAAAGTAATAAGAAAAGAAAAAAAAGAGAAAAGAATTCTTCAGGTTCTTCACACCTTAATCCAATTGAAGGGTCTCAAAAAATAAAAAATAGCCATAAAGGTGAATCAAAAATGGAAATGGAAGAGGCAAAAGTCCCAATGAGAAAAAGAAAAAGATATTCTAAGGCTTTCCCTTTAAAAAAATAAAAATAGAAAATAGAAATAAAATAAAATAAAAAATAAATATACAAATATTACAAGATACTGTGGGATTGCAGGGGAGGGATAGGACAGCTATCTATCTATTTATTTATTTTAAAAGGAGCACACTGCATTTTATTTAATTATCCAAGGCTCTTATTATGGCTTCTCCACAAATTTCAAAGCCAAACTTCAAATGTTCAATTGATAATGAAGTCCCAAAGGACACCTGTAAAAACATTCTCCAGTATATTTCCCTCTATCTTATCAAATTCCAGTGTCCTTGAGAAAGAATTTTTCACAATCCTCTCAGCTTCAAATAAAGTATTTTCAAGCCTCTAGTTGGCAGTATTACAAAGTTTCTTTAATCCACTCCCCCTTCTTTCCCATAAAAGGTCTAATAGAAAAAAATATATGTGTGTGTGTGTGTGTGTGTGTGTATGTATATATATATATATATATATATATATATGTGTGTGTGTGTGTGTGTGTGTGTGTGTGTGTGTGTGTGTGTGTATCTTTGGTTATTCGGGTTTTCTCCCGCGTAAGATTGGAAGTATCTAGGCAACGTTTCGATGAAGTCTCATTCATCATCTTCAGGCTTGGTCTTCAGCTCTGTGCTTCTCAGAGTGATGTGAGCTTGCAGCTGCTTCTTCCTTTTAACTGCTAGTGGAGGTGTGACTTGATTGGGTGGGGGCTTGGCTGTGTTCTGATTGGTTGGGGGGTTGGCTATGTTCTGATTGGCTGGAGGCGTGTTCTGTTCAGGTGGGGGCTTGATTGTGCTCAGGTTAGTCTTAGTTGCTGGAGGGTTTGAGCTGGTGAGCTGTGATCTTGCTGTTTGGCTTCGAGTTCATGGTTGTGCTGCATCTTCATGGTGGGGGTCAGTTCGCTTCATGTATGGCTCAGAGGGGTTTGAAGTGGGCAGTGATGCAGCTGCAGTGCAGCTTCTGGTCTGTGGTCGTGTTTCATCTTCTGTGTGGGTATGAGTCTGCTTTCTACGTGGAAGTGTGGTGGTGGCATGTTGTATGGCTCTCAGGGATGTGGGTCTGGTGTCATTCTTCATGTTAGGTACTCGTCTGTTCATGAGGGCGGGTTTCCAAATGGCTGGTAGGCGGGAGGTATCATCTCGTTTATTCATGCTGTGTGGGCGTTTTTCTATCTCTATGGCTTCTCTGATGATTCTGCTGCTGAGGTGTTTGGTTTTGGCGATAGTTCTGGTATTTTTAAAGTCAATCTCATGTCCTGTGGCTTTGAGATGTTGGACCAGGGAAGAGGTCGGTTCTTCCTTTTTGATTGAGTTCTTATGTTCTTCAAAGCATGCACTTATTCTTCTGTTAGTTTGTCCAATGTATGTAGTGGGGCAGGCAGTGCAAGGGATTTCGTATACTCCTTGATTTTCTAACTCGATTTTGTCCTTAGGGTTTCTTAGGATGGTGGATATCTTTCTGTTTGTGCAGAATGCTGTCTTAATGTTGTGTTTTTGGAGGATCTTGCTGATTTTGTCTGTAGTGCCTTTTATATATGGGAGGAGGGCTTTGCCATTCTCTTGTTCTCTGTCTTGAATTTTGGCTGGGGTTTCTTTTTGGATTAGGTGGGTGATCTTCTTTCTTTGGAATCCATTGGCTGTCAGCACACTGGTGAGAGTGTGTAGTTCGGTCTCTAGGTGTTGTTCGTCGGCTAAGCATTTTGTTCTGGAGATGAGTGTCTCGGCTACGGAATTGATCTGTGCTGGGTGGTGGTGTGAGAGTGCGTGTAGATAGCGGTTTGTATGTGTTTTCTTCTGGTAGATGGTGTGTCCTAGGGAGCCATTGGATTTTTTGTATACCAAGACATCTAGGAAGGGAAGTTGGTTGTTAGCTTCTGTTTCCATGGTGAATTGTATTTTGGGGTGTAGGCTGTTGAGGTGTGTGAGGAAGTTGTTCAGTTTTTCTTTCCCGTGTGGCCAGATTATGAAGGTGTCATCTATGTATCTGAGCCAGAGTTTGGGTTTGTGATCATATTTTTCTAGAGCTTGTGTTTCAAAGTGTTCCATGTAGAGGTTAGCGATGACAGGTGAGAGGGGTGATCCCATGGGTGCTCCTTCTATTTGTTTGTATTTTTGTCCGTTGTAGGTGAAGTATGTATTGGATAGGCAGTGGTTGGTCAGATCTAGGATGTGCTTGGGGGGGGGGTTGTATTTGTTTTGGATGGCTGTCAAGGCTTCTTTTATTGGCACTTGGGTGAAGAGGGATATGACATCGAAGCTCACTAGTAGGTCACTGGGTTGTAAGTTTTGTTTCTTTATGATCTCGATGAACTGGAATGAGTTTCTTACGTGTGAGTTGATGGATTCTGCATCACCAGCTCAAACCCTCCAGCAACTAAGACTAACCTGAGCACAATCAAGCCCCCACCTGAACAGAACACGCCTCCAGCCAATCAGAACACAGCCAACCCCCCAACCAATCAGAACACAGCCAAGCCCCCACCCAATCAAGTCACACCCCCACTAGCAGTTAAAAGGAAGAAGCAGCTGCAAGCTCACATCACTCTGAGAAGCACAGAGCTGAAGACCAAGCCTGAAGATGATGAATGAGACTTCATCGAAACGTTGCCTAGATACTTCCACTCTTACGCGGGAGAAAACCCGAATAACCAAAGATCCACATACAAATACCCGCGAGAACCTCAGAAAACAAATATATATATATATATATATATATTTGATTCACAAAAACACACTGAGACGTATTAGAGACCCAGAAGATGAACAGACCCATGGAACAGCTGTCCTGCCCTACATAAGAGGCACTACAGACAAAATTAGTAAGATTCTATACAGACACCACATCAAGACTGCCTTCAAAACAGACAGAAAAATAGCAGCCATCCTCAGGAACCCCAAAGACAAAATTGACCTGGAAAACCAAGGCATATATGAAGTCCCCTGTGCATCATGCCCGGCCACATACATTGGACAGACCAATAGAAGAATAAGTACCCACCTGGATGAACACGAAAATGCAGTCAAAAAGCTGGAACACACTTCCTCACTCGTCCAACACATGGAAGCCACAGGTCATAACATCAACTTCAATGGCACCAAAACCCTAGCCACTATAGAAAATCCCAGCCACAGAATCATCAGAGAAGCCATAGAGATTGAAAAAAGACCAGAAAGCATGAACAGAAGAGATGATTCCACCAGGCTGTCAATCATTTGGAAGCCTGCACTCACAAACAAACAAAAATCTCCACACCACAAGCCAGGCAAACACCTGGGCACAAACAGATCCCCTCTGATACCTCCAGCTCAAACACACCCCAATCAGGCACCCAGATGAAACCCAGCTTCCTAACTAATGATAGCCGTCCATTTACCCGAAGCCAAGCTGCACTAAAGGCCTCCAATAAAGTAACACAATGTTGCCAGCCAATCAAGATACAAAAAGAGCCCCCCCCCAAAAAAAAAAACAGACAGAAGATATTAGTAGCAGAACACAGCAAACTCCAAGACCAATAAACATAGACCAAGACTCTCAACCAATCAGGAGGAAGAAAAAACCATTCTGACACAGCAATAGGCTGCCCCAAATTTAAATCTGAAACCACTGTAAAAGTCTGACTCACAGACAAACACTATACAGAAGCCTGATGATGGCAGATGAGATTCTGCTGAAACGTTGCTACAACTTTAAAAGCACCACGTGGGAAAATACCCGAACAAAGCTGAATGCCAGACATGTAAGTACCCGCGAAAACTTAAGAAAACATATATATATATATGTATGTATGTATGTATGTATGTATGTATGTATGTATGTATATATATGTATATGTATATGTATATGTATATGTATATGTATATGTATATGTATATGTATATGTATATGTATATGTATATGTATATGTATATGTATATGTATATGTATATGTATATATATGGCATTCAGCTTTGTTCGGGTATTTTCCCACGTGGTGCTTTTAAAGTTGTAGCAACGTTTCAGCAGAATCTCATCTGCCATCATCAGGCTTCTGTATGGTGTTTGTCTGTGAGTCAGACTTTTACAGTGGTTTCAGATTTAAATTTGGGGCAGCCTATTGCTGTGTCAGAATGGTTTTTTCTTCCTCCTGATTGGTTAGAGTCTTGGTCTGTGTTTATTGGTCTTGGAGTTTGCTGTGTTCTGCTACTAATATCTTCTGTCTGTTTTTTTTTGGGGGGGGGGCTCTTTTTGTATCTTGATTGGCTGGCAACATTGTGTTACTTTATTGGAGGCCTTTAGTGCAGCTTGGCTTCGGGTACATTTACAAACATTTACAACATTTACAAACAGGAAAACAAACATTTACAAACAGGAAAAGCTCTTGAAAAAATTAAAGAAATTAGAACATGACAAGAAAACCCCCAACAACTCACAACAACACCTGAAACAATTAGTGTACAATGTTTCCAACAGAGAACTCACCAAAACAGAAACAGAAGTCCTAACCAAAGGATTCAATTATGCTATAGCACCCCAAAAAATCCCCACAGAATCCATCATATGTGCAGTAGAATCCAGCCTAACTAAATTAAATACAGATGAAGCTGATAAAATAAGACACCAAATTACCAACATTCTATGCACAAGAAAACCACCCAAAAGCAACTTACAGCAAAATGAAATTAAAGCGCTACAAACCCTGAAAAGAGACAGCAGCATAATCATCCTCCCAGCAGATAAAGGGAATGCCACTGTAGTAATGGACAGAAAAGACTATGAAACTAAATTGACAGACCTACTCCAAGACTCCACATACAAACCCATAAACACAGACCCAACCACATATCTGGAAATATTAACCAAGAAGAAAATTATAACCAGCCACATAAGCAAAGAGATCCAACACACGATCATACCCAGAGAGAAATCTTCCAGATGCCCCAAACTATATGGCCTCCCAAAAATACACAAAGAAGGCATACCTCTCAGACCCATAGTCAGCTCCAGAGGAGCACCACTACAAAACCTGGCTAAACACCTAGCAAAAGAGCTACAGCCCCATGCTGAAACAGCAGTTTCTCATGTACAAAACTCATACCACTTCTTGGAAATGATCAAAGATCTACACGTGGAGCAAGAAGATCTGCTTATAAGTTTTGACGTGGTTTCACTATTCACTCAAGTCTCGATAAAAGAGACCCTTGAAATCATCAAAAATAAATACCAACCAGCTAAACAACTCAAATTGAAGGAGCCCCCATGGGATTACCACTGTCACCTGTCATTGTAAACCTGTTCATGGAAGAATTCGAATCCAGAGCCCTGGCCAATGCCATCCTCAAACCCAAACTATGGTTAAGATACATCGATGACACATTCGTGATTTGGCCCCATGGACAAGAAAACCTAAACAACTTCCTAACACACCTAAACAGCGCACACCCCAAAATCAAGTTCACCATGGAAACAGAAACAAACAAACAACTACCATTCCTAGATGTACTAATCTACAAGAAAACAGATGGCACACTAGGACACACCATATACCAGAAGAAAACACACACCAACCGCTACCTCAACGCCCAATCCCACCACCACCCAGCACAGATAAACTCCGTGGCTAAAACACTAATTACTAGAACCAAACGCCTGGCAGACAAGACACACATTAAGACTGAACTATGCACCCTGACTAAAATATTGACAGCCAACGGCTTCCACAAAAGCAAAATCACCAACTTGATCCACAAAAACACACTGAGACATAATAGAGACCCAGAAGATGAACAGACCCATGGAACAGCTGTCCTGCCCTACATAAGAGACACTACAGACAAAATTAGTAAGATTCTATACAGACACCACATCAAGACTGCCTTCAAAACAGACAGAAAAATAGCAGCCATCCTCAGGAACCCCAAAGACAAAATTGACCTGGAAAACCAAGGCATATATGAAGTCCCCTGTGCATCATGCCCGGCCACATACATTGGACAGACCAATAGAAGAATAAGCACCCGCCTGGATGAACATGAAAATGCAGTCAAAAAGCTGGAACACACTTCCTCACTTGTCCAACACATGGAAGCCACAGGTCATAACATCAACTTCAATGGCACCAAAACCCTAGCCATCATAGAAAATCCCAGCCACAGAATCATCAGAGAAGCCATAGAGATTGAAAAAAGACCAGAAAGCATGAACAGAAGAGATGATTCCACCAGGCTGTCAATCATTTGGAAGCCTGCACTCACAAACAAAAAAGTCTCCACACCACAAGCCAGGCAAACACCTGGGCACAAACAGATCCCCCCTGATACAAACACACCCCAATCAGGCACCCAGATGAAACCCAGCTTCCTAACTAATGATAGCCGTCCATTTACCCGAAGCCAAGCTGCACTAAAGGCCTCCAATAAAGTAACACAATGTTGCCAGCCAATCAAGATACAAAAAGAGCCCCCCCCCCAAAAAAAACAGACAGAAGATATTAGTAGCAGAACACAGCACACTCCAAGACCAATAAACACAGACCAAGACTCTCAACCAATCAGGAGGAAGAAAAAACCATTCTGACACAGCAATAGGCTGCCCCAAATTTAAATCTGAAAACGTTGCTACAACTTTAAAAGCACCACTATTATGACGTGGGAAAATACCCGAACAAAGCTGAATGCCAGACATGTAAGTACCTGCGAAAACTTAAGAAAAAAAAAAAATATATATATATATATATATATATATATATATATATATATATATATATATATTGCTAAAGGGAGCCTCTGTTCTAAAAATATAAACAGTCAAAAAGGAGAAAAAAAAGTAGATAAATATAAGAGAAAAAAACCAGTCGAGTTACAATTACTAGATCGCAATAGTGGTTCAATAAAGAAAACAAAAGTAAAAGTAAAAACCAAGCCTCACTTTGACATTTCTATTTAGAAAATCGCCGCTAATTCAATTTTGTCAAGTTTTGTCAAGAATCTTACAGATTTCTTCTCATTTAGAGTGTCCTTAAGTCCTAAATATTTAAAAAAAAAAAGTCCTGACCAGCCGATACACTTTCTCTTTCTGTCTCTTCCTTCTGGAGCTGTCCCAGCTTCAGCAGCTTAATGGCTGCCTCTCCGCCGATGGTAAAGGGGCTTCTCTTGGATCAACCAGGGACTTTGTGAATGTCCCTGGGATCAACAGAAGGCAACCCTTGCTATCACCATCTCTACGGGACGGTTTAGGTCCGTTGGGACCGACCAGGAGCGAAGATATCAGCTGCGATCTCGGAGCCCTGAGATTGCAGCTGTATCGCAGCGATGTGGCTCCGCCTTCTCCAGCTGCCACATTTTTTAAAGAGATTGGAGGAGCTGAAAAGTTCAAGGTTATTCTGTATGTCATATTAAGAAATTCCAGTGGCAGTTAATTGGTTCTCATGATTTATGAAGTGTAGAAGTGGGAGGAGAGAAGGGAGGAGAGAAGATGGATTCTGTGTAATGCACGAAAAAGTTTCACTTTGGGAAATTGCCTTTGACATGCCAGATCTGTTCCTAAATAAATCAATTGGAGAGAAAATGTCTCGGGGTGATTGATATCATGGATACTTTCTGGATGCCTTACATCATTTGAATGGATTGCTTTTTAGATAACCACATATGTGGATTGCATAAAATCTACAGTTTTGTCCAGTATCTTTGAGTCACAGCATTTTAAAGTAAAGGGAAGATATAAATCTAATCAGTCCACGGCACTTACAGTATTTGCAGTTTCAGCATGCTGAGCAAATGGTCCTGGAAATGTCTCCAGAAGTTATCAAAATCTGCTCAGTCAACACTGGCTAACAATTCTTCCCGTGATAAAGCTCCTCCTAATATTTCCCTGAAATCATCTTCCTTGTAATTTCCATCCATTAGTTTAGTTCTTGTGCATTGTCTGCCAATACATCAAATACACAGCCTGAAGAAGTCTTCTCTTGTTCAGAGCAACGTATCATTCTCCAAATCCTCTTGGATTTAGCCCCTCTTGAATTTGTTCAGTTTTCTAGCCAGCTTTTTTTTTCTTTTTTTTGCCTATTCTATCATCAGTTTGTTAGTTTGGCAAAATAGAGGTCAAAACAAATAACTCTTAAGCAATCTGTTCTTTTTTGTACATAATTGAAGCAGTTATATTACTTCTGATAATGCTGACAAAGTCCCTTAACTGTTTTCAGAACCAACAGATAATTTATGATAGGAATAAATTTATTTAGTTTGTTAGTTACGTTTAATGGTACCTAACTCCAATGGACTCTAGGTGGTATACAAAACTAGAAAAAACACGAAAACAGCTAAAAACACTGACTTTATACAAACAAAAGACAAAATAATCTAATAGATAGTATAGGTAATGGTTTCCCCATCCAGTTTTTTCCTAGGGAGACAAGGCTCATCTCTATTTCTTAGGCACAGGAGCCGGCATTGTCCAAAGACATTTCCATAGTCATGTGGCCAGCATGACTATAGACCTAAGCCATGGGTGTCCAAACTTTTTGCAGGGAGGATCAGATTTGGTGAGGTGGAAATGTATGGGGGCCAACCATTCAGGGTTACTGCTGTGCAGTGTAGGGAAAAACACCGGCTGGTAGGGATGAGCAACAGGCTGAGCCGGCAGGGAGAAGGAGCTGTGGACTGCTTGAAATTTGAAAACAGGCCAAAATTGGCCCCCGAGCCAAATTTTGGACATGCCTGACCTAAGCACATAGACCTCTGTTGCTTTCAAACTGCTGGGTGGGTAGGAGCTGGGGCAAGGAATGGGAGCTCACCTGTCATGTGGCACTCAAGTCTCGAACCTAGGCTGTTAGATTTCCAGCTGACAAGTTCAGTATCTTTAATGGCTGAGCCACAATGCCTCCAATAGACAGCACAAACAAAACAAAACAGAGGCCATTGAATAAACTCCAAACCTAAGCCAGGCTATCAAAGCTTTCCAGAACCCTAGGAAAGAAGGCAATTCCTTATCACTGGAAGGGAGCTATTCCAGAAGGTGAACAATGCAACTGAGAAGGCATGCTTTCAAGGTCCCAGAACATGGCAATGTTTAAAGGAGGTGACTTGGGGTGCAACCACTCTGCTGGATCATAGTAGATGGGCAAAAACAGTGGAAGATAAATGGTTTTTCCATGTCCAGAAGACTATAAAGGACCCTAAGGAACAAATACATGCACATACAGGACAACATTGCTTTAGGCAACATGATAATTTGGGAAGAAAAGCCATTCTTTCAAGTTTTGCATCACCAATGTTAAAAAATAGACAGCTTGATAATAGACCCAGCTCTTTCTTCAAATACCTCTGGCTGTTAGCTTATTTCTAATATCTTTCTGTTTCCATAATAAAAGATCATAGACTGTACAAATACATACATACACTCATTTCACTTTCATGTTATACTGTATTGCAGTGAAAATTGACCATAGGCAATGGTATCCAGAATTAATAGGATCTAGAAGACTCTTGAGAGTTATTTATTTATACAATTGCTTATCTGTGTATTTATTGTTAAAAACATCCCCAGTCTTCTAATTTAGTGCAACTAAGCAACCCCAAGTTCCCAGATGGTGGAATTTTTGAAGTTTTATTCATAAAATATCTGCAAAATAAAGCTAAATAATAATACCATTACTAAATTTGCAGATGATATAACACTGGTGGGATTCATCTCCGGAGGGGATGAGTCTGCCTATTGAGATGAGATGGACCAGTTGCTTTCATGGTGTGGAGACAGTAACTTGGTCCTTAACACCAATAAGACCAAGGAGCTTATAGTGGACTATAGAAGGAAAAGATCAGACATCTAGCCCTTGCTTATCAATGGAGATCGAGTGGAGCAAATGGCCAGTTTTAAGTTTCTGGGTGTTATCATAAAAGAGGACCTGACCTGGAGCACTCACATTGCAGCACTGGTCAAAAGGGCCCAGCAGAGATTATACTACCTGAGACTTCTCAGAAAACAATAACTTAATGAGAAACTGCTGGTGACCTTCTACTGCTGTACCAAAGAGAGTATCTTAACTTACTGCACCTGCGTATTGCTCAGTGGCAGATAGGACAGCAGCAGTGGTGGGATTCATTTTTTTTTTACTTCTGGTTCTATGGGCGTGGCTTGGTGGGCATGGCAGGGGACGGTTACTGTAAAATCTCCAATCAGAGGTGGTATTTGCCAGTTCTCCAAACTACTCAATATTTCCGCTCCTGGTTTTCCAGAACTGGTCAGAATCTGCTGAATACCACCTCTGGACAGCATTCCAGAAGGTTAATGTCATTGCCCAGAGGATCATTGGTTGCCCTCTCCCATCTTTGGAAGAGCTTTATAGCTCCTGCTGCCTTAAGAAAGTTCAAAACATTCTCAAAGATCCATCTCATCCTGGGAACTCTTTTTTTGAACTATTACCATCTGGCAGACAGTACAGAATAATAAAAACAAGAACAAATAGGCTGAAAAACAGCTTCTACCCCAGGGCAGTAACTATATTGAATTTTATTGTATAGTGCAATATTAATGCAATATCCAGTTTTAAATTTAATTATATAGAATGCAAAGGATGTGTGTTTGTGTTTTAGTTTTATAGTTATAATGTACACTAAAGAGGGCATTTAATTTCATTGTACCAACTGCCATGACAGTAAGCTAAACTAAACTAACTAAACTAAACTGAACTAAAACAAGCACTATAAGGTGGATCAATGGTACAAATTGGCCTACCTATCTTCCTATAATATTAGAACAAAAGATTTAAAAAAGACAAAAAAAGACAATAATTCTTTTAAAACATCTATCTGTCTTAGCCTATATTTCTAAGTCTAAGGTAGTTATTCTCATCTTCAGCAACTTTAGAATGTGTGGACTTCAATTCCCAGATGGTTGGGGAATTGTGAAAATTGAAATCCACATCTCTTAAAGTTGTCAAGGTTAAGAAACACTGGTCCAGGCCTTCAATATGCTCAAGGATTTATTTTGCATGTTAATGAGAAGGAAACATAAGTTTCTGAAGGGTGCCAAGGGATGGAAATGGAAACCATGGTGACGTTTCATAATTTATTTGTTTTTTAAAAACCTATGTCATACAGGGAAACATATAATCCTCTTATTTTACTCTCTTGCCAAAACCAATAAGGCAATGGAAATGACATGATTATAGGCTGTTCCTCCTGATTCCTGTTAAGAGTCCTTGAAGCAAACTTTTTGTGCAAACAGCCCAGCTAATTAATCAGCATGATCCAAAACAACATTGGACAAGACAAACCCCCTGCCCCCAGATATGATTTGACAAGCTGTATGCCTGTCATGTCCACTTACAAACAAAATTTTCAACCCTTCCTTTAAACATGCTTTTTTATTTTTGAAAGCTACAGAGACTGACAGAACGTGTAGAGGAGGAAAGCTTATCCATCATCCAACTCTTCTGCAGCTGGCGAGGCTGAGGGTACAGCTTTCAAGCAGCATGAAGAGAAGTTTAAATTTGATGGTATGGGAAGCCATCCAGAACACAGTGGATTAACAGCTCTAGCAGGTGGGATGGGCATTTGCAAGATTGAATGCTCACTTTTCATTTTAACTCCAGGCAGTGATAACCACTCCAGTATTCTCACCAAGAAAACTTTATGGTCATTGTTGTAGAGCGGCGGTTACAAAGGGAGACGGAGCCAGGCTAAAGGCTAACAACTTTATTCTAGCAAATAAAGGGTCGCCGTGGCTGCCGAGGCTATCTGACAGCCAGCTGTCGGCGACAGCTGATGCCGTTTGACAGCTCCCTTTTATAGCCGACTGTCAAACAGCATCAACCAATGGGAGCGATCGGCACTCCCGCATTGGCGGCGGACCGGAGGGAGGATTGCTGCTAGTCTTTAAACATAGCACTCCTTCCCCCTGGCCACGAGCATGCGTAGTCCTGCAGCCATGATGGCTGCTTTTGCTCACGGCCCGATCTCCGAGGTTCCTGAAGCTTGTCGGCGGCTGGTGCATCTTGTTCCTCCCGGGCGGTGACTGGAACCTGCAGAGGGTCGCTGGCCATCCCTGGACTGCTTTCTGGCGACTGCTCAGGTGAATCTTCCCGTGGCGCTTGGCTGGTTGTGTTGTCGGGCGGCAGGTAGACCGGGTCCTTGGCGGGTTGGCTGGCGGTGAGTAGACTGGCTCGTCTGGCGGCGGGTAGACCGGGATTTCGGTGGCAGTCTTGTTCCAACGCCTCCTCAGCTGGTCTACGTGCCTCCTCCAAATCCGGCCATCTTCCAGAAGGACTCTACATGATCTGGGTCCTGCAACAAAGATTATCTGCCCTGGCAGCCATAAGGGGTGCCCCGCATAATTCCTGGCGTACACCTGGTCTTGCAGGGTGAATTCCCTGGCATGGCTGTCAGAGGTTAGTGGCATGCTGGGAGCGCAACCTGTGGGGGTGCAACCTGTCCAGGGTGGTCCTGAGGCGCCTGCCCATGAACAGTTCAGCAGGGGACTTGTTGGTGGAAGGCCACGGGGTGGCATGTTGTGTGAGTAGGTAAGTTGATAGTTTGGCATGCCAGTCTGCCTGGCCCAGCTTGGCCAGAACTTCCTTGGCAGACCTGACAGCCCTTTCTGCCATTCCATTACTTGCTGGGTTAAAGGGGGCTGTGAGAGTGTGTCTGATGCCCAGATTAGCTGTGAAGATGGCAAACTCGTTAGAACTGAATTGGGGGCCATTATCTGAAACTAATGTGTCAGGAAGTCCATGAGTAGCAAATAGTCTGGTCAAGGCCCTTGTGACAGCCAGCGTTGTGGTGGAGGGTAACAAGGCTACTTCAGTCCATTTGGAGAATGAATCTACAACCACCAGGAATGTCCTCCCTTGTATGGGACCAGCCAGGTCTACATGCAGCCTGGCCCAAGGGCCCCCCGAATCTTCCCACTTGGTTGGGGCAGCTGCTGGTGGGGCTGCTCTTGTTGCCTGGCAGGGCTGGCACGTGTTAACCCAGCTGGCAATCCGGGCATCTAATCCTGGCCACCAGACATAGCTGCGGGCCAAGGCCTTCATCCTTACGATGCCAGGGTGACCCTAATGCAGTGACCTTAAAACTGGTTCTTGCAAGGTGGGTGGTATGACCACCCTTGTCCCCCATAACAGGCAGCCCTGTAGTGAAGAAAGCTCCTGCCTGCGGGTCTTAAATGGCATGAATTCAGGGGCGAACTGAATGTCAAGCCACCCCCTCCCTACCCAGTCCAGGACTTGGGAAAGAACACGGTCCCTCTTGGAGTGTGCAGCAATATCCCCAGCTGAGACAGGTAGGTTAAGTTCATTGCAGTCGAAGATTGCGTGGATGGGAGCTGGGTCCTCAACTGGTGATGGCAGGGGGCATCTGCTGAGGGCATCAGCATGGCACAGGTTCTTCCCCGGGCAATGTACCAGTGTGTAAGAGTAGGCGGCCAGAAATAGAGTCCATCTGGTCATTCTCGGGGATAACACCTGTGGGGTTTGCTTATCCCCAGCTAGCAGTCCTAATAGAGGTTTGTGATCTGTTACAAGTTCAAAACTATGGCCATAAAGGAACTCATGGAATTTTTTCACAGCGGCCACAGCTGCTAAGGCCTCCTTATCGATCTGACTATAGTTCCTCTCTGCAGCGGAGAAAGTTCTTGAAAAATAGGCAATGGGTGCCTCTGATCCATTTGAGAGCCTATGGCTCAATACAGCTCCTATACCAAAAGGTGAGGCATCAGAGGCTAACACTAGGGGCAGGTTTGGGTAAAACTGAACCAGCACAGAGTTTGAAGTTAAGAGAGACTTCACTGCTTGGAAGGCGTGGGCTACCCTTTGTCCCCATTGCCATGGAGCTTTCTTATCTAGGAGCCTATGTAGGGGTTCAGCTATAGAGGCTTTGTGAGGCAAAAAGGAAGCATAAAAATTAAGGAGTCCCAAAAAGGCCTGCAATTCAGTTTTGTTAGAGGGAGTGGGTGCCTCGTGAATAGCCCTAACTTTACTCTCTATGGGGTGAATTCCAGATGCATCAATTCAATAACCCAGGAAGTCTACCTGTTTGGTGGCAATGGTGCATTTGTCTTTTTTCAATTTAAGCCCGTTTTGCCTAAACCTCTCAAGGACAGATCTCACTCTGAGTAAAAGTTGTGTTTTGTTGGTGGCAGAAACTAAAATGTCATCGAAGTATGGAACCACTCCAGGTAGGCCCTGGAGAATTCTTTCCATGAGTGATTGGAAAATGCCAGGGGCTACGCTAACTCCAAATTGCAAACGTCTACATCTAAATGCGCCCCTGTGAGTAACTATAGTTTGTAGGTCAGCAGTGTGTTGGTCAACGGGAAATTGCTGGTATGCCTGGGACATGTCTAACTTTGCAAAAATTATGCCTGGCTCAAAAGAGTGGAGCAGGTGTTGGATTACAGGTACTGGGTATGCGCTAATTTGTAGAAAACGGTTGAGGGACGTCTTATAGTCAGCGCAAATTCTCACGCTGCCATCTTTTTTTAAAGGGGTGACTATGGGGGTTTCCCACTTGGCGAAGTCTACCTGTTCTAGCACCCCCTGTTTGATAAGTTTATCTAATTCAGCATCTAACTTGGGCCTCATGGCGAAAGGTACCCTCCGAGGTTTCAAATGAATTGGGGTGGCTTGTGGACCCACATCAAAAGATATGGGGGTGCCTGAATAGCAGCCTAGTTCACTACTGAAAACATCAGAGTAGTCTTTAAAAAGGGCATCTACATCAGAATTTTCCACAGAGTGAATTCCCGTAACATTGAGGCCTAGGGCAGGAAACCAATCTAATCCTAGCAAGCTAGGAAGGGCACCATCTACGACCACCAGTGGCAAGTGACTCCTAAAGTTTTGGAATTGAATGAGGAATTTTCCCTTACCCAGGACTGAAATGGTCTTCCCCTGGTAATCCCAAAGAGTCAGGTGGCAGTTGGACAGTTTCTTTTTTGAGAGCGAAGGCGGCAACTTCTTCAGGGAGGCCCATGAAATGATGGAGAGGGTTGACCCGGTGTCTACTTCCATTCAGCAGGGCTTACCTTCTATAAAAAGAGAAATGCTTAATTTGTTAGGCCTAGAGGTGGTGTTGTTTGTGTGGTAACAAGTGTAACAATGTTCCACTTGCCTTTGGTAGGAGGCAGAAACTTGAGGTCTTTGTATGGAGGCCTGCTCAGCTTGGCAAACCCTGGCTATGTGCCCTTTCTTCTGGCAGTTCAGACAGATAACGTTTCTGAATCTGCAGGTTGATCTATAGTGGTTGCCCCCACAGCTTACACAAGGGATTTGCTGTTTGGCTGTCTGATTGTTGTATTTCCTAGGTGGCCCTGGGGGGGGCCTTGGACGTGTGAGGCGGTTTACCTCCAGAGGTTCTTCTTCCACTTCTTGGGAGACCTCATCATAGTGGACTGTAGCTTGCCCTTGCTTAGGGGTGTTCCCCTGAATTTCAGCTGCTGATAATTCTGAAAATTCAGCAGCCTGAGCTTCCTCAATAGCTGAGGCTAGGGTTAAGTCTTTTTTAGCCAGTAACCTCCTTTGCAGTTTTAGGTCTCTTACTCCTCCCACAATTTGATCGAGCAGCATGTCCTCAAGGTAGTCCCTAAAACCGCAGTGTATGGCAGCCGATCTCAATGCTGCCATGTACTGACTCACAGTCTCCCCTTCAGCCTGAGTTCTTCTTCTAAAAGCCAATCTCCTGGCTATCCTAGAGGGTCTGGGGGAGTAGTGATTTGACAAGATTTATCCTAACTCATCCCAGGGAATAGCCTTTATAGAACATGGGGACACTAGCACAGAGGTTGTGTCAAAAACTGTGGCCCCACAGAAACTTTAAAAATAGGCGCTTTTCCTTAGATCCGTGGCTTCATCTAGCTCAATGGCATTTAAAAAGCATTCAAACCTATTCATATATGATTCCCATGTTTCTGCCCCCAGTTGGAAGTGCGGGAATGTCGGATTAGAGGCCATTAGAGTGGCAGCGTTGGTTTCCTCAGCTGAGGAAAAATAGAGTCTTCGCTTTTAGAAAAGCGTTTCTGGCTGCGCCTGTCAGTGGCGTTCGGCTCCTCAGCTGAGAGGGCTTTTAAATTTCGTGCTCTTTGGAGAGCGTCAGTGGCGGTGGCTCGATCAGCTCGTAGTGGCTTCGGCTCTTTCTTGTTGTGACTTCGGCTCAATTTCCTGCCTGGTCGTCTTAGCTGTATCCCACCCTCGTCACCAGTGTTGTAGAGCAGTGGTTACAAAGGGAGACGGAGCCAGGCTAAATGCTAACAACTTTATTCTAGCGAATAAAGGGTCCCCGCGGCTGCCGAGGCTATCTGACAGCCAGCTGGCAGCGACAGCTGATGCCGTTTGACAGCTCCCTTTTATAGCCGGCTGTCAAACGGCATCAACCAATGGGAGCGATCGGCGCTCCCGCGTTGGCGGCGGACCGGAGGGAGGACTGCTGCTAGTCTTTGAACACAGCAGTCATGTTTGAGAAATTATCACAAGAGGAGCTTGACTTTAATTATACTTTACCTTTTTATATAGAAAAAACATGATTGCCTGTAGGGAAGGCCAATAAAATCCAGATGATGGGCATGACAAAAGATTAAAACTCCACCTTGTGTCAACTCATAAAGTATTCCTATGCCTGTTATAGAGTTGCCATAAACGAGGGGAGGGGGAGGAAATCTGAAGGGGCAGTGTGGCAGTTTAAAATTAGAAGCACATTCCAACACTTATCTTTCAAAGATTGTAGTTAAGTTACTCGGTCTTCTGCCCTTGAAGATCCTTAATTGGAGAATGTGATTAATGTGATTAATGACACTCAGCCTGTGAACGTGCTTAATTGAAGAATCTGGTTTATGACACACCCAGGAGGGAGGGGGAAACAGGATCACAGGTGACTTAAATTATGTATGCCAGAGTTGGCTTCATACAGGTTAATGTCGGACATGTTGCTCCTAATAAATCTTTTGGTTTCTTTTGAAGCTTGGCTCGAGGCTCATGATTCAATTAGGGCAATCGCTGGAATCCTGACAGCAACCCAACTCTTTTTTTTATCTGTGTGATAAAGTTAAAAGGGGCAGGGATTCAGTTGCATGGTTGTGTCCAACAATTTGACTTTTTTGAGCCAAATCTGCTCTACTGCACTTGTGAAGAGTGAGGGAGGTACCTTTCTTTCATTATGAGCTCTGATGGCACAATGGTTAGAAAGCAGCTTAGCAGGCTAACTCTGCTCACTCACAGGAGTTCGATCCTGACTGCCTCAAGATTGACTCAGCCTTCCATACTTCCAAGGTTAATAAAAAGAGGACCCAGATTGTTGGGGGCAATATGCTGACTCTGTAAACTACTTAGAGAGGGCTGTAAACTACTGTGAAGTGGTATATAAGTCTAAGTGCTATTGCTATTATGAAATGTATGCATTGCTTCAGTCCAATTGACTCTGAATAGTTTTCAAATATCTAAAGAGTTGTCACATAGAAGAAAGAGTGGCTTTCTTCACTATTACTCAGAGGATGGGACCAGAACCAGTGTCAGGATTCCGGCAGTTACTCCAATTAAATCATGAGCCTTGAGCCACATTCCCAAAACTTAAAAAGATTTATTTGAAGGTAACATTCTTCATCTGGCATTTATCTGGACATAGCCAACTCTGAGACACGTAACCCACTGTCACCCT
The DNA here is from genome assembly GCA_033807585.1 of Hydrophis major. Classification (NCBI taxonomy): domain Eukaryota; kingdom Metazoa; phylum Chordata; class Lepidosauria; order Squamata; family Elapidae; genus Hydrophis; species Hydrophis major. Next base: position 386,898,499 of record CM066328.1, on the reverse strand, counting down.
TGATCCTGCTCTTCCCCCACCCATCTGGGTGTATCATCCAATGAAAAATGTCCACAGCCAAGAGTCATCAGTCATGCTCTCCAATTAGATTTTTGCATGGCAGAAGCTTGAGTCATCTAATCAGTGTTTGAAGAAAATATGAATGGAATGTACTTTCGATTCCACACTGCCACCTGCTCTTTGAAACTCCCACCCTTCTTTCTGTTGTCAACTATAAAACGTGTATACAAAATGTTTTATGAGTTGACAACCAGTAGATTAAAATTGAAAATGGGGAATATCCTCTAAGATCCCTTCTAGCTCTATGATTCTAGGGTTGATTGTTTTTCTGCTCACAATGTGCTAAGTAAAAGATAAAACAGCATTGAAAACTCTACCAATCATGTTCCTTTAGCTTCTCTTGCATCAAAACTGTAAGAAATGATCAGTTGCAGACCTCATTACTGAGGCAGATTAAGCACAATTTATGATGACCTATTTTTATGATGGAATAATGTATTTCTGTTGTAACAACAGGGTTAAACAGGATGAAATACTGGTTTTGTCTTTTGAGGTCTTTCTGAGGGAAAAAAAGAGAAGTCTTTAAGAAAGAAACCAACAGCTGCTGCAAGAGACATTTACTATTCCCACTGCTGAGCAGAGTTTTGTTGGATGATTATTTCACAGCATATATCTGAGATTTATTTATTTATATGTTAAATTTGTACGTTGCCCATCTTGCCAAAGGTGACTCAACTGCTCTCAAGATCTTCCAGGATTCCAATTCTGCCCTAAGGGTGCTATTGCTATCTGTGTTCTGATTCTGCTCATCCTACAGTTTTCCCATTAATTTGGTGACTTAGGCAGTCTGTTGCAACCTTCATGAGCATTTGCTCTACTGTGTTATAAAAGGCAAAATCTTGCATTTTCCATGCCAGGATGTTAATCAAATATTTAAAAATGTTTGTAAGGTATATTCAGAACAAGTTCTTCCCTCCTTCCAAACTGCCCACCATAGTTTGGCTACAAAAAGTTGAGCATCAGGAATATGGCCTTGAAGCAGGAACTGCAGCAACAATTCAAGTGCTGTAAGGATGACAAGGAAATTAATCTGATGGAGGGCTCAGCTGGTGCTTAATTGGCATAATGATGCAGTCTTATTTTGGAGCTTTAAAAAAAACCCAGATGCTGCCATTCTGATTTGGGGAGAAATGTGATGGCACACTCCTGAAGGAATTTCGAAACCTCTGAGAAAAGCAAACCAGAAATAAAAATCACATGATAAGGAATTAATTATCTGCAGGGTAGCAAGTTATTTAGTTGCAGGTGATTATTAAATACAGTGTTAGCTGCAGAGGGGATATTAGATGCACTGTTTATTCTTGCTAAGTTACACAGACAAATATGCAATATTTTTGCCATGTCTTGGGTATAGTTACAAGGGTATAGTTACAGGCTCAATTGCTAAGATGCTGAGCTTGTTGATCAGAAAGGTCGGCAGTTCAGCGGTTCGAATCTCTAGCACCGTGTAATGGAGTGAGCTCCTCTTACTTGTCCCAGCTTCTGCCAACCTAGCAGTTTGAACGCATGTAAAAATGCAAGTAGAAAAATAGGGACCACTTTGGTGGGAAGGTAACAGCCTTTGGCATTTAGTCATGCCGGCCACATGACAACGGAGATGTCTTTGGACAGCACTGCTCTTTGGCTTTGTAACGTAGATGAGCACTACCCCTAGAGCTGTATGTGCAAGGAGAACCTTTACCTTTAGACATAGTTAAAGACTGTGAGATACTCATGAAAAGATGTTGAAAGAGGTGAAGGAGGTTTTGTTTTAATAATATAACCTTTTAAGGTTCTAGACCAGAAAGCTCAGGTGTAGTTCCCCAGAAATGTCAAGAGCTGCTTAAATTTCAGTTGAAAGTTTAAGTTTAATGTATATGCAGACCTTTCAGAAGCTATTATATTATAGAAAGAGTGTCCACAGCAGGAGTCCAAAAAGTCAAAAGGAGTAACGGCAACCTCACAATTAATAAAAAGGAGCAGGGCTTTGCTCATGCTGTTTTTACATTTTTGACACCCATGGATATCCCTGAACTCCAGTTTGCCTAGCAGTTCACTTTAGGGTAGCCTTTCAAAAGTTTCCATCAGTTTCGGGTTCTGGTTTGCAGTGCTTCGGCGACAGGCAGGAATTCATGATCGTGCATGGTTTCTGCCTGCGCTTGCTGCTGGAGTGCCCCGAGCTATCTGGCTTCAGGGCTAAGCTACCCCATAGAGGTAGTGAAGACAGGGGAGACCTGGCAGGGTTGAGGGGAGCCGCACCTCTTCTCCTCAGCTGGCTAAACCGAAGGTGGTAGGAGCAGCGGTCAGAAATGGCTGCCTCAAAGAAGCACTCAGCTGGAAAAGAAAGTGCAGGAGGAAGTTAAGAAGTGAAAGTTTTTGGCTGACCAGGACAAAAAGCAACAACTAAGGTATTCTGGAATTTAAATTTTGGAAAAGATACATCGCTCCCAAAGAAGAGTCAGAAGCAGTGAACGAAAGTGAAAAGGGAAAGTTTTTTTTTTCCACTCTCCTTCCTCACGCTGATAACAAGAAGATCGGAATAAAGAAATCAAAAAAACCCACTTTGGCACTAACAGATAATTAAGCTGGAAATTTAATCAAATGCCAAAGGGACAATAAAGATTTCTGAATATTAAAAAGGCCTTTTTTTGTTATAAGTGGGAAGGGAGAGGAAAAGAATAAGAACAGGACTTGGAAGGAGGAGACTGCTTGGAATTTAAAAGAACTTAAAGTTAAATCTTAACGAGACTTCTAAAGGATACATTTTAACTGGAATTTTGCAACTAAATAGTAACCCCAAGAAGAGAAAGTGAAAAAAGAAGTAAGTGTTAAAAGAAACAGCTTGTGTGTATTTGGATTGTTTGGTGACTTTGGGATTTTTGGAAATCATATTTGAATGACTAAAAATAATTGGCTGGTTGCTTAAAAAAATAAAACATTTTACAATGGCATTACTTCTGGATGAACTGAATGAACTGGATGAACTGAAAATCAAATTTAAAAAATATAAAGAAGAGGAACAAGAAGGGAAGGGCTCTTTTGGCTCTACTTTTCAATTCTTAGAAATGGCGATTGGTGTTTACAAGAAACAGCAAGAAAGGAACGCACAGCAAGAAGATTGGGGTAAAGAAGAAGCCATTTTTAATGAACAAGTAATTCTATCTGGGGAAAAAAGGGGAAAGGAGGGAAAGAGAATGGAGAATTTAAGACCTAAAAAAACAGCCAAAAAAGGGAAAAATAATGTGAAAAAGGGATATAATGTTGGAAAACAACAGAAAAGGGGAATACAGAAGAGGGAAATGGAGGTGGAGATACAGGGGGGTAAAAAGGGGAGAGAGAAGAAGAAGAAAGGGAAGAAAAGTTACAAAGGTTTGGAGCAAGATGTAAAGAAACAGGATTTATTTAGAGATAATGGGTGAAAATTTAACTGAAAAGGGGATTCTGTAAAGGTACATGTTAGGGATAACATTGGTTACCTAACTTAGTTTGGGTAAAAATAATATATAAACTATGTTAGTGAGTATAAGTGTATGTATCACTTTAACTGCAAAACATGTATTTTGGATGCGGTTGTAAAATCACCATAAGAGGGAGCAAGAGAGCTCACTGTTTGCTGGCTTGTACTGGAGAGCTGACAATGTTGGATTGATGGTGATAATTGCATGTGTTTTCCTGCTGTTGCTGAGAGAAGAAAAGGGGTTTGATTTTCTTCATATCTCTGACTGCAAAAGAGATATATTGCTGGACTGATTATTTGTAAGTTTACTGACCTCTATTTTTCAACACTGGACTTTGCAACTGATTAATCCCTGGATGCACTGAACTAGTTTATGACATATGGACTGTTTTGACTATGCTATAACTCTTGCTGGAATAAAAAAACTATTTAACTGGCACAGTGTATCTGTCTTACTGAGTGTAAACTACAACAACTTTTATCTCACATAATTTGCCTGCCTGCTAGGCTGCTGTTGCACGTTCTGCTAGGGTGTGTATCCCTAACAGTATATAAGATTGTATTGTTATATTTGTAACAGAAATAATATTAGAAAATTGGAAACAACATATGATTAAAAAGTGGAATAAAATAGTCTGTGTAATTTAGTGAAACTTTTGTGAACAAAATAAATGAAATGAAATAAATGAGAGAATTGAATTAGGAAGGAATGGGAACATTTTAGCTACTCAATGTTTTATAAAATATAAGTGAAGTGGGAGGGAAGCAATTATGGAAAGGTTATAAGTGTTCCCATAGAATTATGAGAAATTTTGCTTAATGAGAAAAGATAATAGCTGAAACAGGACAGACAAAGAATATAAGCATGATGATTTGAATTGAGATGATATAAATAAAATAAAATTAAGAAAGTTGAAAGAGGAGAGAAATTATATAGAAAATGTAGAATGATAATAAGATATGGAATGGAATATAAAAATGAGCATGAACTTGAACTTGTGTCTGCACGAAGAGATGTAACCCAGGATCAGACTGCTTTCAAAAAAGATGTTTTATGTTTTATGTTTTGTATGTTTATGTTTGTTTTTAAAAATCAATAAAATTTTCAAAAAAAAAAGTTTCCATCAGTTTCATGGTCAGGGCAGCTAGGAAAATTGTTTCTCAGAATGTCTCAAAGGAAAGGAGAAATTCTCCACTTAGAAGTTAATCCCTAACTGATTGCTGTCAAAAAGCTCATTGGGATGACTTTCTCTGTAATTTTTTCCCTTTGGGTTTAATTAAAGTAGGGAAAGCCAAAAAAGGCTGTATGAGGCTCAAGTTATATTTTTACAATGCAAAAACATACTTTGCCACTGGATAGTCTAGAACAAAACCATTACATTTTACCATGAAAATGTCCTTAGAACTCTTCTCCCTTACAAGAATTTCTAAAAGAAGAATTCTCATTCATCCAACTGTGTAAGATTTGCAGGAAAAGAGCAGGAAAATTCTCTCCCTGTCATTTATTAAGTTTCCCCTAGCTACTGTATAAACCGGTCCTTTTTATCACATTGGATCCTTTTTAGCCAGAAGGACAATAAGGTGAGTAGCATTTCGTGACACTGTATATTTTTTCATTACACAGTCTAGTGAATGTTTAACAAACACACATTTTGTTTGCCTGTTTTAAATTGTTGCAGTGCCTCACATTTGCAACAAATGCTTTATAACCGTTCAAGCAAACTGTCCTTAGTTTTGCAGAATGCTTAGTCCACCTTTTGTTGAACAGTCAATCAACTCAGCAGCTATATTTCAAAGAGTTAGAGATGTATTCAGTCTAAAGGGATGGAAAAGAGAAATAGGATGGGCTCACATTACAGTGTTGGGTAAATGGATTTCTCCCATACATCTATTAGGTTAAACAGAAGTTTAAAAAAGGAAAATTGAACACCGGAGATGGAAGACTGGTAGTATAATGTGGCAAGTCATTTAATTTCTTTTTTATTAGAGCCTTCAGCAGGCACTCAGCCTATAGGAAATGGATACCCACACAAGTCTTATCCAGACTTTAACATTTTTTTAAAAATCTGTACATTTTATTCATGTTTTAAGAATAAAATACCAAAAAAGAAAAAGAAACACACACATCACGATCCCTGGTACATTATGCAATGTAGAGAGAAAACCTAAAGGTGTTATAGTGATTGAAATAAACTAAATATGACAAAAAAAGAGAAAATATAAATAATATAAAATTAAGTCCTTAAACTTGTTAAATCTGCAGCATACAGAGACATTTTAGAATATGTAGTTTTTAGAACAAAGAGACTTTTCAAAGGTAGATAACTGAACCATATCCTGGATCCATTACTTAAGATCAGGAATTTTTTTTCCTTTGCCATGCCCCATACTTGATAGATTCATAAAATGAGGAAACCCATATTTTATGAATAGAATTCAATATCCTACTTAGATCCTTAGCTAAAATATTTTTCACAAAATTTATGTAGATGATAATTAGATAGGTAGGTAGGTAGGTAGGTAGGTAGGTAGGTAGGTAGGTAGGTAGATAGATAGATAGATAGATAGATAGATAGATAGATAGATAGATAGATAGATAGATAGTAGGGATTTGAAATCAAAAGAAAGCTATAGCTGTATAAGACTAATTCATGTTATCACATGTCTTATAATGCCCACATAAAAAATCCATCCCCTTTTTACAAGTCTTAATAGTGTTGAATTGAAGGAGGTGGTCTCATGTGGCTTTGGACAAATTCAGTTGAAGAAAGGTAGAACTGTCTTCTATGTTTAAATTTGCTGGTTTCTCTGCTACAGTAATAATATTCCTTAAGTCAGTGTCAGTATAAACTTGTTTATTTATTGTATGATTGATTTATATTCCACTATTCATCCAAAGGTTCAATGCAGCTTACAACAGGATTGCCTTTTTCCAGTGTCCCTTAATAGTAACTCAGTGAGATGAGTTAAGCTAGGAGAGAATGTTTAGTTACCCAGTAAATTTCCAGGGCTGCAGGTGGATTTGAACCTGGGTCTCCCAAATCCTAGACTATTTCCTTAACTAATGTGCCAGATTGACTTCATTGAGCAATAGAAGGTTGAGAACTGAAACCAGCCTGGAGGTTTTCTTTGCAACTATATCTCTTCCCTGCTGATTGCTCCATGGAAGCAGATTGAAATCTTGCTTAAGAGTTTGCTTCTCTCCATTCCTGCACTGGCTGCCTTCCATAGGAGGGAATGGAATTTTCATATGGAAATGATTGACAGTTTGCATGTTGTATTTATGCAGAATATTTCATTAGTGTTCTTCTTCATTCTTCTTAAAACCTCACAATATTTTAGACTGCAGTTCCAGTGACAGTGGCCCAATACCCAATGGGCAAAGCAGCAAAGAATAAGGTTACTTGAATCCAAGGAGAAACTCTTTACTAAAAAGAAGTACTCCAATGGAGCCCTTTTATCTAACAAGGCTGGGCTTTTCTTGTTGGAACCCTTTAAAAGAGATTTAACAGCTCTCATCTGTCAGGTTTGCAGGAAGGAAGAAAGTGTCACTTTTGTCTTTCCCATCACCACCATTTGAATGTTTGTCACCTCAAATATGTTGAGTGTATGAAGAAATATAAATGTTTTACTGTTTCTATCTGTATGTCTACTGTATATATGATCTCGCTCACCCTCTTCCTCCCTGTATCTAAATTGTCCCCTCTCTGTACTGATCAAATTTTGTAATTGCTGCATTGTTCTCAATCCTGAGAACCCTGTGTTGGTTGTGCCTATCACATCATTCTGACTTACGATGTATTTGTCAAAAGAAAAGGATGACAACCCTGTTCTAGTAATCACACTGATTCACACTCAAAGCCTTTTAAGTGCTTTGCTTGGATGGATGAACCTCTCCGTTTTGATTCATTAAAAAGCTCAAGTTCTCACCAAAACATAAACAAAACAGAATTCTTATTCCCTTTCCAGTTAACAAAGGTATAGTCTGGCAAATGGCATAATTTTTGCAGGTGCAAAGTTCTACACACACACACATCCATCCCTTGAAGTTGCATATTGACATACCAGCTTAAGAAAGAGCCAAAGTTCCCCAGTGTGCTGCAACATACACACACCAGTGTGCAGAGATAATTGAATCACGCATACTATAAATGATTGCTCTCTTAAAGCTCTTTGATGCTAAAGTGGTGGTGCTTCATAATTGAGCACAAATTAGGAATCTGGTCTTTTGGATGTGTTATTTGGGGGGGTAATTTTACAGCTACAAGATAGCAGCTAACAAGAAGGCAACGTGCTAAACTCATTGCTCCTTTAGATGGCAAATTAATACCTCTGACAGCCAAGTGATCAGAAGTCTCCTAGGTTAATGGAGATCCTCACTTATTAATGATCTACAGGTCCCATATGGAACAAATAGCAATTTAATGTTTGAGGGAACTCATTCTTTTGAATAGAGTAGTAATAGTGGTGATGCTTCAGTATTATTGCTCACAGCGCAGTATCAGCATCAGTATATATGGCACTCTTGAGTCTGTAGTCCCAAAGGTGCTTTTTCAAGAGGCCACTGGACTTTCTGGTTTTTCTTTGAAGATGTTTCACTTCTCATGCAAGAAACTTGTTCAGCTTCTTGGATGAGAAGTGAAACGTCTTCAGAGAAAAACCAGACAGTCCAGTGGCAACTTGAAAAAGCACTTGTTGGACAACGATGACCTGGATGACTGAGAATCTCTATAGACGTCTTGAGTTTGTACATTCCAACCATCTTTAACAATACTGAGCTTCAATAGAATCAGGGAGAGAGGGGCATCTTGCTACAGCAGTGTGAAAGTAGCACTCCTCCTCTTTCTAGAAATGTATTCATGCCACTATTATTCAAGATCAACCTCAAAATATGTGGCTTTGTCACCCATTACTTGAAAGAAAGTTAGGTGAATTTGGCAAGGTTCAACAGAAATGTTTTAAAAGACTAAATAGTTTGGGGAATGATTCAAGCAGGGGAATGTGTGCGTTCCCTCTTGTTTTGGTGATTATTTCACTGCAAGACAATGGGAACATTCTTCTATTTTAATTGTAAGCTATATTTTTTACTTGTGGCTGAAAAATTGCATTCAATTGCTTCAAACAAATCAATTTTCAAATATATGCATAGATTTTTTAAAATTTTGATTATGTGCCATCAAGTTAGTATTGGTTTGATCATTTAGATCTTCCATTGGCACATCGATTACCTGTATAATTGAGTCCACCCACCTTGCTGCTGGTTGTCATCTTGCTATTAAAGATATATAGAGTAATTCCAACCTAAGCCCAACCATAAACCAGCAAATTTGAGGATGATGTGAACTGGCTGCAAACTTCAGTCTTGTGTGAAAGCAGATGGAAGGTAGTATCAGAGATGGCAAATAGTTCTTAATAGCTATTTTGGGAATGCAGTCATCCCAATGCCGAAGAAGCCCTCCATCCAGGAACTGAATGACTACAGACCAGTTGCTCCAACATCTGAAAATCTTTGAAAGGCTTCTGCTGTCCCGTCTGAAAACCATCACGGATCCACTGTTAGATCCCATGCAGTTTGCATATCAAACAAATAGATCGACAGATGATACTGTTAATATGGCTCTGCATTACATCCTACAATCTACAAATACCTGCGCAAGGGTCCTCTTTGTAGACTTCAGTTCAATACCATCATTCCAAACATTCTTCTAGGTAAATTAAATCAACTAGTGGTACCTGAACACACTTGTAAGTGGATCATAAGGTTCCTAACAGACAGGAAGCAGCAGGTGAAGCTAGGCAGAATCACACCTGATACCTGTACAATTAGTACAGCCCCCCCACCCCCCAAGGCTGTGTGATTTCTCTGCTTCTCTTCTCCCTATATACCAATGACTGCATCTCAAACGATCCATCTGTTAAAATACTGAAGTTTGCAGCTGACACAACAGTGATTGGTCTCATTCGAGACAACGACAAATCCACATACAGACAGGAGGTTATACAACTTGCCTCGTGATGTAGTCCATTAAAAGAGAACAGAGTGGGACAGCAGGCTTATCTTCATATCCTGATTAATGGATAACAGATAATCAGAGTTGGAAGGGACCTTGTAGGTCATCTAGTCCAACCCCCTGCCCAAGCGGGAGACCCTACACCATTTCTGACAAATGGCAGTCCAATCTCTTCTTGAAAGTCTCAAGTGATGGCGCTCCCACAAATTCCGAGAACAAGCTGTTCCATTGGTTGATTGTTCTCACTGTCAGAAAGTTTCTCCTTCTTTGCAGGTTAAATCTCTCCTTGTTCAGTTTCCATCCATGATTCCTTGTCTGGCCTACAGGCACTTTAGAAAATAGCTTGACCTCCTCCTCCCTGTGGCAGCCCCTCAAATATTGGAAGACCGCTATCATGTCTCCCCTGGTCCTTCTCTTTACTTGACTAGGCAGGCCCAGTTCCTGTAACTGTTCTTTGTATGTTTTAGCCTCCAGTCCCCTAAATCACCCTGGTTGCTCTTCTCTGTACTTTTTCTAGAGTCTCAACATCTTTTTTATAATGTGGTGAACAAAACTGGATGCAGTACTCTAGGTGTGGTCTTACTGAGACATGAAGATGCTTTTTCAACTGTTTCAGCTATTTTTGAGGGATGTGTTCTCAAGCCACCACCTCTGCCTAATCCCCAGTCAGTTACTAAGACAGCCTTAGAGCCATTCTTAGTTGGTTGAGTTTGAAACTAATGCTTTCCTTCTTCTCCTCCCAAAAAAAGCTTGCCTTACAGGCAATTCAGGGTGCTTGTCAGATTTGATGGGATGGGTAGAAACCCTTGGAGATATCAGTCCCTTAAGTAAGTTGGCTCTGTGCCATGCTTTAAAGGTAACAGTCAGCACCTTATATTGTGCGTGGTTTGAATTTATATAGGATTTTCCAATATTTTCTTTAAAGTTTGGACCATGAAGGAAGCTGGCAATTTCTGCATTCTTTCTCCGCTTCTCAAAATTAGCATCTAAACTGTAAACATTTTGGCTCATTAAGTGTGCGTGACATTATAATGAACTAGGCCATTTGAACTGTTGCTCACCATGCTGTATTAATTACCTGCAGATATACCAATGCTACTTCAATTTCACAGCCCTGGTTTGTGTCATGTTTATTTAAATGCTGCATTTTAGACTTATTACTGATAATCATTTATCATAACTCTGTACATTTGAATTAGAACCATGGGCCAGATAGTTTTGTAACATACTGTCACAATTGCTGTCTCACTCCTTCTAATTTATAGATGCTAGTTACATTTATGAATAGCTTGTAGGTAATTATTTATAGGAAATTTTTAAAAACTTTAAAATTAATTGCTTGCATTTATTCCTTATATATTACTCTCATGGTATGAATTCTGAGCCAAATTATATCACTTGGGAAAGATCCCAGGCTATTCCAAGGAGAAACAGACTATCAAGACATCCCAAAGAAGGTGCCCCTTAGGTCTCATTGGGATGCTTTCCTTAAGCATCATTTAAGATAATTTCTTTTTCCCCAAATCACCACATAACAGGTGCCTACAACTTTCATTGGCCTAAAGAAATGTTCATCTTTTAGTGGCATATCAAAAATCACGGAAATAAGATGTTTGAAGAAAATTGCTGGTGTGACCAGAAGAAACAAAATGATAAAAGAGACCATAAGAGGAAAAATTGCAATTGAACTACATAGAAAAAGAGCAAATAAAATGGTTTGCTCACCTGGAGACAATGTAGTGGGATTCCATACCATACAAGGCATGTCCAAAAAGAGAAGTTTGAAGAACTCAAGGCAGACCCAGAAGAAGATGGAGATACATCAAAGCACACTTACAACTACATCAATTAACAATGGTTGTGGCTGCCAGAAGAGCCAGAGCCAGAACTTTGTATCTCCCTTGATACCCAAAGCGGTAAACAAGGAAGTTAAGAAGATTGAAAACCACTCTGCAAAAGAGAATCAGGCTTCATAAAACCACGTTTGAGTGAATGGCAGATGAAAGTGATTTAGATTGATCATTTTAATTAAATAATTATGAGCGGTGTGGTAGCCTAAAGGTAGAACTCTCACCTCAAAATCAGGAGGCTGTGAGTTCAATCCTAGGTAGAGGCAGATATTTCTTTCTCTGGGCACAATGAGAATATATCTGCTGAACAAAACTCCGCATTGGTGACAGGAAGGGCATCTGGCCGGTAAACACTCTGTTAGCTCCATTCAATTGCCCTGACTCCACCCTGCAAGGGATTATGGATTCATTTAAGGAAGACGATGTTTTAATTAAATAATTAATTTAACTGTTACATTTTGACATGTATACGCAATCAGAAGAGACCTTTTGTGAAGTGCTTGGTGCTGAGGTCCCAAGAAACATGGCAAGAAGTGATGGAGCTCTGACCAGCCTCTGGAAGTTGATAAAAGGTGTTCCCTTGCCTTATTTCATCTCTTCTTGTCTCTGTGGGAGCAAATGCACCTGGAAATTAGGAATTGCTCCTCTCCTGATTTCTTGGGCAATTGGAATTGGGGATCGTGCATAAAGATTGGATGCCAAGGCATTTGATAAGCGAAGAATTGCTTCCCCACCTTGCCTTATAAACTGTTCTAACCCAGCCAAATTCCCGGAGAGAATAGAATAGAATAGAATAGAATAGAATAGAATAGAATAGAATAGAATAGAATAGAATAGAATAGAATAGAATGCCTTTTATTGTCACTATCCACATGTACAATTTGCATTATACGCATACACAGTGAGATTAGAGCAACTCGTCGTTCAGTGCAGACATGCATGTCAAGAAAATATACATAAGGAAATATCTAAAATATAATAAAGGAAGAATAAAATAAATAAAGTTAACAAAATAAGTACCAGCTTAGGACACTGAAAAAGACAGAAAAAAACTAGAAAAATGTACTGTATTATTGCACATAATTTGTACCTATCACAGTAGGAGTTATTGCACATGTCAGCTAACACAGTAATAAATAATAATGATATTGCACAAAATTGTTCACAGTTGTCCCTGAGTATATTTACAGTGTATTTGGCAGGACTTGGAGTCAGTGCATGTGTGAGTTCAGGGTGGTTATGGCTTTGGGGAAAAAACTGTTCTTGAGGCGGTTTGTCCTTGACCTGATGCTCCTGTAGCGCCTCCCTGAGGGCAACAGGTCAAACAGTCCATAACCAGGATGGGAGCTGTCTTTTGTGATGTTCACAGCTCTGCTAAGACAGCGGGAGGAGTAGATGTCCGACAGGGAGGGGAGAGGGCAGCCGATGATCTTCTGAGCTGCTTTGACTACCCTCTGTAGTCTCTCCCTGTCTGCCATGGTGCAGTTGCCATACCACACTGTGATGCAGTATGTCAGCAGGCTTTCAATGGACGCACGGTAGAAGGTAATCAGCAGGCTGGAGTCCAGGTTGTGCTTCCTGAGCACCCGCAGGAAGTGGAGTCTCTGCTGGGCCTTCTTGATGACTGCCGTGATGTTTTCCGTCCAGGAGATTTTGTCAGCAATGATTACACCCAGAAACCGGAAGGTGTGGATCCTCTCCACCTGCTCTCCATCGATGTAGAGGGGAGCCAGGTCGGTGTTGTGCCTCCTGAAGTCCACAATGAGTTCCTTAGTTTTCTTGGTGTTCAGAGCTAAGTTGTTGTCTGAACACCAAGCTGTCAACATCAGGACCTCCTTCCTGTAGGCTGCCTCGTCTCCCTTCGAGATGAGTCCGACCACTGTGGTGTCATCAGCGAACTTCACAATGAGGTTGCTGTCATGCTGTGGACTGCAGTCGTGGGTGTAGAGGCAGTACAGGAGTGGGCTCAGCACACAGCCCTGTGGGGAGCCAGTGCTCAGTGTGCGTGTGGAGGAGAGGTGGGGGCCAAGCCTCACAGTCTGGGGCCGGTCGCTTAGGAAGTCCTTTATCCAGGCACATGTGAGGGGGGGCAGACCTAATGTGTCCAGTTTTTTGGTCAGTATTCCTGGGATGATTGTGTTAAAGGCAGAGCTGTAGTCCACAAAGAGCATCCGGACATAGCTCTGCTGCTGCTCCAGGTGGTTCAGCGCAGCGTGCAGAGCTATGGCTATGGCATCCTCTGTAGACCGGTTTGTGCGGTAGGCGAACTGGTGGGGGTCGAAATCCGGAGGGAGATGATTGATGATGTGCCGGAGCACCAGCCTCTCAAAGCACTTCATGATTACAGGAGTGAGCGCCACTGGACGGTAATCATTGAGGCTGGAGATGGAAGATTTCTTCGGCACAGGGATGATTGTGGCAGATTTCAGACAGGATGGTATAACTGCCTGGGCCAGGGAGAGGTTGAAGATGTCTTTGAAGATGGAGGCGAGCTGGGGGGCACATGCCCTGAGCACCTTGCCAGGAACTCCATCTGGACCAGCTGCCTTCCTGGGGTTCACTGCACGGAGCACCCGTCTGACGTCGTCCTCCGTCACAGAGAGTGTACTGGGTGGAGTGGTGGAGCTGGATGTGGTTGGAGGTGGGAGTAGGGCTGGTGCGGCTGTATGCTGTTGTGGAACTTCAAAGCGAGCAAAGAAGTTGTTCAGCTCCTCTGCTAGCGCTGCACTCAGGTGTTCTGTTGTCACATGACAGCCCCTGTGGTTAGTGATGTCATGTATGCCCTTCCATACCTCCCGTGTGTTGTGGCTGGACAGGTGGGACTCTATGCTCCTCCTGTGGTCCATCTTGGCTTTTATGATCCCCCTCCTCAGGTCGGCTCGGGCGGCTGTGTACAGAACTCTGTCACCTGACCTGAAGGCTGCGTCGCGGGCTTTAAGGAGTCTGCGGACTTGGGTGGTCATCCAGGGTTTCTGATTTGGGAAAACCCGGATGTTTTTGTCTACAGTCACATTTCCGATACAGAACTTGATGTAGTCCAGCACCGTACTCGTGTGCATTTCCAGCTCCTGGTGTTGAAACGTATTCCAGTCTGTCTGCTCAAAGCAGTCTTGTAATCTGCTGAGTGCATCCTCAGGCCAGGTCGTTACAGTCTTTGTAATGGGCCTGCCACTGCGTCTGAGGGAGGTGTAGGCTGGGGGTAACAGGAGGGAGAGATGGTCTGAATGCCCGAGGTGGGGGAGGGGTATAGCTCTGTATGCATGTTTGATGTTGGTATAAACATGATCCAGAGTGTTTTCTCCCCTCGTGGCACACTTGACATGCTGGTAGAATTTCGGGAGTACAGTTTTCAGATTGGCCTTCTTGAAGTCTCCTGCAATGACGTGAACACCATCAGGGTGGGCCTGCTGCTGTTCGTTTGTGGTGTTCAGCAGGAGAGAGAGTGCCTTGTCTGTGTTTGCGTCGGGTGGGATGTACACCGCCGTAACAATCACAACGGTTAGCTCTCTCGGTAGAAAAAAAGGCCGGCATCTTACAGACATGTACTCGAGATCAGGGGAACAGTGATTGTCTATAATTGTCCCGTTGTTGCACCAGTTCTCATGTACGTAGATACAGAGCCCCCCTCCTCTGCTCTTACCAGAGTCCTTCGTTCTATCCCAGCGTAGAAGAGTGCGGCCTGCTAGCTGCATGCTAGCGTCAGGTATCCCGGGATGTAGCCAGGTTTCGGTGATTACCATAACGCAGCAGTCTCGAACATAGCGGTTGCCAGCGAGTTGTAGATTTAAATAGTCCGTTTTATGTACCAGGGATCTGGCGTTGGCGAGATACAGGCTCGGAAGAGGTGGCTTGTATGGATGTTTCCTCAGCCTTAGTATAACACCAGACCTGCAGCCTCGCCTCTGCTTCCTCTCCCTCCTCCGTCTGCGCCGCCTCCTAGTCCCGACAACAATCCACGGAGAGCCCGCTGGTCTCGCTATCTCGTCGGGGATGTTATGTGTGCGGTGAAAGACACTCGAAACAGACGTCTGGTGTTGGTTTCCTATACCTATGATGTCCGATCGTGTGTAGAGTTGGTTCGTAGAACCGATAGTCCACAGGTAAACGAGAAAGACGTATACAAACAACAAAAAAGAGCACCGAACAGGAGAGCCATAAGCCGCTGCGTCCATGCGCGCCGCCATTTACCAATTCCTTCTACAAACACAGATAAACTCAACTTTCACAGCTTTAATCTACAAATAAACCTCTTTGTAGATAACAGATGGCTTGCAGCCAATTAGTCCAATTACAAAAACCTTGGCAGAAATCTTCCAATAAATCAGTCTGTGATCACCACACTTAGTCCTTCAAACTTTTGCCTTTTGAAAAGGCAAAAGCCGTTTGAAACCAGGCTTATATTCCCTAGAGGGAGAGGCCATTAATTAGCATTCTTACTCCCAAATCGCCTGTGCTGTTCTTCCATGAATCATCCTGCTCTCACTCACACCTAGCACAGGGACTTCGGGAACGTCTACTTCATTGCTGCCTGCTAACCACAACATAAACAGAGGAAGAGCTGCTTTTAACCTACAAATCTATCTCTGGTAGACTTTTTCTTCACCATCTTCTACAAACCTTTTTTTTAAAAAAAATAAAAATCAAGGCCAACAATAGACCAGCTTTAACTGTCTGTCATGAGTAAATGAGCTTGTTTTATCATCAGCATGACTTTCATTTGTGATAAAAAGAAAAATAATTTTTATATAAGCAAGCAGTTTATGCAGTTTGTCACCTGCTGATCACCTCTCAGTTCCTTGTTTAATTCCATGCAAACCAGGCTTCTTCAGATGTACAAGTTATGCCAGCTGGAAATTACATTGGAATTGGTCTAACATGTTGGGTGGAGACTGTTGCTTTAAGCAAGAGTAAGTAACAGAATGCTGCTTTAAGCAGTAGCAATAGCACAGACTTACAGTATATACTGCTCAGTGATGGGATTCAAATTGTTTTACTACCGGTTCAATGGGCGTGTCTTGGCGGGCATGCTTTGTGTGAGTGCGTGGCAAACGTGCACTTTGCATGTGTGATCTACTGACCTTCTCCTGCATTCCTGCACTCTCCCTGTGTCTTCAACAGCTGGCATGTGGCAATCCATTGGCAGCCAAGCATCAAAAGCAGGAAATAAAGGTCAGTATGGAGCCAGGCCGGGCAGGTAGGCCCAGCAGCTGATCGTTGGAGCGAATCAGTTTACTCCCAGATGATCTTTGGAGCTACCAATTCATCCAAATGAGGCCGAACCGGTAGAATCCCACCCCTGATATTGCTCTATAGTGCTTTACAGCACTCTCTGGGTGATTTACAAATGTCAGCATGTTGCACTCCAGCAATCTGGGTCCTCATTTTACTGACCTCAGAAGGATGGAAGGCTGAGTCAACCTTAAGCCGGTCAGGATCAAACTCCAGGCTGTGGGCAGTGTTTGCCTGCAATACTGCATTCTAACCATTACACCACCTTGGGTCATAGATAGAAGTAAAACATTCCTTCAGCCATTATTTATCTGAGTAATAAATATATGATCAAACTGAACAGTTTCATGATTCATTCAATAATTTATATTTTTATAGCCTGCCTCTGAAATAATCTTAAAAAATAAATGTAATTGCAAATCTTGTTTCACTGAAGTTGTGGTGAACAGGAATATAGAGGTCTTATAATAACTTTAAAAATATAGAAATGTTTATAAAAATATATAATATAGAGGAAATAAATAACTTTTAAAAAAACCTTAAGTAGGGAGACTCTTATAAAAACTCCTCAACCTTCTATTGTGGTGTCCATCACCCAATTCTACACTTGATAATTCTTCTTAAAAGGAGTTAAATAGTGGCAACATTTACACAAACAGGCAGACAGATATGCAACTTTTAGGGCTGGGGATAGATGATTGGGTAAGATAAGTAAGCCTTGCAGAATAACCAGAACATAGCTCCATTTAACTTACCATGTTCAGTTTTATTGATTGCATCATTTCTTGATGAGCAATTGAAGAAATACTGTCCCCCAACCCCACCTTTGTATGATTCCGCGGGGGGGGGGAGGTTATAAGCCTACTTTATTAATTAAAGCTAAAAATTCAAGTCAGGCCTCCATAACAGAACAACAGAATAATAGAGTTAGAAGTGATCTTGGAGGTTATCTGGTCCAACCCTCTGCTCAAACAGGAGATCCTATAATATTTCAGACAAATGGCTGTCCAGTCTCTTCTTAAAAGCCTCCAGCGATGGAGCACCCACAATTTCTGAAGGCAAGCTGTTCCAATGGCTAATTGTTCTCATTCAGGATTTTTTCCTTAGTTTGAGGTTGCTTCTCTCCTTGATTAGTTTCCATCCATTGTTTCTTATCTTGCCTTCTGGGGCTTTGGAAAATAGGTTGATCCTCTCAATATTCCCCTCAAATATTGGAACACTGCAATCAAGCCACTTCTACTCCTTTTTTTCATTAGACTAGACATACCCAATTCCTGCAACCATTATTCATATGTTTTAGCCTCCAAACTACTAATCATCTTTGTGCATGACTTCTCTGCACTCTTTTCAAAGTCTCAACATCTTTTTTTTATATATATTGTAGTGACCAATATTGAATTCAGTATTCCAAATGTGGTCTTACTAAGGCCACATAAAGTGGTACTAAAATTTCATGTGATCTTCAGTCTATCCCTCTGTTAATGCAGCCAAGGATTGCATTGACTATTTTAGCTGTTGTTGCACACTATTGGCTCATATTTAAATGATTGTCCACTAGAACCTCAAGATCCCTCTCACAGTTACTGCTATTGAGCCATGTTTCACCTAACCTGTACCAATACATTTGGGTGTGTTGTTTTGATGGGGTATTTTTTGCCTACATGTAACACCTTACTTTTCTCTCTATTGAATTTCATTTTGTTAGATAGGGCCCAATGTTTAAGTCTGTCAAGATCCATCTTTATCTTTAAGCCTATCTTCTGGAGTTTGGGCTATTCTTTCTAGCTTAATGGTGTTTGCAAATTTGATGAGTTCCTCTTCTATTACCTCATGTAGATCATTTATAAAGATATTGAAGAGTACGGTACCTAAAACAGAACCTTGGGTACCCCACCACTTACTTCCCTCTATGTAGATGTAGTTCCATTAAGGACTACATGCTGAGTGTGGTTTGTCAGCCAGTTACAAATCCATGTGGTGTCATGTTGTCTATCCCACTTTTTTCTAGTTTACTAAGAAGTAGGTAGTGATTTACTTTGTCAAATGCTTACTGAAGTCCAAATATACTATGTCCACAGCATTTCATTAGTCTATTAATTTAGTCCCTTTGTCAGAGAATGAAAAAAGATTTGTTTGGCATGATCTGTTTTTGACAAACCCTTGTTGGCTTCTAGTTATAACTTTGCTTGTTTCTAGGTGTTTGCAGATCTGTTATCTGATTATCTTTTCTAGGATCTTCCCAGGTATTGATGCCCATATTAGGGTGCTTGTATGTTGTATTTTACTGTCCTCTATTTTAAAGTCCCCTATTTTAAACCATGCTCAGTTTGAACAGCTGTTCAGTCCAGATGTGTTTGAATGATAAAAATGTCAGATAATGAACAGCAAGTACCTTAAAGATGCTCACCACAGCAGAGTGAACAAGTTAAGTAGCTACAGTCTCCCTACTGTGCTGAATGTCTTTATTGTAAAGTTTTTTCTAAACTTCTGCCACTATTCAAAAATCAAAATATAATCTCTCTTCCTATCACTTTAATTTAGATGCCTCAATTTCATTTTGGTCATGGTGGCTTACACAATTAAAATACCCAGAATATATGTGACTCCATAAACAAAAAATATTCATAGTAAATATAAAAAAATGTCCACACCAAACAGTAAAATTCTAAAACAGCAAATGAAAATAATAAATACAAAAATGTCAAAAGTAGAGAATAATAAATGCAATAAATCTCATAGTGAGTTGGAGTAAAAACTTGGTTTGAATCCATTTTATAACCTCATTTATGTTTGCTTTGCAAATATTATATTATGTGTAACTTTCTTTAAAATCTTTGGTGTCCTTCTCTGTACCTTTCTTTGTAACATCTCTAAGTCTAAAATCATAATGCCAATCTGGGTCTACTTAATTGGTAAGAATAGTAATTGAGACTTTGGCTCACCTTGCAAATGAATACTACTACTGTATATTTCCTCCTAAGAAGATCTATAGGGATTTTACTGCTTGAAGGAGATCTTGTGTCTCCTTTGTTTTCTTTGTTTCCTTGGCGGTTGTATACTAATATCCCTTGCATTTAGGGTCCTCAGTTGTGCTCAAATTGTCAATGGTGAACATTTGATATAAGATATATGTAACTTTGGATTCAGAAGACAATTCATTCAGCATAATCTACTATTTTTGGATTAATAAAACAACATTTGAACCTTCTCTAGGTTTTTGGTTTTTTTTGCTTATCTGGGGATTAATTTGTCAAAATATATTTGGAAGTGCAACCATAATAGGAAGTTTTGATATCAAGGGAATTCTCTAAAGGAGGGTCACTTCTTTGGGGATGAGTCATATTTCCTGATCCAAATCTCTTGGAGAGATTTCCCTTTCTTTTTCCCTTGATTCTTTGTTTTGGAGACAGATCTTTTTTGGGTCTGAAGACACCAGCTGCTACGTATGAGCACAATTTTTCTATTGTTGTTTTTAGGAAGATTCCATGGCTCCGAGGAAAAGAAAAATGAGAGAAATAGCCTAGGTAGGAAGTCTGGGAGAGATCAATACCAGCATTAGCTTAGATGGTTGCAATTGAGACCTGTATGGCTTTCCCATTGACCAATAGAGAGGGGAATATTTCACTGGGCTGAAGGGAGGAGAGGTAAGTTAATATTTTTGTCTTGTGTCTCCTTTGTATTGGAATGCATGAGTGCATACACACATGCACTTCTTTATCTGATATATGTCTCCACTACTGATAAAGGCTGATGCTGCAGCCACGAAGTGAGGTGAGGGACATGACCCACACTGGCTTACCTCAGGCCCTTACAGCAAGGCCATCCACACTCTGACAACTGCCTTGCCTCATGGTGGTGGCTCCAACAGCCCCATCCAGTCAGACCCTGTGTGGCCACTGGCCCATTTCTTCTGCTTGTTCATGGCTGCAACAGAGCAGGAAGTCAAGCAATACACTGGTGCCACGCCCACAAGGCAAGGTAGGTGTCAGGTAGCAGCACTCAAAAGAATTAAGCCATTCCTGAAAATAAGCCCAAGTGCTTATTTCAGAGCCCAAAAGAAAATAAGACTGTCTTATTTTTGGGGAAACATGGTACCAGGAAATTGCAGAGCACCTAGGACTGCTTTTGGGCAGAAAATAGAAGGCAAAGGAGATGGAAATGGCAGAGTATGTCCCAATGGGCTGTGAATGTCAGAATAAATGTAAAATTAGTTGTTGACCAAGGCTGACCAAGGCTGCCCAGTTGGAAGTTCCAACTGCTGCTAGACTTGTCACTCAGCATGAGTTAGATAGCAAGAGGATGCTGAGAACTAACTATGCCTCAAGAGGATGGGAAAGGTGAGGGACTGTTCATAAGTAGGCCATAATATATTAGCTTTGTCTCACAATGGGATAGGGCAGTTCAGAATATCCCTTTTCTTAAAAGAGTCTTCCCCAGTCAAAGATGCTGTAAAATTATTGCTTAATTGGTGTGAATGGACAGAGAGGAATAGTAGACTGAAATTTCCTGAGTTAGGGACTTTTAAGGAACTCCTGCAAAAAAGAGAAAATTAACATAATTCAGGAAGAAACTGACTTCTAGAAAACCAAAGCACAGTATGCTTGATCCCTTGAGAAATGGTAGACCATGGTCATTATTAAAAAGCAGGAGCCACAGATCTGCAGTCTGAGAAACAGCCTAGAAGATAACGAAAAGCAGAACTAGATCAGTGCTGAAAAATTATGAGCAGATGAAGTGCATCACTCCAGCTGGGAAGCTGTTAAGTCAATATAAGGAGTCTTCTGTTTAGATAAAAGAGTCACTGAGTGCAGCAAAGGGTATAAGACTATAGATTATCTTTTCAGTGAAAGAATTAAGGTGCTTCAGTCATTTCATAAGATTTCAGGTGCTTAATTAGGGTTGGACCTTGTCTCTGTTTAGCCATGAAAATGATGGCATGGATTAATATATTCCTGCTGTGATAAACTGGTTAACTAGCAGCAAAGGTGATCCAAGACTCACTTCTTTCTGGACTAGTTTTAATGAACTGTACAGAACAGATGGAGTGCTATTAAACAACATAAACCTTTACCCTAGAACCAATTAAAGTTGCTAAATGACTCTGATGTATTTCCTCATCACAGTATGCACGGCCACCAGCATTTGGAATGAAAGCAAAGTCATTAATAGCCAAAGACATCTTTTTCACCATCTAGAGAATGAGTGCTAAGACACAAAGGCTTTGAGAAAGAAATCACATAAATGAATCCAACCCTCACTTCATTTAAGTGCGAAGTCTGCAGTCTTAGGCTTGCACAGCTAAACCCTTCAGCACAGCCAGGCAGCAGCATTAACATGTTTCGCTCTAGTTCTTGACTCAACAGAAAAATATTTTAACCAAAACTGTTGGGCCTGGTATCTTAATTCTAGTAGTCTGCCTCAATTTTAAAACTAATGAGGGCTGTGAGTTCAAATGTTTCACCCTTCTATAGACCTGGAAATCAAAGGTAGTATTATTGGAAGAATACTTAGGAAATATAGACTGATGGGCTTACATATTGCACTTAGACAGAATAAGGGTTATATGTTGTTTACTTTCAAACTTTTTGTCCTTAAAATATCCCAAGAAGGGATCTTTAAAAGTCAGTTCTATCTATGCCAGGGAGTCACTACATGGAATTATTTAGGTGCCTTTCTCACAAGAATGTCAATCACTTCCTGAGTTATAATTTGAGTATTATTTGTAGACTACAGCACACCCACAGAAATAGCTTGATTGCATGGACTGGAATTCTTTTTAATTTAGTAGAAATTTTGAAACATTTGGGAGCATGCTATGGGCATTCAAACCATATGGCTTCCAGGAAGAGTTCTGGGCTAGCCAATTCATAAAAGGCTTGGTGGCAGGCCAGACACACCAAGGAAGCAGTTCTCTGTTGCCCTCTAGGTCCCAAGTATAATATTCCCAAACTCACCTTTCCTCCCTCCATTCATGGATGAGGGAGAGAATTACAATGGAATCTGTTTTTTTTTTTAATAAAACAATTCTTTAAAACATAAAATCATGGTGATTTTATCAATGCCATAAAGGTGGGATAGGCAATAGAGCTTGAATTAAAATAATCACATATAATTTATTCCTCCTTCATTTTGATGTTTCTCTATAGGCTTTTCAGGACATAAACCTATCCACTTGCACTTCATAAAATGCCACTCATTGATGTGCTTTATTCAAAGTTCTGATATTCATTGGAAGATGCCAGTCCTTTGCATGCAAGGTTATCTGATTGTCACAGTATATTCATGAACTGGAATAGAGCTTGGTAACAAGGTCAGTCAATAATAGGCATAGCAACTAAATCAGCCAATGAGGGTAGTTTGGAAATTGAAACTAGAAGTAGCCTAGGCTGGAAACTGAAACTAAAAGTAGCCTAGGCTTCTTTATGTTAAGCTCTGAGTCTGTATATTGAAGATAAAACTAACTTGCTTGCTTGCTGAAGACTGGAGCTCTGCTCTGAACTTGCAACGTGTTTCTGTTTGAGTTTGCTCCATGTTAGAGAAATCTACAACTGGTCTGTAAAATCTATGTTTATATGTTATGTTTATAAAGATGTTAAATGAAGCATCAGCCATCTTGTTTATTTTTCTGGTGCTGAATTATCACTGCAAAACTCTCAATACTGATGGTTATTTTTCTTGGAAGTAAGCCCCTTTGAGTTCATGAGTTGAATATATCCATCTCCAAAACTGAACTTGCTTAATCCTGATTTAGTTTGGGAAGGGTTTAAATCATAAAAGCTTTGGTTATTTAAAATCTAAAATGTGCAACAGCACCATCCTCTAGCAAGCCCTGCTTCAGCTGCAGCTGTGTCTGCAGGGTGAGTGAAAAAGATTTACCTTGCCAGGGATGCTTGCAGGGAGAAGGATTGAAGAAATCATGATAGTACCCACAACTATGGGAAACTAGAAGTAGCCTAGGCTGATTTATGTTAAGCTCTGCAACTCTGCAGTTATGAGTCTGTCTATTGACGATAAAACTAACTTGCTTGCTTGCTGAAGACTGGATAATTCAGCACCAGAAAAATAAACACAGATGGCTGATGCTTCATTTAACATCTTTATAAACATAAGTAGATTTTACAAACCAGTTGTAGATTTCTCTAACAGGGAGCAAACTCAAACAGAAACATGTTGCAAGTTCAGAGCAGAGCTCCAGTCTTCAGCAAGCAAACAAGTTAGTCCTGCTTCTTTTTTATATTGCAATGCATGTGGAAAGGGACATGATTAGGTATGCCATCTTGATTTTTTACCCGATTTTTATTTTATGCAGAACCCCCGCCTGTTGATTGATGGAGGTAAGCAAAGGTCTGTGCTCTTGTATAAGCAAGCATGAACAACTCTGCACTGTGAAGAATGCAGCTTTTGCTTTTTCATTTACTGAGCTGTTTCAAAGATTGATGAGTTCAGTTCCCCCCAATCCCGTCAATCCATCAAATTTGTATAAAGGTCATGAGATGAAACCGACAGTTCTGTCTCAGAACTTTGCAAAGCATATATCTGAAGGAGCCTTCCCAGATTGGAAATCTCCCCAGATGCTTCCCATAATTCCAAAACTTGACGTTGCTTGACTGGGATTAGTGGATGTTGAAGTCCAAGATATCTGGAGAATATCATACTGGGAGAAAGCTATCTCGAAGTTGTGCAGGATTATGAAATAGGCTCTCTTTTCTTATTTCCTCCATTGTGATGCTACTGTTTCAGATTTTAAAATTATATTGCATTATCCTTATTTACTCCTTTGTAGAGAGTAATTGAAATGTAATCCATCCTGGTTGCATTCACGTGTAATAGTATGTTTATTGAACAAGTCATAAATCCTGTTAATGTGTTTCTATAACATGCAAAGCCCCAAACCAATATATCAAACAATATGTTAATGCAGTGTTTGAATACCCCCTCTTAATGTTTCAAAGTTAAGAGCTTTTCACAAGTTTCCCTCCCTCCACTCCACATGCCCTCTCCCTCTTCTGGCCTCCTTGGTCCTATGTGGAATGCTTATCAGACTTTATTATCAGACATTATTGATCCTAGCAAGATGGCAGATAGCTTGGCATGAAGGTGCCACTACAGGGAACAACAATGGCTCCTTTTTTTTAAGCAAAGCAAAAAATTATGTTTACTTTCTCTGTTGGACTATGTTAAGCGGGACTCCAATCTTTGCTACCAACTTTATTTCTAGGGTTTCAGGTTTCTGTTGCATCATGGGGAGAGAGAAAAAAACATTATCCTGCATTCATAATCATCTTGAAAATAAATACTTCATATACCATTGTAACAAGCTACAACTTGAGGCAATCTATTAGGATCATCCTATCCTCTGATACCCAGGTGAAAAAGTGGAAAACTGACACTTTAAAAAATAGATGAAAAAAACGTAGATTTTAGCATTAGTTTCACTTGCTTGAAGCCTTCCCTCCCACATAGCTATATAAAGATGCCAGATCCCTAACCATGTTTTTGCTGACCACTTTTGCAAGCTGTGACTTCAGTCCCTCCCCAGCTTCTGGTTCAATTTCTCAAGAGATCACAAGTCCTTCTATTTCAATCTCTGTCATCTGTTCGACTCTGAAACTCTCTTCACCTTTGAAACATTTTTCTTGTGCTTAGATGCCATTTCTGCTCACGAGTTGCAGCCCTGCTTTCCAAGATAATCAAGTGGCAAAATGAGAGTCATCAAGCAGGGAGAGAATCCATATCCAAATTTCAACACGGTCCTGAAATTCTAGGGCTGTGTTTGCACAACACAGAAAATCATAAATGAGCCAATCACAATTTAGCCTAAGTTGTGCAAATCCTCTCTTGTTAAATAGTCTCCGTGTGGATTTTTTTTTTTGTTGCTTTTGAAACAGCTTCCCTTCCCCCCCCCCCAAATAGCCCATAGTTTTCCCTAGTAAAAAGGCCACTATTATCAGAGGCCAGTTCCTTTCTCTGGTGCCAAGGGACTAGATAAAAAGTATTTATTATCAACCAGGCAGATCCATCCTCATTCATCTAAAAGTACATCCTTCATTTCTAAATAGCAACATTTATTTTCTGCTTGAAAATGTTTTTCTCTCCTTTACTGCATTCCTGCTTGTTTATGTCTCCAATTCTTTAAACATAAGCACTGACTCTTCAATCTCAGAGCAAAGCTAAAACAAACTTTCTTCTTCTTCTTCAAAGATTTGTCTCTTTCTCCATAATAGTAAAAAAAAAAACACCCCTAAGGTTTGCTAAGTGTGGGACTCTGCATTTCAGGCATTCTGGCACCCACCCACTCATAGCCACACATTATAAATGTGTGACAGATTCCCCCAATTGCTTGAGATGCATTGAGAGAGGAGCCCTCCCTTTATCTTTCAAGGCTTTGCCAGGATGTGGCTTAGGTTTCAGATTTGGCCAGACCTTGGATCTTATTTAAGGGATCCACACTCTTGGATAATTTCAGATTATCAGCCAGAGAGCAGTAGGTTTCACAGGTAATGGTATAGGTACCTGAGACAATATTGGTATGAGCCAGCTAGGCTGAAGCACTTTATGCAGTTCCTCTAGCTCAGGAGTAGTCAACCTTTTTATACCTACCTCCCAGTTTTATCTCTGTTAGTAGTAAAGTTTTCTCTAACCGCCCACCGGTTCCACTGTAATGGTGATTTATAAAGTAGGGGACAAAACCCCTACTGCCCACCATAAAAGCTGGAACGCCCACTAGTGGGCAGTAAGGACCAGGTTGACTACCACTACTCTAGCTTCCTTAAATTAAGAAGCAGCCATTGGGTGCAAACATAATTTAAGGGTTCTTAACTGGTTATTTTCATTCACATAAAAATCTAAATTAATGGCAAGATAAAGACAGGTACTGTATATATGTTATATGTAAGTATTAATCCCATTATTTTCCAGCCCTAGTTTATCTGTTTTCCAGGAATATTGGTGAAACACTTTGGTATCTTTCATTTTTATGTTATTCAGTATACTTTAGAAGGAATTCTGTAAATGGGTCAAGGCCTTTATCTTGAAATGTTTTGTTTCTGGTTTTGGTAATTCGACTATTAAAACATCAATACCCCAACGCTGGATGTTTCAGTTTATTCCTATAACTTGTCTATACTCCAACAAACTGTGTACCATTGGCATGGAACAGAGCTATGTTGGCCATGAGAAAAAAAATTCAAATTTATACATTTGTATGAATGTGCCTTGCAAGTCCTTTATTAGACTAACTGGTTGGTTTCGTCCTTTGAAGATCTGTGTATGCAGTGAAATCTTTTCATACACAAACAGGAAGCATCTTACTGTGGGCTGCCAAAAACAATTCTAGAGTGTGGAAAGAAATGTGTAAAACATTCCTTATCAGCTTGCTTCTCTAAAAAAAGACCATGCCATCAATTCATGAACTCTGTAGAGACATGAGAAGGCAAATTAATTGAACAAATGATCTCTAATAAATTATTTGCAGGACTCTGATCAACAGTTTGATGCAATTAACTTTATCACATTTAATTAAGGTAGCTTCTTCTATAGCTCAGTGCTCTTTTCAGCCCACTGGAATCAGGCATTCATTTCAGTAGGCATTTCACGTAAAACTTAACATGTTCCCTGGAATTAAACTGAATTCTGTTTTGTGCTGTGTGATAGGTTCTAAAAAAAAGGCCTTTAATCTTTTATGCCTTCACATCCCAGCAAAGTAAGATAAAGCAAAAGGGTATTATTACATTTTAGGATTTGTAGATAGATATAATCCATATACCTACTTATCTCATTTCCTAGAAATATGCAACCTGTATTTTATTGCTTCAGTAAATTCACACCTCATGCTCGGCCACAATACTTTTAAAGATATTTTATTAAAATAATCACAGTTAACTTAGGTAGCCTAGAACTTTGAACTCTAAATCAGTTTAAAAATAATAGCTGGCTTTGCAAGGTATTTTATGCTAAAAAAACAAACTATTATAGCTTAGCATAATGTGAATTAAATCTCATTCTGTCAGTCAGCTACTACTTCAGTCTGAAATCCCAGGAAATGCTGCTTTTTAGGCTATAGTTTTTCCCAGCCTTGCTAACATATCCAAATTGTATCCAAGTTCCCACTTGTTCTGTCCCTAATTAGCATTCTTGAGATCCCCACGCTTTGATTGGCCAAAGCGCGGGGCACTCTGATTGGTCAGGTGAGCCGCGCCGATTGGCTCGCTAAGAATCTCCCGCGATTGGTCCATTCAAATCGCGGGAGATTCAAAGCGGTGCCATTGGCTGCGGCCGCCGTGGCTGAAAGAATAAAAGCCGCGAACCTTTTGCGAAGAGCCAGTTCGGTTCCTACTTAATAAAAGAGCATGATTTGAAGTCACCGACTCCTGGCATCATTTCGCGGACGCAACACTGGCGACGAAGGTGGGATCCAGACCCTGAACCAAACCACGTGTCCGACGGAAGCCAGACGAACCACCACGATGGCGAAAATCGTATCCCCCGCACCCTTCAACCCCGCCACTGAGGACTGGGAATCGTACTCCGACCGATTCCGCATGTTCCTCGAGTGCAGCGACCTGAAGGACGCCACCGCCCCATGAAGCGCGCCGTCTTCCTGACCCACTGCGGGACCGAGGTATTCAAGATGGCCAAGGCGCTTGCCAAACCCATGCGACCGCGATGGACTGGGATGTCCTCGAGCCAATACTTCGGCGGCACTACGCTCCAGAGGTACCCATCCTGATCCGACGAAACAAATTTTACCGTCGGGACCAACGGTCGGGTGAGAGCTTCAGCGACTTTGTCGCCGAGCTACGGCGCCTAGGGGGGCTGTGCGAATTCGACAACCTGAATGACAGAATTGTGCTCGGTTTGTGGGACCCCGTCCTCCAGAGCCGGCTGATGGCCAAGGGCAACATCAGCCTAGCAGACACCCTCACCGCAGCCGCCGAAGCAACCCGAACATCCACCGACCGCATGCGCAGACCGAACACTGGGGACCGCAGCGGAAACAACAACCCTGCAAGGTCGGCCGAGGCCCAACCTGAGACGACCACCCACCAGGGCGACTTCCACTCGGCATCGGGCACTTCCGATGACGAGGAGGACATCCATTGCCTCCAGACAGGCCACGACCCACGGAACCGGCGGGGTCGTAAGTCGAGGACCAACTGTGCCGGTTGCGGCAGCGACCACCCCAGGTCGGAATGCCGGTTTTTCGAATCGATCTGCCGGCATTGCGACAAGAAGGGACACATCACCCGTGTCTGCTGCCTAAAAAAGAACCGCAGCCCAGCATGATGGGACCAGAGCGAACGGAGGAGAGAGAACACACCACCCCGGACCAGAGATCGCCCCTGGGACAACAGATGGGACCGGAATGGATGATCCCTGCGAGGCGGCGATAACCGGCGAAGAGAGGAGACCCATCAGACGGTCACCATCGGCCACGCCATAACCAATGACGCCCGGAAGGTCCACGTGGAGGTAGGCATCGAGGGCGAGCCATGCAAAATGGAGGTGGACTCCGGGTCCTACCTCTGCATGATAGCATGGCATGAAATAAAGCGCTTGGTGCCTACCATCCAAAAGAGGAACCTAGACAGCCAGAGACTCATCGTAAAGGACTACCAGGGAAACCGCATCCCGGTAGTCGGAACCAAACACTTCAACATCACATATAAAGGGCACACCGAAAGGCTTCCCCTGACAATTGTCGACCACGACCGCCCAAGCCTACTGGGACTGCAATGGTTCGCCCCGCTCGGCATCGCAGTCACGGGAGTCGACCACGTCACCGACGACAGCTGGGAGCAGCAACTGGCCCGGGAATTCCAAGAGGTCTTCGACGGAAACCTAGGCAAGTACCGAGGGCCCTTATATCATTCAGCCTAGACCCAAACGTCCCCCCAAAACGCCTGAAACCAAGGCGGGTGCCATTCACACTTAAACCCAAGATAGACGAGCAAATTGACACGCTCGTCAAGCAAGGGGTCCTACAGCCCATAGACCACGCCCGGTGGGAGACCCCCATAGCCACCCCAATCAAGCCCGATGGGTCGGTGAGGATCTGTGGGGACTATAAGGCCACCCTAAATGGCGCGCTACAACAAAGCGCCTACCCCGTCCCAGTAGTGCAACACCTACTGCACTCACTGGGAGGGGGCAAGGTTTTCGCCAAGCTCGACCTCGCCCAGGCATACCAACAGTTGCCGGTCAACGAACAAACGGCAGAAGCGCAAACCATAGTCACCCACCGGGGAGCATTTAAATGCAACCGACTCCAATTCGGAGTCAGCATGGCACTGGGAATATTCCAAAGCCTAATGAAAAGACTATTGCAAGGCATCAAGGGGGTGGTACCTTACTTCGATGACATCCTAGTATCGGCAACCAACCAAGCCGAACTAGAGGGTCGCCTAAGGGAGGTCCTAACCAAATTCAAAGAGACTGGGCTCAAAGTCAAGAGGGAGAAATGCCAATTATACACGGAACGGGTAGAATTCCTAGGATACCTCCTAGACCGTCACGGCATTCACCCCACAAACCAAAAAATCAAGGCCATCAAAGAAGCACCCACACCCAAGTCAAAGACAGAACTACAGGCATTCCTGGGGCTACTTAACTTTTACAATGTTTTCCTGCCCCAAAAGGCGACGGTGGCGGAGCCCTTGCATAGGCTCCTGGACAAGGCGGTGACCTGGACTTGGGGGAAACGCGAGCAAGCCGCCTTCCAAAGAACAAAGGACCTCCTCACTTCGGACGCCGTCCTTATACAGTATAACGAGACCCTACCTCTGGCAGTCACATGCGACGCATCACCTTCCGGCGTCGGCGCTGTCCTCAGCCATACCCTCCCCAACGGAAAAGAAGCACCCATCGCGTTCTTTTCAAGGACCCTCACCAAACCAGAGCGGAACTATAGCCAGCTGGACAAAGAGGCTCTGGCTATCGTTGCTGCCATAAAAAAATTCCATGAGTATCTCTACGGCCGGACATTCACCATCATAACCGACCACAAGCCGCTGCTGGGAATCCTTGCAGGAAACCGGGCCACCCCGAACATTCTGTCTCCCCGAATGACAAGGTGGTCCGAGTTCCTGGCAGCCTACAACTACGGACTCATATACAAACCGGGTAAGACGATCTCCCATGCAGACGCCTTAAGCCGCTCGCCGCTACCAGAACCTGACACCGACCCAGCACCCACGACGACCACCCTCAGCATAG
Organism: Hydrophis major; assembly: GCA_033807585.1. Lineage (NCBI taxonomy): Eukaryota > Metazoa > Chordata > Lepidosauria > Squamata > Elapidae > Hydrophis > Hydrophis major. Next base: position 386,867,699 of record CM066328.1, on the reverse strand, counting down.
AGACTCTACCCAACCTGCCCATAACCGCGTCAGACATTGCCCGAGAGACTAATAAAGACAAACGTCTGGTGCGGGTGTTGCATTGGGTAGAGAAAGGGTGGCCGGAAAGGGACAATGACGAGTCCATCAAAACATTCCAAAACCGCCAAACGGAACTCTCGTTATTAAAAGGGTGCATACTATGGGGGGATAGGGTGGTCATTCCAGAAAAGCTACAAGGGAAGATTCTGGAACTGCTACACGAGGGGCACCCTGGCATCGTTAGGACTAAAGCCCTGGCCAGAAGTTACGCTTGGTGGCCAGGGATGGACAAACAAATAGAGACCTGGGTCTAGGATTCACATAGACTTCGCCGGGCCCACAAAAGGACACACCTTCCTTATAACAGTTGACGCTTACTCCAACTGGCTGGAGGTAAGCAACATGAAGACAACAACCACGGAGGCCGTGATCAAGGAACTCTGCAAACTCTTTGCAACGCACGGCCTCCCAGACGTCGTCGTTTCCGACAACGGGCCCCAATTCACCTCGCTGGAATTCGAAAAATTCCTAGCGGAAAGGGGCATCCGCCACGCGCTGACAGCACCGGCGCACCCGGCGGCAAATGGTAGGGCGGAACGGATGGTGCAATTCACTAAGAAAACCATCCGGAAAATAGACCACGGGGAGATCCAGGAGAAAATAAACAAACTACTCTTCACCCAACACATAACCCCAAATACCACAACGAATAAGAGCCCAGCCGAACTATTAATGGGGAGGAAATTAAGGTCCCCACTCGACAGGTTACACCCCACGTATAACCCGAAAAAGCCCCCAGACTCAAACAGCAAGCACCGAACTTTCGCACCAGGTGACCCCATATACAAAAGAAACCTGACGGGAGACCCACTATGGATACCGGCCATCATCACACAAATAACAGGCCCACACTCGTACCGGCTACAAACAGCAGACGGACGAGCGTGGAAATGCCACATCGACCAATTAAGGTCGAGGACTGCCAACCAAGAGACCACCGACGCACAAACAGGTGAAACCAACCCCCACAACACAAACCAAGGGGGTGAGGGAATACCCAGGGGATCAAAACCAAAGAAGAATAAACCAGCCACACTTACCGGAAAGCAGCCATCACGACCCCTCGCCAGGAAGAGACAGCCAGGCCAGCTCGACCAGCCCGGAAAGACCGAGCGGGAGCGGCGAAACCCGCAGCTCAACCAACCCGGGAGGCCCAGGAGGGAGCTACGGAGAGCGGCCCGGCCCGACCGACCAGCCGGTTCCCACGACGGCATCAGGAGCAACAGAGATCCCGACCGAACCGGCCGGGATCCAACCTACGACTGAGCTGCGCAGGTCCAGTAGGCTCAGACGGAGCCCCACCTACCTGCGTGACTACGCGACGTAAGGACTGAACCAAAAGGGGAGGGGTGTTCTGTCCCTAATTAGCATTCTTGAGATCCCCATGCTTTGATTGGCCAAAGCGCGGGGCACTCTGATTGGTCAGGCGAGCCGCGCCGATTGGCTCGCTAAGAATCTCCCGCGATTGGTCCATTCGAATCACGGGAGATTCAAAGCGGTGCCATTGGCCGCAGCCGCCGTGGCTGAAAGAATAAAAGCCGCGAACCTTTTGCGAAGAGCCAGTTCGGTTCCTACTTAATAAAAGAGCATGATTTGAAGTCACCGACTCCTGGCATCATTTCGCGGACACAACACCACTGATAGTATGGAGACAAATTTTAGCACAGTTCTATGATGCCAAGTGCCATCCTGGTGCATGTCTGAGTTGCCATTGATTGTATTAGATCAGTCTAGTTAGAATTAACAGAGTAAGGAGTGATGACTGAAAGATTCCCCTACAAGGCTTGTACTATATATATGCCAAGGGTGTCTTGCGAATCATCTTGTATCTTCAAAGGCAGTCACAACATTAATACAAGGCATTTCTTTCATGTATTTCCCAATACCTTATTGATTTTTTTCCCTTTAAGAATTCAAATAAAATACATATGAACTATAGAGACGAGGCTTGCTTGTTATTATAGCAATGAATTAATGGTTGAAATTGGTGATGGTGAGCAAATGGCTTAAAGTTAAAATAGAATCCCACACATTACATGTTTAGGATTAAAAAAAGAAACTTGGATCATCCTTCAAAGAAAATTTCTGCCTCACTATCTCTATGAATTCTTTGATCAGCTGCTCAAAGAATGAAGACAAGTAGCAGTCACAAAGATCCAAATTACTTTGATAAATACGGTACATTTGAAACAGATCCCTAAGTCTGGCAGGTGATTCAGCCTCATTTAACCGAAGACCTCTCTTCTGAGTGTCACTGTTTTCCCAACTGGGACAACCAAAACAGAAGAACAAGCTGGGAGAAAGCGGAGCTTCGTTTTGGGGAGAAGGTGGAGCTTCATTTCGGCGATACAGCTGCGATCTCGGGGCACTGAGATCGCAGCCGATATTTTCGCCCCTGGTCAGTCCCAATGGACCTAAACCATCCCGTAGAGATGTTGACTGTGAAGGGCACTGTCCCAGGATCCCAGAGATATCGCAAAATCTCTTGTTTGATCCGAGAGAAGCCCTTTTGCTGGCAGCGGAGAGGCAGCCTCCATAGCTGCTGAAGTCAGGACAGCTCCGGAAAGAAAGTGGCTTGAGTGAAAGTGTGTCAGCTGGGTGAGAAACTTCTTTTGGGTTGTAAATTCGCTGAGATTTGAAAGGGCATCCTGAATAGAGAAGAAACCTGTGAGATTTTTTTTTTTGACAAAAACTGTGTGAGCAGCGCTTTTTAAAGTGACGTTAAATTGAGGCTTGGATCTTTTTTTCTCTTTCTTTTACTTTTTTTCCTGGGACTTTAGTGTGACTTTGTAGGTAACTGGATTGAATTTTCTTTTACATATATTTTTATGCTCCTTTTGATTTTTTAATTTTCTTTTAGGATAGAGGCTCCCTTTGGCTATTCTTTTCTTTCTTTTTTTTTTTTTTTTTTGTATAAATTATCCTTTTTTTCTGGCTGGGGGGGGGGAGAGCATTAAGAAACCTTGTAACACTGCCAACTAGAGGCTTGAAAATATTTTATTTGAATTGGAGAGAATGGTAAGAAGACTCCTTCTCAAGGACATCTTAATGTGATAAGATAGAGGGAGAGTACAGCAAAATATTATTACAGGTGTTTTCCTGGACTCTTATCAATATTTCAACACTTGAGGCTTGGCTTTGAAGCTGCTGGAGAAGAGAGTCATAATAAGAGCCTTGGATAACTAAACAAAGTGCAGTGTGCTTTCTGATATGTATGTGTGTGTGTGTGTGTGTGTGTGCGATGTGCCCCTTTTTGTCGCAATGCCGGCAGATGGAATCGAAAAACCGGCATTCTGACCTGGGGTGGTCGCCGCCGCAACCGGCACAGTTGGTCCTTGACTTACGACCTCTCCGGTTCCGTTGGTCGCGCCCAGTCTGAAGTCGATGGATGTCTTCTTCGTCTTCGGACGTGCTGGATGCAGAGTGGAAATCGCCCTGGTGTGTAGTTGTCTCGGTTTTTTGTTCGGTCGACCTCGCCGGGTTGTTGTTTCCGCCGCGGTCCTTCGTGTCAGATCTGCGCATGCTATCGGCGGAAGTTCGGGTTGCTTCTGCGGCTGCGGCTGCGGTGAGGGCGTCTGCTAAGCTGATGTCGCCCTTAGCCATCAGCCGGCTCTGGAGGGCGGGGTCCCACAGACCGAGCACGATTCGGTCTCTCAGGATGTTGTTTAGGTTATCAAATTCGCAGAGCCCCCCTAGGCGCTGCAGCTCGGCGACGAAGTCGCTTAATTTCTCACCCGATCTCTGGTCCCGCCGGTAGAATTCGTTGCGCCGATGGGGACCTCGGGAGCGTAATGTCGCCGAAGGATGGGTTCAAGGACATCCCAGTCCATGGCGGTTGCGTCGGCGGGCTTGGCCAACGCTTGCGTCGGCGGGCTTGTCCAACGCTTTGGCCATCTGGAAGACTTCAGTCCCGCAGTGGGTGAGGAAGACGGCGCGTTTTAGCGGGCCCGAGGCGTCCTTCATGCTGGTGCACTCGAGGTACATGCGGAATCGGTCAGAGAACGATTCCCAGTCTTCGATGGCGGAGTTGAAGGGGGCGGGCGGTGCGATTTTCGCCATCTCGGTGCTTTGTCTGGCTTCCGTCGGACATGGGGTTCGGTTCAGGGTCTGGATCCCATCCTCGTCGCCAGTGTCATGTCCGCGAAATGATGCCAGGAGTCGGTGATTTCATGCAATGCTCTTTATTTGAAAAACTGGAACCGAACCGGCGAAAGGAAAAAAGCCCGCGGCTTTTATTCCTTTCGCCGCGGCGGCCGCGGCCAATGGCAGCACTTCGAATCTCCAGCGCTCTGAACAAGCCAATCGCGGGAGATTCTTAACGAGCCAATCGGCGCGGCTCGCCTGACCAATTAGAAAGCCCCGCGCTTTGGCCAATCAAAGCGCGGGGATTTCAAGTATGTTAATGAGGACAGAACAGTTTCTACTTCTACCTCTGCATCCCCACCAGCTGGAGGACAACGTTTAATTCAGACAATGTTGAAGCAAGATAAAGAACAAGAAAAAGTAACTTTACAGATGATTATGCAAGGAATTCAAGATCTCAAGATAAAATCAAACACCATTGAACAAAGAATACAGAACATTGAACAAAGAATGGAGAAGACTGATGAAAAAGTGGAAAATATTAAACAAATGATGGTGAAGTATGAGGAGAGATTCCAAAAAATTGAGGAAGAAGGTAAACAAAGAGAGGAGAAGATTGGCAATATTGACAGTAGATTAACAGTGGTTGAACAAGAAAAAAGTGGGATGTTGAGGTGGGAGATGGAAAGGTCAGAATTTTATCTCAGATTTCAAAATATAGAAGAAGAAAAAGGAGAAAATTTGGCTGCGATAATGATAGAAATTTTGGCAGATGCTTTGGAAATTATAGAGGAAAAGATGATGGATGGAGCAGATGAGGTATATCGAGTGTATACAAGATATGCGATGAGAAATAAATTACCAAAGGAAGTTCATACTAGATTTACTAAAAAATCCATTAAACCACAAATACTACAAGTGTTAAGAGAGAAAAAATTGAAATACAAAGATAAAGAGATTGTGGTTTTAAAACAAATACCCAGAAGAGTGAGAGAGATGAGAAGAGAAGAGAATATCGATTTCTGACCAAAATGCTATTGGAAAACGAATTATAGATGGCTGAATTATAGATGGCTGAATTATAGATGGCTGATTCCAGAAGGATTAATGTTTATGTGGCAAGAGCAGAGACATAGAATTGATTCAATTGAGAAAGCAGAACTTTTCCATGCAGGATTTTTTGGAAGAAGAGAAGAGGAGGCAGAGAAAGAGGTCTCATTAATTGAGTTTCAAGAGGAACAACTGGAGACTGAAAAAGAGAAAGGAGCAATAGGTGGACAGGTGGATAGTAAAGAACGGCGTGAAGTGAGATCCACGAGAGCTGTTAGACCTAAATATAAAGCATAATCATGGAAGAAAGAAAACTGATTACAATGAACATAAATGGACTTAATTCAGCTGTTAAAAGAAGGAAAACTTTTCATAAATTAGAGAAATTAAAATTTGATATAATTTGTCTACAAGAAGTTCATATTAATAAACAACATGAACAATTGTTAGTACAGCCAAAATTGGGGAAAATATTTACTTCTTTGATTCAATGTAAGAAAAGAGGAGTGGTTCTATACATTAAAGAGGCTATCCCAGCAAAAATGATCCACAATGATGAAGATGGAAGAGTATTAATGGTGGAAATAATGGACAATAATATAAAAATACTCTTGATTGCAATTTACGCTCCGAATGATAAACAAGAAGAGTTTTATAAAAAAAACTACACATGAAAATAATTGGACTGGACTATGTTAATATAATTATGATGGGAGACTTTAATGGAATTGTGGACAATAAACTGGACTATATAGCAACAACAACAAAGCAAAATAGAAAGACTCTCCCTAAATCTTTTTTTAAAATGACAGATGAATTAACTTTAAAAGATATTTGGAGAGAAAGAAATGTTAAAGCTAAACAATATACTTTTTATTCAAATAGACATTTATCATGGTCCAGATTAGATATGATTTGGATCTCAACAGAATTAATATCTAATATTCAAGAAACAAATATCGAAACAAGTACTTGGGCAGATCATAGCCCAATGACAATTAAATGGAAGGGACAAAAAAAAAGATCGAGATGGACATTAAATAATACTATCTTAAAGGAAAAAGACTTTATACAATGGATGGAGGAGGAACTGGCTTTTTTCTTTAGAGAAAATAAAAAAGAAGATACTTCAATGCAAAATGTTTGGGATACAATGAAGGCATATGCTAGAGGTTTGATAATAGATTACACAAGAAAAAAGAATATTAGGAAAGGGCAAGCTTCTAAGGCCTTGGAAGATGAGCATAAAAGACTTGAAAAAGAATTACAGAAAATGCCACAGAAAAAAGATTAAATTGAAACTGGATGTAATTAAACATAAAATGGAATTAATAGAGAAAGAAGAACTGGCACAGAAAATTAGAAATTCTAAACAGAATTACTTTGAAGATGCAAATAAACCAGGTAGATGGCTAGCATAAAAATTGAGAAAGGAGAAGGAATCAAGAAAAATATTGAAGCTAATAGATGATCAAGGCCAAGTTTGTTATGGTAATAAGGAGAAAAGGGATATTATTCGAGATTTTTATGGGCAACTATATAAACAAGAGAATATTGATGAGGAAAAAGTCAAACAGTATTTACAGAATGCTAACTTACCGAAGATACCTAAAGAGACTGAATAAATGCGAGAAAGCAATATAACAATGATGGAATTAAATGAAGCACTTAAGAAACAAAATAATGGGAAAGCACCAGGTCCAGATGGGCTTCCGGCAGAATTCTATAAAACATTTCAGGAATCATTGAGCATCCCACTATTAGAAGTTATGAATGAAGTTATGTCAAGGAAGATGATACCCAAAACATGGTCAGAGGCTTATATTACACTTATTCCAAAAGAAGAGGCTGACCCACTGCAAATTAAGAACTATAGACCTATTTCTTTATTGAATGCAGACTATAAAATTTTTGCTTCAATTTTAGCAGAAAGACTTAAAAATATTTCAATAATTTTATCCACCCAGATCAAAATGGATTTCTGCCAAAGAGACAAATCAGAGACAATATGAGAGTAATTTTGGACACTTTGGAATACTATGAGGCACATCCTGAAAAGTAAATGGCTTTGATATTCCTAGATGCTCAAAAGGCATTTGACAACGTGAACTGGAGATTTATGTTATTACTATTGGAACAGATAGGTTTTGCCAGAAAATTTATTCAAGCAATAGAAGCCATATACAATAAACAGACAGCAAAGGTAATGATGGAGGGAGAACTTACAGATTTTATTAATATAAGAAAAGGCACAAGACAAGGGTGTCCTCTGTCCCCTTTGCTATTTGTGTTGACTTTGGAAGTGTTGAATAGAAATATTAGGGATGATAAAAGCATAAAAGGAATCAAAATTAAAAAGGAAGAATTCAAACTACAAGCTTTTGCTGATGACTTAGCTTTTATTCTGGAAGATCTGCTAGAAACAGCTCCAAAGTTATTGGAAAAGATAGAGACATATGGTGAGATGGCTGGGTTGAAAATAAATAAAGATAAAACAAAGATTTTGACAAAGAACATGTTACTGAGACAAAGAGAAGAACTGGCAGACCTTTTGAAAATCCAAGTTACAAATAAGGTTAAGTATCTGGGGATATATTTGACAGCAAGATGTAGCACATTAAAAGAGAATAATTATATTAAACTCAAACAACAGATGGCTACAGACTTGAAGAAATGGGAAAACTTGCAACTGTCATTAATAGGGAGAATTTCAACAATCAAGATGAATATTTTACCCAGAATTCTATTTCTGTTTCAAACAATACCAATTAGGCTTGGAAAAGACTATTTTGAAGATTTAAATAAAATCATGTTGAAGTTTATATGGCAAGGTAAAAAAGTGAGAATAAAGCTAAAGCTTTTGCAAGACACTAGAATTAGAGGAGGTTTTGGCCTGCCTAATTGGGAATTGTATTATCAAGCTGCAAGTTTGATGTGGGTCAAAGAATGGATAACATTAAGAAAGCATAGATTGTTGACATTAGAAGGGCATGATTTGCTGTTGGGCTGGCATGCTTTTTTATGGTATAAGGGAACTAAAACACAGGGTTATTTTAGAAGACATTATATACGGGAGTCTTTGTGGTTAAACTGGGAGAAGATAAAAAAACAATGTTATTTGAAAATTCCAGTTTGCTTATCGACTATTGAAGCATTTTCCTATTCTATAATCTATAAGAAGGAACAAACAGTTAGATATGGGGAACTGTTGGATGAAAAGGGTGGACTTAAATCGATCCAAAACTTCGAGGAACAAGGTATAAGGATGAATTGGTTTTCACATGAGCAAATACATTCAAGGTATGATGAAGATTTTAAAATGGAGGGATTCTATGATAAACAGACTGATTTTGATAAGATCTTTATGGGTACTGATGAGAAGGTGATTAAAAAATTATATGGTTATTTACTGGGAATTAAATTAGAGGAAGAACAAGTTAAACAAACTATGATTGTTTGGGGGAAGAATTTTGGATATGGGATTGATTTAGAGAAATGGCAAAAATTGTGGTCTCAAAATTATAAAATGACAATGTCAACAGCATATAAAGAAAACTTGTACAAGATATTTTACAGGTGGCACTTTCCCCCGACAAGAATAGCAAGAATGTTTAAGAACAAATCTGAAAAATGCTGGAAATGTCATCAGATACCTGGCTCATATTACCATATGTGGTGGACTTGTGAGGACGCCAGAAAATATTGGACTAAAATTGGCATGTGGTTGGAAAAAATGACAAAGAAACACATAGACTTGAAACCAGAGATCTTCTTATTGGGAATTTTACCTGATACATAAAGTAAAGATTTGAAATACCTGATTGTAAATGTATTAACAGCGGCTAGGATTGTATTTGCTAAAAATTGGAAGAATGAGAAAATACCATTACAGGAAGAAATTATTAAGAAAATATTGGAATGTGCTGAGATGAGTAGATTGACATTTGAAATTAGAAAGCAAGAGGATAAACAATTTTATGAAATTTGGGATCTTTTTTATCAATGGCTAGATGATAAAATACGATAATAGAATATTGACACTATATTTATAAAGGGTTTTTAGGATTGATTTGGTATGATTATATGATTTGTTACAGAATAAACTGTCTAAAGTATTGTAATCTCATAAAGCATGAATGATTAAAAGTATAGTCAAAAATTTCTTTTTTTTTAGTGATACTAGGATATACAAGTTTGGATTGACAATATGAGTTGTTATGTAACATAATTGTAATTGAGACTACAAAATGAATGCACAAAACTGATGAACCAACCGACACACTGGATGAACATATGAGAGTTGATGTTTTAATGTTTTGTTTGTCTTGTTTGTTTGTAAAAAATTAATAAAATTCTTTTCAAAAACAAAACAAAACAGAAGAACAAGCTACTCCCTTTCAATATGAAAGAGAAAATCACACCAACATTCTTTTTTTCTGTGGAGGCTGACTTTGCTCATTCTCCTTAATTATGACTTTGGTTGGTTTGTGGCTCAATGTGTAATGTGAAGCCAACCATTCTGGTTTATTAACCACAGTTGCCCAAACTATAGTGGGTAGGATTTATACATAATTTTAAGGACACTTTGTATAGACTGATGATGCAAAATAAGAAATGTGGCAGATTCTATTTATCTAAAAATAAACTCAATTGAACTCAAGGGACCCCGTTTGTAATTCCTAAGACATTGGAATGCTAACAGATCTATCAACATTCAGGGCTCAAGAGCTTTTTCCTAAAAACAACTTATCATTGCTGACATTTGATGATATAGAGATGAAGCTTTTTCTTATACACTTAACTTAGTTCAAACATTCGCAGGCAAATGGAAGGAGGGTATAGATAAAGGCTCTTGTGGCTTTTCTCTCTAGGTTGCTATTTTTTCCTCATGTACAGCAACACCAGTCCAAAGTGGGACACTTGGAGCACAATTTAATCCTATCCTGGGAACACCATGTGATTTAGAAAACAGGAATATTTGAGAGTGCAGGAATGAATACAACAGAGAAGGAAAACAATACTGAAGTAAAAACAAACAAACCATAGAACGACCACTTTCGCATCCCCCCCACCCCGCACCCCAAAAAGACCCAACAAGCCAGGGAAACTAGTTAGATTAAGCAAGTAGTAACTTTAAAAAAAAAAAAAAAGAATGTGGACTTTAAACTAGCAACTTTTCATGAATAAGACCAGAGGTGGGATGCTATCGGTTCTGCCCAGTTCTAAAGAACTGGTAACTCTGTTTGGCCCACCCGCCCACCTGGGCTCTTACCTGTCCTTTATTTCCTGCTTTTTCAAGCTCAGCTGCTTTGCGTGGCACAGCTGAGGTTGAAAAAGCAGGGGGGGGGAAGGCTTTTCAAACGCCACTCACCCGCACGCAGCACTGCTCAGCTGTCTGGGTAGGACAGTTTAAGGTTGTTTTACACGTGTGCACAGCGTGCATCAGGCAAGCATGTGTGTGCAAAACATAGTCACCAAACCGGTAGTAACGCTGGTTAAATCCCACCCCTGTATAAGACATATCTCTAAAATGCTGCACTATTTTACTACTTAAGACAGTGTTTCTCAACCTTGGCAACTTTTAAGATATGCAAACTTAAACTTTCAGAATTACCCACGTTGCCTGGGGAATTCTAGGACTTGAAGTCGAAGTTGCTAAGATTAAGAAATTTTGATTTAGGAGAAAAGTTGTAAGATCTTATGCATATTTTTAATTAAGTATTTTCTTCTTCCCTGGCTGAACCAAAGAATTGCTGGAGCCTTTAAGACATATATTACTCAAAATGGACAACTGCACTCAAAGGGATATAAGAGAAACTACAATCATAAATAAATAACCATAAACCATAAATCTGGGGCGGCTCGGTTCAACAGAGATGCAAGACCATTTACGTGAGTTCAGCTCTTTATTAGGTATAGGTAAAGGTCTGGGAATGCGAGCCGTGGCAGCCCTTCATATAGGGTTGGCTCGCGGCTCGGCAGCCAATGGCAGCACTTTGAATCTCCCGCGATCGGCACAGCCAATCGCGGTACATTCCCAGTGCTCCAATCACAGCCGACCTGTCGACCAATCAGGTCTCCGCTGGTCCGGACCAATCGGGTGTGAGGGTTTCGGAGCATGCTAATATCGTACAACCCTCCCCTCTTGGTTTCGTCCTGAGATGCGTAGTGATGTCGCGTAGGTAGGTGGGGCTTTTCCCCTGCTCCTTGACCTGCGTGGTTCAGTTCTGGTGTGGTCGTTGACCGGTTCGGATGCCTCCTCTGTCGCTCCGTTTCCTTGGGATGGAACCACCTGGAACGTTGAGCTGGGCCTTTCTTGGTAGCTCCCTCCCGGTTCTCCTGGGCTGGTTGAGCTGCCGCTTCTGCTCCCGCTTAGTTTTTCCTGGCCGAGTGAGCTGGTTTGGCTGCTCCTTCCAGGTGAAGACCCCGGGGTTTCGTGCTCCATTGGTCCTGTGTCTACAGGTGAGTAGCATCGGTTTATTGGTTTATTTATTCTAGGTGGGGGGTGTTCTGCTTGTGTTAGTTGGTTCCCTTTGGGTCTTTATCGCTTACCAATTCCCCCCCCCTTCTAGTTTCTTGTTCGGGTGTCTGGCTGGTTGTGGCGGCTATTCTTGATCTAAGTTGGTTTATGTGCCGTTTCCAGTTTTTCCCGTCGCTAGTTTCCAATCGGTATGATAGGGGCCCGGTTATCTGGGTGATTGTTGCTGGCATCCAGAGTAGTTCTCCTGTGAGATTTTTGTAATTTTGTAATTCCTAAGATATTGGAATGCTAACAGATCCATCAACATTCAGGGCTCAAGAGCTTTTTCCTAAAAACAACTTATCATTGCTGACATTTGATGATATAGAGATGAAGCTTTTTCTTATACACTTAACTTAGTTCAAACATTCTCAGAGGTTAGGCAGGCAAATGGAAGGAGGGTATAGATAAAGGCTCTTGTGGCTTTTCTCTCATGGCTAGAAGCAACACAATAAAAGGTTGCTATTTTTTCCCCATGTACAGCAACACCAGTCCAAAGTGGGACACTTGGAGCACAATTTAATCCTATCCTGGGAACACCATGTGATTTAGAAAACAGGAATATATGAGTGTGCGCCAGGAGACCATTGAGAGGAAAGACCCTGAGTCCACCTCCATGTCGCATTGCTGGTTTTCTATCCCGACCATCATGTATACCTTCTTGGCGTCGCTGGTGGAGGAATGGCCGATGACGACAGTCTGGTGCGTTTCCTCTCTCTGTCTCGTCTCCTAGAGCCGCCTGTTCTGACCTTCTTGGCTCCAGCGGTTCTCCGTCTGGCGATCACGGGTCCTGGTGGGGGTGCTGTCTCTCCGTCGGGGGCTGGCGTCTCATCGTCGCGGGCTGTAGTGCTTTTCATTCCGGCACACTTTGGCGATATGCCCCCGTTTCTCACAATGCCTGCAAATGGCTTCAAGAAAATGACAGTCCGCTTGGGGGTGATCGCCGCCGCAGCTGGCACACTGGAACCTCGACTTACGACCTCGTGGTTCCCACCGCTCCCGCGCTGATTGGAGACAGTGGATCTCCTCCTCCTCGTCTTTGGTTTCTGAGAAGGAGTCGAAGTCGTCGTGATGTGTGGTTGTGTGGTCTGTCGCTGGCCACCTCTTGGGGGTCGACATCACCCCTCCAGCCGCCGCTTGTGGCATGATGCTCGATTGTCGCATCCGAGCCGCTGATTTCTTGGCCGCTTCCGCTGCAACGGCTCCAGTGAGGGCATCAGCGAGGGAGATCTCTTCCTTTGCCATGATGCGGCTCTGGAGGACAGGGTCTCGGAGTCCCAGGATGACGCGGTCTCACAGGGCCTTGTCCAGGTCGCGAACTCACACAGGCCCCCCAGGTCCCGTCGTGCCGCTATGAAGTCGGCCAGCCCTTCGCCCTCGCGTTGATCCCGCCTGTAGAAGTTGTGCCACCGGATGAGGATGAGCACGATGGGGGCATTGTGGTTCCGCAGCAGGGGCTCGAGATCGTCCCACTCCATCACCTTGACGTCCATCGGTTTGGCCATCCTGAAGACTGCGGGCCCGCAGTGCGTGAGGAACACGGCTCATTTCTTGTGGCCATTGGCGTCCTTGAGGTTGGTACTCTCGAGGAACATTTGGAACCTATCAGTATAGGATTCCCAGTTCTCAGTAGCAGGGTTGAAAGGGGCGGGTGGTGGGTTGATTCCGGCCATTCTGCTTGCTTCTGCATGCTGCCTCGCCATGTGCTGGATGGTCTCTTTGTCTCACGATCCCATCCTCGTTGCCAGTGTTACATCTGGGGCGGATCAGTTCGACAGAGACACGAGACCATTTACGTGAGTTCAGCTCTTTATTAGGTATAGGTAAAGGTCTGGGAATGCGAGCCGCGGCAGCCCTTTATATAGGGCTGGTTCGCAGTTCGGCAGCCAATGGCAGCACTTTGAATCTCCCGCGATCAGCACAGCCAATCGCGGTAGATTCCCAGTGCTCCAATCATGGCTGACCTGTCAACCAATCAGATCTCCGCTGGTCCGGACCAATCGGGTGTGAGGGTTTCGGAGTATGCTAATATTGTACAATAAAATTCAGCTAGCGATTGAATCTACAATGGGAGGAAAATGAGTAAAGGCTGACATTATCTGTATATGCTCTCACAGAAGGGTAGCTATCTTGTTCTGGCAGATAAGCTCCACATAAAGAACTCACAGCTGTTTTTTCTCTAGGACAGTCCACCTTAACAGGGAAATCTTGTATCACTCTATTTAGCACATTTTTGAATTCAAAGTTATCCCTAAATATGAAGTTCCTTAAGAGTAAGAGCTTAAATGTGTTTTTTTTTCTCGCTAGCCTAGCGTTCCCCTTGAAGCTTGCAAGCTGATTATATTGCGTATACAATAACATCCTCTTTCTCATAGTTTTGTTTCATCTATTTTCATTGTTTAATGGGTTTGTAAAATATTTTAATTCATAGTTTTATTTTACATGCTCCAGAGTAACTTCAGGTAAGATGGGCAGCCATATAAATATGAATAAATAAATACTTTAAAGTGAATATGGCCATCTAGCTCCAACACTTCAACTCTGGGCAATGTACACCAGAACCCCAGAACAAAACAAAATCATATTTTAAATTAAAGTACAATAACCAATCTGAAACTTAAATTCATACCCCACTCCTATTAGGAATTCCAGGCTTCCCAGCCCCAAGGCCCAAGATAAAACCAAGTTTCTAACTCCTTTATGAAAACCAGAAGGGAAATCATTCCAGAGGGCAAATATTCAGGTATTCAGATATCACTGAGGAAGAGGCAGTCTCACAAATAACTTGGTTTTGTGGCTGAAGAGCTTTATAGATAATAACCAAGATGTTGAACTGCATCCATAAACTAACACAACTCATGGAGAAATAAGCAGCTTACATAAATATGATAAATACATAACTATTCATGCCACTGCATTCTGGACCAATTCTTGCTTCCACATGGCTTTAAAAGGCAACTCCATGTAGAATACATTGTGGAGTCTATGCAGGAATTGAAGTGAGCAGGGCTTCCTGATCCAAGGATGGATGCAACTCATACACAAGACAAAGCTGTACAAAGGCCCTCCTGGCCACAGTCGCCATCTGTTTTTCAAAAAAACCCAAAACCCTGAAGTACTCGAGATTTTACACTAGATTTGAGTCCAGGAGAACAACCCTATCTAAAACTAAAGAATCTCCAATTCCCAGATGCAGGAGACCCCAAAATCAAAGCCACTTAGTTTTGGCAGAGCTGAACTTCTTTCCAATTCAGCTCCAGACACTAAGATACAATGAGAGGCAGAGATATACAGTTCAGTATTGCCAATATATAGATGATACTGTACCCCATATTGACAGATAATCTTCCCCTTTGACTTCATGTAGATATGAAAAAGAAACAGGGAAAGAGATATATTGCAGAGCAAGATCTGGACTTCTCCTTTGCAATGTCAACTGCAACAAACACCAGAGAAAAGAGAAGAACACAGTGTGTCCCATTCCCAGCCATCTAAGCCAGTCCAGATGGATACCAAGATAGATGCTATCAGAGGCTACTGAGAGATTGAGAAGGGTCAGGATGGGTGCACTTCCCCTATTCCTGATCTGCCCATCAGTGGTGGATTAAAAAAATTTTTATTACCAGTTCTGTGGGCATGGCTCGGTGGGCATGGCAGGGGAAGGATACTGTAAAATCTCCATTCCCACCCCACTCTCGGGGAAGGATAGTGTAAATTCCTGCATAGACTCCACATCACTTCAATTCCTGCATAGACTCCACAATGTATTCTACATGGAGTTGCCTTTTAAAGCCATGTGGAAGCAAGAATTGGTCCAGAATGCAGTGGCATGAATAGTTATGTATTTATCATATTTATGTAAGCTGCTTATTTCTCCATGAGTTTGAATGCAGGGTCATAAGATTTATGTGGAAGTGAATGAGAGTAATGGGGTTTTACATTTTTAAATTGCATAGAGATCATTGTATGGTCGGCTGTGTTTAGTTTTAATTTAATTTAATTTTTTTTCTTTTAGTGGTGTTTGTCCAGTTTTTACTTGTGGAAGAGCACTTCATTTCGTTGCACCCGCTTGCGAGTGTAATGACAAATAAACTCTATCTATCTATCTATCTAAAGTCCTCAGCAGTGGGGGAGGTTACTGCAAAATCCCATTTCCTTCCCACCCTGCTAACCTGCTTTCCAGCTTAGTTCTGTGCAGGACAACAAAAGAAGACCCAGCCAATCAGCTGGGACTCAAGAGGCAGAGAATAGATGAGGGCAGGGGCCATCAGAGGTGGTATTTGCCGGTTCTCCGAACTACTCAAAATTTCCACTACCAGTTCTCCAGAACTGTCAGAACCTGCTGAATACCACCTGTTGCCCAGAAATATTGAGCAGATCACAAGTATATCAGTCCCCACTATGGAAAATTTCTTGGGTGTTTCCCATTGGATTACTGCCATTAAACTAGTAGCCCTAGTTTAAAGACTGCCATGTTTAGTGAATGTTTAAACTTAAAACCGTGCTGAACAAGTAACTTTACACTTAGCCCTCACACATACAATTGTCATAGCATTCTGCAGACGTTGATTGTCATTTGCATACTTCACAGCCAGCTTCTGACAAGCAGAGTTAATAGAGAGCTAGCAGTAAAACTGCAAATCACAGTCACATGATGTCTTGCTTAATGATGGCGTTACCAGTTCCCATTGTGGTCATTGAGCAAAGATTGCCTGTATTTTTAAATTTGCCTTCATATGCACCAGTAGGGTTGTACTCAAATCTACCTCTGAGGGGTCCTTGGTTGGTTTCTTGTTTTCTTTAAGCTCAGAAAACAGCTTATTTCAACCTGAGGTACAAATATTCTCCTTTATTCAATTTCTACCCTTTTTATTGATAAGCAAGAGGCTATCCTACTTCCCATACCCATTTACCCTTGTACTTGCATCAAAACAAAAAAAATACAAATCTCAAGTTCAAAACATCCAGTAGAATTCCAGTTATATTTCCCTAATCTATCTCTTTCTGTACAAGCAGTAAGTTAACAAACAGTTGCAATACTTATTTGGAGAAAGAAGAAAAGATCATCTTTAATGAAAAGGTTGGCCGAGTAAATTTACAAGCTTTCCATTTGGATGAGAGAATAATAATAACAAGGTCAAATAAATAACTATAGCAACATCCTTGCTTTGATAGCTAGAGAAATCTTGGCAGCATTTATTGCTAATTGCCTTTGGGGAATTGATTAATGGAATGTACAGAAAACTCTGGCTCAGCTTTAATAACCATGGCAGCCCAATCCTATGCTATATTGTGGAAGAGAAGAAGAAAACTACTTGAAGTACATTGGCCAATTTTGTCTTTTGCAAGAATAACATTTGCACAAATGGGAACAGGGGTATTCTCATTCTAAGTAAGAATGAAGAGCATTCATGAATAGCATTCATCACTTACCTGTCTCTACAACACAGACAAAGGCAACACAACGATAAAATATAAATTACAGTATAATAAAAGAAGAAATAATTGAATGCAGACGATTAGAAGCAATAAAAGGAATGAATCCTTAAAATCTTAACTGCAAAAATAGCTGCTGATATATAATGATGGGAGGTCCCATTTCAAAAGGAAGAGAGAAAGCAAAGTCTTTAAGTCAAGCTCAAATCAGAGGCATCCTGAGAGCAATTACTGAATAGCAGGCAAAAGGCATCTTCCCTATGAGTGATATGGCCTTAATTTTAGTTACAATACTGACAAAAATAGGAAACGGAACTCTTCCCTTTTATGAGCTGATAGTGCCCTGAGTGGTGAACCATCAAAATGCAGCTTGGAAGATCTTCCTGAAAAGTGAAATATCCTCAGAATCTGGCCTGTGTTGTCTGCTCAAGTTGTCTACTGGATAAATTTCATAACAAAAAACCTTTATGTAGTTAAGACTATGCCTGACATAAATTTTTGCTGGATTTTTCACTGCTTCCCTCAGTTCTGACTTCTTTGGTTGTTTCTGATACCTCTATGCCAATCATCCCTATTGACTTCTGGGCTGGATATAATCATTAGGTTATGGCCCCTTAGGTTATGGTCTGTTTACTTCTTTGACAAATCCATTTGGCTCCTGCTTGAGATGCAGAAGATCCCAGTTTTGATCTCCAGGATTCAGGTACAGCTGGGACGGATCCCAACTCCTAGATAGCTGGTGCTAGTCAAGTGTGATAACATAATGGTTTTCGACAGCTGAGGTGTCTTTGGCATCAGATCGCTTTTTTATTGTTTTATTTGTTTAATGCTCATTTGCATTCCATTTGGGGGGATTCTGAATGGTTTGCAATGTTAATATAAAAAGTTAAAATACATTAAGTACATTATAATAAATCAATGTTGTTGTGAATTAATAAAAGTGCTTGAATAAAGTTTGTTGAAACCTTAAAGCAAAGTGCAGGGTTCTGGCCCTGCACTTCTGATTGGCTGATAATAGCGATATCGGATTGGTCCGTTCAGGAGAATCTGATTGGCTATTAACGAGCCCTTCTCATTGGTTAAAAAGAGCTAACGTTCCTGTGTTTTCATTGGCTAAACACCCAAGAGCTTGCCTATATAAAGGGAACTGTTGAGGCCGTTCAAGAGGGTTGTTGCACCATGTTAAATAAAGAGTTGAAGTTCACTGTTCGTCGATTCATCTCCGCTTCTTGTGCCACGCACCGAACATAACACTGGCGACGAAGGTGGGATGTGGAGACGTCAGAGCTGACTGAACACTACAAAAAGCGATAACAGAGCACGTGGCTGAAATGCACCAATGGCGGAACCATGTCCGCCAGCGTCATACCACCCGCTCCATTCGACCCGGCACAAGAAGACTGGGACTATATATGGATCGCTTCGAGATGTTTCTGGAGACCAACAATTTGAAGGATGCCACTACCGGAAAGAAACGGGTGGTATTCCTAACTCATTGCGGGCCAACCGTATTCAAGATGGCCAAAGCACTAGCAAAACCAGCAGAAGTGAAGTCCATGGACTGGGACGTCCTCGAACCCCTGCTAAGGGCCCACTATGCACCGACCGTACCAACGCTCGTGAGAAGGCATGAATTTTACCAGAGAGATCAGTGGAAGGGCGAAAGCGTTGCAGATTTCATAGCGGATCTCCGGAATCTAGGAGGCCTATGCAGGTTTGCCGACCTTGAAGAAGCCCTGAGAGACAGAATAGTTCTGGGATTAGATGCACCAGGCGTGCAGAGTAAGCTGATGGCGAAAGGCGACATCAGCCTTACAGAGGCCATCGCTGACGCTACTGCAGCAGAAGCAACCAGGAAGTCGGCTGCTCGAATGCGCCGTACCCATGCTCCACTTCGCCAACTCGCCAGCGAAGTTTCACCTCACTTAGAAGAACCGGCAATGACAGCCCACCACGAGGACCTCGAATCGTCATCAGAAAGCAATGAAGAAGAGGTCAACCGGCTCCAGTCTGAACGAGACCAACGCCAGAAATCGCAGTACCAATGTGCTGGTTGTGGGGCAAACCACCCCCAATCAGACTGCAAATTCCTCGATGCGCTCTGCCATGTGTGCGGGAAAAGAGGCCACATCAGACGGGTAGAAGCAAGCAAGGACCCAGCCAAACCCCGAGGGGGGCTAACTACCGCCAATCTACAGGAAGCCATCCTGCAAAGCGAGAACCCTTGAACCACCAATGGAACAACCACTCCTACAGAAACAAACCCCTAAACCACTCAATGAAGCGAGAAGAGGCACACTAAACTATTACAATTGGTCATGCCTCATCACTGGACGCCAAGATCCGGGTCAAGGTGGCCATCGAAAACCAGCCTTGTATGATGGAAGTTGATTCAGGATCGTCCCTCTCGATGGTTTCCTGGAAGACCCTCAAGCAATTCATCCCTACTGTCCGGTGACAAGACCTCCGATTCCAAAGAATCATACTCAAAGATTATCAAGGAAATCAAATTCCAGTCATTGGATCCAGCCAAGTCCGTGTCTCCTTTAAAAATCGTACTGCATCTCTACCCTTGACTGTAGTCGACAGGGATTGGCCTAGCTTGTTAGGCCTCCAATGGTTCGCTCCACTTGGAATTGAAGTAGCCGGCATTCACCGAACCAGCAGCAACGACTGGAAAGAGGCTCTCGTCCAAGAATTCCAGGACATCTTTGCAGACAAACTAGGTGAGTACAAGGGGACTCCGATATCATTTAACCTCAATCCCGAAATAGCTCCCATCCGCCTTAAGCCTCGTCGAGTCCCATTCGCCCTTAAACCAAAGATTGATAAGCAGCTTGATAAATTAATAGCCCAGGGGGTGTTAGAACCAACCGACCATTCTCCCTGGGAAACCCCAATCGTGATACCCATCAAGCCAGATGGATCGTTAAGAATTTGTGGGGACTACTGAGCCACCCTGAATCACACCCTGCAGCAAAACACTTACTCGGTACCGGTGGTGCAACACCTTCTCCATTCCCTGGGGGGCAGAAAAGTCTTCGCTAAACTAGATCTAGCCCAGGCATACCAACAACTGCCTGTAGACAGAAAAACGGCAGAGGCTCAAACAATCGTTACGCACCGAGGTGCGTTTAAATGTAACCAACTCCAATTTGGAGTAAGCGTGGCCCCGGGAATCTTTCAAAGTTTGATGGAAAGACTATTACAAGGGATAAAAGGCATTGTCCCCTATTTTGATGATGTTTTAATTGCTGCTGCGACTCAAGAAATACTCAGGGAGCGCCTGGGGTTGGTTCTTCAGAGATTTAAAGACTCGGGTCTCAAAGTTAAGAAAATCAAGTGTCAACTATGTACTGATCGAGTAGAATTTTTAGGATATTTAATAGATAAACAGGGCATTCACCCCACCAATAGCAAACTTAGGGCAATCAAAAACGCCCCAAGACCCCGAAATAAGGCAGATCTCCAAGCGTTCCTAGGCCTTATCAATTTTTATCACGTCTTCCTGCCTCACAAGGCAACCATAGCCGAACCCCTACTTCGTTCATTAGACAAAAAAGCAACCTGGGTTTGGGGGCACTGAGAGGAACAGGCGTTTCGACAAGTAAAAAATTTATTGACCTCCGACACTGTTTTGATGCAGTATAATGAGACTTTGCCTTTGACTGTTACTTGTGATGCATCACCTTTCGGAGTGGGCACCATTTTGAGCCACGTTTTACCAAACGGAAGTGAAGCCCCTGTTGCCTACTTTTCAAAAACGCTGTCAAAAGCAGAACGCAATTACAGTCAAATCGATAAGGAAGCTCTTGCTATTGTATCTGCTGTTAAACGATTTCATGAATATATCTATGGGCGGGCTTTCATGATAATAACTGACCACAAACCCTTACTGGGAATAATAGCGGGAGATAAACCAACTCCTTATATATTATCTCCCAGAATGACCTGCTGGTCAGAATTCTTGGCTGCCTATAATTATAAGTTGCAACACCACCCGAGGAAAGCCATTCCCCACGCTGACACATTAAGCCGTGCACCGCTTCCAAAAACCGTTGACGACCCTGCTCTGACCGTCATAACACTGCAGATCGAGACACTCCAAAAACCGCCGCTGACAGCTCGCGATATCGCGATTGAAACTAAACGCGATTCTGTTCTAGCATGTGTCCTCAGCTGGGTAGAACGTGGATGGTCATTGGACCAAATCCCTGACAATTACGCTCCCTTCAAAAATCGACAGATGGAACTGTTTTCCCAGAAGGGCTGCATCTTTTGGGGCAATAGAGTTGTTTTCCCAGAGCGGTTACAGCGAGCGGTACTGAGAAACTTGCACGATGGCCACCCCGGCATCGTGCGCATGAAAGCACTCACACGAAGCTATGCGTGGTGGCCGGGCATTGACAAGCAGATCGAAGCCTGGGTAAAGACTTGTTCCAAATGCCAGGAAGTCAGCAATGCCCCACCGAAAGCAACCCCAACAGAATGGGAAACACCCAGGGGACCATGGTCCCATATTCATCTGGACTTTGTGGGACCTATGAATGGACACACATTTTTATTAACAGTGGATGCCTACTCAAACTGGCTCAAAATCCATGATATGGAAAATACAACAACCGAATCGGTCATCAGGAAATTGGACAGATTATTTGCAACACACGGATTACCGGATGTTCTGGTATCCGACAAAGGGCCTCAGTTTACTGCGCTTTCTTTTGAACAGTACCTGGCGGACCACAGTATTCGCCATGCGCTAACTTCATCGGCGCATCCTGCGGCTAATGGAAGGGCCGAGCGCATGGTACAATTCGTCAAAAGAACTCTACATAAAATGGACTATGGCGATATCGAAGACAAGATTAACCGGATACTCCTTTTGCAGCACATCACTCCACACAGCGTCACCAACAAAACTCCTGCCGAGTTATTGATCGGACGGAAACTCTGCTCCCACCTGGACCGACTACACCCATCGTATGAACCTGAAAAACCACACGGATCCAGCAGGAAATACCGAAATTTCCAGACTTGGTTTTCGCGATAAACTTTTATGGCGACCCATTGTGGGTCGAGGCAACTGTAATCCAAGTAACCGGACCCAGATCATACCGAGTAAAATGTCGTGACGATAGAATATGGAAGCGCCATATTGATCAGCTGTGTTCAAGGCTGCAGTCTGGGGTCTGCGATTCCGGTGATTTCCAAACTGAGGGGGGAGGAGATGCCGAGGAGGCTGAGTTTGGAACGGCGGAAGGCACAAGCAGACCAAATGACCACTCAGACTCAACATGTGAAGAAGGATCAGGGACAGGGGTTAACTCGCCTCAAAGAGATATCAAGGACATTAATGGTAACGGAAGTTTAGATACAGAATCAGAGGCACCCTGTTCACCAGATAACGTCCTACCCCAACAAGACTCTAAACAAATACCGGGAGGACAGCGTAAATCAAATAGACAATCAAAACAACCTGCTTACCTCAAAGACTACGTTACCGCACCCCTTAAACGGAACCCGGGGGGAGAAGGGGTGTTGTGAATTAATAAAAGTGCTTGAATAAAGTTTGTTGAAACCTTAAAGCAAAGTGCAGGGTTCTGGCCCTGCACTTCTGATTGGCCGATAATAGCGATATCGGATTGGTCCATTCAGGAGAATCTGATTGGCTATTAACGAGCCCTTCTCATTGGTTAAAAAGAGCTAAGGTTCCTGTGTTTTCATTGGCTCAATACCCAAGAGCTTGCCTATATAAAGGGGCTGTTGAGGCCGTTCAGTGGAGCTGTTGCACCATGTTAAATAAAGAGTTGAAGTTCACTGTTCGTCGACTCGTCTCCGCTTCTTGCGCCACGCACCGAACATAACAAATGTGATGCATCATTATTGGAAGATTAGCATGATCATGGTCACCACAGTATATAGGAAGTTATGGGTGCATCTGCATCTTGTTATATCCAATTAACACCGCTATGCTGCAAGCTAAATTTGGGTTTCAGTAGGCTTCCAGGAGTGATTCTAAGTGCTGCTTTTCACTTTTAAAGCCCTACATGAGTTGCTTGATGGACCATCTTCTCCTAAGATATTTCAGCCCTACATACTCCCACCGAAAGGCTGTTTCATTTAAATCTTACGGGACTTTGTCTCTGGCTGACCCTGATCTCTGGAATAAAACCCCCTCCCCCCATGTACAACAGCCCCAACTCTGTTCATCTTTAGGAAAGCTATTAAGTCTTGGCTATTTCTCAGGCACTGGGAGATGGTTGGGTGAGAGTCCTTTTTTATTATTATTATTCTGTTATATTACTTGGTTGCCCCTTTATATTTACATATTGTATATATTTAATATATGGTTGAGATATTGTTTTATTGTTTGTTTTTTATGTTGTATATCACAGAGTAATGGTAATTGAGTTGGACAGCCTTGTAAATCTTGTTAAATGAATAAAAGACTTAAAGGTAACTACTATGAATGTGTGTTAGTGTGGGGTGGGGGTTGTTATTTTATTTTTTTATTTTTGTTTCTTTTACATGGTATTAATATATATACATGTAAGCCACCTTGAATCACCATGTGCAAGTAGGCGCAATATAAATTTTCTAAAACAAATAAATATTAGCATCTTCAATTGCACATAGAAGCCAATGCAGTTCCTATTGTAGCAGTATTGCACACTTGTGTCCATAACTCCCTGGATCCCTGCATGCTGCATAAGTTGCAGCTTCGAATGGTCCTCAAGGGTAGCCCCATGTTAAGCACATTTAGTTTATAACCTTTCTGAATTAAATTAAGATATACTTAATAGTACATGTTTCAGGTCCAAAGGATAATTTTGAGTAGATAACCTGAAATCATATGACTACTGTCCCTAAAGTATAATAATATTCAACGAAACATTTTTATCCATGTATGCATAATTTACATAAGTACATTAATGCCAACAATATGAAATATCAATGCAGTATCTACCCTAACCACTTTCCAAAAGCTTGCTTACTAAAGAAATACACAAGACATTTATGATCTTGACAATCCTTATTTTTGGCCATTTTTAATATTGATTTCTATGGATACTTTACCAAAACAAAAGAATGTAGAAAGTCATCTATTAAATTTGCCTTTTTTCATTATAAACTTTTCACTCATTTCATTGTCCTATATGATCAAACATTTTTAATTCAAATATTCTTCTCAATATTAAATTGTGCAGTTGTCATTGCCTTGATAAAACTTGTCACAGCATTTGCATCTCCTGAACCTAATGCCTAAATGAAGGATTTGATCAGCATTTTCTGTTTAGAAATTCCACAGCAGAACAAAAAGATGGAGATCAATATTTCAAATACTCTTTGAAATATTTCATCCATACACAATTATCCTTTTAAATATCCAATCCATAATTTCAAAAAAGATTGGGGGAGGAAATCTATCTTGTTTAAATTATATAATTTAGTCAAGCCATTGTAATTTAGAAACATTTTTTTTTTCCTTTTCATCAGCCCCGGGATCAATGACTAGACGGACACCCGAAGCCACCTTTACTCCTACGGCTGCTGGTCTGCACCAAGAGAACCACTAGTACATACTGTATAATTGGATTTGCATACCCTATCTGAAAGAGAGCAATAATATTTCACAGAAGAAAGGATCTATAGGAATATTTCTCCACCTTGGCAATTTCTAGGTGTGTGGACATCAAATCCCAGGATTCCATTGCCAGTATGGCCATTGATAAGAATTTTTGGTGATGACATTACTAAGCCTAGAAGTTAATTAAAAAAAAACTGGAAAACACTCTGATATTGAGAAAGCAGCAACAAAATGTTCTCAAAATGTGCCAATCAAAACTTTAAGGTTCTGAACTGCGTAACAGCCCTTTGAGCAATCCAAAGTCTAAACTTCCCCCCATACGATCAAAATGTGCACAGAAGTAGAGCTTTCTTTTAGAAAAAACAGATTAATATGAAATTGGGACAAAAATGAAATATGAATAAGCACATGGGAAAACTCATGTGCCTGAGGTCCATTGTTACTTTTCAATTTATGCAATTTGACATAAGCAGGTGGAAGCATTAGCCTCTCACACTTGAAATAACATCATTTTTCCTCATGTTGAGTGGGTGTTTGCAATGTCACTTTTAAATGCTTGTATGCCAAGCTGGTCTTAAGACATGGAAGACGATTAAATGGCAACACTAAAACATCTTATGTTTTGAATATGAATTAATTTTGTGTCACTATTCCCGGCGAAGAAAGATATTTGGGTCACAAGTACTGAGCTCATAGTATGATATTTTACTGTTTACCGTTACAATGATATGTTACCTCCAGCGACAACTTTATTTAATTAAAAACAGAATTTAAAAGAAAAGGCTATAGATCTAAGAATATAGAAAATAATACACATCAAAATGGAATTGGCCAGAATCGCAATTTTATAAATAAGGAAAAAAGTATTGTAGTGGGAGGTGTGAAAACAAAAAAACATAGATTTTAGAAAAGCAGCTTTTGCAATAATATGTTTATGTTAGTCCTTCTCACTAACATCAATTTCACACAAAAAATGCAAGGCAACAGCAAGAAAATTAATATTCCACTTAGGGCAAGGCAGAATAATGCAAAATACAGCTATCTTTTGATATTCCCAAGATAGGTCATTCCAGGCAAAACATTTTTTTATTGAAAGAACAACATGGAACACCTGATTCTAAATTAAGCCAATCAATGAACATCATGTGTTACGCAAACAAGAATCAATATTAGAATACAATTTCCTAATTGGTGGGTGTTGACTAGATGGATAAGCGTGTTTACTTCAGTGTTTCTCAAATCTGACAACTTTAAGGTGTGTGTCCCAGAATTTCCGAGTCACCATGGAAGGCTAGGGAATTCTGGGAGTGGAATTTAAAGTTGCCAAGTTTGAGGCATCCCATTCTCCCTCGAGCCACTTGGAGCATCCAGAGAGTGGGAGGTGCTTCAGAGTCCTCTCTCACAGGCTGAGCTTTAATTGAGGAATGCTCCCCCTCCTCCACGTGATTCCACGCAGCGTTCTCCAGTGTTTTGCTCAGCCTCGGAGAGACAGGCTGTTCGTAGTGAAGGCTCCTTGGTTGACTCAGGTTTTCTTCCTATTTCTTCCTATTTCATCAAAAACAGGCTTGATCTTATCCTTTTAGCCCCTGCGCAAAGGGTACTGACCTAGGGGAGCATTCCTCTCACCCCTAGGGGCTTAAAGCTAACCCCCCTGCCATCCATTTCGTCCTCTCTGCCTCGTTCCACACCTCCTCCTTAGAGGCTCATTATTTCGCGCCCAGAGCGCCACTGGTTTTCCCCCCACCTCGAACGCCGATCGTTCAGGAAGGGCTAACTCCCTCCTGCACGGCCCCTCTTGGTACGCTGAGCTAGCCGGAGGAGCCCCTTTTTCCGTCCCGAGAGGCCCCAACGCTCTCTCAGCTTGCAGCCACCATTTTGGGCGCCGTCTCGTGGTCAGGCACCATTTTACATTACCAAAGACTGCTGCGGTTGATCTACGGCTGCTGGTCTGCACCAAGAGGAACCTTCTACAGTAGAGGTCCCAGCACACATGAGAGCATGGATGGAACTGGCTATCCACCAGGGCATTGCGGAGGGTCTGTAACAAATGTCCAGACTCGGCTTCTCCCCAAGGGCTCCCGAACACGAGTCTCTTTCCGTCAGATCCCTTCCAAGATTGGATCCTCCTATCAGTCAGGTACTCTCACAGAGGGATAGCCCTTTTCCAGAAAGGGAGCAGGAGGAGGAGGAAGGGGGCTTCGGCTATTTCAGGGAGGGGGAGGAGGAATCCGAATTGGGATCATCCCATTACAGTGAGCCCCTATTAGAAGCGGAGCCGATGGAGGGGGAGATATCAGAAGATGAGGGTCTTACCCCCGACCAACCCGCATTCATGGGGCTGTTTAAGCCGCACCTGTACAAATCCCTTCTGTTTAAGGCCAAAAACATTTCTGGCCTATTCACCCAGTCTCCCTCTGCCCCCCCTCCTCATCAGAAGGAGGATTCCAGAGGATTCCATCTTTAAGCAGCCCGTAGTGGAGGCTGAAGTCATCCCAGCCCCACCCATTTTTTTCCGACCTGGTGGCAAAGTAGCTGACTTCTACAGGGTCACCTCCCGCTCCATCCAGCCAGGATAAGAGATTCTTCAACCTCAATTCAGACTTTTCTAGTCTCCTAAACATCCCCGAGGTTGATGAGCCCATTGTTGGCCTAGCATCCTCCTCCACCCCCAGTGAGGCCTTGAAGGCTCTGAAGCCTGAGGACAAGTGGGCGGAACTGGCATTACACCGGGCCCACCAATCCGACGCTTGGGCCATTAGATCGGCCACGGCCACCTTCTTTTTCACCAGGTCCTCAATCCGGTGGCTTCGTCAATTAAAACAACACGTCCCCTCCTCTAACGTAAGAGCACACCAGGATATAGCTAAGCTAGTGGCTGCAGCAGAATTCTCAGCCGACGCCACCTCCCAATCAGTGAAGTTTTCCACTAGAGCCATAACTTCACACGTCACAGCCCGCCACCTGCTCTGGCTCAAACACTGGCAGGCGGACGTTAAAAATAAACTCAAACTGGCCACCGCTCCCATTAAGGGAGACAAATTATTCAGTCCAGCTCTGGAACCCCTGCTGGTCGAGGGCTGCAGCAAGAAGAAATTTCTCCCCTCTCTTTTTCGGAGGTCAGAGCCAAGAGTCCCTCAGCCCTTTTGGAGAGGTTCCTTCTGACCCTTCTATCAGACTCCCTTCCCGCCTAGGTACCAGAGAGCCCCCTCTTTCCAACCATCCCAACCCCAGGATCGAGCCGACTCGGGCAACAGGAGTAGAAGGGGCGGCAGCTATAAGAGACCCTTTAGGGGATCAGGGGGAAGACCCTTCCATCGTCCCAGATAGACCCTGTTCCTCGCTCCCCATTGGCGGCCACCTCAGATACTTCATCGACCAATGGGATGCCTCTACCTCCAATGCCTGGGTTAGAGACACCATCAGGTTTGGTCTCGCCCTTGAGTTTCGGTCCGCCCCCTCTGACTTCTTCATGACACCCCCCCCTCAAGGGATCCCACCAAATGCGAGTTGATGGATTCCGCTATCCAACATCTCCTCGACATTCAGGCCATCCAACCTGTCCCATCTACCCAACAAGGGCGGGGATTTTACTCCCACCTCTTCGTGGTTCCCAAGCATTCCGGGGGATGGAGAGCAATCTTAGACTTAAAACGACTTAATCATCACTTGATCCAGCGCAAGTTTAAAATGCACACCTTGCAGTCTATCCTCCTGGGTACCAGGCAGGGGGATTGGCTTTCCTCTATAGACCTTTCGGAAGCATACCTACATATCCCAATCCATCCCTCCCACCACAAATTCCTCAGGTTTTGTTACAACAACCTTCACTTTCAATATGTGGCCCTCCCCTTTGGTCTGGCATTGGCCCCAAGACCTTCACCAAGGTTCTCACAGTGCTAGCGGCTCACCTCAGGAACCTTCCCTTATGCCTCCACTGCTATCTGGATGATATCCTCATCCTATCTCCCTCCAGACACCAGGCAGAGAGGGACACCAAGCCTACGGGTTCCTTATCAACTGGCAAAAGAGCCAACTGGCTCCATCCACTCAAATTACTCACTTGGGGGCTGTAATTGATTCGGTCTCAGAAAAGGTCTTTCTCTCTTCAGAAAGGTTCCCCAGTATTCAGAAATCGGTCAAACAGATTAGGCGATCAAAAAGGGTAACTCTATTAGACCTCACCAAATTACTAGGTAAGATGGTCTCATGCATTTCCATTGTTCCCTGGGCCCATTTACACAGCAGATCCCAACAGTGGTTCCTGCTCCCATTTCAAAGATCCAGCAGAAGCAATTCAAAATCCAAGGTCAAGGTACCTCCAAAGGTCCTCACGTCCCTCCTCTGGTGGACCAACCCCACCATCAACAAAGGCCATCACTTCAAGGAGCCCCAGAGGCTCACCCTCACCACAGACACAGGCCTATCACGTCAACTCGCTCACGGCACAGGGCAGATGGTCAAAGATAGAACAAAGATGCAGCATCAACTGGCTGGAGCTTCATGCCGTCCACCTGGCCCTGCGCAGCTTCCTCCCTCAGGTACGCGGACATCATGTCCTCATTCTCATGGACAACGTCAAAGCCAAAGCACACATCAACAGGCAAGGGGGAACCCAGTCTATTCAGTTGATGAGGGAAGCTGAACATCTCTGTCATTGGGCAGAGTCCAATCTCCTCTCACTAAAAGCAGAACATATCTCCGGAGTTTCCAACATCCAGGTGGACTGGCTGAGCAGGGCCAGGGTGGACCAGTCAGAATGGTGCCTCCATCCATCCCTGTTCAAGGAGGCGTCCAGAATCTTCGGCCTACCGATGGTGGATCTTTTTGCATCCCCGACCAATGTACAGCTTCCAAGATTTTTCTCGAGATACTCATCCCAGGGGTCGGAAAACCACAACGTGCTACATTGCCCCTAGCCACCAGGGCTCCTATACGCATTCCCCCCACTAGCCCTAGTTCCCAGAGTGATCCAGAAGCTAATCCATGAGAAGGCGGAACTGCTTCTGGTGGCTCCTTACTGGCCCAGACGCCCGTGGTTTGAGGACCTCCGCAATCTATCTGTAGCACCCCCCTGGAGAATCCCCCCAGACAGGATTTCCCTCTCTCAGGGGCCCCTTCTACATCCGGACCTCCAATGGCTCCAGTTAGCTGTCTGGAGGTTGAACGGAACCGCTTGAGGAAAGAGAAATTCTCCAGTCAAGTAATTGACACCATTCTAGCTGCCAGGCAGCCCTCAATCACGTGGATCTACGATGCCACTTGGAATAGCTTCTGCAGGTGGTGTCATACATCCCAAGTTAACCCTCTCTCCCCCTCTATTGCTCAGATCCTGGAATTCCTCCAAGAAGGCCTGCGCAAAGGGCTTTCCCCGAACACCCTGAGGTGACAAGTCACAGCCCTGTCAACTGTTGTCTCTTGTGACAACTTTGGTTCCCTCTCCCACCACCCTCGGGTTAGGGCTTTCCTCAGAGGAGCCACCAACTTGTGCCCCCCGACTGTTCACAGGTATCCTACCTGGGACCTCAATAAGGTCCTTGTTTCACTCACAAGGCACCCGTTTGAACCCCTAAGGGAGTCCTCCCTTCAATTTTTAACATTTAAGGTGGTGTTTCTGGTGGCCATTACATCGGCCCGACAAGTATCAGAAATCCCAGCCTTATCAGTCAGAAAGGACCTCTGCATGTTTCACGCCGACCAGGTGGTCCTACGTCCTGACCCTATCTTTCTGCCCAAGATCAACTCAACCTTCCACAGGTCGCAGGAATTAGTTCTTCCAAACTTTTGCCCCAGACCCTCAAGGGACAGGGAAATTCTTTAGCACACCCTAGATGTGAGACGGGCCTTGCGCATCTACATTAAGCGCACACAACCCCTGAGGAGGTCGAAATCCCTATTCCTTTCCTTTCGGCCCAAGACATTGGGTCACATACTATCCCCCTCAACCATCGGTCGCTGGATCAGAGCAACTATCTCCAGATGCTACCTGTCACAATCCCTGCCTGCACCCAGTGGAATAACAGCACATTCCACCAGGAGTGCAGCTACTTCGGCAGCCTGGGCCACCCAGGCTCCAATCACTGACATATGCCGGGCAGCCACCTGGGCTTCCCCGTCTCCCTTCATTAGGCATTACAAGATAGATGTATATGCCTCATCGGAGGCCTCGTTTGGCAGACGAGTCCTACAGAGGGTCATCAATGACCTGGAGGGGCTTCCGACCCAGACGGAGTCCCTCCCGTAGGACTGCCAAGCTTTGGTATGTCCCACTCTCTGGATGCTCCAAGCAGCTCGAGGGAGAATGGGCGCTGGTTCTTACCTGATACGCCCTTTCTCGGCGAGCCGCGAGGAGCATCCAGCCCCACCCTAATTTCTCCGTCTGGTGGGGAATCTTGTTTTGGCCAAGGATCCACTAGTTGGTTAGGATGAGTACATAGCCTTTTCCTTCTCATCCTCCAAAAACTGGGGAACGCTGCGTGGAGTCACGTGGAGGAGGTGGAGCATTCCTCAATTAAAGCTCAGCCTGTGAGAGAGAACTCTGAAGCACCTCCCACTCTCTGGATGCTCCTCGTGGCTCACCAAGAAAGGGCGTATCAGGTAAGAACCAATGCCCATTTCCTGTCCTTCATTGTTCACATTTTTTTTTTAATACCATTGTTCTTTTTCAAAAGTTTTGATTCTTCTGCTATGGTGTTTTTGGAGAGATGTGTGCATATGCACATATGACTCTGGATTTACATATGCATATGGAGATGAATATGGTATATATTACTTTTTAAAAAAATTGAGGTCTTCAGGAGACAGGTGAAATCACCTACATTGTCTTCTTTGAGCATCAGTTATTTCTGGTGCTACAATACTAGCTCTTATGATGATGTCACTGGGCTTTACAGCCACAGTGTGGGGCTCATGTCCTCTATGGGACTGCATTTAGTTTTTAAATCAGAGGAACTTGTGAGATGCACTTGGTGAAAGTGGTGACAAAGACTTGGCTGTTTTCAAGTCTTTAAAGCATGTAAAACTGTTCCACTGCTATATTTATTTATTTGTCTGTTATATCCCACTTATTTTTACAAATTACTCAAACATATCCAATAGACCTCCCTCCTCCTATTTTTCCCACATCAACAACCCTGTGAGGTGAGTTGGGCTGAGAGGGAGTGATTAGCACAGTTACCCAGCTGGCTTTCATGGCTAAGATGGGATTTGAACTCATGATGATGATGCTGTCTGCTCATGTGTCTATGGAAATTCTCAGTCATCCAGGTCATGGTTTGTTGAGGTAATTCCCCATTAGGAGAATGAGCGCATACAGGGAGACGTATAGAGAGTAGTGTTAGAATAATACACACAGAGCACACAGATACACTGTACAGTAAATGTAGGTTTTTACTTCCAGAAAGGTTTAAGCAAAGTCCAAAATAAGCAGTCCAGAAGTCATTCACAGGTAAATCAGTCAGTTTTTCAATGACTGATAATCCAAATATCAAATTCTAGTATCAAAAACAGTTCAGTATCAGACTTACATCAAATCCAGTAATATCAATCAATTAGGAAAAATGGAGGAACGGCAATACTTTCCAACAGAAGGAAACAGAGATACTCACTCAGACACACTCTCTTCTGAGACTAAGACTAAAACAACCCAGGTTTCTGGCTCCATCTTATGGCTGTTTGAGAAACCACACCCAATTGCATGCTCTTGCATTCCCTTAAAGATATAGTACTAAAATGTTTACCCTGGTTTATATATTTCTAACCCAAATACCTGTTAGGTGACTCATATTCATAACATGGTTATCCCAAAGATGCTTTTTTCAAAAGCAATAGACTTTCTTGTTTTTTTTCTTGAAGATGTTTTGCTTCTCATCCAAGAAGCTTCTTCCCTTCCAACTGAAGAACTGAAGAAGCTTCTTAGATCAGAAGTGAAAATCTTCAAGAAAAAAACAAGAAAATCCAGTTGCCTTTTGAAAATGCACCATTGGAATATCTGTTCAATAGTACCCGATTCTTAGCAATTCCATGGATCAGCTCTCTCCACATTTTCCAACTTTTCAGTTTATGCTCGTCTAGATCAGGGCTGTCAAACTTCCGGCCCACAGACTAGATGAGTCACATGCTGGCCATGACCACACCTGGTTTAGCGAAGGGGGGAAAAAGTCCTGATACATCACATGACACCGCCGTGACAACATGAGTGTGACACCCCTGTGCTAGATGAGTCTAGCCACCATGTTTTTTGGTGGTCTTGTAAGCTACCTGTCCATAAAATAATTTTCAAATACTTTTAACTACCATTGGAAAATTCCATTCACCTACCTATTTCAGTAGGTATTATCCCTCCATGCTTAGTGACATTTTTAACAACCCTTGCACATAAAACAGCTTCCCTCCCCCCCTTAAGCAGGTGTTTAAAAGGTTGAAAGAAACTGTCAACAATTTTTTTTAAAAATTCAATACATGAAAGCCATTCCCTTCCCACTGTGGGCTGCATTGCAGGTTACAAATAGATTTCCTCTTAATAGGGTCTCTAATTTTTTCCCCTAATGAGTCAATAAATAATCATGGTAATGAGTGGTTTTATTGAAAAAGCTATCTCAATCGATTCTAATTCTGTAAACAGTATCTAGTTTAGAGTGAGAGCAGAAATGAACTTCCAGTATTTGCTGTGGCTGTTTTATAGTCCTCTGATTTTGCTTTTCATTTCATTTTATTATTTGTTTAATGTTTAGGAGCTCAATTTTACCAAAGCAAACTGTCATCAGCTAAACAAAACATGGGGCCATCTAGGACAAAATATCCTCGATAACAAAGAAAGGCCCCAAGAGCCTTTAAAAATAAAGATTCCTGTGAGTTAAGTTCCCACTATCCCAAGGTAGACAGGGTGGTTGAAAAAAAAATTTCTGCATTTACTGATGCTGGCAGGTAAACCACAATGAATTTATGTAGGAAGCTCATTTGAATTTTTTTTTCATGAGGCCTATCAAACCCAAAGCTAGTCCAATTTTGCAAAATGAGAGAGT
The DNA here is from genome assembly GCA_033807585.1 of Hydrophis major. NCBI lineage: Eukaryota > Metazoa > Chordata > Lepidosauria > Squamata > Elapidae > Hydrophis > Hydrophis major. The sequence continues at coordinate 386,833,921 of CM066328.1, read as the reverse complement.
GATAACAGATAACAGATAATCAGAGTTGGAAGGGACTTTATAGGTCACCTAGTCCAACCGCCCCCTGCCCAAGCGGGGAGACCCTACACCATTTCTGACAATTGGCAGCCTAATCTCTTCTTGAAAGTCTCAAGTGATGGTGCTCCCACAACTTCTGAGGGCAAGCTGTTCCATTGGTTGATTGTTCTCATTGTCAGAAATTTTCTCCTTATTTCCAGGTTTAAATCTCTCCTTGTTCAGTTTCCATCCATTATTCCTTGTCTGGCCTACAGGCGCTTTAGAAAATAGCTTGACCCCTTCCTCTCTGTGACAGCCCCTCAGATATTGCAAGACCGCTATCATGTCTCCCCTGGTCCTTCTCTTTACTAGACTAGCCAGGCCCAGTTCCTGTAACCGTTCTTCATATGTTTCAGTCAAGTGAGCTGCATTCATGTGTTCAAGATATAATTTTCTCTGTACAAATCAAGTTACAAGGTGCATTAGGACTCTTTAGGAGTTCAGAAATAAATTCAGAAAAATAAGTTCAGAGGGTAAGGGATACAAATATATCATTTCTGTGCAATTCTTTAAAGCAGCTGTGTCTATCCCCAGGATTGCTCAGCTGCCCTCTTGTCTTTCTCATCTAGGCATTTTCTTCCACTCTGGCTAACCAGATATACTTAAGTGGACAATATGACAAGATCTCTCTTCTGGTTTCCAGCAAATGGTACTAAGAGATGTTTTATCTCCAACACTGGAGATACCAGGTAGCTTTAATGATTGGCTAGTTTTCTTTGATTGTGTAATCCACATTCTGGTATACCCAAACTGGTTGGTGTTGTATATAGACATTTACATACTCGAAATACTACGTTCCAATTGGACAATCACTACCGCCTAGCGATTGGTAGTTAACAGCGCAGTATGATTGGCCGTCTAAACAGAGGAAGGTTTAAAATGATACCATTGGTTGCGAGCAGCCGCTATAAAAGAGGCTGCCACGGCTCGAGTTTAGTTGAAGTTACTGACAATCAAATAAAGAGCTGAATTCAACTCCGGTCTCAAGTCTGCTTTGTTCTGGCGAACAGTTTGGTGCTTTTTTTTTTTGCTTTTACCCAGGTGACTGCCTAAGCTAGTCTTTTCAGTTTTTTGGGCAATATTTTTAGAAGTGGCCTGCCATTGTCTTCTTAAACTTGATAGGCCCTTCTTCTTAAACATGACTCTTCTGGCACTCAGTGGGATTTCTGAATTCTAGTCCTGTTTTACACCTGTAAAGCAGGCTGACTTTCATCACTGCATTACTGGTGGTTAAATCCACATTTCAGCCTTTTGTTGTATAAAGAAATCTTCCTTTAAGTCTGTTCTGAATTTCCTCTGACATAATTCCACAAATAGTCCTGAAACCTTTTTTTTCTTAACTGAAATGCTCCAAATATTAGTTTTCTTCAAAGGAAAATTATTTTGACTTCTTTATTATTTAGTTTGTCATTTTCCTCCCCTTCTCTACATCAATAAAGTCTTGGGAATTGTTTTTTGAAAATGGTTTTTAAGTTATCAAAATTGTTCAAAACATTGCAACTTTGGCTGCATTGTGTATTTATCCTATTCCTAACTTTATAATTATGGCTGTCTGCCACATACCAATTCAGGCCATTTATCTGCCTAGCTCAGAATTGTCTTGAGATAGGCCTCACTTATCAATTGGCTGTTTAGCAATGCTTCAAAGTTACAACAGTTGAAAAAATCAGTTTGGGAATCAATCTTCGCATTTACAACCCCATTACACTGTCCTGCAATCGTGTGATTGCCATTCATAAACTTCATAACCAGCTTCCAACAAGTAGAATTAATAGAGAATGCATAGAGAAGTGAAATTGCAATCTGTGGTCACATGATGTCTTGATCAACAATCATGGTGAATCACTTAATGAATCACATCTCATTCAGCCTTGCTGTAGTTTCATAGATGTTTAAAAGAAACTTGGGTGCAGGGATTATCAAAAAAGATTGTTACCTTTTTTGTTTTTCTCTAATATTGGGGAGTTATATGAGGCTAACATCAGAATGACAAGTGTTGGAGACAGCAGAAATGAGGGGGTGAATTAATGAGGGGAAATGAGCAGAAATGAGGGGGTGAATTAATCTGCTTAAGAAGCAAGACAAGTATAGGTTAAGCCAGCTGTTCTACCTTAGTTGTAGTATACAGGTGTCAAACTTGATCATGTCCAGTGATGTATTAAACATTAAACAGACTAAGCAGGTGCTTAAGGAACCAGGCCCAAAGGGGGTACCACAAAGTTGAGCTTTGTTTGTACAGTATGTACAAAGGAGGGGGGCACAAGATTTGTCAGTGTTTAAGGCAACAGTGAGCATTAATCTGCCACTGATCATGTCACATCACATATCATAACGCATTGTGACTTTTTTGCCTTTGTGGAGCTGGGTTGGGCATGGCCCGCATGTGACACATCTGGCCTGTGGGCCACCAGTTTGACACCCCTGTTGTAGTAGAACTATTCTTCAAATGTTCCTATTGCTTTACACACAGCTTCACAGTTCTTCAACACCAAGGAAATATTTATTTATCTTATTCATCTTGGCAATTGGTACATCATGATCACATATCTACATTGTTCATGACTATGGTTTTGAATGTTTTTATGGATTTTGATTTCAATAATGTAAAAGTAGTTTAATTTCATACTGAGAGAAAAATAACATTAAATAAAGTTATTTAAAAAGCAGAGTACAAACTCAGTTACAGAGAAGCCAGAGAGCTTAGTTGAATCCTTTTTTGGGTTTTGCTGGAGCATCCTGATGCTTCCTGTCAGTTTATCTTTATGTTAATTAGTGGAGAAGAACTAGGATCCTTTGATATTCTCCCTGAGGCACCACAATGTCTTCAACCCAGCCTGCCAAGCCACATAAACATCTCACTTAAAATAATTGAACAATCATGTTTTCAGCTTTCTTTGACATTTGGCTTCATGATTTGCTGCACAAATCTTTAGGGCAAATGGTGGTAAGAAGTAAGGAAACACAGGAACATTCTTCCATGGAATGAATAGCTTCCGGTTGAAGGCCTTTTAGCTGTTATCTAAGGATGTGATCTTTGTCCAATTAATCATGTTTCAATTTAGGTTCTAGACTGCCAATCTCCTCATCATGAACTTTTTCCACAATTTTTCTAGGAGTTGATAGATAACTACACGATTTTACATGTATTGTATGAAACAGTGTTGAACAGTCTGTTCTCCTATTTTGTGATTCACAGTGGCATGTATTCAAATAAACACAAATTAAGAGTAGCCTGAAGATGCTATGGATTGATGGCTCTTCTTATTCCATTATCCACTACTGCCTCTGAGATGTATACATGTATGCAGTCAAATACAGATTTGTGACAAAGGGCTATTTGACTGTTATGCACTTTGCTTGTGGGAAGATAGCCAATCCAGGAGTTGCTGACTTCATTTCTTGGCTGAGGCTGGTGCTTTGTTACTTTTGATCTAGAAGGCAACCAATAGATAAAGAAAAGGAACCTTTCTATATATATCCTTTCTATAGCAGAGTTATATACCATACCATCAGAGTTATATACCATACTATCATGCTTTTCAGCATGCTCTGAGTGGTTTATAGAGTCAGCATGTTGCCCCCAACAATCTGGGTCCTCATTATACCAATCTCAAAAGGATGAAAGACTGAGTCAACTTTTAGCCCATCAGAATCGAACTCCAGGCTGTGGGCAGAATTAGTCTGCAATACTGTGTTCTGATCACTGTACCACCATGGCTCCCTGCTCCCTGCAATCAATGTGTGTGTGTGTGTGGCTGGCTGGCTGGCTGGCTGGCTGTGTCTGTGTTTCTCTCTCTGTGTAGAATACATAGAGTGAATTCTATAGTGCATTCTACCTGCTGCATCCAGTCTGCTAAGAGTGATAGGCACTGAGTTTTCTATTGTTTTCTTGGCAGAAATAACTATAGTCAACTGGCCAATCTGCACAAGCTCTCACTTTTCTATGAACTGTCCAGAGTGCTGAATATCTCTAATATCTGAATATCTATAATCATTCTTGAGTTTCTGAATTGAGCCCTAACTTGACACACTGTTAGTAATGTTCCTACTTCATTATAGACCACTACTGGGCTTCTTTTTTGTGTGATTACCTTTTGTGATCTTCTGATAAGTAAAGTCAATGGGGAAGCCAAATTCACTTAATAACTATGTTGCTACCTTAACAACTGCAGTGATTCACTTAACAACTGTGGCAAGAAAGGTCATTAAGGACAAAACTCACTGAACACATGTCTCACTTAGCAACATAAATTTTTGGACTCAATTATGGTAATAAGTCGAGGACTATTGTATGGTTGCATATTCAACTACTGATGCAGGACTACTGAATAGGAAAAGGTCAAAATGACCAATATGAAGAAGCCCCATCACACTTTTGGGAGAAAAATCAGACTATAGCATGTGTTAATTCATTCGTTTTTTTAAATGCAGTTTCTGTGTGGGATTTAGTACAGACTCTTCTGTCTTTTTAATAGATAATTTAATGTTATATCAATATAATGAGCCAGGCTGAAGGCTAAAGTAGGGAAACAACAAATTCCAGAAATGGAACAAATGAGAGCAAAAATAGACTTTGTGGTTATTAGCTTGTTTAATACCAATCAATCTGCAACAAACTGATCTTTTCATTTATCTTTATAGTTTTGCCTATTTGTAAGAGCACTTCAAATGGATAACTAAAAGAAAATCAGACAAGATTATCCAGCAAATATTCTATCATGATGATCTGTTATGTTATTTTTTTGCCAGAGTGGTCTCAAGATCCATGCACTGTCTTTCCAGTTTAACCAAAAACCAAATGTGAGTGTGAAAGCATTTCTCCCAAGTATTTAATCTGATATATTTGAATTTTTAATCATTACTTTTACCATACCTGTTGCTATGGTAATGTACATTGTGTAGATGGCTGAGCTTGTTGCCACCATTGAGATAATAACCAAAAGATAAGAAAACAGTCACTTTGCTTATTAATAGTTGTCCTGGAGATTTGGAGGAAGACAGCCCAGGAATTGGAGATGTACAATACTGAAGAGCAACAATTCTATCTATCTTTGTTCTCTGAATGTATGGTGTTTTCTAGAAGTTAAATCTGCTGGAATAGAGGTGATTCATAGTGTTCTAGTGAGGCTAGCCTATGTGGGAACCATCTTAAGCAGGGGTAGGTTTCTACCAGTTCTGTCCACCTCTGTAGAACAGGTAGCTCTGAAGAGCAGCAGACATAGAACCGGTTCTATGTCTGCTGATGTTTTTGCCAACCCACCCACCCGGGCTCTTACCTGACCTTTATTTCCTGATTTTTTCAACTTCAGCTGCCATGCAAGGCATAGCTGCAGTTAAAAAAGCAGGAAAGAGGGGCTTCTCTGCACGCAGCATGCTGATGATGATTTACAGGTGTGTGCCAGCAGCATGCAGGGAAGCACATCGTAAATCATCAAACCTTGATGATGACTGAACTGGTAGTTAACCCTGTTGGATCCCACCCCTGATCTTAAGCATTCTTAAAGATCCTAGGACAATATTATAAAAATATCCTTTCTGTAAGCCTGACTTTCAGTACCTAAATGCCTTATACCACTTCAAAACTGCTTGTGTTTTTCCCCCATAAAAAATCTTTAGAGAAGCCCAGAATGTTGTAATTGTAAAGGTAATCAAGGTACCTTTTCCCACATGTGATGGACATGCCCAGAAGCCAAGAGATATTGGAGTAGAATTAAAAAGTGGTTAGAGGAAATAACAAAATGAAAAATTGAATTTAGACAGAAACTTTTTCTACTGGGAGGAGAATATACTAAAAAAGACAAATATATCATCTTACATGTAACAACTGTGGCTAGAATTGTGTACCCACAGTACTGCAAACAGGATATAATATTCCACTTGAGGGGACAGTGATAAAAAAAGATTTTGGACTACATGGAGATGGACAGGCTTCCTCTAGAGTTAAAAGATAGAGGTGAATGGAGTATTATTTCATCTGGGACGCCTGGTACACCTGGTTAGATAATAGAAACACAAGTAATACTGTAACTAGTAGGTGAATATGAATGTTGATGATGCTGTAACATTGCAAAAAGTGTTTATGTGTTATAAACCATTAGAAAATGCTTAATAAAAATATTGGGGGGCAAAATCTTCGGAGACATTGGCTTTCCTTTTTTTTAATCAAGTTTTTTCAATCTACACATACACAACAATATGTAAACAGTATGGCATCAATATATCATACATTTTGGTGTGATCAAAGTTAATAATACCAATCATAACTTTTAATACACATATTCACATTAAATCATAATCCTTCATTGCTTATTTTCAACATTTCAATACTCTCTCCTAATGCCAACCACCATATCATTTAAACATACCTAGTAATTTCATTATTCAATTTCCTCTCCCATTTTTATTTTTTTAAATAAAATTTCTCATTTAGCAAGGAGTATGGTTCCAAGTTTCACATCTCAATACAAACATGACCATAGTTACCTATTCATTTTATTTATTCAATTTCATGTCACATTATCTTTGTTAATATTAAGTATTAAGCTTATTTTATTCAATTTCAGTTCATATTATAGCTTGTTTCACAGTCTTAGTTTCCTGGACTGCTCTTTGTCTTTGTGGTGGCCATTTTAGACCACTGCTTGCCTTTGGAGGGGATTTTTCCTGTCAGGGAGGGGAGTTGTAGCTCCCTTCGACTCTCCAGGTGATTCCCCCTTTCTTCACCACCCCTCCAGGGTGGTTCAGGTCTCAATCAGAACCCTCCAGCAAGTTAGCTTGAATTGAAACTGTGCACAATCATGGATTCTGCTCCAACTCCAATGACAAGCAAACTGGAAGTCAGAGAAGTTGGCTTTCCATATTAATAAATATATCTCTCTGTAGCAGAGGTAATAAATATTTTACTACCAAATATCACATCTGAACTTTGGAACCTCAACGATTACAGATCAGTGGCACTTACTCCTACCATCATTAAGTGCTTTGAGAAATTGGTCTGCCAGCACATCATTTCTGGTCTTCCACATACATTTGATAAAAAAAATAGTTTGCATAAAGAAAAAATAGATCTACAGAGGACGCTATAGCCATCACTCTTCACACTGCTCTGACTCATCTAGAACAGCGGGGATGGGCTATGTGAGGATGCTTTTTGTGGATTTTAGTTCTGTGTTTTACACAATTCTTCCACATAGTCTAAATTTCTGGACCTTGGGCTTTCTAATTCAATCTGCCTTTGGATTATGGATTTCCTGTCTGGCCGCTCACAAAGGGTCAGATTAGGTAATCATATCTCTTCAGCCCTTATTCTTAACACGAGTACACCACAGGGTTTCATGTTGAGTCCCTTATTCTATACTCTTTATGTGCATGGCTGTATTCCCATTCACGTTAGTAATACTATTGCTAAATTTGCAGATGACATAACAGTGGTGGGACTTATCTCTGGGCGGGATGAGTCTGCCTACTGAGATGAAGTGGACCGGTTGCTTTCATGGTGTGGAGACAATAACTTGGTCCTCAACACCAATAAGACCAAGGAGCTTATAGTGGATTATAGAAGGAACAGATCAGACATCCAGCCCTTGCTTATCAATGGAGCAAGTGGCCAGTTTTAGGTTTCTGGAGGACCTGACCTGGGGTGTCCACATTGCAGTCCTAGTCAAAAGGGCCCAGCAGAAATTATACTACCTGAGACTTCTCAGAAAACAACAACTGAATGAAAAACTGCTGGTGACCTTCTACTGCTGCACCATAGAGAGCATTTTAACATGCTGCACCTCTATGGTTTGCCAATTGCACAGTGGCAGATAGGAAAGCACTCCAGAGGGTTAATGTCATTGCCCAGAAGATCACTGGTTGCTCTCTCCCCTCTTTGCAAGAGCTTTATAGCTCCCGCTGCCTTAAGAAAGTTCAAAACATTCTCAAAGATCCATCTTATTCTGGGAACCCTTTTTTGAACTATTACTATCTGGAAGATGGTACAGAATAATAAAACAAGGACAAATTGGCTGAAAAACAGCTTCTACCCCAGGACAGTAGCTCTTTTGAATTCTGCTGTATAGTGCAGTGTGGTGTGGTGTCACGGGTTTCTGGTTCAATGTGTAAAGGGTGAAGGATGTGTGTTTGTGTTTATTTTCATAGTCATGGTCATAATGTGCACTGAAGATGGTGTTTGATTAGGTGCAATGACAATAAAGTAAACTAAAGATGATACCCAAATCTCCTACAAGCTGCCAGAAATTCCTTAATAATCTAAGATATATCCCAAGGTGGCCAATTTCCACAATACCCAGCACTAGGTACTGTGCACTCTGCAGAAACTCCCAGCAAATAGCAACCACCTTAAGGTTTTTATAAAAGCTTGGCACCATGATTTCATGGTCCTGCTATGGTCAGGAGATTGAAAAACATGACCTTGACTGGTTGGCACATTACTCTATCTCACTCTGAGGTGAAAATTGAAAATCTAAGAATTTCACAGTGAGAAAAGCTTTGAAGCTACATGAAAACACACAAACACACACAGTTTCTTTATTCAGAAAACAGGAATTTAAAAAAAAACCAAGCAGGCTAGGTCAGAATAATCTCTAAACTTCTAGATTTTTCTCAGTATGAAGGAGAAATCAAAATATGACATTAAATTCATTGAAATAACAATGGTCTTCTGCATTGCCACTACAGACTTCTTTTCAGGTTCATGTATCATAGAAACCTAAAAAAAAGCTGAAACATGAATAGCAAAGAGGTATGCTCATTTAAGATTTAAAGCACATCTGTGACACTCAGCAATTTTGGATAGAGTGGTGTTGAAATAATAATAAGTAAATAAACCAACACCATAGTGCTCTGTTTATATCCGTATAGCTATCTTGGCAACAATATGTCAGCAATTTGCCAGTGCCTTCTTCCAGAATATAAAAGAGAGGAGAGAGGAGAGGGAGAGAGATTTTAATTTCCAAAATACAGCCAGGGGATTTTACTAGGCCCCATACCCAGTGGGTCCTGTTTCTCCCTCTTTCATATTCTGCTTCCAAGAAACATCTTGGTTCCCTAAGGATGGCCTTTGGACCAAAGCAATGTAGTGACAATTAATGTTTGCTTTAGGCTGCATCAGTGCATGTCCACAAACATGTCATTGAACAATCAGACTGAGTCCAAATAGAAAGCTGACTCTAGGAGGAAGAAGAAAGAAACAGGAATCAAAAATGACAAGTATAACCTTTCCAAAATGATTAGCCTGACCTGCCATCACAGAAGGAGAGAAATGCGGGGCATCTGAATCAGTTGATGCCTTGCAAGAAGGAAAATGGGAAAAAGAGATCTATCTCATCTTGTCTTCCAGTTCTTTCCATCCTCCTGGCTGCTGACATAGAATTAGAAGCTGTAATGTTGGGGTCATTGCTATTGTACTCAAAAATACCTGATTTGATATACAAAACCAGTATATTTGAAATCTATGAGCAGCATCACTGTGATTTGAAAGAAAAGATTGAATAATATAACAATAATATTTGAAATGAAAAGATATAAGCCATGCTTTGACTTAATGATGATTTCCTAATCATGGTTCATTCAATAAGTCATACTTGGATGGTTTTGCATAGCCCCCAAACCATGATATTGTTTAGCTTGCCAAACCACAGTTTAAAAGCAATCTGAAATAATGGTGTCTCTCATTTCCTTAAAACCACAAAACACAATCTTGAACTGTCTGTCCACTGTGATAGATGGCACAGCTCCTGATTTTGACAGGTAGTTTTACAATAATACTTTACCATTCCAGCATAAAGAGAAAAATAATTTGAAACAATGAGAAAGCATAAGGCAGATGGGAGTCTGCCACTGTCTCATACACAAATGTGCTTTCATTTATCCACATTTATGTCCTTCTTTGATTTCATCCTGAAATATAAGATTTATTTAACAGCAAGTGCAGCAAAAAAAAAGTTATATTCCATAGAACAATGAAGGGTTGATTTAAAGATTTTCTTTTACAAGCAATCCATCCTGCTGCAAATCACATGGTACACTAGTGGAATAGGATTGTGAAAACACTCTTACAAAGATGAGCCATTTAGATGAGCTCTTTAGCAGAAGGAGAGTTGGAAGGAACAGATTGTTATTGGTAAATGTCAGTTCAGTACAGACACATCCTCTGATTATTATTTCTTTAATAAATTCAAAGAATAGTTAAGCTGACAAAGATCACAAAGAAAAAATAAGATACCCTGTGTCGTCGATTCAAACAGTGTATAATATTAGCCTAACACATTAGGTTTATCATCATGATAAATAACAAGCTAGGAAAGAAAAATCCTCTTCAACAGCTATGGTCCATTGAGAAGAGCAGCTGTTGGGGAAGGTTAGCCAATTAACATAGCTCCCTGGGCAAGGCATCTCTCCTATTTAAGTGACGGGGAGACACAATCTACAATGAGAAGCAAATGCAGGACAGTTTATAAAATTAAAAAAAAAATCTGCAATATTTCCAATCTATAATACAAATGGAGGACGTACAGCCCAGGCCCATAAGAACTACCAAATCTTCTTGGTGCAGACCTTGCAGCCTTCCTCTGGCCATGATTTATAAAAAGCTGACATCACAGGATCCTCCCATTTTAAATGTTAAAACAGATGGCTACAGTAATATAGGCTCTACTATAGATACAGCATGTCAAACTCACAAAACTCTCCTAAAAACAAGGCACCATTATATATGATGTGGCTTTACCCATTCCCAAAACATTAAATGCAAAACTTGGTTCCAAAAGCTTGTCCCCTCTCATCTTTGCAAATAGAAGAGAGGAAAGGAAAGATGAGAAATTTGATAAAAGATAAGGACTATGCAATGCAGCCATCTAAGATAGATTTTACGTAAAGCTTCATCAGCTTTCTTGCTAGATTTCTGAAACTTTGAATCAGGCTCTAATTCTACATAGCTCAATCTCATAAAAGAGATGACATTTTTAAAAAAAAACCTCAATCTAATTGCCATTTGAGTCACTTAGTAGTTTAAAAAGCAATTAGATGCTGGTGAATTTAGTAAATCCTATCAGATGCAGCCTCTTGCATCAATCAATTGCCCTCTGCAGGCAGCCTTAATGTACAAAGCAAGAAAAAAAAATGGAATGTTCTCAGCTCATGAGAAATAATTTAATTTTGAGATACTGAAATTATGCAAAATAAATTTGTAATAATTTCTTGTGGTAAGAGCCATATGATAAATAAAAGTAAAATCTCCTTCAAGTCAGGAGTGATTCTTAGTGATATACCTAAGAAATAGGTATGTCCATATAAGAGGGGTGTGGATGGGTGTATGAAGAGAATTCTTTTGGTCCATTTTCTGAGCAGGTCACAAAAATAAACACTTTAGGCAATTTGCTTGAGGTGGAGGATGGTTTATTTGACAACACAGATGATTGTACAGCTCTCAAAGGTGGCCACAAATTGAACACGAGAGACAGTAATATTGATACAGAAATTTTTCTTTTATTAGTTTTATGGGCATGGTTGCAGATGTGCCACTGGCAGGGAGAAACGCAGCCCTTTCACCTTGCAAGACATGCTAATTATTCAGCCTTTCTGTATTGGGGTGTTATACTTTTGGTTGATGGGCTCTAGCTCTGTGGTTTGTCTTTGTGTTGTTAAAGCATTTTCCTGTCTTGTGGGGTTTCTTTCTTTCTTTATGATTGAGTTAAATTGGGGTTTACTGATTTCTTAATGGGAAATGTTTTGTAACATTCAGCTCACATTTTAATATAGCCACTAGGGCTTCAGTGGTTTTTGTTTGGTCATCTGGGACTCATAAAGGTGTCAAGGGAAGCCTGGTTTTGAAAGTGTATTTACAGGCTTATTCCGCCCACAACTATTCAGATCACTTTTGTTTAAGGCAAAAAACATTACACACCTGAACAGGTCAGCCCCTTCTATCGCTCCAACTCCTTCAGGAGAGGGACCAGAAGATCTAATTTTCAACCAACCAGTAGTCAAGGCAGATGTTATTCCAGTTCCTCAAATGTTTTCAGACCTGGTACAGAAACAGTGGGCATCTGCAGCGGTGTACCCTGCCCCCATGGGATATGTCAGAAATTTTTTTAATTTGGCCCCTGATTTCTCAAAATTGTTGAATACTCCCGAGGTAGATGAACCTATAATGGGATTAGCGTCCTCGTCCTCCATCAGAGCTGCCACGGCCACTTCCTTCTTTACCCGTTCTTCTTTCAGGTGGCTCCATCTCTTATGGGAGCATGTCCCTAATTCCAACATTAGAGCACACCAAGACATTGCAAAACTTATAGCAGCCGCTGAATTCTCAGCTGATGCAACTTATCATGCGGTCAAGTTTTCAGCCAGGGCCATAACTTCACATGTCACAGCGTGATGCTTACTATGGTTAAAACATTGGCAAGCAGGCATTTAGCACAAATGCAAGCTGGCTTCATCTCCTATTGTGAGAGACAGACTGTTTGGCCCTGCCCTTGACCCGCTGCTAATCAAAACCCAAAACAAAAAGAAAATTCTACCTTCCCTTTTTTCGGAAGTCAGATTCTAGAAACCCTCAGTCCTTTCAGAGGGGATCCTTTTGGCCCTTTTATCAGGGACTCTTCTCACCCAGATACCAGAGACCCCCATCATTCAGACCAGGGCAGCAGCCAGAGAGGTCCGACTTCAGGGATAGGAACAGAAGGGGTGGCCAATCCAAGAGATCCTTTCGAGGAACAGGAAATAGGTCTTTCTGGCATCCAAGATAACTCCCAGGACCCAGCTCCCATTGGCAGATGCCTTAAATTATTCATGGATCAATGGGACTCCTCAACGTCTGATTCCTGGGTCAGAGACACGATCAGATTTGTTCTTGTGCTGGAGTTTCAATCCACTCCCCCAGACTTTTTAACTTCATGCCCTGTTTCCAGAGAGTTAAATGTAATCTTATGAAAACAGCTATCCAACATCTACTGGACATATGAGCCATCCAACCAGTAGCTACCAATCAACGAGGGTGAGGTTTCTATTCACATCTTTTTGTTGTTTCCAAAAGTTCCAGGGGGTGGAGAGCAATATTATATCTGAAGCGTCTTAACTGTTTCTTCATATATCACAAGTTTAAAATGCACGCCCTGTAATCTATCTTACTCAGCATCAGAAAAGGTGATGTCCTTACGTCTATAGATCTGATGGAGGCATACCTACATATTTCTATTCAGCCATCCCACTATAAATTTTTGAGATTCTGTTATGAAAACCACCATTTTGAATATGTGGCTCTTCCTTTCGGACTAGCATCTGCCCCCAGGACCTTCACAAAGGTTTTTACAGACCTTGCTGCTCATCTTCAAGGTTGTATGAATCCAGTGTTACCTTGATGATATATTAATTTTGTCATCTTCCGTTCATTAAGCACTCAGAGATACTCAGACCACATTACAATCCCTACAACTACACGGGTTCTCAATCAATTGGAAAAAGAGTAAATTAACACCATAGACTCAATTAATCCATCTGGGGGCAATCATAGATATAGTGGAAGGCAACGTTTTCCTGTCACCAGATAGACAAAACAGCATCCATCAATTAGTTAAGGAGATCAGAGTTCAAAAAAGGGTACCCCAGCTGACCTATCAAAGTTGTTAGGCAAGTTGATCTCATGTATATCTATTATTCCATGGGCCCGCCTCCACACTTGATCCCTCCAGTGGTTCCTGCTCCCGTACCAGCGATCCAGCCAAAGCAAATCCAAATACAAGGTCAAGGTTCCATCAAAGGTCCTCATATCTCTCCACTGGTGGACCAGAACAGTCATAAACAGAGGTTGTCTCTTCAAAGAGCCCCACAGACTTACCATCACCACCGATGCCAGCCTGTTTGGATGGGGAACTCACTTTCAATCACTCACAGCCCAAGGCTGCTGGTCCTCCATAGAACAGTCGTGCAGCATAAACTGGCTGGAGCTTTGAGCAGTACACCTGGCTCTCCGCAGCTTCCTTCCACAGGTATGCAATCAACACATACTAATATTGACTGACAACATGACAGCAAAAGCTTACATAAACAAATGGGGACACACAGTCGAAACACCTCATGCGGGAAGCAGAGCGCTTGTGTCGTTGAGCAGAGAGCAACCTACTTTCCATCAGAACAAAGCACATTTCGGGACTGTCGAATACACAGGCAGACTGGCTAAGCAGGGCCACGATCGATCAATCGGAGTGGCATCTCCATCCAACCCTGTTTCAAGATGTGGTAAGGACATTTGGACAGCCGGTGGTGGACCTGTTTGCTTCCCCCCTCAATGCTCAGCTCCTGAGATTATTTTCCAGATACCCCTCACAAGGAGCGGAGAACTTCAATGAGCCCCACTGTCGTTGGCCCCTGGGGCCAACGACAGTGGAGTTCATTGAAGTGGAGAGGGCAGAGCTGCATCTAGTAGCAGTGGAGCTCATTGAAGATGAGAGGGCAGAGCTGCATCTAGTAACTCTTTACTGGCCCAGACGGCCATGGTTTGCAGACCTCCGCAGTCTATCCATATCAACACCATGGAGAATTCCACCAGACAGGGTCTTGCTAACCCAGAGACACCTTCAACATCCGGACCCTCAATGGTTGCATCTGACCGTCTGGAGGTTGAGCAGAGTTGTCTGAAGAGCGAAAAGTTTTCCAACAGAGTTATCGCCACCATCCAAGCCACCAGACACCTCTCAACAACTCGCATTTATGATGCCACATGGTCCAGTTTCTGCAAATGCTGTACCAAGTCTCAAATTGATCCCATCTCTTCATCTGTGGCTCAACTACTAGAGTTCTTGCAAGAGGGATTTGACAAGGGATTATCACCTAATATGTTGAAAAGACAGGTGGCGGCCTTGGCATCAGTTCTCACTTGTAAAGGTCTACTATCTCTTTCCCATCACCCACGCATATGGCGTTTCCTTCAAGGAGCCACAAATTTAGGCACACCAGCAGTACACCGTTATCCCACCTGGGATCTTAACAAGGTCCTCGTTGCACTCACTAAGAGCCCTTTTGAACCCTTGAAATCATCAAGTCTCCAATTTCTGACATATAAAGTAGTTTTCCTTGTAGCGATCACTTCCGCTTGTCGTATTTCAGAACTTGCAGCTTTGTCTATCAGACAAGATCTTTGAATCTTCCATTCTGACCGGGTGGTCCTTTGTCCTGATCCTACATTTATACCCAAAATTAACTCAGCTTTTACAGGGCACAAGAGCTGATACTTCCTAATTTTTGTCCCAGACCATCCCAAGGGTTGGAACTACAATGGCATCGGCTTGATGTGAGGTGAGCATTGCGAATATATATTAACCGCACAGCGACTCTCAGAAAAACGGAAGCCTTATTTGTGTCATTTCAGCCCAACACTCAGGGATGCAAGGTCTCATCTTCTACAATAGGTCACTGGCTATGGGCAGTGATTGCGAAAACGTATCAGACTCAATCACTACAGGTGCCCAGGGGCATAACAGCTCATTCAACAAGGAGCGCTGCAACATCGGCAGCATGGGCCACACAGGCACCAATAACTGAAATTTGTCAAGCCGCAACCTGGGCCTCTCCATCGCCCTTCATTAGGCATTATAAAATAGAT
This sequence comes from Hydrophis major, assembly GCA_033807585.1. Taxonomy (NCBI): domain Eukaryota; kingdom Metazoa; phylum Chordata; class Lepidosauria; order Squamata; family Elapidae; genus Hydrophis; species Hydrophis major. The sequence goes on along the minus strand of CM066328.1, from coordinate 386,818,260 downwards.
GTGTTTTCATCCGCTGAGGTCTCCTTTGGCAGAAGAGTTCTGCAACAGGTCCACAGGGACCAGGAGGGGATTACATGCCAGACAGAGTCCCTCCCATAGGACAGGCCAAACTTTGGTAGAAAGGGCATTGGTACTTACCTGACACACCCATTCTCTTTGAGCTGTGAAGAGCATCCAGCCCCACACTTTTATTTTTCGTCTGGTGGGATCCTGTTTCGGCCAACGAATTGTTAGGGCATTGAGGACGAGGGTGTTTATTTCTCTCGTCTTTGCCAAAACTGGGGAACACTGGGAAGGAGTCCCGTGGAGGAGGAGAAGCGTTCCACAAATTAAGCCCAGCCTAGACAAGCAGAGACTGGAGCACCTCTCACTACTGGATGCTCTTCACAGCTCAAAGAGAACGGGTGTGTCAGGTAAGTACCAACGCCCTTTTTGTTTGGTCATCTGGGACTCATTAATGTGTCAAGGGAAGCCTGGTTTTGAAAGTGGAGTGGGCTGGCATGGAGTTTTAATGAGGTAAAAGATATGGGCAGGATTTGACTTTTCATTCCACATTTGAAAACAGTCTGGAAGAAGTTTGTGGTGGCCTTCTCCCTGGATATTTTTTAAGCTTCCAAGTTTAGCCTTTACCATTGCTATTTTCTAGGGATCTCCCATCTAAGTACAAATCAAGCCCAAACCTGCAAAAATCATTAATTGTGTAGAATAGCAATGTCGTGTTGTAGTGAGGGAAACTGGGAGACTGTGTGTTCGAAACCTACCTTAACCTAAAAGCCAGCTCAATTACCTTGAGCCACTCATTCTCTGTTAGCCCTAGTAAACAGGCAATGATAAACCACTTCTGAAATATTATCAAGAAAATTGCGGGTACATACCAGGCAGTCACGGGGGTCAAGACTGACTCAAAGGCAACAAAAACAAACAAACCCCACCAGTGGTGGGATTCAACTTGTTTTACCACCAATTCAGTGGGCATGGCTTGGTGGCTGTGCTTTGCCTAATGCCGGCACGCAGCTTTCCACACACCAGCTGAGAGGATAAAGAAGATAAAAGCACAGAGGTGGGTGGAAGGGATGATCCTGCACTTTTCTCTTCTTTTTTCTCTCAGCTGATTGTGAGAGGATTGTTTCCTCCTCTCACTGATGTTGGCTTTTTTTACTACCCATTTGGCTGAACCAGTTCGAATCGGTAGCATACAACCATACCTTGCTGATCCCATAGGGTAGAAGGCTATATGTACTAAAGCAAAGGCTCCTTGGGTAATCCCATCCCATCCTGGCCTTTGTTCTGCTATAGGATAGTAATTTAGTGGCTCACCAAACCACTACTTGTCTTCTGGGGATGCCTCAGCAGCAATGGTGGGATTCAAAAATTTTTTACTACCAGTTCTGTAAGCATGGGTGTGGCTTGGTGGGCATGGCAGGGGAAGGATATTGCAAAATCCCCATTCCCTCCCCACAAGAGGTGGGATTCAACTGGTGTTACTACTGGTTTGGTGACTATGACTGTGTGTAAAACAACCTTAGACGGTGCTGCCCGGACAGTTGAAAAGTGCTGTGCGCAGGTGCAGCATTTTAAAAGCCTCTTTTCCCCTGCTTTTTCAACCTCGGCTGTACCGTCAAAGCAGCTGAGGATGAAAAAGCAGGAAATAAAAGACAGGTAAGAGCCCGGGTTGCTGCTGTTTGCCCAGGCTGGGCAAACAGCAGCAAACACAGAACTGGTTTGGTGTCTGCTGCTCTTCAGAGCTACCGCTCTATAGAACCGGGCAGAACCGGTAGCATCCCACCCCTGCTCCCCACCCCACTAACCTGCTTTCCAGCTCCATTCTCCTGTGCAGGGCAACAAAAGAAAACCCAGCCAATCAGCTGGGACTCGGGATGCAGAGAATAGATGGGGCAGGGCCAGTCAAAGATGGTATTTGCCGGTTCTCCAAACTACTCAAAATTTCTACTACCGGCTCTCCAGAACTGGTCAGAACCTGCTGAATACCACCTCTGCTCAGCAGGCATCTTCCTCCAACCATAGTGTGTGAGAGAAATAGGGTTCTCATGCTCTAGGATATTTTCTGGTGACCGGAAGGTTAAAACAGTTTTAAAAGGAAGCATTTGATTTGATATATTGTAATGAAATTTCCTGACCTTGTGTCTTGGAGACTTTTGGCTACAGGATTCCTTCCCTCACAGTGGGAGAGTAACTAATCTTGCAGGAGACAGAAAAATTAAACAGAATAAAAACTAGATGAACTGAAAGATTTAAAGGTTTTGTTTTTTTTCAAAATGCATACTTTCTTGAGAAATTAATGCCATCTCATATGAAAGGATGCTACATTCACAACAATAATTATTGACCAAATTAAAGTAGAAGGAACCAAACAGAGATCATGAGAGAAAAGAGATTACACCCCATTATATAATTATGTAATAGTAGAGCTACAAATATCCTGGATGGTATTATTTTATTGGCAGGTACAAAACACCTATGCAATAGCTGAAGTTTATTCAGTATAATTCAAAATTAGCTGAAACGTTACAACTAGGAATATATACAACATATATTAATCAGTGGCACAGGAAAAATTAAAACTAACTTAATCTAATCATAAGTTTAATTACATAATGGCCGAGAACTCCCTTTTTGAAGCCACTTATTGAAATTCATTTAGCAATCGGTCCCTGATTATGTTTTGTCCTACTTCCTAATTACTATGTCTTTTCTGTTCAGAGGTATCTAAAGTCATATCACATTGGTAAATGTACTGCAAAAACTGCATTTCTTCAATTTCCTTGTTGCTTGGCCCCATTTTTTCTCACCAACCATAACTAAATATACCGGGTATTTTTTTAATATACAGTGTCCTATTTCAGCTAGGCTTTTATACATTAATTTGAAAAAGGATATATTAAATAAATTATATAACCTCACTGTAAAAATGCAGAAATTTTTACTGTCCTTCTTCCACAACGAATGCTGTCAGGGTAGTAACTTCAAAAAGGAAATATTTCAGGAGTCTATCGGGAGCAGAATGGGGGAGATCATAGCCTATCTATATTCTTTGATATGCTCTACAGATTGAACATATTTATTTTTCTCCACTGGGAGTTTGAAATCAAAAGCATACCACAAACCTTTTGTCTTACTAGATTTGGAGCACTCATACTGAAGGAGAAGGAGGTGGCAAATCATATGTCTTTATAGGAAGGAAATTCCATCTAACACCTGCTACTTTTGCACCAGTGTTTCAAATACTTTCTCTTCCTCTCATTCTTTTTTTTTCTTCTCTCTTTCTTGTTGATACCAATTTTATTTCATTTTTATCCAGATGGTGGTAGCACTTGAAGGAGAGATTCCAAATATGAACTCCAATGAAGATGAAACAATGGACTAGTGCTTTAGAAAAGGAAATCACAGTTCACACTGAAAATTTCCAAGAACATTGGAGCCAAATTCAACAGGGTGATATTAAACTGTGACAAATATCTGCATCTGGATAGAAAAAGTCAGATTTGCAGACACAGACCTGAGGACATTACCTTGATTTGGAAACTGCATTTGAGAAGGATATAGGAGTATTAATCAATATAAATGGTAGATGCAGCACTGCAGCAACTAAGAAGCAATATCTAATGATCATAGGAGAGAACAATTCTGTTGTACAGTGTTTATTAGACCACACTGAAATATACTGCCCAATTGTGGGCACCACACTTGAAGAGGGATATGGAGAAGTTGAAATGAATTCAGAGAGAGCACTGAGATGATAAGTACTCTGGAAGTCAAGCCTGATAAGGAATCAGTTATATTTTACTAGTAAAAGGGAAGAATAACAAAAGTTATACTAGCAGTCCATATATTTACAAAGTTGCCACATGTGGGCAGATCTGTCCAATGTTAAAACTGAGAGCAAGACAAGGAACAGTAACTGAAATTAAAACAAAAGAGATTCAGGTGGAATCATCTGTAGAAATTCCTATCAACCAGTGCAACAATCTGCTTCAGTGAGTAGACACATGTGTGCACACCTGAGAGATTTTTTAGATGGGAACTAGATGGTTACCTGTATGGAGTGGTTTAGTGCAGTGGTCCCCAACTACAGGGCCCCAGACTGGTACCGGTCCGTGGATCATTTTGTACTGGGCCACCAATTTGCTTGGGCACCGCCATCTTGTTTCAATGGCGCTTGAGAAAGTGCTTCTGGGTGAGCTTGTTGGTTGTCGGTTGTTGGAAAGTGGAGTTTGGGTGCTGAAGGAATCTTCGCGCCTTAGTTTCATCGAAGCGGGGGTGGCTTCGAACAAAGAACCATCAGATGGCAGTGGAGTCTCACGTTACACAGGAGGAGATTACAAAAGATCCTGAAAAGCACAAAAAAGGTACAAAGGAGGAGTTGAAGGTGGCGGGGAGAAGCGGGGGATGGCTGGCTGGTTGCTCAGCTCGCCTTGCCTTGGTCGTGTGTGCTGATGCCGGTACTGGTCTGTGGATCTTTTTTTTTTTTTTTGAAAAGAATTTTATTTATTTTCTGCAAACAAACAAGACAAACAAAACATTAAAACATCAACTCTCTTATGTACATACAGTGTGTCGGTTGGTTCATCAGTTTTGTGCATTCATTTTGTAGTCTCAATTACAATTATGTTACACAGCAACTCATATTGTCAGTCCAAACTTATATCTCCTAATATCACTAAAAAAAAGAAATTTTTGACTATATTTTTAATCATTCATGCTTTATGAGAAAACAATACTTTAAACAGTTTATTCTATAACAAATCATATAATCATACCAAATCAATCCTAAAAACACTTTATAAATATAGTGTCAAATAACAAAGGCAAGAAAAAAAAAGATATTCCTTACTGTCTAACATTCTAAATATTCTATTATCGTATTTTATCATCTAGCTATTGATAAAAAAGATCCCAAATTTCATAAAATTGTTTATCCTCTTGCTCTCTAATTTCAAATGTCAATTTACTCATCTCAGCACATTCCAATATTTTCTTAATAATTTCTTCCTGTAATGATATTTTCTCATTCTTCCAATTTTTAGCAAATACAATCCTAGCTGCTATTAATACATTTACAATCAGGTATTTCAAATCTTTACGATATGTATCAGGTAAAATTCCCAATAAGAAGATCTCTGGTTTCAAGTCTATGTGTTTCTTTGTCATTTTTTCCAACCACATGCGAATTTTAGTCCAATATTTTCTAGCGTCCTCACAAGTCCACCACATATGGTAATATGAGCCAAGTATCCGATGACATTTCCAGCATTTTTCAGATTTGTTCTTAAACATTCTTGATATTCTTGTCGGGGGAAAGTGCCACCTGTAAAACATCTTATACAAGTTTTCTTTATATGCTGTTGACATTGTCATTTTATAATTTTGAGACCACAATTTTTGCCATTTCTCTAAATCAATCCCATATCCAAAATTCTTCCCCCAAACAATCATAGTTTCTTTGACTTGTTCTTCCTCTAATTTAATTCCCAGTAAATAACCATATAATTTTTTAATCACCTTCTCATCAGTACCCATCAAGATCTTATCTAAATCAGTCTGTTTATCATAGAATCCCTCCATTTTAAAATCTTCATCATACCTTGAATGTATTTGCGCATGTGAAAACCAATTCATCCTTATACCTTGTTCCTCTAAGTTTTGGATCGATTTAAGTTCACCCTTTTCATCCAATAGTTCCCCATATCTAACTGTTTGTTCCTTCTTATAAATTATAGGATAGGAAAATGCTTCAATAATCGATAACCAAACTGGAATTTTCAAATAACATTGTCTTTTTATCTTTTCCCAGTTTAACTACAAAGACTCCCGTATATAATGCCTTCTAAAATAACCCTGTGTTTTAGTTCCCTTATACCATAAAAAAGCATGCCAGCTCAACAGCAAATCATGCCCTTCTAATGTCAACAATCTATGCTTTCTTAATGTTATCCATTCTTTGACCCACATCAGACTTGCAGCTTGATAATACAATTCCCAATTAGGCAGGCCAAAACCTCCTCTAATTCTAGTGTCTTGCAAAAGCTTTAGCTTTATTCTCGCTTTTTTACCTTGCCATATAAACTTCAACATGATTTTATTTAAATCTTCAAAATAGTATTTTCCAAGCCTAATTGGTATTGTTTGGTACAGAAATAGAATTCTGGGTAAAATATTCATCTTGATTGTTGAAATTCTCCCTATTAATGACAGTTGCAAATTTTCCCATTTCTTCAAGTCTGTAGCTATCTGTTGTTTGAGTTTAATATAATTATTCTCTTTTAATGTGCTACATCTTGCTGTCAAATATATCCCCAGAAAATTAACCTTATTTGTAACTTGGATTTTCAAAAGGTCTGCCAGTTCTTCTCTTTGTCTCAGTAGCATGTTCTTTGTCAAAATCTTTGTTTTATCTTTATTTATTTTCAAACCAGCCATCTCACCATATGTCTCTATCTTTTCCAATAACTTTGGAGCTGTTTCTAGAGGGTCTTCCAGAATAAAAGCTAAGTCATCAGCAAAAGCTTGTAGTTTGAATTCTTCCTTTTTAATTTTCATTCCTTTTATGCTTTTATGCTTTTATCATCCCTAATATTTCTATTCCTTTTATGCTTTCTATTTTCATTCCTTTTATGCTTTTATCATCCCTAATATTTCTATTCAACACTTCCAAACAAATAGCAAAGGGGATAGGGGACACCCTTGTCTTGTGCCTTTTCTTATATTAATAAAATCTGTAAGTTCTCCCTCCATCATTACCTTTGCTGTCTGTTTATTGTATATGGCTTCTATTGCTTGAATAAATTTTTTGGCAAAACCCATGTATTTCAATAGTGATAACATAAATCTCCAGTTCACATTATCAAATGCCTTTTGAGCATCTAGAAATATCAAAGCCATTTGCTTTTCAGGATGAGCCTCATAGTATTCCAAAGTATCCAAGATTACTCTCATATTGTGTCTGATTTGTCTCTTTGGCAGAAATCCATTTTGATCTGGATGGATAAAATTATTTAAATATTTTTTAAGTCTTTCTACTAAAATTGAAGCAAAAATGTTATAGTCTGCATTCAATAAAGAAATAGGTCTATAGTTCTTAATTTGCAGTGGGTCAGCCTCTTCTTTTGGAATAAGTGTAATATAAGCCTCTGACCATGTTTTGGGTATCATCTTCTTTGACATAACTTCATTCATAACTTCTAACAGTGGGATACTCAATAATTCTTGAAATGTTTTATAAAATTCTGCCGGAAACCCATCTGGACCTGGTGCTTTCCCATTATTTTGTTTCTTAAGTGCTTCATTTAATTCCATCATTGTTATATTGCTTTCTCGCATTTCTTCAGTCTCTTTAGGTATCTTCGGTAAGTTAGCATTCTGTAGATACTGTTTGACTTTTTCCTCATCAATATTCTCTTGTTTATATAGTTGTCCATAGAAATCTCGAATAATTTCCTTTTTCTCCTTATTGCCATAACAAACTTGGCCTTGATCATCTATTAACTTCAATATTTTTCTTGATTCCTTCTCCTTTCTCAATTTATATGCTAGCCATCTACCTGGTTTATTTGCATCTTCAAAGTAATTCTGTTTAGAATTTCTAATTTTCTGTGCCAATTCTTCTTTCTCTATTAATTCCATTTTATGTTTAATTACATTCAGCTTCAATTTAATATCTTTTTTCTGTGGCATTTTCTGTAATTCTTTTTCAAGTCTTTTATGCTCATCTTCCAAGGCCTTAGAAGCTTGCCTTTTCCTAATATTCTTTTTTCTTGTATAGTCTATTATCAAACCTCTAGCATATGCTTTCATTGTATCCCAAACATTCTGCATTGAAGTATCTTCTTTTTTATTTTCTCTAAAGAAAAAAGCCAGTTCCTTTTCCATCCATTGTATAAAATCTTTTTCCTTTAAGATAGTATTATTTAATGTCCATCTCGATCTTTTTTTTTGTCCCTTCCATTTAATTGTCATTGGGCTATGATCTGCCCAAGTACTTGTTTCGATATTTGTTTCTTGAATATTGGATATTAATTCTGTTGATATCCAAATCATATCTAATCTGGACCATGATAAATGTCTATTTGAATAAAAAGTATATTGTTTAGCTTTAACATTTCTTTCTCTCCAAATATCTTTTAAAGTTAGTTCGTCTGTCATTTTAAAAAAAGATTTAGGGAGAGTCTTTCTATTTTGCTTTGTTGTTGTTGCTATATAGTCCAGTTTATTGTCCACAATTCCATTAAAGTCTCCCATCATAATTATATTAACATAGTCCAGTCCAATTATTTTCATGTGTAGTTTTTTATAAAACTCTTCTTGTTTATCATTCGGAGCATAAATTGCAATCAAGAGTATTTTTATATTATTGTCCATTATTTCCACCATTAATACTCTTCCGTCTTCATCCGTGTAGATCAGTTTTACTAGGATAGCCTCTTTAATGTATAGAACCACTCCTGGCTTCCGGTTTCGCGTGGCTTCGGGGCAGCAGGAATTCGCGACAGCTCGCGATTCCTGCTGTGCTAGCCGTCGAGGTACCCCCGATCCAGATGGGTCAGGGAGATATGGCTGCCCTGTAGGGACAGCTGAAGAGAGAGGGGAGTCGGACAGGGAGGTGGGGGTGTCGCAGACCCCCCCCTTCTCCGGAAAAACCCCTTTTTCCCAAGGTGGTGGAGTGGCCGCCACGAAGAAGCCAGCAACCGGGTAAGATTGCGCTGGAGGAAATGTGAAGAGTGAAAGTTTTGTCTGAGCCGGGTCAAGTAACATCCTTTAAATTGCCTGGAACTGAGCTGTTTGAATTGCTGGAGGATACATTGTATCCCTAAGAAGAGCGAAAGCGGCGGAGAAACTGTTAAAGGGAACTTTTGTTTTTTCTTCACTCTCCCACCCCATGGAAACAGCAGAAATGTTTGGATATATTGGACATTGAAAGTGAATTGTTTTGAGAGTTGAAGCTAAGGGACAAAAGGATTCTTGGACATTGAAAAATTTAAGAAATTGGAAAACCCTTGTTGGAGGTATGGATTTCTGATTATTTAAAATTGACATTGCAAGTGGGAAGGGAGAGGAAAAAAAATTGGAGCAGAAGCTGAAAAAGGAGGAGATTGCCTAGAATCCCAAAGAAAGATATATGGTAATTGGACCTCTTTGATTAAACATTAACCCCAGAAAGAGAAAGAGAAGAAGGAAGAAAAGTATTAACTTTTGGAACTTTTTTTTAATTGTTTTTGATTAAAAATACTTGTGGTTGTTTTGGGAAAAGTTTCTCTTTTCATAATGGCATCGTTTGTGGATGAACTAAAGACTGAATATCAAAAATATAAAAAGGAAGATACTTTGGGTGCTTTGTTTCAATTCTTAGAAATGGCGTTATGTACTTATGAAAAGTTGATTACGCAGAAGAAGGACTGGGACAAGGAAGAAGAGGAAGAAGAAGCCATCTCTGATGAACAATGGGTCCCTTCCGGAGAAGAGGAGAAAAAGGATAAGAAAAAGGGGATTTTAAGAATTATAAAAACAACCAAAAAAGAGAAAAATGAGCGAAAAGGTGGAGGCAAGGTTAGAAAGCAAAGGAAAAGGAGTAGGAAAAGCGAGGAGAAAAAACAAAGGGGTAAAAAGGGCAAGGAGAAGAATAAGCAAGAGAGAAAGGGGGGGGGGAGAAGCCTTAATGGGGGGAAGCAAGATCTAAAGAAAAAAAGTTTATTTAGAGACAATGGGTGAATTTAATTTAGGATAAAAGAGGGATTCTGGAGGGTACATAAGTTTGTGTTTTTATATGTGTATTTAGAGTACAAAATTCATTATGTAATTTTAGAATCTTTTAAACAGAATCCCAAGAAAAATTGTTATACGAAGTACTTTTAAGTTAGGGTAATGAGTTATAGACGTTACTCCAATTGGTGTATAGGAGAAGTATAGTAAAAGAAAAAAGATGAATGGATAGTTGGAAATAGAACAGACAAAGAATGTTATTAAAATGGTAATAAGATATGGAAGGATATATAAAGGTTTTGTTATGGTTTTTTTTTTGGATTTTGTATATTGATAAAAGGCAATAAAATTTTAATTAATAAGAAATAATTTGGATGAAAAGGAGAAGTAGGGATAAGATATGAAATTAAATAAAGTATTGATACTATAATTTGGAATTGTTATGCTCTATTGGTTTTTTATTATTATTTTTTCCTAGAAAAGAATTTATAAGCTGTTATGCCTTGATTCTTTGTGCATTGTTTTTATAAAATTGATAAAAATGGTTTTTATATATATATATAAAAAAAGAAAATGATAATAAGATATGGAAGGATATATGGGATGAATATGATGTTTGAATTTGTGTCTGTGTGAAGAGTTTTAACCCGGGATCAGACAACCTTCAGAAAAGATCTTTTAGTTTTGTTTATGTTTTGTGTTTTGTATGTTTGTGTATTGTGTCTTTTGTAAAATTAATAAAATTTGTTATATTGCTTTCTCGCATTTCTTCAGTCTCTTTAGGTATCTTCGGTAAGTTAGCATTCTGTAGATACTGTTTGACTTTTTCCTCATCAATATTCTCTTGTTTATATAGTTGTCCATAGAAATCTCGAATAATTTCCTTTTTCTCCTTATTGCCATAACAAACTTGGCCTTGATCATCTATTAACTTCAATATTTTTCTTGATTCCTTCTCCTTTCTCAATTTATATGCTAGCCATCTACCTGGTTTATTTGCATCTTCAAAGTAATTCTGTTTAGAATTTCTAATTTTCTGTGCCAATTCTTCTTTCTCTATTAATTCCATTTTATGTTTAATTACATTCAGCTTCAATTTAATATCTTTTTTCTGTGGCATTTTCTGTAATTCTTTTTCAAGTCTTTTATGCTCATCTTCCAAGGCCTTAGAAGCTTGCCTTTTCCTAATATTCTTTTTTCTTGTATAGTCTATTATCAAACCTCTAGCATATGCTTTCATTGTATCCCAAACATTCTGCGTTGAAGTATCTTCTTTTTTATTTTCTCTAAAGAAAAAAGCCAGTTCCTTTTCCATCCATTGTATAAAATCTTTTTCCTTTAAGATAGTATTATTTAATGTCCATCTCGATCTTTTTTTTTGTCCCTTCCATTTAATTGTCATTGGGCTATGATCTGCCCAAGTACTTGTTTCGATATTTGTTTCTTGAATATTGGATATTAATTCTGTTGATATCCAAATCATATCTAATCTGGACCATGATAAATGTCTATTTGAATAAAAAGTATATTGTTTAGCTTTAACATTTCTTTCTCTCCAAATATCTTTTAAAGTTAGTTCGTCTGTCATTTTAAAAAAAGATTTAGGGAGAGTCTTTCTATTTTGCTTTGTTGTTGTTGCTATATAGTCCAGTTTATTGTCCACAATTCCATTAAAGTCTCCCATCATAATTATATTAACATAGTCCAGTCCAATTATTTTCATGTGTAGTTTTTTATAAAACTCTTCTTGTTTATCATTCGGAGCATAAATTGCAATCAAGAGTATTTTTATATTATTGTCCATTATTTCCACCATTAATACTCTTCCGTCTTCATCCGTGTAGATCAGTTTTACTAGGATAGCCTCTTTAATGTATAGAACCACTCCTGGCTTCCGGTTTCGCGTGGCTTCGGGGCAGCAGGAATTCGCGACAGCTCGCGATTCCTGCTGTGCTAGCCGTCGAGGTACCCCCGATCCAGATGGGTCAGGGAGATATGGCTGCCCTGTAGGGACAGCTGAAGAGAGAGGGGAGTCGGACAGGGAGGTGGGGGTGTCGCAGACCCCCCCCTTCTCCGGAAAAACCCCTTTTTCCCAAGGTGGTGGAGTGGCCGCCACGAAGAAGCCAGCAACCGGGTAAGATTGCGCTGGAGGAAATGTGAAGAGTGAAAGTTTTGTCTGAGCCGGGTCAAGTAACATCCTTTAAATTGCCTGGAACTGAGCTGTTTGAATTGCTGGAGGATACATTGTATCCCTAAGAAGAGCGAAAGCGGCGGAGAAACTGTTAAAGGGAACTTTTGTTTTTTCTTCACTCTCCCACCCCATGGAAACAGCAGAAATGTTTGGATATATTGGACATTGAAAGTGAATTGTTTTGAGAGTTGAAGCTAAGGGACAAAAGGATTCTTGGACATTGAAAAATTTAAGAAATTGGAAAACCCTTGTTGGAGGTATGGATTTCTGATTATTTAAAATTGACATTGCAAGTGGGAAGGGAGAGGAAAAAAAATTGGAGCAGAAGCTGAAAAAGGAGGAGATTGCCTAGAATCCCAAAGAAAGATATATGGTAATTGGACCTCTTTGATTAAACATTAACCCCAGAAAGAGAAAGAGAAGAAGGAAGAAAAGTATTAACTTTTGGAACTTTTTTTTAATTGTTTTTGATTAAAAATACTTGTGGTTGTTTTGGGAAAAGTTTCTCTTTTCATAATGGCATCGTTTGTGGATGAACTAAAGACTGAATATCAAAAATATAAAAAGGAAGATACTTTGGGTGCTTTGTTTCAATTCTTAGAAATGGCGTTATGTACTTATGAAAAGTTGATTACGCAGAAGAAGGACTGGGACAAGGAAGAAGAGGAAGAAGAAGCCATCTTTGATGAACAATGGGTCCCTTCCGGAGAAGAGGAGAAAAAGGATAAGAAAAAGGGGATTTTAAGAATTATAAAAACAACCAAAAAAGAGAAAAATGAGCGAAAAGGTGGAGGCAAGGTTAGAAAGCAAAGGAAAAGGAGTAGGAAAAGCGAGGAGAAAAAACAAAGGGGTAAAAAGGGCAAGGAGAAGAATAAGCAAGAGAGAAAGGGGGGGAGGAGAAGCCTTAATGGGGGGAAGCAAGATCTAAAGAAAAAAAGTTTATTTAGAGACAATGGGTGAATTTAATTTAGGATAAAAGAGGGATTCTGGAGGGTACATAAGTTTGTGTTTTTATATGTGTATTTAGAGTACAAAATTCATTATGTAATTTTAGAATCTTTTAAACAGAATCCCAAGAAAAATTGTTATACGAAGTACTTTTAAGTTAGGGTAATGAGTTATAGACGTTACTCCAATTGGTGTATAGGAGAAGTATAGTAAAAGAAAAAAGATGAATGGATAGTTGGAAATAGAACAGACAAAGAATGTTATTAAAATGGTAATAAGATATGGAAGGATATATAAAGGTTTTGTTATGGTTTTTTTTTTGGATTTTGTATATTGATAAAAGGCAATAAAATTTTAATTAATAAGAAATAATTTGGATGAAAAGGAGAAGTAGGGATAAGATATGAAATTAAATAAAGTATTGATACTATAATTTGGAATTGTTATGCTCTATTGGTTTTTTATTATTATTTTTTCCTAGAAAAGAATTTATAAGCTGTTATGCCTTGATTCTTTGTGCATTGTTTTTATAAAATTGATAAAAATGGTTTTTATATATATATATAAAAAAAGAAAATGATAATAAGATATGGAAGGATATATGGGATGAATATGATGTTTGAATTTGTGTCTGTGTGAAGAGTTTTAACCCGGGATCAGACAACCTTCAGAAAAGATCTTTTAGTTTTGTTTATGTTTTGTGTTTTGTATGTTTGTGTATTGTGTCTTCTGTAAAATTAATAAAATTTGTTTAAAAAAAAAAATGTATAGAACCACTCCTCTTTTCTTACATTGAGTCAAAGAAGTAAATATTTTCCCCAATTTTGGCTGTACTAACAATTGTTCATGTTGTTTTTTAATATGAACTTCTTGTAGACAAATTATATTGAATTTTAATTTCTCTAATTTTTGAAAAGTTTTCCTTCTTTTAACAGCTGAATTGAGTCCATTTATATTCATTGTAATCAGTTTTTTTTCTTCCATGATTATGCTTTATATTTAGGTCTAACAACTCTTGTGGATCTCACTTCATGCCGTTCTTTACTATCTACCTGTCCATCTACTGCTCCTTTCTCTTTTTCAGTCTCCAGTTGTTCCTCTTGAAACTCAATTAATGAGACCTCTTTCTCTGTCTCCTCTTCTCTTCTTCCAAAAAATCCTGCATGGAAAAGTTCTGCTTTCTCAATTGAATCAATTCTATGTCTCTGCTCTTGCCACGTAAACATTAATCCTTCTGGAATCAGCCATCTATAATTCATTTCATTTTCCAGTAGCATTTTGGTCAGAAATCGATATTCTCTTCTCATCTCTCTCACTTTTCTGGGTATTTGTTTTAAAACCACAATCTCTTTGCCTTTGTATTTTAATGTTTTCTCTCTTACCACTTGTAGTATTTGTGTTTTAATGGATTTTTTGGTAAATCTAATATGGACTTCCTTTGGTAATTTATTTCTCATCGCATATCTTGTATAAACTCGATATACCTCATCTACTCCATCCATCATCTTTTCCTCTGTAGTTTCCAAAGCATCTGCCAAAATTTCTGTCATTATCGCAGCCACATTTTCTCCTTTTTCCTCTTCTATATTTTGAAATCTGAGATAAAATTCTGACCTTTCCATCTCCCACCTCAACATCCCACTTTTTTCTTGTTCAACCACTGTTAATCTACTGTCAATTTTGCCAATCTTCTCCTCTCTTTGTTTACCTTCTTCCTCAATTTTTTGGAATCTCTCCTCATACTTCACCATCATTTGTTTAATATTTTCCACTTTTTCATCAGTCTTCTCCATTCTTTGTTCAATGTTCTCTATTCTTTGTTCAATGGTGTCTGATTTTATCTTGAGATCTTGAATTCCTTGCATAATCATCTGTAAAGTTACTTTTTCTTGTTCTTTATCTTGCTTCAACATTGTCTGAATTAAACGTCCTCCAACTGGTGGGGATGCAGAAGTAGAAGTAGAAACGCCAGATGATATTGGTTTCCTGCTCATTTTAATGCTTCCAAATCTTCAAGTTCTTTTTAACTTTTAATCCAACTGGTGAAACAGCCAATTATAATCCAAAATGGAAAAATCCAATAGTAAAAGGCCAAAAACCAAAGAAGAAAAAGAAAAAAGGGAAGAAAAAAGATCTTCAGGTTCTTATATATATATATATATATATATATATTCTTAAGTTTTCGCGGGTACTTACATGTCTGGCATTCAGCTTTGTTCGGGTATTTTCCCACGTGGTGCTTTTAAAGTTGTAGCAACGTTTCAGCAGAATCTCATCTGCCATTCAGCTTTGTTTGGGTATTGGTTGAGAGTCTTGGTCTGTGTTTATTGGTCTTGGAGTTTGCTATGTTCTGCTACTAATATCTTCTGTCTGTTTTTTTTGGGGGGGGGCTCTTTTTGTATCTTGATTGGCTGGCAACATTGTGTTACTTTATTGGAGGCCTTTAGTGCAGCTTGGCTTCGGGTAAATGGACGGCTATCATTCGTTAGGAAGCTGGGTTTCATCTGGGTGCCTGGTTGGGGTGTGTTTGAGCTGGAGGTATCAGGGGGGATCTGTTTGTGCCCAGGTGTTTGCCTGGCTTGTGGTGTGGAGATTTTTTTGTTTGTTTGTTTGTTTGTGAGTGCAGGCTTCCAAATGATTGACAGCCTGGTGGAATCATCTCTTCTGTTCATGCTTTCTGGTCTTTTTTCAATCTCTATGGCTTCTCTGATGATTCTGTGGCTGGGATTTTCTATGGTGGCTAGGGTTTTGGTGCCATTGAAGTTGATGTTATGACCTGTGGCTTCCATGTGTTGGACGAGTGAGGAAGTGTGTTCCAGCTTTTTGACTGCATTTTTGTGTTCATCCAGGCGGGTGCTTATTCTTCTATTGGTCTGTCCAATGTATGTGGCCGGGCATGATGCACAGGGGACTTCATATATGCCTTGGTTTTCCAGGTCAATTTTGTCTTTGGGGTTCCTGAGGATGGCCGCTATTTTTCTGTCTGTTTTGAAGGCAGTCTTGATGTGGTGTCTGTATAGAATCTTACTAATGTTGTCTGTAGTGCCTCTTATGTAGGGCAGGACAGCTGTTCCATGGGTCTGTTCATCTTCTGGGTCTCTATTATGTCTCAGTGTGTTTTTGTGGATCAAGTTGGTGATTTTGCTTTTGTGGAAGCCGTTGGCTGTCAATATTTTAGTCAGGGTGCATAGTTCAGTCTTAATGTGTGTCTTGTCTGCCAGGCGTTTGGTTCTAGTAATTAGTGTTTTAGCCACGGAGTTTATCTGTGCTGGGTGGTGGTGGGATTGGGCATTGAGGTAGCGGTTGGTGTGTGTTTTCTTCTGGTATATGGTGTGTCCTAGTGTGCCATCTGTTTTCTTATAGATTAGCAGGTACTGTAGCAGAACACAGCAAACTCCAAGACCAATAAACACAGACCAAGACTCTCAACCAATACCCAAACAAAGCTGAATGGCAGATGAGATTCTGCTGAAACGTTGCTACAACTTTAAAAGCACCACATGGGAAAATACCCGAACAAAGCTGAATGCCCTATATATATATATATAAAAGCCTTGGATAACTAAATAAAGTGCATATATATATATATATAAAATATATATAATATATATATATTATATATATATATATATATATATATATATATATATATATATATATATATATATATATATATATATATATATATAAAAGCACACTGCACTTTATTTAGTTATCCAAGGCTTTTATTATGACTCTCTTCTCCAGCAACTTCAAAGCCAAGCCTCAAGTGTTGAAATATTAATAAGAGTCCAGGAAAACACCTGTAATAATATTTTGCTGTGCTCTCCCTCTATCTTACCACATTAAGATGTCCTTGAGAAGGAGTCTTCTTACAGTTCTCTCCAATTCAAATAAAATATTTTCAAGCCACTAGTTGGCAGTGTTACAAAGTTTCTTAATGCTCTCCCTGCCCCCCCCAGCCAGAAAAAAAGGATAATTTATGCAAAAAAAAATAGCCAAAGGGAGCCTCTATCCTAAAAAAATTAAAAAATCAAAAGGAGCATAAAGATATATGTAAGAGAAAATTCAATCCAGTTACCTACAAAGTCACACTAAAGTCCCCCCCCCCAAAAAAATAAGAAAAAGAAAAAAAAATCCAAGCCTCAATTTGACATCACTTTAAAAAACGCCGCTCATACAGTTTTTGTCAAAAAAAAATCTCACAGGTTTCTTCTCTATTCAAGGTGCCCTTTCAAATCTCAGCGAATTTACAGCGCAAAAGAAGTTTCTCACCCAGCCGACACACTTTCACTTCCAGCCACTTTCTTTCCGGAGCTGTCCCGACTTCAGCAGCTATGGAGGCTGCCTCTCTGCTGCCAGCAAAAGGGCTTCTCCCGGATCAAACCAGAGATTTTGCAATATCTCTGGGATCCTGGGACAGTGCCCTTCACAATCCCCATCTCTACAGGACGGTTTAGGTCTGTTAGGACCAACCAGGGGCGAAAATATCGGCTGCGATCTCAGAGCCCCGAGATCGCAGCTGTATGCCAATACGAAGCTCCGCCTTCCTACTGGTCTGTGGATCATTTTGTGATGCCAGTACCAGGACTGATACAAAGAAGGTTGGGGGCCACTGGTTTAGTGAATGAATTAATTGAGTTGGGCTTGAATTAGACATGCAATGCTCTTTTCTAACACATACATTTTATGTTTTTATAATGAGCACAGATATTTCTTCAGATATTTGAAACTTCAGTTGCAAAGGACTAAAGGAGAAAGTTCACAGGACTCAAAATATTAGAATAGACTGAATTAGTCTCTGAATTGAATCAAAGGCCATTTAATTTATTTCCGTATTAGAGGACTTTGTCCCATCTAATGAAGGATAGTTTCAGTAATAAATACTTCTGGCACCAGAACTGTCCTTAAAATACCCTTCTGCCCTCGTTTCAATAGATATCAGGCAAAATGAAAGGTGACAATAATGCACCTTGGCATCATCTGCAAATTTACTTTAATGCAATCTTTGTATGAGGAATGACTGATAAATAACAGTGGGAGTTAAGATTTAATTGCCTCCTCAGATCAGCTCTGATCCCATTAAGCAGATGTGTTCCTGCAGGTGATGCATTCTGCATTTAAAACAATCTGCATGCTTGAGTGCCTGTTGAGTTCCACTCTTTTGGAATTTATCACTGTAGCAGTAGAATAAGAAAGGGCACAGAACCTTAATAATCAGATATTTTACATAGCTCTGTTGATTAATATTCTATTGTCAAAATAGAACACTCAGAGTTCATATATGCAATATTTCTAACGAGCTTCAATCCATAAGAAAGTATCTTCTGAGAATGTCGTTCAAGTTGATCAAATACACATAAGTTTGTCCAATGTTTTATTCAAAACTCTAGATAATTCTCCCTGATAAAACCATTATGCATGATTCCTGCAACTTTAGGAACAAGGCATATGCTAATCCTTGCTGTCTTGAGGGCTCTTTAGGAAGAAATGCAGAATATACATTGAAAGAATAATATATAAAGATTAAGGGCAAATTACTATTTAACTTTATTAATGACAAAAACCCCAAAAATTCAGTTGATTTCAGTGTTTAGTGGCTTGTTCTTTGACAATAATATGGAAGTAGATTGCCCTTGTCAACTTCAGGATTTTCTCCTGAATTAGGAGATTAGTTTATAGCCAATATTCGATTAGTTTATAGCTAATATTTGTTTGAAATGGTATAGGATTTCCTGTCTGGGGGGATTGGCTAGATTCTAGAAGACCTCCAAGGTCCTTTCCAACTCTATTCTATCCTATCCTATCTTATCCATTTTCTATCCAAGGACCAAGCCTGACTATGTTTAGTTGTTTCAACAACATCAAGGCTAATTAGATGTTGCTTCCTACTATGGATGAAATAATAATTAAAGCAATTGCAATTTGATTATTTAGTCTCTCTCTCTCTCTCTCTCTCTCTCTCTCTCCTTCTCAATCCAGGTTATAGCACAATTAGTACACTAAATGAATCTATCTGAAGCCTTCCTGGCTACAGCTGCCACTTGCCCTTGAGTAGAAGTTGTAAGTCCAAAAAGAAAATCAAATTGCTCATGTGTCCCAAACAGGCCTGAGGAGAGTGGGGTTCAGCCAGTACATTGTTCCAAGGCCCATGGAGCTCAAAGGGGGCCCATGAAGGGGATTTTTTTTTTAATTTTTACAAAACCAAATTTTTAAGAAGAAAAAGAGCAGGATGGTGTGTCAACCTGGACACACCCGGGGGGGGGGGGGGTGAAATGGTGGAGGTGGCTTGCAGCAAAATACTCCAAAACTGGATCAAATCAACTTATTGGAGGGCAAATGGCAAGGAAGCAAGGTGTTTCCTTCCCGTGCAACAGTGGAGCAATGATCGCTGTCCCTCCGCCTCCTCCTCCTCTCTCTTTCTCCCCTTCTTCCCAGTTCTTGAATAATGAACTTTGGAAGAATCTGTGCATGCCAACCATGCCAAAGAGGTGGCTTTAAAATACAGGAAAATAAACCAGAGGAGGGGAGGCATGTGAGGGAAGCATCACTTTTCTTTCATTTGTATAGACTAGAGTGAATAATTCTTCTCCCTGTCAGAAAAAACTATCTACTTGTGGGCTGCGCGGACTCCAACGCTGCTTCTCCGTATTTTGTCCTCAACCTGCCTCTGCTTCCCAATCTGCTTAAATCCACAGGGTGGTGGGGAGGGGGAGATGTTAACTTAATGTGTAGGTGAGGGGGGGCATATTAGTCTTGTTCTAGCACTTGGTGTCCCTGGTCCCAAAAGTAGAAATGTAGTACTAGTCAGGATTTAAATGGATCATATCCAGAATTGAGTGTTCAAATATCCACAGCCACTTGGTCTTATTAGAGCTGAGACTGAATATGTTCCTCCTCATCCAAATATATCTTCCAGCACATAGGAAAAAGACTTTGACAAAATCTGGTTGACCTGGTCAAGATGTAAAACCGCATACTGACTGAAGCCAATAGAAGACCTTACCTAGAAGCCTCATGTGGATATTAAACAGGAGTAGGAAGAGCATTGAACTCCGTGGGACCCTATAGAGAAGCAGTGTCAAACTCATTGTCAGGGCTTCGGCATCCACCCCCATTAAAATCATAAGTCTCTTGCCACATGTCTCAGAGTTGTTTTTTTTAAAAAAAAAACAAGATTTATTAGGAGCGAGCATACCGGCACTACCTAGGTGCAGCCAACTCTGTGACACATCATTCATTTCATCCTAGACCCTGGTCTTCTCCCTACCCCCTGGATGTATATTCTCCAATGGGATACATCCATTGCCAAGAGTCATCAATCATGCTCTCCAGTAATAACCTTGCAAGCCAGAAGCTTCGCCGCCTAGCCATTATCTATGAAGCATTTAAGGAATGCACTACTTCTCCCATTCCCTTTCTGCTGTCAACTCTAAAGGACTAGAGAAATATTTTTGAGTTGACACTCACATTGTCACAGTGGCCTCATGTGACATATCGGGTGACACATGTCACAAAGGTTTTTCCCTTTGCTAAACTGGATGTGGGCATGGCCAGTGTGTGATGCATCGCACCTGTAGGCCGGAAGTTTTGACAGCCCTGCTATAGAAGGATCACTGGCCATTCTCTTCTCACCTACCCAACAGATTGGATCTGCTAATGGAGGATAATCATTGCAACAGTCTGTCAGCCTTTCCTAATTTCATCGATAGTCCAGAAGGATACCATGATCAATAGTGTAACAAGACACTGAGAAATCAAAGAAAACCTGTATTTTTCAGATATTTTCAATACACAGCCAATGCTGCCTCAATATTACACCCTGTTATGAGATCTGAATGGAAGAGGCCTACATAGTCCATTTCCTGCTGAGTCCTCAAAAACTTCAACACAACTACCACTCCAGCCAAAGAGGGGAGGATACAGACAAGACAAAAATTGTCCCAGAATGATTGGATCCAGCTATGACAATCATCTATTCATTTACAAACCATCCCAAACACATCTTAAATCCAATGTAGGACTTCTCACCTTTCAATTGATTGTACTTTACTCCATTCTGAAAACCCAAGATGAGAACTGAAAGTATGGCAGAAAGCTTCTCCAATATCAAAGCAAAAGACTAGAGAAATGTGCTTACAAAGACTTTCCTTTTCTTATCCAGATGTTACCGACATATAAGACTTGGCTTCAGCATGGTTGCCATTTGGATCCCTCACCCACTACTGGTATCTCTCTGAGAGTCTGAAAACCACCAACCAGTATGTATGTATTGATTTGATTGATTTCTATAGTTGCTTATCTCTGCAATCAACTGATTTAAAACATGTATTACAATTAAAATATTAAAAACATTTAAAAACAATATCTTATGCTTTAAAAGCTCCTAAGTTTCCATTGATTTGAACCTGTGCAAGATTTCTGAATCACATATCTGGAGGTGGGGCAGATTTTGGGGGAAATATATAGAAACATAAAACTCATTTTGTTATGTTTACATTTACAGGCTTTATTTAAATAAGTGTTTAGTTACAGGTCTGAAAAATATTATTCCAATTATTTTACAGATTTAAAAACAAAACAGAATGATAAGCATCTCTGTACAAGTAAAAGGAGGTATTGACTAGCATGAGTTTTTGAGATATGTTGACATTAACTAGTCTGGCTACATATGAGAGAGAGAGAAAAGTCTTCCAAATAAAAATTCAGACAATTGCTTATTAGTTTTGAAGATAGATGCTAAAGGCATTTACTGTAACATTTCCATTTTAGTCTCAAAGTTTAAGAGCCAGCAGCCTAATAAGCTCTTGGGAGAAAAATGAATCATTTGACAAAATTTTATCAATTTCCAACAGGATCCTCTGTGCAACCCGATTAAATGAGTTCTATCAAAAAAATTAAGTGCTAAAACTGAAAACCTGCCACTTCATCATTGTCAATGAACACGTTCTGGAAAGATTATACTCAGAATGCATTTGATATCCTACTCTGTTAGATCTGAGCAAATTGAATCCAATGAGGGTTTAAAAGAAAAAGAAAAATATTATTAATATAATCCTACGTATGCTACTTGGAGATACATTCTATGATGTTTAATAGTGCTTACTCTATTACAGGTAAGCGTGTAGAAAGGAGCTGGATCTGAGTGGCTGTTCTGACTATTTAAGATTACCAGCATGCTACTGGTACTTTGTAAGTTGACAATGTGTGAAGCAATTGCAGCCACTATACTAGGTTAAGCAAAGGTTGGAGTTGGAGTGCTGAATATTGGGGAAAGGAGCTCTATGCAGATCTCACTAATAATCCCTTCAAGAGTTTCCCTCTAAGATAATCAGGATAGGTTCCCTCCAGTCAGGGAGAACTTCCTAATAGACCTTAATTAGTGGAATGTGAATCCTTAGACTTCTCTCTTCAGCCTAACTCTAGAAAGAGTACAAATTTTAATAAATTAATAAAATTGAAGTGGGTAGGCATTAGTCCAGTGTCTATTTGAGTTAGGCATAGTTTTATTATTGTTACTAACTGATAACCTTAGTAGAATCTTTAAAGTAATTTTCTGAATTTTCTTAATTGAACTGTATAGGCAGAATAGAATAGAATAGAATAGAATAGAATAGAATAGAATAGAATAGAATACTTTTATTGGCCAAATGTGATTGGATACACAAGGAATTTGTCTTGGTGTAAATACTCTCAGTATACAAAAAAAAAAAAAAATTCGTCAGGAGTCGAGAATCATAAAGTACAACACTTAATGATAGTCATAAGGTGCAACAAGTAATCATACTAGGAAACAGTCAATATAAATCGTAAGGATACAAGCAACAAAGTTACAATCATACAGTCACAAGTGGAAGGGATGGGTGATAAGGAATGATGACAAGATTTAACAGTAATAGTAGTGCAGACTTTGTAATAGTTGAACAGGGTTGAAGGAATTATTTGTTTAGCGGAGTGATGGCTTTCGGGAAAAAACTGTTCTTATGTCTAGTTGTTCTGGTGTGCAATGCTCTATAGCATCGTTTTGAGGGAAGGAGTTGAAACAGTTTATGTCCGGGATGTGAGGGGTCTGTAAATATTTTCACAGCCCTCTTTTTGACTTGTGCAGTATACAGGTCCTTGATTGAAGGCAGGTGGGTAGTAATTGTTTTTTCTGCAGTCCTAATTACTCTCTGAAGTCTGTGTCTGTCCTGTTGGTTGCAGAACCACACCAGACAGTTATAGAGGTGCAGATGACAGACTCAATCATTCCTTTGTAGAACTGGATCAGCAGCTCCTCAGGCAGTTTGAACTTCCTGAATTGGCGCAGAAAGAACATTGTTGCATTTTTTTATGACTTTTTTGATGTTAGGTGTCCATTTTAGCTCATGTGATATAGTAGAACCTAGAAATTTGAAGGTCTCTACTGTTGATATGGTGTTGTCTAGTATTGTAAGAGGTGGTAGTATAAGAGGGTTTCTTCTAAAGTCTACCACTATTTTTATTTATTTTTTTATTTATTGATTTGGTCAAGTGATTATAAGATAACAGGTATAAGTATAAACATAGTTATGAATACATGAAATGGATACATATAAGAAAAATAAGAAGAAATAATAGGATAGGGATGGTAGGCACGTTGGTATCCTTATGCATGCCTCCTACAGACCTCTTAGGAAAGGGGTGAGGTCAATAGTAGACAGTCTAAGGTTAAAGATTTTGGGGTTTGGGGAAGAAACCACAGAGTCAGGTAGAGTATTCCAGACATTGACCACTCTTGCTGAAGTCGTATTTCCTGCAATCAAGTTTGGTGAGGTTTACCTTGAGTTTGTATCTATTGTGTGCTCTTGTATTGTTATGGTTGAAGCTGAAGTATTCATTGACAGATAGGACGTTGCAATGCATAATTTTATATACTATACTTAGATTGGACCGAAGGCGTCATAGTTCTCGGTTTTCTAGGTCTAGAATTTCGAGTCTGGTGGCATAAGGTATTCTGCAACGAGTAGAGGAGTGGAGAACTCTTCTCGTAAAATATTTCTGGACTTTCTCAACTCTATTAATATCAGATATGTAATGCGGCTTCCAGACTGATGAGCTGTATTCAAGTATTAATCTAGCAAATGTTTTGTATGCTCTAGTTAGTAGTGTGATATTATCAGAGAAAAGGCTACTTAGGATTAGGGTAACAACTCTTAATGCCTTTTTGGCTATGTAGTTACAGTGGGGTTTTCTACAGTTTTGAGTGTGTTCAGTTCCAAATTGCTCCGGTTACACTATGAGGCAAGTTGTATAACCTCCTGTCTGTATGCAGATTCATCGTTGTCTCGAATGAAACCAATCACCATTGTGTCATCACAACAGCAAATTTCAATATTTTATGGTTTAGCTATTTCTCTGTTTCCTTTTCATTCTAGCTCAAGGACATGGCAAGCTGTGACTTATACCACCACAGGCATTAAGCGTCGCTAACAATTCTCAGAGCAGCTGTTGTATTTTTCCCCTCCAGACCACCCACATCAGACACCAAACTGGCTCCAAAAGAGGACATTTTGTTCAGACTGTAATAATTCATTTGAATGGTAGGATTTGAAGGAGTATTCATGTACCATTATAGGGCAGCTGGTAGGAGTTTTATGTTCTTCTTGGATCTTTGTGATTAAGCATTATGGGCAAGGAGTATTTCAATAGTTTTTAGTGTCAACAACAAACAAGCCAAAAAATATTGCCAGGCATTGGAGGAATGTCAGTGTGTTGGCTGCAATCAATTGCAAGGTACTAAATATTGACTGTTAAAGATGTGGGACACTGCAATAATGGAAAAGTATGAATTTTGTGAAGCTGTGATTTGCCAGAATTAATGCAACACTTCTTTGGCAAAATATTCTTTTTTTACTGTTTTGGAAGCATCAGCGTCATGTATATATGATATCCACAGGGGTGGTATTCAGCAGGTTCTGACCAGTTCTGGTAGTGGAAATTTTGAGTTGTTCAGAGAACCAGCAAATCCCACCTCTGACTGGCCCCTCCCCCATCTCTTTTCTGCCTCCTGAGCCCCAGCTGATAGGCTGGGTCTTCTTTTGTTGCCCTGCTCAGGAGAAAGGAGCTGGAAAGCAGGTTAGTGGAGTGGGGAGGGAATGGGATTTTGCAATAACCTTCTAGCTATGCCCACCAAGCCACGCCCACCAAGCTACACCACACCCACCAGGCCATGCCCACAGAACCGGTAGTAAAAAAATTTGAATCCCACCAGTGGATATCCATAACTGCATATGGATCTCAAAACAAGAAGAAATTAACAAAAAAAGCCACCATGTAATTAAAAGTAAAAGGGATGTGCAACTGGATAGGTGGATAATCTGTTTAATCTTCTTCTATCCTCTAGTAAAGGTATGAAGGATGATATGTAGAGAGAAAACTCTTCCTCTTCCTGTCTCAGCCTGAAGCCTTGAGATGGCACAGTATATCACTACAGCCTCCTGGCCCTGGGAGATGGGATGTATTTTGTAATTGGAGAACAGCCTTGTCAAATATTGGTTTTGAAGTATAACCGGTTAAGACTTGTGTGAATTGGGCTATCTATTAAACTATAATATGGCTTATTGCTTAGCTATGTAATATAGATAGTACTTGATTTACTACCATAAATTGCTAAGCGAGACAGATATTCCTAAGTGAGGCAGATGTTAAGTCAGTTTTGCTCCATTATACCATCCTTTCTTGCCACACTGTAATTGTTAAGTTAGTAACACAGTTGTTAAGTGAGTCTGGCTTCCCCATTGACTTTGCTTGTCAGAAGGTCACAAAAAGGGGACACATAATTCTGGGACCCTGCAAGCGTCATATGAGTGAATTGCTAAGCATCTGAATTTTAATCCATGAGGTGTTGCAATGGAGATATTGCAATGGCCGTAAGTGTAAAAAATAGTCAGAGGTCAGTTTTTTTCAGTGCCATTGAAACTTTGGTCACTAAATGAATTGCTGTAGGTCAAGGACTACCTGTATTCAGGGGTGGGATTCTACCAGTTCGTACCTATCGCTAGAACCAGTTATTAACATTCTAAGCAGTTCAGAGAACCAGTTGTTAGAAGAAATTACTGGCCTAATCCTGTCAGGAAGGCAGGAAGGAAGCATTCTGGAGTTGCTTACAGAAACTGCCTCTCCATTAACCCTTATTACATTCTTGGCAGGACTAGACTTCCTCTCTCAGGAACTTCTCTGGAGCTTTTTCCCCCTCCTTTGCTGGTACTTTGCTTGTGTGGAGTGACCATTCAAAGTTACAATGGCACTGAAAAAAGTGACTTATGACCATTTTTCACACTTACGACTGTTTCAGCATCCCCACAGTCATGAGAGGCCACGTGATGAAATGTGTGCCTCGATGTGAGTGATATTGAGTTGGCCACATCCAGCCAATAACATGACCACCAAGCCATGTCCACCCACTCATGACCACCAAGCCATGCCCACCACCTAAGCCCCACCCACAGAACCGGTTGTTAAAAAATTTGAATCCCACCCCTGCCTGTATTATATGACGGAATAAAATTATTCCTTTAATCTCAATTTAGGATTTAACAACCACCATATAGCCATGATTTCTCAATCTAATCTGCCTCACAAATTTATTGCTAAAGATCATATGGAATAACCGATGTGATTTGAATTCTGGGGGGAAAAAGAAGGATGTGTAAATTAATCAAATGTGACAAATAAATTCTGGAACTTAAAGCATTATATGCCAGTGGGGTCATAATTACATATGTAATATACAGTATTTGTGTTTTCATTGGTTTAACCTGAGTCACATTTGGAACTACTGTACGACAAGCTGATTGTTTTAACAACACCAAGATCATTCATCAATAAGCATTCAGTACAACTGGCTTTGATTGGTTCAACTTTGAACACATCTGCCCACAGCCAGCTTTTTCAGAACACATCCTAAGGAGAAGGATGTATTTTGACAGCATTGGTGACATTATCAAATCATCTTTGCCCTCTGAAAGTTCTCTTAAGGACTCTCAGACAAGCTGCAAGAAAGAGAAATGACATTCTACAGCCCCATCCTTTAGCTAAAAGCAGTTAGTGATAGGCACTCTATTTTGTCCATCTTTAGTGATTCTGACATGAGGAAAGTCAGTTAAGGCCAAAACCAACTTCTGAGTAATTAGCTGTGTCTTTAGGATGATTTTTTTATTGATCTCTGTGTTTTCTCCCCCTCTTTCTCTGCTACCCCAGAGGGATTCACGATCCCAAACAATAAAGGGGAAGACATTCTATGGAAATAATGTTCTATCCCATAGGCAGATTTCATATCATTCTTCTGCCAAAACCACATTCTTACTGTATGCTATTTTATTTCCTTGTTTGCAATGATATTACTTGTAATATTTCAAGTTGCTGGAGCTGGGAAGGATCAACAGTGTAACATAGTCCATGAACTTCACCAAAAACACTGTAAAAATAAAATGCCTTATTTGAACAAATATAACAACAACAATTCAGAGATTAAAGGCCTGGCAAGCCAGTATTGTGCTTCTAGATTTTTTTAAAAAATGACTTGCTACAAGTAAGCAAAATGCAGTTTAGAGTTTTCTTTACAAAATATAATATGCCCAACAAATTTAAAGACATGAGTATATTCTATGAAAGCTCCACCATAGTTTTTGCTGATGTAAGAAAAACAATTTAATCCTATGCACCTGTAGATAAAACACAGCTAATCAACTTCAGCTTCTTTCTTACTGTATACCAGAATACATCTTTAAAATCTTAGTTTTTCTTAACTTTTTTTAAATTTAATGTAATTTCACATGTTCACATTTCTAATGTTTATTATCTATTTTATTGTTTTATTAATAAATTGACCTGAAATTATATGAGTAGATAGATAGAATACTTTATTGGCCAAGTGTGATTGGACACACAAGGAATTTGTCTTGGTGTAAATACTCTCAGTATACATAAAAGAAAAGATACATTCATCAAGAGTCGAGAATCATAACGTACAACACTTAATGATAGTCATAGGGTACAATAAGCAATCAATCATACTAGGAAACAGTCAATATAAATCATAAGGATACAAGCGACAAAGTTACAGTCCTACAGTCAGAAGTGGGAGGGGATGGGTAATAAGGAGTGATGAGAAGATTACCGTATATACTCGAGTATAAGTCGACCCGAATATAAGCCGAGGCACCCAATTTTACCACAAAAAACTGGGAAAACTTATTGACTCGAGTATAAGTCGAGGGTGGGAAATGCAGCAGCTACTGGTAAATTTCAAAAATAAAAATAGATACCAATAAAATTACATTAATTGAGGCAACAGTAGGTTAAATGTTTTTGAATATTTATTTCAAAGAAAAACAGTAAACTAGCTCTGTAAGTGGAAAAGAGAGCCAACAAAACCAATATGGTATCAACAATAACTTTAAAAGAACAAAAACCAAGCTAAAACACAAGAGTTAAAATCCTTCAAAACTGGATTCCTCCTCATCATCTGTATGTCCAAACAGAGTCACTCTCTCCCTTGCAAGAAAAAAGCATGTGTATGTGCTGCATGTACATCCTGTTTTGGAGAGCCACCATCTCTTTCACAGCTCTCCCTCATGCCTCCATTGCATGTGCACACATGCCATGGCTCAGTAGTAGGTCAACATACAGATGTCACACTAGGTTCCCTCCTCAAAAGGAACATCCAACCTTTCTTGAGAAATACAAACTTGATCTGTTCAGGATTGTGGTGACAAAGGTGAAGGAGGATGGGGCTGAGAGAAGGGAAGGGAAGAAAAGATCATTGACAGGGAGAAAAACAGGGAGAAACACCTGGAAGTGTGAGCCCTCGAGTTTCCTTAGGGAAGACCAGACAACAAGGGGAGAGGAGAGGAGGAGGAGGAGGAGGAGAGTTAAAAAAAAAAAAGTGGGAAGCCAACTCATGCGTGCCATCAAAGCCAGGGGGAAGCAGGGCTTTCTCCGCCTGCTGCTGCCAGAGGAGTGCGGGGGGGGAGTGCGGGGAAAGGGGGTTCGTGCCGAGGCTCCGCAAGCGATTACCAGATTTGCAGCTCCGTTTGTTGGCGAAGCTGGAAGCACGCCCATTAATGGGGAAGGAGAGCCCGCAGCTCCAAAAGTCTTTTCACCGCTGGGGACTGAACAGGAGAACCGCAAACGCCGCACTCCCCAGGAAACAAACCGCCAGGCTCAGGCAGCCTCCTCCGCCCCCTACCCTAGCAGCGAAGAGCTGCTCCAGGGGCTCCCACCACGGCACAGCCAGGCACTTTGTCTTGCTGCCCCCGGAGCAGCTCTTCGCTGCTAGGGTAGGGGGCAGAGGAGGCTGCCTGAGCCTGGCGGTTTGTTTCCTGGGGAGTGCGGCGTTTGCGGTTCTCCTGTTCAGTCCCCAACGGTGAAAAGACTTTCGGAGCTGCGGGCTCTCCTTCCCCATTAACGGGCACACTTCCAGCTTCACCAAGAAACCGCCAGGCTCAGGCAGCCTCCTCCTCCCCCTCCCCTAGCAGCGAAGAGCTGCTCCGGGGGCAGCGAGACAAAGTGCCTGGCTGCGCCGTGGCGGGAGTCCTTAGAGCAGCTCTTCGCTGCTAGGGGAGGGGGCAGAGGAGGCTGCCTGAGCCTGGTGGTTTGTTTCCTGGGGAGCGCGGCATTTGCGCTGTGGCGGGAGCCCCCGGAGCAGCTCTTCGCTGCTAGGGGAGGGGGCGGAGGAGGCTGCCTGAGCCTGGCAGTTTGTTGGCGAAGCTGGAAGCGCGCAACGCAGGAGCTCACGGGGGCCCCGGGCGCCCGTTAATGGGGAAGGAGAGGCCGTTTGGGGTCGCCTGTGAGGCCCTCAGCGGGTAGACAGCCGCGGTGGCGATGCTGCCCTGGAGGCGCGATCGGTTGCAGCCATGCCAGCACAGGCCAGGCATGGTGCCGTAGCGGCTGACTCAAGTATAAGCCGAGGGCGGTTTTTTCAGCACAAAAAATGGGCTGAAAAACTCGGCTTATACTCGAGTATATACGTTAATAATAATAGTAGTGCAGACTTTGTAATAGTTGAACAGTGTTGAGGGAATTATTAGTAGAAAGTCAAACATTTAAATAATTGAATATGGCAATATAACTTTCCCTCATCACCCATTTCCAGAATATAGATATTTTAAAGAAATTCCTCCTCTCTGTTAGAAAGCTAAATTCATATGATTTAGCTTAGAACAGTGTTGGTGAACCTTTTTGGCACCGAGTGCCAAAACGGAAGCATGCCCAGGGAAGCGCTGAAAATTGGAAGAGCGACTCCCCGACGCACATGTATGTGCCAGGAAACTGAGGTTCTGATTTCCAGCACACGCATGCATGCCAGCCACCTGGTCTTCCACTTTCTGGCACACATGCACCAGAACCCAGAATAGCAATGGGTGACGGCTGCCATGCCCAGAGAGATGTCTCTGCGTGCCACTTCCAGCATGCATGCCATAGGTTTGCCATTCCGGGCTTAGAATGAGCTATTCAAGATGCGAGAGAAAGCAACTTTAGAATCAAAGGAGAAAGCCAGCTACTAATCAAATTATTGTGTGATACTTTGGCTTGTCTTTAAGATTGATTTATTTGGGGCATATTCAACAAATTGTAATTAAACTATGGGTTAATGCAGAGACAAATAATTTTTCTGCAGCTGCTGACACTTGAAACACTGTTTCCTAGCCAAGAGTCTAGCTGAGAGTCACAGATGTTTCTTCCCTCTGTTTTGTGGCTGGGGTAAAGCACAGTAAGAACATCCCGGTATGATTTGTCCCCAACTTACTTACTTACTTATCACATTTTTGAACTGCCTATCTCCTTCAAAGAGAAAGTCTGGGTGGCATACAATAAATGTTACAGCATAAAAAACAGTATATACTGTATAAATTTAAAAAAAAAAATTAGAAGGGTGCAAGGATAATTAAACACTGTTAGAACCATTTTAAAACCACAGGAAGCATTTTAGGGCACTATCTAGCACCATGGCTGCATGTTCTTCTAGGTTCTCCACATGAGGTTGCTGAGCCATGTTTTGACCCCTTTTTAGAAGGCCAGGAGAGTGGATTACCTCACTGATGGATGAACTTGCCTCCCTGGTGATTTAAATATCCCCAAGATTTAAAGTCTTTTTATGGGCTGTTTTTATTCCATTTTTTACATATTCATTATTTTTCCCATTCTGTACCACAAAAAGCTTACTAATAACTTTTTTTTTTTTTTGAAACAAATTTTTATTAATTTTAAAGATAAAACAACACATCATTAACCATTAAATACATAAACACATAAAACCTCTTAACATTGTAAATCCTTACAAGTCAAACAAAACATTATTTTTATACAGCATAATTCCAATTTATCCCATCTCCATATGGACACACAAACATCTTTCAGCAAGTTTCTCATTTTTTCTCTTTACTCCTATTCAATTTCATTTCTCTTCCATATTTATCCATTTTATAGTCATCATATTCTTTTCTTTCTGGCTTGTATAAATTATTCTCGTCTAGCATTCCTCCAAGGTTTTATTGATTCTTTCCTTTTTTTTTTTTTTTATAAAAAACAAATTTTGTTAGTTTTACCATAAGCACAGTACACAAACATACAAACACAAAACATAAACAAAACTAAAAGATCTTTTCTGAAGGTTGTCTGTTCCCGGGTTAAAACTCTTTACACAGACACAAATTCAAACATCATATTCAACCCATATCTCCTTCCAAATCTTATTATCATTTTCTTTTTTATATATATATATAAAAACCATTTTTATCAGTTTTATAAAAACAATGCACAAAAAATCAAGGCATAGCAGCTTATAAATTCTTTTCTAAGAAAAAATAATAATCATAGACCAATAAAGCATAACATTTCCAGATTATAATATCAATATTTCATATAATATTAACTTCATATCTTGTCCCTACTTCTCTTTTCCATCCAAATTATTTATTAATTAAAATTTTATTGCCTTTTATCAATACACAAAATCCAAAAAAAAAAAAAAAGCATATATATCCTTCCATATCTTATTACCATTTTCAATAACATTCTTTGTCTGTTCTATTTCCAATTATCCATTCATCTTTTTTTTTCTTTTACTATACTTCTCCTGTACACCAATTGGAGTAACATCTATAACTCATTACCCTAACTTAGAAATACTACATATAGCAATCTTTCTTGGGATTCTGTTTAAAAAAAAAAAATTCTAAAATTACATAATAAATTTTATATTCTAAATATACATATAAAAACACACTCTTATATACCCTCCAGAATCCCTCTTTTAATCTAAATTAAATTCACCCATTATCTCTAAATAAACTTTTTTTCCTTAGGTCTTGCTTCCCCACATTAAGGCTTCTCCTCCCCCTCTTTCTCTCTTGCTTATTCTTCTCCTTGCCCTTTCTACCCCTTTGTTTTTTCTCTTCGCTTTTCTTGCTCCTTTTCCTTTGCTTTCTAACCTTGCCTCCATCTTTTCGCTCATTTTTCTCTCTTTTGGTTGTTTTTATAATTCTTAAAATCCCCTTTTTCTTATCCTTTTTGTCCTCCTTTCCAGAAGGGACCCATTGTTCATCAAAGATGGCTTCTTCTTCCTCTTCTTCCTTGTCCCAGTCCTTCTGCTGCGTAATCAACTTTTCAAAGGAACATAATGCCATTTCTAAGAATTGAAACAAAGCGCCCAAAGTATCTTCTTTTTTATATTTTTGATATTCAATCTCTAGTTCATCCACAGACGATGCCATTATGAAAAGGGAAACTTTTTCCAAAACAACCACAAGAATTTTTAATCAAAGACAATCAAAAGCAATTAAGAAAAAGAAAAAAAATTCCAAAAGTTAATACTTTTCTTCCTTCTTCTCTTTCTCTTTCTGAATTAATTTTTAATCAAAGAGGTCCAATTACCATATATCTTCTTTTGGGATCCACAAAGACGTTCTAATCAATCTCCTCCTTTTTCAGCTTCTGCTCCAATTTTTTCTTTTCTCCCTTCCCACTTGCAATGAGAATTTTAATAATCAAAAATCCATACCTCCAGCAGAGATTTTCCAATTTCTCACATTTTTCAATGTCCAAAAATCCCTTTGTCTCTTATCTTAGCTTTCAAAACAATCCACTTTCAATGTCTAATATATCCAAATATTTCTGCTTTTTCCGTGGGGTGGGAGAGTAAAAAAAAAAAATTCCCTTTAACAGCTTCTCCGCCGCTTTTCGCTCTTCTTAGGGATACAATGTATCCTCCAGCAACAAACAGCTCAATTCCAGGCAATTTAAAAGGTGTTACTTGACCCGGCTCAGACAGAACTTTCACTCTTCACACTTCCTCCAGCACAGTTCTTACCCGGTTGCTGGCTTCTTCGTGGCGGCCATTGCTGACCGCCGCTCCACCGCCTTGGGAAAAAGGGGTTTTCCCGGAGAAAGGGGGGGTCTGCGATGCCCCCACCTCCCTTTCCGACTCCCCTCTATCTTCAGCTGTCCCTACAGGGCAGCCATATCCCCCTGACCCATCTGGATCGGGGGTATCTCGACGGCTAGCCCAGCAGGAATCGCGAGCTGTCGCGAATTCCTGCTGCCCCGAAGCCACGCAAACCGGAAGCTTACTAATAACTTTTTATAGATATCTCAGCACTAAGGACAAGGCTTTTATCGTGGTACAAAGCCCAATTTTTAATTTGTGCACCTCTATCTTGGAGAAACAGCCAAATGTCTGTAGTGTCATTTTTTTCTAAATGGACTGAATGATCCAAATTTAAGTTGCTGACATATTTTTTAGCAGTCCAAGAGAATGTTCGCTTCTCAGCAAGAGTTAAAATTGTGGAATTTTTTTTTCTATGGGAAGCAAGCGAAAACAGTCAGCACAGACATAGCCAAACTCATATGACTGTCAGTTTCATAATCCATGGGTTTCTTTAATGATTTCTTCTGAAACATGCATTGAAGAGACATAGTGTTCTTTGCTTTATGACATGATGTGAACTGACACTCTTCAAATGTGATGGCATTCTTCTTCAACACCAATGCCCATCACAGTACATGGTGTTCCAAGTAAGGTACACTAAACTGAGCACATGATAAGGACCACTTTTTCTCAAATTGATATCCTTCAAATATATTAGAATTACAAACCCCAGAACCCCATAGTTAATATGACCATTGTTCTTAGTGGTTATGAAATTCAGCCTACAGAGAACGAGGTTTTTGTAATCATATAGAGATCCCAAAAGGCACTGCAGCAGAAGCAACTTTCAGCATCAGAGAGCCCTGTAGTGCTGGAAACATGCAAAAGGAATCTTAATAACTTAAAAAAACGGAATTCACATCTTCCCTCAATCAGCTTGCAAAAAATACAGACTTTTTAAGGGGAAAATTGACTCTAAAGCAGATTGTAAAACAGAATATATTTTAATGAATACCTAGCCCTACTTTTTATAGAGTTGTGGAGAAACATCTGGTTTTTAAGAGCTGTTAAATCCCAGCAACCCCCAATACCTCCATTTTATGAGCAATTGTGAAAGATACTGGAAGTTGCAATTCAGAAATATTTGGAGACAATAGACAATATAAACTTGACCCTCCTAGAATAAGGTCATGTTGGCAAAGTGATATCTGCCTTGTTATTATTTTTTCCCAGCCATCATTGTGGTATTATCTAAAGAAAACCTAAGTAGATAAACACTTTATATTTGTAGGATGTGACCTTCACAAATGTAAGATTTGTTCGTATCTCAGAAATCATAAAATAACATATTGTGGCTTTATAAACACCATCTGTTATAGCCTGTTACACTTTTTATGAAAAGATCTTTATTTCCTTCAAGGAAAATAGAATTATATGTATTTCTTTGAATATGTACTAGAGTAGACTTGGAGATTAATTCATTAATTTTTTTCTGAAATTTGTACTTCAATATATGTAGTGAAGCAACTTTATTTCCCAGAAAAAAAATCTGTGTCATTTTTATTGTTGACACTTTTTACTTGACAGTGCTGTATGTCAGATATAGAAGTGGGAAACTTATTATATTATGCCCCCCATTTACTCAGAAGAAAAACTGATCCTAAATTAAACTTCACTTAGCAGAAGGACTGCATGAGCAGATTCTTTAGGTAAGATATGTGTAAGTTGCTTCTTTATAATGAGCTGAAACAAAAAAAAAAAATCCTCCTCTATTCACATCACATAAAAGTATAAAATGACTATTGACTAGCCAT
This sequence comes from Hydrophis major, assembly GCA_033807585.1. NCBI lineage: Eukaryota > Metazoa > Chordata > Lepidosauria > Squamata > Elapidae > Hydrophis > Hydrophis major. Next base: position 386,783,204 of record CM066328.1, on the reverse strand, counting down.
AAGGGATACCTAGAGTTTATTTTCTCTCCTTTTCTTTAAAAGATACTGGTTAAATTATTCAGTACTCTATTTCTTTCCCATCCTTTTTATTTGAATAATAAAACTGCCTCTTCACATTCTTCTTCTAAATGTTGTGGCGGAAAGAAGCTGACCAGTTAATATCCTTTCATTATTATGTATTTTCTCATTTTCCTTCAAGTATAATACTGTTGTTATATATGATGTGAATGTGCCATATGATAAATAATAGTGCTGTCCAGTGGTGGGATTCAACTAATTTAACAACCGGTTCTTCCTAATGACCAGGTGAACATGGCTTGGGATATTCATATAACTGGGTATGCATGGTCAACTCGATGTCACTCACAACAAAGTGGGCGGTGCAGGTGGGCCAAAGCAGCAATAGTGATGCCTGGAGCCTTTGACTTACCTTTGTGAAGCAACACCGATGGTGATTCTCTGACACCTCATCTCTTGCTGGGTCTTGCTGCCCAACAGTCAGAGTTTTAAAAAAGATTTTTGCAGCAGGAAATCATGAGCAGCTACTTTTGGCCTTTGTTGGTGCACCTGGGCATGACCCTGCCTTGAGATACTGGCCTGTAGTTGCCACCTCTTTTCTGGTGTGAGGGATCTCCAGCTGCGGGTCTTTTTTGTCATGAACAGCCTCCAGCTGCCATTCTTTTCCAGTACGAAAGACCTTCAGCTGCTGTTCTTTTCCAGCGTGAGCAGCCTCCAACTGCTGCTCTTTTTTCAGTGAGTGGCCTCTGTTATGAACTAGCAGGCTCGTAAGCCTGCAAACCTGACTGGCTTTTGACAAGCATGCTCGTAAGCCTGCAAACCTGACTGGCTTGTCACAAGCAGGCTCGAAATCCTTCATATTCAATTGGTCCGTGAACAGCGGGTCGTGATTGGTCATTCCGGACTGATCCGATTGGCTAGTTAACGGGCTGCTGTGATTGGACGTTCCAAGAGCAAACTTAAACCATTGGATGCTTTGACAGCAGCCAGCTCTATAAAAGGAGCTGCTGCTGCCATACGTGTTGAGCTGTTTTTCCAAAGTCACTAATAAAGAGTTGGAGTCACTACTCGATGTCTCATCTCTGTTATTGCACCCATTCTCCGAGATAGAACACTGGCGACGAGGGTGGGATGCGGAGACGATAAGAGCTGGCTGAGCACTCGTGAAGTATTGACAGGGCACGTGGCTGACAATGCGCAGAAAACAGCAGAATGACCAGCAGCGCAATACCACCCGCTCCATTTGACCCAGCAAACAAAGATTGGGACTCGTATATAGACAGGTTCCAAATGTTCCTGGAAACCAACAATCTGAAGGACGCTACGCCTAGCAAGAAATGTGCGGTGTTCCTAACGCATTGCGGACCTGCCATTTTCAAAATGGCAAAGGCGCTAGCGAAACCGGCTGAAGTCAAAACTATGGATTGGGACACCCTTGCTCCCATTCTTAGGGATCATTATGCCCCAGCAGTTCCAACCTTCATCAGAAGACATGAGTTTTACCAGAGGGACCAACGGCAAAGCGAAAGCATCGGGGACTTTGTCGCTGACCTAAGAAATTTGGGTGGACTATGTGGCTTCGCAAATCTGGAAGAAGCCATGAGAGATCGGATTGTCCTGGGTCTAAGAGACCTTACCATCCAAAGCAAGATTATGGCAAAAGGAGATATCGCACTCACAGATGCCATAGCAGATGCTACTGTAGCAGAAGCAACCAGGAAGTCAGCAGCCTGAATGCGCCAAGCGAATGGGTCCAACCGCCAACTCGCCAGTGATATCGCAATACCCTCAGAGAGACACACAACAACAGCCCACCACGAAGACATCGAGTCCTCGTCAGAAAGTGAAGAGGAAGAAGTCAACAGACTCAGATCAGAGCGCGACCAACAAGACCAGCGAGGTCGTAAACCCAACTTTCAATGCGCCGGATGCGGGGGGAACCACCCACCAGGAGATTGCAGGTTCCTAGACACCATCTGTCATTCCTGCGATAAAAGGGGCCACATCGCCAAAGTCTGCAGAAGTAAACGAGTTTCCAGCCCCAAGAGGAACGAAAATAGTTTCCGGCAGACAGCAGGCAGCCACCCATCAAATCGGGACCGCCCAAACAACCAGTGGAGCCAGTACAACAGAAACCAAATGCTTGCTACCAATACCAGATGAGAAGAGGCACATCAAACTGTCACCATCAGCCACGCCTCATCAGTGGATGCGAAAAAAATCCGGATAAAGGTCACCATTGAAAATAGACCATGCATCATGGAAGTCGACTCTGGGTCTTCCCTATCAATGGTTTCCTGGAAAACTCTCAAGCAACTGATCCCTGACATCGGCCGCCAGGATCTCAGCACCCAGAGACTTATATTAAAAGACTACCAGGGCAATCGAATCCTGGTTGCTGGTTCCAGTCATGTCCAGGTCTTGTTTAAAGACCACACTGCAACTCTACCTCTCACCGTCGTTGACCGACCCAGTTTATTGGGATTACAGTGGTTCGCGCCATTAGGAATCGAATTGGCAGGCATCAACCAGACTGTAAGCAAAGACTGGGAGGCGGCCCTCATCCGGGACTTTCAAGAAGTCTTCACCGAACAATTAGGCAAGTACAAGGGGTCCCCTATTTCGTTTAATCTCTGCCCTGATATCCCACCCATCCGCCTAAAGCCACGCCGAGTTCCCTTTGCTCTCAAACCAAAAATTGATGAGCAACTGGACAAATTAATAGCACAGGGCGTGCTTGAACCCATCGACCACACCCGATGGGAGACCCCAATTGTAACCCCCATAAAACCTGATGGATCCCTGAGAATCTGTGGGGATTACAAGGCCACTCTGAATCATGCGTTTCAACAGAGCGCTTACCCAGTACCCGTGGTCCAACACCTTCTCCACTCACTTGGGGGTGGAAAAGTATTCGCGAAGCTTGACCTAGCCCAAGCATATCAGCAGCTGCCAGTAGACGCAAAAACCGGAGAAGCCCAAACAATAGTCACACACAGGGGGGCGTTCAAATGTAACAGACTCCAGTTTGGAGTAAGCATGGCACCGATGGAAAGGTTGCTGCAAGGCATAAAAGGAGTTGTACCCTACTTCGATGATGTATTAATAGCCGCCCCTATAAGAAGTCAGCTAGAAAAATGCCTAAGAACTGTCCTACAAAAGTTCCAGGACGCAGGACTTAAAGTCAAGAAAGACAAGTGCCAATTATGCGCTGAGAGGGTTGAATTTCTTGGCTACCTTCTTGACAAACATGGTATTTACCCTATCGAAAAGAAATTAGCAACTATTAAAAACACTCCAAGACCTAGAAACAAGACAGACCTCCAAGCCTTCCTGGGCCTTATTAACTTTTATAACATCTTCCTACCCCAGAAGGTGACTGTTGCTGAACCCCTGCATAGGCTCCTTGACAAGAAGACTTCCTGGTTTTGGGGACGTTGAGAGGAGCAAGCTTTCCAGTAAGTCAAAGACCTCCTAACTTCAGATGCAGTGTTAATCCAATATAACGAGACACTACCCTTGACTGTGACTTGTGATGCTTCCCCTTTTGGAGTCGGAGCCATCCTGAGCCACGTTCTACCAAATGGTACAGAGGCACCTATTGCATTCTTTTCAAGAATTTTGTCTAAAACTGAAAGGAACTATAGTCAATTAGATAAAGAAGCCCTTGCTATTGTATCCGCAATTAAAAGGTTCCATGAATGGGAGATCCTTTTCCATAATCACAGACCACAAGCCATTGCTTGGCATTTTGTCAGGGGATAAACCAACTCCCCACATACTATCACCAAGAATGACACAATGGTCGGAGTTCTTAGCCGCCTACGACTACCAGTTAACGCATCGTCCGGGGAAAACCATTCCCCATGCTGACGCCTTAAGCTGTTCACCATTACCTGAACTCCTAGACGACCCAGCCCCTACGCTATCCACGCTACAAATTGAGATGCTTCCCTCACCTCCACTAACTGCACAAGATATCGCGTTAGAAACAAAAAAAGACCCTTGCTTGGCGCGAGTCCTCAGCTGGGTGGAGAGGGGATGGCCAGAAATCGAACCCAACGACAAATTCAAACCCTTCAAAAGCAGACAGACAGAGCTTTTCTCCCAAAAAGGGTGTGTATTGTGGGGAGACCGAGTAGCCATTCCAGAAAAACTTCAATGCAGAGTCCTGAAAGTGCTGCACGATGGACACCCAGGCATCGTACAAATGAAAGCACTGGCAAGGAGTTATGCCTGGTGGCCAGGTATGGACAGACAAATCGAGGCCTGGGTTGCCACCTGCAGCAAATGCCAAGAAACACGTGCGACTCCAAAAGCACCACCGACGGAATGGGAGACGCTCAGGGGTCCATGGTCCCTCAACCACATTGATTTTGTGGGACCTACAAAGGGACATACTTTTCCAATAACAGTGGATGCCTACTCGAACTGGCTCGAGGTAAACGAGATGAAGACCACCACCACAGAAGCGGTCATTAAAAAACTGAACAGACTGTTTGCAACGCACGGATTTCCAGATGTCTTGGTTTCCGAAAATGGCCCGCAGTTTACCGCCTTGGCGTTTGAACAATACCTAGCGGACCAGGGGATACGTCACACCCTGACATCACCTGCTCACCTGGCAGCCAATGGCAGAGCTGAACGAATGGTTCAGTTCACGAAAACAACCCTACACAAAATGGACCAAGGAAACATCCACGACAGAGTCACCAGGATGCTCCTTCTCCAACATATTACACCGAACAGCATCACAAACAAAAGCCCAGCCGAACTCCTGATGGGCAGGAAACTTAGATCACATCTAGACCACCTATACCCTGCCTACACCCCAGAAAAGCCCCTGGGGTCCAGCAGCAAACATCGCACATTTAAGGTAGGAGACCTCGTATTCGCAAAGAACTTTACAGGCGACCCATTGTGGGTCCCTGCCAAGATAACACAAATTATGGGTCCCCGTTCCTACCGATTGGAAATCACAGATGGAAGATTTTGGAAACGCCACATCGACCAGCTGCATTCAAGGCTGACAACTACCCCCTCCACGAACTCTGAAATTGAAACCAGAGGGGGAAGGGAAACTGAGGATTTTGGAAACGAACTAACACCTGGTCCCGGACACGCAAACCCACAGTCCGCACAATCAAGCCCAGCATACTCACCTGCTGAAGAGGAGCCATGGCAGTTGGTCATCTCTCCAGGCAACAGCAGCCGAGTGGGTTCAGCGAGTCCAGAGGAAGGAACAAGGGAAACGTTGAAGGCATTCCCGAGTCACCTCCAAGGATATCCAGCATAGAAGCCGGGTCACCATTAAACAGTCCATCAGAACCAGAATCCAAGCCGGTTACATGTACTACTGTCGCTTCACCCACAACGGGTCGCCCGATAGGTTTTTAGCAAATACCAAGTCTCCTACCTGGAAGGTATGACAGCGGCCGCTGGATCCTAGTGGTTTCTCCGGTTCGTAAGCTGGGTGCAACCGGTCAAGGTGGGAGCAGAGCTTTCGTCCCATTAGCAGTTTGGCGGGAGTTTTGTTGGTGTGTGCTATGTGGGATGATGTGTTGCAAGAAGAGGATTCGATTGACCTTGTCATCAATGTTGTCATAGTCTACCTTCTGCAAGGTTTTCTTCACAAATTGGACCATGCGTTCTGCTTTGCCATTGGTCACCGGATGCGCAGGCGAGGTGAGCGCATGGCGAATGCCGCGGTCAGCGAGGTACTGCTCAAACGTTAGTGCGGGAAATTGAAGGCTGTTATCGGATACCAGGACGTCTGGTAATCCGTGGGTTGCAAAGAGTCTGTCTAAGGTTTTGATAACCACCTCGGAGGTCATAGTCGTCATACGATGGATCTCGAGCCAATTCGAGTAGGCATCGACGGTAAGCAGGAAGGTGTGGCCTTTGGTTGGCCCCACGAAGTCCAGGTGAATTCGGGACCAGGGTCCACGTGGTGTCTCCCATTCAGTAGGTATGGCTTTTGGTGGGGCGTTGCTGACTTCTTGGCATTTGGGACAAGCATTAACCCACTGTTCGATTTACTTGTCAATGCCCAGCCACCATGCGTAGCTTCGCGCAAGGGCTTTCATTCGCACGATGCTGAGGTGGCCATCGTGCAAGGTTCTCAGCAGCGCTTTCTGGAGTCATTCTGGGATAACGACTCTATCGCCCCAGATGACAGAGCCTTTCTGGGAGAAGAGCTCGGTTTGTCGAGTCTTGAATGGTCTGAAGTCATCTGATAACTGGTCCAATGGCCATCCGCGTTCTACCCAGCTTAGGACTCGTGCTAAGAATTCTGACCATCAGGTCATCCTAGGGGATAATATGTAGGGAGTCTGCTTATCTCCGGCTATTATCCCCAATAATGGTTTGTGGTCAGTCACAATAGTAAAAGCCCGGCCATACACGTATTTGTGGAATCTTTTCACAGCTGAGACAATTGCGAGGGCTTCTTTATCGATTTGTCCATAGTTTCGCTCAGTTTTTGAAAGAGTCTTTGAAAAATATGCAACAGGGGCTTCGTTCCCATTAGGCAGTACATGGCTCAAAATGGCGCCTACCCCGAAAGGCGATGCATCACGTTATAACTAACGGCAAAGTCTCGTTAGACTGCAGAGTCTAACGAGAGTACAGAGTCAGAAGTGAGCAGTTTTTTAACATTTCGGAACGCCTGTTCTTCACGGTAACCCCATAGCCAATTTGCTTTTTTATCTAACAACCGGTGTAACGGTTCAGTGACCGTTGCATTGTGCGGCAAAAATACATTATAAAAATGGATGAGGCCTAGGAACGCCTGGAGATCGGCTTTGTTTCGTGGCCTGGGAGCGCTTTTGATAGCTTTTAGTTTACTTTCGATAGGGTGAATGCCCTGGCTATCAATCAGGTACCCTAAAAACTCAACACTGTCAGTACACAATTTACATTTGTTTTTTTTAACTTTAAGACCGGCCTCTTGGAATTTTTTTAGGACTAATTTTAACCGGTCCTGTAAGATTTTTGGTGTAGGGGCTGCAATTAATACATCGTCAAAAAAGGGGACCACGCCCTTAATTCCTTGCAATAACCTTTCCATAAGGCTGTGAAAAATCCCCGGGGCTACACTAACTCCGAATTGAAGCCGGGTACATTTAAAGGCACCTCGGTGCATCACAATAGTTTGGGCCTGTGCCGTTTTTTTATCTACTGGTAATTGCTGATATGCCTGAGTTAAATCTAATTTAGCGAAGACTTTCCCGCCCCCCAGGGAATGGAGGAGGTGCTGCACCAACGGAACTGGATATGCGTTCTGCTGCAGGGCGTGGTTCAAGGTGGCCCGGTAGTACCCACAAATTCGGATTGACCCGTCTGGCTTAATGGGTGTTACAATAGGGGTTTCCCAAGGGGAGTGATCGATGGGCTCTAACACCCCCTGAGCTATCAGTTTGTCGAGTTGTTTGTCGATTTTCGATTTTAAAGCAAACGGAACTCGACGGGGCTTTAGGCGAATGGGAGCTATTTTTGGATCTAGACTGAATGAAATCGGGGTCCCCTTGTACTCGCCTAAGCTGTCTGCGAAGACGTCCCTGAACTCAGAGATAAGGTCTTCCTCCCAGTCACCGTCGCTGACTCATTTATGCCGGCCACTTCAATGCCGAGTGGCGCGAACCATTGGAGGCCTCGTAGGCTAGGCCTATCTCTATCGATGACCGTTAAAGGTAAGTATGCTGTGTGCTTCTTGAAGGAGACTCGGACTCGGCAGGAACCGACGACGGGGATTCGATTCCCTTGGTAGTCCTTGAGGATGAGGCATTGGGAGCGGAGATCTTGGCGTTGAATTGTGGGGATGAGTTGCTTGAGTGTCTTCCAGGACACCATCGAGAGGGACGATCCCGAGTCAACCTCCATGTGGCAAGGCTGGTTCTCGATGGCTACTGTGACTCGGATTTTCTTAGTGTCCAAGGCTGAGGCGTGACCGATAGTGATAGTATGTTGAGCCTCTTCTCTCTGTAAAGCTCGATTTCTGTAGGAGTGGTTTACTGGCTCTCGCTGTACAGGACGGTTTCCTGTCGATTGGCAATAGTTAGCCCCTTTTGAGGCCTGGCTGGGTCCTGGCAAGCTGCGGCAGACCCATCCGATGTGGCCTCGTTTCCCGCACTCATGGCAGAGTGTGTCGCGGAATTTGCATTTGGACCTGGCATGGTTGGCTCCACAGCCAGTGCAAGAGCGTAACGGCTTTGGGTGATGGTCCCGGTCGGACCACAGTAGATGGACCCCTTCTTCGTCGCTGTCTGACAACGAAGTGAGGTCCTCGTGGTGCATTGTCGCCAGTTGCCCTTCTGAACTAGGTGAGATGTCGCTGGCTGGTGGTGGTACCGGAGCGCGGTTTTTGCGTAGTTGTGCAGCCGACTTCCTGGTTGTTTCTGCTGCAGTAGCATCGGCGGTGGCGTCGGCAAGGCCGATGTCGCCTTTCGCCATCAGCTTGCTTTGGACGCCTGGTGCATCTAGTCCCAGAACTATGCGATCTCTTAGTGCTTCTTCTAAATCGGCGAATCCACAGCGGCCTCCCAAATTTCAGAGGTCTGCTATGAAGTTGGCCACACTTTCTCCCTTTTTCTGGCTCCTCTGATAAAATTCGTGGCATCTCACGAGCGTAGGCACGGTCAGGGCGTAGTGGTCTCGTAGGATAGGTTCGAGGTCGTCCCAATCCATGGCCTTCACTTCTTGGGGTTTGGCTAGTGCTTTAGCCATCTTAAATACGGTTGGACCGCAATGCGTTAGGAACACCGCCCGTTTCTTTCCTGGTGTGGCGTCCTTTAAGTTGTTGGTTTCTAAGAACATTTGGAAGCGATCCATGTAGGCCTCCCAGTCCTCCTGTACTGGATCAAACAGAGCGGGTGGTACGATGCCGCCGGACATGGTTCCGTTGTTGGCGTCGTCTTCTTCGAAGTTTCGTTGGTTCAGATATCTCCAAATCCCATCCTGGTCACCAGTGTTATGTTTTGAGCATGGGCGAGAAAGAATGGAGACAAGCATCTGAACGGTGAACTTCAGCTCTTTATTTACATTGTGACTTCTTCTTCGATAGCAGTTAAACCCGCCTTATATAGGCAAACCCTGTAACTTTTAACCAATAACAAGCTAGGAGCCCTAGCTCTTATAACCAATAGGAACTCTCTGTGAAGGCCCAATCAGATTCCCCGGAATGGGCCAATCCGGTCTGGCCGCTTAACAGCCAATCAGAAGTGCAGGGCCAGAACCTTGCACTTAATCCAAGCTCACACTTTATTAAATCTTTATGCATACACAAAAATTATTAGTTGTATATTTCCTGCTTTTATAAGACATTCACAATCCCAATTCATTCCAGGTATATGTTGCCCTATAAAGGCCGGCCTGCTTCTTTTGCTTTTGTCCATTGTTTCTTTCTCTTTTTTTACAGCCACATTTTCAAAGAAGGCATCACCACGACTACCACCACTAATAGCCTTCCTAATCTTTCTATGATTACTCAATTAACCAATTCTATAAGCATAACAGACAGTTATGTACCTCTTTTTTTGCCATTTCCAATACAATTTTGGACCTCACCACAGATTTTTTTTTCACTTGTCATTTACCTCAACACAATTAGCAATAAGAAATTCAAATTAATGCCCATACATTTTAATTTTGGAAGACTTATCTCTTTTTTTTTTTTTTTTTTGTGGTTCTGGATTTTCTATCCACTACTATTCTCTTGAAATATCTATTTTTCCAATTACAATCATATCACTTTTCTTCCCAAAGATCTGTAGATTTACCAGCTTTTCAAAGCAAAACATTTTTCTACTTTGTACATAAGTCTGTCAGTGGATTTGTTATTTTCTTCAGATGTGCCTAATCTGATAGATGGCTTATCTCTGTTCATTTCCAAATCATTCATTCTGAGCTGCTTTCATTACCTTATTTGATCCCTATATTTTATTTTTATCTTTAAGTCATACATAATTGATCTGAACATATTTACTATCTTCTCTAGTATAACTATCTTAGAATCATCTAATCATTGAATAATTGTGCTTATTATATACAATTTCACATAACACATTCCTGTGTCAGAATACAAACTTTATTTCTGAAAAAAAAACAGATGCCATTTTAAATTCTTTGCTTATTCTTTTTTTAAGACAGTTCAGGAAGCAGCTTATTATTCAGAAAGATCATTCTAAATATCTGCCACATCTCATTTAATCAAATTATGAAGTTCTCTTCTGTTAGATTCGATCTACTATCGGCTAGTACCTATCACAAGTACCATGTTAGTATTTTTCACAATCTTCACTGTGAAATTATTTAAGGAAAAAACAATGCTTTAAATTACACAAAAACGGAACCATGAAGTGAGCCTGGAGTAACACGTGCTGGCTGTATTAGCATCAGGGGATTCCATCTGTTACAATCCTGTTTCATTTAATATCAAAGATAGAAATCCCCCCCCCCCAAATCATACATATCTTACTGCATCATTGGAGCAGAAATTATATTGGTAACAGCAGGGAGGGAAGGAGCAGAAAGTTTTCTTTGCTGAGGAAAGTTTTTGTCCAGATGAAAACTCTTTGATGTCATCTAAAAATTCAGAAAAATATTTGTTCATTTGATGAATTAAATGACTTTGTTTATCATAGAATCATCAAGATACTTTTACATAAATGCAGCCTCTTTCACATCATTCCTCTGACTTTATGACTAGCACACAGGTATCAAACCTGCGGTGTCACATTGCCATCATATGACAAATCGCGTCATTTTTCTCCTTTGCGGAGCTGGGGTGGATCTGGCCTGCACATGACGCATTCAGCCTGCAGGATACCAGTTTGACAACCCTGGACTAGCACCATGCTTATGACCAGAATAACTGGAATAAAAAGTCCAAAACAACTTATCCATTTCTAAATGGCAAACCCAACCTGGCTACATTTGTTTGGGATACCTATTGTCTGCGATGACACTTTCATATATCATGAAATGTGTGGTCCTTTTCACAGTACAAAAAACCAGCTTTCTGATATAAGAAAAATCAATTAGAACCATAATCACAGTATCAACTTTGAATCGAACCTGGGCAGCAGCCATTTTTCTGTTCCTCAGTTGCCACATAGAGGGGGAAGGAATTTGGAATGTCTTACTAGACACAACAGAGAGCTTTCTCATGAGAACCAAGGTCATGTCTACTAGCAATGGATAAGGTTGGGGAAGGAGAGCCTGGAGAGCCTGCCAATTAACCCAATTGGCTAACGTGACTTGTGACACTTGGGGATGGGGTTATTTCCTATTTTAATTATACTGAAACCAGGGGTTTTCCTTTGAAGCTGTGCCGATATGATGTACTCAATAAAGATCTTTGAGGAGGATCCTAGTTTCAGACTTCTGATTTGCTTGGATTCATTAGTCAGAATCTTGACATACAGAATTGGAAAAAACTTTTTGGTGATCTGTCACTGCTATATTATTAACTACAGGTGACTACCTGGCAAATGAGAATCCCCCCCCCCCCTTTTCCAAGGAAATCTATTTTATTGCCAGTTTTTAAGAGGTTTCTAATACATCATAAAGCTCTGTTCTACCTTGTACCTGACTGCTTTTTTATGTATTTGAAGAAAGGTGTCAAACTTCCTTTGAATATTTTTTTATTCCATTCTAAATTATCTAGCTGTTTCAATTGCTTATCAGACCACTTGGTTTTCAGTCTCCTTACAGTGGTAAATCTCTGAGATGTAGTCTAATTTGTCAAAATCTTTAAAATGTGATGTCTAGATTTCAATAGACTATTCCAAATGTAAAGTAATGAGAATACAGGAGAACTATTACTTTATGAACATAATGTTTTTGTACTATGGTCTAAGATTGTAATAGTTTTTCTAACTACCACTTTGCACTATTGGCTTTTGCTACCAAGACACATTTCTGTGCTTTTCCCCAAGCTATTGGGTCCTGCCTGGATTCTCTGCAGCTGCTGGGCCTTGCCTGCTAAGGGCAGGGTTGGGGGTCGCAATCAGGGAGCACAATGCTATGCCTCCCGCATTGCCCCTTGCCTGACGCCCCTTCCCTCTGCCTCCACCAGCTTGCGTGCTTTGGCTGAATGCAGGCCACCGTTGTGAGAATGATGCAAGTCAAGCCTCGTGAGAGTGAATCTCCCACCCATGGAGTTTGCATAGCGGCGGCCCGCTCTCGGCTAAAATGCTCGAAGGGGTGGCTGACAGAGGGGTGCTGCAGACAGTGTAAGACGCATGCTTCCTGGTTGCCTCCTGCATTCCCCTTCAGCATCCCAAATAGTTAAACCTGTGTACAGAAGTTTAACATTATAATAGGGATGAATCTGTAAGGCAGATATATCATTCTTCTTAGCTTTTCTGTATTGCTTCTTAGCTTTTCTGTATTGAAATTTCACCTCCTTCCCATCCCAGAATCCAAACCAATGGTTAAGATATATCGATGACACATTCGTGATTTGGCCCCATGGACAAGAAAACCTAAACAACTTCCTAACACACCTAAACAGCGCACACCCCAAAATCAAGTTCACCATGGAAAGAGAAACAAACAAACAACTACCATTCCTAGATGTACTAATCTACAAGAAAACAGATGGCACACTAGGACACACCATATACCAGAAGAAAACACACACCAACCGCTACCTCAACGCCCAATCCCACCACCACCCAGCACAGATAAACTCCGTGGCTAAAACACTAATTACTAGAACCAAACGCCTGGCAGACAAGACACACATTAAGACTGAACTATGCACCCTGACTAAAATATTGACAGCCAACGGCTTCCACAAAAGCAAAATCACCAACTTGATCCACAAAAACACACTGAGACATAATAGAGACCCAGAAGATGAACAGACCCATGGAACAGCTGTCCTGCCCTACATAAGAGGCACTACAGACAAAATTAGTAAGATTCTATACAGACACCACATCAAGACTGCCTTTAAAACAGACAGAAAAATAGCAGCCATCCTCAGGAACCCCAAAGACAAAATTGACCTGGAAAACCAAGGCATATATGAAGTCCCCTGTGCATCATGCCCGGCCACATACATTGGACAGACCAATAGAAGAATAAGCACCCGCTTGGATGAACACAAAAATGCAGTCAAAAAGCTGGAACACACTTCCTCACTTGTCCAACACATGGAAGCCACAGGTCATAACATCAACTTCAATGGCACCAAAACCCTAGCCACCATAGAAAATCCCAGCCACAGAATCATCAGAGAAGCCATAGAGATTGAAAAAAGACCAGAAAGCATGAACAGAAGAGATGATTCCACCAGGCTGTCAATCATTTGGAAGCCTACACTCACAAACAAAAAAATCTCCACAACACAAGCCAGGCAAACACCTGGGCACAAACAGATCCCCCCTGATACCTCCAGCTCAAACACACCCCAACCAGGCACCCAGATGAAACCCAGCTTCCTAACGAATGATAGCCGTCCATTTACCCGAAGCCAAGCTGCACTAAAGGCCTCCAATAAAGTAACACAATGTTGCCAGCCAATCAAGATACAAAAAGAGCCCCCCCCAAAAAAAAACAGACAGAAGATATTAGTAGCAGAACACAGCAAACTCCAAGACCAATAAACACAGACCAAGACTCTCAACCAATCAGGAGGAAGAAAAAACCATTCTGACACAGCAATAGGCTGCCCCAAATTTAAATCTGAAACCACTGTAAAAGTCTAACTCACAGACAAACACCATACAGAAGCCTGATGATGGCAGATGAGATTCTGCTGAAACGTTGCTACAACTTTAAAAGCACCACGTGGGAAAATACCCGAACAAAGCTGAATGCCAGACATATATATATATATATATATATATATATATATCTATATCTATATATCTATCTTTGGTTATTTGGGTTTTCTCCCGCGTAAGATTGGAAGTATCTAGGCAATGTTTTGATGAAGTCTCATTCATCATCTTCAGGCTTGGTCTTCAGCTCTGCGCTTCTCAGAGTGATGTGAGCTTGCAGCTGCTTCTTCCTTTTAACTGCTCGTGGGGGTGTGACTTGATTGGGTGGGGGCTTGGCTGTGTTCTGATTGGGTGGGGGTGTGTTCTCTTTGGTTGGGGGTTTGGCTGTGTTCTGACTGGTTGGGGGGTTGGCTGTGTTCTGATTGGCTGGAGGCGTGTTCTGTTCAGGTGTGGGCTTGGTTGTGCTCAGGTTAAAGCCTGAAGATGATGAATGAGACTTCATCGAAACGTTGCCTAGATACTTCCAATCTTACGTGGGAGAAAACCCGAATAACCAAAGATCCACATATATATATATATACATGTATGTATGTATGTATGTACATATATATATATATATACTTGTATGTATGTACATATATATACATGGAAGTGTGGTGGTGGCATCTTGTGTGGCTCTCAGGGGTGTGGGTCTGGTGTCATTCTTCATGTTAGGTACTCGTCTGTTCATGAGGGCGAGTTTCCAAATGGCTGGTAGGCAGAAGGTATCATCTCGTTTATTCATGCTGTGTGGGCGTTTTTCTATCTCTATGGCTTCTCTGATTATTCTGCTGCTGAAGTGTTCAGTTTTGGCGATAGTTCCGGTATTTTTAAAGTCAATCTCATGTCCTGTGTCTTTGAGGTGTTGGACCAGGGAAGAGGTCAGTTCTTCCTTTTTGATTGAGTTCTTGTGTTCTTCAATGCGTGCACTTATTCTTCTGTTAGTTTGTCCAATGTATGTGGTGGGGCAGGCAGTGCAAGGGATTTCATATACTCCTTGATTTTCTAACTCGATTTTGTCCTTAGGGTTTCTTAGGATGGTGGATATCTTTCTGTTTGTGCAGAATGCTGTTTTAATGTTGTGTTTTTGGAGGATCTTGCTGATTTTGTCTGTAGTGCCTTTTATATATGGGAGGAGGGCTTTGCCATTCTCTTGTTCTCTGTCTTGGATTTTGGTTGGGGTTTCTTTTTGGATTAGGTGGGTGATCTTCTTTCTTTGGAATCCATTGGCTGTCAGCACGCTGGTGAGAGTGTGTAGTTCGGTCTCTAGGTGTTGTTCGTCGGCTAAGCATTTTGTTCTGGAGATGAGTGTCTCGGCTACGGAATTGATCTGTGCTGGGTGGTGGTGTGAGAGTGCGTGTAGATAGCAGTTTGTATGTGTTTTCTTCTGGTAGATGGTGTGTCCTAGGGAGCCATTGGATTTTTTGTATACCAAGACATCTAGGAAGGGAAGTTGGTTGTTAGCTTCTGTTTCCATGGTGAATTGTATTTTGGGATGTAGGCTGTTGAGGTGTGTGAGGAAGTTGTTCAGTTTTTCTTTCCCGTGTGGCCAGATTATGAAGGTGTCATCTACGTATCTGAGCCAAAGTTTGGGTTTGTGATCATATTTTTCTAGAGCTTGTGTTTCAAAGTGTTCCATGTAGAGGTTAGCGATGACAGGTGAGAGGGGTGATCCCATGGGTGCTCCTTCTATTTGTTTGAATTTTTGTCCGTTGTAGGTGAAGTATGTATTGGATAGGCAGTGGTTGGTCAGATCTAGGATGTGCTTGGGGGGGTTGTATTTGTTTTGGATGGCTGTCAAGGCTTCTTTTATTGGCACTTGGGTGAAGAGGGATATGACATCGAAGCTCACTAGTAGGTCACTGGGTTGTAAGTTTTGTTTCTTTATGATCTCGATGAACTGGAATGAGTTTCTTACGTGTGAGTTGATGGATTCTGCATAGGGCTGTAGTTGTTTGGCTAGGTTTTGTAGAGGTGAGCCTATGGAGCTGACTATTGGTCTAAGTGGGGTTCCTTCTTTGTGTATCTTGGGGAGACCATAAAGTTTAGGGCATCTGGATGATTTCTCTCTGGGTATGATTCTTTGCTGGATTTCTTCACTGATGGGGGAGGCTTTTATTTTGGATCTGGTGGTTTTTTCTAGGTAGGTGATGGGGTCTGTCTTTAGGGGATTGTATGTGGGGTCTTGGAGTAGGTTGGTTAACTTGGATTGGTAGTCAGATGTGTTCATAACCACTGTCGCGTTGCCCTTGTCTGCTGGTAGGATTATTATGCTGGTGTCTTCTTTCAGGTTAAGTAGTGCAGTTTGTTCTTCTTTGGATAAATTGTTTTTGGGTGGTTTGCTAATGCAGAGGATGTTGGTGATTTCGAGTCTGATTCTATTAGCATCATCGGGGTTGGTTTTGGTCAGGCTGGTTTCAACTCCGCATATGATGGTTTCTGTGGGGATGTGTTTGGGAGCGACAGCAAAGTTGAATCCTTTAGAAAGGACCTTGGTTTTGGCTTCAGTGAGGATCTTGTCTGAGATGTTGTGCACTATTTGTTTCATGTGTGGCTGTGAGGGGAGAGGAGTTGGTTTCTGGTGTTGTAGTTTTCTGAGTTTGTTGGTGTGTGTGTCTGTCTTGAGGGTGGTCTGTGTTTCGGCTCTCCAGACAGCGAGCAGTTTGGATTTGTTCCAAAGTAAGGGATGAATCTTGTTGCTGAGTCTGAGGTGAAGTGTGAGGAGATCTTTGTTGATTTGGTCTAGGAGAAATCTTTTTGTGTGAAGTTCATTTCTAATTAGGGCCAATTCTGTTCTTTTTAGGATGCGTTTGGTGGCTGCTGTGTTGATGTGGAATTTCAATTGGAAGCTTGTGGGAATTAAATTAGCAGACTCACACCCACACAGAAGATGGGAATTAAATTAGCAGACTCACACCCACACAGAAGATGAGACACAACCACGGACCAGAAGCTGCACTGCAGCTGCATCACTACCCACTTCAAACCCCTCTGAGCCATACATGAAGCGAACTGACCCCCACCATGAAGATGCAGCACGACCACGAACTCGAAGCCAAACAGCAAGATCACAGCTCACCAGCTCAAATCCCCCAGCAACTAAGACTAACCTGAGCACAACCAAGCCCCCACCTAAACAGAACACACCTCCACCCAATCAGAACACAGCCAAGCCCCCACCCAATCAAGTCACACCCCCACTAGCAGTTAAAAGGAAGAAGCAGCTGCAAGCTCACATCACTCTGAGAAGCGCAGAGCTGAAGACCAAGCCTGAAGATGATGAACGAGACTTAATCGAAACGTTGCCCAGATACTTCCAATCTTACGCGGAAGAAAACCCAAATAACCAAAGATCCATATAAATATATATATATATATATCCTATTTTTATGTTTTTTTCTTTTTTTATTATGTATAATATTGCAAGTCCTATTATAGTTATGCCAAAATAGCCATAGCTGGATTCAGATTGCTTGCTAAAGCGTAATGTAATTTTGTTTGCTTTTAATTTAGCAGATTGGGCAAACCCAGTCATCTATGTTTATTCAATATACTATGGTTAATTGCAGTGTACAAACCTAGTTTCAGTTCATGTCCTTGATCCTATCAAATCTATGAGGATCAAGGAAATGTGCAATATGATTATATCAAGACACTATTGAACCAGTGGTGGGATTCAAATTTTTTACTACCGGTTCTGTGGGCATGGCTTGGTGGGCGTGGCAGGGGAAGGATACTGTAAAATGTCCAGTCAGAGCTGGTATTTGCTGGTTCACCGAACTACTCAAAATTTCCGCTGTCAGTTCTCCAAAACTGGTCAGAACCTGCTGAACTCCTTTTGCATAGTAGGAGAATTTGGAGAAGAATTTGGTGCATCAATATCATTGATAGAGGTAACTGTGTGATTTATAATACATCCTTGGTTCAACTGGTTAAAAGTAAATGTTTGTTAGCATCCATCAACTGATGCTCTAATTTGATGTATTAAGGTCTGGGGTACATCTATTTCTTAGTGTTGGCACAGTCTTAATTTCCATGGAAACAATCTACCCAGCAAGCTTCCTTCTGCAAAGACACAGCCTACGCTGCATAAACGTCATAGAAAGGAACAGCAGATAACCTTGACTTTCATTTTTCTTATTACAATGAATGTAAATAAAAGCCAGCCAGCTGCTGTACAAATAGAAAAGGCCTCAAAGGATAGAACTGTGAAGAATAACAAATCAAGTACATGTATTAAATCTTCCTTCTTATAAAAGAGCACATTAATGAATTAGATTAAAGGTCATAGTAGATTGAGTGCTCTGAAAAATGTGTGGGATTACTCCTACATGCCAACCTGATGTTTTATTTTCAATGATATAAATTGATACTGATTCAAAAGTAATAGAAGAGTAATTCAAGTACAATTTAATGGCATTTAATGCTGAATAAATAAGCAGAAGATCCATTTTTGTATTTACATTGTAAATAGCACTTAAGCAACTTCTTTTCCAAAGCTAGCACAATTAATTTTTTCTTCAATTACACAGCCATTGTTACAAGTTCTGGACTATTTCCTCACTGGTCAATTATCATTGTGCTTGGTGTCATGCATGCACACAATGCACATAGAGGAACTAGGCTGAGGTCACACAATCACATCTTGACTTTTCTGACTTTCTTCTCAAGAGCCTTGATCATATAACAGTGATGAAAACAGGCTATATATTATTTCAAATGGTTAAGTGGTACCAAAGAATGTTATATATGACTTATGAGAAAATAATCTACATGTCTGAGGGGAGATTTTAGCTGAAGTAAAATAATCTAGAGTACCCTCCTTCTTCTATGAAAAAGAACTTGGGAACTATCAAAATGAATGAAGTAGCCAGAATATAAACAAGGAAAGAAAGTAAGCTAAGAAGCTGTTACAGCAACACATATGGCTTCTATACATTGGGCTTCATAAGTCATTCCAGCTAACATTCTGCAAACAAGATTTCCTTAGGAGTGGTAAGAAATTTAGATATCCTTCATTTTCATATAGCCTTCCTCAGTTCCTTTAAAGAAAAACAATCATTGGCCAAATTAATGAAGTATGAAGCCATCAGTGGCTGTTAAATTTGATGACCATACAAAACCATTGAATTCAAAGTTTGCTTGAACCTAAAATGGAGTGGGAGGGTATACTGCCTTCAAAAATCAAACAAATGAAATAAGAATGAAACAAAACTCTTTTAACCATAAATGTTAAAATGCAAGCATTCAGTGTCCAAGGAGATAATTATGGAGCTGTCCAGATCATAGCAATACATCAATTTGTAAATTAATTTTAAAAGTAAACTGTTTAAAAACTACAATATATTTGGATAAATCACAAGGTGATTCTGAATTGTGTGCCTGAAGAATCCTTTGCCCAAAATAATGTAAATTACAAGGAGAGAATTCAAAATATTGTACATTACAACAAAACTTTAAGGAGAAACATCTTCGTGAATATAGCCTGAGATATTCTATTCCAAAATTATATAGGGAGAAAAAACTGAGACTATGCATAACATAGAAAACAAATATAAAAATCTACTGCAAATTCCTGGCTATACATCTTTCCCTTTTTCTATAGAAACAGATGATATCCTGAAGTGAAGAACTCTGTTTAAATTTTCTGGTCTTCTCTAGAGTTTTAGCGACACCCACTTTAATCTGAAGTTGCTGGGAACGCCCATTCTTCGCTCAGCCTCTCCCCCACAGGTATATCCTGACCTTGACTTTTGTTTCTCAACCTTGGCAACTTTAGGATGGGCAGCCTTCAACTCCCAGAATCTCCCAGCCTGCAAGACCAAGTCTTTTCTGTTTCCAACGGAGGAAAACGCTGGGCTGACCTAACTCTGCACATGACGATGGACCATCTCTCACTCATAGTGACAGAAAGAGAGAGATATACGAAGTCTGAATCAACAGTGACTGAATGTTCAGAAAGTATTTTTCAGCCTAGTCAGGATAAGAAACTGAACTTTAAAATCTTTAGATTTAGACTAGGTAGCCCAGTGTCAAAACTAAATTCAACAATTATCGTCCTAATAAAGGAAAAGCAAAAAATACATAATTTGACATTGAAAATGGAGTCAAGCTAGCCAGCGCTTAACAATCCAGCAAATTTCTGCCTTCAGAGAAATCAGCAGGTAAATAAACTAAATAATACATATGAATCAGTACCAGCAGAGGAGCTGAATGAACAAACTAATTGCTGCAACTTTCTGTCTTCAAGCACAGCATTTAAAAAAAGCAGCATAATTTTCAATTATTTACAAGAGCTGAAGCAAATGACTGTAGCATTATTAAAATGATTCCACAATGTCCCTAATTTAAATAATTCTATAATTCACAGAGGGATGGCAAGGTAAATTTAGTTCAGCTCAAATTGCATTGGAGACAATTAGAATATTTGCTCAAGTGTTGTATTCTGAAAGAGTGTGGCTTGAGATTCAGTCTTATTCTATGCTTTGAAAGGAAAAATAGAAAAATATATCAAAATCCAACATAACATAAATTACAATGATGAATATACAGCAGCCAAGACAGAATTACAAATATCCATCACTATAACCATCCCATGGGTTCTGCCAAACATTCTGTCCACCGTGTTTGGTGAAACAGTTACATCTTCAAGACCTTAAAAAAAGCCAACAAGGTCAGGAGGATGGTTGAAAGATGGTGGAAATATTACAGAAAAGTCTCTCTTCCAAGATCCTGCCAGGTGGCACTCTTTAATAGACAAAATCCTTTAATGCTTCTCCTGCAAGCAATCTCTCAAATAAATAGTTTAAGCGAGCTTTAAAACAGGTTTTGGTTTTTTAGTTTTTTTTTTTATTAATGCTGTTTTAACAAGAAAACACCTCCAGGCTAAGATTCATCATCCAGATTCAATCATGATTTTAAAAAATATTTTCAGCTTGATTAGCCCACGAGTTTTGTGTTTCTTTCAATATAGTGTGTTGTGTATGCAATAAGATTAATAAAGTGTGAGCTTGGAGTAAGTGCAGGATTCTGGCCCTGCACTTCTGATTGGCTGTTAAGCAGCTGGACCGGATTGGCCCATTCCGGGGAATCCGATTGGCCCTTAAGAGAGAGTTCTTATTGGTTATAAGAGCTAGGGTTCCTAGCTCGTTATTGGTTAAACGTTACAAGGTTTGCCAATATAAGGTGGGTTTTACTGCTGTTAAATTGAGAAAGTCACGATGTAAATAAAGAGCTGAAGTTCACCGTTCAGAGGTTTGTCTCCATTCTTTCTCGCCCATGCTCAAACTTAACATAGTGTATAGTGGAGTTAATGACTTCTTAATAACTGAAACTCAAGTGATTTCTTTTCATTAGCAACCAAGCAGTGGTGTCCTCTATTATTGCTTCTACTGTGAATCTCTAAAGTGAATCTCTGTGCACCAGAAACTCACTTTAAACTTCCTGAAGCAGATGCAGTACATGGGAAAAGCAAAAAGAAATAAGTGGTTTAAATACCTTAGCCTCCATTACATATATTAAGCAACAACTCTGAGGACAAATAAACAAATGTGAGTTTTCAAATATACCGTTCAGAGGTTTGTCTCCATTCTTTCTCGCCCATGCTCAAAACTTAACACTGGCGACGAGGGTGGGATATAGAGATATCTGAACCAACGAAACTTCGAAGAACACCGAGCATGTGACAGACGAGGCCAACAACGGAACCATGTCCGGCGGCATCGTACCACCCGCTCCGTTCGATCCAACCCAAGAGGACTGGGAGTCCTACATGGATCGCTTCCAAATGTTCCTAGAGACGAACAACTTAAAGGACGCCACACCAGGAAAGAAACGGGAGGTGTTCCTAATGCATTGCGGTCCAACCGTATTTAAGATGGCTAAAGCACTAGCCAAACCCCGAGAAGTGAAGGCCATGTATTGGGACGACCTCGAACCTATCCTGCGAGACCACTACGCTCCGACCGTGCCTATGCTCGTGAGACGCCATGAGTTTTATCAAAGAAGCCAGCGAAAAGGAGAAAGCGTTGCCGACTTCATAGCAGACCTCCGAAATTTGGGAGGCCTCTGCGGATTCACTGATCTAGAAGAAGCACTAAGAGATCGCAAAGTTCTGGGATTACATGCACCAGGCATCCAAAGCAAGCTGATGGCGAAAGGCGACATCAGCCTTGCCGATGCCATCGCCGATGCTACCACAGCGGAAGCAACCAAGAAGTCGGCAGCACAACTACGCCGAAACCACACTCCGGTACCACCACTGGCCAGCGAAATCTCACCTAGTTCAGAAGGGCAGCTCACGACAACGCACCACGAGGACCTCTCTTCGTCGTCAGACAGCGATGAAGAAGGGGTCCATCGACTGCGGTCCGACCGGGACCCTCACCTGAAGCCCTTACGCCCTTGCACTGGCTGCAGAACCAACCATGCCAGGTCCGAATGCAAATTCCGCGATGCACTCTGCCATGAGTGTGGGAAACGAGGCCACATCGGACGGGTCTGCCACAGCTTGCCAAGACCCAGCCAGGCCTCAAAAGGGGCTAACTATCACCAATCGACAGGAAACCGTCCTGTAAGGCAAGAGCCAGTAAACCACTCCTACAGAAATCGAGCTTTGCAAAGAGAAGAGGCTCACCATACTATCACTATCGGTCACGCCTCAGCCTTGGACACTAAGAAAATCCGAGTCACAGTAGCCATCGAGAACCAGCCTTGCCACATGGAGGTCGACTCGGGATCATCCCTCTTGATGGTGTCTTGGAAGACACTCAAGCAACTCATCCCCACAATTCAACGCCAAGATCTCTGTTTTCAACGCCTCATCCTCAAGGACTACCAGGGGAATCGAATCCCCGTCGTTGGGTCCTGCCGAGTCCAAGTCTCCTTCAAGAAGCACACAGCATACTTACATTTAACGGTCATCGATAGAGATAGGCCTAGCCTACTAGGCCTCCAATGGTTCGCGCCATTCAGCATTGAAGTGGCCGGCGTAAACTGAGTCGGTGGCTGTGACTGGGAGGAAGACCTTATCTCTGAGTTCAGGGACGTCTTCGCGGACAGCTTAGGCGAGTACAAGGGGACCCCGATCTCATTCAGCCTAGATCTAAAAGTAGCTCCCATTCGCTTGAAGCCCCGTCGAGTTCCATTTGCCTTAAAATCGAAAATCGACGAACAACTCAACAAACTGATAGCTCAGGCAGTGTTGGAGCCCATCGATCACTCCCTGTGGGAAACCCCTATTGTAACACCCATTAAGCCAGACGGGTCAATCCGAATTTGTGGGGACTACCGGGCCACCTTGAACCACGCCCTGCAGCAGAACGCATATCCAGTTCCGGTGGTGCAGCACCTCCTCCATTCCCGGGGGGACGGGAAAGTTTTTGCTAAGTTGGATTTAGCTCAGGCATATCAGCAATTACCAGTAGATGAAAAAACAGCACAGGCCCAAACTATTGTGATGCACCGTGGTGCCTTTAAATGTACCCGGCTTCAATTCGGAGTTAATGTAGCCCCGGGGATCTTTCCGAGCCTTATGGAAAGGTTATTGCAAGGAATTAAGGGCGTGGTCCCCTATTTTGACGATGTATTAATTGCAGCCCCTACCAAAAAAATCTTACAGGACTGGTTAAAATTAGTCCTAAAAAAATTCCAAGAAGCCGGTCTCAAGGTTAAAAAAAACAAAGTAAATTGTGTACTGACAGCGTTGAGTTTTTAGGGTACCTGATTGATAGCCAGAGCATTCACCCTACCGAAAGTAAATTAAAAGCGATCAAAAACGCTCCCAGGCCACGAAACAAGGCCGATCTCCAGGCGTTCCTAGGCCTCATCCATTTTTATAATGTATTTTTACCACACAAAGCAACTGTCACTGAACCGTTACACCGATTGTTAGATTAAAAAGCAATTTGGTTATGGGGTTACCGTGAAGAACAGGCGTTCCAAAATGTTAAAAAACTGCTCACTTCTGATTCTGTACTCATGCAGTTTCACGAGACTTTGCCGTTAGTTATAACCTGTGATGCATCGCCTTTCGGGGTGGGTGCCATTTTGAGCCAAGTACTGCCTAATGGGAACGAAGCCCCTGTTGCATATTTTTCAAAGACTCTTTCAAAAACGGAGCGGAACTATGAACAAATTGATAAAGAAGCCCTCGCAATTGTCTCAGCTGTGAAAAGATTTCACGAATACGTGTATGGTAAGGTTTTTACTATTGTGACTGACCACAAACCGTTGCTAGGGATAATAGCCAGAGATAAGCCGACTCCCTACATATTATCCCCTAGGATGACCCGATGGTCAGAATTCTTAGCTGCTTATAACTATCAGTTGCAATACCGCCCGGGGAAAGCCATTCCCCACGCCGACGCATTGAGCCGAGCACCGCTTCCAGAAACTCTCGACGATCCTGCACCAACGGTAACCACGTTGCAAATCGAGGAACTCAACTCGCTGCCACTGACTGCTCGAGACATCGCGAGAGAAACCAAACGCAACCACACCCTAGCACGAGTCCTAGGCTGGGTAGAACGTGGATGGCCATTGGACCAATTATCAGATGACTTCACACCATTCAAGTCTCGACAGACCGAGCTCTTCTCCCAGAAAGGCTGTGTCATCTGGGGAGATAGAGTCGTTATCCCAGAACGGCTCCGAAAAGCGCTGCTGAGAACTTTGCACAATGGCCACCCCGGCATCGTGCGAATGAAAGCCCTTGCACGAAGCTACGCATGGTGGCCGGGCATTGACAAGCAAATCGAACAGTGGGTAAAAGCTTGTCCCAAATGCCAAGAAGTCAGCAACGCCCCACCAAAAGCCATGCCTACTGAATGGGAGACACCACGTGGACCCTGGTCCCGAATTCACCTGGACTTCGCGGGGCCACCAAGGGCCACACCTTCTTGCTTACCGTTGATGCCTACTCAAATTGGCTCGAAATTCATCGCATGACGACTACAACCTCTGAAGCGGTTATTAAGATTTTAAACAGACTCTTTGCAACCCACGGATTACTAGACGTCCTGGTATCCGATAACGGCCCACAATTTACTGCACTAGCGTTCGAGCAGTACCTCACTGACTGCGGCATCCGCCATGCGCTCACCTCACCTGTGCACCCTGCGACCAATGGCCGAGCAGAATGCATGGTCCAATTTGTGAAGAAAACCTTGCAAAAGGTAGACTATGACAACATTGACAACAAGGTCAATCAAATCCTCTTCTTGCAACACATCACCCCACATAGCGTCACCAACAAAACTCCCGCTGAACTGCTAATGGGACGAAAGCTCCGCTCCCACCTCGACCGGTTGCACCCGGCTTATGAACCGGAGAAACCACTAGGATCCAGCGGCCGCTGTCACACCTTCCAGGTAGGAGACCTGGTTTATGCAAAAAACCTATCGGGCGACCCGTTGTGGGTGGAAGCAACAGTAGTACATGTAACCGGCCCCAGATCCTACCTTGTGCAATGCCTTGACGATAAACTTTGGAAACGGCATATCGACCAATTACGGTCGCGGCTTGCAGCGGCCAGTCCGCAACTCCCCTATGACCAAACTGAGGGGGGGCAGGTACGGAAGAAGATGAAGTCCCAGGAAACCCGTTCGAAGGAAACGACGATTTAATAGAAACTCAGGAAGCGGAGCCGGAGGGAGAAACGTTTGCACCTCAGGGAATTGCAGAAAATGTGGGCAACGACGTAGAAGTGAACTCTGAACCAGAGGCAGCCCCACTGCCAGACAACGATCTACCTCAGCAGGATTGCAACCAGCCGATACAACGAAAATCAAAGAGACTAAAAAGACAACCGTCCTATTTAAGGGACTATGTCACTGCGCCCTGAAATAAGAAGCCAGGGGGGAGGGGTGTTGTGTATGCAATAAGATTAATAAAGTGTGAGCTTGAAGTAAGTGCAGGATTCTGGCCCTGCACTTCTGATTGGCTGTTAAGCAGCTAGACTGGATTGGCCCATTCCGGGGAATCCGATTGGCCCTTAACAGAGAGTTCTTATTGGTTATAAGAGCTAGCGTTCCTAGCTTGTTATTGGTTAAACATTACAAGGTTTGCCTATATAAGGCAGGTTTTACTGCTGTTAAATTGAGAAAGTCACGATGTAAATAAAGAGCTGAAGTTCACCGTTCAGAGGTTTGTCTCCATTCTTTCTCGCCCATGCTCAAAACTTAACATAGTGTATAGTGGAGTTAATGACTTCTTAATAACTGAAACTCAAGTGATTTCTTTTCATTAGCAACCAAGCAGTGGTGTCCTCTATTATTGCTTCTACTGTGAATCTCTAAAGTGAATCTCTGTGTACCAGAAACTCACTTTAAACTTCCTGAAGCAGATGCAGTACATGGGAAAAGCAAAAAGAAATAAGTGGTTTAAATACTTTAGCCTCCATTACATATATTAAGCAACAACTCTGAGGACAAATAAACAAATGTTAGTTTTGAAATATAAGGAAAACAGTAGCTTTGGCCAAAAAGAAGAAAATTAAGTTTTTAGAATAGCAGCCAAAGAAGCACTTCTGTTTATGAGTTCAGTGTATAAATAATATTATATTAATATTAATTATATTAACATTATTAAATTAACCCCACATTTCATCATTTTGCTTTTATTCTACTTAATTAGCTAAAGAGGTATACAATGGCATACACAGATTCTTCTTGCTGAAACAAGAAATTACACACATTTTAAATTGCCAACATACCTAAAGGTTTTGAAATATGTAGTGGGCCTGTGATTAATAAGTTTTTGTTAAACAGCTTGGATTGTCTCAATAGAAGAACAAGGCTCAAGTTCTCTAGAAAGGGAAAAGAAGCCTTTTGAATCAGTTTTAGCTGATTATACCCCTGGCCTGAATGCAAATGCTTGTCAATACATGCTGAAGAAATTCCCCTTAATTTACCAATCTCATTACAATAAAAATAAATTTACTGATGTTTTCAACCTCTCTTCCTCGTCTTCCCTTCCAACTGTGGATTGATTCACACAATGATTTTGGCTAAGGAGAGAAATACATTGCATGCTGATCATCACTGTACTATTGTATAAAGCAATGAAATAAATATAACCTATTGGGAAAGAGGAGAAATTGAAATAAATGTTGTATTTACATTACATAAGTCAGATTGCAGTTCTCCAGGAGGAATTTCTATAGCAGCCACTTTTCAGCAAGGGACATTCATGACATAAACTATCATCTTCTCCTTCAGCATCTCATTTTATGCAATTTCTCAAAGCTTTCAAGAACTGAGGAGTTTTGTTGATAGTCATTTTAAAGCCTTTTTACTGGAAAGAGGTGATACTCAGATGTTTTAGTTTTATAGACAATTGGCTAGTTACTTTGTTTTTAACAACACATAACTTTTCAGAATCATGCATGCAGTCAAAGAAGCAAGATAATTTTTTGATATTCAATGAACTATCACAATAGGCCAATGCTAAAGCTGATCATTTTCTCCTCTTGATTGCATTGCACTGAAGGCACGTGTGAACCTCTGAAAGGCTAGATGTGGGATATATTTGGAACTATTTGTTCACAGAAAATTGATTTGAACAAAACCGATCTCAGACTCGGAGAGGCAGCTGATTAGAAGTCTTCCAGTGTGTGACTCAGAACAAAATAAAGGGATCCATATGACAGCATAATTGCTTAACCTCAGGAGAAAGCTATTTTTCTGAGATGTGGAAATTATAGCCTCCAGATATTGGTCTATTACTGCCCTGAAGCTTCAGCCAACAGGTCTTCTAGCAGTCATATTTCAACAACATCTGGGGATTACAGTCTCCTTTCCTCTGCAATATTTGATTGCCTCATGTTTCTATGATGACTACAGCAATGTTTTACATTTCCATGTTCAAAATATTTATATTTTTTTAAAAAAACAGTTCTTGTTGTCATTTCACTGCTTTCAGTAAGCAGGGCTGCCAACCTTGAGTGATAGTTTGGAGTGAGACACTGCGAGGGAGCGAAGTGACCGAGGGGGGGATGGTGTGGAAGGGGGGTGTCCCCCCTTCCACGGTAGGGAGCTTTGACAATTTTACATTTTAAATGGTGCAATCTGATGCATACTTTAGTCATGATTTGGACATATACATACATACATACATGCAAGCAGCACCAATGTACTTGAACCGGATTTGTAAGATATTAATAATGCAGTTCACTGACTATGAATAATTGAAGTTCCTGACTTGTAACTGCAGTATTCTACCTCAACTGACTTTATTAGCTTAGTGATGTACTATAGACCACTATAGGATGAATTCAATGTGCAACAAAAAGACAAAAAACCCGAAACAACTACAGAGATAATGCAAATACATCAATGGGTATTCTTCTTTCTGTATCAAATACCATACTACATGCCAATATCAAATGCTATAGTCTCAGTCTTTAATTATATACTAACTTGTTGACTGAAATAGGGGTTCATAATTTCAGACATGTATAAACTAAACATTTAATCGAATAATGAGTGCTTCATATAAATATACATATTGTTAACTGTAAAACTCATCTACTGTATTCTGAAGCTTGGCCCTAGCTTTCATCATAGAAGCTATAGAACCAAAACAAAGCCCTGGTAGAGACTAAAAAATACAGCAAGTGCAGCTCTTGATTCACAAGGAAACTCTGGAATAGTAGTTGAATGCCACAGGTTAAATACTACACTTCATCACAGATGAACTGTCAACTCTAATAATTTAGCGGGTTTCTGGTGTGGCGGCCTGCTGTGCGGCCGTACAATATTTATTGGGTAAGTTTAGATTCTGAACTTAATGGTCTTACTGCTTTTTGGATGGTAAATTGTGTTAAGATTAGAATATGTTCTAGTTGAGTCAGGGCTATCCCAATTTGGGGCTGAGAAGCCTACTGGCATCAAAAAAAGTCCTTATTGAGTCCTTATCTAAGGGTTTGAAAATATGATAATAATGTAGTACAGTCCTGTCAATCTGGTGCATGGAGACCTAGGATTTAAACTCAAAGGAGAAAGAGGAAAAAGTGATTCCTTCTTCTGAAACAAAGCCATTACGGAGTGGCTTCCATTTAACCACCAAAGATGTTTCTTTATTTTCTCTGGCTGGATTTCTGACCCAGGGGAGAAAGACCATTTAAAAAAGCAAAAAGGACAGAAAGAACACCAAGAAAGAATGGGACAACCCCCCCCCCCCCCAAAAAGAGATCCAACACAACTCTGAATAAAATTATTATTATTTTAAATTTTATTATTATTATAATTATTATTACCACCCCTTTACACGCCTTATGCTCTCTTTTAGCTGATCCAAAAGAGTCTTCCCAAACCAGCAAGGCGAGAAGCGCGCCAGGCTGATCTATAAAGGGGCTGGGCAGCTTTTTTGCAAAATACTTAATAGAAAGGTTGGAGGACTGACAGGATTACATCTCTGGCAGTGGACAATTCAGCTTTGCTTACCAGGGTTATTACTGGCCGAGGCTGTTGCCCGCAAAAGAGGCTTTGCCAGCCCCCTCGTGTCCTTCTTTGGAAAGGGCAGCTGGGTTGTCCCAGAGGACATTGCAGAGAGGGAGAGGGCGGGGCAAAGTGGCTGCGAGCGCCCCGGGCGGGAAGAAGCCTCCTGCTCTTCGCTTTCCTGAAGCGATTTGCTAATGATCGGCATCATGCACAGTTACGGGATGCCGGCAGAAGGATTAAGGCGGGAAAAGAGGCGCGGTGGGGTGGCTGGGCAGGGCGGGGCGGCGTTGGGAGCTCATCCTTCTCCTAAGCTAAGGGGAATATTCGGAATATAATCAGAGAATGTAGGGATATTTTTGTACATTCCATGATTTTGGGGGTTTAGCGTGAGATTTTGTTTATCAGAGTGAGACAGTCAAAATTGATTGAATTGCGTGAGTCTCACGCTGATTGCGTGAGAGTTGGCAGCCCTGCAGTAAGACAATGCTCTATGAGAGGGTCAGACTGGATGCAGGGCCATCATCTAGACTTTTTTTGTCTCCCTGCATATATCCCAATTTGCAAAACTAGTAGTTGCTTATTTTGTTTCCCTCAGATTTGGTATCTAATGATATGCTGCCTCTGAAGATGGAAAATCAATTCTTAACTGTTATAGGTTCAAGATTGACTCAGCCTTCCATCCTTCCGAAGTAGGTAAAATGAGGAGGGGCAATATGCTGACTCTGTAAGCCGCTTAGAGAGGGCTGTAAAGCACTGTAAAGTAGTATATAAGTCTAAGTGCTATTGCTAATATACCTAAACCAGTGCTGGCTAACCTTTTGGGGCTCCTGTGCCGAAAATTGTGCGTGTATGCTAGCACCCAGAAGGCAATGCCTGTGGGCCCCCTGATCCCTGTGTATGCACGTGAAATCAGCTGCCTTTGTAGGCCTAAAAATGGGTTCATTTCATCACTTCCCGTACAGGAAGTGACAAAATGGGCCCATTTTTCAGCCTACAAAGGCTGCAGAGGCTTCCCTCAAGCCTCTGGGAGGCCAAAAAAGGCCCGGAAATCAGCTGGGAGGCATATGCATATGCAGTGAGGTAAGTTTGCTTTGGGGCTCGCGTGCCCACACAAATGGCTCTGTGTGCCACCTGTGCCACATAAGCCATAGGTTCACCATCATAGACCTAGACCATACAATGAATGAACTAATATCAGATAATGGAATTAGGCCTAAGATAGAGCCATTTGGGAAAGCCAGTCAATTGGAACAAGAGTTCTACAGCTTTGCAATAAGAATAGCAATTCTCAATGTGTGATCTGGAGACCCCTGGGGCATTCCACTGGAAGTCAGAAGTCACTCCTGATTCCACTGCTTTTTTGCTCATCTGTGGACATTTTGTTTCTCTGTTGAGATTTAAGTAAAGAAATATCTCTGAAATGATGATCCAGTGGGGCACAGGTTGTTTAATAAATAAAAAAACAGTTGGATCACTCAGCCTGTCCTTATCACAGGTACAGAAAAAGGTACATTTATTTATTTGTTTGTTTGTTTATTTATTTGATTTGTCAATCGCTTACAAGATAATAGGTATAAGGATAAACATAGTTACAAATACATGAAATGAAAACATATAAGAAAAATAAAAGAAACAATAGGACAGGGATGGTAGGCACGTTGGTGCGCTTATGCACGCCCCCTGCAGACCTCTTAGGAATCGGGTAAGGTCAATAGTAGACAGTCTAAGGTTAAAGGTTTGGGGGTTTGGGGAAGAAACCAGAGAGTCAGGTAAAGTATTCCAGACATTGACCACTCTGTTGCTGAAGTCGTATTACCTGCAATCAAGTTTGGTGCGGTTAACCTTGAGTTTGTATCTATTGTGTGCTTTTGTATTGTTATGGTTGAAGCTGAAGTATTCATTTACCTATAGGACATTGCAATGTATGATTTTATATACCATACTTAGATCAGACCAAAGACGGCGTAATTCAGGGTTTTCTAGGTCTAGAATTTCAAGTCTGGTGGCATAAGGTATTCTACAACGAGTAGAGGAGTGGAGAACTCTTCTTGTGAAATATTTCTGGACTTTCTCAACTGTGTTAATATCAGATACAAAATGTGGGTTCCAGACTGATGAGCTGTATTTGGGTATTGGTCTAGCAAATGTTTTGTATGCTCTAGTTAGTATTGTGATATTACCAGAGAAAAAGCTACATAAGATTAGGTTAACAACTCTTAATGACAATAGGGATAAACCTAGAGTCATAAAGATCATGATAGCATCAATATTTTTACATGCCATTTAAAGTGTGGGTACTTCTACTGAAAAACCATCTCATTAGAACCTCCACAAATTTGTCTACTACTATATGATGCTATGCGATAGATAGATAGATAGATAGATAGATAGATGGATGGATGGATGGATGGATGGATGGATGGATGGATGGATGGATGGATGGATGGATGGATGGATAGATAGATAGATAGATAGATAGATAGATAGATAGATAGATAGATAGATAGGTAGATAGATAGATAGATAGATAGATAGATGGATAGATAGGAAACATGCTTAGTACAAAACAAATCCCCGATCTCTTAGATTATCTTGATTTATAAAAATGCCTCACATTTTTTGTTAATGTTAATTGTTTTGCTAATGTTAAAATGGCCTAGTATTTTATTTAAAGTGTGTCCATCTTTCCTCCTCCCTCCCCAAAAGACCATAATAACATAGTAGAAAGGTTTTGGAAAGACAAGATAGGCTTGGAGGAACAGTTTGTTACCTGACTAATTTGTAGCTATTTTGTGTTCACCAGTGCTTCTTTTTCTAGGGAAGGAATTCACAAATGCCGGGATTGTCTATGGTCACTTAAACAAAATATCTGAGAAATTCAGAACCACCTTATATACTCTCATTTCACTGCTCCATAATAGGATAGATTGGCCTGAGAATTTTCATCAACTTGGATAACAAATCTTGGGATTCCAATAAGTTACTCCCTCCTTAGCTGAGATGAATTTTCGAGCTTACAAAAATCAAAGGCTGACATTCTGTATTCATGATTTCCTTGCCTTTAATCTGTGTGCAATTTACATAACACACAAATCTGGGAAATTATGACTTATATTCTAGCCTTATTACTGTTGCTTGATTCACTAACTGCTTAAATCATGCAAAATACCATGTGCAAGCCATGACTGATTTCTTTAATCTTTGTCAGGGAAAGATTGTACTTCCACTTGAAATGGCTTTTACAGAAACAAAAATGAGAGATGAATAAATGTTTTCTTTGCCATTTATGGGAGAAAATAAAGATTGTTTCTTGCTCTCTTTTTTTAAAAAAAGCTCTTTTTTTAAAAAAAGCTCTTTTTTGTAAAAAAAAAAAACATGAGATGTTCTACAGGCTGCTTATATTAAAATTTGCTTGCTCTATTGGTTGCTATTGCATAAACTAAGAAAGTTGCCTCAATAGGATGTAATGGTCAACTACAACTCCCAAATTTGGTAATGGTGGCAAGTAACTGATGCGAGTTGAAGTCCAAACATATGGAGGAAATAGTGGTGACTCTTTAAATACACCAATCAGGTATCATCATTGCTGATACCTAGGAAGAATTTGCTTTGTGCAGAACTCCCACATTATAATGAGTTATCAGTGCTGTAACTTGGACCAACTCAAAGGAGCATGACCAAATAATGGAATGATTCCTCCTATGCAGACTATTTTTTGCCCAAAGGACTATAAAAGATTTCAATATATAATTGTAATTATTTTGCAAATTATATGACTTCCTTAGGTTGACAAGAATATATAAGTACATAGCAGAACTTTTATGCTACAGAGAAAATTTAATTGTACTATTATAAAGGGTACAGAATTAACCTCTGCAAGGTGATATGAACAATGGGATCGCAGGATACAGTCTCCAGCTCCGTTCTCAGGGGGGAAAAGAGAGAGGGAGAGACTTTTGGCTTCATGCAAGGAAAGCAGCAGAAGTCTTTCTTTCCCCCAAACTCCACCAGAAATGAGTCTTTGCTGGTGCAGCCTTTTGGAGCAGGATGCCTTGCAGGGTCTCAAAGACTCATTTGTGGCAGAGTTTGCTGCTTTCCTTGCGTTCAAGTCAAAAAGCAGAAGAAAGAAGCTGAAAGAAGCAGCCCAGTGGCCAGGCCAGGTGTTTGGGGCGAGTGGGGCAAGTTCTCCCCCTCCGCCCTTTCCTCCCTCCCTCCCTCCCTCATGTTGTGCGCAATGCAAGCAACACAAGCCTTGTGTTCCCGCAGGCCATGCGGGCAGTGCAGCCTTGTGTTCTGGTGCAGCCTGGATTAATTGCTTCGGGGATGACATTTCTCTGTGGACCCCCCAAATTTTCTTGCGGACCACCAGTGGTCCCCAGCCCACTGGTTGGTGACCACTGTTCTAGTCGAATCCCCTGCTCAGGCAGGAAACTCTATACCCATGATGGCAAATCTATGGCACGCATGCCAGATGTGGCATGCAGAGCCCCCTCGGTGGGCATGTGAGCATTTCGCCCCAGCTCAGCTCTACCGGGCATACATGCGCGCCTCCCACCAGCCAGCTGGTCTTTGGGCCTCTGCCACACGTGGGGGGGGGCTGCATGCAGATGACAGGGCACAGGCGGGGGTTGCATGTGCGACACATGTGCATGCGTGGTGTGTGGCACATGCGCAGGGATGTGTACATTGCATTTTGGGGGGTGCATGCACATGCGCTTTGGGAACTTGGTGCCAAAAAGGTTAGCCATCACTGCCCTCTACCATTTCAGACAAATGCTTGTCCAATTTCTTCTTAATAACCTCTAGTGTTGGAGCACCCAAACTTCTAGAGGCATTTCTCTAAATAACTATTCTGTCAGGAAATTTCTCCTGAGTTCTAGGTTGCTTCTCTTCTTGATTAGTTTCCATCCATTGCTTCTTGTTCTGCCTTTAGGTGCTTTGGAGAATAGGTTAACTCCCTCTTCTTTGTGGCAGCCCCTGAGATATTGCAACATTGCCCCTAGTCTTTATAAATCACTCCCATCACTTTTTCTCTTTAGGACCCCTGCTGTAAAGTATGTTTCCAGGGACCTTGTACACTATAGCAGCCCCCGCCAGCCCTCCCCTACTCACAGCACTCCCCAATCACACTCTGTAGTGCATCCACCCTCAGCACAGCCTCTGCTAGACTGCCCACGCTCTGTAGCTCTGCACCTGGCTCACTTGCCATCTCCACCAGCACTCTGTAACACCTACCTCTCCTACCAGCCTTCCCATAGTCCCTACCAATTTATCTGGACCCCATAGGGCCCACCCATGGCATCTGCACACACCCTTCGTTCCTTGCCTAATCCTGCCTCTTCTAGCTTAACAACTTGCACAATCCTAGGGTTACAATGTCAACTGGAACTGCCAAGATTGTAATCACTAAGTAATGCAGTCATATTACATTGCATTTACAATCTTGCTTTACTGATGACAATCCCAGTCTCAGTCAGTATTGTAATCTGAGGCTATCCTATAAATAATTTCAAAGGGCCAGGAGAGGGTGATAATACACTGTGATTGGAAATGTATGGGAAATATTGCATAAATAGGAACACTGAAAGGTAACAAAAAGCAGAATTTGGGGAGTATCATACAAATTGGAAGATCTACATTCTTATATTCGCTCCAATATCCACAGATGGAAGATCACTCTGATAGTCTACTTTTGTAGAGACACAAATAGATTTCAAGTTTGTGCAATTTATTTGGAATGTTCATTTTCCTACGGCAGTTTTACTAACTAGAAAAAAGAAACAGGGAAACAAGTTGGATATGCCCCTAAACCAGTGGTGGGATTCATTTTTTTTACTACCAGTTCTGTGGGTGTGGCAGGGGAAGGATACTGTAAAATATCCAGTCAGAGGTATTTGCCAGTTCAGTTCTCTGAACTACTCAAAATTTCCACTACTGGTTCTCCAGAACTGGTCAGAATCTGCTGAATACCACCTCTGCTCTGAACAATCTCCATATACCAACATCAAAACTGTGCTCAGTGACTACAAGATCACTGATTCGAACAAGTTAAAAGTCATGTGAGCCAGTTTGGTATGGTTAAGACACCAAGCCAGAAACTTGGAGATCCTGAGTTCTAATCCTACTTAGGCACAAAAGGCAGCTCAGTGACTTTGAACCAGTCATACACTCTCAGCCCTAGGAAGCAGGCAATTAGATAAACAGTTCTGAAATCTTGTCCAGAAAACTGCATGGAGTCGTCCTGGCAGCCACCAAAAGTCAAGTGGCTTTTAAAGGCTTTTTTTTTTTTTTCTGAAATGGCCGGGAAGAACTTTTTTTCCCTTTATATTTGTCACTTATGCTGCAGCTGCACTGCAAACCATGAATAAATATTCTTTATATGATCCCCCAGATAGAGGGAGGGAGAAGGAGATACGTAGATTAAGCCAGTCCAGACACCTGCTTCTCCTCGCGTTTGGAAGCATACCGTCGAAAAGCAGAGTGGGAGCATATTAAATCAGGCTCACTGGCAAAGAACGAGTGCTACTTCC
Organism: Hydrophis major; assembly: GCA_033807585.1. Taxonomy (NCBI): domain Eukaryota; kingdom Metazoa; phylum Chordata; class Lepidosauria; order Squamata; family Elapidae; genus Hydrophis; species Hydrophis major. The sequence goes on along the minus strand of CM066328.1, from coordinate 386,747,447 downwards.
CGTGTTGAATAAGGCAGCCGTAACGAGCGGCACTAATACAATACAAATAGCCATCGATTTATTATTTAATGCATCCTTCCTTTTGGAGGCTTCAGTAATTTTTTAGAGCCCCGCACATGGAAGCAAGACGGAGATTCCTCGCCACTTTCGAAAGAAACCAGGATGTGACGACAAAACGTGTCGGGGACTAGAACTCTTAGTGTTTGAATCTGCAAGGCAAGGGTATACACGGTGCTTCTCATGCCTGGCGGGGGAATTCTGGGAGTTGAAGTCCATACAACTTTAAAATAAGAAATGCTAGCTAATAGGATCCGGTGGCTGCGTCCAAACGATAATCCTTCCAAGAGAAGAAGCTGCCTTCAACAGTGCCTGTCATTCTGATTAACTTCATCTGATTTACTGAAAAACCGAATTCATACTTTTACGCGCTCAAATTTGAGATCCGGAAGAAGGTGTCTGTCCGCAAGAACTACGGGAGCTGCCCGGGATCTTTGGAAACATGGCGGCCGCCGTAGTTGTCGCGGCCCAGAGAGTCTGCAATGCCGGCGTCCTCAAGATCGCGTGCAGAGGTGAACCCTTTTATTGCTTTCGCCTGGGCTGAGATTTCCATGCACGGGCTGGACCGGCGGGGCTTCCTCACGTTAGCCTTCCTTCTTCTGGGCTATTCTCGCCTCTGCCCTTATATATAATCATTTGTATTTGATTGCAGCCATCATAACCGCTGAAGCTTCGGTTGCATTTTAAGAGTAGGAAATCTGCTAATAAAAAATGAGAAGACGGGATCAGAATTTAGTATTTCCTCACAGAAAGTGTATGCACTGTTGAAAGTTAAGGCAAGCTTACTTAAATGGGAATAAATCCAACTGTACATAGGGAAATCAGCTTCTGAATAAATACACCTAAACTGTTCACAAGTAGCACCCATGATTAACTTAACTATTCCTAAGCCTTTGCCTGGCACACAAAACCATAAAATACGTAAAATGGCTTGCATAACCAGTTTGGTAAACGTGATTGCCTATCATGAAAAGACAACAGTGGGATTACATTGTAAACATGCAGATTTACATATTAGGAATAAAAAAAAAATCACTTTAGAATTGTTGCATAACTTGTATATTACTGTGCAATTTTTGCCTGCATTGCAAAAAGCATGCTAAATTGGAACATCAGACATAGGCTCTGGTTAAGATGGATTGCTTTCAGAGTTTATTGCAGATATAGTTCAATCAATAGTGCCTAGAATAATCAAGTTGATGGCAAATAAATTTAGTAATAATAAACAAAAGTTTAAAATATTTCAAATGCAAAGAGTTTAGTCCTTTCTTGTCTCTTTGTTCTTTTGGGAAATTGTGTGTCCAGTTAGTACCAACCTTCACTGGCCTCATCACATACTTCCCAATAAATATTACAACATTCATTTGTCTCACAGTCCTTGCTTTCGATGACATTCCCCAAAAGCAAAGTGATAAGTGGGTAAAACACAGCAATGATAATCTGTAATAGAATTTTGTTGGGTGGGTAAGTTTTTGTATCAATTATATTCATTTCGGAATTTTCCAGAGTTGATATTGAGAATGGGCTCCAATTGTTATTCATAGGTAGAAATTTTTGTATCATGGACCTTGAAACCAACCACAGTTGCACCCTTCAGGTTTCCTGAAGACATGTGATAGGCCATTGCAGAAAAGCAGTTATAATGCCCGCTTTTAACTGGGCATTATAACTGATGCTCTGAAAAAGAATAAAAAATGAAAGGGGTTAAACACACACCCCTAGACTAAAATGGACATACAGTGCAGTTCAGTGGATCTTTTTTCTTTTTTTCGGAAATAAATTGTGTGAAAGTATAATACATTAATTGTATATATTGTTTTATAATAAATTAAGTGAAAGGATAATAAGAGATAAGGAAGATTCTTGCCCTCAAGGCTTTTCTTTTTGTGTTCTTTGCTTCTTACTTATAGCAAAGAAAATGCAGAGTCCATTCTCTCAGTAACAGAGATGCTGAAGGAAATTATTTTGTCTAGAGCAGAGATGGACAACTATGGCAACTTTATGGCCTGTGGATATGCTGGTGTAGGAATTCTGGGAAATGAAGTCCGCAGGTTGTAACAATGCCATATTTGTCCACCCTGGTTTAGAGCAATGTTTCTCAACCTTGCCAAGCTTATAATGGATAGCATGGCTGGGGAATTCTGAGATTTGGAGCCCGCCCATCTTAAACTTGCCACATTGAGAAACACCGGTCTAGAGAATTGTCTAGAAAACTGGGGGGGGGGGGTATAATATTAAGCAACCGATTGTGTAAATTTGCTAAAGAGATATAGACCCTGTGTTGTTTTTCTGAGTTAATGCTTTATATTTAAATTGGTGTAATTTCCTTTAGGATGAGTGAATTGATTAAGTTAATACATATAAATTACTTTAATAGGTAAAAAGATGTGTTTGATCAGTTGGTCAGCAGAAGTCTAAAGTTGTTATATTTACTACAAGAATCTATAAAAATTATTGATGGCTGAATCATCTCTCTCTTTCTCTTACATTGTGTATAGAGATATTATCCAAGAAATATATCCAAATATACTAATATTTCTTGAGATGTACTATCTTATTCATAAGTTAATATTTTTTCAGCCTTTCAATAATTGAGATATTAACATGATTTTTTTCCCTACAGGTTATGCTTTGATTTCAAACCATGGAATCAGCTGCCAGTATGCTGCCTTGGCATGTTCATTTCAGACACATTGCAACGTTTCTGCATCATATAATGTGACAGTGCAGCAGAGAAGGCAGAGAAGCTTTTTCAATAAATGTAAGTATTTGGAAGCTGCTAATCAATCCTGCAGCCTTTAATTTAACTATTATGTTAATTAGATTGACACCCCATTTTTCTACTTTTATAAACATTGAAGGCAGCTTACCACATTTAAAATCAAAATATAAAGTGACATTAAAATCTATTAACAGTGAAAAATCTTTTGATTCCATAGCCTTGAAGTTGCATAAGAGAAGGCCTTTTCCCACATGTCAAATAAACAAGCTTCTGGCAGCAGAAGCATCTCCTGTTAATGTAAGTTATTAGTCAGGCTCATAGCAGGAGAGACATTTAGTTGGTCAGGCAACTAGCCCATAAGTTTTTTGGGCTATAACATCAGCATTGTTGCCTTAAACTTTGATGATACACAGGCAGTTTGTGCAGAGTTTTAGTGCATTCTTCACCAATCTAACTGCAACACTTTTCTTCAGTTATATTTCTGGACACTTCAAGGGTACATCAAGATAGCAGTTCACTAAAGTGTGAATAACTTCCATGAAAGCTGCCTGACTCAGGAAGGCTTATAGCTGGAACATTAGCCACATTATGCAAATATGCCACTTACTATATTATCTGAACTTCCTGGGGTGGAGTGGATTGGAATATTACTTGTGCAAAGAGTGCAGCTGCCTGACCTTCTGTGGACACTTTCAGGGTAGAAAAGTGGGCCTGGTTTACCATCCTTAACTACCATAGTGTAGGCTCAAATTCTCTCATAGAATTTGAGCTGCTTAAGAGTTTACATGATTCCTCAGTTGGCTAAATTAAAATACTCTGGTGGATTCCTAAAGTTCTCACAATCAGAGCTGATCAGTGTCGATTAGTCCAATCTTACCAGAGATGGACATTGAAGTCCTTCAGATAATTACTCAGTTTCAACCATAAGCAACTCCTCAAAATGGCAAATGGTGTTTGATTTGCAAACTATAATTTGGTAACATTTAGAGGATCAAAACTACTTTGAGAATATTACCATTTTTCCCTAATGATATATCCAATTACATTGGATCATGCTACATGCTAAACTCTTTTGCAATGTTTAATTTTTTTTCTTAGCACTTATATTTCAAATAATGACTGTGGCTCATAGTAGAATATCTGATAGAAGGGTAGAGGTTAAAGGACCCAGTAGTCTTGAGTTATATGCATGTATGTATTTAAAGTTGCCAATCTTACAGAAGTAACTCTGGGCGACTGACAAGGATTACAGACACAGCAAAACCCAAAATATATAACTGCAAGTATCCAAAGATGAACAATAACTCCTCTCACCAGAAAAAAAACCATATTGACAATAGTAGAGCCACCTAACCACCTGACCCAAATAGCCAGGTTTCCAATTCAGGGTTGGGGCCATCTGAATCTGTGAAGAATATGGTTCCATTGGTCAGGCACTACCCTTGGGAAGACATGACTCTAGACAAGATGACATTGTTTGATAGAAAGGACCTGGACTTCTCTAGATCTGGTGGGATAAGGGAAACAAAAGGAAAAAGGTAGTCCCACAATTAGCCTGGTCCTCTCTGATGTAGGATTTTGTAGCTGATAACCAGTAACTGGAATCACACCTAAACCTTACAGAGTAGCATTGTTTTATGGGCATAAGAAGAAATGCTAACAACTATCTGCATGATAAATTTTTCATCAGCTACAGTTTCTAAATGCTCTTCAAAAGTAACTCTACTCTACATGCAATAATCCAAGTGAGTCACCATGTGTAACACTGTTCTGAGAATGGGAACAATACCTAAGACAAATCTGTGCAAAAACCCCTTTGAGCAGGAGCCACGTGTTCAGAAAGACCCACAAATTGTGCGCCAACTTTTACTGCACCTCCATGCAGAAGAGGAAAATCCCCACTGCTAGATGGCCTTAAAGTCCATGGCCATTCAGTTTTGCCAGGGTTTGATCTGAAGCCTATTCTCTCCTATCCAGACCCTCATGGCCTCCAGACAGTGGGAAAGGACCTTGGGAGCACTGCCTGGTCAGCCCAGGGATAGAGATGTACAACTGAGTATTATTAGCATATGAAGTATATTGCACCCCAGGTCAACAGGTGACCTTGCCTTCATGGATGAAGTCAGACGACCTTGACTTCATGCAGATGTTAAGACCAGAGAAGAAAACTCTGAGGCACTCCGCAAAGCAGAGAATCGTGAGCTAGATCCCTTTAACACTGGCTGGAAATAGCCAAGAAAAGAAAATAATTTAGATTAGATTAGATCCTCCATGTAGCATCAATATTGGATGAATCAAAATATTAACATGCAAAAGATGAACTCCCTTATGTGTGCATCTCAAGCAGAGATGAATTTTTGGAGTTTGTGTCTGAAGTAAGCTTGATTAGAGCTAAGCCAGTCCACATTTCCTAAAATCTTCTGTATCTTTATTAACTGAAGAAAATAAGAATGAATTATTAGTTTCCTGATGAACATTTGACAGTCTTTGTTGTGCCTCTGACTAGTTAAGTGCTATAAGTTTCTATATTTTGAAATTTATTTGAAGTATTACTTTCTTTTATATTAGCCATGCACGGTCACCTCAGGAAAGACTGTGGAATATTTTAAGAAGCACTTAGCAGTATTGTCACTACCAGCTGTGAATTGATTCTGCTGTGCTCCATATTGACTGTGGAAGAGGAGCAGAGAATTGATTTTTTTAGAAGTGATGAGTCATGTGGTTGATGGGAAGAAAAGAGTATGGAATACAGAATGCCTGGAGAGAAGACAGTAAAACCAGTGTCAAGCATCCAGAAAGTATCCATGATATGAAATTCAGCTGCCAACCAAAATATTTGGGTAAATTGAAGATAAAACTGGAAAGAAAACTAAAATTATTCATAAATCTCTTTTGCTCTAGACTAATATCAAGGCACTCATCCTCCGGGCACAATTAAACAGTTCCTGCTGTAGTCACTATCTGTAATGTATTCTTTATGAGCCTAAACAAGAAAACACATCAGAATGGGTTCTAGCATGAACTTGGTTGGATCTTATTAATTTGGCCTTTTATCAATTATAATCTTGATACTCTAATTTCATATTAAAGAACAGCATCTCCTTTGCAGTTTGTAAGTCTCACTAAAAATATTTTATTCTGAAGCCCAGGTCTAATCTGACTGGCCTACCCATCCCAGCCATTAGAACTCCCTCCAACTATCTATTGCCCCCATCTCTGCCCTTTTCCCTATCATGCATCCTGCTTTCTGGGGCAGCAAGTAGCCCTACAATCATGCAGCTCGGGCTGCTTGCTGCACTGTTTCTCTAAGCCTTCAAGCCACAGCAAAGTACAAAAACCCCAGGAAGCCCCAACTCAGTCCAGCAGCATGGTGTCAAGCCTCTGGTTCTCTGCGGAAGCCCCAGTAGTGTGGCCATAACCAACCTGGGAAGCCGCTGCAGCCTAGCCCAGCAGTGTGGCACACAGACCCTGCCCCAGCTCCTCTCACTACCTGGCACTCCCTAGACCCTAGCCACCCTCACTTCACTGCTCCAGTTGATGTTTGTTGTTTTCTTACTCCTGCTGCTGATGAGGTAGCTTGAGCATAACCCTCCACATGAGGCAGCACAAGGCCTTCTTCCCCAGATCATGCAAGGAAGCTTTGGTTCATGACCTTGTGAAGAAAGCCTTGTGCAGCTAGCAGTTGCCTTGCAAAGGGCCAGGCTGGGCATGCATGGATCAGCAGCAGGAGCAAGAAGGCAAAGGTTAACCAGGGTTTGCAGAGCACTGGGCAACAAGTGCTGGGTGCCAGAAAGACAAAGATGGGAGGGATATGGAATGCTGGGGTAAGTTGAAGCACCCATGTGGTCATAAGGTTGGGCTGCCAAGCACCCACATGTGGACCCCATAACCACAGAACATTTCAGTGGCCATATCTGCAGGGACCAGGGGTATGTATTATTAACTTTTAATGTTCAGTGAATGAATGATATACAGTGGTACAGAATGAATGTTATTTTATGACATGTTCTCATACCTCTGACCATCGCAGCATAGCTGCACACATGTCATTATGATTTGTGACTTTTCTTGTGTCAGCTTGTCACCAGCATAGTCAGTGAGGAATATGGCAGGAAATCTGAAATTGCAGTTATTAAGATCCTTGCAGAACAACCCATGCAGTCCTTGTTTAGCGATGGCAATTGAGATTACCAGAATTGCCATCATATCCCAAAGATTTACCTGTAGTCCTATGGCTATATACAGTTTTACACTTTGGAAGGCACTTGGAAATGGAAATAACTATTTGATATTCTTGTGGAAATAAAAAAAAGATTATATAAATCAGGGGTATCAAATTTGCAGCGTTACGTGACATATAGCGAATTTCTCATTCGCTAAACCAGGCATGAGCATGACCAGTATGTGACACATCCAGCCCTTGGGCTGCAAGTTTGACAGCCCTGGTATAAATTGATGCAATTGTTAGGTAATATATCATGATGATGACAATTCTCAGACTGAAGAAGTTACTGGGATAAGCAGCAAAACATTTCAAACCAAAAAGAAAAGAAGTCAGTGGTTGTTGTGACCTAACCTCCAGACAGCAAATCATTATGTTTCTGTGTTGTCTTATAAATTTGGTGTTAACTTCAGTAAATACTGTTCCGCAAACAAATTAAGTGCAAGCCCATCTTAGCAGCTGTTTGAGGTATATTTTACTTGAGGTATAGCTGGCTTAAACATAAGAGTAAATAGCATATACTTTTTTCTTCATTTGAACTGCTGTTAAAATATATTATGATTTGAACAACTTATAGACATCTCTTTCATAACAGTGACAGCCAACGAACTCTGGAAAGGAGTTGCGGCAGAGAATACTGCAGGTGGAAGGAAAGGGAGAGGCAAGCGAGGCAAGCGGAAAAAAACGAGGGATCTCAATAGAGGCCAGGTCCTTGGCGAAGGTAAACTCATGAAATAATGCAGAATCCAGAAGGGATTAATTATTGGAATTAGTCTAACTAATACTGAACTTGGATGCTGATATGATAACACTATTAGTTAAATCAGGGCCATAAGAAATTAGAAGGAACAGGGGTTAAATTTTTTGCCATTACACTTCCCTTTAGTGTAATCTTAATGTACACATTACCCCTAAAAATCCAAATACCAAAATTAACACAAGTGAACAATGAAAACAATACAATGAAACTTTTGGGAGGGTGTATTTTTATAATAATGTAAAAGGAGTTAACAATGTAAGGGATTATAACATAACAACGTAACAATGTAAGGAAGCCAGAGATTAAGGCACAAGGCTAAAAATCAGAAAACTGAATTTCTAATCCCACCTCAGGCATGAAAACCAGCTGGGTGACTTTGGGTCCATCAGTCTTTCTTAGCCCAACTCTCAAAATTGTTGAAAATAGAAGAAGGGAACATTAGTTATGTTTTCTGCCTTGAGTTATTTATGAAAATAATAAGGATGGGATTTTTAAAAATTTCCAAAAAAAGGGAAAGTTCACAGTTTGGGAAATCCTGCTCTGGAGAATCATTAAAACTACAAAGGCTCAGAGCAAATTAATAAATTCCAGCTCTGTTTATTGCCAAATGTTAATTAATTGGAAAAGAAAACCTCCCAAACAGTAAGATGGTATTGTAGGAAGTAAAGATAGCTTACATAGGGGAGATAGCTGTCTTTTTGGAGTGGGAATATGTGGGAAACAATAGTGGTGTGGGGAAGCTATCTGCTATTTTCTCCAGATTCCTAGCATAGGCTGCATGAGGTAAATTGTGCCCTCATTCCATCTTATACTGTAATAGAATCAACCATGTGCAGAAGGAATTACTGCTGAATCCCAGCAGAAAGAGTTACCTTAGGATATGAGGATATACTGCAATTTCTCATTGCAGAATTCACATAATAATATTGTATTTATAAGGATTTCCTTGGGGTGCTGAAAATAGCCAGAGAGTGATAATCAGAATTTATTTCAGGAAATAAGTTTTCTACTTGAAAAAAATTGATTCCAACTTGGAATAGAGGGAGATATTGTATGTAAAAATTGACTCACTTTCAGTAATAAATTCAGTCATGAATTCTAGATAGTTGGGTTCTCTTATTAAAAACAATTAAACTTTTGCAAATTCTGGTTAGCCAAAAATGTCTGCCACTTTTTTACAGTTTTAATCTTCCTTAAGATGCCATGATAATCTATACATATAAAGTGAATGAGTGCAACAAAATCATTTTATGACTTCTGATATTTGCTCAGAAGTGTAGGTTGATAGTATGCTAAATAAAATCCATGATTTGTTGTAATTTGTTTGTAATTTGTATTTGTTGTAATTGTTTTGTGTTGATGTGTTCAGGAAAAATTGGTTTCCTTTGGCCTGGTCTCAATGCTCCATTGATGGTATCTGGAAAAGTTCAAAGCATTACTCAGAGAAATGAGGAAGAGCAGAAGGCTTTGCAGTTAGCAAAAGCTGAGGAACAAAAGCAATTCGACAAGAGAAAGAGAGTCCGGATTAAGAAGGAAAGAGGTTGGACTGGACGGTCCTGGGGAGGTGTCAGTTTAGGACCTCCTGATCCTGGTCCCAATGGAGGTGAGATAGTTAGGAAAAGAATATTTTATTCTCTAGAAAAATATTCCTTTGGTGGTTTCATATTCTGTGTATCCTGCTAATACCAAATTATATACACTGCTCAAAAAAATAAAGGGAACACAAAAATAAAACATCCTAGATCTGAATGAATGAAATATTCTTATTAAATACTTTCTTCATTATATAGTTGAATGTGCTGACAACAAACTCACACAAAAATTAGCAATCAAAATCAAATTTAGCAACCCATGGAGGTCTGGATTTGGAGTTACACTCAAAATTAAAGTGGAAAAAAACACTCCAGGCTGATGTAATGTCCTTCAAACAAGTCAAAATGAGGCTCAGTAATGTGTGTGGCCTCCACGTGCCTAAATGACCTCCCTACAACGCCTGGGCGTGCACCTGGTGAGGTGGAGGATGGTCTCCTGAGGGATCTCCTCCCACACCTGGACTAAAGCATCCCCCAATTCCTGGACAGTCTGTGGTGCAACGTGGCGTTGGTGGATGGAGTGAGATGTCCCAGATGTGCTCAATTGGATTCAGGTCTGGGGAACAGGCGGGCCAGTCCATAGCATCAATGCCTTCGTCTTGCAGGAACTGCTGACACACTCCAGCCACATGAGGTCAAACATTGTCTTGCATTAGGAGGAACCCAGGGCCAACCGCACCAGCATATGGTCTCACAAGGGGTCTGAGGATCTCATCTCGGTACCTAATGGCAGTCAGGCTACCTGTGGCGAGCACATGGAAGGCTGTGCGGCCCCCTAAAGAAATGCCACCCCACACCATTACTGACCCACTGCCAAACCGGTCATTCTGGAGGATGTTGCAGGCAGTAGAATGTTCTCCACAGTGTCTGCAGACCCTGTCACGTCTGTCCCATGTGCTCAGTGTGAACCTGCTTTCATCTGTGAAGAGCACAGGGCACCAGTGGCGAATTTGCCAATCTTGGTGTTGTCTGGCAAATGCCAAACGTCCTGCATGGTGTTGGGCTGTAAGCACAAACCCCAGCTGTGGACGTCGGGCTCTCATACCACCCTCATGGAGTCTGTTTCTGACCATTTGCGCAGCCACATGCGCATTTGTGGCCCACTGGAGGTCATTTTGCAGGGCTCTGGCAGGGCTCCTCCTGTCCCTCCTTGCACAAAGGCAGAGGTAGCGGTCCTGATACTGCGTTGTTGTCCTCCTATGGCCTCCTCCATGTCTCCTGATGTACTGACCTGTCCCCTGGTAGCGCCTCCATGCTCTGGACACTACGCTGACAGACATAGCAAACCTTCTTGCCACAGCTCGCACTGATGTGCCATCCTGGATGAGCTGCACTACCTGAGCCACTTGTGTGGGTTGTAGACTCCGTCTCATGCTACCACTAGAGTGAAAGCACCACCAGCATTCAAAAGTGACCAAACCATCAGTCAGAAAGCATAGGAACAGAGAAGTGGTCTGTGGTCACCACCTGCAGAACCACTCCTTTATTGGGGATGTCTTGCTAACTGCCTATGCTTTCCACCTGTTGTCTATTCCATTTGCACAACAGCATGTGAAATTGATTGTCAGTCAGTGTTGCTACCTCAGTGGACAGTTTGATTTCACATAAGTGATTGACTTGGAGTTACATTGTGTTGTTTAAGTGTTCCCTTTATTTTTTTGAGCAGTGTACATAAATGGAAGGCCATGTAGAAGACTAGAGATCACACCCACAAACAAGACAAACATACAAAAAATTTTGAAGGGAAATTGTTTCCTTGCTAATACTGTATCTTAAGAAGAAAGGATGGGAAGATACATGTAATATTCCACACTATTATTTCAGGCTACAAAGTTACTATGTAGATTTTGATCATATCTAATAACTGCAAATATTTATTAAAACATCTTGGAAAAGTTTCAGAATATAGCTCAATTGCCATATTCTCCAAGTTGTTAATAGGAATTTAAAATTGTGAACTGTCCAGAAATTCAAATTAGTGTCTTGTAATGTTAACAAATTATGATTATAAATTCACCATTTCCCCAGTGACTATGGGAAGAATTGAACACCCAGAGCAGAGAGAATTCCAGAGAAATTGGCTCAGTATAATTTGCCTGTTGGCTCCCTTGGAAAATGAACTTATCGGAGAAACTAGAATACAGTTAGAAATATTAATTGTTTTCTTATTTCTAGACATCCTATGTAGTGTTGGCACAGTAAAAGTAAGCATTTACAGCCTGGCTGTTTCTGTTTAATTTAAATACAATCTGATCTGTGCTTGATTGCTTGTCCAGGTAATGCTTAGGTGAATAAGGCATTTCAAAATTAAGTAAAATGGTTGTCATCTGCTTGCTTTATAATTTGATGCTGCCTACTTAATTACATTTTAACACTTTAAAAAATAAAAAGGGCAAAACAAAATCTAGTCCTACTCCTTTTTATACTTTCCATTTGCATTTCACAAATGGCTATTGTTCTTGAGGGACTTTCATTCCTTATGGAATAGATGTTCCAGTTCATTAGTGTCCTATTATTGCTGCATGGACTGGTTCATATTTGTCCTAAGTTAGAAAACAGTGGTATTCACATGGAACAAGGCCATTGATGTACCACTGTGGTCATCAAATGATTCCTTGAAGGCCAGTTCCAACATCTGTATAATTTAGTGTACTCCACATGACTTGATTCCACAGAGGTCTAACTGTGATGAGATGCACCTTAATTGCTCATGGAAAATAATATGGATATTGTATATGCAGCATATCACTGATACATGTCTCCTTAATTGACAGAAACATTTGAAGATTTTGATAGCAGAGTACTTGAGGTAAGAGGGTTTTTTTATTGAAAATGCAAGCTTACGTGTCTTTAAATATAAAAAGCAATGTTTAAAATCCAGTGTAAATTTTATTCCTTTCACCGTAGCTCTGTAGCAGACCTGTGCAACTTATAGAGGAGAAAGGACCCCGTTAATAAATTAAAAATGGTTTGCGGGCCACAAAGGAACATCAACTGTTTGACAGCTAGCAAAATGACAGTGAAGCTTTGAGACATTGGAGGTGCTTGGCTGGGTGTCTTTGGGGGCAATGGCAGTAAATGTATTAACTTTTGAAAAACCACTAGCAGGTTGCAATAGGCTTTTGGTTGTGCGGGCCTGGTCTTTAAAACAAGAATTTATCAGACCAATAGATTCTGAAATAATGTATTACAACCTCAAAGTAAAATGTGCTGCGTCAAGGTCAATAAAAACTAATATCATAATTTGAAGAGAGCATTTTTAAAATTGAGGGTATTTCTGATCAATTGTGAAAAACTAATAAAGTTGTTAAGTTAATCACATGAAAGCGAATAGACATAGAACAGATTCTTCTCCAATTAATCTGCATTCTATCCAAACTAAAAGAATGCCAGAATAAAATTATATAAAGTGTGGGGGGTGAGTCAGGATCACTTTTTGTATTTCTGCTCTTGAAAAACATTAGACTCAGGTTTTTTTCCTTAAGCAATAGCGCTTAGATCTAATATACTGCTTTACACTGCTTTATAGCTCTCTGAGCTGTTTACAGAGTCAGCCTATTCCCCCCCAACAATTTGGGTTCTCATTTCGCCCACCTTGGAAGGTTGAAAGGCTGAGTCAACCTTGAGCCTGATGAGATTTGAACTGCCATAGTTACAGTTGGTGGTATTCTACCGGTTCGGCCCGGTTCTGGCAAGCCAGTAGTAGCAATGAACAGTGGAGATCGAACCAGTTCTCTCCGCTGCTCTGCTTTTGGGCCCGCCCTCCCGCCCGGGCTCCCGTACTTACCGCTGAATTTGAAGTGCAGCTGCTTTGCGCGGCACAGAATAGTGCCGCGTGGCAGCTGCTGAAGCCACCGGGATTGCGTAGGCTTGCAGGAGGCAAATTAGAATGCCTATGCGCCTGTGCAAAGTGTGCGTTTGGCATGCGCGTATGCACAAAGCGCGCCCATTGACCCATGCCCACCAAACCGGTGGCAAAAATATTTGAATCCCACCCCTGCAGAGTTGGCTTTAGTTTCATGTTAGATAGATCTTTGTGAATGGATCCAATTTCCTTCCAGACCGACACATTCTGTGGTAATTAATGTAGCATTGAAGGAATGGTTCTGTCCTAAATCTTCCAGCTTTATTGGAGAACCTAAATCTTTTTAGCTTTATTGAAGAACCTACTGAGAAGGGAGAAAAATATTCTTCTGCCACTTTCATTTTCTACCTGTGATTTTATACACTGTGATCATGGTCCCTGATCCTTATCCCAAGTTTACATATTCCACTAAGGCAGATCAAGCAAAGTTTGTGGTCAGCTTTGCTTTCTTCTAATGAGGGTGAACAAGTTTGGTAGGCAACAAAGACCAAACACTTGAATTTCAAGTAAGTGTGCCTTGAAAGAAATGACTGTCATGCCAATGCAGGTGTGATTTTTCATACAACACCCCTCCCCCATGAGGATTTTTAAATTATATATCTGATTTAGTAATCCTCAGAGGAAAAAAATGATCACGCAAGTCTTTTAAAAATTATTTTCACTGTCCTTTGTTCAATCTTTGCTCATAGTTAGCGTCAATTGCATTCCATTGGCAGTGTGCCCAGTGTTGCAGTTACTGCTTATTTTTATTCTGAAATGTTTGGGAGCAACAGAAGACTCTGGGTTTAGATGCTACAATAAATTAGTTCCTTCTCTATTTTGATCAACATGTAAAGGGTTGCAGAAATGAACAGGATGAATATTAATTTGTAATTATCTGGAAGTTATTTATTTCCAATACACAACTGAATGCTGAATGCCAGAGACCCAGATACATTTGAAGGTTGTCTCAGCCCATACCATTGCTGGCTTTCTCTACCTTCAAAGTAATGTAAGATGCCAAACTGAGTGGAATTTAGCCTTATGAGTGATGGGAACATGGAGAGAACAGGTATCGGTGTTAAATTGTTCTGTGTATGAACTCTTCTCTCAGGCAGCGGGTTTTCCTTTGATATCAGGTAGTTTTAATCCTAGGACTGTGCTGTTAAAATAGTTAGGTTGAAAGCTTTGCTCCAGACTAAATCAAGTATTGAAAGTGCTTTTGGTATGACCATGAGTACTATATGAAACCAGGGGTGGGATTCTACCAGTTCGCACCTATTCGCTAGAACCGGTTGTAAACATTCTAAGCAGTTCAGAGAACCGTTTGTTAGAAGAAATTACTGGCCTAATCCTGTAAGGAAGGCAGGAAGGAAACATTCTGGTGTTGCTTACAGAAACTGCCTCTCCGTTAACCCTTATTACATTCTTGGCAGAACTAGACTTCCTGACTCAGAAACTTCTCTGGAGTTTTTTTCCCCTCTGTTGGTACTTTGCTTGTGTGGAGTGACCATTGAAAGTTACAATGGCACTGAAAAAAGTGACTTATGACCATTTTCCACACTTACGACTGTTGCAGCACCCCCACAGTCATGAGAGGCCAGGCAAAGAGATGCGTGCCACGATGTGAGTGATATTGAGTTGGCTACGCCCAGCCAATAACATGACCACCAAGCTACGTCCACCCAGTCACATGACCACCAAGGCACACCCACCAACCAAGCCTCGTCCACAGAACGGGTTGTTATAAAATTTGAATGCCACCCCTATATGAAACCTTTTGTTGTGTTAGCAAAGTATATTTGTGGATCTGCTGCTCAGAAAGGAAAGTAATAAAGGAATCCACGAAATCCTTTGGAAGGTATAAAGTTGCTGCTTTGATGGCCTTCTAATATTATCTTCTAATAATAATATTATCATGTACATATAAGTACTAGTACATGTGCACAAGTAAGAACGTAATTAGTGTTCTGCTGCAGCAGATCTCTGGCCCATCTAGTCCAGTAGCTTGTTCCCATAGTGGTCAGTCAACTGCACAAAGTAGTCCACTAGTCTCCCAGCAGGTGGTCTTCAAAAGCAATCACACTGCCATCAAGGCTAGTGGCCATTGTTTCCCTTAATTTATAGGAATTGGTTAATCCTTTTTGAAGCCAGCAAGTACCTTATCTCACAGTGAATTCCAAAATTTAATTTCACATTGTATAAAATAAAATCTCTGTCCTGATTCTTTCAGAATTCACTTTTATTGGGTGATCTCTGGTTCTAATAGCTTCTCCTCCTCCACTTTATCCATACTTTGCATAATTTTGTACACCTCGGTCATGTCTTGATTTTTGGAGCAAGTGCTCGGCTTTGGCATTTTCTTGATTTTTTTTTTCCTGTGAAGATAGTGTTAGGAATAACAAGGTTACCTAACGTAGTTTGGGTAAAATGATATATATAAACTATGGTAGTAAGTTTAAGTGTGTGTCACTTTAAACTGCAAAGCATGTAATTTTGGGTGCAGTTGTGAAACCGCCATAAGGGGGAACAAGAGAAATTGCTGGATTGATGGTTTGCTAACTGCGTGTTCTCTGCTGCTGAGTTTTTGAACGTCGAAGGAAGAAAGGAGGTTTGACTTCTTCATATCTCTACTACGAGGAGATATATTACTGGACTGATATTTGTAAGTTTACTGACCTCTTTTTTCGACACTGAACTTTGCAAATGAATAATCCCCGGACAGACTGAACTAGTGAATGGTATATGGACTATTTTGACTATGCTAAAACTCTTACTGGAATAAACTATTTAACTAGCACAGTATATCTGTTTTACTGAGTGTAAGCTACAAAAACGTTTATCTCACATATTTGCCTGCCTGCCTGACTGCCATGCACATTCTGCTAGGGTGTATCCCTAACACTGGTTATGGGCCCAGCTGCACAGTCAGACTAACCAGGATATAATAGGCTTATATAAACAGACAGCTGTGTTTTATTAATTATAGTTTAATATCCAGAGAAAGATGGCACAAGTCAATTTACCAAGTTTGTCTCTAATATCCAAACTGGATGGAACAAACTATGTTTCATGGTCTATGAAATGCAGCCTTCTTCTACGCAGAGAAGGTTTGTGGAGTATAATTCAAAACCCACCAGAGGTAGATGCTTGGGATCTGGAGCATGAGGATGATGCCCAGAAAATACAAGAATATAAACTGAAGAATGAGCAAGCTCTCTGTATAATAGGACTGACACTCTGTGACCAGCAGCTTGTCCATATTCGTGGAGAAGAAACAGCTGTGAAATGTTGGGAGAATTTAAAGAAGATTTATGTTCGAGACAGTGTAGGAGCACATATAAATCTTACACGGGAGCTGTTCAGAACACATCTTCAAAAGAATGGAAACATGTTGACTCATATAAACACTGTGAAGAAGATTTTTCAGGAACTGCATGAAAAAGAACTTATCTTCACAGAACTACATCATGTTTAGGTAATTTTGTCTTCATTAGATGAGAGCTATGACGACTATGTAACTTCACTGGAAGTACTGCCAAAAGATAACCTCACATTAACTGAGATTACTGGCAGATTAATTGAAGAAGCCAGGAGAAGGCTTGAAAGGGATCAACTGAGAAGGGAACAACCACAAGAAGAGAAATTATCTTCGACAGCCTATACAATTAGAAAATGTTTCAATTGTGGAGGAAAAGGACATTTGGCTAGATTCTGCAAGAAAGGAAAACGCCATAATGCCAGCCAGAATGCTAAAAGGCATCAAAAGGATAAAAAATGCTTAGAGTTAGCCATGTATAGCAACGAAACTGTGAATAATAATTTATGGGTTGTAGATAGTAGAGCATCGCACTGCATAACGAAAGATAGGAAAAGATTTGTTAAGATGTCCACAAGTTCACAACAGACATCGTTAGCTAATGGCTGGAAAATGAAAGCAAAAGGTGAAAGTATTGCACATTGTTCTTGCATAAAAGAAAATGTAAAAATGTTATATGTACCACAACTTAAGTTTAATTTGCTTTCGGTTAGAGTTTTGATTAAACTAGGTTATGTAGTTACCTTTAGGGGAGAAAACTGCATAATAGTAAAGGAAGGTAAAAAAGTGACTGCAACTTTAAAAGGTGAATTGTACGTGTTAAAGGATAATCAATTAGAGTTGGCTAACAAAGTGTATAATAACGTTAAACCTCATGATGAATGCATACATTTGTTACATAGACGTTTAGGGCATATAAATTTTAAAATGCTCAAGCAAACGGTTGAACTGTCTAAAGGTATAAAACTGAAGCCTTGCACTAAGTATTTGCACTGCAATGCTTGCAGTCAAGAAAAAGGCAAGGTAATACCAGCAAATAGAATTAATGGATTTAAAACTAAGGAGCCTCTAGAGGGCGTATTTGCTGATATTATAGGTCCTAAAAAACCAAGTGTGGGAGGTGCTCGTTATATATTAAGTATAATGGATCATTATTCTAGATATGGTTTCTGTTATTTAATGAAGAGTAAAACGGAAACATATCAGAATTTCTTTAATTGGTTGAAGTTTGCAGAAAGAAAAACTAAAAGGAACTAATAACTCTTGTAACTGATAATGGTACGGCATTTATAAATAATAAATTCCAAAATAAACTGAAGATGGCAGGTGTTGAACATAAAAAGTCTGCACCGTATAGGCCACAACATAATTCCTTTATAGAAAGACGAGGCCAAACAATACAGACAATGGCTCGTACTATGTTGTCGGATTCAGGATTACCTGAAACTTTGTGGGGAGAAGCAATAATGTGTGGTAATCATATATTGAATAATGTTAACTCAACAACAGGTAAATTACCATTCACAAGGTGGCATGGTAGAAAACCTGACCTAAGCTACATGCACACATTTGGAGCACCAGCATGGGTGCATATTCCTACACAACTGAGACATAAGGGGCAGCATAGGGCTAAAAGGTTATGTAGGTTATGAATCTAATCACAAATCATACAGATTCTGGGGAAAAGGTACATCTAGCGTTTACTGTAGTGCTAGTGCACAATTCCTTGAACATGTAGGATGGGAAAAACTGGAACAAGATTCAAGTAAGGATGTAATGATAGAAACCTACAAAAGACCAAAACAACATATCAGTAATAAGAAGAATACAATTAAAGAGGAAGTACAGGAAGAGCACATAGGACCAGAACAGGAAGAAATACCAGAACAAGAAGAAATAGATAATCAGGAACAGGTAGAACATGAAAGTCCACCTGTAAGCCCTGTAATACCTGTTAAGCCTGTGTTTCCCAACCAGGGTTAAGGAGACAAGCTAAACAGAATGTGCAGCGTTAGTCAGATAGGCATACAGATAAATGTGTGAGATAAGTTTGTATGTTAGTTAACATACAGTAAAAATAACAGATACGCTTGTGTTATCAAAAATATAGTTTATTCCACTTAGAGTTTTTAGCATAGTCAAAATAACAGTCCATTAGTCATGTATCATTTTAGTCAGTCCATTCAAGGATATTCAATTAGCAAAGTCCATGTAGAATATCCAATGTCAGTTCACTTACAATAAATCAGTCCTCTCACCGTTGATAAGATCAACAGTCCTTTCTCTCTCCCGTTCCAGTAGGGGGAAAACGCAGTCTTCAATCCATCCAGTAATTAGGGATCATCAAGCCAGAGAGAGCAAGCTGCCGTGCCTTGCTTCTTTTATGGTGCTTTTACAACCACTCCCTTAATTACATTCTTACAGTTAAAGTTACAGACACTTTAACTAACAAACCATGATAACATATTTATTATTTTACCTAAACCAGTTAGGGTAAACAATGTTATCCCTAACATTCTCCCCTTTTAGGTAAAAATAATAATATAACTAATAACTATTTACATCTTTAAATCATATTTGTTACAACTCTCTTTAAACTTAATTACTCCTTGAGCTTTTGTAAACTGGTCTGCAATGTTTTCTTCTGTCATGCAGTATTCCAATTTAATTAGCCCATTCTTTACAGATTCTCTAACATTTAAGTATCTTAAATCAGTATGCTTTGATCTAGTTTTTACAGCAATATTAGTAGCCAACTGTATGGCTACTTGGTTGTCCTCGTACACAATAATGGAATCTTTAACAGTTATACCCATGTCTAATAATAACTGTTTGTACAGAATTAAGTCAGTGCATAGTAATGACAGACATGAAAATTCCGCTTCCATCGTGGACAAGCTGATATGCTGTTGTCTGATTGACCTCCACCCTATTAGTAGCTTACCAAATAATATAGCTATCCCAGAGGTTGATTTTCTAGTGTTTATGTCAGTTGCAAAACTTGCATCTGCGTAGGCACTAAGACTCAAATCACCCTTTGGTTCTATATACAATGCATGGTTCATTGTTCTTTTAAGATATCTTAAAATTCTCTTTAATGATTGCCAATGACATTGATGTGGATCCGAATTAAAACGTGCCAGCTGATTAACACTATAAGCTATATCTGGCCTTGACCAATTGCTTATATATGATAAGCTACCAATCAAAGATTGATATATGGACTTATCAAATTTGGGACTTTGATCATCAGTTTGACAAACTTCCTGACTCATTGGAGTCTTTGTCGGTTTACAAAGTTCCATTTTATACGTTTTAATTAATTGGCAAATTTTATCTTCTTGAGATATCTTAAATCCATTTTTGTTTTGTTAATTGTCAATCCTAGATAATTTTTAATTTCACCTAAATGCTTTAATTTTATCTTTTTGACTAATAATGATATAATCTCATTGGCTTCATTATTAGTCTTAGTTATCAAAGCAATATCCTCTGTAAATAATAACAATAATGACACCGTTTCATTATTTTCTCTTTTAAACACACATGGATCTGCTAAACCAGATTTAAATCCTATATTGTTTAATTCTTTCAATATATTGGTTCCACTCAAAGCCAGATTGTTTCAACCCGTAAAGACTCTTTTTGGGTTTCCAACAATCATTACTGTTTACTTTATTGTCTTTTATAATAACTGGCTTTTGTAAATATATAGTGTGCTGCAATGGTGCATGCAAATAAGCAGTTTCTACATCTAAATGGTTAATGACATAGTTTTTCTTAGCTGCCCACACTAAAGCTGCTCTCAAAGATGTTGCTTTAAGACTTGGTGCAAAAACTTCACCGTAATCAGATGCAGTTTGATTAAATCCTTGAGCTACCAACCTAGCTTTATGGGTAACAGTCCCATCATTTCCAGTTTTTACTTTAAATATCCATTTGCACCCAATGGATTTTTCTCCTGGAGGTAATTTAGCATCTTCATATGCTTTCATTACCTTTAATGAATTTAGTTCTTTTTCAATTGCCTTTTGCCAATTCTCCTGATCCTTAGCAGGATACATTTTAAGTTCATCTACACTAGTTGGAACTTTAGTTACTTGGCAAACTATACTTGCTTGATACCTATCAGGTGGTCTAGTTACACGTGTAGTACGTCTAGGTATTACAGGACTTACAGGTGGACTTTCATGAACTAACTGTTCTTGATTATCTAACTCTTCCTGATCAACTGTTTCCTCTTGTTCTGGTCCTATTTGTTCTTCGTGGACTTCTTCTTTTATTGGACTCTTCTTATAACAATTCTGATCTTTCTGCCTTTTGTAGGGTTCAATAATTACTTCATTATTTAAATCTTGCTCTAATCTATTCCATCCTACATGTTCTAGGAATTTTGCACTAGCACTGGTGTAAACTCTAGATGTACCTGGTTCCCAGAATCTATAAGATCTATGATTAGATGTATATCCTACAAAATATAATCTTTTAGCTCTATGCTGTCCTTTGTGTCTGAGTTGTGTAGGGATATGCACCCATGCTGGTGCTCCAAATGTGTGCATGTAACTTAAATCAGGTTTCATACCATGCCACAGTGTGAATGGTAATTCACCTGTTGTTGAATTAACAACATTATTTAATATATGATTACCACACATTATTGCTTCTCCCCACAAATTATCAGGTAATCCTGAATCAGACAACATAGTACGTGCCATTGATTGTAGTGTTTGGCCTCGTCTCTATAAAGGCATTATGTTGTGGCCTATATGGTGCAGACTTTTTATGTTGAATACCTAACATTCTAAGTCTATTCTGGAATTTATTATTTGTAAATTCCGCACCATTATCTGTGAAAAGAGTTACTAATTTCTTTTTAGTTTTTCTTTCTGCAAATTTAATCCAATTAAATAGATTTAGATACGTTTCAATTTTGCTCTTCATTAAATAGCAAAACCCATATCTAGAATAGTGGTCCATTATATTTAATATGTATCGAGCTCCTCCTACACTTGGTTTTTTTGGACCTATTAAATCGGCAAATACTACTTCTAAAGGCTCTTTGGTAGTAAATCCATCAACTCTATTAGCCGGTATGACCTTGCTTTTGCTTTGATTACAAGCAAAACATTGCAAATACTTTTTACAAGTTTTCAAACTTATTCCTTAAGTTCTCTTAAGCATTTTAAAATTTAAATGCCCTAGCCATCGGTGTAACAAGTGAATACATTCATCATGAGGTTTCTTATTATGATAAACCGTGTTAGCCACCTCTAAACCATTATCATTTAACACATATAATTCACCTCTTAAAGATGCAGTAATTTTCTTATCTTCTTTTTCAATTATGCAGTTATCTCCCCTAAAGGTAACTACATATCCTAGTTTAACCAAAATTCTAACTGAAATTAAATTAAACTTAAGTTGTGGTACATATAACATTTTTACATTCTCTTTTATGAAAGAACAATATGCTATACCTTGACCTTTAGCTTTCAGTTTCCAGCCATTGGCTAACGATATCTGCTGTGTACTCTGGGACATTTTCATAAAATTTTTGTTATCATTTGTTATACAGTGGGATGCTCCACTGTCAACCACCCATAAATTATTTTTTACAGCTCCGTTAATATACATGGCTAACTCTAAATTTTTATTTTTATTTTGGTTATTTTTAGTATTCTGGCCAGCGTTCTGGCGCTTTGCTTTTTTACAAAATCTTGCCAAATGTCTTCTTCCTCCACAATTAAAACACTTTTTAATTGCGTATGCAGTAGGAGATTCAATATCTTGTTTTTGAGGTTGCTCCCTCCTTAACTGATCTATTTCAAGTCTTCTTCTGGCCTCTTCAATCAATCTGCCAGTGATATCAGTTAAAGTTAGACTTTCCTTAGGCAAAATTTCAAGGGAAGTGACGTAGTTATCATAACTTACGTCTAGTGAAGATAGAATTATGTAGACTTGGTGTAGTTCAGAGAAAATAAGTTCTTTCTCGTGCAGTTCTTGAAAAATGCTTTTCATAGAATTCAAATGACTAAGCATATCACCATTCGTCTGGAGATGCGTTCTGAAAAGCTTCCGTGTTAGATTTATGTGAGCACCAACGTTATCTCGGACATAAATCCTCTTTAGCTTCTGCCAACACCCAACAGCCGTTTGCTCTCCGCGGATATGAACAAGTTGCTGGTCAGATAGTGTTAGTCCTATTATGCAAAGAGCTTGTTCATTCTTCTGCTTAAAGTCTTCTAACTTTTGTCTATCTTCCTCAATCTCTGGATCCCATTCCTCTACGTTTGGTGGATTTTCAATTATGTTCCACAGACCTTCTCTTCGTAGAAGTAGACCATGATACATAGTTTGTTCCATCCAACTTGGATATAAGGGACAAACTTTGTAGATTGACTTGTGCCATGTTTTCTATATATGGATATAAAACTATAGTTAATAAAACACAGCTGTCTGTTTACTGTAACGTGTAACAACACAAACTCTCACTTTTTACATAAATCTGTTTTATCCTAGTTAAACTGACTTTGCAGCCTCTGGGCCCATAACTAGTGTTAAGCCTGTGTTCCCCAACCAGGGTTAAGGAGACAAACTAAACAGAATGTGCAGCGTTAGTCAGATAGGCATACAGATAAATGTGTGAGATAAGTTTGTATGTTAGTTAACATACAGTAAAAATAACAGATACGCTTGTGTTATCAAAAATATAGTTTATTCCACTTAGAGTTTTTAGCATAGTCAAAATAACAGTCCATTAGTCATGTATCGTTTTAGTCAGTCCATTCAAGGATATTCAATTAGCAAAGTCCATGTAGAATATCCAATGTCAGTTCACTTACAATAAATCAGTCCTCTCACCGTTGATAAATCAACAGTCCTTTCTCTCTCCCGTTCCAGTAGGGGGGAAAACGCAGTCTTCAATCCATCCAGTAATTAGGGATCATCAAGCCAGAGAGAGCAAGCTGCCGTGCCTTGCTTCTTTTATGGTGCTTTCACAACCACTCCCTTAATTACATTCTTACAGTTAAAGTTACAGACACTTTAACTAACAAACCATGATAACATATTTATTATTTTACCTAAACCAGTTAGGGTAAACAATATTATCCCTAACAATACCTAGATGTTCAACACGTGAAACCAGACCACCTGACAGGTACCAAGCAAGTGTAGTTTGCCGAGTTAGTAAAGTTCCAACTACTGTTGAAGAACTTAGAATGTATCCTGCAAAGGATCAAGAAAATTGGCATAGAGCGATGGAGAAGGAACTAAATTCATTGAAACAAATGGAAGTTTATGAAAATGTTAAATTACCTCCAGGTGAAAAGTCCATTGACTCTAAATGGATATTTAAATTAAAAACAGGTAAAAATGGGACTGTTACCCATAAGGCTAGGTTGGTAGCTCAAGGATTTAATCAAACTGCCTGTGATTATGATGAAGTATTTGCACCGAATCTAAAAGCAACAACCTTGAGAGCAGCTTTAGTGTGGGCAGCTAAGAAGAACTATATCATAAATCACTTAGATGTAGAAACTGCTTATCTGCATGCACCATTGCAACACACTATATACCTAAAGAAACCTGCAGGAATTAAGGATGATAAAACAAATAATGACTGTTGGAAGCTTTAAAAAAGTCTCTATGGATTAAAACAATCTGGTTACGAATGGAACCAATATACTGTTAAGGAATTAACCAATATAGGGTTTAAAGCAGGTTTAGCTGATTCATGTTTATTTAAGAGAGAGACAAATGGAATAGTATCATTGTTATTGTTATTCACTGATGATATTGCCTTATTTACAAAAACTAATGATGAAGCTACTGAAATAATATCATTATTAGGTAAGAGGATAAAATTAAAGCAATTAGGAGAGATAAAACAATATCTAGGATTAACAATAAATAAAACCAAAGATGGCTATAAGATATCTCAAGAGGATAAGATTTATCAATTACTAAAAACATACAAGATGGAACTTTGTAAACCGGCAAAAACTCCAATGAGTCAGGAATTTGGCCACACTGATGTTCAAAGTCCAAAATTCGATAAGACTATCTATCAATCACTAATTGGTAGTTTATCGTACATTAGTAATTGGTCAAGGCCAGATATTGCCTATAGCATTAATCAATTGGCAAGATTTAACGCTGAACCCACTGAACAACACTGGCAAGCGACAAAGCGTATCTTAAGATATCTTAAAAGGACAATGCACTATACATTGTATTTGGAGCCAAAAGATGGTCTGATTTTAAGTGCATATGCTGATGCAAGTTTTGCAACAGACATAAACACTAGGAAATCAACTTCAGGTACAGCTATACTGTTAGGAAAAACACTGATTGGTTGGAGGTCAATTAGACAGCAACACATAAGTATGTCCACAATGGAAGCAGAATTTTCATGTCTATCTTTATTATGTACTGATTTTATTCTGTATAAACAGTTGTTATTGGATATGGGAATAACTGTTAATGATTCCATTGTAGTATATGAGGACAATCAAGCAGCCATACGGATGGCTACAAATATTGCTGTGAAAACGAGATCTAAGCATACAGATCTTAGATATCTGAATGTAAGGCAATCTGTAAAAAATGGTTTGATAAGACTGGAATATTATATGACTGAAGAAAATATTGCTGATCAATTTACGAAAGCCCAAGGTTCAGTCAAACACAAAGAAAGTTGTGATGACTATGGGTTAAGGTTGTAAATAGATATATATATTATTATATTACCCAAAAGGGGAGTATGTTAGGAATAACAAGGTTACCTAACATAGTTTGGGTAAAATAATATATATAAACTATGATAATAAGTTTAAGTGTGTGTCACTTTAAACTGCAAAGCATGTAATTTTGGGTGCGGTTGTGAAACCGCCATAAGAGGGAGCAAGAGAACTTGCTGGATTGCTAGTTTGCTAACTGCATGTTCCCTGCTGCTGAGTTTTTGAACGTCGAAGGAAGAAAGGAGGTTTGACTTCTTCATATCTCTACTGCGAGGAGATTATATTACTGGACTGATATTTGTAAGTTTACTGACCTCTTTTTCAACACTGGACTTTGCAAATGAATAATCCCCGGACGGACTGAACTAGTGAATGGTATATGGACTATTTTGACTATGCTAAAACTCTTACTGGAATAAACTATTTAACTAGCACAGTGTATCTGTTTTACTGAGTGTAAGCTACAAAAACGTTTATCTCACATATCTGCCTGACTGCCGTGCACATTCTGCTAGGGTGTATCCCTAACAGATAGAATGAAAGAAATCTATTTTCTTCTTTTCTTCATTTTTTTTTTCTGTTAGAATAGCCACCAGAATGAAGCTGCCTTGTAGAAGAGCCTTGTGGAGCATGAAAGAACAAAGGATCTCTCTTACCCAAACTTTGGTCTAGTATATCTAGAAATGTGATTATTAGTAGTAGCAGTAGGACTTAAAAACACCTCTGCTGATTTTTTAATAGAAAAAGCCAAGGATTACACTTGAGATATCTGAACGCAAACATGTGCTCTGTCACTGAGTTTTTTGAGCATATGTTCAAGTGGTGGCAGACACATGCTATATACAGCTTGAGGCAACTTGCTGTTTCAAAAGTAGATAGAATCCAGGCACAGATCATAGCAAAGCATCTGTCAGATTTCCAAGATTATCTCCATGGTCACAAGGCCTAGGTAATATTATGAGACAAAAATTAAGATTCTTAAGAAAGAGAGACTAGAAAACTCATCCATTCTTTTGATGCTGTTCATAATTTTAATGAATATGTTTCTACTAGCCAAATTGTGAAAGCAGGGCTTGGAATGTCTCAGCAAAAAGATTAGAGGAAATTAGGGCAAAGAATTTCATGTGAAGCCCTTAATGCCACTGGCAATTTAGCTGCTGCTGCTTTTCCATCCAAGGATTTTAGAGTGCCAAAAAGCTCACAGCAAAATACAGATCAAGCCATTAAGACAAATAGATGAAGATGGGTCACAAGTGCATTTGAACAACTTGTTAGAGGTGCTATGGGACTAAATTAATTGTAATGAACTGTGAAAATTATTTTTTATTTTAATACTCTTAAAGGAAAAGAGTATAATATTTTTGTTTCAATTTTAAAATGGTAGCTTGATTGCTCTCCCAAGAGACTCTACTTCAGTTTTTAAATGAATGTGTTACAGGCAGTGCTTGAGTTCGGAATTGCAGTTGCAAGTCATGTCATCATTCAGTGGGTGATGATGCAATTGTGCCAATGGTACAACATTTTTTGCAGCGGTGGTAAGCTAATGCCATGGTCCTTAAAGGAATTCATTTTCTTCAATGGCCATTTTTTTGCCAGAAAGCAGAAGTAAATTCTGAAAATCTGCAAAAATGCTGAAAATTGTGGTCACATGACTGAGGACACTGCAAACATGACTGAGGACACTGCAAACACTGTAAATGCAAGCCAGTTGCCAAGCACTCAAAATGTGATCGTGTGACTGTAGTGGGAGATGCAGCTATTGGAATTCCAGAATCAGATCATATGTAGCTCTGGGGAGGCCCGTCGTAACTTGGAACTGTCATTAAGTACCCAGTCACTAATTAGAACACTACCTGTACTCATTTCAAGAAATAAAGAGACATTATAATGGAAAGATGACTTCCAAATATAATAGAAGCAAAGAGCTATTTACAACAATGTAAAGGATCTAGACAAAAATGCATAACATTTAATAATATTAAATAATAGTAACAACAAGCAGATTGTCAACTCATAAAACATTTTGTATACATGTTTTATAGTTGGCAACAGAAAGAAGGGGGGAGTTTCAAAGAGCAGGTGGTAGTGTGGAATCGAAAGTACATTCCATTCATATTTTCTTCAAAGACTGATTAGATGACTGAAGCTTCTATCAACGGCAGAAATCTAATTGGAGAGTATAATTGATGACTCTTGGCTATGGACATTTTTCATTGGATGATACACCCAGAGGCATGGGGGGGAAGCAGGATCGAGGGTGACATTTACGCCCAGGTAAATGCCGGAGGTAGAATGTTACCTTCAAATAAATCTTTTTTAGTTTTGGGAGTGTGGCTCGAGACTCATGATTTAATTGGAGTAACTGCCGGAATCCTGACACAGATTACATTGGGAGAAATAATCTGAAACCATTATATTAGAAAATATGTCCAGCCTTACAGTATCTTGATTCAGAGTTACATAGCTTTAAATTTATTAGTGTTATCAGAAAACATTTGAAGAATAAAGTTTTTGAAAACTGCTGAGGTTTTGTCAGTTAAGATGAATATATTTTTCTCACAAAAATCTTAAAATCTTGTAACTAATGATTTAAATTATTGAGTCACTCAATTTGGAAAGGACCAGCAAATAATTCAGAATGTAACTGTTAAGCGTATGTTTTTCATTGAAGAGGAGGAAGTTTTCAATTATAAGCAGTATAAAAATGATCATAATTTTGTGTCCTCCCCTTCCCACTTTCATAGTGTTCTGCAATCTTTTTTTTAAGATGCAAGTATGTGTTTACTTTTGAGGGTAGCAGTATTAAAGTACCAAATAATAAGTTAGCATTGTATTAGGAATCCATACACTTTCATAATATATCAAGGAACACTACAGTATTGTAATATATGCATATTTTCATTAATATTTATGATCTATTTCAAACATTTGTTTGGCCATCCATTTAACAAAAAACATTCTGGGCAAGTTACAGAAAATTTGATAGAACCTAGCAAAGTACAATTGTGTATAGCAACTCTATATTGTATATCAAATTGTATTAAAATATGCAAGTTATACCAACATGTGAATGATATAATAAAATAATTCAAACAGAAATGGCACCATGGAATAATTAATGGGAGGGGGCTTATATATGATTATATAGTTCCCTTTGTTACTTTTGTTTCCATTTCTGTTAATAAGGGGAATGGTTCTGCAGAGTGCTTGACTGTTGGCCTACGCTAATCAGCATTTTCCTGAAAATTAATTATACTGTAGAAGACACTGCTTTTTGAACAAAGATGCCAAAGCAGCATTACTAGTATTTTATGAACAATGAATCCTAATGGTACCCTTCTAAAAACACTGATTAATCTGTCTTGCTGATGCAACAGGATAGTAAATATCTGCATATAGGATGTTGTATTTGTGAATAGCTTCCTAGCTTTTGTCTAAGACTACACCTTCAGAGTTTTTTTTTTTTTTTTGTACACAAGTAATTTATGGTGAAGGGTATTTGGCTTGTCCTTTAGTCCAGCATTAAGAGATGTTGTTTTGACCTTAAATTTGTATCATAAAAGCAATACTTAATGGTTCCCTTGGGATTCTGTTCAAAGGTAAATTAAAAGTTTTCCAAAGATGTGGAATGGTATATACTAAAGTCAACACATCCCTTCTTGTATTGCTGAGCACCAGAACTGGAAAGCTTCAAAATTTTGTACATTGGTTCAGGAGTTCAAATTCTGATTTGAAACCCCATAGAAGTAAGATTTAGGAATATACTTCTGCCAAGTCCCATGCATTATAGAATGAAAGTGATTGTGTACTGCCTATTGATGATCTATATAATTATAGAATTTGCTATGATTTCAATGATTATTTTCTTATTAGTTCTTAAGCTAAGTCCTTGGCATTTTGATTTTTATTGCTGCTCAGCACAGAGTAACTCATGGTGTTTCTTCTTTAACAGCTATATTTAAAAAATCTATAATTTTGTCTATCACTATATTTTGTCTATCACTATATTTATCTACACTGACTATATTTTATATCTCTTGATATATTTTCTTTGATCCTCTCATTTCATCAGGTCACAACTGGTGCACATGATTTAAGGCTACACTTCCACATTACCTGAGAGAAACATAAATGTGATATTCCTTCTATAAGGAATTTTCTCTGATCTCTTTTTAATACATAACAGTAATGTTATTAAAATTTCGTATATTGAGCTTTGGGTGATGGTGATGTTTGTCATCATTGAAATAATTTTTGCTTTGACTGACAAGTTAGCAGTTGTAGAGGGATTAAATATGTCTATTAGCATGTTTTACATTTTTAGTTACTAACATAGAGTAGAATAGTCTTTAAAAAGAAAACAGTGCAGTAGTTTTATTCTTCTGTCCACTGTCTCGGAAAGTGTTGGCTGAGGGATCCTGGGAGTTGAAATCCATGCATCTTAAAAGTTGCTGAGGTGGAGAAAAGCTGTTCTGTAACAACCTGGATGTAACCAATGTATAGTGCTTGTGATTCTCCCTCACCTTTACACATATATCTGTGCAAGCATGCTTTTTTTATCATCCATTCCTTAAAGCAGTGGCCCCCAACCTTTTTTATGCCACGGCCCGGTACCGGCATCACAAAATGATCTGTGGCCTGGTACCGGCATCAGCACGCATGACAAGGCAAGGTGAGCCAAGCGACCAGCCAGCCAGCCATCCCCGCTTCTCCCCACCACCTTCAACTCCTCCTTTGTACCTTTGTCGATGGGCTTTGGGACGGCTTTGGGACGGTCGCTTGGCTCACCTTCCCTTGGGTGCTGAAAGAATCCTCGTGCCTTAGTTTCATTCGAAGCCGCCCCCCCTTCAATGAAACTAAGGCGCGAGGATTCCTTAAGGACCCAAATGCCGCTTTCCAACAGGAAAAGCTCACCCGGAAGCACTTTCTCATCAAAACAAGATGGCGGCGCCCAGCAAACCAGTGGCCCGGTAGAAAATGTTCCATGGACCGCTACCGATCCGGGGCCCGGTGGTTGGGGACCCCTGCCTTAAAGTGTACATTCTAAATAAACTTGCTGAGTAAAAATCTTGTTGAACAAAGGGTGATATTAGATACCTGAGTGATTATGTTTAGCATGGAGTTACCTGGATTCTGAAGGACATGATAATACTGAAGCCAAAGTAAGGGCTTTTTTTCATATCTGTAAGAGTTATAAATTTCTTAGCAATGCAATTATGCACCAAGATATTTTTTTTTCCTACAAAGGGGAAGGAAGTGAACTAATTGCCAATGCTCAGTGAATGGAAAAAAGTAATGCCAGTCCATGGCTGCCTGTACATGTGTGCAAGCTTGAAAAGTCTCTATGGAATTTTGAGAGAGATGTGATAGCTGTGATTGTGATGGGTGACTGGGCACATTTTCTTTCTAAGCTACACAAAAACAGCTGACGTGGGTAGTTTTTTTTTTTTTTAAAGACAGTCACTTCTTAGTTGACTTGTTTCTGTGTGCTGCTTTTGCCATCTGCTGGAAAGGAAGAAAGGAGCCTTGCTCTCCTGCCTTTTCATTTGCCAGTTTATCTGCAGTCTAATACAAATGCAACATTTCACACATTTTTAAGAAATACCTAGTAGTCCATGGAATTGTGTTCTCCCAATCCATAGCAACCATTCCTACTTTTAGTTAGAATGTGCTAATCTTTCAATCCCAGTTTAATAAGAAGTCTTGGTTAGCATTAAGGAACACCTGGTGCTCTGACATTTAATCCAGAGTTGGGAAGTTGGAGCCATTCTGTACTTGTACAGACTATACATAATCTTAGAGCAGTGGTTCTTAAAACAGCTTTCCTGATAATATGAAAGCCATACATTTTCTTCCCATAGATCAGTGTATGATCTTAAGAAACATACTTGAAAATTTCTGTTGACCCAAGGTTTGCTTAACACAGAGAGCGTATCTTGCAAATCATCTATATGTGGATCTTTTCTCCTTAAAGATTCCCTTTTTCCATAAAAATGCATGTACAAGCTCTACTTTATCCTGATTAATATTTAGACATTGCAAAATCTTGGTGACTTCAAGCAGCATAAAACATAAGGCTGCAATAGTACATCACAATGATATGTTAAACTTGTCAGTAATTTGCTTAAATGGGTAGTCCTTGACTTATGGCCCACAATTGAGCTCAACATTTTTGTTGCTAAGCAAGATAGGTGAATTTTGTCCCATTTTACAACCTTTCTTGACATAGTTGTGAATCACTGCAGTTGTTAAGTCAATAACACAGTTGTTAAGTGAATCTGGGTTCGTCCTTTGACTTTACTTGTCAGAACGTTGCAAAAGATGATCACATGACTGCAAATATCATAAATATGAGCCAGTTGCCAAGCATCCGAATTTTGATCACAAGACTGTGGAGATGCTACAACTGTCATAAGTATGAAAACTGGTGATAAGTCATTTTTTAAAGTCCCATTGTAACTTGGAATGGTCACTAGACGAAAGCCTGTAAGTCAAGGACTACCTGTAAAAGAATATTTGAAAACATCTAAAACGTGCATGTGGTCCAGAGTGCTTTTTTTTTTAAATCTTTTCAGGCTGTGGTACTTGTTAGGGTTTTTTTTAAGTCCCCAAAACTCCTGATTAAGAAGCAAAAACTAGTGATGGAAAATTGGCTGGATTTGGATGTTTGTTTGTTTTTTAATCTTTACTCTCATGGAACCCAGTCAAGGTCTTGTTGCACCTGGGCTTCTGTGTTTTTCATAGTGTGAAAAACCTCCTATTGTATTAGGCAACGTAAATACAGGTTATATGTAATAACAGTTCCAATCCAATAGAGACAGGTAACATTTTGACACCTGGAATTGATTTTTCTTACCATTATTACTTTACTTGGTGGTTGAGGCACTTGGCCATTAGGGCAATTAGTTATTGGGGACCAATGGGATTTTTAAAAATTATTATTATAGCTTTTAATCAGGTCTGTGTTGTACTCCTTTTTTTCTCTGTGTATGACTTCCTTGTACCTTGCCTAGAATCCTTGCCAGTTAGAGCAGCCTATATATTTTCTCGCAGACATTTCATTACCCCTAGTTTGGATAATGAAACTTGGCAAGAAAACAACCAAGCTCAGAGAGCACCAAGGGTCCTTGATCTCATCTCTACCTCAGAAAAACAGTATAATAATCTTGCAGTTATTTAGTTCCCAAATGAATAACTTCCCTCCAATCCCAAATCATTTGGGGGGGGGATCACAGCTCTTTGTTCATGTTAAAAAAAAAAAGAATATATGTTACTGAGTCAGTCTAATCACATTGAATAATTGCTATCTTTTCCTTCAGCTAAGATCTGTATTTAACATGACTTCAAATGAAGGCCGAAAAAGATCCATGAGGGCCCTTGTGGCCGTTGGCAATGGAAAAGGATCTGCTGGTAAGTAATTGTCCTCTAGTAAATGACTTAAAGCATGGAAAGATATAGTTAATCTCTTCCAATAGAGGTAGAAATTTCCTTTTGTTGAATGTATTAACTTTTGGGGGAATATAGCATCAGGCAGGCATTTTTTAGTATTAAAGAAGAGCACAAATAGCTTTTGTGTCTGCTCTAACTTTCCAGACTTGTGTTGAGATGCAGAAGATCCTGGTAAATTTAAGGTTTGCAAAATAATAGCTTTGGGTGTGGTTGAATAAGCATTTTGAATGTGTATTGTAACTTCCTCTAAATATTATTCTGTAGAAAGATGGAGAAAATCACATTAAGTGTTGATACTGTTTCTTTGTATGTAATAAGGTTGTCATTGCAGCTCTTAAACAAGATTGACTGAAAATGGATTCTATTTATAGCGTTCTCTGTTAACCGCTAGCACTTCAGATATAAGCATGTACTGAAGGATAGACAAATGAATGAGCCTTCACTTTGTGGTAACAGACCAGCAGCAGGCTCTTCAGATTCAACCTTCCACCTGCTCTTTTTTGAAAACATCTCCAGCTTTCATCTCACCTGTGATGCTGTTTTCATTATTTCTTACCATTTGGTTTCATAAGCCCCATTATTTGCTTTTGTCTTATTTCTCCTTGTAGAATTTAAATGTATGCAGTATATGTCATATATGAGTTAATCGCCCAAGAAGTAAAAGAGAAGTTTCTATATTAGGACAGAAATGTAGCAACAACACAGTATTGCCTAAATCTGGCAAAGACTGAAGAAACAAGGAAGGAAGCTTTCTAAATCTGTCAACCGTCTTCTTGGAAATAATCTGTTTTGTAGCAGCAGCACAGCCCAGATTGTAAAGCTCAGCATCAGGGACCTATTTATGTTCAGAACAAAAATAACGCCCAGCAACAAGGCCAATATAATTACCCATATTTGTCTGTTAGATTCCCTTACCATTTATAATTTTTTACATGCTAACGATTATTTATCATAAAAATTAAAAAATATAATTACAAATCTTTATGTGACTCAGACATTTGCTGAATGAAAAGTGAATCTTAGATTAATCAAGGAGCATATTTATTGGGGGTAGTGGAAGGGGGCAGATCTTTTCCTTTTTGAAATTCAGTGAGGCTTTTTCACTGAGATAGATAACAAGAATTCTACCTGTGCCTTCTAGTTACTTGGATATATTTGCAGCTCTTTAAAGTTCCTGGTGGGTAAACTGGAATAGAATCTTAATATTGCATTGACATGGGAAAGCCTTGGTATTGTATGTAATGTATGTATGAATGTATATATGTATGTATGTATTAAATTTCTATGCTTCCATCTTACTAATACAGAAACCCGGGAAGCTTACAATAAAATAAAGAGTTAAAAAGTACTTAAAACAATTAAAATTAGAATAAAAAGTTTAAAAGTTAAGAATCAAGATGGTGGGCAGCCTTGAGGTGAAAATCTTCTCATATAAAAAACGTTGGTGCTATATATAGGAGTTTCCTCATTTTTTTGCAAGTTTCCATTTGTGGTGTTTGTTTTCTAACAACCCATTTGTATTTATCAGGTTTTGCTCTAGGAAAAGCATCTAACATGAAGAATGCACTAAGAAAAGTATGTAATGCAAAAAAGTGTAACACCATTTATTGTTATTAAAGTCTGTGTTTACTTCCATGGTTCTGAGATATAAAGTCATAATCTCGTATTTCTACCCTTCTGTGAATATATTTGGAAAATGTTAAATATCTCACATCATAATTTCTGATAAACAACCTTTTCTTTCACTTTCTATTTGCTGCTTTTATATGCATTTGGCAGACACTGAACTTGTGAGCAAAATAAATTCTCTGTCCTTCAGCAGTCCTTCTCATCACAAATTCCATAGACATCATTCATGGAATAATAAGGACTGTGAATTGACAGTGGTATGGATGGGAGAACGTTCTTATTCACTGCTGCCACTTGTGGCAAAGATTCACTCAATTCCCATGGCTGCACATAGACTGATACTCAAAAGATAGGCTCTTCTGCAGACTGTATTCCTTTTTCTCCTCTTTTTCTTTTTGAACAAATTGCAATGTTTTCAAAAGTCAGATTTGAAAGATTTCACAATTTTAAAAATCAAGGAAGAGCATCCGTTTGAAAGATGTTGTTTGTCATGTGTAGAGAAACTGTGGCTTTGCATTTGCATTCACATATACTTTGTGCTTTTCTTTGTGCTAAATAAATCCCTATTGCTGTTAAGTTTTTTAGAGTAAGGGGAGGGAGGGAAGGAGGGAGGAAATTATAAGAGAACCAGTTTGTTTATATTTTGATGAAAATAATAGGTTATCAAAAGTTTAAAAGGATCAGATCAGGCTTCTCAGTTGAAGCCAATTTATGATTCAAAGTCATAATCAAAAAGGACAAATTGAAATCAACAAATATATACAGATTTTAAATACTATATGCAACTATATGCAACTGTTTTGTTTTTTATTTTCTGCATATAACCTTTTTATTTTGAGCTAACTAAGGCTTTGGAAGGAATATAATTTCTTTGGAGGTTTTTTTTTTTTTACTCATCACGGGCCATTTAAATTTCCCTTTTCTTTAAAAGAAAGTTTTGCAAGTCAGTTTTTCCAGATGAATTAATTAAGCATCTCTTTCCTTTGTTTTTTAAGTATCATAATTATTTTTCATGTCTTTTTGTTAAGTTCTAGGTGAAGAATAATAAGGTTTCCTTAATTCAGACTTGACATTTCTTTTGAATATCAGTCTGCTAGATTAAATTTAGCCCCTTATTTGGTCATCTAGATTGAGGAAGCTATTGTCTCCAGGAGACTTCAAGAGGGCTGATATTTAATGACCCAAATTATTAAAATGTCATCTCGTACTAAATAATCTACAAGAATTTGTTAAGTATAGTATATTTAGAAAATGTATATAGTCATCCATCTCACAAAAAAAGTAATTCTTAAGTGGTATACAGAATAAAATAAAAAATAAATGTTGTAAAACAAGCATTAAAAATATAAAACAGTTATTAAAAGTAGAGCCTAGGCGAGAGTAGATATTAACAATAACAATATTAACATCAGTGGACAGTACTTCCAACTATCATTTTGATTCTTTTAATTTAAATACTAGATTGTAGTTTATAATTGACCCAGAAGCAAGTTTAATATTTTCTTTTTTTATCAATCCTGTGACTTAATTTTAAAATTGAGTTGGTACATTTTCTTAATCATTTCTAGTTTTTAAAAATAATGTTGTTTCCCCAGGCAAAGAACAAAGCTGTTCTCCATTTACATTATGTTGAAAGATATGAAGATCATACAAGTAAGTATTAGAAATACATTTTAATTGAAATTTTAAAAAGTGAGCTAGTTACAGTATTTTCCCCCAGATATTATAAAACTGTTTATTTCTTCCATCTCTTTGTCTCAAAATCCAAGTTTTATAAACTTGCAAAATTAGACTGATTAATATGCCCCATATAAAACTTTTCTTTTGGCCATATGAATGAATAGCTGTTTTATTCCATCTCACACCCATTCATTCTTTTGCGTGAATTTATCCAAATTCATTAAAAAATGTCAGGAATGCCTGCAGAGTTCCCTAGGCTCTTTCCTCTCCCATCCCTGAGATTATCAACATCTGATTAGCTCTAGCAAGATTATTTTGCCTTTTCTTCCAGATTATGCCTTGGTTATTTATGCATGGTAACTACTGTGATTCATTTGAATTAGCTACTTGGGTAAAACACACAAACATAAATTAATTGCACCAATTTGTGGATTGCCCCAAACTGCCTTCTTATTTATGTTACCCTAGCAATAGAAAAGTAAAAGCTTTGTTTTTTCTCAAGATTCAGAACCAGAAAATCAATATACTTGGTTTTCATTCTGGTGCCATATCGTTAAAGATCTAAATATTGTACAAATTGCTCTTCAGACAACTTTCAAAGCAATACAGTGCTGCCAACTCTCACGCAATCAGAGTGAGACTCACGCAATTCAACCAATTTTGACTGTCTCACTCTGATAAACGAAATCTCACGCTAAACCCCCAAAATGGAATGTACAAAAATAAATATATCTCTACATTCTCTGATATTCCGAATATCGATATGCCCAAGCCCAAAGTTTCGAGAAGTGAAGCCTCCGATCCTGGGCGGCTTCAGAGGGCGAACAGAGCATGCGCGAGAGGACGTTGCCCGCATTGATTTCTGTACCGGGGTGAGAAGAGAATTCCACGCTGCAGGAAGCGGTTGTTCGTTTCCGCTTTAGGATGTCACAACTCTCTGGGCTTATCCCTTGCGCTGCACTCTGCTCTGGCAGGCGGAGATGAGAGAGACGAACTCTCTATCCCCCATGAAGTACGACTACAGGGCATCCCTGGGCCTTCCTCGAGAGCTGAGCTCCTCCGTGTCCCATCATCCCCTCCCCGCACCCATCTGGTCTCAAGGCCGCTGGGATTGGGGCACAAAGGCGCGTCCCTCTCCGGCCTCCCTCTCGCAAGGGGAGCTGCCGTGGCTGGCCGGGACCACCAGGGGGCGCCCTCCGCAGGCGGCCTGCGAGCCTGAAGAAAGGGACTGAGCATGCGCGTCTGCCTCTTGCGCGCCTCGGCTTCTCTCGCTCCCCAGCCTGATGGGAAGTCCCTGGAGAGGGAGGGGGAAGAGGGGGGGAGGGCTCCTTCCCGGGTACATTGTGTCCCTCCCCCCACCCTTTGCACCTAGATATGCGCCCCCCCCAGCCTCCCCTGGGTCCAAGAGGCTGCAAGAGGGTCTGGTAGGGAGGAGCCTCTCCAGGAAGGGGGTCCCGCCAGAGGGCAGGCTGGAGCGGGGCGGGGGGGCTCGCAAGGAGGGGGGGTTCCTGTCCCCTCCGAGCCCCAATCGCAGCCGGTGCAGGAGTTTCTCTCTTTTTAGGCTTCTTTCCCCACTTGATGCCAGGAACGTTTGGATGCTCTTTGGGAGCCCCCGGGAAGGAATCTCGCCTTGAGGGGTCTCCCCACAAATGCCAAGCAAAGGGGGGGGAGTGGCCACTGTCCTCTCCTCTCCTCCCCCAGACAATCCAGGACTTCCCTGCAGGGGAGCAGCTGATGGCAGCATTGCTGGGGTTCCCATGCACAGACTGGGAGGGGGGCGTTTGGGGAGTGAAGGACACCAGCCTCCCCCCCCCCCATTCTGTGTGTGTGTGTGTGTCCATCTGCCTGCCTGGCCCTTTCCGACCCTTCAGCTGGACTGTGAGGCTGGTGGGTCCAAGACAGCCTGGATCCCCCTCCCCTCTGCAGGTGGGAGGCCCAGAGGGTGGGAGAGGGCTGGGAAGGGCCGTTTCTGCCCAGCTCCAAGGCCGGGAACCCTGGCAAGGCCCCCTCCACCCCCGGGGCCATGTGAGGGAGGCTTCTGTGGCCCTGAAGAGGCAGCCTGGAGGGGCCGGATCCCAGGCACTTGGGACGCCCCTCTCAGCCAGGGACCCTGGAGGATGAGGAGAGCCGGAGCAGCCCAAAGGGACGGATGGGCAGAGGCCCAAGAATATGGACCCTTTCCGGCCAAGATGGTCAGTGAACTGCATTATTAATATCTTACAAATCCGGTTCAAGTACATTGGTGCTGCTTGCATGTATGTATGTATGTATATGTCCAAATCATGACTAAAGTATGCATCAGATTGCACCATTTAAAATGTAAAATTGTCAAAGCTCCCTACCATGGAAGGGAGGACACCCCCCTTCCACACCATCCCCCCCTCGGTCGCTTCGCTCCCTCGGGCTTGGTCGCTCCGCTCCCTCGCAGTGTCTCACTCCAAACTATCACTCAAGGTTGGCAGCCCTGGCAATACACACTCAACAAATGAAAATGCTTCTATTTCCTGTGTTGTACTGCTTTCTATTTAAGAAGTAGATTTTCTGTGAACAAACATACAGTAAACATGCTTAAAATTATGCACTGAAATAATTCAGGATTCAAAATATTTAGCAATATTTTGTTTTTATTTTAGTTTACCATGATATTGCAGCCACTTTTAAGAAAACAACCATTCGGATGAAGAAGCAAAACAAAGGTATGGGGGGGGGAAAGACATTTGCATAAAGATTGGGAATTTCTATTATGGGGAAAATGTATAGTATTACCTGTTCAGAGTTAGTAAATATTCAGTTTGGACTTCAGAATGACCTACTCAATTGGGCGGCTTTAATTTTCTTTTGAACTCTTTGTTAGCAACTTGGTTTAAGTCTCTTATAGTTATAAAGTAACATAACAGCGCAATATTTATTTGTGGAAGAATCAATGATAAAAGTATTGTCCTACTATTCATATAGCTATCTTAGTGGAATGTTCTCATTTAATAGATTGTGCATCGACTGTTGTTACGAGAAATGGACAGTTCTTCAATCGCTGGCTGACGTTTTGCCCTACAGTTGAAATAACCACAAAGAGCTGTATTTGTAGCTTTTTAATAAAATACATTTGATCAGACTTGGATTTTTAAAAGCTTTGTAAGCCTAATCACATGAAACCAGTTTCTGTTGGAAAATATAAGAGGACTATTATTCTCAGTGAAAGTGACAGTAGAATAACTGCATCAAAAATAAGTATAAGTCTACAAAGAAAAGTATTCTACATTCCATTTTACAACTGCCATGCCACTAGATTTCCCGTATTAAGAATTGATCATGTTTAAGCAGACTTCCCATATAAACATTTTTAAAATAAATAACCACAAAAATAAGACATCCTAGATCTGAATGAATGAAATATTCTTATTAAATACTTTGTTCATTACATAGTTGAATGTGCTGACAACAAACTCACACAAAAATTAGCAATGGAAATCAAATTTAGCAATCCATGGAGGTCTGGATTTGGAATTACACTCAAAATTAAAGTGGAAAAAAACACTCCAGGCTGATGTAATGTCCTTCAGGCTGATCCAACTTTGATGTAATATCCTTCAAACAAGTCAAAATGAGGCTCAGTAGTCTATGTGGCCTCCACATGCCTGAATGACCTCCCTATGCCCGATGAGGTGGTCGATGGTCTCCTGAGGGATCTCCTCCCACACCTAAACTAAAGCATCCCCCAACTCCTGGACAGTGGTGCAACGTGGCATTGGTGGATGGAGCGAGACATGATGTCCCAGATGTGCTCAATTGGATTCAGGTCTGGGGAACAGGCGGGCCAGTCTATAGCATCAATGCCTTCGTCTTGCAGGAACTGCTGACACACTCCAGCCACATGAGGTCTAGCATTGTCTTGCATTAGGAGGAACCCAAGGCCAACTGCACCAGCATATGGTCTCACAAGGGGTCTGAGGATCTCATCTCGGTATCTAATGGCAGGCTACCTGTGGTGAGCACATGGAGGGCTGTGCGGCCCCCCTAAAGAAATGCCATCCCACACCATTACTAACCCACTGCCAAACCGGTCATGCTGGAGGATGTTGCAGGCAGCAGAACGTTCTCCACAGCATCTCCAGACCCTGTCACGTCTGTCACATGTGCTCAGTGTGAACCTGCTTTCATCTGTGAAGAACACAGGGCGCCAGTGGCAAATTTGCCAATCTTGGTGTTGTCTGGCAAATGCCAAACATCCTGCACAGTGTTGGGCTGTAAGCACAACCCCCATCTGTGGATGTTGGGCCCTCATACTACCCCTTATGGAGTCTGTTTCTTACCATTTGAGCAACCACATACATATTTGTGGCCCGCTGGAGGTCATTTTGCAGGGTTCTGGCAGGGCTCCTCCTGTCCCTCCTTGCACAAAGGCAGAGATAGCGGTCCTGATGCTGGATTGTTGCCCTCCTACGGCCTCCTCCACATCTCCTGATGTACTGGCCTGTCTCCTGGTAGCGCCTCCATGCTCTGGACACTACGCTAACAGACACAGCAAACCTTCTTGCCACAGCTCGTATTGATGTGCCATCCTGGATGAGCTGCACTACCTGAGCCACTTGTGTGGGTTGTAGACTCCATCTCATACTACTACTAGAGTGAAAGCACCACCAGCATTCAAAAGTGACCAAGCCATCAGCCAGAAAGCATAGGAACTGAGAAATGGTCTGTGGTCACCACCTGCAAAACCACTCCTTTATTGGGGATGTCTTGCTAACTGTCTATGCTTTCCACTTGTCTATTCCATTTGCACAATAGCATGTGAAATTGATTGTCAATCAGTGTTGCTACCTAAGTGGACAGTTTGATTTCACAGAAGT
The DNA here is from genome assembly GCA_033807585.1 of Hydrophis major. NCBI lineage: Eukaryota > Metazoa > Chordata > Lepidosauria > Squamata > Elapidae > Hydrophis > Hydrophis major. Next base: position 386,706,585 of record CM066328.1, on the reverse strand, counting down.
GTGACTGACTTGGAGTTACATTGTGTTGTTTAAGTGTTCCCTTTATTTTTTTGAGCAGTGTATATCCATTCTTACCTATTTTGTTTGATCTTATACCAATATAATTGCAATAATACCAAACAAAATATTAGGAAGAATATGAATATTTTGGGCCTTAAAAATACAACATTTACTTTTTTACAGATATGTGTCTGTCAAAAATTGAATTAAACAAATGTCATGACGTAGCTAATTTAACAGGTAAACCTGCTAATTAACATTGATTAATAAACATAGAAAATATTTATTTAAAAGACAAAGGAGGAACAAACGGAAAGCATATGAATAATATCTGAACAAAATTTAATTAGGCTTTGCTGTTTCAAGTGAATTGCAACAGACCAGATACTTCTTGTATTAGGAAGAAATCCATCATCTTTTGGAGCATTTAGCAAACCTGCTTCCAAGAATACATTATTGTAGATAGTCCCAAATAATATAGTCCTCAGATAAGTTTAAACACTTGTAGTAATAGCTGCTGTTTATAATATTACCCTTTTTATTTGAATCTTACTAAATTGTTTTTCACAGGGTATGGTCTTCGTTGTCACCGTGCTATCATCACACTCTGCAAACTGATTGGGGTTAAAGATATGTATGCCAGGGTTTATGGATCGAAGAATATACTGAATCTCACTACATGCCTTTTAAAGGGATTAGCTAATCAGGTAAAAATGAAGTCAGTGATTAACGCATGCATCTCAGTGTGTTGAAAATATTAACTTGGACCTGTATTTTAATTATACTTTATGAACTGTGCTTTGCCGTAGTGCAGTGGGAGGGAATTTTCAAATTAATTTAAAGTGAATACCGGAAAGTAGTTTCTTGATCTCCTAAGCATGGTTTGTGGAGTATGATAATTTTCTCCAATTCTGATTAAAAATAAGTTTTTTATAATCCAAAGATGGATTGTATTTGTTCTTTAAAATACTGCCATGGCTGAGACTTGAGGCAGGCACAGAACAATGGCAACTTTGATGCAATATAAAGGTGAATGAAATTAAATCAATTAGGAGTTTTGCCCAGGTATGACAATCAGAAGCCAAATAAAAAAGTTGTGTACCTTAGTTGTGTGCCTAGTGTTAACAGCTTGAGTGACAGCCTCTCTTGGATTTTGGGCAAGTAGATATTTTTTTCTCATCATCCATTATTACTGAAATATGCCAGGGATTAACTTGAGTCCTCCTATTTGAAATATATTGATTTTTGCCATTCTTTTTTTGGCTAAATTTTGTTTTGTGAGGGGAGTACTTTCATTCATAATTGAGGGATTTTCAAACAAACAAGTTTCAGCTTTATAATATTGTTGTATTTTATTCAGCCTCATTTGTGCTTTGTAGAGCTTGCTTTCTGATTGGCTTGCTTTCATTATTATCATATGTCTGTGAAATCATCTCAGCTCATCCAACCTTTTTATGCCAAGAAAATCTGTAAAGGTGGAAATCAATCTGCAGATCTCATTAGTTAGTAAGAATGCAGTACATTATTATGGGAAATAGGCAAAATAGTTTTGAAGAACTAGGAAGAGTGAAGAACTAGGAATTAGTTTGAAGAACTAGGAAGTGACAAATATTGCTAGATTAAAATATCCTTTGGCCTGATGCAACAAGCTATTCATATGTGAAAGGAGAATGCATATTGTTCTTTCTATGTCTTGACTTTTCAAATCTTGAATTTTGCTCCTCATTTCAGGCTTTCCTTACCAAAGGCTATCGTGTCCATCTTTCCTGATATTCTAAAATATTGAGGTTAAAGCTGAGGCGAAGGGATACTGTGTCTGATACTAAAACCAGTAGTTAGAACTAGCAGCTAAGGATAGCTTTTACCTTCCATGAAACTATTGGTTTACTTAATTTTGAAAACTGATAAATTGGTATTTCTGTAGATTAGAATCTGCTCTTTGAATTATCCCCACAGGAAACTCATCAAAAGCTAGCAGACAAGAAGAAGCTCTGTGTGGTAGAATTCCGTGATGAATGTGGCCCACTGCCCATTGTTGTTGCAAAGCCTAATGGACCAGTCAGAGAAGATCCTGAACCAGAAGAAGCAGCTCTTGATGTCAAACTGGAATGGAAAGAAGTGAAGGCAGCACAAGGAATAAGGAGTAGATGGGTTGATGTCAAAAGAGCAGTTTGGTAGATTTGGGCAGTATTTAGATATAAAAATTAAAGAAGATCCAGCATAATCGCATAATAAGGCAGTCTTTGTTTCCACATGAAGTGAAAAAAATTCTTCAGTTTATATCTGTTTAAAATGCAATCATCTTGTGGCATGTAAGCTGTAAAGGAAAAGGGTAATTTACAAAATCTCTTGGCAGGAAAATGAATCTTTTCCCAAATAACTGGAGAAGATAACAGTATGGAAAAATAAAGTTGTAATTGATTTTCATTTAGCTTTATTTATCTCTATATGTTGAAGTAGGAAACTTGGGCTTTTAATGAAAGGCAGCTTGATGCATTTGGCTTTTAATACTACTTGGACAATGCTGAACCAAAAGGAACAGTTGGAAGAAGTCCCAGTGATATTAACAACATTTGGCTAGCTCCTCCTAGGCTAACATCATTATGTTAGAGGAGGTATAAGCTCCAGGTCCAATTTCAGGGCTGTGAAAAATATAATTGAAACCCTAAAGAGCTGTTTTAAACTTTTGTAGGAAGTTTTGAGATAATAGAAGAAATCATTTGTTATGGTATAAGACTTCAGCGATATCAGCATGCAACATCCACCACTCTAAATATATCTAAAAACATGGCATCTTTTTTGATGATGGTCTGAAAAGTTAATAGTAGTTGGTCTGAATAGTTAATAGGTTGATAGTAAGATAGACTTTTGAAGTCTTTCCTGAAAATCCAGATAATGAAAATGCCGTCACTGAATATCAAACAAAGGACGGATTTAAGAGGGTAAAAGGTAAGAAAGCTGCTACGTGAATATGATGATTTCTAGTATATGTTGTTGCCAAAGATAATGTAGTTATGGGTTCAGTGCAAAATCAAAAGAACTGATGGAAAGATATGCTATATGGACAGCCCTGATTATATTTCTAATGGCTTAAAAGAGAAGTTGCTGTACAGTAGGTCAAAATACACAGTAGCTAAAATGGTATGATCAGATAAGACTGCCAATTAATTCCAGTTTTTTTAGGAAGTCTGTGGTATCTTCTATGTAGCTGAGAGTGCTCCTGGTATAAAGTGACTCCTTTTATGTATAAATGTGATTAAAGTATTTAATAAGTTAATGTTATACCCTGAATAAATTTCAAACATTTAGTACAATATAGTTAGCTCCTATTGCATAGCCATCTGAGAAATGATGCATTTTTAAAAACTGCATTGAGAAGGTATTTTCTGGTTAAGGAAAAATATTGATGTACTGAGGAGATAAATGACTAATAATTTACCATTAGCTAACATAAAATTCATATAATCAAGCTTCTGTATAGTGTTCGTCTGTTCGTCTTTATAGAAGCCTGATGATGGCAGATGAGAGACTCTGCCGAAACGTTACTACAACTTTAAAAGCACAACTATAATGACGTGGAAAATACCCGAACAAAGCTGAATACTATACATATAAATACCCGTGAAAACTTAAGAAAACAAATATAGATAGATAGATAGATAGATAGATAGATAGATAGATACACATTCAAAGGAAAATCTAAACATTTGCTATATCTAAAGAAGCAAGCTGACACATGCTTCCATTTTTAATAACAATTTGATTGAGAATTCTCTTCCATTAGCCCAATAAAAAGTCATGTTTTTTTTTTCTTAGAGGACACAGTATGTGTGTGTGTGTGCTTGTAATAGTTTATCTGGCTTTAAAAGCTAAAAGCAACCCTTTCATTCTTCCCCTTTCCCCATTTATTTTAACTGAAGCAAAGCTGTTTTAAATATGTCATTAAAACAGTGAATGCTTTAGGATGTTACTTGGAAAATACAGAGCTTTATACAGATTTGGAAATAAATTCATCAAATTTACTAGCCTACTCAAATTCATTAGTCTTAACAAGCAGAGATGAACCCCAGTTCTCTTGCTACATTCTGTTATATTTCTTTGCTACACTCAGAAGAGACAGGTTCTCTCTCATTCATCATTCTTCTTCAGCATTCATACAAAAGCTTCAGGCTTATGACTAGTATTGATCCCACCATATTGGCCTTCTCTCTGTGAAGATTTGAGAGGTGCAATAGAGATACTGGTGAACACTCCCCCTCTCACCTGCCCATACACACACAAAAGCTCTTGGTTTTTCCTACTTTGAAGATGATAATACCCGTTATGAACCAATGCTTTCCTCTAGTATCATATGTTCATATCCTGAGCTTCAGATACTCCTTGAAAGCCTTGAGTGCAGACCCACCCCCTGCAAATTACTCTTTAATAAGATACAAGAGGAATTTGTTCATACATGAACATTGATCATATTTAATTAAAATTATCTCCCCCCCCCATTTTACTTACATAAGAGAATGTTCAGGAATACCATTTTTCCATCTGTCATCTAACTCTGTTCAATCCATTTTAGCAATCCATTCGTTTCTCATTCATTTGCAGGGTTAGGGCACCCCAAATCCTTGAGGGAAAGCAAGTGTGTCTGTGTTAACTATATTTCAGAATCATGTGCCTGGCATTTTTGGTTGCAGGAGATATTTATATTTAAATACTCAGTTTCCCTTTACTGTAAGCTTCCAAGAGAACTTTGATTGTAAGTTGTCATATAAACATAATAAAATAAGTAAACTTTTAAAAATACAACTGATACACATTTCAAGTTACCATAATTGCTTTTGTTACATAATTTATTGCAAGTCCTTTCTGTTTTAATGGGAGGGGAGGACATTTCCAATTGTGCTCACAGTACACAAGGCAGAAGAATTTTAACTGCCTGGTGGATCCTGAGAAAAGGTGCCATGAATTGAGGAAGAAAACACTCATTGCATAATAGGCCACTCCAAATTTAGCCAGTACAAAAAAACTAATTATGGAAATTATAAAAAAACAGGAAATGGTGTTGTTTCACAGACAAAGAGGCATGACTTTCTCAATTACCAAACAGTTTGGTTAACCTTGACGTTTTTATGATCTTAATTTCAGGAAGGGGTTAATATGCTTTTATGGATGCATGTCTTATCCAAGCTCTACACTAGAAATTCTGAAAGACACATATTACAAATCTAAAAAAACAATTTAAGAACACATCTAATTACACCTTCCCTTTAATTTGTGTTAGTAGTTATCTGGATATTCTTAGAATGCTGTTCCCATCAACTCCAGCCTACATAAGTCAAGGTCTCTACAACAGATTCTGGAGATCTACAAATCTCTACCAACTCAGCTGTAGGCCAACTATGTCCAGAAGGTGTCAGCCTACCCTTTCTCAAAATTGTGGACAAGAAATTCAAGCACAATGAAGCTCACTGTTTTTTCTTTCCTAAACTGAAATGTTAGAATTGGTTATCCTTAAATTATGTTCATAAATGCTACTTTTGTAAGTACAGTTACAGGTTTAATGGGAATATGTGTGCACTTATAAAATTCAGTTGGGTTAAATATTCTTGGAAAAGTATTCTTTTCCAAGAAAAATGTAGAAAGGACCTACTTTCTTCTCATTTTTTTAAAACTAGATATAAATGAGTTGTCCTCTATCAGAGATTCCATAACTATCTCTCAAATTCTTTGAAAATTTTTAATTTGAAAAATAGATTGCCAGCTTCCAAACTTTTATTTACTCAAAAACTCTTGCTCTGACTAGATTATCCAAAGCAAGCAAGAAAATCATAATGACATCAAGATATTAACTCAAATACATTTCCCAGCTTGAATGCATAACACCTTTTTCCAAAATGTTGCATTTTTCCTGCATGTCTAATATTGTTTCCCTGAATTACAAACCTGCCTTTTTAATGGTGCAGGTTTCTCAGCAAGTACTTTGCCCATTTGTTAATTGATTTTGATGGTAGTTGAATTGGCAACAGCATGATAGATCTATGTAGTGCTAGTCTAATTGGATCTGTTTTCTGCTAGTTTTCTTCATCACAAAAGTTTGACAGTTCCCAATGCCCAACCCTGGAAGGCTTCGATGCAGGGGAATGTATGTTACAACATACAGTAGTGCTTATTCTCAAGCAATGCCAAACCCATAATGCAAAAATATGCCCCATCTCTTCCTGAGGAGCAGCATTCCTATACTATGGTCATCGGACTCTAGTTACATCATATCAAGGAGGAAAGTCTTGCAGGGAGGGTAGAGCAAGAGAGTCTGATTCAATCAATCAAAATTGGTTGATGTGACACAGAAAGGTGAGGCAGGTAAAAAGCTAGTCATAGAAGCCCAGTCCCCAAATCTAAATTATCAGCGTTCCACAGGTCCACTGAACTTTTCCTGTTGTATAACATATAATGACAAATATAGCATATTTGATGAATCTCTAGTAATGCACACTATCATCTACAGAACAATATTCCCTACCCCCTCGCCATATTTTGTTGGAAAAGACTTAAATCTAGTCTGAGCTGGTGGAGGGAATACGGGAAATGTTGTAAATGAAGGATTGTTTACAGCACGGAGCTTTTAAATGTTGGTTGGGCAAAAATGGAGGTTTCCTGTGTTTTAAGTAAAGCAATGTTGGCCATAGAGTCACATTTAATACTTTGCATATTTAAATGAATGAAACTCACTCTGGGTGAAAAACAAAAAGAATGCTTAAAACGGAAAGTCAAAACAAGCAAAGGAAGAGAAAATACCTTCATGCAAAAGAGAAAATACTTGTCTTAAAACATTAAGGTAGATACTTCAAACACAGCTGGCAGTCTAGCAACTTTCTATCTTACCTGTTCTCTCCTTTTTGCCCCTTCCACCAATGAATGATTGCCATATATGATGCGAAGCTCCCACTATTCATATTTATCCATTTTCAAAGCTGTATTTGGAATTTTAAAAAATAAAAATGAGGCACATGTTCTATTAATATACAAAAACGCAACATACCATGCCGAGGTATTCAATGACTGTTTCCAATCAACACAGGTGTAATCATCTAAATATGACTTTAGCCATGGCATAATTGCTTTTGAAAAAGATGTGGAAAAGTAGACTGATCCCTCAAGCCCCCAGTCTGTTTTATGCAGCTCCCCAAATCATGCAATTCAAATTCAACTGCAATTCGTGTGTTTTCAACAGACATTTTGCTGTTGGGAACACAAAATGGAATAAAACACGTGTTCTAAGCCTTTCCAAAGCTTAATAAACCTATTTTCCACAGCCCTTCTTCCAAAGCTGAATTTTATTTTTACCCCACCTCCATCACCCGAAAAAGTGAATCAGCCTGTATCTACTCAAAATCTGTCCAAAGCATCAACTGAGTCCAGGACTGCTTTGATGCATATTGATTACACACAGCATTGAAAAATTCCTTTGACTTAGTGGAGGAACACAAATATTTCTTCATAGGATTGTTCTATTTATGAAATATAGGCGCTATTGAATAACTACTTTCCTGAGGCACCTGAATGGTCTCTGCTGGACAAGCTGATGATGAGTCCTAGATAGGAGGACAAATCATATGGCTACATCTTCTCATTTTTATACAGAACTAATCTGTGTTCTGAAAGTCCAGGTCTATCCTTTCAGCACATTTGGAATGGATTTCAATAAGGTAGGATAAGGGAAGCTAACATATGGCCTTCTAGATGTTTTTTAAACTAATTCCCAGCAGCCTAAAACAGCATGATCAGTGGTGGGGAATTATAGCTCATCAATATCCAGAACCCAGCATTTCCCTACCAAGCATTATAACAAACTCACAGTGTATCCTTATGAGACCACTAGCTAATATATCATTGCTTGCTTGGATGCTGGCATTAGCTTAGCTTACTCTACTACTTAATGGTTGTAATTTTAGTAGCTAGATTCACATACAGGTTTAACCATGACAGTGAGACCTTATAGCTGCACTTGGGTAATATGCTAAACTTTGTTAATTTTAACTTTGATTGATTTTTATGGCCTGGTTTTGAATACAAAACCATCTATTTTTGTTAACATAGCACATTGTGTCAATCTAAACCAGGGGTGTCAAACTCAATTTCATTGAGGGCTGCATCAGGTTTGTGTTTGATCTTGTGTGGCCTGGGTGAGCGTGGCCAGCATGACATCACTTGTGCTGCAGGGCACCTGTGGTGGCCCGGGTGCTCTGCCAGCAAAAATGGGCTCCCAAGCTCCGTTTTTAGCTGCGATGGTCTCCTGCAATCCTCTGCCAGTGAAAACAGAGCTTGGGAAGGGCTGTGCACAGGCCGTTCCTTTGCTATTTCCAGGCAGCCCCATGGGCCAGATCTAAGCACCCCACAGGCCAGATCTGGTCCCCAGGCCTTGAGTTTGACACCCCTGAACTAAACAATTGCTTAACTTGGAAATTAACCTCTTGTATTTTATTGTTGGCTTTGACTCTCTTTATTATTATACTAATTCTGTTTTTCTTATCTGGGTACATTTTGATCTCAAACAGACTTGAAACATTATCCAGTCGAATTATGATACTTAGTAATATAAAAGTGATGTTGCTACAGTATCCACAATAGGAAGTCATCCACAAAACTGTTCTTAAAAACAATGCTCCTAATTATAGAGAACCTGCTGCCTCAAAAGACTTATATTGTAGGAAATTCATGTCAGATATGCTCTAGTTCCTGCTTCATGAAAATATTGGTTCATGCCTATCTGCCAGAGCAACCAAGATCAAATTTACTTCACCATCTACGTATCAGTCTTTCAATCTTCACAATAAAAAGTTACAGAAGAAAGCCTGAATAAAACCAAATTCTATACTGGTTTATCATTAAACTGCAACTGCATTCAAGGCATTTCCCTGATCATATGCTTTCATCATATTCTCTACCTTTCCCATATGATATAACAAATAGCGGCTTATTAAAACAGAATGTCAAAGGAATTGCATGTTACTGGTACAAACCTGTTCTTAAAATTATTTACCAGCCCTAGACACACCTTGCTACGGAACCATTCATCATTATTCTTCACCTGCCTCTGCCCCTTTACCTCTGAACAAATACCTGTGCAGAGCAGGTATTGAGGTCCTGGGCCTAAATGAAGTATTTTCTCTCACCAATGCTGCTTTATTTCTCGCTGTTCATAAGAACAGCTAGCAGTATAGCAAATATATCATGTATTTCTATTGAATAATTTAGGAACATATATCTCAACTTGGCAGCTTTTGTTGAAGTCCACATCCTTCAAATTGCCAAAATTGAGAAACACAGATTTAGGAAAATAAGTATATGTGTGATATACACTTACTTCAACTACAGATGCTGCAATATCCTTTGTCCCACTAATTTCCCACCATTGTCTCTGCAACTATATATCTCTAGTCATTTCCTAACAGAGGCTGTCGTATAAAAGAGACATCCCCCTCCAGGCTCATTAAAAATTCTGTCACATTCATGATGGGTAAGATATACAACTCAGCAATTCCACATAGAAGTCCTTCCCACAACAGGAACAATGTGACAAAATATGGTCTGCCAAATATAGTCCTCAAAATGTAAAATCATAGCATCATGGAGTATGGATGCTGAGTGCAAGAATCAGATTAAAAGTCTTCTGGCTGTCCACAGTTTATAGGAATGCATCCATTGTAGCAGAGACCATCCTCCGATAACTAGTTTCATAGTAAAACTACTTTTACTGTTTGGAAGTTTTTCCTAATATTCAAACATTATCTTCCTGTAATTTAAACTTATCATTCCATGTGCTGAATTAGTGAAGAACATTCTTGGCCTTTTTCGGTGAAGCTCTTCTTCAAATGCTTGCAGTCCTGTTCCTTCAATTTCCTTTCTTAATAAATAGAGCTTTCAATCTTTCATCTGAAGACTTAATTTCTAGTCCCCTGATCAACTGTTTGCATTTTTCTGAATGTGTTCCAGTGTCTCTGAATTAAAGTGTGATGCCTAGAACTGGAGACCATTATCATGGTATATGAAACATAAACCAGAGAATCAACCACACAGGTTTTTAAAGGAAATAAATATTTGGGTCCCTTTTGTTCAGAATTCAGGCTCCAATATATGAGGGAAACAGCATTGACCACTCATGGATATTCTCAGTTAGGATCTTTCCTACTGAGCCTGTCAGTGGCATACAGTACCACATTGGCTGTAGAATTATTATTTCTCAGATTGGAAGAGATTTCAATTTGAAAGTGTCTGTTTACTATCCTGAGTCATTTGATTGATTTGTTATAAATAAATAAACTAAAGAAGACTTAAAAATTACACAGAGTCTAAAATTGCATTGACTTTGTTGTGACTATATCATATTAATAACTGATATTGTGATTTCAAGATGTTTTTCACAATTACCATTAACCAAACATGTAATTTCTGCTTCCTAAAGTGAAAAGCTTTGCATCTGTCCTTGTAATTAGGACTTTTCTAGCTATTATCTATCCCATCCATTTCTCAATGACTGAGGTAGCTTGTTAGGCCATTTACTCATCCAAATCATTAATAAAAAAAATTCTCAATGTTGAATGGAGAACTTGACACATCTGAAGAAGTTATCTCCTTCCAGTATATTGGGGAACTTTAAAGGATTATTGATATCAATTCATTTAACTCTTACACTATCTAGGCCTGACTCAAATAGAGTAGTAATCAGAATGTCATGGGATACTTGCTCCCCCCAGTGCCCCATTTTGGCCAACAAGGTGCTGCAGGAAGCATCTGGCCCATCTCACCTCCATGCCCACACCCCGGTTGGCCTATGGAGGAGAACTACAATGCTGATCCAGCCCTTGAAGAAATCCAATTTGACACCCCTGGCCTGGAGACTATGAAGAACAGGTGCAGATTTTGGATCTGACTAGTCTAAAACAAAGAAGAATTAGTGGGGACATGATAGCAGTATTTCAGTATTTGAGGGGCTACCACAAAGAAGAGGGGGTCAAATTATTCTCCAAAGCACCAGAGGGCAGGACAAGAAATAATGGATGGAGAGGTGCAACCTGGAATTAAGGAGAAGCTTTCTAACAGTAAGGACAATTAACCAGTGGAACAGCTTGTCTTCAAAAATCATGGGCACTCCATCATTGGAGGTTTTTAAGAAGAGACTGGATAGCCACTTGTCTGAAATGGTATAGGTTCTTCTGTTTGAACAAGATCTCCAAGGTCCCTTCTAATTCTATTCTATTCATTATCTCAATCCAAAATAAAGGAGTATTTATCAAAGTAACCTGCTCCTGTTCTGAGCCTTTATAGTTGTGCAGTGCAATGTATGTTCTGTGGCTGGTGAAGACTTTTTCTATGTTCTCACTGAATAAATGATTCACTGATTTATTTTGTCATTAACTATTTTCACTATACACTAACACAAGTTATAATTAGGAATTTTCTTTAAAAAAAAGATTTTTTTGTGTGATGTGTGTGGTTTTTTTAAAAAAAGAACAATTTCTAAGATTTTCCCAGAAAGCCATTGTTACTAATTTCCTTTGGGAGGAACCATAAAGAAACAATCTGGCTGAGCAGGCTCCAAGGTTGGTCATCACCTCTTTGAGTTCCTCCCTCTTTTGTACTTTTGTATCTCTTTTTGTCTGCCCTAAATCTCCATGGGTTCAGCCTACCCTGGTATATTTCATCCTAAATTCTAATGACAAACACACACACAAAAATCTTCCTGTATTTCTCCTTCCTTTTACTGGCAGCTTTATTTTTATTTTTACATTTAACAATCCCTAACATAGAATTAGTGGGTGTAGATCGTTTCCAACAAGTACACCGCCATAGTTGTTACTTCTGCTTTTAGACCAGTCAATTATCAGTTCGGACCACCAAGTGATGTTACAATTTGAAAAAAAATGATTATTTACTACTTAATTTATGCTTTGCTTAGAATAAATGAATTTTTCTCACACAGATATGCATCGCTACCTTTCCCAATCCTTTTTGAAGTACCAGTATTTGAAATCATTTCAATCACTCAAAGTAATGTAGTGTTCCAGAAGAGAACACTACAGCTCAGCACTGAATGTGAAGTTCTTCGCTCTCTCTGAGATTTGCTCATAAATGTTTGCTCATAAATGTTTTATTACCCAACTAGATAACATTATCAATCTGATTTTGTGATGTCAACAAACATAGCCACTTCATTATTCATGTTGCTAGATTACTCCACTGAAGAAAATGAAAAAAAAACCTCCATCTAAAAGTTGAACTTGAAGCTTTTTATTGTACAATTTACATAATTGTAAAATACAATCTATTGTACATTTGCATAAAAGACATTGTAATACAAATATATTTTAAGGTAGATAATCAGTTTGCTTTACTCTCTTCTAACAAGAACTTGGAACAAGGATCAAAAATTAGGGGTAAATATTGATAAAGAAATTTACTGTTGACATGTAATAAAATACATTATCAGTTATATAAGATTTCTAAAGGAAGTTCTTTACAAAATACCAATACGTCTGTAAAATCCATAAAACATTGGGTTTAAGAAGATTTCCATCTCAGGAGGGAGAACACCATATGGATTACATAAGTCAGCGTGACTGCAAATGCAAAAACCTAGAAGAGAAGAGAAGAGAATTTAGCCTGGGAGTTTGGCCAGTCTAAGTCATGTGCTCCGGTGGTCATTTTCTAATTTTCTCCTGGCTTTTCCTAACTGACCTTTCCCCAAAGCAGTAGCCTTGTGGTGCATCATTTTTTCTTGCCTTTGCTATTAACTTTCAGTCCCAGCACAGAAACATTTTGTTTAGCCTCTTCTCTCTTTTTACTTTAGTACAATCAAATTTGGAATGCATCACAAGCACATTGTATGCTGATTTTATAAACACACACATCATCATGGCATAATTATCAGCTGATCCACCACACACAGATGATATTACTATTGCAAAATATCAACAAGCACTTCTAGCTATGGGGACTTGCTCTTCTAATGTCTGTGTAGGTTGTTCATGGAGCCACTGTATCCATGTTGCTTTGCAGATGTCCTCTAAGATTGCAATATTAAATATTATTAACATCTAAAGATTAAGAGCACTTCTACGCTACCAGATTCTCCATCTCCCAATATCTCTGATTCCAGGTTCAAATGTTCCCCCAATTTATCTAGACTATTTGAATGGCTTCCACGATCACATGCTATGCTCATGGACACATTTGTGAGTCTGGGAGTCACAGAGGATCAATAGCTAATCAGTGCTCACTTTTCTGGCTTACTTTCTACCCACTTGCTTTTGTAAGAATAAAATTAAAGGAGACCCTCAAGTAAGCTGCTTTGAGATCTTAGAGAAAATCTAACCTGAAGAGCAGAATTAAGTAGGTGTGACTATTCCATTAAAATTAATCGAACTTTGTTTAATTTTAGCTGGCCATACTTTGGGGATTTTATGAGATTTGTCACAGGGCAAATGTTTATACTAGTGAAATAAATGTGAAACTCAGCTGAGTATCTTATAAGGTATCTTATAATCTAATCTTATTAACACCTTTGGAATTAGTATTAACTGGGGTTCTCACTAGTACAATAAGTAGATGAGCAATTTCAGGTTATACATATAGTGGACTCCTTAGCCATGTTCAACTGAATGCATATGTTAGAGGTGCCCCAATCCCTATGGAACCAGAATTTATTACCAAGGGCAAAGTTGTGGTTCCTAAAAGTATCATAAGTTAATTAGCATCAATAAGGAACAAAGACAAAGGCCGTGCAGAGCAATAAAGACTTGTCTCCAAACGCACCTAGTCATCACTCTTAATCTCAGTGTTAACTCCTCATAAGAATCTGGTTTTTGTTTATTAATGAAAAATGCAAAAAGCCATGACTGTTATTACTGTAATAAGTTATGTCCAGTACTGTTTTCCTCTATATAACAATCTGTCCTAAGATTTATATACTGCAATTCTTAATATAATCTCTAACTCTTAACTGTTTGTTTTCCACAGTGACTTGTACTGTACTATTATTGTATTTTTCAGAGAGTGAAGGAAGGCAAAAGTTATCCTTGGCTTTTACTTTATACAATAATCCATTTATATTCTTATAGTTGACAGATTCACCCATACATACCTTAAAAGTACCTGATTGTGTTCACATTCTGTTTGAGTCTTTTTAGTTAAAGACATTTTCTATGTATACAATCTATAGGATCACCCGGAAATAAGGATGAATTCAACACAGGATATACATAGTTTGTTTGGGGTCTTGAATTAAGCCCCAATTACTCCCAAACCATGCCAAAAGGTGTTTTATATTTGCAATAAACTTCAAAACACAGCCAAAGAACAAGTGGTTCTTAAATTTCTAATGTTCATAATGTCATTAAGCCAATTTATTTTATAACTATATATGCCTATCATTTGAGAAGAACCATAATTCAGAGACACAGCACATTCTGATCTCAAAAAGCTCCAGACTCAACCCTGAGAACTAATCATCCATGAAAAAAAATAGATAAGCAAACACGACTGGGATAAAGACACAAATAACCTCACTCATTATAAAACACCTGTTTAACAAAATTCTTCATTGTAAGAGCTGTCATCCAGTCAGAGATATATCAATCTTATATGTGTTACTCCATTAGCTGAATTTGCATATTTAAAATAGCTCTGAAGGAGCCCCCAAGTATATGAGAAACTGGGTTAGTTTAAGACAGTAATTGCCTTAAAGCTATTTTTATATTTTAATAATAGAATAAGAAATTGCTACCAAATTAATCAAAAAAATGTGCATCAAAACAATTTTGTCAAAAAAAAAATCCAGTTCACCTTGATTTGTAAAGTAAACCCAATTTTCTTTCAGTTGCCCAGTGCATCTGGAAAGCAACAGATTGAAGAAGACCGGCCTAATTAATGAGTCATTTCAATTCTAGCTGAAGGACATATACTCACCACAGCTGCTATATCTATCTGGTATTCCTTGAAGAACACATTACTCCTAAGTCCTACTGTAGTGTTGGCTAGCAAAACTGCTGCACTCAAATAGAAAAGTGATGCAATTATCTGGTAGAAAGCATCCTGGAGGTGAAAAAAAGTATATCAGGAAAAAAAGTTTTAAAAATTCTGCAGATTCTGCTATTTATAGGCAGCCACCAACATTCCCACCTTGTGCCACTATAAGCATCAAATATGAGCAGATGGTTCATTTTGCATTCCTTTTCAACAATGACCATTTATAAAATGCTTGTAACATCAGTAATGATTATTTGCACCAAACATGTCATTACAATACCGCAGCCTCCTTTTGTGTATGCAATGTTCTCAAGTTGTTGCCTTCAACTCATTCATAAGCCATCTTAAATCAGCTTGAACTCAACTCAGAAAAACGTTAAGAAGAATGCTGTCTGTAGCTGAATAACTCACTATGCAAAAAAGTGATAATAGGGAAAATTTGTTTTCTGAGCCTCTGTCTGAATTATTTCATTGATGGACTGCTGACACGTGATTGTAAGTAGTGGTACAAATGGCCAAAGCATGACCAGCTTGATTATGAGAACTTCAAGAGTTGTGCAAGTTAAAAATGAAAAATGTAATAATAGAACCTATTTAATGATTTTTTAAATTATGATATTATTGAGTTTTGCTGCCTGTACATTACAGAAAATACATGGCTTATCTTGCTGTTATTGTATTTTTCAGAAGGTGAAGGAAGGCAAAAGAGGATCAATTATCCTTGACTTAATACTAAACAAGAGGAAAGATTTACTTAAGGAAGTTGGAGTAGCAGAAAGAATAGAGAAAGCAACTATCTGACTTCTTGAGAATTTTTGATTTGAACAGAAAAGAAATGTGTATTTTGGACTTTAGAAAAAGAAACTGTGAACAACAATGAGTAGGTATCTATGGAGATTCAAATGACCAACTGTCTGCAAGGAGTATAAATCCTTCCATTCCCCACCATCCAGTCAGAGCTGAAGAAGCTTCTTGGATGAGAAGTGAAATGTCTTCAAAGAAAAACCAGAAAGTCTAGTTGCTCTTGAAAAAAAGCACCTTTGGGACAACAATGTGTAGAATTTCATAGCAGGAAAAGAAGTTCAAGATGGGTGGGAGGGCCTAAAAAAGGAATGCTAAAAGCATAATAGCAAACAAGCAATTCCACTGGATGAGGGAGAAAATGAGGGATGAGGGAGAAGCTAACATTCAGGAAGAACTAAATATTTTTAAACTTATTTTTATTTATTTATTAAGTTTATATGCCATCCATCTCACTGATAAAGTGACTCTTTGAGGCTTACAAAATGATTAAAAAGATAAATATGAAAGCAGTTAAAATTAATAAGCCTTAAATAAAAACTAAAACCAAGGGGCTAGATACAGTGGTGGGATTCAAATAATTTAACCACGGTTCTCTGCCCTAATGACTGACTGTATGGGCATGTGGCTGGGCATAGCCAACTTGATTGGTCTCACCTTTGGAAAATTTCT
The DNA here is from genome assembly GCA_033807585.1 of Hydrophis major. Lineage (NCBI taxonomy): Eukaryota > Metazoa > Chordata > Lepidosauria > Squamata > Elapidae > Hydrophis > Hydrophis major. The sequence continues at coordinate 386,690,094 of CM066328.1, read as the reverse complement.
CCTTAATCTAATTCACAATAAAACAGTACAATAAAATAGCACTGTTCCAATGTTTAGAATAGAATAGAATAGTTGGAAGGGACCTTGGAGGTCTTCTAGTCCACCCTCCTGCTTAGGCAGGAAACCCTACACCCCTTCAGACAAATGATTACCCAAACTTCTTTAAAACTTCCACTATTGGAGCATTCATGACTTCTGGAGACAAGTTATTCTACTGATGAATTATTCTGTCAGGAAACTTGAGGGGCTCCTACAGAAATGAGGGCCTCCATCTATTTTCCAAAGCACCAAAAGACATGACAAGAAACAATGGATGGAAACTAACCAAAGAGAGAAGCAACCTAGGACTAAGAAGAAATTTCCTAAGGGAGAGACCAATCAACCAATGGAATAGCTTGCCTTCAGAAGTTGTGGGAACTCCATCACATACAAGCAACAATTACAAGATAATTTGAAATCTTTACAGTCAAATACTGTAAGCTAACTCTTAAATACTGAAAATGCAGGATCAAAATATATAAACATAGATACAGCATTGCAACCTTATTCCAAATGAATAAAACCATTTTTGCTAATTAGTGTTAAGCCTGTGTTCCCCAACCAGGGTTAAGGAGACAAGCTAAACAGAATGTGCAGCATTAGTCAGATAGGCATACAGATAAATGTGTGAGATAAGTTTGTATGTTAGTTAACATACAGTAAAAATAACAGATACACTTGTGCTATCAAAAATATAGTTTATTCCATTTAGACTTTATAGCATAGTCAAAATAACAGTCCATTAGTCATGTATCATTTTAGTCAGTCCATTCAAGGATATTCAATTAGCAAAGTCCGTGTAGAATATCCAATGTCAGTTCACTTACAATAAATCAGTCCTCTCACCGTTGATAAGATCAACAGTCCTTTCTCTCTCCCGTTCCAGTAGGGGGAAAATGCAGTCTTCAATCCATCCAGTAATTAGGGATCATCAAGCCAGAGAGAGCAAGCTGCCGTTGTCTTGCTTCTTTTATGGTGCTTTTACAACCACTCCCTTAATTACATTCTTACAGTTAAAGTTACAGACACTTTAATTAACAAACCATGATAACATATTTATTATTTTACCTAAACCAGTTAGGGTAAACAATGTTATCCCCAACATTCTCCCCTTTTGGGTAATAATAATAATATAACTATTTACACTTTTAAATCATATTTGTTACAACTTTCTTTAAACTTGATTACACCTTGAGCTTTTGTAAACTGGTCTGCAATGTTTTCTTCTGTCATGCAGTATTCCAGTTTAATTAGCCCATTCTTTACAGATTCTCTAACATTTAAGTATCTTAAATCAGTATGCATTGATCTAGTTTTTACAGCAATACTAGTAGCTAACTTGATGGCTGCTTGGTTGTCCTCGTACACAATAATGAAATTTTTAACAGTTACACCCATGCCTAATAATAACTGTTTGTACAAAATTAAATCAGTGCATAGTAATGACAGACATGAAAATTCCGCTTCCATCGTGGACAAGCTAATATGCTGTTGTTTGATTGACCTCCACCCTATTAGTGTCTTACCAAATAATATAGCCATCCCAGAGATTGATTTTCTAGTGTTTATGCCAGTTGCAAAACTTGCATCTGCATAGGCACTAAGACTCAAATCATCATTTTCAAATATATAGTGTGCTGCAATGGTGCATGCAAATAAGCAGTTTCTACATCTAAATGGTTAATGACATAGTTTTTCTTAGCTGCCCACACTAAAGCTGCTCTCAAAGATGTTGCCTTAAGACTTGGTGCAAAAACTTCATCGTAATCAGATGCAGTTTGATTAAATCCTTGAGCTACCAACCTAGCCTTATGGGTAATAGTCCCATCATTTCCAGTTTTTACTTTAAATATCCATTTGCACCCAATGGATTTTTCTCCTGGAGGTAATTTGGCATCTTCATATACTTTCATTACCTTTATTGAATTTAGTTATTTTTCCATTGCCTTTTTCCAATTCTCCTGATCCTTAGCAGGATACATCTTAAGTTCATCTATACTAGTTGGAACTTTAGTTACTTGGCAAACTATACTTGCTTGATACCTATCAGGTGGTCTAGTTATACGTGTAGTACGTCTAGGTATTACAGGACTTACAGGTGGACTTTCATGAACTAACTGTTCTTGATTATCTAACTCTTCCTGATCAACTGTTTCCTCTTGTTCTGGTCCTATTTGTTCTTCGTGGACTTCTTCTTTAATTGGACTCTTCTTATAACTAATCTGATCTTTCTGCCTTTTGTAGGGTTCAATAATTACTTCATTATTTAAATCTTGCTCTAATCTATTCCATCCTACATGTTCTAGGAATTTTGCACTAGCACTGGTGTAAACTCTAGATGTACCTGGTTCCCAGAATCTAAAAGATCTGTGATTAGATTCATATCCTACAAAAAGTAATCTTTTAGCTCTATGCTGTCCTTTTTCTCTGAGTTGTGTAGGGATATGCACCCATGCTGGTGCTCCAAATGTGTGCATGTAACTTAAATCAGGTTTTTGTACCATGCCACAGTGTGAATGGTAATTCACCTGTTGTTGAATTAACAACATTATTTAATATATGATTACCACACATTATTGCTTCTCCCCATAAATTATCAGGTAATCCTGAATCAGACAACATAGTACGTGCCATTGATTGTAATGTTTGGCCTCTTCTCTCTATAAAGGCATTATGTTGTGGCCTATATGGTGCAGACTTTTTATGTTGAATACCTAACATCTTAGGTCTACTCTGGAATTTATTATTTGTAAATTCCGCACTATTATCTGTTATAAGAGTTACTAATTTGTTTTTAGTTTTCCTTTCTGCAAATTTAATCCAATTAAAGAGATTTAGATACGTTTCAGTTTTGCTCTTCATTAAATAGCAAAACCCATATCTAGAATAGTGGTCCATTATACTTAATATGTATCGAGCTCCTCCTACACTTGGTTTTTTCGGACCTATTAAATCGGCAAATACTACTTCTAAAGGCTCTTTGGTAGTAAATCCATCAACTCTATCAGTCGGTATGACCTTGCTTTTGCTTTGATTACAAGCAAAACATTGCAAATACTTATTACAAGGTTTCAAACTTATTCCTTTAGATAGTTGAACAGTTCTCTTAAGCATTTTAAAATTTAAATGCCCTAGCCGTCGGTGTAACAAGTGAATACATTCATCATGAGGTTTCTTATTATCATAAACCGTGTTAGCCACCTCTAAACCATTATCATTTAACACATACAATTCACCTCTTAAAGATGCAGTAATTTTCTTATCTTCTTTTTCAATTATGCAGTTATCTCCCCTAAAGGTAACTACATATCCTAGTTTAACCAAAATTCTAACTGAAATTAAATTAAACTTAAGTTGTGGTACATATAACATTTTTACATTCTCTTTTATGAAAGAACAATATGCTATACCTTGACCTTTAGCTTTCAGTTTCCATCCATTGGCTAACGATATCTGTTGTGTACTCTTGGACATTTTAACAATTTTTTTGTTATCATTTGTTATACAGTGGGATGCTCCACTGTCAATTACCCATACATTATTTTTTACAGCTCCGTTAATATACACGGCTAACTCTAAATTTTTATTTATCTTTTGATGACTTTTAGTATTCTGGCCAGAGTTCTGGCGCCTTGCTTTCTTACAAAATCTTGCCAAATGTCCTCTTCTTCCACAATTAAAACACTTTTTAATTGCGTATGCAGTAGGAGATTCATTATCTTCTTTTTGAGGTTGTTCCCTCCTTAACTCATCTCTTTCAAGTCTTCTTCTGGCCTCTTCAATCAATCTGACAGTGATATCAGTTAAAGTTAGACTTTCCTTAGGCAAAATTTCAAGGGAAGTGACGTAGTTATCATAACTTTCGTCTAGTGAAGATAGAATTATGTAGACTTGGTGTAGTTCAGAGAAAATAAGTTCTTTCTTGTGCAGTTCTTGAAAAATGCTTTTTATAGAATTCAAATGACTAAGCATATCACCATTTGTCTGGAGATGCGTCCTGAAAAGCTTCCGTGTTAGATTTATGTGAGCACCAATGTTATCTCGGACATAAATCCTCTTCAGCTTCTGCCAACACCCAACAGCTGTTTGCTCTTCGCGAATATGAACAAGTTGCTGATCAGATAGTGTTAGTCCTATTATGCCAAGAGCTTCTGCTTAAAGTCTTCTATCTTTTGACTAACTTCCTCAATCTCTGGATCCCATTCCTCTACGTTTGGTGGGTTTTCTATTATGTTCCACAGACCTTCTCTTCGTAGAAGTAGACTACATTTCATAGACCATGATGCATAGTTTGTTCCATCCAGGTTGGATATAAGGGACAAACTTTGTAGATTGACTTGTACCATGTTTTCTATATATGGATATAAAACTATAATTAATAAAACACAGCTGTCTGTTTACTGTAACGTATAACAACACAAACTCACTTTTTACATAAATCTGTTTTATCCTAGTTAAACTGACTTTGCAGCCTCTGGGCCCATAACCAGTGTTAAGCCTGGGTTCCCCAACCAGGGTTAAGGAGACAAGCTAAACAGAATGTGCAGCGTTAGTCAGATAGGCACACAGATAAATGAGTGAGCTAAGCTTGTATGTTTATTAACATACAGTAAAAATAACAGATACGCTTGTGCTATCAAAAATATAGTTTATTCCATTTAGACTTTATAGCATAGTCAAAGTAACAGTCCATTAGTCATGTATCATTTTAGTCAGTCCATTCAAGGATATTCAATTAGCAAAGTCCATGTAGAATATCCAATGTCAGTTCACTTACAATAAATCAGTCCTCTCACCGTTGATAAGATCAACAGTCCTTTCTCTCTCCCGTTCCAGTAGGGGGAAAACGCAGTCTTCAATCCATCCAGTAATTAGGGATCATCAAGCCAGAGAAAGCAAGCTTCCGTGCCTTGCTTCTTTTATGGTGCTTTTACAACCACTCCCTTAATTACATTCTTACAGTTAAAGTTACAGACACTTTAACTAACAAACCATGATAACATATTTATTATTTTACCTAAACCAGTTAGGGTAAACAATGTTATCCCTAACAATTAGAATTTAAAGTGTATTTTAAAAAACATAAGATCTCTGTCAAGAAACTCCTGCTCTGTATTAACATTTTTAAAACTCCTTCCCTGGCCTAATCCTGCAAAGAACAAGGAGAGATTCAACCTGGAAATAAACTTTCTGACAGTGAGAACAATCAACCAATGGAACATCTTGCACTTGGAAGTTGTGGGAGTTTCATCACTGGAGGCTTTCATGAAGAGATTGGACTGCCATTTGTCAGAAATGGGTAGGGTCTCCTTCTTGGGCAGGGGTGGGTTGGACTAGATTATCTACAAGATCTCTTCCAACTCTGTTAATCTGTATGATCTGTAAGTTTCTATTGTTTCTGTGCTGACTGCATTCCTGTGGTTTTGCAGCTAAGTAGTTGCCTGTTAAATGGTTCTTGGCTGTCTACCCGAAGCTATTAACTGAAGGGAGAGAGAAGAAGAAGAAAAACCTCTCTTTCACTTTATTTTCCCCTTTGAGTTATAAAGGGGCTAGAATTTTTCTGCTGAGGAAATGGCTATGTGGTTATTTCTTCTTTTTCTTTTCCCTTCTTTCGGTTAATTACAAACGAGCAGAAATGAGCTACTGGAGTAGGCAGGCAGGCAGGCAGCCTTGACTATTCAGAAGGTTTGCAGAACTCCACAAAGAGTTAACAAACGGTTCTTCTGAACAGGCTGAATCCCACCACTGGCTAGATAACATGGGGATGAGATCCTCTCTCTTATCCCATCAATCACCTGCAGAGAAGAGCACCCCCATCAGGGCTCAAGCTACTCAGCAAAACCAGGTTTTAAGGCTCTTGGGGAAGTTAATGAAAGATTTGAAATAACAAAAATGGAATATGAAACTGGAAAAAAAATAGTCATGGGAATATTTCCGAGGCTGAGGAATTGCATCCTAGCATATCTGAAGAAATTAAGTGAATTAATTATCCGATCAATGCTTCATTTATTGACTTGAGAATTCTGGAGAATTTATGAAATATCAGATGTATGGAAAAGGAGAATATTGTCCCTATATTCAAAATTAGAGAAAAGGAGGATTGTTTGACTATTATAATGCTAATAGTGGGGAGATTCTAGGAAATTGTAATGATGTCCAGATTTGGACTTACTAGAAATTACTATTCAGAGGCCATCACATTGTTTTGGTAAGCAGTAGGAGAGAGAGAAGAAAAAAGGCTAGTTGATTCAATTCATTAATATAGCTCTTTACTCAATATTCTCACTAGAACTATTGTTACTAACATTTTCCCACAGGCTTACATCTCAATGGTCAAAAAGATGACTGGTTATCAGTCCTTCTTATACAGTATAGACACCTAAGGAAAAATTACTTTATATTGTCAGTTTTCTTGATTAGGAAGGAAATTCAGAATTATAAGTAAGTTTTTCTTATGTGTATAACTAGGGGCTGAAAAATTGTTAAATTGTGGTCAGTATTATAATTTATCACTTGGTGGTATGTATGTTGCATATGATACATAAATGAGAACTGATGTAGGGAATGGAACTTACAAGGATGAATGAACTGGATACATCTATGAATACCAATGTTAGAATTTCTAACACATATTTATCATAAGAAGTTGTGACAAGGGGACAAAATTACTATACTGACATTATCTGAAGCCATTTGCTTCAATACTTTGAGGATGCATCTTTCTTTAGCTCACCAGTTTATTCACATTGTGTGTTAAACTTAGGAGTGAGGAGGGATATGATGTACTGCCATAAGATCTGGTAATTTGGAAAAAGGTGAGATTTTAACATATGCAGTATTAGTCTCTCTGAAGTGACTTACCAAAGCAACCCAAGCACTTTTTCCACCATGAGCTCCACACAAATATAAGAGGAAAAGAAGTGTAGAAATTACAAAGCAAAACACAGAGACAAACATCACCCAGCCTTGATTCATGGGAAAAATAACTTTGGTAGAAGCCACAAGGATCCAGACCAGGCCACCAAAGATCTACAAGAAAATATAAAAATAAGTTATCAGTAATAAAAACATGTTGACTAGGTTTTCACAATATGAGAGAGTATGCTAAGTACCGATAGCTTGTGGTTAAGCAAGTTATAGAAATCTAGACATGGTATCTTCACAAGACAGATTTAGAAGAATGCAGTTAATTTTTTTAAAAAATCATTTATATCAATTTATTCCCCAAAAGTACTGTAGTGTACAAGATTTCCACCATCCTGCTTTATTCTTATAATCAAATACTGAGAGGGACTACCTACCTCAGTGTCACTCTCTTGAATTCATAATAGAATGAAAAAAAAATTTCTGATTTAGGTTTATATCAACCCCAATGCCATACTGACCTTAATGTGGCTTGAAATTTACAATAAGAGGTAGTTTTGTTTGTCTCTGGTTAATTTGGTGCCTTTGGCAAAAAATAACAGAATTGGAAGGGACCTTGGAGGTCTTCTACTCCAACGCTCCTGCCAGTTTGATGTCATCTGCAAATGTGATGAATTCCCCTTCTATAACCTTGCCTAAATCATTGAGGAAGATATTGAAGAGTACTGGGCCTCAGAGAGAGCCTTGGAGTACCCACTGCATATTTCCCCTGAGGGAGTTACATTGAGGGCTACACGTTGAGTGCAGTTGGTCAGCCAGTTACAAATCACCTAGTGGTGATGCTGTCTAACCTATATTTTTTGTGATGACACAGGGCATGGCACAACAACATAAACAACACATCCAGAGAACAGTTCTCCCGCTTGGGTGGGGGGTTGGACTAGATGACCTACAAGGTCCCTTCCAACTTTTATTATCTGTTATCTGTTATACCTTGCTACAACTTACTACTGATAGATCTACACTTACAGCCTAAAAATGGCAGATTTGTACCCTGTGTTTTCCATCAGACACCTTGCTACAACTTCTACGATAGAGCTACAGTTTTCAGGAGAACTAATAAGGTACCACATTTATTGTTTACATTTTCCTTTCATAACAAAGGCATAATGGCCCTAATTACCAGTTGCAATTGAATCACAAGTGTGAGATGGGTGACTGTAAAAATTTAATACAGAAATACAATCATTTGTTACAAGTAATTCTGCATTGACTGCCAAAGCAAACACAGACTTTGTTCACACAACACCCAACTCCAGTTGTAATTAATCTCTTTTCCAACCCTCATTATAATTATAGCAGTCAGCTATAATTCAACCCTTCCCAAGAAAGGAAGGTCTTTGGGTTCAAGGACACCTTGCATTTTTGTCATTGGCAGATACACAATATTTCATAGTTTATAAACATTCCCAATAAGTAGCTACATTGCCACAGCATCAGTCTTCCCTTATGCAGTTCATTGACTGTGTTTATTGCTTAGAAGGCCTTCTACTTTGCATTAATATTTGTTGAACAGCAAACAAGAGAGAAGCAACCAGTGACAGATAATTCTAGGATAGGAAAATAGGCTGCATGTACTTAGCTATGACATGCTTTATTTGAATCTGCTTTATTTGAATCTGCTTTGACAATCAGGATTTGGGACTTTTAAGATATTACGAGAACCCAGTCAACTGTGATTCAGTAAATCCTTTTAAACAAACCATGATTTCCTGTGGTATGTTAATTGGTCAATACATTATCAACTCCCCACTTGGGACAGCTTCCTTGTTCCTTGGTTTCCCAACCTTGAAAACATTTTCATTTGTCCTTCTCAGCTCGTTTTGGTTGCTTGTGAGTGAGCTGTTGGTAGTGTAAGTTCTTTCAAATCATCTTGCTTGAATGGCTGGAAATTCCTCTTAAAGTACAAACACTTGGCTGAAACTCTTCCTTCGAATGGCAACTGTGACAGACAAGCAATGCTGAATCCAATAAGGGTTCTTGTTCATACTAGTTAGAACCAAAACTCTACCGTTAAGAACCAGAGCCAAAGAGGCTGATTAGATGCTATATCCTCTTCCATCTTCCCTAGGTTTACATCTTAATAATTTACTCTGCAGTTATCTGATAAATTGTTCTGTTGGGATGTCTGAATTTTGATTTGGGGAGGATTTCTAGCAGAGTGCAGGAATTTATCACCCAAGGATTTTGTGAAGACAAAATAGGGAGAGAAAATTCCACTTAAATTTTCTCATCTTGAATTACTCAGAGTAAGGGCACTAAATGTACAGCATTGCTATTTTCGTGGCCTATGATTTCTATCCTGCTTCAATTGGGCCAAGTCTAAGCAACTTACAAAGTCATACAAAACAAAGAAGTAACATACTTAAAGCCATCATCATAAACAAATTTTCTCTAAATTCTGTACTACCTCTTACTCTGCAAACAAGACTTCAACATTATTAAAATAATTATTTTCTACTCCATATAATAAAAAAGAATGGTACATGGGAACTTTAAAAAGGTTGTTCTCTGGGTAAAACACAATATTTCTCCTGACATCTCTACCGGCTAATCGAGAAAATAATTCCAATTCTATTGTAAATAATTCCTGTAGAAATTTACCAGTAATTTGGATTTCCCTGGACAACATACATCAGAAAAGGAAATTGTGACTGAAGACACATACTTCGTCTGTTGTCTGTGTCATGGCTCTTTTCACTTAAGCCATCATAAGTAGATTCATTTCAGTGGAGGACAACAGATTATGCAGGACAATGTATGGGAATTTACCATAGCCTCATGGAGGAAATCAATAAGAATAGGCAATTATGTAGTCAGTGAAAAAATCTGACCACTGTAGCCCCAATACACCTAAAGGCAACAGCTTTAGAAAAGGCTGCACTACATGCGCACATTACAGACCCCACCTTTCTCCTAGGAAGAAATATTTTCAGTTCCTGGAGCTCCACTTGTTTGTGGAGAAACAGAAAATGGTGATGCCCAAGTGAGGCCAAGCAAAGGAGCCCCAGGTAATGCAGGTTTTACATTTTTCCCCTAGGTAGAAATATTTGTTTTAAAGTAACACAATAACAATGCATTATTAGCACTGCTAACATGTACTGTTTAGTTTCCTTGTACTAAATTATAATCACCAAATCTTGAAGTTTCTGATCCATTATTTGGACATCTATGGGCTCTGCCACAAAGGAGCTTTCTATTGCTTCAGAAGCAACTCTGGACCTGGATGTTCCTAGGATATGAGATAAAGATACTGTAGATAATGGGTGGCGGGGGGAGGGTGAAGTAGAGAGAAAGAGATGGGGGGGAGCGGGAGGGAGAGAAGGTGTAGAGAGGAAGAGGAAGATGACAGATAGATAGATAGATAGATAGATAGATAGATAGATAGATAGATAGATAGATAGATAGATAGATAGACAATGGACAGACAATTAGGAGAGAGAGAGACAGATGATAAATAGACAGACAATTAGTATAGAGATAGTTAGAAAGCAGGGGGGACGACAGGTAGGCAGGCGGGCAGATGCTGGTTTTAGAAGCCAGACCATTTTTAGTGTGGCTCAGCTACAACTCATGTACCAGCAAAGCAAGGGTGTTTCCTTCTTTGCATTATAGTGAAGTTGATAAGTGGCTTGTTTTCCCAGGGGTGTACTCTTGCCGCAGCTCCACACCCCAAATTCAAGGCAGCCAGAATCTTCCCTATCTGCCTCCCCACAAATCCATTTGTATAGTCTGTAAAAAAAAAAAAAAGCTTTGATCCCACTCACACCAGTGGGAAAACATGTAACCACTGTTGAGAGAAAGCCTACATATTACCTTCACCAATTCAAGTTGCTGGATGTAGCTAAGGAAGTAGAGCTTAACAGCTTTGCATCTATTTCTTTTACTTAACTGCTCAGGTTTTCTGGTGAACTGATTAATGTATGTATGTGCTGAAAGCCTGACTGGTACACAGTTATTTCATTTCATTTCAGGGTGGTGGGCTAAGCAGATTTTGTAAATTCAAGAGCTGCAGCACTTCAGGGAGCAAACATTTATTATATTTTATCCTGATAGCTGAGCTTTACCAATGGGTAGCTATTCCCAGCAATTAGAAATCAATGGAAGTGCAGAATATTGTTCTGAATTGTTGGAGAAGAAATGGAGGTGGAAAATAATTGACAGTGCCCTATAACTGTGGGTAGAATTTCTTGCAGAGGTCCAGCAAATATTTCCACTGCCCATGTTCTAATCATTATTTCACTCATTCCACTCCTCCAGATGGCAAGAAATTCTAGGAGCAAAGATTCTCTGGATGATGAAAGATTACCAAGTTCTTTCTACCAAGTGCAAAACTGGTGTTTTGTAATATTTCCATCTATTTGCCCATAAGCAACTTCAAATCTGCCACACTATGAGTCCAAATTTGTCTTGTCTTTCTTTGCTTATACTTAAACTGTTGGTTATGCAATTGCCCTGCTTGGTTTGCAGAAAACAATGTCTTCTCATTTGTAAACTTGTGCTGCATCCTACACCTGATGCACATAAAAAAAATGTAGGCAATGCTTCAATTGTACTGTTGCAGCTGCAGTTTTAACCTCCTCTGCCCCACAGACATTTCTGGAGAAGGAGAAATTCTAGGAATACAAATTAGGGCAAGGAAAGTTCAAAATGCCAGCTTGTCATTGCTTTGCTTCTGACCAATGAAGCCAAGCATTCCTTTTCCACTGGTCACACCATTATAGCTGTAGCTTTACAGTATATTGTGAAGAAAAGGACACAACCAGTGAGCATCTTAATTCAGCCAGTAGTTGTGTTTGCAGGACATAGGTATTCCTACATAACTGAACTCAAGTCAATTTTCAGTGTCTGCACAACACGATGACTCATCAGTTCACCATGGGAGCCTGAATTTCCACAGCATACCAGCCTAAAATCACCGGGCTTCTGGTTCAGTATACCATGCAAACAGGATGGAGGTTCTACACCAGGGGTGTCAACCTCAATTTCATTGAGGGTCGCATCAGAGTTGTGTTTGACCTTGGAGGGCTGGGGAGGGTAGCCAGGAATAGCTGGGGTAGGAAGGTCATAGTGGGTGTGTCTGGAGTGGGCACGACACAGCCCATTTTTGACCAGCAGAGTGTTGCTGGAGGCCAAAAACAGGCTTTGTGGGGGGGCATTTTTGGCCAGCAGAGTGCTGCTGGAGGCTAGGGAGGCTCAAACCAAGATATGCAGGGGCCCTGCAGGGCCTCTAAGGGGCCTGTTTTCAGATGGCAGAGTGCTACAAGAGGCCGGGAAGGCTGAAAACGGGCCATGGGAGACAGCCCATTTTGCCCTGCAGAGGTTCTGTGGGCTGGTCCTTTTATTCCCAGGCCAGCCTCGCAGGCCAGATTTAAGCACCCCATGGACTGAATCCAGCCTGTGAGTCTTGAGTTTGACCCGCCTGTTCTACACCGTGGCTTGGACTTGATACCTATCACATGACTTAACTGCAACCAAACTCCACTGTTAGGCAAGAAGAGGTTCTGACTTCGTGCACAAACTGGATTTCTCTGCCACGTCCTGCAACTTGCAATGTGGTAGGACAAGAATAACTGCTGCTGAATGCAAGATTGGCTTTCTTAGATACAGTATAAGAAGTTGTTTTAAAATATTTGTTGCAAGGTGTGTCACCAGATTGCACAATTCCTTTTGACCAGCTCCTACTCGATGCTTAACAGCAGCTCACTAGTTTCCCTTAGAAAGGGGTTGAAACTGTTTAGACCAGGGGTTTCAAACACAAGGTCCAGGGCCTGGATCCAGCCCATGGGGTGTTTAGATCTATCCCACTGGGCTGCCCTGAAAATAGCAAAGGACTGGCCTGTGGTGCCTCTGCCAGTGAAAACATAGCTTGTGAAGGCTGCATGTGGCCCTCCCTAGCTCCATTTTCACTGGCAGAGGGTTGCAGGATGCCATTGCAGCCAAAAATGGAGCATGAGAGCCTGTTTTCATTGGCAGAGTGCTCCGGCCGCCACAGGCACCCCCAACATGAGTGGTGTCGAGCTGGCCATGCCCACCCTGGCTATGCCCACTCCAGCCCACTGAGGTCAAACACAACCCTGATGGATGAAATCAACCATCAATGAAATCAAGTTTGACACCCTAGTGTAAAATCTCCACTCAGAGGTGGTGGCACTTGCCGGTTCTCCAAACTACTCAAAATTTCTGCTACTGGTTCTCCAGAACTGGTCAGAACCTGCTGAATACCATCTCTGAGTCTACCCCAGCTTACAACTGTTAATTCATTGAGTTATTCTACCACTATCTCCTAGACATTTGGGAAGAGTACATTCAGGTCAGAATTATATAGCTTTAGACAAACAAGAGATTTTCAGCTTAAATAACCAAATGTAGGAGAGTGCAGGAATGAAAAGTGAATGCAAGGTGACATTTAAATATTTCCCACCAACACTCTTCTTCAAGTCCTGCTGTTGCCAACTTTTTTCCAGCTAACTCCAAACTCAGAGAAAATGTTTCCTAGACCCCCTTCTTCCACTAGCATCTCACTTCTTGTCCCATATCTTAGTCTATTGCCAAGTTTAAGTGCTATCCATCCTTGAGTTAGTAAAAAAAATAACGTCAGTTTGAAACATTCTATTCCTCACAGCTGATCTTTATCCTACTTTAAGTCACTGGAATTACCTACTTCCTTCCAAGATAATGGGTAACAAAACTCTAACACAATGCCCCCTCCCCAACCTTTTGGGCACTAGGGACCGGTTCTGTGTAAATAGATTTTTCTGTGGACCAGAGGGAACGTGGTCCCATGTGCTGCCTGCATCCCATGGTTTGTGCGACCCAGTTTCTGGCATGCCATGAACCTGTGCCAGTTCACAGCCCAGCAGTTGGGGACCGCTTCCCTAACAAATTTGTATAAAAGTTGTGGCTGTCTTTTTAGTCTGCCATGATAATCTGTTTTACTAACAACGTAACTCAGAACAGTATTGTAACTGTTTCATTGACATGTGCTGGGGATGAAATGAAGGCAAGACTGCAAGTACAATCAGACAAATATGTTTATAGGACATGTTTATGCTGTAATTTGTTATAAGTGGGGAAAAGCCATTAAAGAAGTCTTGAGAGTCTTAAAAAGCCCAGCTGATGCATCAAATTCAATCAATATCCTGTTTCTTACTATGGTTGACCAGACACCTTTGAGACAACCATAGGCTGTGCAAAAGCTGAGCAACACTATCACACCTTGCAGTAGCAGATTCTATTGTTTTAATTATTCATTTGCTGAAAGGACACCATTTGGAGTCTACAGACTATATGTGACCTTCAGTTAATAAGTTGAATGCTACTTTCCAAAAAGTTGCTTTTAACAGGATAAAAAGTTAATGGGATTTAGACAAAATCTAACATTGATTTGATGTAAAATTAACATTAACAATTAACAATTAAAATTAACAAAATCTAACATTGATTTGATGTAATATTATGTTACATAATATTACTTAAATACAATAAGATCATCACATATTTAATGACTTATTCCTTATTTCACATTGAAAATTACAATTTGGACATGATTTTGGAAGTATTAGAGATCATATCCAAATACTTAATTGCCTTGGGACTTCAGAGTGCACATAAATACCCCATTTTATGCTGTTTGGTAAATCCTTTACTTCCCTGAGCTATTTGTAACCATTACTTCAAGGTTCTATCCTGTCCAGTCATCTCCTGCTCAGAAGCTTCACATGTGTATAATTCCCCCTCCCAATGTGCTCACTTTATATTTCTTATATTTCATATATACATCACAGTGGAAAGAGTTAATATAGTAAATGGTTCAATCTGTACTGAAGAAAACAAATGAAATTTCCTCGTATCATTCATATTATTCCAAAACCATCTGATATCCAAAATTGGGTGGAACAGCTAACATACGTTATCCTCAGAGCTTCAAAACAGCCGCACTTAAATGGCTTTGTCTTTGACTGGGCTAAAAGTTCACCAAAGCAGTACACAAAAGTAAATAAATTGCTTTCTTGTGAAATTGGCTAGTGGAGATTAATGTCAATTGAACCTAACTTACCGTATATACTCGAGTATAAGTCAAGTTTTTCAGCCCATTTTTTGTGCTGAAAAAACCGCCCTCGACTTATACTCGAGTCAGATTCCCCTCTGAAAAAAAAATGGTGTGGAGCTCCGAAGCTGGGCAGCCGCTTCCCTGCTTCCGTGTTTCCTTTGCAACTTTTAAGCATGGGAGGGGGAGGCTTTTCTGAGCTTTAGGCTGAGAAAGCAACGCAAGTGGAGGTCGCTCCACTCAGTTTCATTTCCTCAGCTCCAGCTGCTTTCAGTCCACTCGGGAGGAGGGGGAGGGGGGGAGGAGGGGGAGGCTTTTCTGAGCTTTCGGCAAGTGGAGGTCGCTCCACTCAGTTTCATTTCCTCAGCTCCAGCTGCTTTCAGTCCACTCGGGAGGAGGGGGAGGAGGGGGAGAGAGAGAGAGAGAGAGATCATAAGAACAGCTCTTGGTTTTTTCTTGCAAGGGAGAGAGTGACTCCTGCCTACCACTGTCATCATCATCATCTTTTGCGTTAGTGAATCAATCAAACCTTTCATGATAGTGAGATCGTTTCCCAAATTTCCCTTAAATCAGGGAAGAAATCAGAAACAAACCTTTGGGCTGAGAATAAGCTTGTTCCTATGATGCCATTTTTGTTCACTTCAGTGTGAAAAGTGTGAAAAAACACACTTCTTTTTCTTCATCTTCTTGTTCCCTATTTACTGGTCTCTTTCAAAGAGGAAATTGTGAACATCAAACTTATTCTCAACTGTCCTAGTGAAAGTTTTTATTGGCATCTATTTTTATTTTTGAAATTTACCAGTAGCTGCTGCATTTCCCACCCTCGACTTATACTCGAGTCAATAAGTTTTCCCAGTTTTTTGTGGTAAAATTGGGTGCCTCGACTTATATTCGGGTCGACTTATACTCGAGTATATACGGTAGATGTTTGCTCAAACTACTCCAACAGATTAAAAAGCCAGAGAATAATGCAAAATGACTGTAAGGCCATAACTTTGTCGCTTGTATCCTTACGATTTATATCAACTGTTTCCTCGTATGATTTTATTGCTTATTGAACTATATGACTATCATTAAGTGTTGTACCTTATGATTCCTGGCTCTTGACGAAAGTCTCTTTTCTTTTGTATACACTAAGAGTATTTGCACCAAGACAAATTCCTTGTTGTCCAACCACACTTGGCCAATAAAGAATTCTATTCTATTCTATATTCTATTCTTATACTGGTAGTCCTCAACTTACAACAGTTCATTTAGTTCAAAGTTACATCATTGAAAAAAGTGACTCTTTTTCACTCTTACAATTGTTACAGCATCCCCGTGGTCATGTAATCAAAATTCATACGCTTGACAATGGACTCATACTTATGACAGTTGCACTGCCCCAGGGTCACATGATCTGACAAGCAAAAGTCAAAGGGGAAGCCAGATTCATTTAACCAACATATTATTAATTGCAGAGGATTCATTTAACAACTGTGGCAAAAAAAGATCGTAAAATGGGGCACTTAACAAATGTCTCACTTAGCAACACAAATTTTGGGCTCAATTGAGGCCTCGTACGTCAAGGACTACATGTCCTGAACTCTACTGGCCATTTTACTACCATCCTTCCATTCTGGAGAGGTGCTGTTGGAACCCCTCACTGCCCCCTTTTAACCTTCCAAAGGATGTATTAGCAGTAACAAACTTGACTACTTCACCTGTCACCTTACTTTTTTTTTATCCTATAGTGTAAACCAACACCAAGGCTACCCAATTAGATTTTCTTGCCTGAACAAAGTTCAATCAATCTACATCTTAGCCAGGCAGAACCACAAAATAATTTTTAGTGGTGACGAATACAGAAAAATAGCAAGATGATCAGTGGTGGGATTCAATATTTTTTTTACTACCAGTTCTGTGGGCATGGCTTGGTGGGCGTGACAAGGGAAGGATACTGCAAAATCTCCAGTCAGAGGTGGTATTTGCCGGTTCTCCGAACTACTCCAAATTTCTGCTACCAGTTCTCCAGAACCGGTCAGAACCTGCCTGAATACCACCTTTGAAGTTGATTAAGATCAACCCTGGCCTATGTATCTTTGCCCATAAAAAGTGTAAGAATACAGAATTCTTGAGATGTTCCAGCCATCTGGAAAACAAGGATCTCTTTTCGAACAGGTTTTCTGAAGAAGAAGGACTTCAAATCATGCATACAGCATCCTTCATATCCACAATGGTATATTCCAGGTACATTATATTGCAACCCATTCTCCCCTTACCAGGTACATTTTAGATGCATTGAAATTATAATTCTATAGTTCCTAACCAGCATGAGTCATTGGATATTCTTGATGGGAATTCAGGGGAACCATTGTCTCAACACATCCTGAGGGCAGTAGGTTTGGAAAGGCCATATTTATTAGATGCATACAAGTAAAAAGACATAACTCGCTTTAACCTAATGCCATATTCCACCTTATGAATATTATGAAGGATATTGAATGTCCCAAATTAAAAAATGATGGCAGTCAATATTTCTCAAGTGGCCATGTGAATTTTAAAAGGGCAGACACGGGAGGGGGAGGGGGAGGGGGAGGAGAGAGAGCTTTGTAAATCAGTAGACTAGACTTTGCAGATTAATGGCATAGGAGCATGCCTCTATATTCTTGTCAGCTGTTCTACAAATGCTCTCAACAAAGTTTGGTCTTTTTTTTTTAAGACAGCCTGAATCAGTCTATCACATGCTACCTGGTTTAACAGGTTTTGAGCAGCTGCTCCACAGAAAAATGCAATGGGCCATTAATTCTTCTTCCCCTTTCCTTCTTTCCAGCACTGGAGCCATAAGTCTGCCTTCCCCTCCCTCTTCTTTATCTTTGCTCACTATCAGGTTTTCTGCTATTGTATCAGATGTGTGGGAAGCCAATTTTAAACAACCAAACTATGTACCCATTCGCTAATCTTTCACTGAGTGGGCACCACCTCTAACAGCCTTATTATTTGCTATTTCCCCATGCCTGCAGTTTATTATCAGTTTGTTTAAAGATGAAAATAAAGCTGGGTGTGTTGGGATCTTGGGCTTTTGCAACAGGTACACACCATGACCACCTCTTTCCTGCTACCCTTAAGCTTTTGGGATAGCCCAAACACATCAACTATTGGGTGAAAGTAATGTCAAAGTACATTGCGTTTATGCACAGCAGCTTCTAAACTATACTCAGGCAACATACTCATTGCTCATTTCAAAGTGATAGCACTCCCATTAAGAAAGTATCCCATGACACTTACCCATTAGGAGTAATAAACTATAAGGAGTCCAGAAAATTTCTTCATGGTGGCCAAGCATGGAAGCCTTCAGGTATGAAACCAAGGCCAAAGCACTGTCCCACTTTGTCCCTTAGTACCTGATATCGAGAGAGTCAGTATGTCTCTATCAGTAGCAGAGACAGAATACTTGCATTTTGTAATCTCCCTTTGAGTCCTGTATCAGTACATTATGTTCCATTTTTTAACTGTTCCTGTCCTTCCTTTCTCAAATACTTACCTTCTGCTGCAATTGCAGAAATTCCAATGGAGTACATTTCTGCAACCCAGTACTTATACACAGTTAACTTTTCTGTTGTTTGAGACATTTAAATAATTTAAAAAACTCTTTTCTTGAGAGACAGACATAAATGCACAAAGGGTGGATACTTCTGATAAAATGGGTTAAAGTGTGCCTGTAAAACCTGTGTTATAAGGCTTACCTGTTAAGTTTTATTAAAGTCCCGCCTAAATTTGTTTCCAAGAATTATAAAAGTTCCTCCTCACACTCTGCTTGCCTTCACCAAAAAATATAATTAACCTTCTGTTGAGGGCATACATGCTATCTCCTTCCTAGGTGGCCCACCATAAAGGCAATTTCCATCCATAATTTGTTGTTTTGTTACAAAAACAGTGTTTTTCAACTTCTGACAGCACTAGCCATTCCAAATGGCTAGGCTTCAATGAACTATCCCAAAATAAACAGACATCTCTTACTGCCCACCTGAAGCTACTGCAGGCACATTCCCTTCCCTGGTTACTGGCTACTTGTTTTCAGAGCTGCTCATTGTTAGCAGGATTGTTTCACTGTACCAAAGATCTCTGTTGCCTCTCTTGCCAATCTAGACAAGGCGGGAAATATGGGGAGAGAAGGAAGAGAACCAGATGTTTTGATTGCCAGTTCTCCCATCACCACAAAGACTCTCTTCTTCCTACAAACTGCAGAAGAGGAATGCAGGTTTTCTCCTGTCAATTCCTTGATTTTTGCAGTGTTAGAGAACTGGTAGCAAAGAGGAATTTCCCACTCTCACTCTTCCCTCAATACACAAACGTTTGATGTAGAATCTCTATCCAGGCAGAATAAAGATTGGAAGTACAGCTATAAAAGCTATGGCTTAAAAAGCTATGGCTTTTTAAAGGCAGCATAGTATTTTTGTCTGTTCCTTTACATCAGAGGAAATTATTATGCTATATTGTGGAAGAGCTTAGTTTGTATTATAAGACTCAGAAATTTAAGTAGAAATCAGGAAATTCCTGATTCAAATAACACCTCTGCTGAACCCTCACAAGGTACAGGTAAGTAAGCCAGTCCTTAGAATAGGGAGGATACTTCCCATTTAAACTAAAATAACAAAGGCCCGAGGGGTACCACCAGAGGCTGTGATTTTAAAATACACATATTTTTTGAATTTTATACATTATACTAATGCTCACTATAGTCAGAATTTTTACACGCTGTAACATGGCCCCCAACTTTACACACTCCAATTTAGACATATTGCAACTGTTGTAAATGTTGGAAAAATAAAATTGTGTAGGTTAGAGGTCTATGAAGATTCTCAATCATCCAGCTCATGGTTGTCCCAAAGGTGTTTTTCAAAAGGCAACTAAATTTTTGTGGGTTTTTTTCCCCCTTGAAGATGTTTTGCTTCTCATCCAAGAACTGAAGAAGCTTCTTGGATGAGAAATAAAACGTCTTCAAGGAAAAAAAAAACCCAAGAAAATCCAGTTGCCTTTTGAAAAGCACCTTTGGGACAGCGTAGGTTAGAAGTAAATTGAATTGTGTTGTTTTCATATCTGTTTGTTTGTTTGTATGTTTGCTGTTTTTGTGGACTGGGTTCCCTGAAACCTAAAAATTATAGGGTATACAAGCTGCCTTAGAGAGTCAAGAAAATTGCAGACAGATCAAGCATTGGTGGGATTCATTTTTTTTTTCTAATACCAGTTCTGTGGACGTGGCTTGGTGGGCATAGCAGGGGAAGGATACTGTAAAATCTCCAGTCAGAGGTGGGATTTGCCTCTACCGGTTCTCCAGAACTGGTCAGAACTGGTCAGAACCTGTTGAATACCACCTCTGAGATCAAGAGCATTATGGGAAAATAAAATAATATGTCATCATTCAATTTAGTCTGCTGTCTTATCCAAAGGCTATTTTGTTTGAAGAAGGACTTGAATCTGGATTCAAGTTGGAGAAATTTCTTGCTTGTCAAAAAATTTTGAGTTTGGAAAGGGGAATAATCTTGCTACATTCATTAAATGTGATTCAAAAAACGATCGACTTCATCTTATATATCAACTTTTTCCAGCCTATCATTTTCTACATCTTGGGACCACAGATCCCCCCCCCCCATATACTTAATAAAGACCTATTAATTCTAGTCTCAACATATCTGGAAGGAACCAGGTTAGGAAATGATAACACAGAGCTGTGACTGATCAGGTGTAGATTGCTATTCACATATTTTAATCTTTCAGTAGGTATTATTGTGTGAAAATGGATCATATAACTTTGCTGCTTCAGTATTCATTCTATTCAGAAGTCTCTTATTTACTTACATATCCACAGTATTTTATAGGCAAATACAAAGTCTTCCATTTGCTATTAAAACTAGGATTCCCAGATTACTGGGAACAGATTACTGTTGGTTTGTTTTTCCTTCCATAAACATGCCATGAATTTTACTTTCATTTCTGGATTTCTCACACATCATGGTATTTGTTTAAAAATGCAATCACACCTGTTGCATGAAATGTTTCTTACATGCAATGATAATTTTAAAAATGATGATTTAAAAATGCAATCATATCTATTGCAAGGAATGTGCAATCTATTCCTTTCAAGAGTCAACGGACAAGAGATGGTGCTACTTCTGTTGTATGGCAATACAAAAAAACTGACTATTTCAGCAAACGTATAAAACATGATTCAATTTAAGCAACTTAAATTCCACCCACCACCCACCCACCCCCAAAACAACAGGCATGCAGTACAAGCTATATTTGATCTCTCCAACCATCCCCTTAGTGTTCTTCTTGGCCAAGAATTGGATTTAGTATAAGCATATTCACAGTATAAGCATATTGCTAGATTTCAAGCTCCCAAGAAGTTTGGAGCCCATCAAAATAATTTAATTGTACATGGTTAACTTGACTTGTAAGTTAGGAATTAATAGAAACCTTATAGGCATGGCACAGATATATTGATCATTTATTTATTGAATTCTATAGGAATCATTGGAATTATCCAACTCAAACAGTGTGATGCTGAGCAGTGTACAACAGAAGAATAACTATAAACTTAAAGAACCATGTGACATTCAAGTCACATAACATTACATACAAGAATAACCTCAAATGAAACTTTTGACTGTGTGCTTTCAGTGTACAAGTGTCTCTTTATACAACTGGTAGTTCAAATCTTTAGCATTTTCTTCTTACTCTTTTCATAAATATTGGCCTTTGTGTAACACTGGATAATATTGAGGCTGAGCAGTGTTGAGGTTTCACAGAACTGTCAAATCTAGCCTAAGAATCACTGGTACTTAGCTTCTCACATGCAGTCACACCTCACATGTGCAGATTCCAGTGGAGTGTACCAAGTACTTTTACTGACATTTCTTTCCACTCTTATCTTTCTATCCACATAGCTTTGGAATAACAAGAAAAAGCTAACTGGAAAGTTTGAACGAAATTAAAAAATACCAAATTTTCTAAGCGTGATCTATCCAATTCTCTCAGTATTTGAAAATGACAACTGAGTAATTATTAACCATTGCAGAACCCTTTATGAAATAAAATTCCTGAAAGCAAGTATTCCATGTCTCAACTTACTTCCCATAGAAAAGGTTATATGTCATCCAGTTTCACCTCTACTATTACCTAAATAACCTCATGACAAAACATGGAGGCATCCATGTCTTCAGCTGACTGAAGACATCTCACTGAACAAATGGAGACAAGAACCACTGTGAAGAATTCAAGTCCTTTGAATTTCTTCAGAGAAGGGGTGGTTTGGAGATTGACCATGAGTGCTCTCCATCTAAATCTCCAGTGGATTTTGTTTCATTAGGCAGGCACTGCTACTGAAAAGAAAAACTTAGGGATTCCACAAGATTGCATTATCTGATAGCAATAGGAACAGTACTTGGACTTACATACTGCTTTATAATGCTTTGTAGCCCCCTCTAAGCAGTTTAAAAGTCATATTGCCCCCAACAATCTGGGTCCTCACCTTACTGACCACAGAAGGATGGAAGGCTGAGTCAACCTCGAGCCATTCATAATCAAACTCCTGGAGTGAACAGTGAGTTAGTCTGCAGTACCATCACAGCTCAGTGATAGAAGGGATCCTGAGCATGGCTTCTCTACTAGATCTGCTGGGGAAAGCAGAAACAATGGGAGAAAAATGGTTCTGCAGGTACTCTTCAGGCCCTATGCTATGTAGAGCTTTACAAGTGATAATCATCATCTTGAATTGAGTTGAACCCAGAAGCCTACTCAGAACTAGTGAGCTCCTGGAGCAGTGATGATATTCTGAAATAATAAGAGAAGCCAATAACTACTCACAAAACTACATTCTGCACCAATTGCTGCTTTGAAGTGCCCTTCAACAGTAGCTTCATGTACTACAAAGCATATTACAGTAATCCAAATAGGAGGTGATTAAGGCAAGATTCCCCATGAATAAGGACTCCAGATCCAAGTATGGGTGGAACTAGCATGTGCAAGATGAACTTGTGCAAAAGCCCCCTTGGCCATGGCTGCCATTTGATCTTTGCACAGAGGCTGAAGAGGACCCCTAAACCAGGCACCAACTTTAACTGGGAAAGGGTACCACCATTCAGAATTAAGATGCAAAGTCCCCAAAAATGGGATTCTCTAAAACTCACATCCATTCAATCTTGCCAGGGTTGAGCCAAAAGCTGTTTTTCTCCTCCAGACCATCATAGCCTCCAAGCAATGGTAAAGGTCTTTGACTATTGCCTGATTGGCTCAGAGTGGAGAAGTACAACTGGATATCATCAGTACACTGATGATAATGCACCCCATGTTGATGATTACCTTGCTCAATGGGTTCTTGTAGATGTTAAATAGAATGAGGGGAAAAGGTAGAGACCTTAGGCTCAACTTGCCTCCCTTCACCTAACATTGACTGGAATCAGTTCTGGAGAAAGGAGAAGAACCACTGTAACCCATGCCCAACCTACTGAACTGGTGCAGACTGATTCATGATCAATTATATCAAAAGTCACAGTGAGATCAAGAAGGACCAGGATGGATGCACTATCCCCATTTCAAATCCAACAGAGGTCATCGCCAAGCACAATCAATGTTGTCTCAGTTGAATATTCAGTCCTGAATTTTAACTGAAAAGATCCCAGATAATTTACATCTTTCAGTGCCTTCTGCAGCTATAATCCAACTACCTTCAGTAAAAATTGTCCAACATTGGATCCAGTATAGTTCTGTTAAGGAGAGGCAAATAACTGCCTCCTTCAAGAGACATATAGCCACTCCATTCACTTCTGCGCAAGCCCAGCCACTTCCATCTCCCAGGAGACCTTAATCAACCAGGAAGTACAGAGATCTAAAATACAGGTGGGTGAATTCACCAGTCCAAGGACCTTTCCAGTTCATTAGAACCAACAGAACTCTTAGCATTCTTTCCAGTTAACCAGGTAAGACTGTCCCTCAGGCAACTCCACAGAACCTGTACAACTGGATTCCAACTCTGAATAACTTTATCCAGTAAATGGTCTAGAATAATTTTCTCAGTGGCCCTACAAGTGTTCCTATGTCTCCTCATTGCCTAGAAGGGACTGGATCACCTTAAACAAGGCCACTGGCCAGCTCTCTCAGGACATCATGAAGGTAGAGAAATAACTATTCTTCATGAAAGATATCACATGAAGTAGACCTTAAGGAAGGATTGTAACATGTCAATCAAATTCACCCTTTGTTTTTCTTTATTTCACATACTGTCATCTGGACCAAAAGAAAACATATCTTGGACACCTTCTGTGTACCATCTTTCTGGAAACGTGTGTTGCCATTTCCCCCATCAGTCTTTTCTTAAGGCTAGGGGTAGCAGATTTCTCCTTAGAGAATTTTTTTTCATATTCTTTTGGCCCTTCAATTTGGCCTAGAGACACCATTTTCACAACTGAGGAACATTGGGTTTGGTTCAGTGGTGGCTGTAGCTTTAGGATACAGGTTTCTTGTTTAACAAGTTGGACTAACTAATTCTCACTTACTGTTTCTTTCAACAAAACATTCTATTCTGCTCCTGAAACCTGTATCATGATCAACTTCTTAGTGATCAGAAAGAATTTCAGTGGATGGTGAAATATCAATAACATTCAGATGCATTAACCAAAAAAATGGGACAGAAATCTGGGACATCATTCAACAGATAAGCAGAAAGGCAGCTCTTTTGGTTTAACCCACTTTGAAGAATTTGAAGCAATTCAAAATATATATTTTAAAAACTCATTAGATTTAGAATCTAAAATAGTGTCACTGCTGTATTTATCAGATAACCCAACCAGCAGGAGACTAAAATGGAAACCATTAAGGCAAAGTCACTGTTATTCATCATGTAATCCTTTAGATTTAAAAGCAAGATTGCAGCATAATACTTTTCCTTATAATTTGTATTAAAGTTTTAATAAACATAGTAAAAACATAATATAAACTAAACTAAAAGAAAACAATTTTAAAAATTCAGAAAGTGCAGGAGGGAAAAAGTGGGAGAAAAAAATAGAAGAAGGAAAAAGTCCAATTGAAAAGACATAAATCTCTGGTAGTTCTTACTGGACTTTTTGCTTAGGACTGAATGAGGATTTGTTTGTAGATTCAATATGGGAAGAAGAGATTTTTTTTCTCCACTACATTTGATTTTTTTCTTTCATAACATAATGGGTTTCTTAGACTAAGTATGTATCTCACACTCTCACCTTACAACATAGCTGGGCATTATAGTTATGGCATGCTGCACTTTTGTATTTTTGATAAATACATAATGAAGGTGGAATTCACCATATTACATAGTCCGATTGGAAAAGATGTCATCCAGTCCATCTATGAATAGTATAAATTCAAATGTTAAAGGTATTGCTCCATCCAGAGATTAGACTCTTAATTGACTAATATAGTGACCTGCCTCAGTCCCTAGAAACACCATAACTAATGCAGCAAAGGTTTTGGAATTTCCCCATAGTCGGTCCTGTTCAGAAGTAAGTAAGCAGGTCTATGTCAACAACTCCTAAAATTGAAGGAATTGGTAAAAATGGCTGATTTAATGTGGCTTGCATGTGAAAGCTGAGATGTGTGTTGAAGGTTAGCACCCCTCCCCCTAGAAGAATGAAATACTTTGAGAAATATTAAAAGGCAGTATATTATATTTCCCCAAAGGAAGAAGTATGCTCTTGGAGACAGAAAATAGCCCCCGACTTTCTCATCAGATGCCAGCACTTAAGGGATAAAAGAAAAATAGCTCTATTCATAAGCACATACCCTCTCCCAAGATCCAACACAGGAAAAAGCCATTAAGCCACAATAGGAATTGCCCAAAACCCTTTCAGAACACAAGCCTCTTCATTGCATCATCTCAGCAGCTCAAACTTTAACCAAATCTGGGAGCTCAGACAACCTCAGTTATGACCTCTACAAAACCCCTACATGGCACCATGGGAATCTGACAACAGCCAATACATGTTCTTGCATAGGAACAGGTAGTTCAAGTGCAAAGCCCAAGAGAAGGTATAAAAACCCCTTAATTCCACTCCATGTGGTCAACTGCCCAGGACCTCAAACCCATGTGGTTCTGCTTCATCATTAAATCATCTTTCCAATCAGCCTCAATGTTTCCAGTCTTTTTCCTGGCTTGGAACTGAACCAGGTGGATATTTCTCCCAACATGTGACACAATAATTCCTTTATTGGAACTGGAGATTCTTCTCAAGATGCGTTTTATTCAATATATGACAGCTAAGGACATATTTTTCAAAATATGCTTTCAGTTAGCATACATTTTTAGTGAACACCCTGGAAAAATAGTATTTTGTAACAGGTTGAAATTTTCTATTCATCTAAGCATAGATGAATTATTTAGTCTCTGTTATTGTATTTGTCATGTTATTTTTATTTTGATTACTAAAATATTTACACTTTGTAGTTAATTCTTATTTTCTGGAAAAGAAAAGAAGGTTTGTGTGCCTTCTGTTATGAATGAGAGGTTTAGAAAAAGATGGTTTGAAGGCCAAATTGTACATGAGAATAATCATGCCACTGGCATTTTTGAATTACTGGATATAGAAGTCCATAGAATAACGTGTCTTTTTCTTCTCCTTGATAAATCAATAACTAATGGCCCCTCCAGGGTGTGAAAAGAGAATTTTGAAAGTCTTTTAGGGAAACTGTAGGACTAGAATGGAAATTCCCCCTTTCTGCTGACTCTCTACTTGGCTACAGTTAAAATGTTAGAAGACAAAAACTGAATCCATTCAACACCTAAAATTACGCTCAGATGGGGTTGGGTATTTTGCCATTCAGTGTGTTGTGAAATCTTTTTCTTAGGATGTAAAAACTAGGCTATTACACTAAGGAATAAAATGCTTCTCAATTTGAGCAGAGCTTCTTAGAAGAATATAGCAATTGCGTTTTGATAACCTGGGATTAGGGTATTGTCACAGAAGCTCAACCAGTATTCATAAGGAAATGACCTGATGTTTTCAAATAATTGCTAGGACATGTGTAGAGATTAAAGCTGTGCAAAGCATTCAATGCAGCACCCATACAGTAATAAACATTTGAATCTCTTTAACTGAAAATATCCATAACTGAACTGCACCCTACTAAGTCACTGGACTTGATTAATCTATACAATCTTGTACTTATTATGAGCATTTAACATTCGGAGAGGGTATCAAGTCTCCCGTTGAAGAAGGAAATACTATCTTTCTGGGTAGCTCTTTAATAACTCCACTCTTAAGTCTTAAAAAAATAATAAGTAGACCTGCAATATTAAAGCAGACATAGGTAAGAGAATCTACAGGCTCTTTTAGCATGCAGATCTAAAAGGTAACTCAAGGCTGTTGTTGCCAATTAGCAGGGTTCCTATAGAGATGACAGTCACTAAGCCATCATATTTTCAGATATTTCCCTGGGAAACCACCTGTTGAATGTCTGCCTTGAGGATAAATATGCCTCCTTGTTTCACTGTAAATTCATAGAATATTAGAAGCTCAAGTTCAAAACTTCACTCATTCTTGAAGTTCAGGAATGGAACCTCAATGGCTCTCTCTGCCTTATCAATCTTACACAGTTGTTCTAGGTGAACAAAAAATAAACTCTATGTATATACCCTTCCAAGCACCCTGAAAAAAAAATGAAACCAAGTTTCCCGGGATGCATGAGAAAAGCTATGAGCTATGAGAAAAGAATTCTCCATTAAATTTTATCAACTCAGAAACCTGGGAGCTGCATTGGACACAAGACTGTCACTCTCTCTTAGTCTTTACAATCACTGCAACTGTTGCTACTCCTCTAGTCATTCACATCCCAAGCATGTGTTCTACATAATCTAATGTCTATTGCAGGACGCAAGCACCTCCACATACAAGAATGGTATGGCTTGTTTCTCCAAAAAACAGCAAACTCAATAGACCTTGAAGATTGGTTTTCAGTACACAGGTCACCCATTCAGCCAAATAATTAGCTACTTGAGTGCTGCACAATGTACACCTGCTATGTGCATGAATTAGCAGAGTATAACCTTGAAAGTCAACTAAACATGCTCTTGGAATTTAAAAATAGATATTTTTGAAGCCAGTCAATGGGGGGTGGAGGAGTGGGGCCATGTTACTTCCTTGCTAGTCTAGTTCTGTTAAAAAAAAAACCTTGCTACCCAGCCTTACATTATAGTTTTCAAAATCTAATTTATTCCAGTAAACTATAGCTTATTCCACTAAAAATGTATTTGGTATTGGAATAAAAGGTATTAGCAAAACTGGAAAATCTCGATACTTTGCTTTCAGAATCCCTATGAAACTAATCTGAAAGGCATCTAATCAGGGCTTTTTAGATACAGGCCAACTTTCAGAATAAAGATAGACAGTTTTTATACTGTGTTTTCTAGTAACTAAACTAGATTTTTAAAAGAAGAAAAAACTATACTCACAAATTCAGGAACAACAAGAATGTCAGGAAATGAAGCCAGAACTGAAGCACCACTGGGTAAAGCCACTGTGGCAGTTGCTGAAGACATTGTGCTGTTTCCTTTTCAAAATCACACACAAAAGTCCTCACTCTACACAGCTAGATTCTAGTTTCCCTTCTTCCTCTTGGGTATGTGAGATCTTAACTGTTCAGCTACCTTAAAGTTGCCTGCCCTCCAGGGATGGAGCTCAGTATAGGTGTGGCAAACCAACCTATGTACTTGCCCATACTCTTTACGTGACCTTAGGAAAGTAAAATGACTGTTCCAAAGGGTAGGTCTAATTTTTGCTCTTTCATAATTCTGCAAGCACTTTTGAATGATCATATGCAAGAGAGCAAATGTAATTAGAATAATGGGCAACTAGCTCTGAACTTAAGAAGATCAGTCCTTGGATAGCATCACTGGAACTATGTTGTTTCATTATTCTGGTACGTTCTGGTATGAGTTTTAATTTCATATTTTTAAGTAATATTATTGTGCTGGGATACAGAGCTAAATAATAGAAGCCAAAATAACAAATAACTTTATGGAAACAACAGAAATCATGTCTCTGGTTCATTCATGAGAGATGATGCCTCAATCAAAAAAGGTGGTACAACACAGAATGCCCAGTTAGTCTGGGAACCAAGATTCAAATCTTCATGCTACAATGAAGTTTACTGAGGTAGGGATAATGGAGAAATCAATGTGATTTGCTTGTTTTATACAAACGTAATTTACTCCTCCTTAACTAGGCATGAACAAGCAGTCTGAAAATTCAGGTTAGTGTGATTATGTACGGTTATTATTTCATTTATATTACTGTCAATATAAAAGACTTTACTAAATGCCAGACTGTTTCTCAAAGTATTCCCAACCTATAATTTAATGCAAGAACTCAGCAGAGAAAAGGAAGCAGTAAAAAGGCAAAGTGGAATGCAATAGGTTCACTAGCAAGGAATTGAAACGTGAGCTTTAAAGAGTGGTTTGAGGGAAGAAATGTGAAATCAGTCAGATTTAGTAGAGAGGCACTTTTCAGGTAAATAGAACAGGAATGGGGAACAAAGAAAACATTGTCATGGAACTAGAATAAAAAAAATGTGACCAGGGATCAGTTGGGATATAAGAACAGAGTGGTAAGACGCAGCAAAATTATGGATGACTTCAACAAAAAAATATAAGAAATTTATGTTAGAACCTGATTTGGGTAGGAATCCAGTCCCAGATTTAAGGGGAGACATTTGTGATCTGATTGAAGAGAAAAGTGGGTGATGTTGTAATACAAATCACCCACCTCTGTGAGGAAGCCAAGATGGGACAAACAGAAGACCTGTCAGTATAGGAGAATTCTGTTATCTATTTTATTTATCAAATTTATATGCCACTCATCTCGCAGTGCAAGATGACGCTGAGTTATTATAACATATAATAAAACTTATTTTATTCCCAATGATTGCAGAAACTGGGTGTTCTAGTCCAGTGAAAAGAAGAACTGGGGTGACATGATAGCATTGTTCCAATATTTGAGGGGCTGCCAGAAAGATAAGGTGGTCAACTTATTTTCTAAATCACCAGAAGGCAAGACGAGAAACAATGGATGGAAACAAATCAAAGAGAGAAGCAACCGAGAACTAAGGAGAAATACCCTAAAAGTGAGAACAATTCACGAGTGGAAAGGCTTGCCTTCAGAAGTTGTGGTTGTTCCATCCTGGAGAGCTTTAAAGAAGAGACTAGAAAAACCAGTTGTCTGGAATGGTATAGGACAGTGGTCCCCAACCTTTTTTGTACCAGGGACCAGTTTCACGCAGAAACACTTTTTCAAGGACCGGGTAGGGGCATGAAGGTTCCAATAACAAAAAACTTAATCAATGCTGGGTATTTTGTCTCCATGTGGCGGCGCAGTTTTGATGGTTTCATGGCTTCATCGTTGTCTTGTTTACCCTTTCCCAAAAAACTCTCCAGTGAACTCTGTTTCTGGCTCATTTTGCGAGAGCTAGCTTGCATTGCTGATGCAGGATAAATACGCGCCAAAGAGTCAAGCAGGAAGTTAGGCGAGGGCGGAAGTGGTTGTCTTTCAAAATAAGACACCCAGAAGCAAAAACATATTTTTACATATATTTTAATAACGATTATTCATTCTTTGTGGCCCGGTACAAAATGATCCACGGACCGAGACCGGTCCGGGGCCCGGTGGTTGGGGAGCCCTGGTATAGGGTCTCCTGCTTGAGCAGAGGTTTGGACTAGGTCTTGTCCAACTCTGTTATTCTGTTATATGGAAATGAAGTAATTATAAATACAAAAACATATTAAAATGGCAAAAAAAATAAACCAAACTAAAAATGCATTTAGAGCAGAGAGATGATGGTGGTTATGTTTTACAGAGCAAACTTTTATTTAAAACAGCAAATTTCGTGGAAGCAGCCTTTATTGGTCAGATTGAGTGTCTAATCCAAGTCCAGTCAAAAAGACAATAAATAAATCCTAAAAAGGAAAAATGGAGAGTTTGATATTATTCATCAAGAATTAGCATCCAAGCAACATCCATATCTAGCCAGTTTTCCTCCATCTGGTGAATTCTATTTAAATTATAACTATTTTTATGGTTCATCTTTCTGTAAAAATTAGTATATGCAGGATTCTGGCAAAATAGAATTCTTCTCTCTCCTTCTTTTCAAAAATGCATAAATGATCATTTATAGTAATGCTTTGAATGAAAGATGATTAAGGAACAAACCAATGCATCCTCCAAGATGAAATTGGGGGAGTGATCTTTTTGGGGGGGGGGTTGGGATATAGATTGTATCCTTCACATGGAAATGAAATATTTAAACTCCATACCAATTGATAAATAAAACAAAAATCATAATAATTTCACAAGCTGGGATATATGCTAACTGCCTTTTCACCCTTCTTACTTTCTTAACCATTTACCTACTCTATTAATAAATGCAGTATTCACTTTCTGTGAGTTCTCCCAACACATGAATTTGAATTTTCGCACAGATAATTTGCACATTGTGAAATTTGTTTCTTTCACCCAAAAGATATTTGGTTCTAAAACTTACACTCCACAAGCAAAGGTCATTAATATGTTAAATGCCAATCAGTCAAACTGACTCCTAGCAATTGCCATTTTGGCATATCTCTAATAATTTACCAATTTATATGCTGCTCATCTCATTAATCCATTATACCTCTTTCAAGGGTACACTGAAAACTACTCAATCCCTCTACCAATTTTTTTGTCTTCTTTTACTTCCCCTGAATCCTTGGCAAATATATTTGTCTTATCAGTGAGATGGATGGCTTATAACTTGAATAAATATTTTTTTTCCTAGGCTGTTGTCTGCTTGCAACATAGGTCCAAAGAACATGGGTTTGCATTGTATGTCATTTCAGGGGAGGACTTTGTATTTATTTGAACAAGAGGGAGTGGTTGGTTCTTCTTGCAATCCATGATAACCACCTCCAGATCCATATTTAGAAGGAATTTATTGTAAATTATCATTGAAAAGATATTTAACTATTATGATCTCAAAGATCTTCATTTGTAGAAATATCCTTATACTTCAGGATTATGTCTAAGTTTGTCATTGCCAATCTCTCTAACATTAATTTTCCTTTTATTTCTCCAGCACATTATTTGTACATTCATCTATTCTAGAGCTCAATTAATCTGTTGTGTCTTCGGAAATGATGCCAGGAGTCAGTGACTTGGTATCAAGCTCTTTTATTGATGTGGGAACCGAACTGGGGCTATAGGA
The DNA here is from genome assembly GCA_033807585.1 of Hydrophis major. NCBI lineage: Eukaryota > Metazoa > Chordata > Lepidosauria > Squamata > Elapidae > Hydrophis > Hydrophis major. The sequence goes on along the minus strand of CM066328.1, from coordinate 386,657,837 downwards.
AAAGTTCGCGGCTTTTATTCCTTTAGCCGCGGCGGCCGCAGCCAATGGCACCACTTTGAATCTCCCGCGATTCGAATAGACCAATCGTGGGAGATTCCTAGCAAGCCAATTGGCGCGGCTCGCCTAACCAATCAGAGTGCCCCGCGCTTTGGCCAATCAAAGCGCGGGGATCTCAAGAATGCTAATGAGGGGACAGAACACCCCTCCCCTCTTGGTTTAGTCCTTACGTCGCGTAGTCCCGTAGGTAGGCGGGGCTCCGTCTAAGCCTACTGGACCTGCGCAGCTCAGTCGTAGGTTGGATCCCGGCCGGTTCGGTCGGGGTCTCTGCTTCTCTGGATGCCGTCGTGGGAACCGGCTGGTCGGTCGGGCCGGGCCGCTCTCCGTAGCTCCCTCCTGGGCTTCCCGGGTTGGTTGAGTTGCGGGTTTCGCCGCTCCCACTCGGTCTCCCCGGGTTGGTCGAGCTGGCCTGGCTGTCTCTTCCTGGTGAGGGGTCGTGCTGGCTGCTTTCCGGTAAGTATGGCTGGTTTATTCTTTTTTGCTTTTGGTCCCCTGGGTATTCCCTCCCCCCTTGGTTTGTGTTGTGGGGGTTGGTTTTGCCTGCTTGTGCGTCGGTGGTCTCTTGGGTGGTCGTCCTCGATCTTAATTGGTCGATGTGGCGTTTCCATGCTCATCCGTCTGTTGTTTGTAGCCGGTACGAGTGTGGGCCTGTTATTTGTGTGATGACGGCCGGTACCCATAACGGGTCTCCCGTCAGGTTTTTTGCGTACACGGGGTCGCCTGGTGCAAAAGTTCGGTGTTTGCTGGTTGAGTCTGGGGGCTTCTCTGGGTTATACGTGGGGTGTAATCTGTCGAGTGGGGACCTTAATTTCCTCCCCATTAACAATTCGGCTGGGCTCTTATTCGTTGTGGTATTTGGGGTTATGTGTTGGGTGAAGAGTAATTTATTTATTTTATCCTGGATCTCCCCGTGGTCTATTTTCCGGATGGTTTTCTTAGTGAATTGCACCATCCGTTCCACCCTACCGTTCGCCGCTGGGTGCGCCAGTGCTGTCAGCGCGTGTCGGATGCCCCTTTCTGCTAGGAATTTTTTGAATTCTAACGAGGTGAATTGGGGCCCGTTGTCGGAAACGATGACGTCTGGGAGGCCGTGCGTTGCAAAGAGTTTGCCGAGTTCCTTGATCACGGCCTCCGTGGTTGTTGTTTTCATGTTGCTTACCTCCAGCCAGTTGGAGTAAGCGTCTACTGTTATTAGGAAGGTGTGTCCTTTTGTGGGCCCGGCGAAATCTATGTGGATCCTCGACCAAGGTCCCCTTGGGGTTTCCCACTCTAGGACGGGTGCTGTGGGTGGGCTTGGCCTAGTTTCCTGGCATCGTTGGCACCTTGCTACCCAGGCCTCAATCTGTTTGTCCATCCCTGGCCACCAAGCGTAACTTCTGGCCAGGGCTTTAGTCCTAACGATGCCAGGGTGCCCCTCGTGTAATAGTTCCAGAACCTTCCCTTGTAGTTTTTCTGGAATGACCACCCTATCCCCCCATAGTATGCACCCTTTTAACAACGAGAGTTCCGTTTGCCGGTTCCAGAATGTCTTGACGGACTCATCGTTGTCCCTTTCCGGCCACCCTTTCTCTACCCAATGCAACACCCGCGCCAGACGTTTGTCTTTATTAGTTTCTCGGGCAATGTCTGACGCGGTTATGGGTAGGTTGGGTAGAGTCTCTATACTGAGGGTGGTCGTCGTGGGTGCTGGGTCGGTGTCAGGTTCCGGTAGCGGTGAGCGGCTTAAGGAGTCTGCATGGGAGATCGTCTTACCCGGTCTGTGTATGAGTCCGTAGTTTTAGGCCGCCAGGAACTCGGACCACCTTGTCATTCGGGGAGACAGAATGTTCGGGGTGGCCCGGTTCCCTGCAAGGATTCCCAGCAATGGCTTGTGGTCGGTTATGATGGTAAATGTCCAGCCGTAGAGATACTCGTGGAATCTTTTTACTGCGGCAACGATAGCCAGAGCCTCTTTGTCCAGCTGGCTGTAGTTCCGCTCCGGTTTGGTGAGGGTCCTTCAAAAGAACGCGATGGGTGCTTCTTTTCCGTCGGGGAGGGTATGGCTGAGGACAGCGCCGACGCTGAAGGGTGATGCGTCGCATGTGACGGCCAGAGGTAGGGTCTCGTTGTACTGTATAAGGACAGCGTCCGAAGTGAGGAGGTCCTTTGTTCTTTGGAAGGCGGCTTGCTCGCGTTTCCCCCAAGTCCAGGTCGCCGCCTTATCCAGGAGCCTATGCAAAGGCTCCGCCACCGTCACCTTTTGGGGCAGGAAAACATTGTAAAAGTTAAGTAGCCCCAGGAATGCCTGTAGCTCCGTCTTCGAATTGGGTGTGGGGGCTTCTTTGATGGCCTTGATTTTTTGGTTTGTGGGGTGAATGCCGTGACGGTCTAGGAGATATCCTAGGAATTCAACCCGTTCCGTGTATAATTGGCATTTCTCCCTCTTTACCTTGAGCCCGGACTCTTTGAATTTGGTTAGGACCTCCCTTAGGCGACCCTCTAGTTCGGCTTGGTTGGTTGCCGACACTAAGACGTCGTTGAAGTAAGGTACCACCCCCTTGATGCCTTGTAATAGTCTTTCCATTAGGCTTTGGAATATTCCTGGTGCCACGCTGACTCCGAATTGGAGCCGGTTGCATTTAAATGCTCCCCGGTGGGTGACTATGGTTTGCGCTTCTGCTGTTTCCTCGTCGACTGGCAACTGTTGGTATGCCTGGGCGAGGTCGAGTTTGGCGAAAACCTTGCCCCCTCCCAGTGAATGCAGTAGGTGTTGCACTACTGGGATGGGGTAGGCGCTTTGTTGCAATGCGCCATTTAGGGTGGCCTTATAGTCCCCACAGATCCTCACCGACCCATCGGGCTTGATCAGGGTGACTATGGGGGTCTCCCACCGGGCGTGGTCTATTGGTTGTAGGACCCCTTGTTTGACGAGCTTGTCAATTTGCTCGTCTATCTTGGGTTTAAGTGCGAATGGCACCCGCCTTGGTTTCAGGCGTTTTGGGGGGACATTTGGGTCTAGGCTGAATGATATAAGGGGCCCTCGGTACTTGCCTAGGTTTCCGTCGAAGACCTCTTGGAATTCCCGGGCCAGTTGTTGCTCCCAGCTGTCGTCGGTGACGTGGTTGATTCCCGTGACTGCGATGCCGAGCGGGGCGAACCATTGCAGTCCCAGTAGGCTTGGGCGGTCGCGATCGACGATTGTCAGGGGAAGCCTTTCAGTGCGCCCTTTGTATTTTACGTTGAACTGTCCGGTTCCGACTACCGGGATGCGGTCTCCCTGGTAGTCCTTTACGATTAGTCTCTGGCTGTCTAGGCCTTTCCTTTGGATGTTAGGCATCAAGTGCTTTATTTCTTGCCATGCTATCATGGAGAGATAGGACCCGGAGTCCACCTCCATTTTGCATGGCTCGCCTTCGATGCCTACCTCCACGTAGACCTTCCGGGCGTCATTGGTTGTGGCGTGGCCGATGGTGACCATCTGATGGGTCTCCTCTCTTCGCCGGGTCTCGCCGCCTCATAGGGATCATCCGTTCCGGTCCCATCTGTTGTCAGAGGGGCGATCTCTGGTCCGGGGTGGTGTGCTCTCTCTCCTCCGTTCGCTCTGGTCCCATCGGGGCGGGCTGCGGTTCTTTTTGAGGCGGCAGACGCGGGCGTGTCCCTTCTTGTCACAATGCCGGCAGATCGACTCGAAAAACCAGCATTCGGACCTGGGGTGGTCGCCTCCGCAACCGGCACAGTTGGTCCTCGACTTACGACCCCGCCGGTTCCGTGGGTCGCGGCCTGCCTGGAGGCGATGAATTTCCTCCTCCTCGTCGGAAGTGCCCGATGCCGAGTGGAATTCGCCCTGGTGGGTGGTCGTCTCGGGTTGGGCCTCGGCCGACCTTGCAGGGTGGTTGTTCCTGCTGCAGTCCCCAGCGTTCGGTCAGTGCATGCGGTCGGCGGATGTTCGGGTCGCTTCGGCAGCTGCGGCGGCAGTGAGGGTATCTGCAAGGTTGATGTTGCCCTTGGCCATCAGCCGACTCTGGAGGACGGGGTCCCACAGGCCAAGCACGATTCGGTCTCACAGGGCGTCGTTCAGGTTGTCGAATTCGCACAGCCCCCCAGGAGCTGTAGCTCGGCGACGAAGTCGCTGAAACTCTCACCCGACCGTTGGTCCCGACGGTAGAACTCGTTGCGTCAGATTAGGATGGGCACCTCTGGAGCGTAGTGCCGCCGAAGTATTGGCTCGAGGATGTCCCAGTCCATCGCGGTCGCGTCGGCGGGTTTGGCAAGTGCCTTGGCCATCTTAAATACCTCGGTCCCGCAGTGGGTCAGGAAGATGGCTCGCTTCATGGGGCCGGTGGCATCCTTCAGGTCGCTACACTCGGGGAACATGCGGAATCTGTCGGAGTACGATTCCCAGTCCTCGCTGGCGGGGTTGAAGGGTGTGGGGGGTGCGATTTTCACCATCGTGGAGATTCGTCTGGCTTCTCTCGGACACGTGGTTCAGTTCAGAATCTGGATCCCACCTTCATCACCAGTGTTGTGTCTTCGGAAATGATGCCAGGAGTCGGTGACTTGGTGTCAAGCTCTTTTATTGATGTGGGAACCGAACTGGGGCTATAGGAAAAGTTCGTGGCTTTTATTCTTTAGCCGCGGCGGCCGCGGCCAATGGCACCGCTTTGAATCTCCCGCGATTCGAATAGACCAATCGCGGGAGATTCCTAGTGAGCCAATCGGCGCGGCTCGCCTAACCAATCAGAGTGCCCCGCGCTTTGGCCAATCAAAGTGCGCGGATCTCAATAATGCTAATGAGGGGACAGAACAAAATCTAAAATATGTTTATCTTTGTGTCCAAGGTTGATGAAAAATGGTGGTCATAGACAAGTCCCCACTATTTTTTTATGCATGTCAAAAAAATTCAAGGTGGTGGCTACAACCACACAGTCATAGTCCTGTTCCTTTTTTATCTATAGCAATAAAGGTAAAATAAAGATAAAAGCTATCACCACGTGGTTGTGATCAGAGGTGATATTCAGCTGGTTCAGAGTGGTTCTGGCATACCAGTAACAAAAATTTTGACTGGTTCAAAGACTGGCAAATACCACCTCTAGCTGGCCTCGCCCACCCACCCCTGCTCTTACCTCTCCTATATTCTGTTCTTTATTAGTTCAGCTGATTCGTACAGCAGAGCAGATTCAGCCAAGCTAAAAAACAGCACAGCTCACTAGTGTTGATACAGAGGGCCGTCTTTGAGTCCTGCACATACATGTACATGAAATTTGCGTTTGGCATTAACTGCACCTGCACAGCTCACCAGCATTGATACAGAGGGCGATCTTTGTGGGCCTTTGCATGTGTGTGCACAAAGCCACTCTCCAAACTGGTAGGAAAAAATTTTTGAAACCCACTACTGGTTGTGATATTTTTGACATACACTCCTCAAGGACACCACTTCTTTGCTCTTAATTGTATCTTCACCAAGCATGTTGGTTAATACTATTTTTAGGCAATTGTGCATTGTGACTTAAGCTTTACATCTGCCGTATATAAATCAGCTTCAGAAATTCCTTTCCAGATTTTAAGTGCTTTCTCCATTGTGGCTAGTGATTACAAGTTGTGTTATCAGACTGTGGTCAACATTGTGCACAATGTTTTTAATAGTAACTCAGATTTTTTGCTATCCCTATTTATTTTCATAATGAGCTATTCCCATTCTATTTTGTCAGATTATGCATCTTTTGGCTTCCTGTTTTGCCTTCACCTCTTCTAGCCTTGCCATTTTTGTAGTACATTTGTTGCATATGTTAAAAGAGATATGAGAACAATTTATTGTGATGACCCGGGGTGTGGCACAGTCACATAAGTAAGAAGAGTCTCTGTAGTACCTCCAACTTTGCCCCTAATGTTCAGGTTACCTTTGGCTGGAGAAAAAAACTCTCCCAAAAATAGTCTTTAAGTGGAGGAAATTCAGTCCAAAAACAAAGTACATACAAACTGTAAATAAAATCCCACACAAACCATGTTGATTATTACTTCGTTTCAGATGTTTCACAAGTCCTATTGTTGGTCTGAAGACAATACAGGTGGAAGGCAAATATAGGCATTCTTTGATGTCATACATGAAGTCAGAATTAAAATAATTTCAAATTTGGGCACTTCTCAAGATTTGGTTATTTAGGACAGGAAATTAGTTGCAGAAAGCATATTAACTTTTATCATATACATATGAATTTGGCAAGTGGGTCTCTTACTCTCCTCCCATAATTAAGAAAAAGAAAACTTTAAATGATGAAAACATTCAGTAAAAATTAAATATAGTTAGATGATTTTAGTATTTATATTTTAAAATTCCATAAAAATTGGAGATAGAAGTGGATTTGTCCACCGTGGGGATTGTTAACTAATAAAGTATAAGAGGATTAATTTATAATAGTAACTGGATCTAGTTTTTCAGATAGTGGAAACAGGTATTGAGCTCACATACAACCCATCATGCATAGGTTCTGAGAATGTATGGGTATCTACAAGAAGGGTTAAAGGTTCAAGATGGCAGCTCAACTGTACAATCAAAACCCTGCCCCTTTTGTAAACTTCTTTCTGAAGAAATCTGATGTTGAATAGTTCTAAAGCTTTTACTCAACATGCTGTTGTCATGGAAATAAGCTAAAGTTGAATGTAAAGACCGCATTCCGATCTCTTGCCTAATACCACAAACAACATAATCTTATAAGTCTTGGCAGAGATACATTTAGCAATTGGAGCCTGATTTCTGGCAAAAGAGATACCTGATGATTACTTCAATGCCATTTTCTTCCATGTGAAAAGGACTTGGACACATTTCTAAACTAGGGTTCAACTAACCAAATTAAGCCAAGCAATAACCATCCTTAAAACAAGGCATGTTGGCTTTGTCTGATATAATTCTTGGATTGGATTCATCCAATCACATTGGAAGTATAAAAGTGTAAAGTATAAAATTTTTCTCCATTCTGTTCTCAAATAATATTTTGTTAGGGTTTTGCAGGATTAGTAACTTTACTCTAGACAAGAAATACAATGCTTTGTACAGGGATCCTTTTTAAAAAATTGTTTACCTGTGAAAAAGGATTATGAGGAGTCACTTGAAATATTTGATTGGATCATTTTTGTAGGTCTCAAATAAAATAGAAATATATGTACAAATCTTTAAGCATGGATTGATTTAAAGTAGATATTACTTTATTATTGCTTCTTTTTTAAGTGAGAGCTTGATCGTTATGGTGGTCAATTTCAATTTTCAAGAATTTGATTTGGAAATGGAAGAATTCTGTACTGGATTTAAAGAGACGGTGTGGCTGTCACGCAAATAACCAAATTTGTCAGAAAGCAGAGACCAAGGATGAATTCAAAAGACATAATCTAATATAGCACTAAAATAGCTTTGATTACTCTCCTTTCTTAGATAAGGGATGAAGTAACACAACTTTTAAATTCTCTTGATATTCCTATATCCTTTAGCACCAAAAGCCACAGTATCATTCTATATCAACTATGTGAGTTAGATACGAAAAACACTGTGATGAAGTAATTTCCTTTCTACATAAAAAGTTGCAGAAACATATTAGGGGATTTCTGATAGCAATTGCTTCCCTTCTGATAGCAATTGCTTCCCTTCTGTTGTTCTATCTATCTATCTATCTATCTATCTATCTATCTATCTATCTATCTATCTATCTATCTAATGGCACTGTCATCCTGGAAATTTAGATAATAGTTTTGATAACACACAATTTTGTCATTTTGCTTTTCCTGAATCAGAGGAACTATGTAGGTACACGGAAGCTAACTTAAATCATTGGAGGCTAAATGGCAGCTTGTATTGATTTATTATTGTACATGCCATTAAGTTGGTTTCTATTCTTAATAACCACATAGATAGATTTGCTCTTTGATGATCTGTCCTATTTTGGTCCTTTGGACCTTCCAATAGTGCACCCTCACTACTGTCATTGAGTTGATCTATCTACCTTGCTACTGATCATCTTCTTCTCTTTCCTTCCACTTTTCCTACCAATAGAGCCTTCTCCTGAGAGCCAGATGGTCACATAATGTATCCAAATCAGGATAAATTGAGTCTGGTCATTTATGACTTGAGTGAGACTCCAGGTTGATTTGTTCATCAAAAAGGTATTTAAAGCTATTCTCTGCCCTCACCTTAACTCTTCTGACCATCTCTCTGTGCTGCTTATCGTGGCATATAAGCCTCTGTTACTTAGAGAGAAACCAACTGTGAAGCAAGTGAAGGTTTGAGCACACAGAGCTATAGAAGCATTACAAGATTGCTTTGAGTGCATAGATTGGTGCATGTTTTAAAAAGCTGCAAAGAATAACAACATATTAATGTAGAGAAGTATGCCACCACTGCGTCTGCACACATTCAGGTGCATTGTCTGTGTCCTTAAAAACATTGTTGTGCAGGCTCATGAAAAACCCTGGATGACACATGAGGTTTGCAAAGATGTAGAAATCACAGAATGTGACTTTTAAATCCAATGATATGCTGGCGCTTAGAACAGCTAGAGTCAATTTGAAAAGTGCCATAAAAACAGCAAAGCAAGCCCATTTTCAGAAAGTTCAGATTTTTTTTCAGGACTCTACAAACACCAGATGTATGTGGTATAGCATCCAGACCATTATAAACTATAAGGTGGTTCCATTGTCTTGTAAGGACAACATGTACTTTTTAAATGAGATGGACACATTTTTTTTGGATGATTTGAGGCATCAAAACTATGCCTCATCCTCATAAGCAAGTGCTTAGCATGTGAGAAGTGGGTAGATGAGTTGGCTTGTGTTCTTACAGATATTTTCAGTCTTTCATTGCAGCAGGCAGTTGTCCCTTCATGTTTTAAGACTGCGATTGTTTTGCCAGTACCTAAAAATTTACAATCATGGTTCTTAATGATTAACATCTGGTTGCACTTATGTCCATCATTATGATGGACATAAGTTTTTCAAGGATCATAAAGGATTTTATTGTGTCCTCCTTTCTCCAGCACTTGATTCACTTCAGTTTGCTTACTGGGTGAATTGCTCCACAGAGGATGCCATTTACTCTGTTCTCCCTCTGAACTCGGTGCACTTAGAGGAAAGAAATACATGTGAATACTATTTGTTAAGTTTAGTTCAGCGTTTAATACAATCATTCCTCAGTATTTAGTAGACAATCTAGGCCTTTTAGGCTTTAATACTCCTTTGTGCAAGTGGACTCTTGATTTTCTCACTGATAGGCCCCAGTATGTGTAACTTAGGACAAATATTTCACCATTTTCTTGAGCACAGGTTCAATTCAGGGCTGTGTCCTAACTCCACTATTGTTCACCCTGTTGACCAATGACTGTTGTGCAAGGTTTGCTATCAACATATGGTAAAGTATGTGGATGATACAACATCCGTAGTGGGTCTCATTCGGGATGACAATGAGGGTACTTACAGGGAGGAGGTAGTGGGTTTGGTGGACTGGTATAAAAAAACAGCTTGGTTCTAAATGTAGGAAAAACAAAAGAGATCATTATCGATTTCAGAAAAGGTAGGCACAGCCATATAGCCCTGTATATTAATGATTCAGCTGTGAAGGTACTTAGTAGTATTAAGTTTCTGGCTGTGCAGCTAACAGGTAGGTTAGCTTGATCACTCAACAGTGAGACACTGGTGAAGCGGGCACAGCAGTGCCTGCATTTTCTGCATTGTATGACAAAAACACATCTTCCTTTCCCTGTCCTTACCACTTTCTGTAGAGGACCAATTGAAAGCATCCTGTCATATTACTATTTGGTTTGGAAGTATTGCTGTTTCAGACAGGAAGGATGTGCAGACTGTGATGAGAACAGCAGAAAAGATTATTGGAAGTTCACTTCCTTCAATCCAGGACATGGCATATAAATGTTGCTTGACCAAGAAGTATTGTCAGGGACACAACACATCTTCACCATGATCATTTTTCTTTGTTACCTTCTGGGAGGAGGCTTCACAATAGAAACAGAACTACTATATTCTGCAATAGATTTGTACCATACAATATCAATATTGTTAACTCTCAAGACACTTTTTTCCTCTATGTATTCAGAATAGATTGTGATGTGTGTTTTTGTGTGTGTGTGTGTGTGTGTGTGTGTACAATGAGGTGTGCACACACATACACAATGCATTCAGGAAGTATTCAGATCCCCTTCACTGTTGTAAATTCTGTTATGCTGCAGCCTGATTCTACAGTTGTTGAAATTCATTTTGTTCTCATTAATTTTACGCACAGCACTTCATAATGACAAAATGAAAACAGAATTATACAAATCTCTGTAAATTTAGTAAAAAGAAAAAAACTGAAATATTGTATTAGCATAGGTATTCAGAATCTTTGCAACAACACTAGAAATTTAGCTTAGGTTCCTCCCATTTCTCTTAATTAATGCTGACCTTTTTCTACACCTTGATTGGAGTTGACTGTAGTAAAATAAATTGATTGGGCATGATTTAGAAAGCATACACCTCTCTATAGAAGACCTCACAACTGGCATATATACTGTAGCAGAAAAAAAGCCATGAGGACAAAGGAACTGCTGCAGAGCTGAGAGTTAGAATTATTGCAAAACACAGATCTGGAAAAGGCTACAGTAAAATTCTTGCTGTACTGAGGGTTCCTAAGAGCACAGTGGCCTCCATAATAATTCCCAAATGGAAGAAGTTTGGTACAACCAAAAATCTTCCAAGAGCTGGTTGCCTGGTCGAAGTGAGCAATCAGGGGGGAAGGGCCTTAGGTGACCAAGAACCTGATGGTCATTCTGACAAGACTCCAGAGTTCTTGCGTAGAGATGGGACAGAGTTCCAGAAGGACAACCATCACTTTAGCCTGCCACTGATCTGATCTTTATAGCAGAATGACTAGACAAAAGCCTCTCCTCAGTGCAAAACACATGAAAACCCACTTGAATTGCAAAAAAAAAAAACACCTGAAGACTCTCAGACTGTGAGTCAGTGGTGGGATTCAAAAGATTTTACTACCGGTTTTAGGGTGTGGCTTGGTGGGTGTGACAGGGGATGGATACTGTAAAATCTCCAGTCAGAGGTGGTATTTGCCGGTTCTCTGAACTACTCAAAATTTCCGCTACCGTTTCTCCAGAACTGGTCAGAACCTGCTGAATACCACCTCTGCTATGAGTTATAAGATTCTTGGGTCTGATGAAACCAAGATTGAACTGTTTGCCTCAATTCTAAATGTTATGTCTGGAGGATACCAGGCACCACTCATCACCTGCCCAATATCACCCCAACAGTGAAGCATGGTAGTGGCAGCATCATGCTGCTGGGGTGTTTTGCAGCAGCAGAGAATGGGGGACTGGTTAGGATTGAAGGAAAGCTGAATGGAGCAAAGTACAGGAGCATCCTCAATGAAAACCTATTTGAGAGTGCTCAGGATCTCAGAGTGGGCCAAAGGTTCACTTTCCAACATGACAATGATCCTAAGCATACAGCCAAGACAACACAGGAGTGGCTTAGGGACAACTCTGTGAATGTCCTAGAGTGGCACAGCCAGAGCCCTGACTTGAAACCTATTAAACATCTCTGGAAGCACCTGAAAATGACTGTCCACCGATGGTTGCCATCCAATCTGACTGAGCTTGAGAGGATTTGCAAAGAAGCATGACAGAAAATCCCCCAATCAGGTGTGCAAAGTTTGTCGCGTCATATCCCAAAAGATTTGAGGCTGTAATTTCTGCAAAAGATGGTTCAACAAGTGAAGGATCTGAATACTTATACCAATGTGATATTTCAGGTTTTTTTTTCTTTTTAATGAATTTACAGACATTTCTAAAATTCTGTTTTTTCTTTGTCATTATGGGGTACTGAGTGTAGATTGATGAGAAAAAATAAATTTCAACAACTGCAGAATCAGACTGCGGCATAACAAAATTGACAAAAGTGAAAGGGATCTGAATATTTTCTGAATGCACTGTGTTTATGTGTATGTTCTTCTTTTGAGAGCGAGCATTGGAATTTCATTTTAATGTTTGTCATTGTGTACACAGAAAAGTAACAATAAAAGTTATCTTATATCTTACTTCAGTGAGCCATCTATTTGTTTTCTTGGCAGTTCGTGGTATTCAGCAACCCATAGAGTTTAAGGACTGCAGATGTGGATAAACATTTTCAGGTGTTCTGGTCAAGTTACATCCCCTGAAGGAACATGTATGGAATTTCAAGTTCTTGCTTGATTCAAAGCAGAGGTTCAGAGGGTATCAATAGCAAGGCTTGTTTCTGCCAGTTTATTTATATTTTCCCTAGACCAGGATTTTAGTTATCCATGATTTTAATTGTCTTTAATTATTCATGGCCAATATTATTCGCAGTTAGATTGCTAGAAGTCACAGCCAGTACAAAATACAATTATGTATTCTGTATCATGTTGGACAACTACAATCATATCAGACAGACTTGTTTATCTGAGCTATAGTCAAAGTCAAGATGTTGTAGTTATATATAAAGACATATAGCAGGAATGGGAAATGTATTAATGCCATACTCTGCTTTGAACTTTGCACAGGCTTCCAGAAAACTCTTCCTAATTTGCAGTTGAACATTAGCAGTGATTTGGATTTCAGCAACAAACCACTTGGAAATACTTTCTGTAATGTTTAGAATTCATGAATTACTTATCTAATAGACTGAATGGTCTATTAGATACAGGGAAAAACAACATTAATGCATAAAAACTATTAGTTATTTCACATGATAGCAAAATGGGTGGATGCTTGCTTTCTTTGTTATATACCCATGGCCATATGCATGTATAGCTTTGTTTTGCTTTGAAACATTTATTTTTAATTTTTAGAAAAAGTGAGCTATGCAGACACCATTTTATATTGAAATAAATTGTCCTATCATCCCATTTTTTTCATGCCTGTCTTCTAGAAAGCAGTTGCTTTGCCATTTCCAAAAGTAAAATATGTATTTCAATTCTTCACATACTTAATTTAATTATCCATTACTATTTTAATTAATTATAACCCCAACACACTTAACTTTATATTACATTTCCATCCCTGGTAACCCTAACCCTAACCCTGCTCTGCATCCATTATTCAGTTTAATATTTTTTTTTAATTTGATTTGTCAATCACTTACAAGATAATAGGCATAAGTATAAACATAAGTAAGAATATAGGAAATAGTTATGAATAAATAGGGACAATAGGACAGGGACAGTAGGCACGATTGTGTACTTATGCACACCCCTTACAGACCTCTTAGGAATGGAGTGAGGGCAATAGTGGATAGTACAGGACTAAGAAAGACAGAGTACACATTGAGGGCCAATGTGGTATAGGAGTTAACTAGGATTTAAGACAGGAAGACAGAAGTTCAAGTCCATCCTCAGCCACAGAAAGACATAGGATGATTCTTGGACAGCTACTGGGCTGGCCCCGGTGCACACTTAGTGGACCAATGATGGAGATATGTTGTTGTAGTCAAAAAATTTTTGTTAAAAACTGATCTAGGATAGGGTATATTAAACAAAACTCTACTTAATGTGGCTTTTGCTACTAGCCCTTCAAGCCACATCTATTACTGAACTGCCTCCCTGTTCAGTAGGGAAGAATCTAATAATATGATGAACTTTGCTAATAGTTTTCTGGCATAAGTGCTTATGGTATAGGAGGAAGTTCCTGAAGAAGTAAGTGGAGAATTTGCAATCCTTCAAACAAAGACTTTTGACCCAGTTAGTGTGATTGAAGACTACCTGAACCGCTGGTAAGAAGATGTGACTAGGTTAAGTATGTGAATAGGACAGGACCACCAGCTTTCAATCCAACCAACACAGCTCATGGGATTATTCTTATGGAGAAAAATTGAAGAAGGGAGCATTATAAATAGCTCCTTGGGCTTCTGTAAGAAAGGCAGCTTTCTGTAAGAAAGGCAATGTAGAAATATAATATTTAAAAGAATAGATAACAGAAGGAAATAACAAAGGACTGCTGGAAGGATTCAAATGGGAGGAACCATATGCCATGGTCTTGATCCACTGGCCCACATTTACAATTTCCTATATGATTTAGAAGCTATTTTAAGGCAGAAACCAAGGTTAGATTTAAAGAAGGGACTCTCTCTTTCTTACATCTACCAAATGAACACTGAAACACATTTTTTACATCTGATAAAATAACTGTCATGCAATCTTATGAGAAAATGGTCATTTGTCACCAAGAGACCAAAGGTCATATTAAGATGCTGTAATTCTGTGATTTTTTTTCTAGCTTACAAGATACTTTATTTTTCAAAATTCTCTAAGAGAAATGGAATTGTCAGTATGGCATAGCTTAAAGAGAACTGCCCTTAGGTTGGAGAAATTTGGAATACTTCCAGGGAAATAATTTATTACTCAGTTGCCTTTCCTTGTATACACATTTTTGTACAGAACTTAGACAACTTTCTCTTACATTTGTTACATGTCACGTTTTTTCCATCAAGATATTGGTCTTTTCCTTTACCAACAAAATAGCATAAGGAAGTAAATAGCTGTCAATACAAAGAGCCATCTGTTTGGAAGCAGCACCTAACTTCAATTCTCTATCCTATTCCGTTTAGCCTAATTCAAAGGACACAAAGGCATGTTATGATAAGACATATGGATCAGATGCTCCAGGTACATCCATGCCTACCAAATAACTGTCTCAGTGCAGAGGTAATCTAAAGAAGGAGCTTCTCCTTCAAAAACAGTACAGTTAATCTGAAATGTATTTTTAAATAGATGAACTTGTTTTTTTTGCAAAGACTACTTACCCCCTTTAGCCCCACTTATTTCTAGAGATATTTCCCACCCACTTTAGTAATACTATTGCTAAATTTGCAGATGATACAACAGTGGTGGGACTTACTCTGGGGGAGATGAGTCTGCCTACCAAGATGAGGTGGATCAGTTGCTTTCATGGTGTGGAGACAACAACTTGGTCCTCAACACCAATAAGACCAAGGAGTGGATTATAGAAGGAACAGATCAGACATCCTGCCCTTGGTTATCAACGGAGATCGAGTGGAGCAAGTGGCCAGTTTTAAGTTTCTGGGTGTTACCCGAAAAAAGGACCTGACCTGGGGTGCCCACATTGCAGCCTTGGTCAAAAGGGCCCAACAGAGATTATACTACCTGAGGCTTCTCAGAAAGCAACAACTGAATGAGAAACTGCTGGTGACCTTCTATTGCTACACCATAGAGAGCATTTTAACATATTGCACCTCTGTATGGTTTGCCAATTGACAGTGGCAGATAGGAAAGCACTCCAGAGGGTTAATGACATTGCCCAGAAGATCATTGGTTGCCCTCTCCCCTCTTTGGAAGAGCTTTATAGTTCCCGCTGCCTTAAGAAAGTTCAAAACGGTTTCCGGTTCCGCATGGCTTTGGTGGCAGCAGGAATTCCTGACTGTTCGCGATTCCTACTGCGCTTGCCACCGAGGTGCCCCCGATCCAAATGGGTCAGGGGGATATGGCTGCCCTGTAGAGGCAGCCGAAGAGAGAGGGGAGCCGGACAGGGGGTTGGGGGTGTCGCAGACCCCCTCCTCGTCCGGAAAAAAACCTTTTTCCCAAGATGGTGGAGCGGCGGTCAGTAATGGCCACCACGAAGAAGCCTGCCATCGGGTAAGATTGTGCTGGAGGAAGCAAGAAAAGTGAAAGTGCTGGCTGAGCCGGGTCAATTAACATCTTTTAAACTCTCTGGAACTGAACTGTCTGAATTGCTGGAGGATACATTGTATCCCTAAGAAGATCAGAAAGCGGCGGAGAAAGCTGTTAAAGGGATTTTTTCTTCTTCTTCACTCTCCCACCCCATAGAAACAGCAGATGAAGATTTGAAATTTATTTGGGCACTGAAGGTGAATTATTTTGAAAGTTGAAGCCAAGGGACAAAAGACTCTTTGGACATTGGACTTAATAATTTAAGAAATCAGAAAACCCTTATTGAAGGTATGGATTTCTGATCATTTAAAAAAAAATTGTTCTTGTAAGTGGGAAGGGAGAGGAAAAAAAATTGGAGCAGAAGCTGAAAAAGGAGGAGATTGCCTAGAATCCCAAAAAAAAGGTATATGGTAATTGGACCTCTTTTATTAAACAGTAACCCCAGAAAGAGAAATAGAAGAAGGAAGAAAAGTATTAATTTTTTGGAACTTTTTTTTTGAATTATTCTTGATTAAAAATACTTTGGTGGTTGTTTTGGGAAAAGTTTCTCTTTTCATGATGGCATCGCTTGTGGATGAACTAAAGACTGAATATCAAAAATATAAAAAGGAAGAATAAGATGGAAAAGATACTTTGGGCACTTTATTTCAATTTTTAGAAATGGTGTTATATACTTATGAAAAGTTGACTACACAGCAGAATGACTGGGACAAAGAAGAAGAGGAAGAAGAAGCCATCTTTGATGAACAATGGGTTTTTTCCGGGGAGGAGGAGAAAGAGGATAAGAAAAAGGGGATTTTAAGGTTTCAAAAAACAACCAAAAAAGAGAAAAATGAGAGGAAAGGTGGATGCAAGGTTAGAAAGCAACGGAAAGGGAGTAAGAAAAGGGAGGAGGAGAGACAAAGGGGTAAAAAGGGCAAGGAGAAGAATAAGCAAGACAGAAAGGGGGGGAGGAGAAGCCTCAATGGTGGGAAACAAGATTTAAAGAAAAAAAGCTTATTTAGAGACAATGGGTGAATCTAATTGGGAAAAAAAGGGGGGGGATTCTGAAGGTACATAAGATTGTGTTTTTATATGTGTATCTAGAGTAGAATGTTTAAGATATAAATTAGTATTAATATATATGATTAGTTTTTTTTTCTTTTTAAATGATATGGATAGTGGTTATATAGGTTTTTTCTTTAGTTATTGATCTTTCTTATAAAATTTATTGTGTAATTTTAGAATGTACTAAACAGAATCCCAAGATAAATTAAGTGTTATATGAAGTACTTTTAAGTTAGGGCAATGAGTTTAAGGCGTCACTCCAATTAGTGTATAGGAGAAGTATATTAAAAGAAAAAAGATGAATGGATAGCTGGAAATAGAACAGACAAAGAATGATATTGAAAATGGTAATAAGATATGGAAGGATGTATAAAGTGAATATGATGTTTGAATTTCGTCTGTGTGAAGAGTTTTAACTTGGGATCAAGCAGGCTTCAGAAAAGATGTTTTAGGTTTTGTTTTGTTTTCTATGTTCTGTGTTTTGTATGTTGATAAAAGGCAATAAAATTTTAATTAGCAAGAAATAACTTGGATAATTAGAATGAAAAGGAGAAGTTGGGATAAGATATGAAGTTAAATAGATAACGTAAATATTGATATTATAATTTGGAATCATTTTGTATGTTCTATTGGTTTTCTTCTTTAATTTTTTTTTTTTTAGAAAAGAATTTGTAAGCTGTTATGCCTTGATTGTTTGTGTACTGTTTTTGTAAAATTAATAAAATTTGTTTTAAAAAAAAGAAAAGAAAGTTCAAAACATTCTCAAAGATCCATCTCATCCTGGGAACTCTTTTTTTGAACTATTACCATCTGGCAGATGGTACAGAATAATAAAAACAAAGACAAATAGGCTGAAAAACAGCTTCTATCCCAGGGCAAGTAGCTCTTTTGAATTCTGCTGTATAGTGCAGTGCTGGTATGATGTCGAAGGTTTTCAGTTTAATGTGTGAAGGGTGAAGGATGTGTGTTTGTGTTTATTTTCATGATCATGATGTGCACTAAAGATGGTGTTTGATTTCGTTGTACAATGATTTCGTTGTGCAATGACAATAAAGTAAAATTAAACTAAACTAAATTTCTGCTAGATATTCAGGAATAGCTCCAAATCATAGGCAAGTGGGTTGATGGAAGGAGAGGTTTGACTTTTTCAGAAGAACTGCATCAAGAGAGAGTTACAGCTGAGCAGAAAAGAAAAAGTATGCTGTATTCTGCAGTCTTCCAGCAGAGCATTGTGGACACCTGGTGGCTAATCATACAATTACATGTGGCAGAATAAAACTATTTCATATTCATCTACTGTATATTTTGAATTAATACTGGTAGCTAGATTAAAACAGGTGGGTTAGGTCTCCCAAAGATGGCAAGGTTGCCATCTAGCTAAATAAAATGTGTCCATACTGATTTCCACTTCTAGACCAGAACATAGATTTAAGAAAATCAATAGGGGATATTCTTCATGGTTAGGGCTATGCATGCCTCCAGCCAATTGTTAAAGTGCCAATTCCTAGTAAAGAGCAAAGAGCCACCAGGGCCCCATCTCTAACATTTAGCTTCCTTTTCTTTAAGAGTTCTCTGGTTTTGGTTTCTTGCAAAGATACATAAAGAAATATGTAATTCATGCCAGGGATGGGATTCAACCGGCGTTACTACCAGTTTGGTGACTACATTTTGCATGCGCATGTACGCCAGATGCACACTGTGTGCGCATGCTAAAAACCTTAAGCTATGCCGATTGAACAGCCAGAAAGCACTGCATGCAGCTGTGCAGCATTTGAAAAGCCACTTTTTCCCTGCTTTTTCAACCTCAGCTGAGCCGCGCAAAGCAGCTGAGGTTGAAAAAGCAGGAAATAAAGGACAGGTAAGAGGCGGGCAGTGGACCAAATAGCAGCAAACACAGAACTGGTTCAGTGTCTGCTGTTCTTCAGAGCTACTGGTTCCGTAGAGCCAGGCAGAACCGGTAGCATCCCACCCCTGTTCATGCTCTATTGAGATGCTCAATAAGGAACAATTTTCTTATGGTTGCTTTATAAGGGTTTGCAATTTTTCAAACATTTCATCTATTCTGATATTATAAACTTGGTAATGTCTGAGCAGGGTTTTATTCATTTATTTATTTTATCCAATTTTGAAACCACCAATCTCTTACACAGAGGGAATCTGGGTGGTCCATATGGACTGAATTGAGTTTTGTGCCCTTTTTGCTTTGAAGGGGGACTGTTTATCAATTACCTCTTTCCCTCCCATCATCTCGGTCCACACCTCCCACTTTCTCTCTCTCCCTTCCCAGGGCACCTCCCTCTCCGTTTTAATCCTGGGATGATTCTTCTTTCTTTTTTGTTGGGAAAAAGTGTGTGTAGGTATATGTGTGTATGCATGTGCATAGTTGGGGGTTATTATTTTTCTTTTTATTCTTTTTATTTCTTTTATATGAAGTTTTCATATCATTGTAAGCTGCTTTGAGACACCATGTGCAAGCAGGCAGCCATATAAATTTTCTAAATAAATCAATCATGATACCGGTAGTCTTCATAATCGGGCCCAAATGTTCTGTGGTAAGTGAGACAGTTAAGTGAGTTTTGCCCCTTTTTATGCCCCTTCTTGCCACATCTGTTAAGTGAATCACTGCAGTTGTTAAGTTAGTAACACAGTTGTTAAAATAATCTGGTTTCCCTATTGACTTTGCTTGTCAGAAGGTCACAAAATAACCCTGGAACACTACAACCATCATAAATCTGAGCCAGTTGCCAAGCCTCTGAATTTTGATTATGGGACCCAGTGCTGGGATTTAAATTGTTTTATCACCGGTTTGGTGGGTGTGGCTTGGTGGGCATGACAGCATTCTGCACAAACAGAAAGATATCCACCATCCTAAGAAACCCTAAGGACAAAATCGAGTTAGAAAATCAAGGAGTATATGAAATCCCTTGCACTGCCTGCCCCACCACATACATTGGACAAACTAACAGAAGAATAAGTGCACGCATTGAAGAACATAAGAACTCAATCAAAAAGGAAGAACCGACCTCTTCCCTGGTCCAACACCTCAAAGCCACAGGACATGAGATTGACTTTAAAAATACCAGAACTATCGCCAAAACTGAACACTTCAGCAGCAGAATAATCAGAGAAGCCATAGAGATAGAAAAACACCCACACAGCATGAATAAACGAGATGATACCTCCCGCCTACCAGCCATGTGGAAACCCGCCCTCATGAACAGACGAGTACCTAACATGAAGAATGACACCAGACCCACACCTCTGAGAGCCACACAAGATGCCACCACCACACTTACACGTAGAAAGCAGACTCACACCCACACAGAAGATGAGACACCACCACGGACCAGAAGCCGCACTGCAGCTGCATCACTACTCACTTCAAACCCCTCCAAGCCATACATGAAGCAAACTGACCCCCACCATGAAGATGCAGCACGACCACGAACTCGAAGCCAAACAGCAAGATCACAGCTCACCAGCTCAAATCCCCCAGCAACTAAGACTAATCTGAGCACAACCAAGCCCCCACCCGAACAGAACACGCCTCCAGCCAATCAGAACACAGCCAACCCCCCAACCAATCAGAACACAGCCAAATCCCCAACCAATGAGAGCACACCCCCACCCAATCAGAACACAGCCAAGCCCCCACCCAATCAAGTCACACTTCACTAGCAGTTAAAAGGAAGAAACAGCTGCAAGCTCACATCACTCTGAGAAGCACAGAGCTGAAGACCAACCCTGAAGATGATGAATGAGACTTCATCGAAACGTTGCCTAGATACTTCCAATCTTATGTGAGAGAAAACCCAAATCACCAAAGATCCACATACAAATACCCGCGAGAACCTCAGAAAACAAATATATATATATATATATATATATATATATATATATATATATATATATATATATATATATATATATATATATATACACATACATATACACATACACATACATATACATTTATACATACACTATATATATTACCCATTCCTTTCCTTTCAGGATCTTAAAATTAGGCTTCACTTCTCTTTTGTATGACATATTATGAACTACTTAATAGGTTGCTTACTAATTAATTACTTTCTAATGTATTCTGTGTTGGTAAAAATGGCTCTTTGGGATCTTATCCAATTCTATAATTGCTAATTTTGTTATTTCTGTGTTTCTTGCTCTTTTCTAATGTTGACTCTCTGATGAGGGATATGCTCTGAACCCTTTATCTTAAAAATACATCTAGCAGATAATTAAGCAGCTCATTGCAAAAATATCAAATCCCTTCTAAAGGAATTGAACAATGCAACCAACAGCCTTCTGATGATCTTGTCTTGGCACCTAACCAGAGTGAGAAAAGGTTAACCTTTAGATGGAAGACTACCAAGGATTACCAGTCCTTCAGGTAATACAGTATTAGGAAGTGAAAAAAAAGTTTCCAGAAGAAAGGAATGGTAAATGTTACCTTTGTTATCAGGAAACCTACCTGTGTTTCCCCAAAAATAAGAACTTGCCTTATACAAAAAAGGCACCAGGTCTTATTTTTTGGGGGGGGGTGTCATCCACTTTCTCACGTCACTTACATGCATTGCCCCGGCCTCCTTTTCACTGTCAGAAGTCTTCAGGAATTTCTTCTGCAGCCAGCAAGGCCTGCAAGGCTTTTTTGAAGGCCTCTGTAGCCAATAACAGAGCTCTAAAGCTTTGTTATCAGCTGCAGAAGCCTTCAGGAAAGCCTTGCTGGTTGCAGAAGAAATGAGCTGGCATGGGAGGTGTTGGGAGTGTGCAAGGCCTGGCTGCAACTATCCAAAGGTAAGTAGTAGGGCAGATCCACCCACCCCCATTTCCACCCTAGCTTTTCCTGTGTACCCTGGAGTGGATGGGGTCTTAATTAGGGCTTATTTTGGGGGGGAGCAGGGCTTATATTGGGTGCATGTGTAAAAATCAAGCTAGGACTTACTTTCAGGGTAGGTTGTATTTTCAGGAAAACATGATATATGGGTGTTATGATCTTTCTTGCCATAGTAAAGTGAGACACTTAAAATTAGTAAAGACCCTTAAATTAGTAAAAGAGTTATGTGAATTTGGTTTTCCCATTGTCTTTGCTTGTCAAAAAGTCACAAAAGATAATTACATGGATACTGCATGTCAAGTGTTTCAACTAACCATACCAATAAACTCCAAGACAATCAGTTCCTCAAGTTCCATTTTATTAGAGTTGTCATATTGGCACATTTGGGAAAACCCGAATTTGAAAGTTCCAAGTTTTCCCTTCCCCAAAAAGAAACCAAAGATCCATCCCCTGCACCGATCAGTCCATCACATGGCTCAATCAAATCTTCGTCCCAACTGGAGACATCCACCTAGTCACTCCTCTGCAAGTGCAGGGCAATATGTCCTTGACTCTCTGAGAAAGAATGTTGTTATGTCTAATCTTCTACCCTATTATGAAATCCTCCCTCCCAAATTTTCAGGCACTGAATGTAGCAGCCTCAAAGCTTCCAAGTAAAAAATGGCTTCCAAGACCAACACTGCAACTATCATAAATACATCCAAGTTTTGATCGTATGATCATAGGAATGCTGCAATGGTTGTAAGTGTGAAAAATATTTATAAGTCACTTTTTCAGTGCTGTTGTAACTTTGACTGGTCACTAAATGGATGATTGTAAGTCAATGACTACCTGTAATGACATCAACATATATGCATGCATACTAAAACAGTAGCATTTGTACTGTTTTTATACATTTATAATACTACAGATATTGGTACTGGCAATTTGGTCATTAAGTGAAGTGGTCTTTAAGTGAAACCATGGTTGTGCTCATGATCTTACTTCAGTGTTCCTTTGCTTTACAGAGAACATTGTAAATGCATGGACTGGTTTCAATATTACTTATTTTAATCACTGTCAAAACTGAAAATAGTCACTGTACAAGACAGTCAATAAACAAGGACTATCTACATTCACAGACAAGGCAATGCATACTTATGTTCTCTTACTAGCTCAATTAAGGTAGAGGTATTCCTCACTTAATGACACTACTTGGGACCCACAACTCCATTGCAAAGCAAAGTAGTCCTTAAACTAGACATCATATGACTGCAACCTGTCACTGTCAACTCATAAAACATTTTGTATACACATTTTATAGTTGTCAACAGAAAGAAGGGGGGAGTTTCAAAGAGCAGGCAGCAGTGTGGAATCAAAAGTACATTCCATTCATATTTTCTTCAGAGACTGATTAGATGACTGAAGCTTCTGCCACAAAAAAAATCTAATTGGAGAGCATGATTGATGACTCTTGGCTATGGACATGTTTCGTTGTATGATACATGATGATGATTTAAATGATTTAAATTAGTAAAAGAGTTATGTGAATTTGGTTTTCCCATTGTCTTTGCTTGTCAAAAAGTCACAAAAGATAATTACATGGATACTGCATGTCAAGTGTTTCAACTAACCATACCAATAAACTCCAAGACAATCAGTTCCTCAAGTTCCATTTTATGGAAGAGCGGGATCAAGGGTGACAGTGGGTTACGTGTCTCAGAGTTGGCTATGTCCAGGTAAATGCCGGATGAAGAATGTTACCTTCAAATAAATCTTTTTTAGTTTTGGGAATGTGGTTCAAGGGTCATGATTTAATTGGAGTAACTGCTGGAATCCTGTCATTGACTACCTGCCAGTTTTCTCATTGACTTTGCTTGCCAGCTAGGAAGACTGCAAATGGTGATCCCATGACCGCATGCAACCACAAATGCTGGTGGTGGCCAAGCTCTCAAAATTGCAACTGTAACCACTGGGAGACTGTTGGTTGTTAGTCCAAGGACCAGTCATAAGTCGTTTTTTTCAGCACCATCATAACTTTAGTCAGATGTAACTTGGAAGAGTTGAACGGTTTACCACTTCAGAAATTAGCAACCCACTCCTCTCGAAAAGAAAGTTGCTTGTAAACCTCACTTCAACACTTAATTGCATTTGTTAATGCTAATTTTTCATGGAAAGTATTGATGTAGCGCATTAACTATTATGTTGATTTTGTAAACTTTTAGTAACTTAAAAATATATGTTCTAATTTGAGGGGTTGGGCATTTTCCACATCATAAAATATTTTGTAATGTTGATAACATGACGAGAGACTTCATCAGTTGGTGGCATAGCAAAATAAATAAAAAAATATCACAACACTTCAAAGCCACAAGCCCAAATTAACTCTTAATTACCTTTAAAAATCTATAAAAGTAATTTCAGTGCTTACATTTCTCCATGTGCAGACATAGAAGGAATTCCTCGTGAGTATTCCTCGTGAGCTTAAGGATAAGTGAAACATGTTTTATCTCATAAATCTTGGTGTGCTTGATAAACAGATCCCATGAAAAGGAGGAAGCCCAAACTGAGATTAAGACTTCGATTGTGCTATCAGACCAAAGAGAAGGGCCATCAGGATTGGTGTTAGCATTACTTGTCAGGGAGTAGCAAGGTCTTTGAAGCAGTGGCACCACAGATAGGTCCAAGAGGGCTCCAACTGAAGCATATTAGTCAATACTTGAAGCAGTATATGTCAATACTTGACATATTGCAATAGAAGTCACATCCCCAACACATTACCATATATCTCAGAGGAGCAGAATTTGTGGTCCAGTGCTGTTTTATCCTTCTGACAAAAGCTGGAAGGAACTATTGGACATTGCTATTTTGAATCCAGAGAAAGTTGGGTGAAGTTAAAAATAAATTATGGCCTATGTATGCTGTAACCCCTAATAGTCACACCTATTTTCAAATGGGGCGGGAGTACAGTTTACAGCAAAGTTTTGGCGGGAGTTCCTAAAGCTCCTAAACGTTCAGTCTTGACATGTACATCTTCTATAGTTCCTACATAAAGATTTTAAAGATTCCTAAAATTATTGATAAATTATGGGCTTAATACATTTTTTGCATCTGCAATAGCACAACCCCACTCATAAAGCAGCAATTAAAACACTTGCATGATTTGGGCAAAGGAGGAAAGTCAGTTATATTCATTGGCAAAAGAAAGTTAACTGAAACATCAGTATAAAATAGAAATAAAAATACACAAGTTCACCAATAAGTTACTTCATGTTTCTACATCAAAACAAACATTTTATATATTGTAATAACAAAGAGCAGAATACCTTTACATATATTAACATTACAGAAAGGCATACTATTTGCACAGCATCTTCAAATTTAGTTAACATCAAGACAGGATGAGTCGTCTTCAATTCACAGGAGGAATTTTACTTTTTGTGTGCAAGTGTGCACCTCAATAGGTAAACAGATCAGAGGTGGTGTTCTGTGGGTTCTGACCAGTTCTGGAGAACCGGTAGCGGAAATTTTGAGTAGTTCAGAGAACTGGAAAATACCACCTCTGACTGGACATTTTACAGTATCCTTCCCCTGCCACACCCACCAAGCCACACCCACAGAAATGGTAGTTAAAAAAATTTGAATCCCACCACTGAAACAGATGGTATTTTGTATTACGTTGCCACTTTAGCTTCATACTTACTTAAGCTAGAAATCACACATAAAATTAATGAGATAAAAAATTATTTATATCACAGCTACCATAATGTGTGTGAATTTCTCTTCCCAGACATCTTGATAATTATTCCACAAGCCATTTGGAGGCAACAGATTATTTGCTGTAGCCTAAATGAATAATCTGTTGCCTCCAAATGGGAAATAGTTTTCAAGCAATGTTGTAGAGGAATTCGAAATTCTCTGGAAGCTTTATCGATTTGAAAACAGACACACTTCCCAAGGTTGCCAACTGCTACACAATCTTTCCTGGTTGTGCAAGTACAAGAAATTGGATGATGGGTTTTTAAGGCATACACTGAGTCGTGTACCATTATAATATATACTATACATCAGTGTTTCTCAGTCTTAGCAGCTTAACAATTGTGTGGTCTTCAACTTCCAGAATTCCTCAGGCAGTTGAAGTCCACATATCTCCAAATTGCCAATGTTGAGAAACACTGCTATACGCTATTTCATTTATGGTTTGTGTGAATTGGAAACTGGCCACCTCAGTATATGAACCGAGAATCTTCTGCCACATGCAAGATACCATAGCAAACCAACAAGAATTCCTTCACAGAAGAGGAAATGTGAAGATAGTTCACTGAAAACAGAAAGTTCAAAAATCCCCCCTATTTTATGTACATTATTTATGAAGGCTTTGATATGAGGGGGGAAAGTAATGATTTGGGATAACTACAAGCATGAGAAAGATTACAGTAAGTTGAATAGTTTTACATACAGAACTCAGCAGCATGCTACAATACAGGTTTTAAAAAACATGTATTTGCTTCACCTAAAATGAGATGGTGCCAGATGATGGGTGAATTCAGTTGCAACTGAATTATCTTCTTAAAGGTTAACAGTTTGGGGATACAAATTCCAGCTCATGTCATTTCAGTGGTAGTAGTTGCTGAAGGCATGCAAAATATACAGCAGTGTAGTGATGAAGGCAAAGAACTGAAAAAGGGGGAAAATAGCAACGTTATTATTCCCATTCCCAATGCAAGTTAGCATATCAGACTAGGAATAGTTCTAAATTCAGTTTCAAAATGAGTCAAGAACTAACTTTACACTTGTTTCTCTTTCAGCTACCCAGCTTGCTGGGTTGTTGAAGGATAAAATTAAGGTGAAGAAAATCTGAGCAAACACAGTAGAAACCAATTTTGTCACATAGTTTCTAATTTTCCAGGCTCCTGGCCTTCAAAGGTATTAGCATCATACAACTTCTATTTTTTGTAGTGACAAGCAAGCTGTAGTCCCTCCTTCCAAAGAACCCAGATGTCAAAGAGCAGACCTTCCTAATGAACCATGAGATTCTTTGTATATCTGTGTGGCCTGGGAAGCACATTCAATTTACCATTAACCAAAAGGAACATGTGGGGTGAAGAAACCATCTTATGTTGGCAATGCTTCTCTGATGCTCAGGGTTTTGTCCTCTCCAACATTCAGACTCCTAGTTCTCTTGTTGAGTTAAACTCCTACAGTCTAATGGAATAGTTTAGCTTGCAAGTCCCTTTCACTGTTTACACTCAAAACCTCCTAATCCCTATCCTGAATTAATTACTTTGTTTATCAATTTGAGAAGTTGTAGAACATCTGACAAGTCTGTATATTTTATCAACTCTTGCTCTGTATTTTCTTGCCTTGTTTAGCCTACAACCCTATGCTGAAACCCTAGAAACCCTAGGCTTTTTCCCTAGATAAGTGATTATTATAAATCCAATACTAAATAGGTAGAGTTAGACATGCTTAACTCATAAAGCAGGCCATGTGCTATGTAAAAGTTAATACTCCTTTACAACAGGACTTTGTGTATACTTGAGCCATTAAAAGTCACATTTGGCCTTTGATATGCTGGGTCCATATTTCAAAAGGTAATAGCTGGAGCCAAACCAAAAGTTATAATGTAGTTTAATTTAATTTACTCAAATTAGGCTGGGGGAGGGGGCTCGCAGTATAACAAATATGTTTTTTAAAAATCAACAAAAACAGATGAGAAGAAAGAAAGAAAGAAAGAAAGAAAGAAAGAAAGAAAGAAAGAAAGAAAGAAAGAAAGACAGGAAGGAAGGAAGGAAGGAGGGGAGGAAGGAAGGAAGGAAGGAAGGAAATGTACATGTATTCTGACACACATATTATAAAAATATCATTAAGTTTAACTTTTTTTCATTTCAACAAAATTTCATTGATAATTTCATCAACTTTCATCTAAAGGAATATTTTGGGAGATTTACAAATACTTTTTGATACATGTGGAAATCTTTAAGTCAATTTAAATGTCCCTGTTGTGATGGGTAGTGGATTTGTGTGTTGTTTCCCAAAGAAAAAACACTTTTTACCCAGTTTGGGGTAATTTACCCAGGGAGCACTGATTTAATGCAAACAACAGTTCAGAACAAAGATTATCTAGCTCACGGCCTATGAGTTGACTTGTGTCTATTAGGAGCTTCCTTACAATGGCTGGACTTAAGACTTAGTACTTCCTTCATAAAAACAGCATAGCATGCATTTAAATGAAAGAGTATTAGGATGGGAAACAGATGAAGCATCTGAGCAGATAAAGGAAGACTTTTTGAAGTGTTGAGCCTAGCAGGGGCTGCCCTGCTGTTTTCATTCTGGTTCCAGCAATAAAATGTCACCAGCAAGAACTGAAATGTGAGCTTTCAAACAGAAGAGGTAGTTGCTCAGGTGATGTGAGGTTCTTACCGTGGCTGCAACATTGAGCTGATAATAGAGAGGGATATATTCAGATGGCACTTCAGTCTCTGAATGGATTGTTGCATTTGCCTGCAACACAGCAGCGCTCAGATAAAAAATGCCTGTGGCTCCATGATAAAGACTATCCTAAAAGAAGAGAGAAGTAGATACTGACAGTGTTAAAAAAAACACAAGAAGGAAAAGTGGAATTCTTCAAACTCTATTCATTATTATGCAGTAATTGCACATGAAGTATGGACCAAAGCATTCTTGTAAGCAGCCCATTCATGATCTGAGAGTATTTACCCACTTCAAATCTCTTTAAGCTACAGGAGTTGTTGCCACCTTACCAGAATTCTCCAGGATTTAAACTGTTTATGGAAGCCAAATAAGTAACTCAGGAGGAGGAGAAAGGAGATGACAAAGGAGCTGATCGAGACATACATGACCCATCCTTGCAACAAAGGGAAATAGACTGTGGTAGCTGCTACAAGGATCCAAACCCAGCAGCCAAAGATCTGTCAGGGTGAAAAATGTTGAAATACAAATGATTAGCATTAAACATTTTTTTACCCTTCAGAATGGTTTAGTCTCTGATTTATGCTTCCATTTATTTATTTGATTGATTGGTTGATTTATACATTTCATTAAAATGTCCTCTGGAGCAAAAGGCTAAAGTACAAATAATACCACCATGTAAAATGATCTATCTTAAACAGCACAGCAAACACACTGACAGCAAAACATCCATGCACAAAATATCTAACTGAAGCTTAATTAGACAAGTGTTGCATATGTAATCTTAAAACAGACGTCTCCAAACTTAGCAACTTTAAGACTTATCGACTTTAACTCCCAGGCTGGAGAATTCTGGAAGTTGAAATCCACAAGTCTTAAAGTTGCTAAGTTTGGGGACCCCCGTCTTAAAAGTTAGCAGGATATTGCATCAATCATTGTTGAACCATCTCAGAGTCTGAAAACTGAACGTATATGAAACCAATTCCAGCTGAGCACCTTTCTATATCCTTTTCCAGTATTATATTGGCTACATAAGGAATGGTCCTCAGGAAGAATAAGCATTGATATTATTTAAATAATGAATTGAAAACATGTTTGCAACATCAGCAGGGTTTTTTTTTCCCCTAAGAAACATCTAGTCCAAATTAAAAATAATTCCCTTGGGTGAATAATATGTGCATATACTGTGGTTAATATGAAGTGGACAAAGTGCAAAACCACCAATAATTTTTCAAAGAGGGCACAAAAGAGAATCAGTCCTCATCTCTTTCTTTGTTTTTTTTTTCTTTGAACAAAAAAACAACAGAGCAAAAACATTTTTTTAAGCTAATTCAAGAACAAAATAAAAACAAATGCACGAGAGAGGAGGAAAAATAAACTAGAGAATGACCATAGTGTATTTATATTATATGACTGCACATATAATCCTAAGGAGGAATACGAATATTTTATGATGTTCAATATTTCCATCCTGAACAACATATAGTACAAACTAAAATAATCCATTAAGAAAATTGTTGTTAAAAAAGTAAAACCTGAAGAAACTACTTTGGGAAAACCCAAAGGTGCTTTTTCAAGAAGCAACAGGATTTTCTAGTTTTTCTTTGAAGACGTTTCCCCACCATCCAGTCAGAGCTGAAGAGCCTTCTTGAATGAGGAGCAAAACGTCTTCAAAGAAAAAAAAGGAAGTCCAGTTGAAAATACACCTTTGAAAAAACCATGACCTGGATGACTGAGAATCTCCATAGACACTTGGGGAGAAGGGATTGTCCGTTAAATCAGAATGTCTGTTAAATCCAATTTTAAATAAATAAATGTCATTAATTTATGTCACTTGTGCCACTGAGTCATCATTTACACAAGTGACATAAATGGATGCAAATTCCATTGAAACATCAATTATGGAATGGTATTGCATATCAATAGTCCGGTCTGCTTTGGAAATTAAAATGTGAAATAAAACTGAAGTCTGAAGAAATGTGCAAAGTAAAATTTTGTCCTTTACATTTAAATTTCCCTAAATGGAAGTCTGAGGACTTGAGACTTTTGGCCTATAGCTAATATTTGGTGACCAACCTGGACTATATATATTCTTTTATCAGTGTTCTGTGCTGTGCTATGTTATCTGCACAACATTCTTTGTTGTGCTTTTTTGATGATATTTTTGATGTTAGGTGTCCATTTTAGGTCTTCAGATATGATAGAATTTAGAAATGTAAAGGTCTCTGCTGATGATATTGTAAGAGGTGGTGATATGGGAGGTTTCTCCTAACGTCTACCACCATTTCTACAGTTTTGAGTGTGTTCAGTTCCAGATTGTTCCAGTCACACCACGAGGCAAGTTGTACAACCTCCTGTCTGTATGCAGATTTGTCATCTCGAATGAGATCAATCACAAACTTCAGTATTTTAACAGATGGATCATTTGAGATGGAGTCATTGGCATATAGGGAGAAGTGGAGAAAGCACACAGTCTTGGGGGGGGGGGCTGTGCTAATTGTACAGATATCAGATCACTGGTGGTATGCTACCAGTTCGGCCGGATTTGGCTGAACCAGTAGTAAAAAAGCCTTCAATGATCAGCTGAGAGAAGGATCAGCTAAGAGGAGAAAGAAGAGAAAAGCCAGGATCGGCACTCCCACCCACCCCTGTGCTTTTCTCTTCTTTTTCTCTAGTGATCCTCTCAGCTGATTGGCGCTGCAGGCCTCAGCTGGTGTGTGGAAAGCTGCATGCAGGTGATCACCGAACCAGTAGTGGAACAGGTAGGATCCCACTGCTGTATCACATGTGACTCTGTCTAGCTTCACCTGCTGCTTCCTGTCTGTTAGGAAGCTTATGATCCACTTACAAGTGTGTTCAGGTACTGCTAGCTGGTTTAGTTTAGTTAGAAGCATGTCTGGAATGATGTGTCAGGGTATATTCATGAACTGGAATAGAGCTTAGTAACAAAGTCAGCCAATGAGCAAGCATGGCAACAGACCAGCCAATGGGAGCTGACAGCCTGGGTGTAGTTTGGCTCTGTGTGCTTTGCTGAGAATTGAAAGTGAAACTAGGCTTGCTTGCTAAAAGTGATATCTGCTCTGAGCTGCTGCTGCTGCTTGCTGTTGTGTTATGTTACATTGAAAGTATCTATAAATGGTATCGTAAACTTTATTCATATTATTATCTTTATAAATAAGTTAATGATTCTGATGAATCAGTCATCTGTGTGTTTTCTGGACTTGAATTTCTTTTGCAAACTCTAACATGATGGTATTGAATGCTGAACTAAAGTCTACAAAGAGAACCCTTGCGTAGGTCTTTGAGATTCAAGATGTTGTAGGAGGTGGTGCAGAGCCGTATTAACAGCATCATCTGTCGATCTATTTGCTTGGTGTGCAAATTGCAGGAGGTCTAACAGTGGATCCGTGATGGTTTCAGGTGGGACAGCACTAGCCTTTCAGAGGTTTTCATAACTACAGATGTTAGAGCAATTGCTCTGCAGTCATTCAGTTCCTTGATGGAGGGCTTCTTTGGCATTGGGATGGCAGTAGAGTGTTTGAAGCAAGAAGGAACACATCTCTAGTGATTTATTAAAGATTCAGGTGAAGAGGAGGACCAATTGGTCAGCACAGACTTTTAAGCAAGAAGGAGTTATCTTGCCTGGGCCTGGTACTTTTTCTGGCTTTTGTCTGTGAAATAGATCTTGCACTTCTTTTTCTGTGATCACTAGAGGTTGTAAACCCAATTGGTTGGGGTCAGTTGTGGAGGTTTGGATGTTGTTGGTGTGTCTGAGATGGGAGTTGTGGAGATAGGTGCAGGGGTGGAATTCAAATGTTGTAACAACCAGTTCCATGGGTGTGGCTAGGTGGGCATGGCCATGTGACTGGGTGGGTGTGGCTTTTTTGAAGCCTCCCCCCAGTTTTCTGGGCCTCAGAGGAGCCTCCTGGGGAGCGTTTTTGCTCCCAGAAGGCTTCCCCGGGGCTCAGGAAGGAAAAAAACAGAGCACGGGGGGGGGCATGCATCACCACGCTGTGCTCTATTTTAGGGCCTTCTGGGCCTCAAGGAAGCCTCCTGGAGGGTGTTTTTGCTCCCCTGAAACTTCCCTGGAGCCCAGGAAGGCAAAAAAATTGAGGGGGAACAGGGGCTTTGCTGTGACCTCCCCCCCCCTCCATTTTTTGCCTTCCTGGGCCTTAGGGAAGCATCCTGGGTGAAGCAGTATGTAAGCGAAGGGAATCCCGCCACAGCTGATCATAGGAACAGCTGATCGTTGGGAGGGGGGAAAAAAGAAATACCTGTCAACTAAAACGATACTCCTTTGGTCTTTTGAGCTGCCAGAAAAGGGAGTGGGGGAAAACAAGGCATTCTTGAAATGCCTACATAATCATCCTAGTAGCCCAAATTTGTCCGAGCATAAGAAGGTTATTGGAGAACATGATGGATGACTCTTGGAGATGGATGTGTCCCATTGGAGAAGTCTCATCCAGGGGGGAAGACCAGGGTCAATAAGGAAATGTATGATGTAATTTAGTGTCAGCTGCACCCAGCCATGAGCCAACATGGCAACTTCTAATAAATCGATTGTGTTTTCTCTGAGATGCAGCTAGAGACTTTTGATTTGAAGGAGGGTGGATTTGTTGGTGGCCTGACAATACCTTAAGGAGTGCCTGGGAGGGGAA
The DNA here is from genome assembly GCA_033807585.1 of Hydrophis major. NCBI lineage: Eukaryota > Metazoa > Chordata > Lepidosauria > Squamata > Elapidae > Hydrophis > Hydrophis major. Next base: position 386,625,151 of record CM066328.1, on the reverse strand, counting down.
GAATGCAGTCAGCTATGTCGGGCATGCACGCAATGTTGCACATGCTCGATAAGGACTGACTGGGTGAAGAGGGGAGGGGTGGGTGGAGAGGAGCGGAGCCAGCCAGGGGCATGATTCGCCAGTTCTCCAAACTGCACAGAATCATAACAACCAGTTCTATAGAACTGGTCCAAACCAGTAGAATCCTACCCCTGGCTGTAGTTTCCTTTCAAACCTGCAGTAAAACACATTCAGGTTATCTACTAGTTGTTGGTTTCCTTCTGCCTGGGAAGGAGGTTTGCCATAGCCGATGATATTTTAAAGAGTTTTCCATATGCTTGCTGGTTTATTTGTTGAGAACTGATTCCTTAATTTTTCAGAGTAGCTTCTTTTTGCTGCTCTGATCTGTCTTGTTAATGCATTTCTGGCCTGATTGTACAGCATTCTATCACCTTTTCTGTGGGCTTCCTCTTTGGAATGACATAGCTGCTTAAGTTTAGCTGTGAACCCAGGTTTATTGTTACGATATATTTGCAGGGTCCTGGTTGGCACACATAGGTCTTTACAGAAGCTGACATATGAGTTCACCTAGGTCTACAAAGGTATCTTCAAAAACATTCCAATCAGTGGAATCAAGGCAAGCTTTGCCTCCTCAGTCCAAGTCCTCCCTGATTTAATCATTGGTTTTGTGGTCTTTGTCTGAAAGCAGGTGCAAGGTGAATCATTTGTAGTAATCATGGAGTTACAACTCCAGTCACCTTTGTCCTTTGTGTGTTCGATAGAAGGTTAGCTTCATGACTAATGTCAAAATGTTTGGTTTGATCTATCTCCTTCATTATGAACAGCAAGACAAATTATGAGGGGGGATGGGGAAGCTGTATGTCACAAATCTATAAAAAAATTGCTTAAAATTGTAATATACTTGATATTTTTTCTAAAAATGTTACGGCATTACAAATCTTTTATTTAAAAAATGATAAATATTTAATATGACTTATTCCATAGAGAGTAAAACAGTCTTGCAAGTATATAAATAACTGTGCTAAACAAAGGGTGGTCTTAGCACCTTAAACAACAAAATCCATCATCCTCATCACCACCATCTGTCACCATATTCTGAGCAGCAGGACAATAGTACATTTTTAGTTCAGTTTTGTGCATATTTATTGTATTCTTTTAGAATTGTGATCTAAATAATCAACATATTTCATATATATATATTCCAAATTTGAATTCCAGTCTCACAAACGGCCTTCTTTATCCTTATTCATTCTCCACTCATCTTGATTGTGATTGGGAAGAGTGGACAAATGACATCATAGGCATCAATACATCAGTGCAAATGATGCTATGACATCATTGTGGCTTATGCTAGACCTCTGGCTGACTTAAAATTGTAATCCTGTCTCTCCGGATAACAGTTGCATGTATTTGCCTTTGTGTACAAATTCTATGTAAACATGCATAAAGTTGTGCTGTAGAAGAACCTACCTATAGTTCCCTGCTAAATACACATGTTTCTAAGCTCTCATGCATAGAATTGTGTTACATAGGCATCTATACCACAAACCTAGCCAGATTTAGTATTATAGTTGTTTTGGTGGATGTCACCCATGAGTGATATTGACTGCCTATTTTCCCTTTGTGTCATCAATAAGCCATTTCAACAAATCCACATTAAAATAACAGTCAACTGCAATGGTGATCAATCAGACCAGAAGCCTACCTAGTCCAACATTTTCTTCCTGCTCCAGCATTTCCATAAGAAATAGGACACATCAACATCTTCCTTGTGATTTCCAGCAATTAATATTAAGAAACATGTCGCTATTCATTTCATAGAGAGGAAGGGGGAGAGAAAATGTCAGATAAAGATTAAGTCTAGGAAGTCTTCTCCAAGAGTTATGGTGAACATGTGGCAGTCTAAATTGATTGTAGAACAGCACATAAATAACTTGTTTCCCAAAAATAAGACCTGTCCCCAAAATAAGCCTTAGCATGTTTTTAAGTGGGCACTAATATAAATCCTGCCCCCAAAATAAGCCCTACTTAAGAGCCTGCACAGCTGACCACCCACCCATTTCATCTGGTTGTTCACAATGCCATGGCCATAAGGCAAGGTGGAGGATGGAGCTGCCCCACGCACCCCAAACCAGCTTACCTCAGGCCCCCTGCAGTCAGGCTACCCATGCCCAATACCTGCCTTGCCTTGTGACTGTGGCACCAGAGATGTCACTCGGCCTTCTGCTCTATGCAGCCATGAGCAAGTAGAAGTGGGCCAGCGGCCAGATTGGGGGAGATAGGGCTGCTGGAGCCACCACTGTGAGGTGGGGAAGGTGTCAGGGCATGGATGGCCTGGCTGTGGGGCCCAGAGATAAACCAGTGTGCAGCACATGGGGCAGCTCCATCCTTTCTGGCCTCACAGCAGTGGCACCAGTGCACTGCGTGACCTCCTGCCAGCCGCAAGCAAGCAGAAGTGTGTCCCATATATGGAAAAAAATAAGACAACCCCCCCCCCCCAAAAAAAGCCCTGGTGCTTATTTTGGGGCCCAAAAGAAAATAAGATCTGGTCTTATTTTCAGGGTAACACAGGTAGATGTGACCTGTGTTTGATCCAATCTTCCCCAATTCCAAGAGAAGATCTGAAGAAAAACTATATTTATAATGGAATTAATGCAAATTCAGTTGTTTCCCTAATACTAAATCCTAATAAAACAGATTCCTGGTATTGATAATGTCCCAAGTCCTGTCACTGGCATCTGTAGGTATAGAAAGAACAAAAACCTTGCTTGAAATCTTGAAGAAGTCAGCATAAGCAAAATTTTGTGTTGAATGGGAGCAGTAATTTGTTATCTGATTCTGATCTGTTTTGCACAAAACATCAACTTAGAATCAAACAGAGATCCTTAAATGGGACTTCCGAAAATATTGTATGTATAAAACTAGTCATTATTCAGAGAAAAGATTATGCATCAGACAAGGAAAAACACCTGTGATTACATTTGAAGGATATGAACAGATTGTGTACTTTAAGGGTCATTAATTCCAAAGAACATAATGGCCCTGCAATTCTCTTTGGGTGTCAGGTTCGTGCATACCTTTTTCAGCATACTTTGTAAAGGTATTTTCAGAAGTACCCAACCCTCCCACTTCATTTCCAAGAAAGAAAGAAAAACAAAAACTCCATCTGAAGAAGTTGATGCAACAGGCACACACCCACTGAATGCCAGTGAGCAAGGATCACTGTCAAGAAAGTTAATGCTCCCCCTTGCTGAGAAATTATCAAACAGGTTCTTCAAGATGGAAAGTATAGGAATATGCACTGAAAATTAAAAGCATTCAAAATGAAACTTCCACATATTATTTTATATAAAGCCATAAAGCCAAACAGTATTATCTGTCTATGTTGTTTTGTTGTTTGTAAACTGCAAGTTCCTTGCATGGGAAGTACAGTTACAAATATTATAATTGTGGTTTCTATGCATTCTCCCCTCAAAAATAGTTGGTAAAATATTCACATACACAAATACTATATTGTACAAAACTGTCGTGTCCGCAAAAGACGCCAGGAGTCGGTGACTTTGTTTAAAGCTCTTTATTTGGGAGTAGAGAACCGAACCAGCGAAAAGGAAAAAGCCCGCGGCTTTTATCCTTTTCGCTGCGGCGGCCGCGGCCAATGGCAGCAATTCAAGTCTTCCCGCTCTTGGAGTGAGCCAATCGCGGGAGACTTCAAACGGGCCAATCGGCGCGGCTCGCCTGGCCAATTAGAAATCCCCGCGCTTTAGCCAATCAAAGCGCGGGGATTTTGAGTATGTAAATTAAGGACAGAACACCCCTCCCCTCTTGGTACAGTCCTTACGTTGCGTAGTCACGTAGGTAGGCGGGGCTCCGTCTAGTCCTACTTGACCTGCGCAACTCAGTTGCAAGCTGGATTTCGGCCGGAGCGGTCAAGTTTTTGGCTGCTCCCTCTTTTGTGCGAACCGGTTGGATGATCGGGCCGGTTCCTTCTCCATGGCTCCCACCTGGGCCTTCCGGGTTGGTTGAGCTATGGGTTTCGCCGCTCCCGCTTGGTTTCTCCGAGTTGGTTGAGCTGGCTAGGTGGTTCTTCTCCGGTGGGGGATCGCGATGGCTGCGTTCCAGTAAGTACTGCTGGTTTATTTTTTCTTGCGTTTGGTTATTCGGGTATTCCCTCCCCCCTTGGTTTGTGTTTTGGGGGGTGGATTCTGTTGCTGTCCGTGACCTGAGCTGGTCAATGTGTCGTTTCCAGGCTCGCCCATCTGTGGTTTGGAGCCGGTATGATCGTGGGCCTGTGATTTGGGTGATGACGGCTGGGATCCATAGGGGGTCCCCCGTCAGGTTTTTTGCATACACGAGGTCTCCAGGTGCGAATGTTCGGTATTTTGTACTTGAGTCTGGGGGCCGCTCCGGGTTATATGTTGGGTGTAACCTGTCGAGTGGGGACCTCAGCTTCCTACCCATTAGTAACTCGGCTGGGCTTTTGTTGGTAGTGGTGTTCGGGGTGATGTGTTGTATAAAGAGGAGTCTGTTAATTTTGTCTTGGATCTCCCCATGGTCCATTTTCCGGATGGTCTTTTTGGTAAATTGTACCATCCGTTCCGCCCTACCGTTCGCCACCGGATGCGCCGGTGCTGTTAATGCGTGGCGGATGCCCCTCTCCGCCAGGAATCTCTCGAAGTCGAGGGAAGTAAACTGGGGCCCATTGTCGGAGACGACGACGTCTGGGAGGCCGTGTGTTGCAAAGAGTTTGCAAAGTTCTTTGATTACGGCCTCCGTGGTGGTAAATTTCATGTCGCTTACCTCCAACCAGTTGGAGTAAGCGTCAACTGTTATTAGAAAGGTATGCCCATTCGTGGGACCGGCAAAGTCCAAATGGATTCTGGACCAGGGCCCCCTTGGTGTTTCCCACTCCAGGATGGGTGCTGCGGGTGGGCTGGGTCTAGTCTCCTGGCATCGTTGGCACCTAGCTACCCATGCCTCTATCTGCTTGTCCATCCCTGGCCACCAAGCGTAACTTCTGGCCAGGGCTTTAGTTCTGACGATGCCAGGATGCCCCTCATGCAACATTTCTGAAACCTTCCCTTGCAGCCTGTCCGGGATGACCACCCTGTCACCCCATAAGATACACCCCTTAAGCAGCGAGAGTTCGGTTTGGCGGTTTCTAAATGTCTTAACGGACTCGTCATTGTCCCTTTCTGGCCAACCTTTTTCCACCCAATGCAAAATCCGCGCCAGACGCCTGTCTTTAATAGTTTCCCGGGCAATGTCTGACGCGGTTATGGGTAGGTTGGGCAGGTTTTCGATGTTAAGGGTGTTTGTCGTTGGTGCTGGGTCAGGATCGGAGTCTGGTAAAGGCGAGCGGCTTAAAGCGTCCGCGTGCGAAATCTTCTTACCCGGCTTGTGTATCAGTTCGTAGCTGTAGGCTGCCAGGAACTCGGACCACCTTGTCATCCGGGGAGACAGAATGTTCGGGGTGGCTCGATTTCCTGCAAGGATGCCCAGCAACGGCTTATGGTCTGTCACAATGGTAAAAGGGCGGCCGTAAAGGTATTCGTGGAACCGCTTAACGGCGGCAACTATAGCCAAGGCTTCTTTGTCCAGCTGGCTATAGTTCCGCTCTGGCTTGGTTAGAGTCCTGGAAAAGAACGCGATGGGTGCTTCTTTTTTGTCAGGAAGGGTATGGCTGAGGACAGCGCCGACGCCGAAAGGTGATGCGTCGCAAGTGACGGCCAGGGGCAAGGTTTCGCTGAATTGGATCAGGACGGCGTCGGAGGTGAGGAGGTCTTTGGTTTTTTGGAAGGCGGCTTGTTCCCGTTTCCCCCAAGTCCAGGTTGCCGCTTTATCCAGGAGCCTATGCAAAGGCTCCGCCGCCGTTGCTTTTTGGGGTAGGAAAACATTATAAAAGTTCAGCAACCCCAAGAAAGCCTGTAATTCAGTCTTACACCTAGGGGTGGGGGCCTCTTTGATAGCTCTCACTTTTTTACTTGTGGGGTGAATGCCATGCCGGTCTAGAAAGTAGCCCAAGAATTCCACTCACTCCGTGCACAGTTGGCATTTCTCCCTTTTTACTTTAAGTCCCGTTACTTTAAATTTGGTTAAGACCTCTCTGAGTCGGTTTTCTAATTTGGCTTCGTTTGGCGCCGCCACTAATATGTCATCGAAATAGGGCACCACCCCCTTGATGCCCTGCAGCAAACGTTCCATCAGGCTCTGAAAGATGCCTGGTGCCACGCTGACTCCGAACTGGAGTCAGTTGCACTTGAAAGCCCCCCGATGGGTAACGATGGTCTGGGCTTCCGCTGTCTTTTCGTCGACTGGCAACTGTTGGTATGCCTGGGCGAGATCGAGCTTGGCAAAGACCCTGCCCCCTCCCAGTGAGTGCAGTAGGTGTTGCACGATTGGGACGGGGTAGGCGCTTTGTTGCAACGCGCCATTTAGGGTGGCCTTATAGTCCCCACAATTTCTCACTGACCCGTCTGGCTTGACCGGGGTCACTATTGGGGTCTCCCATCGGGCATGGTCTATTGGCTGCAACACCCCCTGTTTGACCAGCTTGTCAATCTGCTCGTCAATCTTTGGTTTTAGGGCGAATGGTACCCGCCTAGGTTTTAGTCGCTTGGGGGGGATGCTAGGGTCTAGATCAAATGAGATAAGGGGCCCCTGGTACTTGCCCAGGCTTCCGTCGAAGACCTCCCGGAACTCCTGGGCTAGCCGCTGTTCCCAGCCGTCGTCAGTGACGTGGTTGACTCCCGTGAGAGCGATGTTGAGCGGGGCAAACCATTGTAGGCCCAGCAGGCTTGGGCGGTCGCGATCGACGATTGTGAGTGGGAGTTGTTTGGTGCGGCCCTTATAAGTCACATTAAAGTTCTTGGTGCCCACTACCGGGACGCGGTTTCCCTGGTAGTCTTTTATAATAAGTCTTTGGGCGTTTATGTTCCTCCTATGGAGGGTGGGCACTAACCGTTTTATCTCGTGCCATGCAATCATGGAGAGGTAGGACCCGGAGTCCACCTCCATTTTGCATGGTTGGCCTTCAATATGGACCTCTACGTGTACCTTTCTGGCGCCGTCGGAGATGGCGTGGCCGATGGTTACCGTCTGGTGGGTTTCTTCCTTGCGCCGGTTGTCGCCGCCTCTTGAGGGTCGCTGGATCCGGTCCCACCGGCTGTCCGATTGGCGATCTCTGGTCCTGGGCGGTGGGCTTTCCCTTTTACGATCGTGTTGGTCCCATCTGGGTGGACTGCGAGTCTTCTTTTGGCGGCAAACCCGAGCGATGTGTCCCCTTTTTTCACAATGCCGACAGATAGAGTCAAAAAATCGGCATTCTGATCTGGGGTGGTCGCCGCCGCAACCGGCACAGTTGGTCCTCGACCTACGACCTCTTCGGTTCCGTTGGTCGCCGCGCCCCGTCTGCACTCGATGTATGTCTTCTTCGTCTTCTGACGTGCTGGATGCAGACTGGAAATCGCCGTAGTGTGCGGTTGATTCGTTTTTTGGGTCGGCCGACCTTGCCGGGTTGTTGTTTCCGCCCTTCGCGTCTGGTTTTTGCATGCTGTCAGCGGAAGTGCAGGTCGCTTCTGCGGCTGCGGCTGCGGTGAGGGCGTCTGCTAGGCTGATGTCGCCCTTAGCCATAAGCCGGCTCTGGAGCGCCGGGTCCCATAGGCCAAGTACGAATCGGTCTCTTAGGAGGCTGTTCAGGCCGTCAAATTCGCAGAGCCCTCCTAGGCGCCGCAGCTCGGCGATGAAGTCGCTTAGTTTTTCGCCCGGTTTCTGGTCCCGCCGATAGAATTCGTTGCGCCGGATCAGGATGGGGATCTCGGGGGCGTAATGTCGCCGAAGGATAGGTTCGAGGACGTCCCAGTCCATGGCGGTTGCGTCGGCCGGCTTGGCCAATGCTTTGGCCATCTGGAAAACTTCGGTTCCGCAATGGGTGAGGAAAACGGCGCGTTTTAGCGGGCCCGGGGCGTCCTTCATTCCGGTGCACTCGAGGTACATGCGGAAACGGTCTGAGAACGATTCCCAGTCCTCAGTGGTCGGGGTTGAAGGGGGCGGGCGGTGCGATTTTCGCCATTTCGGTGCTAAGTCTGGCTCTTGTCGGACATGGGGTTCGGTTCAGGGTCGGGATCCCATCCTCGTCGCCAGTGTCGTGTCCGCAAAAGACGCCAGGAGTCGGTGACTTTGTTTAAAGCTCTTTATTTGGGAGTAGAGAACCGAACCAGCGAAAAGGAAAAAGCCCGCGGCTTTTATCCTTTTCGCTGCGGCGGCCGCGGCCAATGGCAGCAATTCAAGTCTTCCCGCTCTTGGAGTGAGCCAATCGCGGGAGACTTCAAACGGGCCAATCGGCGCGGCTCGCCTGGCCAATTAGAAATCCCCGTGCTTTAGCCAATCAAAGCGCGGGGATTTCGAGTATGTAAATTAAGGACAGAACAAAAACTACATTATAAACTGAACCAGCCAGGTGCAGGTTTCAGTCTATGCTTAGCTATAGTACTACACTTTGTACCAGTCATTTTTCTAAAGCCAATTTTACTTCCCAGAGTTGTTAGAGTAAATCAGTGTACATAGCCTTGAGCTCCTAGAAGAAAAGTAGGATAAAAATTCAATTAAGTGAAAAATCTGTCTTCATTGAGCTGCAAATAGTTTTGAGTGCAGAATATTGCTGTTCTAGTGACATCATCTGAGTTGCTTCTGGCCATACACACAGAAAAGTAAAGAAACATCTGGGATCCAGATGTACTTGAATATTTTAAGAGACAGGAAGAAATAAAAAAAGATTTGGAGTAAAGAAAATCAAAAGGCATGTTCCTGTATTTCATCCTAACTTTGATTCCCACAAAAGCAGCCATATTCCAGTTTATACTTAGTTTTTGTCATGGTATCCTTCATGAATAGCCTTCCTTGCCCCAACACTCAAAGAACTACATTTTTAAAAATATACGTATCATGCAGAATTATGCAATTTAAATCAATCTCTTCCCATAAGCCTGTCATTTAAATCAATTCACCAGATTTTCATGTTGCTCTCATGAAAACTGTCAGTGATTGTGAAAAATAGAAACCCTCTTCCACTGAGCTGCCCATTTTTTATGCCTGATTGCAATTACTGTTATATTCATTGGGTTCTCCTATGCCACCATGGATTTGAAGATGCATTGCCCACATTCAGTAATGGCTTCTGGAACAATATTGCAAAGAAGGCATTATCTAACATGTTGTTGGTTTCTTGCTTGCTTCAATCTTTATTATAAGCCCACAGTCCAATTAAATAGACTATACAAAAAAAAAATCAACCCCACAAGAAGGCTAAAACTGCTTTTATAAGATTCACCATGATAACAGAATCTTCAAGTCTGGTTTCAGTGTATGATCCTCACTTTTATACTTCAGTGAATTAGGAAGATATCTGTCTGTGCCAGTGATGCTAGTCTATCAGTTTGGCCCAGTCCTAGTGTACTGGTAGCACCAAAGATCAGCTGAAACCAAACCGGTTCTCTCTGATGAGCTGCTGTTGGGCCCACCCGGCCTCTCCTACTGACCTTTATTCCCAGCTTTTGAAGCACAGCTGCTTTGCGCTGTTGAAGCTACAGGGATTGCAGGAGGTGAGTAGGAAAGCCTCTTGTGCAAAGTGTGCATTTGGCATGTGCGCATGTGCGAAGTGTGTGTGTGTGCCCACCAAGCCACGGCCACCAAACTAGTGGTAAACCTCTTTGAAACCCACCAAATGTTCCAAGTGTTATCTGGGTAGTTTGGACTTAAAATATATTTTACGGCTGGTTGCCTTGGCAACCGAGATTCATATCACCATCAAGTTAATCTTCCTTACTATTTACACAATCTTTGTTGAATAGTTTTCATATAAATGAAAAATATACGAGCACTACATGCATGCACACACGCATACATAAACACACACAAAACTCCAGTTGAGTTAAAATCTATGCCTCATACAATGAGAATGCAATTAACATAAGGAACATAGTCCTTATGTGCCATGTTTTACAACTCTTGAATTATAACTTCCTGAAAGTTCTCCAAGTGAAGCAAAATGCAAAATGAAATGCCGTTACTTCCCAGTGAATTTCATTATCGCACTATGTAATAGTGACCAGTTACTTTGATTTTCTATTTTTAAAAAACGGGACAAATCCCTGAAAGCCAAGTTCTACAGATGGGTGTAGCCATAGAGAATCTCCAAGACTGACAATACTCAGCACTTAACAATCTGAATTCTACTGCATTTAAACAAGGACATTCTATTAGGGCTTGTTCCCCCACTGAATATATGAAATCCAAGATACCAGCTGAATCTTCAACAGTTCTGCGTCTTTGTTACCGAAACCTTGATGAGATTGACATAGTACAATATAATTATTTTTTTGTGGCTCAAATCTAGAAACTTACTAGGAGTAGGAATGGGTGAAAGGGCAGAAGGTCCTATTCCTCTCTCTTCCTCTTTTTGCTTCTCCTCAGCCCTATACAAAGTCTGGAGAATCCTGTTTAATGAACTACACTGAAAGTGGCAATGCTTCCATCTCTCTTCTTTAGGCATGCCATTATTTGGGGTTGTTTTTTTTTAATGAACTCTTGAATTAATTAATAAATTACTGAATATTCTAAGTTGCTATATAGACCTTCTTGCTGTTGTCCCTGAATTAATCAGCTCTGCTCTTTCTCCCCTGAGAAGCACTTTTAGTTGAATCAATCTTTTTCCAAGAAATCGCATGCCTAGCTACACCTAGCCTATAAACCAATGCCTTTTGGATTATTGTCTCCACACTTCACTGTTTGAAAAATATTGACCCATATCTTCAGAGAGCAAATCCTGTGTGAACACAGTATCTTACTCAGCTTCGCAGCAGTCAACCTGAATAATCTGAGAATAATTAGGGAGGGTGGAGGAAAACCAGACTGAATACTGTAATGTAATATTAATATCTCCAAGCTAATCATTCCTTTGCTGAAATAGTTTCTAGCTAGAGTTTTCTGAAAATTAGGAAAAAAGAGTGACATACACCCAAACCACTATCATATGATCAGCTTCATAGTTAGGGTATTATATACTTTACATATGTGAATATATAAAGAAGTCTATAAATTTATACTTATGTCCTCATATCTATAAGTCCTCACACTTATGACAATCACTGCATCCCTACAGTCATGTGATCAAAGTTTGCATGCTTGGCAACCAAGATGCATTTATGATAACTGCCGCATCCTGGGGTCTTATGAGCACTGTTTATGACATTCCCAGCTAGCTTCCAACAAGCAAAGTTAATGGAGAAAGTTTGATTCATTTATCAACTGCATGATTCCCTTAACAACCATGGCCAAAAGGTCAGAGAATCAGGTGCAACTTAATACAACCTTGCTTAGCAATAGAAAACATGGTCCCCATTGTGGTTATAAGTCAAGGACTACATGTACTTTAGATTAACACAAAGATATAACTTTGTGCTGTGTGCTAACTGTGGATAGATGCTTCAACTCCTTTAAATAATTAAAGTGCACATTTTAAGAGCAATGGGAAGCAGATATATGGCATATGCTTTGATGCACAGCAGATCAAAATATTCAATTCTTGATTCATAAAATGCAGTATGGAAAGTTTACCAATCTTCAAATAAAGATTTCATTAACTATGAGCATAATTAGTATAAAAGCATATGTGCATAAATCTGCATATATCATACAAGTAACTAGTACCAGGAGTCATCATTATGACTCTATACACTACATAATATGCAAAACTGCTCAATGTTAAATTGGAGATAAGGATTTCAAAAAATACAACAAAATTAAGTTAGTTGACTTACCAGCTCTGGCAAGATTAAGGCATATGGTATCGTTTTAAAAATGGCCAGTCCCGAAGGAATATCTTCAAGTGCTGGGCAGCCAGGCATTGGTCCTGAAGTTTTGGGATCCATTTCTATTGTCTCTGTGTCACTGTTGTTACGATCTTCTATCCACAATTACTTCTGCTGTAGAAATGTTGGAATGCGAAGCTTAAAATAGTATCCAGTGGCACACCCATACAGACGTCAAAGGTGAAATCAGTTCCAGCCTGGCAGGTAGCTGTAGTCATCATGGAAGAATTTCATACACCACCAAGACTAAGGTAGCTCATCCATAAGAGATCAGAGGTCAAGTATCCTTGTGGATATATTTGTGTGTGATTAAAGTATATGGGGTATGTTCTTGAGCAACTATCATATGGCTTCAGACCAGTGGTGGGATTCAATTTTTATTACTACCAGTTCTATGGGCGTGGTTTGGTGGATGTGGCAGGGGAAGGATACTGTAAAATCTCCAGTCAGAAGTGGTATTTGCCAGTTCTCTGAACTACTCAAAATATCTGCTACCTGATCTCCAGAACTGGTCAGAACCTGCTGAATACCACCTCTGCTTCAGAAATTGATTGTCAGCACCAGCCTAGAACTCATGTACTCACTGTTGTAAAGAATGCAATTTGTCTTTGGCTCTTACATGGCCTTCCTTTTTAACGGGGAACCGGAAGTAACAGGGAAATTAATTTGTACTACATTTCAGCATCTTTCGCCAATCCTTCAACTAATGCAAAGTAAGAAAATGCCACCAAGTGGGCGTGGGAATGCATTATATAAGGAGCATGAAACATGCAATTTCACTTGTATAATCTTTCCCAAAGGGTGTCTTGGAAGAAATATCCATCTAGTTCAATGGTGGGATTCAAAAAAATTTACTACCGGTTCTGTGGGTGTGGTTTGGTGGGTGTGGCAGGCGAAGGTTACTGCAAAATCCCTTTCCCTCCCCAACCCACTAACCTGCTTTCCAGCTCCGTCCTCCTGTGCAGGGCAATAAAAGGAGACCCAGCAAATCAGCTGGGACTCAAGAGGCAGAGAATAGATGGGGGCGGGGCCAGTTAGAGGTGGTATTTGCCAGTTCTCTGAACTACTCAAATTTTCCGCTACTGGTTCTCCAGAACTGGTCAGAACTGTTGTGGTTTGCCAGCAGCCGGCACAGACAATAGCAGAATCAGTCAGGAAGAACAGGGACCAGTCAGGGAGTCTGGAGAGGACTCGAACAAGGGTCCTGTGTCCAACGCAGAGATGGGGCCAGGACCACTGGGAGTGGGGTACGGCCTTCGGAGTCTGGCAGCAGCAAGGCAAAGGACTCAGTGGAGCCTGTTCCCAGTGTGCATGTGCACAGAGCTGCTAGAAGGTGACAGCAGCTGAAACAAAAGGGGTGACTTAGGAGTAAGCCTGGGAGGTGACTGCCCCTCCCATAAGACATAAAAATCAGTCCAAGATGATGAAACCTTTGCAGGAAGCAAAGTAGTTCGATCGGTTCCGAGTCATCCTTGAAGCTCTCTGTACTTTGGTTGGTTTTTCTTGTACTTTGATTGGTTTTTTTTTTCTAATTAATTTGATACTTCTGTTTTGGCAGCACTTCATAGAACTGAAAGGTGTGCGCTTATCTTGAGGGACTGTTTGACCTTAATTCCGGCTGGGAATGAAAACAATTTCCAGCGTTGCAATAAAATAGGTTTTGTTTTTAAAACAAGTTTGTGAATTACGGTTTACGAAGCCTGGGTCAGAACAAGAACCTACTGAATACCACCTCTGGTCTGGTTTAGTTCCAAGCCAGGAGAAAAGCACTGGAGACAAAATAGAGGCTGGAGGCTGATTGGAAAGATGGTTTAATTATGAAGTAGAACCAGATGCATTCTGGATAACTGACCACATGGAGTTGAGAGTGGGGGGTATTAATACCTTCTCTTGGGTTTTGCACTTGAACTTCCTGTTCCTGTGCAAAAACACGTATTCTATTGGCTGTTGTACAGGTCACAAGATAGCTCAGTAGGTTGTCTGAGCTCCCAGGTTTGGTTGAAGTTTGGACTGCTGATGCAATGAAGGGGCGTTGGGCCCAATTCCTATTGTGGCTGTGGGCTAATCCTACCTTTGTTTAGACCTTGCTGCAGGGAATTTTTGCCTATGAATAATTGAGCTATCTAGATACTTGGCTTCCTTCAATAAGCTCTTTATCTCTTAAGTGCTGACATCTGCTGAGGGTTATTAAGAGGGCTGCTTTAAAAAAAACATGTTTCTCCATTTCTCATCCAGGGAAATATAATATTCTCCCTCGAGCCGCTCGGAGCATCCAGAGAGTGGGATGTGCTTCCGAGTCCTCTTCTTGCAGGCTGAGCTTTAGCTGAGGAAACGCTCCGCCCCCTCACGTGACTCCAAGTAGCGTTCCCCCAGTCTTTTGCTCAGCCTCGAAGAGTCAGGCTATTGTTGGAAAGAGCTCCTTGGCTGATTCATACTACGTATATTATTCTGGCTAATTTCCTCATTTTCAGGTCTGATATTTCCTTTCCTTCCTCCTGCGCAAAAGGTTGGGACTTAGGGGAAGTCTCCCCTCGCCCCTAGGGGCCAAGCAGGCGGGTTCGCAGCACTTCGTGTGACCCCCCCATTATTAGATCGCATCGCTGCCTCCACGCTGCCTTGTGGCGCGCAACTTTCGCTGGATTCCCCCCCACCCTAAACACCGACCGGGAGGGCTAGTCGCTCCTTAAGAGCACCAGGCGTGCTGAGCTAACCGGACAAGCCCTCCTTGCCGTCCCAAAGGCGCCCGACATTGCTCAGCTCGCGGCCGCCATCTTGGGGCCGCATCGTGGTCGGGCGCCATTTTTATATCTGATTCTTGCTGCTGCGGTGGAAGTAAAAGTCCAAGACCCCCTGGGTCAAGAGTTAGTTGCTTTTAGTCTTCCTTCGGGCTCGCTTTCATTGTTTCTGTTAGCCTCCCGCAGCCTCTATCGGGGTGAAGTTGCAGCACCCCCCCCCCCGGCTTGTTGCTGGGGGCTTGCAGCCAGAGGCTTCTCTCCTTCTAGGCCTCAGGCGTTTATTTGGTAAATCTGGCCTGTACTGTGGTACCTCTTTGGTTCCTTTCCTGCTATTGTTTATAAAGAAAAGAAAAGAAAGAGAGAAAAATTTACAGAAGAAATTATACGTTTTTATGCGTATATACATAGATAACCTTTACATGCAGATAGCATAAAAAATAAAATAAAATAAAATAAATAAAATAAAAATAAAAATCAGAGGATTATACATCTGTACATATTATATATATATATATATATATATATATATATATATATATATATATATATATATATATATATATATATATATGTTTTCTTAAGTTTTCGCGGGTACTTACGCGAAATTATAAGACGAACACTATACAGAAGCCTGATGATGGCAGATGAGATTCTGCTGAAACGTTGCTACAACTTTAAAAGCTCCACTACTATGACGTGGGAAAATACCCGAACAAAGCTGAATGCCAGACATATATATATATATTCCTTACTACCTGTTACCACTGTACATATTAAATTCCAAAAGGGGGAGTGGGCCAGCTCAAACCTCACTCGGCCCCACTCAGGCCAATTCCAGGCGAGCCAACCACCCTTTACTATTATTACTATTATTATCACTGTTATAATTATCAAAATGGCAGACGGCAATCTCTCTAAACGACCTTCCTTGAAGGCTAAGGCAAAGTCCCACTACTTGCGCAGGCAGGACAAGGAACCTTCCAAGGCCTCCCAACGAGACGCCTTAAGGCGCCATAAGGCGTTGGAAAAGGAGTTTGATAGGCAATCAAGGGAGTTACACTCGGGGCCTCCAGCCCTTCCTTCTCCCTATCTAGGTGCAGCCCACTTCAGGGTCACTTGACCATGGGACCACTGACCAGACAGACCCCTGAAGCTACCTTTACACCTACGGCCGCTGGTCTGCGTCAGGAAGAACCCTCTACAACTGAGGTTCCAGCCCACATCAAGGCTTGGATGGAATCGGCTATCCGCCAGGGCATTGCGGAAGGCCTGCAGCACATGTCCACATCAGGCTTCTCTCCATGGGCTCCCGACCACGACTCTTTATCCATCAGATCCCTTCCACAGCCGGATCCCCCGGTTGGTCAGGTACTCTCTCAGAGGGACAGCCCTCCTCCCGTAGGGGCCAGGAGGTGGAGGAGGAAGGGGACTTTGGTGACTTCAGGGAAGAGGTACAGGACTCCCGGATGGGATCCTCCCATTATAGTGAGCCCCTCTTAGAGGCGGACCTCATGGAGAGGGAGATGTCGGAGGATGAGGGGGCTTCTCCCGACCAACCCGTATTCAGGGGGCTGTTCAAGCCACACTTGTTTAAATCCCTCCTCTTTAAAGCCAAGAATGTCTCTGGTCTTCTTCCCCAGTCTCCCTCTGACTTCCCCCCTGCCTCAGAGAGACCAGAGGACTCCATTTTCACACAACCAGTGGTGGAAGCTGAGGTCATCCCAACCCCGCCCATCTTCGTAGACCTAGTGATGAAGCAACTTGCTTCCACGGGAGCCCCCCCTACACCCTCTAACCAAGACAAGAGATTCTTTAATCTCGATTCGGCAATGTCTACTCTTCTAAACATCCTGGAGGTTGACGATCCCATTGTGGGCCTTGCCTCCTCCTCTCCCCCCAGTGAGGCCTTAGAGGCCTTGAAACCTGAGCATAAGCAGACGGAACTGGCGTTGCGCCGGGCCCATCTATCCAACGCTTGGGCCATTAAATCGGCTACAGCCGCTTCATTCTTCACAAGGTCCTCTATCCGCTGGCTCCAGTAGCTGAGAGAACACGTCCCCATGTCAATGTGAGGGCGCACCAAGACATAGCGAAACTGGTGGCCGCAGCCGAGTTTTCAGCTGATGCCACTTACCAATCAGTAAAGTTCTCTTCCAGAGCAATAACATCACATGTCACGGCTCGCCGCCTACTGCGGCTCAAGCACTGGCAGGCGGATGTAAAAATAAGGTCAAGCTGGCCACTGCTCCCGTCAAGGGAGATAAACTGTTCGGCCTGGCCTTGGAACCCCTGCTGGTCGAGGACCGCAGCAAGAGGAAGTACCTGCCCTCCTTCTTTCGGAGGCCAGAGACAAGAGGCCCTCAGTCCTTTCGGAGGGGCTTCCCCCGCTCCTTCTACCAACTCCCCTTCCCGCCCAGATACCCGAGACCCCCTTCCGGTCTCAGGACCGCTCGGACTCAGGCGACAGAAACAGACAGGGTGGCAACTATAAGAGGCCCTTTAGGGGATCAGGGGGGAGGCCCTACTGCCGACCCAGATAGATTTTCTTCCTCCCTCCCCATCGGCGGCCGCCTTAGACACTTTGCCGCTCAATGGGACAATCCACATCCGATGCATGGGTTAGGGACACCGTCAGGTTTAGGCTTGCCCTTGAGTTCCGGTCTGCCCCCGCCGATTTCTTCATGACATCCCCCACCTCAAGAGATCCTGCCAAACATGCACTAATGGATGCAACCATCCAACACCTGCTTGACATTCAGGCCATTCAACCCGTTCCACTGGTCCAGAGGGGATTAGGGTTCTACTCCCACCTCTTTGTGGTGCCCAAGCATTCTGGGGGATGCAGAGCTATAGATTTTAGATTTAAAACGGCTAAACTGCCATCTTATCCAGCGCAAATTCAAAATGCACACCTTGCAATCGATTCTCTTGGGTACCAGGTGGAATGACTGGTTATCCCCCATAGATCTCTCGGAGGCATACCTACACATTCCAATCTGGCCCTCTCACCACAAATTCCTTAAGTTCTGTTATAACAACCTTCACTATCAATACGTGGCCCTCCCCTTTGGTCTGGCCTCGGACCCCAGGACCTTCACCAAGGTCCTCGCGGCCCTGGCGGCTCACCTCAGGAGCGTTCCTGTCCACCTTCACTGCTATTTGGATGATATCCTTATTCTCTCCCCGTCCAAGACCCAGGCAGTCAGGGACACCAGAGCCACCCTCTCTGCTCTCCTGGCACATGGGTTCCTCATCAATTGGCAAAAGAGTCAACTGATCGCATCCACCCGAATCACCCACTTGGGAGCCATAATTGATTCGGTTACAGAAAAGGTCTTCCTCTCCTCGGAGAGGTTCCTCAGCATTCAAGCTCTGGTCAAACAAATTAGGTGATCAAGGAGGGTGGCGTTACTTGACCTTTCTAAATTATTGGGTAAGATGGTTTCATGCATCTCAATTATTCTCTGGGCCCGTTTACACAGCAGATCCCTCCAGTGGTTCCTGTTCCCATTCCAAAGATCCGGAAGAAGCAACTTGAAGTCCAGAGTCAAGGTGCCTCTGAGGGTCCTCACGTCCCTCCTCTGGTGGACCAACCCCGCCATCAACAGGGGCCACCTCTTCTCAGAACCTCAGCGGCTAACCCTCACCACGGACGCCAGCCTGTCAGGTTGGGGCGCTCACGTCAACTCGCTCTCAGCACAGGGCAAGTGGTCGCCGATCGAGCAAAGATGCAGCATCAACTGGCTGGAGCTTCATGCCCATCCACCTGGCCCTGCGCAGATTCTTCCCCTTGGTACGTGGGCGTCACGTCCTTATTCTCACGGACAACATCATGGCCAAAGCCCATATCAACAGGCAAGGAGGCACCCAGTCTATTCAGTTGATGAGGGAGGCCGAGCGCCTCTGCCGTTGGGCAAAATCCAACCTCCTCTCACTAAAAGCCGAGCACATCTCTGGAATCTCCAACATCCAGGCGGATTGGCTGAGCAGGGCCACGGTGGACCAAGCAGAATGGCGCCTACATCCATCCCTATTCAAGGAGGCGTCCAGAATATTCGGCCTCCCGAGGGTGGATCTCTTTGCCTCCCCGTCCAATGCACAGCGTCCACGGTTTTTCTCCAAGTACCCGTCTCATGAGTCAGAGAACCACAACGCGCTACGCTGCCCATGGCCCCCAGGGCTCTTATATGCCTTCCCTCCGCTGCCGCTAGTTCCCAGAGTCATAAAGAAACTCATTCACGAGAAGGCAGACCTGCTCCTGGTGGCTCCTTATTGGCCCAGGAGACTGTGGTTCGCGGACCTCCGCAATCTTTCGGTAGCGCCCCCATGGAGGATCCCCCTGGACAGGATCTCCCTCTCTCAGGGGCCTTTTCTGCATCCGGAGCCCCAATGGCTCCAGTTAGCCGTCTGGATGTTGAACGGATCCGTTTGACAAGAGAAAAATTCTCCAGTCAAGTTATCGACACTATTTTAGCCGCTAGGCGACCCTCCACCACACGAATTTATGATGCCACTTGGAAGGGCTTTTGCAAGTGGTGTAGTGGGTTCCAAGTTGACCCCCTCTCTCCCTCTATTGCGCAGGTCTTGGAATTCCTTCAAGAAGGCCTACGTAAAGGGCTTGCCCCCAACACCCTGAGATGGCAGGTCGCTGCCCTCTCAACCGTTGTTTCTTGTGATAACTTCAGTTCCCTCTCTCATCATCCCCGGGTTAGAGCTTTCCTCAGGGGCACCACCAACTTGTGCCCTCCGACTGTTCACAGGTTCCCCACATGGACCTCAACAAGGCCCTCGTTTCGCTTACAAGGCACCCGTTTGAACCTCTGAGGGAGTCCTCCCTTCAATTTCTAACGTTTAAGGTAGTTTTTCTAGTGGCCATTACTTCTGCTTGTCGAGTCTCGGAAATAGCAGCATTGTCAATCAGAAACGATTTATGCGTGTTCCATGCTGATTGGGTGGTCCTTCGCCCCGACCCCACCTTCTTACTCAAGGTTAACTCACCCTTCCACAGGTCTCAGGAACTGGTCCTCCCAAACTTTTGCCCCAGACCCTCAAGGGACAGGGAAGCCCTTTGGCACACCCTGGATGTTAGAAGGGCCTTGCACATATACATTAAGCACACACAACCCCTGAGAAGATCAAAATCCCTCTTCCTCTCCTTTCAGCCCAGGACATTGGGGCTCAAAGTCTCTCCCTCAACCATCAGTCGCTGGATCAGGGCGACTATCACCAGGTGCTACCTATCATAATCTCTGCCCGCTCCTGGGGGAATAACCACTCATTCCACCAGGAGTGCAGCTACTTCGGCGGCTTGGGCCACGCAGGCCCAAATCGCTGACATTTGTCGGGCAGCCACTTGGGCCTCTCCGTCCTCATTCATCAGACATTACAAAATAGACTTATATGCCTCAGCAGAGGCCTCTTTTGGCCGACGAGTCCTACAGAGGGTCATCAGTGAACCCGGAGGGGCTACCGGCCCAGACGGAGTCCCACTCGTAGGACAGCCAAGCTTTGGTATGTCCCACTCTCTGGATGCTCCGAGCGGCTCGAGGGAGAATGGGCGTTAGTTCTTACCTGATACGCCCCTTCTCAGCAAGCCGTGAGGAGCATCCAGCCCCACCCTAACTCCTCCGTCTGGTGGGTACTCTGGTTTCAGCCAAGCAGCCAATAGTTGATTAGAAGGATTTCATAACCTTTCTTCTCGTTATCGCAAAAAACTGGGGGAACGCTACTTGGAGTCACGTGAGGGGGCAGAGCGTTTCCTCAGCTAAAGCTCAGCCTGCAAGAAAAGGACTCAGAAGCACATCCCACTCTCTGGATGCTCCTCGTGGCTCGCCGAGAAGGGGCGTATCAGGTAAGAACCAATGCCCATTCTGCCTTTTTTAATCTTTCTCAAAATATTTCATTCTTCAGGAGAGGGGTGAGTGCTAACTTTCTACAGGTGGGTAAATAATCACTGAACTGGTTACTGAACCATAGTACTTTGGTAACAGAGACTTGGTTGTTTTCTCCCCTAGTTACTGTCCTCATGTTGCTGATCAAAAGCTTGTTTTTAACTCCAATGCAAATGAAATTGAATCCCATGCCGAGAAGTTAAACAGTTTACATTATTTTGTTTCAGCACATTCTTTCATTTTTCTGAGTGTTTTCTCCTTGGGATAGTTCATAGTAAAAGCCTAATAACTGTGTACTAAATTATTCTCAACGTTTTAATTATGAAGGTTTATGTTCTTTAAATGAGGATTGCTATGAGGTTTGGTTTATTGGCTGGAGCACATTAGTTCAGGTGCCATTCTTCTGTATTTCTGAGAATAGTATAAATGTTTGAAATACAGATTTAACAGAAAATCAGTTGGAAGGGACCTTGTAGGTCATCTAGTCCAACCCCCCGCCCAAGTGAGAGACCCTACACCATTTCTGACAAATGGCAGTCCAATCTCTTCTTGAAAGTCTCAAGTGATGGCACTCCCACAACTTCCGAGAGTAAGCTGTTCCATTGGTTGATTCAGGCATGGTATTCCCCTCTGAAAAAAAAATCTGAAAAGTAGCCAGGGGTGCAGGGGTTGCGTAAGCATCCGCTAAGCATCCGATCAGCTCCCCGCCCTGACCTCAACTAACACCCCCCCTTTCTCTCTTTTCTCTCCCCCCCACCTCCCCTCCAGGTCTTCCCCAGCAACCCCTCCCTGCACGGAAGCCTCAGCTGGTGCTTTCGGACTCTTCCTCGCCCCCCCGCATGAGATCCTCCAAGCTGTGGGCTAAAGGTGGCAGGGCTCCTCCAGGCTGACCGCGCAGGCACCTGGCAGCTGGGGGGGAAGGGGCGGGAGAAGAGAAGAGAAGTGACGTGGGTCCACTTTCCTCCCCACGGAGAACTTTTTTTGCGTCCAGCAGATGGATAGTTCGGCGAGAGGCGGCGGCTCTATAACCCCAAAGGCAGCTCTCGCCCGGCATCAGCACACGCGCATGCCCACACACACAAAACACCCACTCAAACACACACACATTATCCCCACAGTGCGAGAATAACAAGAATAATAGTCTTCTCCCCCCCCCACTCCGCCCGCCACTAGCCTTGCGGTTGCGACTTGTGTCCCCGCTCCTTGGCTCAGTTTTTCCTGCAACTGACTCCTGCCTCACTTTTGAAAGAGCGAGAGCGGCCCGAGTTGTTGAAGCGCACCCTGTTGGGGGATGGGTGGGGGGAGAGAGAAAGGGGTATTATTCCATGAGCCTTTTAAACTCGTGAGAATGGGCTTCCTGGGCAAAAAACCATTTATTTACATCTGGGTGGCCAGGAATTGTTTGCAAAACCGCTTCGCCTTCGCCAGTCCTCTTTGCAAAGTGCCGCCGCAGCTCTTCCTTTTTGCCTTTCCCTTCCCGAGGCAATGAGGGACTGGAGCTGTGTGGAGCCGCGCTGGGCAGTAGCAACTCCTGACTCAGGGGGCCTCCGAGGGGAGGGAAAGGAGGAGAAGAAAGGGGGGGAAGGGGCTGATTCCCCCCAAAAATCGGAATTCCGATTTTAGTCGGAAGAATATCATGTCTGTTGATTGTTCTCACTGTCAGAAAGTTTCTCCTTATTTCCAGGTTAAATCTCTCCTTGTTCAGTTTCCATCCATTATTCCTTGTCCGGTCTACAGGCGCTTTAGAAAATAGCTTGACCGCTTATTCTCTGTGGCAGCCCCTCAAATATTGGAACACTGCTACCATGTCTTCCCTGGTCCTTCTCTTTACTAGACTAGCCAAGCCCAGTTCCTGCAACCGTTCTTTGTATGTTTTAGCCTCCAGTCCCCTAATCATCCTGGTTGCTCTTCTCTGTACTTTTTCTAGAGCCTCAACATCTTTTTTATAATGTGGTGAACAAAACTGGATGCAGTACTCTAGGTGTGGTCTTACTAAGGCTTTATAGAGTGGTATTAGTACCTCACTTGTATTAATGAGCAGGTGTCCTTCATTTATACTCATCAGATGTAAACACTCTATAAATCTAATTTGATGTAACTGTTTACAAGCCACTGATTTTCTATATACAAAGATACACCCAGAATAGATGTTTGTCATTAATGCATTAAAAAAGTATGCTTCCCTTCAATAAACATCTATAGATGCACCCATATAGAGAAAAAAACATGCACTTCCAAGAAATACTGTAAACCTACCTGCTCATTTTCTACATGTTCCTGCTCTGAGAGGAAGATAAATATACAGTGAAGTGCTTAGCCTAAAGTATGTTTGATTATATACATATTTTAACTTGGTAGTTTGAGGGAAGGAATTTAAGCCTATTAAATTTAACAGTAACCTATTTTCTAACTATTTTAAGAGCAGCACTGACATGTTTGGTTGAACTGATTCCATTGTCTTGCTGTTAATTGATTGGGAACATCTCCAAAAATATGAGCACTTCTAGCTAGTCTTGTTGAACCAGTTTCTTCTCTACAACTATATTTCTGCCTCGGGATCATTATGCAAATTAAGAAAGGCAATTGTCATTTAATTTAGTGAGGTCTGTACCTGGAGATCAGGGCAAAATCCAAAGGCGAGTTTCTGAAAGAAGTAGTTTATAGGTAATGAAAATGAAGTGATTTCTCCCTCTCTCCTCTACACCAAGGGTCCCCAACCCCTAGGTCACAGCCCACTACCAGGCTGCAACCCATTCAGAACTGGGCTGCACAATTGGCGGACGCTTACACTCACAGCATCACTTGCACAAATGGAGCTGGGCATGCTCACCCCCGCCCCTCAAACAGAACAAATTCCCTTCCCCACCCCCGTCCTACCCCGGGCCAGGCTGACCAGCCAAAAAGTTGAGGATTGCTGCTCTAAACCTTTCAATCAGTGTGTGCTTCACGATGTACTCCATTGGGTCTTTCAAATTCTGTGAAAGAATTTGGGTCTTTCAAATTCTGTGAAAGCTGTGATACAGCTTTCAAATATGTGTTTAAGCTGTCAAGCAAAACCAAGAAGCACTATGCACATTGAACTTCCGTTTGTGTAAAGCTGAATTCCACATCATGTGGGAGACTTTCTGAGGTGGCCCATACTGCAAACCACTCTAATTCCATTCTCAAAAGGCTACACTAGTATCTTTCCTTATCATTCTGGAATAATAAAACACCTGGCAACACTGAAAAAACAAAAGATGTTGATAAGCCCCACTGAAGTACTAACTTAGCAACATAGATATCAGTCAAGTCTACTTCCATCCTACCAAGCAAAAAGCAACGGAAATAGAGGCCGTTCTTGTTTATAGCCATAATTGGTATGGCAAGTTGGTCATTAAAGCAGTCGCTATGTGAAACTGTGCTTATCTTACTTCAGTTTTCCTTTGCTTTACATATACAATATATATAAAATTAATAAATACAAGAATTGGCCACAAAGTTGCTTTTTCATTATTATTGTAGTGGTGGCTTTTTGAGGCAGACACTAATTTAGAATTATCTGTATCAATTGTGGAATTGTAGATCTTTTGATCAAATCCCAAGAGAATTTTCAGTCACATGCTGGCAACTATGGCAACAAATTACCTTTGGCTCATTATTCAGGATAGCAGCACAATATGGATCTGACAAAGCTCTGAATCTGGCATGCATACCTAAATAATTCAAATTTTAGGATAAATTGGCATTTCTTTTACAATAGATACCTTTATATCTATTCTTAACATTCCAAAAGGGTAATATTAATAAAATGCTACACTCTTGCATTTTTCAGATTTTGCCAGTGATTAAACATCATCATCTTCAGTTAAATCCATTTATAAAACTTCAAGGCATGTTCAATTCATATGTTTAGAGCAGGACTGTCAAACTCGCAGCCTGCAGACTAAGTGTATCATGTGTTGGCCATGCCCACACCCGATTTAGCGAGGAGGGAAAAATTCCCAATAGGTCACGTGACGCCACCATGATGACATGAGTTTGACACCCCTGGTTTAGAGCAATGTCTGTAACAGATTCAACTCTCATACTTATTTAAGGTGATTCTTAAGATTTACTATAATTTCTGACATTACTTATTTGTCTCATATTCAGTGTTAGTTAATTGTTTAGATACCAGCATTTCTCAAATGAAATTTGCTTAATGTAAAGAGGTATGAAGGAAACAGGAAAATATTTGAATGAAAAAAGATAAAAACACAATAAATTATCTTTAGTATGCATTTACTTCCTTCATAAATATACAAATCAATAACCAACATGATAGTTGTTTTTTTTTAAAGTTTATCAATACATTGCATTTATAAATTTGGTATAAAAGTTTTAGTCAAATGATAAAAATACAACATTTTGGAACACATTATCAGTTCAATTTAATTAGTTCGTGTTGGTTTGGCAATTGGTAGATGAATAGCCACAAATGTCTTTCATATTAGAGGACTATTTTTTCTAGCCTCTCCTAAAAAGTCATATGCAGTTTCCATGACATCGAAAGCTTTGTGAGGGCTTTCCAATGATAGTAGAGAAGGTAGACTGCCCCCTTTTTCTCGATTTTTCTTTAGGAATTCAGCTATTATTCGCCAGCGAGTACCTTCAGATTCTTCTTCTGCCCACTTGTACTCTGGAAGTGACACAGACTGAAGAAGTGGATAGACGGTGTCATGGTACACCAGGACAAACACTGATTTCAGAAATTCACTGTCTCTCTAATTAGAAAGAAGAGGAAGCAGAATATTTAAAATGTACTATTCCCAGATGGCATCCTAAAACTTTATATTTTTTTACATTAAAGTCATCACTCTTTATCTGATGATACTGCATTAGAAATTACCCATTTTAATATTATATATTACATAAATGTTTGAAAATCAATTGGAAACAGGTCTTGTACTTTTTTCAAGTTCATATCTATAAAAACTGACTACTTCTGACAAATGACAAAGGAAAGATAAATTATCCTTAATTACCCAGTTTCTGAAATATGAATGGTAAAGAAGCTGAGCCTCAAAGAATTAAAGTCAAAGCTGTGGTAAATTAGATTACAATAAGACAAGAATTTTCTCTTCCTTCATTTTCACTTGTATTAAAACCACTGGTAATTCAACTTACCAAAATAGAATATTGCGAATTAAACTAATTACACACAAAAAAACCACTGTTGATATTGTTCTTACAATTGCTCAGCATAGAAACACTTTAACATTGCTGATGTTTTAAACAATATGTTTTGTGTCAGGTTATTGGATCAATAAAAAGAAAACTCAACTGTTTATATGGAATTGGACAAAAAAAGAAAAACAATGTACATGACAAATAACCAGATTTAACACTGATAAAAACTTTAAGGGATTTTCTTGACAAGAAACAATGAAGACTTAGTCAAGAATAATTATTTGCCAACTGGCAAAAATATAATTAATATTCTTGGAAGGAAGAAACTAAAATTATTCCAATTAGAAACGACTACAGCCACTAAATGAATATTCCATCAAAATATTACTTCCTTTTTCAAATGATTTCAATTGTCATTGAGAATAAGTTAATAAATAACTGGAATAGACATGAATTATATATGGCCTGACATAACACTAAGAACCATTAGGACTTAGGAAAACAAGGTGGAGTTGTAAACCCAAATTTCAGATATTATCATGACAGCTATTTAATATGAATTTCAGAACAGATCATGTCTTATATACTGTATTTTTTGGTGTATGAGATGCACTTCCTCCCTCCAAAAAAGTGGGTAGAAATGTCTCTGCATCTTATATAGTAAATGTTGCCGAAGCCCTTCCTACCCTTTGGCTTCTGCCTCCCAGCAATTTGCTTCCTTGTAGCAAACAACAAACAGCCTGGTCAGCTTCAGCACAGCCTGATTAGCACAAGTTTTTGGCCTCCGTGCGCCCCATTTTTGGCCTGTTCCAATCCCTGCTGCCTGGAACGGGCCAAAAACGGGATGCGGAGGCTGAAAATGGGGCACACGGAGGCGGCAATAGATGGTGATCCCTGCAGCCTGAAACAGCTGATCATTGGGAAGCCAATCCAACCGACAATCGCTGCTTGTGCTAATCAGGCTGTGCTGAAGCTGACCAGGCTCTTTGCTGTAAGGAGGCAAATTGCTGGGAGGCAGAGGCAGATTTTTTTTCTTGGTTCCTCTCCAAAAGCTGTGCGTCTTATACTTCAGCGTGTCTTATAGTCCAAAAAATATGGTAGAGTTCTATAACTCTTATAGAAGGGCAAGTCTTTCAAAGGGGCTGAATGAATACCAACAGAATAAAAATTATATAATTGGATATGCAATGTTAAGTAATCTACTGAATATTTGAGATAAAAACAGCAAAAGAGTAACATCAGGCTTTCCCCTTCTTGTGCCATTATTAAATATTTATTTTCATGAAGATGAATATACTAAGGAATATGTTAAAATGAAAGACAATAATCTGTTTAGATGCAAAGTTTTTACAGATAGTCCTTGCTTAATTATCACAACCGAGACTGAAATCTTGGTCACTGAATGCAGCAACTGTTAAGCAAGACTCCATCATGATTGCTTTGCTCAACAACAGCAATCCTAGCATTCTGAATCGCAGTCATTAAGCAATCTCTTTGGAAGAAAGGACAGCCTGCTGAAGGATTTGAACTTCACTTTGCTATTTATTTAAAAGATTTGTATATCTTAGAATACAACTCTGGTGTCTCACAATAACAAAAACCCCACAATTCCAAATCTGATCAAATTAAGGGCAATATGATAAATGGATGCAAAACTTGAACACTGTAACAGAGATACAACAGTGGGAAATTCAATAGGAGAATACTAAATTTACTTGGAACATTATACTTACAATTGGTACATTCTACTGTTGGATATTATTCAACTCTTGATTGTTAAAATGAATGCAAATAATCCTTGACTTATGACCACAACTGGGACCAGAATTTTAGTCACTAAGAGAGGCGGTTGTTAAGAGAGTCTGCATGTGACCAAACCTGAGTTAAGACCCATTTTTATTGCAGTCATTAAAGAAATTACACAGTTGTTAAGCAAATTTGGTTTTCCCAATGGATGATGTTTGTTGTAAACTGGCTGGGAAGATCACAAATTGCACCCATGGGGCCACAGGGAGTTGCAATTAGTCATAAATGCCAAGCACCCGACTTACAATGTCATGACTGCAAGGATTGTGCAACAGTCCTAAATCACTTTTACACTTTTTAGTAACTTTGAGAAGTGTTTAAATAAATGGTCTTTAAGTCAAGGACTATCTGAAATTACTTTTCTAGAAAATGCTGGAAATGTACCCAAGATCCTTTTTTATATGTTCTTGCAGTGCTGTAAAGCTGAACAATATGGAAAATCACAATTATAAAGAACAATTAAGAGAACGTCATAATTCCATTGTAGCCTGAGATGTTATTATACAGTATTTCACTAAACCTTTAAAATACATGGAATTAGTATTGTATATGCTAATAACTGAAATAATTTTATATGCTTTTTGTTGCAAACTACCTTTGACTTCAGAAGAAGGGCTAATTAAATTGTGGAAGTTTGCTTTGATGTCCAGAGTAACTTCTTACATAAAAAGTAAATCTAATGCGGAATTTAATTTTAATTGGAAATGATTCTTGGATTATGATACATTTGGATCTGTCGCACATACGAAATGTGGGTTTTCTTATCTATAGAATTATATATTATTCTGATTTATAACTTTCAGTGTTGATCTAATGTACTGTTACTGTTTGTAATTTGTCAGTTATTAATACTGTGCTAACCAAACATGTTCAATTCAAAGTCCAACAAGAATCCGTATTTTATTTCCTGTTTTTCACATGCTCAATATTTTTCTTACTTATATTCTTTCTACTTCAATTCTTTCAAAATGTTACATCAAATTTCAAATTTGGGGGAAAAAAGAAGTGGAAGGAGCAGGACAGCCCTAACCCAAAGTGGACACACGAGTCTTATCTTTATTTTTAATGATTCCTATCACACAGAATAATGTTCTGCTCTATCTTTAACTGAAGTAAAATTATAGCAGTAGATACCCTTATAAATCAGCTGAAGTTTTTCTTATTCATATACTTAATTATAGACAATTAAGTATTCAATCTTGCCTTGCCCTATTACAAAGACAGCTGGAAAAAGGAAAGGTGTAACTTGAGCTTCAACTTCTTGGTCAGGTCCCACTATGTTCCTCCCTAAAGTAAGCAACTTTTTTCTTTTCATACCTTGTATTGTACTTATACTTCACTTTAAAAGAGAGAAAAAAAAATGTAGAAAAGGAAAAAGAGAAAAAGAAACGGAGAAATTTAAAAACACAGTGTAAAAATTAACAGCAATGCCATCATCACAGGTTACAATATTAGAATAGATTCTACTCTAATCAGTTTACAATAAAAACAGCTGAATGAGATGGCCAAACTAACTTTTGGCTAACGTGATCACTGAAAATAATTTAGATCTATGCTGCAACATATTGCTGAAAAGATCCTTACATCCAGTTAAAGTCAAAGCTACTTAAACAAAAAGATTTGCTGGACAAGACACTAGAGACTTCTGGAAAAACCGTTCAACATAATGCAATTTTGGCAGGACCAGTGGTAGGATTCAAAAAAAAATTACTACTGGCTCTGTGGGCATGGCTTGGTGGGCGTGGCAGGGCTTGGTGGGTGTGACGGGAAGGATGCAAAATCCCCATTCCCTCCCCATCCCACTGACCTGCTTTCCAACTCCATTCTCCTGTGCAGGACAACAAAAGGAGACCCAGCCGATCAGCTGGGACTCAGGAGGCAGAGAATAGATGGGGGCGGGGCCAGTCAGAGGTGGTATTTGCCAGTTCTTCAAACTACTCAAAATTTCCGCAACTGGTTCTCCAGAACTGGTCAGAACCTGCTGAATATCACCTCTGTGCAGGACTCTTCCTATCAAGAAGCTGTGGGGTGTGGATTCCCTGAATGAGCACAAGACAGGACTGAAGCTGTAGTCTTCTTCATTTGAAAGTTTTTTTGCACAATGAGACATAGGATCGCAATTTCATTATATCTTTAAAGTATTGTCTTCCTATTGAAAAAGTTTACCTTTTCTGATCTCTTCAATGTACTCTCTTTCTCTGCCCAGGAACTCTAAAAATAACAATGTTCAAAACTTTATAGACAGTTGTCAAATTCTCAGTGTTTGTTTATTAGTACAGAGGAATTAAGACTGTGGATATGTAATTTTTTTGTGGTTTGTTGTTTTTTGCATTAAACTAACAGAAAATTGGGGGTTATCACAGGAGTTTCAAATCCTGAAAGAAACATGCTATTTCAAAACCTTCTGAAAAGCTCAAAGAAAGAAAAGGCCCTAGTTTCTGATTTACTATAACAGATATGAGGTGAGTATAGTTCCTCAAAATATAATTCAAAACTGTATTTTGAATTATAATCCACTGATATTTTCCTTTAAAAAAATAGAGTTAGATCTTGTCAACAAAATTCCATCAATGGGAAATATCTGTTACCTACTTCTGTTATATCCAAGTAGAAAGTATTTCTACCAGTTCCTCTATCTCTTCTGAAAAACTGCATTACAGTACTCTTCAAAAAAAAATTTTTTTTAAATCAATTTCTTATTTTAGTGGTAATCTTCCCAGGCTACATTTTTTCATTAATAAACAAAACATTTAAAAATGTAATTGAATCACTGAGAATTCGGCAGTATATAAATAATTAAATTATAGTTTTCACATCTAGTTCATTCTTCCCAATATTGGAGTGCTATAAAAATACACCCTCTTAATCTCCTCTCCTTACTTTAGCTAGGCACATGCATATTTTTCAGGTTTTCTCACTGGAAACAATATTTATATTCAACTTATATCATTGGAGAAGTTATCAGAAATCATTCCTGCTATAATGAAGAATTCGAAATTTAAAAAGTTTCAGCGCTTTCATTTGAACAAGCCATACCCTATCGCTAAATTCCAGCCCCTCTTAAGCCAACCTTCCTAAAGTCTTGGGGCATTTTCCTTCAACTTCTATATACTTTACTTCTATAATATTTCTTGAAATTTAACACCATAGGAGTAGTGTCTCAAAAGAATTGTTGATAGAATATGTAAAGGAACTGAAAGCTGTTGTGTTGAATGATAACATTTAATCTGAATTCTATTTTGAGATTTAGCAATGCAATACATTTTACCCACCCTGAGTGCATCCATAATATCAGGCTGTTCCATGAGTTTAGGAAAAGTTGACAAAATTGGATTGCTGATCAAATCTGCAGGGGGAACCAAAACATAACCTATTCATATGGCTGCTTCAATGACATTTTACAGAATGTATGACAAAAGCAATTTAAATAAAACTATAAGCGTTATCCTTATACAAGCAGTCCTTCAACCACAGCACAGGCTGTACATGAACTGAAGGAGACCAGGGAGGGCCTGGGTGGGTCAGCAGTGGCTGCATACAGATGGAGAGATGTGCTATAAGGGGGAACGACTAACCAGAGCAACTTGTAACCTTCCTTACTTAGCTTCCCCATTGACTTTGCTTAGGGGAACCTTGCAAACAGCAATCATTTAACTGTAGCTGCTTGCAACAATGCAATTGTAAAATGGACATCCAAACGTCTGCATAGATGACCACAAGAGTGCTAAGAGAGCTTGAACTTCTGGGACCAATTGTATGTCCATTTTTTCAGTGACACCATAACTTTGAACAGTTGCTGAACAAATGGACACAAGCCATTTATTACAATTACTCTACGCAAAAACAAAATGGGATTACGCAATCAAACATGGGATGAAAGCTCTACCGATTCGTGATTTAATTAATTGTACAGAATTAGCTGTAAAATGCAGTAGCTGTCACAGCTTTTCTTCCTCGCAAGGTGTTAGTACATCCCATCCTCCCATTAAACAAAAGAACCCATTGTCCAAGTGCTGACCCTATGTAAAGAATTGGTGGTACATTATAGTTGACTTTATTGCAATATAACCCCAATTCGTTCATCAAAATAACAGCAACTGGTAAAATAAGGACAATACTGACATATGCATTATTTCATACTTGTAGTTCTGTGATAAAATAGATGAAAGAAAAGAATTGCTATAGAATCATAAGAAACTCTCAAACTGCAAAAACAAATCCCTCCCCTGCCAAAAATGACACATTGCATAATAAATGCTGAATCCATGGGCAAGAAAAACAAGCTGTACAGTTTAGAAGAAGGGTGGGTATTTTATTTTATTTTATTTTATTTTTTGTCTCAGTATTTCTAACTACACTTACTTTAATAGGTCCATTTTATTAAAAAAAAGTTCATGAAATATAAATTCATTTCATTTTATTTTATCATTATCATACCAAAAATGTATTTCAAACATAAAAGAAAGAAAGAAAAAGGATTTCCAGACAGAACATCGTAATTACTAGGTGGTCATCATCCAGACTGAAAGGTGTGTATTTGCTCCAGGCACCGACTTGAAATACATGTTTGGTTTCAGCACAGACTCAAAACATTCATCTTTTAGAAAAAAATGTACTCTGGGATGGGAGACACTGGGGAAAAGGCAATGACATCCATAGCAGCTACAAGGAACAAAGATACTGAGAAGAATGAGATGGGATGGAGACGCCAGCCAGGTATGTTGTGCTTGAATTTTAGCAGAGTGGCAGATCAAGCAGGTGAGTTGCTGCACAGATCAAGCAGAGGAAAAAGTGGAAAAAGAAATGAGACACAACATTCACCCATAAGATACTCCAGGCTGGCATTTTTCAAAGGAAACTCAGAATAATTTAAAAGTTCTGGGGTTGAGTTCAGCCAGAGGCCAAGACCTACTTCAAGCAATCCAGTCAAAGCTCCAAGCCACAATCTGTATTATGCATAAAGCCAAATAGTTTTTAACAAACACAATATATTTTGTAAATGCCTAGCTGAGTTACTGTTACAACTTTGTGTCACGACATTAAAAATAAATGACCCTAACCAACTGAAAGCAAAAGAAACATGTCTTATGAGACTATAAAATACGGGACATCTTTCTAACTTGGATGCATCTCCAATCCAAGCCCGAGTACTGAAAGTATTTCCTATATTTTCTCCTGTTCAAAGCTGCAACTCTTACCTGCATGTTGCACATTTGGTCTGTCTTTCAGGAGTACATCACCAAGGATCTGACGATAAAATAATATGAGATGCATATAGCACATGCTGCCAATTAATACTTCTGGTAATAGGCTGGTTCAAAAAATGAAAAGAAAATGCAACATTCATTTCAGGCATAATCTCAAATGACATTTGGGCATATCATAACATAAACAATTTTTCTGACCAGATTTGAAGTATTGCTATGACAATCATTTAGTAATTTTGGCATTAAACATTAAACATAAAAACAAAAAATTCAACTTTTAAAAAGCCCTTTTAATTTAGACAATTCCAAAGCAGTTCTATTAATCAAGATCTAATTATAATATAACACCTTTTTCTAGACTACCTTTCAAAAAATATAAGCATTCTGCTCCCAATAAGTTAAGTAACATTAACATTTCTTTCAAGATGTTTAATTTCTTGTGCATGAGAAAAACTGTCATTAAATCTCATCAGGCTAGTATTGTTTATTAAAAGGAATTAGATTTCCATATTTTATTTTATTTAACATATTTAGAGACCAGTCATCTCCCTCAAAGCAACACATATCATCTAATTTAAGAAGGGCATTTTGTTCTTGTACATATTTGCTTAAAAATTTAAATATGCAAACTTATTTACTAAGGACACATTTTATTAAAATGTTTTAATTATTCAATTAAATTGATTAATTATTTTCTTTTCTGCATTATACTAATTTGGCCTAATTTTATCAGGGAAACTTTTTCTGTTTTTTCTTCTGGTTCACAGTTTAAGATACTTCATTCATTTTCCACTGTTGTTTGATAGCACCATTTATTAGGGCTGTACACACTTTGGAAGAAATTTGGAAGAAGTATTTTACACTTAGTCAAAACATAACACTCTTCTGTTATTCATTACAGAAACATGAATAGCTGATACTGCTGTAAGATATTCCCCACTCCTAAAAATTAATACAACTATTAAAACAAGAGCACCATTTTTCAGAGTTAGCAGAAACTAAAAAAATAAACAGGCTACTTTAAGAAACAGAGAGTGATATTACACTCATGAATCACTTTTGAATATTTTAATTGTTTAATTTATACATTTTAATTGCTTTTGTACATTTAGTAACTTTGAGACAGTGGACATTTGAAAACAAAAAACATTTAGTATTTTATATGTAATAATAGAGACAATTACATTCATTGTAGAGCTTTACTTCAAAATTATGAGACTTTCAACATGATATGAAAATAATCTGAAAACTGATTTTGAAGGTGTGATATTGTAGGCATAACATAGCAGGGGTGGGATTCTACCAGTTCGCACCTATTTGTTAGAACCGGTTGTTAACATTCTAAGCAGTTCGGAGAACCGGTTGTTAGAAGAAATTACTGGCCTAATCTTGTAAGGAAGGCAAGAGGGAAACATTCTGGTGTTACTTACAGAAACTGCCTCTCCATTAACCCTTATTACATTCTTGGCAGGACTAGACTTCCTGTCTCAGGAACGTCTCTGGAGTTTTTTTCCCTTCCTTTGCTGGTACTTTGCTTGTGTGGAGTGACCATTCAAAGTTACAATGGCACTGAAAAAAGTGACTTATGACCGTTTTTCACACTTACGACTGTTGTAGCATCCCCACAGTCATGAGAGGCCAGGCGAGGAGTGATATTGAGTTGGCCACACCCAGCCAATAACATGACCACTAACTCATGTCCACCCAGTCACATGACCACCAAGCTACGCCTACCACCTAAGCCGGTTGTTAAAAAATTTGAATCCCACCCCTGTAACATAGATATCTATATTTGCACAGTAAAAGATGAGCCACAAAATAACTAGGGCTCACTTACTTCAGGACGCCTTTCGATCTTGTGCTAATAGACCTCAGTTTCACTAGAAGTTGTGGCTGCTTCCTCAGTGTTATCATATGTTGAAAAACATTGCTGCTGGCTTTAGTAAAAGAAATAATATGTACAGTCAAACATACCGACATAAGAATCCTCATAAATTGGTTTTTTTCTCTGTTTTCAGCAATTTCTCAACCTAGTAACATATTTCATTCTGATTTCATTATCTTCAGGCTTGTTTTGTTTTTAAATTATTCTAGTCATGTGTTTCAGCTCATTTTATCTCTATTGATAGAATACCCTCACAAACATATACTGCTATTCTCTTCTTTCAAGAAATGACTTTAAATCAGTATTTTCTTCATAGTTTTTGCTGCTTGACATAACTGCATTTTCATCTACTCTTTACAAATGGTTCTATTCATTTCAATAATAATTTTCTTTTTTTAAATCACCAATATTTCTTGCTGTTGTGTACAACTGGCAGAGAGTTTTGCTTCCAATTCCCATTTAATCCATGCTTACTGCCACATTTAATGTTTCCAAAACTCACAATAAAACACAATAGGATTTCTGACTGTGTAAACTGAGACCTTTCATTTGCTTTTTTATTTTGTTATAAAATAAATTATACCTCTCCTTGAAATTGATGGGTCCACTTTTACCCTTTTTTCATATGGAGTCCCACCATTCAAAAACAGCTCATATGTTCTGCAAAACATTTAAATAAGTATATATGATACAGGAAATATTAAGTAATTCTTCTATAACTTACATTTCTTCTGAATTAGCGCAGGATTGAAATCATAGGAAAAAATATTGGTTTTTTTTTTCTTGCACTAGGAAGATTTAATCAATTATGTTGGCATATACTTGATTCCATAAACATAATTACCATAACCATATCAAAGATTTTTAATTTTTAAAATCTCTTGTATGTATCCATATATTATTATCTTCCTGATACACTATATCATGCACAGAATTAAACAATATCCTTATTGCATCCTTCCCCTGGCAGACCAGAGCTTCCTTGGGGCTAGGAGAAAAAGGAGATTCCTAAAATCTAGGTAGTGCTGTCACTCACAAAAGCTATCTGATTTTCAGAAATCTCCCATGCCTCTACATCCCACTGTCTTCTCTGTTTAGGAAAGACTACACCCAAATCTAGTGTAACATTTCATTTTTAAAGCCTGTCACATTCACACTGAACTCAAAAAGGTGGATTTAAGCCATGTTTTCATTTCCAAAAGTAATTTTTACACTGACATTTTTACTTGGCATGCAAAACCTATACAGTTCTCCAAATCATGCCCTGAATCACCAGTTGAATCTTGAAAGGTATATCTGATGACACATACAGATCCTTGGTGATTTATGAGTGACATTTAAGGCAAAGCTCTTTTGAACTAAATTTACTTCTGTTTTTTAATTCTAGTCTATTTATTTATTTAGGTGCTATTTGTACCAAAATAACTAATCTTATTATCTTCTTTTTTTATAAAACATTGCTGGATTAAAAAAAACTAGGTATGAAAAGATCAGGTTGATTGTGATAAGGGAAATCTGTAGCTTGTATTTTATAAATAGAGTATAAAAGAAGAAAGATCTTCTTTTATTAGCTTCCTAATTCAGGAAAAATTGTGCTAGGTAATCAATTGACCTAAGTAGTGAATTATCCATTTTTATCTTATTTCATCCTATTTTTTGATAAATTGTATAAACTGATTTTAAGTTTAAAAATCTTAAATAATTTTTAAAGTAATTATTTAAAATAAATTAAACATGGATAAATATATATATGCCAATCTAATAATGATGACTGTGAATTATGCCAGCTTTAAAAAATCCTGTTATATCAGTGCTCCAAATGTGGTGGTAAATGGCAATGAAATCATTTTCTAGTATTCTCAAAGCCTATTTCTGGATTTAAGAGAAGCCACAAACTGAAATTTGTTTGTTAACTTCACCTTCTACTAATCACTTTCTTCTAGGTGGTAGTTAGAACTTTATGTTTAAGTTATGAGCAAGTAGAAAATTTTTAAAAATGGTCACTTTTATTGTACACACAAACATACCGGTATGTCACTGGAAAAATGGTAGCACTAAATTTAAGCCAATCCCAAAAAGAAGTTTCCTCCTCACAAAAAAGCTCTTTACAGATGTAATAACTATTATTCTGGTTTTAGGCCTGTTGTGAATATAATGACACCTTATCCAGGAGCATAAGAAAAATAAAATTATTAAAACTGGCAGATAAAAAAAGAGAAAAATATTTCCAAATTATAGAAAATCTAGAAATAAAGAAAGCATATTACACCTAACAATCTGGTTTCTCATTTTATCAACCTTGGAAGGATGGAAGGCTGAGCCAACCTTGGGCCAGTCAGGCTCGAACTCCTGGCAGTGGGAAGAGTTAGTCTGCAATACTGCATTCTAACCGCTGCATCACCATGGCTCAGTGGTATATAAAACAATATACACTTATACAGCAGTGCTTTTCTAGGAAGCACATGATCTGGAACAAGGAAAATTCATTGATGTCATAGGTGTTGGGCATCCAGAATCCACAGGCAGAATCCTGGGTTTATATTGGACTAGGATACGGGTGTCGAATTTGCAGCATCATTTGCTGTCACGTGACATGTCATGACATTTTTCCCCTTCGCGGAACTGGGATGGACATGGCCTGTGCATGATGCATCTGGACTGTGGGTCACCAGTTTGACACCCCTGGGCAAGACTTTAATTCTTTGTCAACCATATGACAAACATTACTTTTAAACTCTAAATGAAAACGACAATCTCATTTTCCTAGAACAGGGGTCTCCAACCCTGGCAACTTTAAGACTTGTGGACTTCAACTCCAAACTTGTGGACTTCAGCTCCCAGCTTTGCTGGCAGAGGAACTCTGGGAGTTGAAGTCTACAAGTCTTAAAGTTGCCAAGGTTGGAGACACCTGTCCTAGAAACTATCAATATGGAATACAATAAATATTACATTTATCAGCATACTGGTTTTTTTTTTCCAGAGAAGCCCATACCAACTAAATGTATAAAAATAAAATAATCTAAAATGTTTTATTGTAATCTAGGCTTTTTCACACCATGCACTATAATCAAAATACATAACTTCTATTGTGCGCTATTTGGAAGCAGGATCATAGAACACAGAATTTCCTTTCCCAGAAATGGGAAAATGTAAGCTCTATAGCATAAGAATATAACTTAGAGGTGTCTACACTGAAGAATGTAATCAAAATTAACAAACTAGGTTTACAGACTTCAAGGCAGACCTGCCTTATTAGAATAATTGATAAGACAGATTGTTCCTGTACATCAAAAAACCATTGCTTAATACAAAGTTATATTTATGACTGCAGCCAATAATATTAAAAATTAGGTATAAAACAAAAATACAGGAAACTAAAAATAAAGAAATTATTATCTATTTCCATCTGGCATGTTCTCAAACCATATTATTTTAACATCTTTCAAGCAAGATTAGCAAGATTAACACCCTTAGAAACTATTAAAGGGCTGCAGGCCTATCACATGACATTATTAAAACCAGACCATGCAACACATGCTTAGAAAGAATGTCTTTTGCTGCAATAGCCAAGCCTAGCTCAGGGATCTCTGGTATGGCAATTTCCCTGGACTGAGTTCATGGAATGCAGAAACCATCATCATATTTGGGTGGGAAAAGGAAATAATGAAGAAGAATTAGTCAGTTTTGGGGTGTGTGAATGTATGCTTTAATTATATTTAATGTAAAAGAATACTAGATCAATTTGAGTGAAGCTGGTTTAATGGGGTTTGTCAGAAGAAAACATAGGACTGTATTCTGATGTATCAGTCATCTTCATACCTCTTGGCAGATGAAAATTGTACATATAAAACATCACTGAGTGAGTGACAAAGAAGAGCAAATAGAACTTGGCTAAGAGTTCAGTGGAAAAGGTCAAAGCAAAAGATAAAGATGGAGGGAACTGGTCTCAAGCTGCAGAGGAATATGAACAAGGGCAATACTACCAAGAAATTACACAGGAGACAGAAAAGGTAAAGCGGGTGACGGTGGGAGAGGGAATGGAGGAACATAACACAAAGCACCAAGTTGCCAAGTAGAACTTTTCTGTGGACCTTCAGAACAGAAGTCAGAGACTTCCCATTGCTGATGATTCTAGAACTCTGGGTGAAGAGCAGCTGCTATAAGCAGCGAAGTCTACAAGAAATTACTGAGAAAGCTCTGCCAGAAGTGGATTCCTATTCTGCACTAAACAAGAGGAAATGACAGATGGCAACACAATGGATTGAATCACTTATCTGTTGTCCTGATTTTGTGTCAAGACAGAGTGCACTAGAGTCATACCAAAAAAAAAGTCTGAATGATGTCTTTCTGGACTAGATTATAGATGTCTCTATCAGGAGAGACACAGTAATAATGGGAAACTTCAACTATCTAGTATAGAGAAGTATGGAAATAGCTTTGAACAGTATAAGCAGCAATTACAAGGAAACATGAACTTAAGGAAAACATGAGAGAGAAACTCAAGATTACCCAACTTTACTTTTCTTTGGTATAAGAGGGGGGAAATGAAAAATGCTGTCAGGTTTGAATAATCTTTTATTATAACTCAGATCAATAGAATTCTATTACTTTTGGGTGGCAAATGTTTCCTGACTTGGTCCATCATAAAAGGCTAATACTACATATTTGCTGAAAAATCACCTCAATCAAATTCCTTCGTTGTCTTATTCACTTCATTTCCCAAAAGGCTGAAACAGAAATTAGGGAATTGGCTGTCCTAGATCTGTTCTTAATCTACAAGGATCAGCTTGCTAAGAGATAAAACCACTAGGGGCGACAGGGGAAGTAGTTTGCAAGGCAGCTGAAAGGCAGAAATGCGGGTGGGGGAGAGATAGGGGGAGTTGAACCACACATTGAAGCACATGCTGTCATGAATGTGGATAGACTGC
Source organism: Hydrophis major (assembly GCA_033807585.1). NCBI lineage: Eukaryota > Metazoa > Chordata > Lepidosauria > Squamata > Elapidae > Hydrophis > Hydrophis major. The sequence continues at coordinate 386,585,684 of CM066328.1, read as the reverse complement.
CAAGCACCCAAATTTTGATCATATGAACATAGAGCAAAGCAACAACCATTACTTCTGGTCATAATAACTGGTCATACCTGCCGTTTGTTCAGTACCATTATAACATTAAATGATCACTGAACAAATGGTCATTAAGCAAGGATTATCTGTACCTCTAACTGAAAGTTCTGTTCAATTTTTACTAAACTTTTCCCTTATCCTGCCCCTTTTAGTCAGGTTCAAACCTTAGCACAGCTCCCAAAATCTATCTGCTTTCTTTAACAAGATATATATAGTGGAAATCTAATTTCAAGTAACAACCCATCCAATATGAAGTGGGTATACAGTTATCAAGCCTGTCATAATGTCTACTGCATCATGGCCACAGATCTTCAAATCAATATGTATTTTGTACACTCAAGGTTTTTGCTGCTCATAAATTGGATTTGTTGCATTGATTTCTGTAAAGGAAAAATGCATATCTGCAAGTATTTCAGAGTCTAATAGCAGGAAACAATTGAGGATTTTCTTCATTCTTGGGCAAAAATCTCCCTATATAATATTAGTTAGAAGATTCCAGGGCACCTAAATAAAGCACAATTCGGTTCCTCCAACCTATGAGCAATAAACATGTGATTTATACTTGTAATATTTGACATTATGAATACTGGAATTTCTGGGTTAACTGATGTGATTTTTTTTTCATATCTGTCACAGGACTACCAAAAGGAAATCCAACAACATTTATCAACTGAATTGTCTTCTTATTATGGCTCTACCTTTTTCCACTCATCACAAAGAAAACTTACTTGAAAGGAACTGGAAAGCCACTTGAATCAAAAAGTTTTAGAAATGCCCAACCACAGCTTAATTCTCCTCTCTCACCTGTTGACTAGGAAAGAAGTTAGAAGGTAACTTAATTAGACACAATTCAATCTTAGATCTGCAACACTTGCTGTATATTTGTTTATGGCGACAACTCCCAACCCCATTTTGCAGCCCTTAAAATATTTCTAATCACCCCATTAAAAGTAGAAATGCAATTTCCTCATCTTTTGCCCCCCAAAGGTATAAAATATGCTCACCCTGAATATTAGATTCACAGTCTCCCTAAATAAAAACAGGCTTTGTAGAAATCAATGACAGGCTTTCTTTTTTCTCATCTTACATACCAATGCCAGCCTATTATTCAATACCATTAACCATGCAAACAAATCATGACCAAAGAGAAAAACTACTCGGGAGACTACTGGCTATTTTACTGTTAAGAAGGTATTCAGACAGACTATTCATTCATCACACAGTGCCACGAAGTGGTTTGTTTGGTTTTAGCATAGTGAGTTTTGTGAAGCAAACCAATACGGAATGCAGATTGTGATGCTTAACACAAACCTACAATATTGTAACCTCACTGCAATCCCAAGTGACTAATCATTCTAGAAAGAACAAAGTATCAGGTAGAGGGAGTTTCACAAAACACTATAAACAGTATTTCATATTTCACCATCAACAAGAACAAAGGAGGTAATTAGGGTATCTTGATGGTTACTATCATCACTTAACTTTTGTTTACACAGCTACTTTTTTTTACTCTTATTTGTATCTTTTTTTATTATTCTGCTAAAAGCACTGTTTAAGATGTTTAATCTCAAGACAAAGCACCCAAGAAACAAACTGGTTGACCATTCCATTAAAAAAATGACAAATACATATTAAAATATGCCAGCTCCAAAAGAAGTGGTTTTTTTAAAAAAATATATTGAAATCTACTCGTTTCATTCCTATGGATTATCATGCCAAACGCTTTTCTTGCTAATCCTTTTGCTTCTCCACCCAACAGTCTGCTAATATAGTTTCATACACTGAGTCATCTCTGTGAACTTACATTGTGGTAAGTGATTCCAAGTTCAAACAATAGTCCAATGTCTGGAGATGGATCATTGGATCTAATGAAACAATCACCATCAAGAATACATGGTAAAATGCCACTGACCTACAAACAAACAAAACAAAATGATCTATTTCCTTTTAAATATTTTTAAAATTCTGTATAAATCTGTCTTGTAAACATTTCAAGAAGTTAATGATCAAATTAAATCCTGAAGTAAACTACTCATTTGGGGTCAACAAAATAAGGTTTTTAAGCTATTTAATATGGGTAAAAAAGGGCATGCAAGTAACAGTAACAGCTCACTTGAAAATAATTGACCAAAATGCTTACGAGGTAATTATCATTACATTCTCTCCAGCTTTTCTGAAGGGGCATTCCCTTCAGAACAAATTTTTAGAAGGCACAGAATATCAAAAGGAATGAGAAATAACTCAAAACCAGCTCCTCCCATCCTCTGCAGAAGCATCATCTTATAGGAATTCTGGATATAATCCCTCAGAAAAGATGGCCCAGGTCACAGGATATCTATTGGCTTTCTGAAAACTGAAATATAATAACAATACAAGGGGAAATTTCTAAAGTCAATTCTAAAGTTTTAAGAGAACTCTTTTTAGTATCTTCATGTGTACCTTGATAAGCATCCCTGTTAACACTAAAATAAAGTCAAATCTCTGTAAGGAGGTGCACTTCTGCCACATGAATTATGTTATTTTAGCTTATTCATGCTATCTTGACCTTATAGGATAACCATGATGGCATAGGAAACAAGTCTTGACTTAGATTTAAAACACAACAGCTTGTCAGCCCAGCTTTGACCGTGATTGATCATATTAGAGGTTGGTTAATGCTGAACCAATGAGACAATAATAGTGTAACCAAAGTATAACCCATCTTGTTCAGAGCAGATTTTTGCTTATTTGTTTTGCTCTTAGTTTGTCATAAAGCGACCCAGTTTGGTTTAAGGTGTCAAGGTAGAAACTGGAATAGAGTTCTACCCCAGATTTAGGTAGCAAACTTTGAATAAGAAATGTTGGGCCAGTCACTTTTCCAAGCCAAGGAAGAAGGCAACAACATTTTCCAAAAATGTTGTCAATAAAACTGCATGGCATTATCTACATAGTTGCCCTCAGCCAAAACTAATCCAAAGATGCACAAAAACAGTCTCCTAAAGATGGGCCCCATCAAGCTGTCACAAAACCCTAGGGTTTCATTGTGAAATAACCCTGCTTAAGTATATAATATTCGGTCAAATATAACAATGGTTTTAAAAAATATTTAAGACAATAAATCAATAAATACATGATCTGTTCTACTCAGGGCTGTATTGGAGAACCACATTTCCTTAAAAAAAAACATTCATTTGAGAAGGGAGAACTCCCTGAGTTGTTTTTCTTAATCAAACCACCCTTGAAATTGTGTCTGCTCCTCCTTTCCAATGCTAAATGAAAAAGAAGATATTTAAACAAGAAAACCTTCCAGTTTCCAGTACTATGAACTCTGACCATTGTTGTTTATTTTCAAGAATAAAACATTAGAAAAATTGACCACTGTTATCTCAAGTCTTATCTAATTATCTCCAGATAGTAAGGTTTGAATAATATAAGCTATGATATACCGTATATGCTCGAGTATAAGCCGAGTTTTTCAGCACATTTTTTGTGCTGAAAAAAAACCCCTCGGCTTATACTCGAGTCAGATTCCCCTCTGAAAAAAAAATGGTGTGGAGCTCCGAAGCTGGGCAGCCGCTTCCCTGCTTCCGTGTTTCCTTTGCAACTTTTAAGCATGGGAGGGGGAGGCTTTTCTGAACTCTAGGCTGAAAAAGCAACGCGAGCCGAGGTCGCTCCACTCAGTTTCATTTCCTCAGCTCCAGCTGCTTTCAGTCCACTCGGGAGGAGGGGGAGGAGGAGGGGGAGGCTTTTCTGAACTCTAGGCTGAAAAAGCAACGCGAGCCGAGGTCGCTCCACTCAGTTTCATTTCCTCAGCTCCAGCTGCTTTCAGTCCACTCGGGAGGAGGGGGAGGAGGGGGAGAGAGAGAGAGAGAGATATCATAAGAACGGCTCTTGGTTTTTTCTTGCAAGGGAGAGAGTGGCTCCTGCCTACCACTGTCATCATCATCATCTTTTGGGTTAGTGAATCAATCAAACCTTTCATGATAGTGAGATCGTTTCCCAAATTTCCCTTAAATCAGGGAAGAAATCAGAAACAAACCTTTGGGCTGAGAATAAGCTTGTTCCTATGATGCCATTTTTGTTCACTGCAGTGTGAAAAGTGTGAAAAAACACACTTCTTTTTCTTCATCTTCTTGTTCCCTATTTACTGGTCTCTTTCAAAGAGGAAATTGTGAACATCAAACTTATTCTCAACTGTCCTAGTGAAAGTTTTTATTGGCATCTATTTTTATTTTTGAAATTTACCAGTAGCTGCTGCATTTCCCACCCTCGACTTATACTCGAGTCAATAAGTTTTCCCAGTTTTTTTGTGGTTAAATTAGGTGCCTCGGCTTATATTCGGGTCGACTTATACTCGAGTATATACGGTAATTAAATGCTGTATATTAGTCTATATTATAACATTTAGGCTGTCATCTTCGATATTGAAATAAAGTTGTGCTTTTTATATGATTTAGCTTTCCATTTTCTGAATCAGAAATAAACCTAATCGATATTTTTATAAAGATTCATGGGGGATTATCATCAGAGAGTAATAGGAACATTTATAAAATAGACTACAGTACTATCACACTTGCTTATTCTTCTAGGCAGGTAAAATACACCTTATTATATCCATCTATAGTATACTTACCCTTGGAGAAAAGGTCCATGTTTTGGGGTTTTTTGGTTGCCATGTAGCTCTTACAGTATGAATGTTGCTCAGAATCTAGAATAAGATAAAGCAAGGGGACGAATCACTGAATTAACAGTGCATCTAAAAACAATGAAGTGATAAGGAGAGTGTAACGTAAAATCAAGAGAATTGATGGCAAATGGTTATAGCTATCCCTTATTTAAAGTTATTAGAAAGATTTAAAGTAGACTACAGTTTATTGTTTTGAACATTGTAAGAATGAATTTGAAATTTTCAATTGTATTCAAATGATGAACATGTAATTGCTAAAATGTATAAACTTTCCTTGAACTTTGAAACTGAAGAACAAGTGAAAAAATGTATGATAAAGTAGGCTAAAAATTTTAGTTAAATGGATCAATAGGAAAGTATCTGATAAAAAGGACTAAAATTTACATTATGTTGCAATTTTAAAGAGAATTTTTACAAAATGATGTACCTTGGTATATGTCAACAGATAAACTGTCTACAATTTATAAAGGCTAAGTTGATATTGGAAATGTGAAAAAGAAAGGACATCATGTTTATGTTTGGTGGACTTATAAAAAAGCCAGAAAATTTTGGATTCATACACTAATTCAAGGGATTTTAAAGATTAATATACAACTGAAAGCAAGGCTTTAATTTGGGATTGGTAATTGGAAAAAAGTAAGGAACTTTGTTTTTCTATTTGATAAGAGCAGCAAGATAGTGTATGCATGAGGATGGAAAAGAGTTGGCATTATCCACAAAGGAGAAATAGATATTAATGAAGATGATGGAACCTGTCAAGATGGCTAAATTGACATCTTTGATCAGAGAAAAGACAACAACTGTGTTTATTGCAGACTAGAAACCCCTTACGAACTTTTTGCATAAAACAGAAAAAATGAATTTATGATTTACAGTTTTAATGATTAGTGTGGACAGATTATACAAAGAGAGCTATGTTATCATAGAGTAAGCAGTAAATTTATGTAATTGTATTTATATCTGATGTAAAGAAGTTTGGAAATTACTTAGGATATCCTTTTTATTTTTTTACATTTAGCTTGCTCTTTTATTTCTTTTTCTTACTTTTTTTTTTAATCCAATGGTGGGTTTCAAAAAGTTTTCCTACCAGTTTGATGTGAGCGTGTGCTTTGAGTAAACATGCACACTTTGCACATGCGCAGCATTTGCAACTCTCCTGCTGCAAGCTGTGTGTAAAACAGCTGACACGTGGCAATCCGCTTTGCCGCACGAAACAGCTGAGGTTGAAAAGCAGGAAATAAAAGGCAGTATAGAGCCAGGGCAGGTAGGAGGGCCCAGCAGCTGATCATCGGAGCGAACCAGTTCGCTCACACATGATCTTCAGAGCTACCGGGTCAGCTGAACCGGTCCGAATCGGTAGTATACCATTACTGTTTTAATCTTTCTTTTTAAAAATATATAATAAAAATAAAAATAATGAAGTGGTAATAAATAAGAGACTCCAGTTATTTTCAGTATTGTTTTAGAATATCAGCTTTCTTGATCAGTTCAGTGAATTAGAAGTATGGATCCTATTTAACATAATACGGTGAAAGATCCTTTCAATTATTTTTGTAGTCACTTGATGGATATTTAACTATATAAAGAGTGCCAAATCAGTCACTCAAAACTCTAATAGAAGGAAAGACTTAAATCTACTCAATGTAACACTCTTGACAGTAGCATGTACAGGAAAAAACTGGTAAATATGTTGAACGTACTCGGTTGCCATCAAAAAGGCAGAGTCGGATATGTCTACTGAGGACCTGTATACTAATGCCAGGAAAAGGAATGCCTTTGCAGTTCCATAAAGTCATAACTAATGATATCCGAGTTGGCCTTGGCTGAATCTGAAACAGATAAAATAGAACCAAACATTTAAAATAATTGGAAAAATAGAAGTGTTGACTAATTGTATTACTGTGTTTAAAAGTTGTACATATAATTTTATACAGTACTCTTATACAACCACTCCTTGTTTACCAATTACTTCTATTAGCGCATAATCATAAATACAATAGCAATTAACGGTAATAAAATTTCATTTTCTGACTAGTATGCACAATTATGATCAAATTTCATACACCTGACAACAGAAACATTCAATATTAAACTGATTAAAGTCTGGTAGGTTATAGGCAGCAGTGACAGCCAAATGGAGAGCTCCAATTAACTAATTAATATCACAGAGCTGAGCCTGTTAACTTGCAGTTAGCACTTAGGGAACTGCAGCTCAGGAAGAAATTACTTGTTTAAGGAATCTTTTCGCCCATCTGGTTGCAACTTCTAAAAAAGACACATGCAAAATTGTAATTAAGCAGGTCAGCCTTCTCTCTGTTGTCCATCATCATCTTACCGTCCTTTCCAAATAGCAGACTGACCATTTCCTTTACTTTCTCCTTGTTTTCCTCCTTTCTTCTTTCTTTCCTTCCTTTCCTTCTTTCATTCATTCACTGAATTTCTGTAGCTGCCCATCTCAGTAAATGATTCTGGGCAGCTTACAATTCAAAGAGTCCATTTTGTTATTTTTTCCATTCAAGTATTCTTTTTGCATTCAAGCATTCCTGACCCCACTTAGATTCAAATTATTTCTTGATATTGTTTTTGTTACAAACCCCTTTTTATTTATTTTTGAACTCATTCTGTGTTTATCAGAGAGCTCTTTATGCAAGCAGATTGGTTCATCAATTATCTCCCATGTTTTTTCCTATCTGGTATTGTTTGTATTTGGGCCTTCATTATCTCATTTCAACACTTCTTGGTTTCCCCTTCAGGATTTTCATGCAACCCTTCATATTTATCCTTTTACTGGGATTTAGCCTTCCCAGTAAGTCCAGAATGCTAATCTGACTACTTTCAGTTCTCCCTGTCTGCAGTATGATTAATTGTAGGATAACATTGTCACTTTCTCCCAAGTTCCTATAACTTCCACTTCCTCAAACTTTTCATCCACATTAATAAGTATTAAATCCAATATAACTAATTCCTTAGTTTCTTTTTCCACCCTTTGTGTGATAAAGTCATACGAAAGAATCTGTTGGATCTCCTATTTGCCACAGAATTTGATTTCCAATTGATGTTGGGTAGTTGAAACACATTGCCACAGTTGTATGTTTCATAGAAGTATTATGGCCACCTGATCTGTGATGATTTCATCTATATCTTTGGCTAATTGGGTGATCTGAACTACATACTTACAACAGTATCAGTGTTTCTTTTTCCTTAATATTCACCCAGACATTTATGGCAGGGTTTTTCATTCTTGGTGTCACAAATTTCCCTACATATATAGTTATTTTTATTGATGCCATCCCCCTTTTTTCTTGGGTCTGATTTTTTCAAACAAATTATATCCTTTCAATACTACATTCAAATTATGAATTCCATTCCACCAGATTTCCATAATACCAACAATGCATTATTGCTTGTACTAGAATTCCCTTTGTTCTCTCACTGTACATTCATGTAAAAGCATCTTGAATCCTTTAGTACAGCCTTAAATTTTATTATATATTTCATGAAATTCTTCCCAGACTTTTGCACCATTACACCCAATTTCTTTACCATCTTTTATCCTGAAGACACTAGCTTTTTAAATGCCTTTTTTAAGAACAAGTACTTACACTGCCTTTTTCAGAGCTCCATATCAGATCTTGGAAAGAAAGATTGGAAGGTGTAAGCACAGGTTGAAGGAATGAAGCTGTCTGAAACTGATTTCCTAAAAAAAAAAAAAAGATAATACACATTTAAGTTTCCCCTTCATTCTTTATGCTTATTGTGTACATAGTTTTTGATAGTTAGAATTTCCAAATATGAAGCTATGCTTTTTTTTAAATTTATGAGCTAAATAAATATGGCTTGAATCACAGATAATATCTTTTTTATCAATGAAGCTGTGGTCTGGAACCAAATTATGAACGGGAACTGACTCAATTACTGAATATATTTAGGTAAATGCCATATATTTTCAAATGTTTTTATTTCATTCATAGTTTATATTGTAAAACATACAGTTAAAAAAAATATTTTAATAGGACGGTAGCATTTAAAATTCAATATAAAAATAATAAAATAATTCAAATAGCACTAAAATCAACAATCTGTGATGTCATTTTGCAATATCATATTATACAATACTTAATGTTGTCCTGTCAAGCTTCAGTTGTCCTTAGAAGCATTACAGCTGATTTAGATTTAGCAGAATAATTTTGCAAAAAAATCTACCTTCATCCAAGAGCTGTGCAAGCGTTGAAGGTCGAAATCCAGCAGGTACTGCTCCCATAGTTGTCAGGGCATCTAAGGTATTATTCTGTTCATTTAGACAGAGATATTTTATTAAGGAAAGCCCTGTCTGAGCCAGTAGAAGGGGAAAGATAGCTTCATGAGTGAACTACAGTTGCTTGCAGGAATGTGGAGAAGACAATCCACTTTATATTGTGGCACTAATTATCTTGATGCCCTCGATGTCAGTCCACTCTGTTTCAGTTCCAGGGAAGATGTCAAGATCTATCAATGATTTGCTGATTTTCAATTTACTTCTGTTCCCAACAGGGGATATGGCAAAAGACACTCAGCAAGGTGTCTGCTAAGGAGAGTTCCTTTCATTCTACCTGTGCGTTCTCCACCTGCTGCCCCAGTTTCTTTCTCTAGTGCTATCCTTCTGTTTAAACTGCTATTGGTCTCCCACCAACTTATTTCTCTTGCCCAGACTGCTTTGTTACCCTCTTCTCATTCACTTTCCTGGATAATTAAGGAAGTTGTCCCATTTTCATTTTTGTAACATTTAAAGAAATGTCTGCTGCTGAAAGTTTCAGCGATACTGTTCCAAAGTCATGTTAGAAATTAAGGTGGCAATTGACTCTGAATAAAGACAAAATTGTGCTATGACTATTTATTCCAGTGTAAGTATTTTCAGCTTGCTCACTGTGCATTCAACAGTAGAAATAAAGTCAGATGTTTCCTCTTCAATCAAAATCTTTTGATAAAACAATGGTGATGCATCAAATCATTACTGGCATATAAATGTAACTCTGCAAAATGCAAACTTACCTCTGTGAGGGCCTTTTTGACAGCACTCCAGTGAGAGTCTGTTCTGCAGACATTACAAACATAAGAAAAAAGTACAATCGTGTGCTTATGGGAAATATATAGACAAGCAAATTAGTATTCAAGACAGTCTGTTTTATGAGCCCAATCCAAAAGGCTCAATACGGTACCAAAACCTTAAACAGCTTGGACCCAGAACCCTTGAAGGAGGACCTAATCATATACAGGTTTATTCCACACATTTAGATCTTCACTAAGACTCTTTTTGTAAGTCCCACTATGAATGTATTTAAAACCAAGAACTAATTCTTTTTTAATGGTAGGTCCCATATTATAGGCAACTTTAGGAATAAGATTGAAGCTATGTTTTTTGGATAGTTTTTTTAATTTCTTACACGTTGCATATAAAGTTGCTTACAAACTGATTAAGTTCTCAAAATATACCAATTGATGATGTATGTATGCATTAAAGTCTGCAGCCTACCTTTTCAGAATATCGGCTCCACCTGCTGTTTCATCTGCCACTTCAATGTCCTCCTCTGTTTCTTCTTCACTTGGCTCTTCTACTTCCTTGTCTTTTGTCTGGCACAAGAAGTACACTGATCAGCCGAACTGCATCTTTATTTTTGTAATGGAAGGGATGTTTTGACAATAGGAGGCAGAATAATAGCCTATCACAAGCCTTATATTCTGCATTTAAAATAATATTCCATCATAAGCAGAAGTATCTAATGGACAAAGCGGGAAGAAGTACTTTTCACAAGTTTCCCACAAGTTTCTAGAGTCCATCAAACTACTTTCAAAACTGTTTAGAGAGTCTCTGATAAATCAGTAATAGATAACTGGTTGCTGCCTGATAACCTAACTAAAGAATTTTTTCACCTTCATCATTGCTATTTCCTTTTGTATCTAAAGAAGTAAATGAATCACTTGTCCACTCAAAAATTAACATTCAGATGGCAGTGCCCTAGTATCACTTGTAAAAATCTGTATCTATTACTGTGTGGTGATAATTGTTGATTTAGAACTGATAAGATGGTGTTTATTTATTTAATGTAGCCTAAGGTTCTTAGAATAGTGCTCAGGCTATAAATATTTCTATAAATAATTACTATAGGTGAACAATTCATACAATTTCCAGAAAATGTTTGTAAAAAGATTGGTTCCAGAGATACCGGCACTGTCGTTCTTCCTTATAGGCATGTACAATCAACAGTTAAGACTCAAATATACACAAGTTTTATTTCTATAAAAAATATAGGCTTTACCACAAGCTGTGAAAAAATATTTTACTTTTATAAGTGCAATGCTATCAGTCTGCCATCTTACAAAAGAGCACAGGTATCAACAATAATTAAAACAGTTAAAACTGAGTGAAAAGGAAAAATGCATACCAACCGTAAGATAGGTTTTAGGCACAAGGCCTTTCTCCCCTTTTAAATTTTTAGCCAACCACCAACCATCAGGCTTTTTCTCAATGATAAGAAGAACTTCTTCTTTCTTCAATAATGAACACAGAGAAAGTAAAAGTGGGTAAGTATATTAACACTGAAAATGTTTGAGTATTCCAATACAATATATGGTGAACGTTTTAATGTAATGTTCAATTTTCAGTGTTTAGCATTAAATGTGATTATTCTTCTCATTTTAGCAACCAATGCAAAATGTTACTGAAGATGCCAGATAGAGACAAAAACCAGAGACTGGTTTTTCAGATATTGTAAAGGAACAGAAAATCAAAAAGTTAATTTGAAATATAAAAATTTATGTTCCATTCAGATTGATACAAATTATTTTTTAAAAAATGAACATTTCAAGTGAACACTGGTCGATTTATATCGCTGCACCTATACAAATCTTTTGTTCCACTTGGCCCCTCTGCTGCAATCTAAAACATACTTTAGACAATTCCTACAACTCAGGTCAAAGTTATATAGGTAATGATGGGTTAGTCTCAAGTCTCATGGAACATTAAATGGTATGGGGCACAGATCACAACAAAGAAGACAGGGAGTAAAGGCAAACAAGTGGAACTAGTGGACTCAAGAAATGATAGATTTTACTTGCTTTAAATGTCAAATCCCCTTCCTGCTGCGCAGCAAAATCTCCAAGTGCAATGAATTCTGTATTAAGTGAAGCATCTAGTTTACTTTCATCATCATCTTCATCATCCTCATCGTCCTCATCGTCCTCGCTATCTTGCTCTTCTTCATCATCATCATCATTCTGGGTACTTTGTCCTTCTTCCTCATTTTCTGTCTCTTCATTTTTCTGCTGTTCCTCTGGGCTGCCTTTCTTTTTCAAATTCCTAACAACAAAAAACAAAAACAGGACTAACTGGTATTTTAAAAATCACTTATTTTAATCAGTCCTTGGTTTGACTAAACCATGTAGCTTAAACTGGCAATACACATATACAGGAAATAATAAATGCTTCTGAATTTTTAGAAAAAAAAAACAGGTTGCATTTTGAATGTCCAAAATAAAACTGATTTATTGAACATAATTTTATCTTATTCTTCTTTAAAATTCTGAATGCATTATGAAGATCATTAAAAATATAGTTTAAAAATCTAATATTTAAAACAAAAAAAAATTAATGTAATATTTTTAAAGAGTATACATCAAAAATAAAATATTTAGAAAATAAACTAAATGAAGCCAGCATTCCAAAAGCCAGCATATCTTTTCCCTATTCCTGAAAACTATAATATCTGGCATTAAATGAGGTTAGGCAGCTTCCACAAAATGGAAGCAGATATCAAAAAGATATGCACAATGCATTTTGAATGTATTTAAATTTCTATACCATCATATATCTTAATTTTATGTTATAGGAAAGAAGATATCTATATTTGAAATGCATGCTGTATTTGCTTTCAATCTTGGTAAGAAACATTAATATTGATTCTGAAACATGTTTATACTTAAATTTAAGCAAACTTATAGCTGGTTATAACAAAAACTTAAATCTCTTAAATTTACCTACATACTAGAGTCTTTGACTACATTGTCCTGGTTAAGGACTGCAGCAAGTTTTTCCAGTTGCTGAGTAAGCTCAAACAATTGTTTTTCTTCTTCTTCTTTTCTCTGATTATAATTTCCCACTGGGGCAGGCTCATCTGACTGTAAGATAAAAACACAAACATCAGAATTTTGAGATTTACCAAGTTTTATCATCTTAGTTTATATTTATAGCTTGTCATTTCTCTGGAAGCTCAAAGTAATACATACATGAAATTTCCCCTTTATTTTAATCTTAGAGCACCAAACCAATGAGAGAGAAGGATCAAAAACATCCATGTGAGAGCCATTGTCAAGAGAGGAATTAAACTTGAATTTTTCCAGTGTTAACCTCTGCTTGATACTGGCTTCCAAGTCACATTTAGAAAAGATGTGCTAGTAAGAGGACTGGAGGCTAAAACATACAATGAATGATTGCAGGAACTGGGCTTGGTTTGTCTAGTAAAGAAAAGGACCGGGGGAGACATAATAGAGGTATTCCAATATTTGAGGGGCTGCCACAGGGAGGAAGGGATCAAGTTATTTTCTAAAGTGCCTGTAGGCCAGACAAGGAATAATGGATGAAAACTGAACAAGGAGAGATTTAACCTGGAAATAAGGAGAAACTTCCTGACAGTGAGAACAATCAACCAATGGAACACCTTGTCCTCAGAAGTTGTGGGAGACTTTCAAGAAGATATTGGACTGCCATTTGTAAGAAATGGTGTAGGCTTGGGTGGGTGGGTGGGGTTGGACTAGATGACCTACAAGGTCCCTTCCAACTCTGATTATCTGTTATCTGTTACATGGAAACATTCACATGGTTCTTTATGCTAAAAAAGAATACATTTGTTTTTGTTTAGATTATTAGTATTATTTCTATTTAAAAAATGGATTTAATTTAGAATGACAGAATTTCAGAAAGCTATATACGCTAGAACCTGGAAAAAATAGCTTCTAATTTCGATACTACTTTAGCAAACAATATCTCGATATCTTCACTCTCTTATTTTTGGACAAGTATTCTGCCTCTTTTCAAAAAGATATTCAATGCTGTGATGTCTACAAAGATCAAAATCATGAAAGCCATGGTATTCCCTATAATACTTTATAGAAGCAAAAGCTGGACTTTGAAGAAGGATAGAACGTTTTCAATTTTGGTGTTGAAGAAGACACCTAAAATTCTGTGGACAGCCAAAAAAAATCAAACAAATAGATAATTGAACAAATCAACTCAGTTCTCACTTGAGGCACAAACAACCAGGCTCAAATTAACCAACTTTGTACACATTATTTGAAGACCTAGTTCACTACAAAAGTCTCTAATGCTGAAAAAGATGAAATGAAAGAGAAGATGACCAGCACCAAGATGGATAGATTCAGTTACAGTGGCACTGAGTGCATTATTGGGAGACTTGAAGAACAGGTTAGAGGTAGCTTGCCATGAAGAAAGTATGTGTGGTTAGAGGGAGTAAAAAATCATTTGCTGTACATAATCAACCAATCAACTATAGCCCTAAATATTTACTTTCTTTAAGTTCTGAAGAGTTAAGGTATTTTCATCCACAGATTTCTTCAGCTCCAAACATCTATAAACAGAAAAAAGTCCACATTTTATATGCTGTCTACCAACCATCAAATATGCTGTGCTTAAACAAGTTAATGATCCCAAAGTGAGTAGGTATGTTAATAGCATACTGCCATAATCAGAAAATTTTTGTATGTACATACTCCTAGAGAAGGAATAATATTGATGCTGAATGCTATTAAAACCTGTTACATTTACCTAGTTGAAGAATAATTAAATGCTTCAGTTGCTCATTCTCCTGCAAGATCTGCCGAACAACAAAAATCTACTTAACCAAAGTAAAGAAATCAAAGGTGAAGCAAAACCACTAGGTACATTCTGGCTGCTATCATTTTTGCAAAGAATACTATAGTTCTTTGGTTTTGATCTTATATAGAAAAAAACCATTCTTAAATAAAAAATAGCCCTCTGGAAACATGTACTGTAGATAAATACTAACAAGTGTGTATGGGGGGGGGGGGCATTTCAGTGTTGGGATTCAAAAAAATTTACTACTGATTTTGTGAGCGTGGCTTGGTGAGTGTGACTTGGCTTGTTGGATGTGGCTTAATGGGTATGACAGGGGAAGGATACTGCAAAATCTCCATTCCCTCCCCACTCCAGGGGAAGAATACTATAAAATCCCTATTCCCTCCCCACCCTATTAACCTGCTTTCCAGCTCAGTTTTCCTGTGGAGGGCAACAAAAGAAGACCCAGCCAATCAACTGGGACTTGGGAGGCAGAAAAGAGATAGGAGCGGGGCCAGTCAGAGGTGGTATTTGCTGGTTCTCTGAACTACTCAAAATTTCCACTACTGGTTCTCCAGAACAAGTCAGAACCTGCTAAATACCACCTCTGGGGCATTTACTTTATGGTTATCATTCTGAAATATAAGCCACCTGAATTCTTTGGAGTAACTAGCATACAAATTCATGAATAAACAATCCTGAATATTTTGTAAATTGGCCTTGAATCTACTTTCATAGTGAAAGCAATACAAAATGTTTTAAAAATTCATGATAAAATATAGCAGTTAAAGTGGACCAGCTCACCTCAGAAAGAATGGTATGTACTGAATGCTAAATATAATGCATCTGAATGTGAAAAATCATGACATTAAACGCTGCACATTACTCCACTGATACTCCACTGAAGAACAGTTCCAAATATTTATATGCATGAATATTCTTCAATTTGTTATTTTATTTGATTGTGTGCTGCAATGAGGAGACTAGACAAATAATATTGCATCACCTCTCATCTTTGAAATAAAATACTCATATAAATAAGTCTTATTTTTGATAAATTTTCTTCTAAATGAAGTTTTAGTTTCAACTATTTTTAAATCACCTGTTTAAT
This sequence comes from Hydrophis major, assembly GCA_033807585.1. Lineage (NCBI taxonomy): Eukaryota > Metazoa > Chordata > Lepidosauria > Squamata > Elapidae > Hydrophis > Hydrophis major. The sequence continues at coordinate 386,570,003 of CM066328.1, read as the reverse complement.
TTCTTTACATTTTAAGTGCTAAAATGTTACATTTGCTTCTATCAAAAGATTACTGTAGCTAAAGTACACATTACCTCTCATTAAGGCTTTTCTTTTTTTCAGAATCCAGAGCCTTCACTGTTTTGCTTTCTTGAAGCAAAGTTTCCACCTGAAATATTTTATAATTAAGACATAATTTGTTGAATAAAAGCGGTTGCACAGCCTCGTATATTTAAGACTTGTATCTATATTATATATATGGATAAAAAAACAACACTCCAAAACAAATTTCCCATATTCTCTAATATTCACACATATACACATTATCTGCCCAATATTAATAATATTCACCATTCCAATTACACTCAACTTCTCCTTTATTACAAACAAGTAACTTCAAAGTAGGGAAATTCACTAAGTTTACAAATTTATACTATACATACATCTAAATCCCATTAAGTTCTGTATACATGTAAATTTTATTATAGTGCGCTCTGCAGGACCTTACTACTTTAATCAGTCTGGACCGCTTGTTCTACTTTATGTGAGATTTAACTGTTGCACTAAGTTAAAGTTAACTAGGATGTTTATATATGTGTAAGAAATACAATATAGAGAAATGCTTATTCTGATATATCATACATATATATTCATCACATTGTCTGCACTCAGAAAAGGAGTATAAAATATAAAGTATAGTTCAGAGTTGCCTTGAACTGCAAAATGCACAAGATATAAATTTAACAAATAATAAAATAATAAACAAAAATGCAATAATATGTAAATCTAATGTCCATCAGCCATACCTTTTGATCCTTGTAAACCATCAAGCCTATTTTGCTAAACCATCAAGTCTCATTTTCTTAATCATTTCAGAACATTGGAACCTTTACTTTCTGTGTTCACTATGTTTCATTTTGTAAACATAAATTCAGTACTGTATATTTTTAAAATAAAAGATAGACATAATCCTATTAGCTTCTTTTTTGCAAAGATCCATTCCAGGCCAGAAACTGTCTGCATTTGCATATCTTAACATTTCTCAATTTTTATTTCATGAACATTCTACTAAGATTAATCTACTTGCTCTAGTTTTCTGCCATATATAAAGTATAGAGCCCCTTTTCGAGGGAAAAAGAAATATAAAATGTGTCTCTTATCATTTATTCAATTTTCCCTATTGAACACAAGTTCAATATAAAATTTATTTCATCTATTAGATTAGCTTTCTCACTGTTGCTGACAGTTTTGTTGATGTTAGGTCCTGAGCATGGGCACAAGGAGAGGAGACTTCAACTCTTTATTGCAAAATAAGAACAGAGCAAATACTAGGGCGGCAGCAGCTCTTTTATAGAGCTGGCTGCTGTCAAAACAACCAATGATTTGAGTTTACCGCTTTCACAAGCGTCCAATCAGAGGGGCCCGTTAACAGCCAATCAGACTGGCCAAAAACGACCAATCACGACTTGCTATTCGCGGGCCAATGAGAAGTGCAGGATTACAAGCCTGCTGTAAAGTAAAGCTGCTTAGGGTTGTGTCCAGTGTTGCCAGACGTACGATAATTATCGTATTTGTACGATAATTTGGCCCTCTGTACGATGTACGATCAATAATTCCCAAAAAGGTCAAATGTACGATAATTTTACAGTTTGGCAATTTAAGAAGATAGTTGGCCTACTTTGACCCTTTTTTGTGCCTCGTGACTGTACTTTTCGTGGGTTCATGCAACTTCATGAGTCTAGATCACGTGTGTGTGCGTACGCGCGTGTAGTTTGTGCATACGTGATACACGCTCGCTCACGAGCTACGTACAAGTACGAGTACGAGTCGAGTCAGCTAGTCCTCGCGCGCGTCAGGCCCATTGAGGTAGTTTATTGCTGATCGTAAGTTTTGCGGGATCGTATCTTGTGGCTTCATGCCTTCAGTTCGGACATTTTCCACATGGATATATGCCTACAGTTGGTACTTCCTGTGAGATATAGAGTTTGCTATATGTACAATAATTTTCTCAAAAAAACGATAATTTTGAGTCTCTGGTACGATAATTTTACATTTTGAATCTGGCAACGCTGGTTGTATCGAACAGTTGAGAATGTCATTGGGAGAATTGTTTTGTCTCTAACAACTTTATTTTACCAAATAACTCTTACTAAAATGCTTATTTGCAACTGTGTTATTCTATGATAAGAGTAGGATTACAATCTAATGGTTCAATCGAGACTGTAACATTTTGGATTCTTACTCGCTGGGGCGTGCACATACATCTCCCCCCCTCCCCCCGCCACTTTAAGATGCAGGCGCATCTTCTTAATACTTAAGCCATAAACTTCAGACTAGTCTGTACGGGTTCACATAATTCAACAATGAAAACGGAGGCATCACATTTGGGGAGCCACGTCCGGTTTGTACTGAAACAAGATCATACCCTTACTGAGGTTGGGGGGGGGATTTTTTTTCAGTAAAGGGTCACAACAGTTGAGTAGCATTGGAAATTTGTCCTTTGCAACCCCAGCTGGCTCTCTCTCCGAAGAAGAAAGCGCCAAAAGATACTTTACCTGTTCCCGGAGCTCTCGGCCCCGACGCAAAGCGCTCTGCAGTGGACCCCTTCGGCTCCGACGTCCGGTCATTTGTGTAGACATCGCCGAAGTTGCTTTGAGCAAAGAGAGCAGCCACCACTGTCGCTAAGGAGACCCACGCTGCGGCGCTTAACTAAAACGTCATCAATCGGCGTTCCAAAGACCCGAAACATGATTTAGGAGAGAATCGTGCTCACAGCTTTACGCGTCTCCGCAGGTAGCAAAGCCGAAGGAATGGGATAAAGGGAACAGCTGAGTGGGAACTCCCAATTTTGCTCTGCTCCAGTAACAAAAGGAATAGGCGATAAAATAGGCGATAACATTATTTCTCATAATTCGATGATTTTAAGAATTCTTACAGCCCCATCCAATAACGCCAAGAATATGGGAAATATGAAAATGGGAGTTTACGGTCGGTTTTGTTAAATATATGCCTGGTACATCAGCCTATATAATCCTCCCTCCTCCAATTTTATTCTCCAAGTCTTCTAGAATCTATTCTAGAGTAAACTTGAACCTGATTCTCTGGAATTCTAACCCAGCATTGATTCAAAACCCAGGTCTTCTACTCTTATGAGACACTTGGGCAGGATAAACAGCAATTACATATCCGATAAATGTATACCCCAGCTTTTTACTTTAAAGCTCAAGGTGCCCAACAATAAATTGAAATTAAAAAAGAAAGTTTTAACTGCTATATATAAACTTGATAAAATAAACAATATAATTAACTTTATCATTGTTTCAACCTGGGCACAAACATCCCAGAATGAATGATTCATTAAACTGAATATATAAACAAATTATCTTTTTGCTTGTTCTACTCATTCAATTGGGTTGGATTTTTACCTTATTTTTTAAAAAAATACCAGTAATAAACATTTCAGTAAGAGTTAATTGGTACATTGACTCTCATGGCTGCACTAGAAAATCAGTCTAAGAATTTATAGCAAAGAATTCATGTACTGCATCTCAACCCCCATTCATAAATACCATTTCTAGTCATTTGTTTCTTTATAGTTGATTAGGCAGATTGTTTCTTATAAAATATCACACCAAAATGAATAGTTCAGGTTTAAAATCACATTCAATATAGGTTTTAGTTTACACCTTGCTCTAAGCTTAAATATGATTTATTAAATAAGCTAAATATACCTTGATATAATATTGTAAACCCAAACCAAACAAACCACATTAAGGTTTAGCATGTTTTGTGAATCAGGCCAATAAATTTAGGACTAAGCTTTAATGTTTATAAGTTGGTCATTACATATTAGGATATAAAATAAGCATGGTTATCTTCATTTTTACAGCCAAGAACTTTAAAAAAAAAAAAAACTAGCACAGAATATATTGCATTGCACTTGTTTATTTTCTATTTAAACTTAGTTAAGAAGATCCAGTTCATAAACATCCTTAAGTTATTATTTGTCCAAGTAGGGAATGTTAAGCTGTTCATATAGACACATTTCAACAGACAGATGACTTTTTTCTTCAGATGTCAAACTTTTTTGTAAATACCAGTCTCATGAAATGAGATGGCAATTTCATAGATGTCTCCAAACCAAGTTTATGCATGAAGATTTTTTAAAGAAGTCCATTGATATACATCAAATATGGAAACTTGATTGTAGTTCTTTTTGAGGCTTCTATTTGCATTCAGCTATTGATAGGTGAAAAAAAAATGAAATTCAGTTCCATATAACCTTTAAAGTTTTCTCAAAATTTAAAATATAAAACAAAATACAGGTTAAAATATATAGTAAAGGATATAATTTTAGTATTTGAGAACAGCATTAAAGAAATCGGACACAGCATTAAAGAAATCGGACACAGACCACAGAAATCGGACCCATCAACCAATAAGTACAACTGTCAACTGAAATTTGATTTATATTGCCACCTATTTGCCCATGGCAACTCAAGTTGGCTTACACAATGTAAAATATTTAAAATAAAAATAAAAACAATCAATGTTGCATGAACCCTGATAAAATGTCTATATATACAGTAAAGTATTTAAACTGAGAAATCCCTAAATTTAAAAATCAGCATATTTTTAATAAAAAACAAAAAGTAAATTAAAAATAGGCCTGCAATAAGTTCAACTGCTCTTAAAAAAACTATGATTGTAATCCAGTAAACAAGGTTGAAACTGTTACCACAAAGTAATTTCAACCACTTTTGAAAAAAAAAACATATTTCCAGACTGTTATTAAATTGCAAAATGAGTAGTTTGTGGTAACTATTCTACCTTCCCAAAAGTCTCCTAGAAGCATTCAATAAGCAAAAATGATACAGAAATTGGTCTTCTCTGCCTAAAATAATAATGGCCAAAGTGTCTTCAGAATCTGCGACTAGTATTAAAACACAAAAACCCTTCAAGGAAAAGGATACAAATTGAAACATTAAGGCTTTGTGCCTTTGTTTTGATACAAAGGTTCACAACGTGATTTGGTCTTTTTTTTTTTTTAAGCAAAGTAAAACACAGCAAAAATTAAGCGCAAAATTATTTGGCCTATTTCTCTTGATACCAGCTTTAAAAAGCAGGGGTCACCGCTTGAACGTTTCATTGCCCCAGCTTCGGGTTAAAAGGCCCGAGACAAACGACCGTTTTGGCATAAAAGCCCGCTGCCAGTTAGCGTGACCCCCTCCCGGTCACCATTCTTGGGCTCCTGCGGCGGCTCTCACCGCTTCACGCGAGTTCCAACTTATTCTGAGTTGCTGCAAGTTGGTCCTGCAGCCGTCGCTTCCGCCACGTGAGGTAATACCTCCGCGCTCTGTTCGCCTGCCATCCCACCACCACTCCCGAAGCGAAGGCTAGTAACACCGCTAGCTTGACCGAGCGATCCGACAAGGGCTCCGAGCTCAACGCCATTGCCGTTCGCCTTCAGCCTAGTATGGCGCCCACTAGGGGACAATCTGCTTTTATTGCGTTCTCGCGCCGGCGTAAAAAGGAGCGAAGAATGTTCCTGGCGCAGCATCGGTCGCGGCTGTTAGGCTGTTAGGCTTGCAGTAATCCTTGACTCGGCCAATTGTTATCGAAATCGGTGAGGTTTCCCTTTGAGTAAGCGAAATTACGCGTACTGTATACAGTAACACGTCGCTTTAGATCGGTGTCTTTCAAACTTGGCAACTAAAGATGTGTGGACTTCAACTCCCAGAGTTCTCCAATTAGCATGCTTGTTAATGAATTCTGGGACTTGAAGTCCACACATCTTAATCTTGTTAAGTTTAAACAGCACTAAATTAAATATAGCATGCTTGCTTCAGCATATTGTAGTTTGAGATGTAATTCCAATTAGTGACTTATAAACCACAATTTGATAAAGGATAGGCATTGCTGTTTGGTGCCAACTAAAAGTTCTCTGTCTGATCCCTCTTTTTTTTTTTTTCAAATACATTACAAATCAGTTGGTTGTAAAACGAAGTACCAGCCTCTAGCCTATTTATTTATAAAAATATTTTTAAATCTATAGAGATTCCTCTGTGGTGATAGAAAAAAACCTGGAGGCCACTTGGAGCATTTGGGACTGTCTGTGGCAGCTATGTTGTGAATAAACAAATCAATATATTGCAATTATATTATGAATATGCCCCCCCATGTACTTTCAAAACCCCAAGTGTTACTCATGATTCAAAACAGTTACTTATCATTTTATGTGAATGCAGTATTTGGGAATGGAGTTTGTTAATCATAGTTAAATTGGATTTTGTTAATAATGACTTAGCACAATGCCTCAAAGAAGAAGAATTTGAAGACTGATCAAATGGGACAATTAAGTTTGTTGGAATTTATATCTGAGAAAATATGTACAAGTTCTTCACTCCATAGCAAGAACGTATTGATGTAAAAGTTGAGGTCAACTTTCCTTGATTTCATGAACATGTTTATTTGCAAAAATATAGACGTGGTCTCTTTGCTTTCTTCCAGAATATCTTTTAAACTGCCCAGTGTAACCTATGACCCTATTTTTCTCTGATACTTTCCCCACCACATATTAACTCAAATATACCCGGCTTAGTGTCTGTCACAGTCAGCTGCTTTCTTTTGAACTATGAACCTGATTTAAACCCTGTTTGAGTATGTTTAAAATAACTGCAGTATGAACTAAACTCAAACCTATGATGCTTAAACAAGGTCAGCCCGGCACTGCTATCTTTTGAACTATGAACCTGATTTAAACCCTGTTTAACATAACTGCAGATCTGAAAACTATCCCAAAAATGATTTTTTTTTCAAAAGCAGATCTGAAAAGGTAGGGGGTTGGACTAGATCTACAAGGTCCCTTCCAACTCTGTTAATCTGTTTAAACTGAGTCCAGATTGTGAGTCCTCATTGAGCTTAGAGACTAACCAACCATATTTTTCCTAATGTATTGTCCAAATCCAATCCATATGGTTAGCTTGTGGTTCAATGTCACATGCAAACTCAGAAAATTAGTTTTATAATTTATTATGTAAGATATGATTAAATAGGTCCTGTAACCACAACTGTTAAATTTTTCTAAGTTTTGGAGTACTAAGATACTTGGCCTCACCTTGCAATAATACTGTTTTTCTCCATACCACAAAAGATATAACTTAGCGAAATGCATTTTAAGAATAATAATTTTTAGCCTTTATTCCTATATTCTTAGATTTATTTATTTGGTTTGTCAATTGCTTACAAGATAATAGGCATAAGTAAAACATAGTTATAAATACAGGGATACATATAAGAAAAAGAAAAGAAAAAGAAAAAGAAAAAGAAACAATAGGACAGGGATGGTAGGCACGTTGGTGCGCTTATGCACGCCCCCTACAGACCTCTTAGGAATGGGGTGAGGTCAATCGTAAACAGTCTAAGGTTAAAGTTTTTGGGGTTTGGGGAAAAAAACCACAGTCAGGTAGAGTATTCTACACATTGACCACTCTGTTGCTGAAGTCGTATTTCCTGCAATCAAGTTTGGTGCGATTAACCTTAAGTTTATATCTATTGTTTGCTCTTGTATTGTTATGGTTGAAGCTGAAGTTTTGACAGGTAGGACATTGCAATGTATAATAGAATTTCAAGTCTGGTGGCATAAGGTATTCTGCAATGAGTAGAGGAGTGGAGAACTCTTCTTGTGAAATATTTCTGGACTTTCTCAACTGTGTTAATATCAGATTCATAATGTGGGTTCCAGACTGTATTCATATGATCAGCTGAATAAGATCAGGAATAATTTACAGCAGTGGTTCCTAAACTTTTTCAGTCCACTGCCCCCTTGGTGCTACAAACTCATCCTCAATGCCCCCCACCCAGGAGTGGGATTCAAATTTTGTAGGCATGGCTTAATCTGAGGGTGTAGTTTGCTAGTCATGTGACTGGGTAGGTGTGGCTTGCTGGTCACATGACTGGGTGGGCGTGGTTTGGTGACTGGTAAACCAAATACAGGTGGTCCTCACTTAATGGCCGGCTGCTTAGCAAGTGTTCTAATTTATGACTGGCCTCCCCAGAACTACTTGCCCTGTTTTTGTAGTTTTGACAGCCATGCACACACACACACACACACAATCACACACTCCCTTCTAACCCTGCTGGAGCAGGTCATTGGACTAGAATCGGCAAAGCATCTCTGATTAAATTCTAGTAGTGAATAGAATCTAATCAGAGATGCTTTGCCAATTCTTATTGATTTGTTTTATTTGTATTTCTTTATTTTATGTTGCTGAATTGCATTGACATGTGTGTCCCTTCTTGTGCACAGCCCGGAAGCTTTTGTGATTCTTTGCAGCAAAAATTATTGACCTCTGGCTTTGCCCTACTTTTCAAACGTGCTGCCACTGCCACATTCTAGCTGCTGGTCCCGCAGGTCCACCCCTGCTAGACGGACCTGCCCAAGAAAGTCTGAGCAGAGCAGTGCACCAAATCAATGGGGTGACCTGGGAGAGGGAGAGAGAGAGAGAGAAAAGAAAGAGAGAAAGAGAGAAGGAAGAAAAGAAAGAGAAAAGGGAAAGAAAGAAAAAGGGACAAAGAAAGAGGGGGGATGGAGGGGGGAGAGAGCGAGAGAGACTTGATGCATCAGATTGAAATGAGGCCTAGTTTAGAGGCCCTTTTCCACATTGAAACATCTTTGGCTTCTATTAATTAAAGGTTTTGTGGACGAAGCATGGCCAAGACTATCAGGAAGCTCTCACATTTTGTTAAGGCTTTAAACAGGATCCATTGTACCAGACCTCCACCCTAAATAATTACTTTTTCCCAATGTATTACAGTGCCAATTCTGAAGAAGGCAAAACCAAAATGTACTGGTAAATTACAAGGAGAACACACATAAACACACATATTCCCTTCTTACCCTGCTGGAGCAGGTGATTGGACTAGAATAGATATCTCATTATATTTCTCCTCCCTCCCTCCCTCTTTATTTCTTTTTCTTTCTGTCCCTTCCTTCCATCCCCCCTCCCTCTTTCTTTGTCTGTCCCATTTTCTTCTTCCTTCTCTCTTTCTCTCTCTCTCTCTCTTTCCCTCTCTCAGGCTCACCCCATTGTCTTTGTACACTGCTCCCTTCGGGCTTGCTTGGGCAGGTGCCTCCGGTGCAAAGGAATCAATGGGGTGATCCAGCGGGGCCTCGCCTCAAACGCGGCAGCAGCGAGATGTTTGAAAAAGAGAGCAAAGCAACTCTGGTTTGCCCTCCATTCCCAATGCTGCGTTCAGGGTAAGGTTCCGCAGGATCACCCCATTGAGCCCCTTGCACCGGAGTGTGCAAGTCAGTGAGGTGATCCGGCGGGGCCTCGGCAGGGGGATTTTTTCTCACCCCTGAATTTTGCCCTGTAAGGGGCCCACCTCCAGTGCCCCACTACCGCTTCTTATCGCCCCCCTGCCAGCCCCCTTGCCTCTTAGCACCCTCCTAAGGCATCCCACCGCCCCCCAGGGAAGCCACTGATCTACAGTAATCAGGGAGAGGATTTACTGTCTTTAAATACAACTAAGTAAACATTTTGGTACTATTCCTATGTCTCTCCTATGTTCTGGCCTCATGTGGATAAAATGCTTCCTCAGCATTCCCGAAGTTCTCCATGGAGAATTAACATTATACTCATTGCAATTCAAACTTCCTTTTTTGAGAAAGCCAAGTCCCACCAATGGCAAAGAAATAAAACAAAATGGGGAACTGCAGCCAAATACTAATCACAACCTCCAAAAACTGCCAACTCTGCAGCTATCTTGTGTAGCTAGGTCTTTGAGAATAGCCAACCACCTATATGTGTAACCATATGTAAGGAAGCTATAAATGTATATGGATTTTTTTAAAAAAAGAGAAACAGTGCTGTTCTGAAATAATTTCTTGGGATAACATCCTAATGTAGGCCTCACATTTAAGAAAACTAAATGAGATTAGCAAAAGCAAACTCTAATATTTCTACCCCTGTATACATAACACCAATTTTGCTGGCTTGCTGTTGTTAGAAATGGCATTGGCATTAATAGGAAAATATTAAATAAGTTCTGGAAAATATAAAGGTAAATTCATAGCAGTTTGGGGAACCTTGAAACCTAAAGATCAGTAGTAAAAGCTATTACTTCTCATAATGATAGAATTGTACAGTACTTGTTTATTCTTTGGCATATGAATTTAGGTTACTTTGCATTAGATTTTTTCGTGTACCCGGTTTGCCACATTTGATCAAATGTTTTTGTTTGCAAACAAAATAAATACTGGTTGTTTTTCTTCTTGTGTCTAGCTAATTTGAGCAGCTGTTGGACAATGAATATTTGGAAATTGTTATTTCTGTGACACTGCGTATTAAAATATAGCCTAGTTGCATAGTTTAAGATATTTGAATAAAAGATTTCCTACATTCTCTTCCCCAACTTCAAAGCTAGTTCTCTAATGCGTGATCAGTGTAAATCTAAAACATGTTAGCCATATTAATGTAGCTCTACATGTATGAATTTGAGTGTAGTTGGGAACTCAATGAGGAATTGAGAGGACAGAATAGCTATTTTTTCCTAATAAACACAAGCATGAGCTTACAAAAATTCGGAGGCGAAGTTAGTGCCAGAAATTCCTGACAAAATAATGTCATTCAGATAACAAAGAAGTAGGAGCAACTAAACTGCAAAGACTGTCTATAGCAGGGTTGTGCATGGGGTGGTGGTGGAGGAAGGGGTCCAAAAAAGTCAAGATGACAGCCTCATCCCCATGATCAAAGCCACACCCTTTTTCCTTTTAAAATAGAGGCAGGAGTTTAGTCAAGAAACACTGATTGCCCTCTTGATTTTTTTAATCTCCCTGCCAGATGTTGTTACCTTACAGAATTATCTTTGCTTTTCATATTTGTACATAGACATTGTAGGATGTCTCAATTATCTCTTCACATACATAACATAAGATTCAAGCCTTTTGTTCTGATGCTATCCATGCTTTTCATAGTGCTGAATGCGGGTTCATTCTTGTGGGTAGATAAAAAAGATGTACCTTTTTAAACATGGTGTTTTTCATCTTTACTTTTTATCTCTCTGCCTATCACTTCTTCAAAGAGAATACATTGGTAAATTGCTCTAAGTCTTTGCTTCAGCCTTGGAAAGAGAAACCAGGGTCATACCCATCAACTCTACTGAGAAGGCAGCTCTTTTACCAGAGGAATAGACTAAAGGAGAACCAGCAGCAACTTTTGACTCCTCTTCTTCCTTAAAGTATTCCCATCTGATTATTATGAGGAATTTGTATAAAGCCTTAGCTACTGAGTTTGTTTTATCTCTTCTTGTTTCCAATCCTTTTTCCTTTTCTGTCACATCATTTAGATTAATCATATCAAATGATATAAAAGCAAAGACGGTCTTATTACAGGATTCTGCAAGCCTTTTAAATAACCTTTTTATCTGAAGACTGAATTAAATGTAAAATAACCCTGATAACATTTTCACCCAAGCTGCCTAGATTTGCTTTTCAGTGTAAAATGAACAGCATATACATTTAATAAATAAATTCTCCCTGATAGCTACTTCCTAGTTGATGATATACTCTTACTTTTTTTTTTGAAAATAGCAAAATTGATTTCTGACAATTGCCTTCCAATGCATACTGTTTGTGAGTTGATGCAAGAATATTTTCCTTTAAATGGCAGGATGTTCAAACTAGGAAATAAATTATTCATATTTCAATAATTAACATTCATTTTTAAAAGACCTCATATAGAGCCTCTGGGGAATGGTAAACACAACCACGTACAGTATTACAGGATACACAAACTGAGAATGTTGCTATAATGCAGCATCTAGCTTGTTAAAACAAATATATGCATACATTCCCAGTAACTAGTAGTCATCCCTTTATCCTGCAATCGAATTCTGTACTTGTTCTCAGGCAGTCTTTTATGCCATTAATGGCATCATATTAAGTAGAAATTCAATAGATAATGCTAAATCCCTTTCACATCTATGGAAAGAGAAATTCCAAACCCTACATTTCAATCATGATTAGTTCTTAGATACAAGGGAAATATAGTAATTTGGAAAGAAATACAGAAAGCTGTCGTCATTAATCAGCATAATTCATGCTAGATATTGTAATTCCTCTTTCCAGTCCTTTTAAAATAAAAGAAATCAGAAATGTAAGTGTGGCCTTTTGCCAAGTATGCCTGTGCTGTATATCCATCACATAATACACAATATAACTTATTTGTCCATGGTTTAATTCTAATGCAAACACACTCATGATTTGTAACTATTTATGCTACTTACTACCATATAAACATAGATTACATTAGTTTATTCAAACAATTCTTTTAAATCATGATTTAATACAATAAGCAAAACAAACAGGCTAAATAGCTAAAACGGGGAAAATATTGCCTGCAAAATTGGTCCATTGCTTTTCCAGAAGTATATCAGTAGGCAAACCACTAACTATCCAGCAGAAGCCACAACATTATCACAATAATGATACAAATTTGTGTGATGGTATAGCAACAAGTCACTATCTCTACTGAGAACACTGATGCTGATCCCACATTTGGGATCAGAATGAATGAATTGACCTCTTGAACTCATCCAACAGAACTATCCTGTAAAGGAGGTCTATTTGTAATGCCATAAAAACAAAAGGCAAGAGGTAATACTTGACATCTTTTTTCATTTGCATGAAGAAGTTCATCCTTTCATATTCTAGGAAAGAATGCAAGGTACATATCTTCTGATCACACATCAGTGTGATCTTAAATAAATTGAGTTTAATATTGGAAACACTGACTGGAAATTAGGAGAATTGAGATCCACATAGCGGAAAGGTTGAGCTGTATAGAGGAAAGCTACCCACTGTTATACACTGAAACCTACAACCACAATTTTTAAAAAATGCATATAAAAACCTACTCAATTGCCTGCAGAGATTTGACACTTCTCTTTTTTACTTCCTTTTGTCAAATTCCCTTCCAGTCCAGTCCCCAAAACCCGATGTATGTGACCGGCTCTATTATCTCAACCTCATGATACAATTTCTGGTCCACTCGAAGACCTTTTAACTATTTTGGTAAAAGGTACATTGGCTCAGGAGAAGGGGCGCTCCAGTCTGGTTTATAGACATGAAGTCTGGAATCAGTAGACCCCACTGGCATTTTTTTCAGAGTAGTTACTACCCGCCAACTTTTCTTCTGAAGAAGAGAAAAGTAAGCCACACTCAAGGCCGCCAACGCCACGAAAAACCACCTTTATCGGCGCGCCAGGGCAACCCTTCCGAGGTCAAGTTGATAAGGAATTCCAGTCGCCTGATATAACGAGTATCTGATTTGGAACAGACACTTTTTCCTTAAAGCTTACACGGGCGTTCACGAGTTGCACGGAGTACAACACCCCCTCAGCCGCGCTCTCCTGTCCCCCCCCCCCCCCCATCCCGCTCCCCATCCACAGGCAGTGAGCTGTTTCCGCCGTCCCGAGTCACGTGCGCCCGGGGATTAAAGCGCCTTGACCAGGCTGCTCCGCGATGGAGTCTTTGGGTCGAAGTCGATCAGGGATTCCTCCAATTCAGGCGGCGCCGCTGCCGGCCGCTGCCTTGCCGTCGGGGAGGCCGGGCGCGACCCCACCTAAAGCAGCCATGGGCGACTCGACGAAGGAGGAGGAGGAGGTAGCCCCCGTCAGAGTGGCTATTCCGGGGTAGTCGCCCGTGGGGCGCATCTTTGAGGGGCTGCAGCTTCCGTCTTGCTCGGGTACCCCGACTTTAGGCCGAAGGATCTTGTCGCCCCTTTCCTCCCCACCCCACGGATTGTACTATTTCCCCTCTCTAAATGCTCTCCCGCCTTCTAAACCACTTTCCTCTACTACCCGTACGGCGTCCCTTTTGCGTTGGAGTACCGAGCGGGAGGTTGTAAAGTTACTTTGGCATCCCCGGGCGCCTTCGAAGAGGATCCGCACTTTGGATGATGGGGGGAATTGTCGGTTGCCGGCCATCCTCCGCTTCAGATGTCAGGCGAGCAAAAACTTATCTTTTGTTCGTCGCTGGTGCCGCGAAAAGTTTGTCCTTACGGGGCGAAACCGAGGGGGAGTGAATGGGAGACGGCGTCAGTTTTGGATTGACGGGCTCCGTTGTTTATCTGTCTTTCTCTACTACTATTCCGCAACCGCGCTGGAGTTCAACAAACCGAAGAAGACATTTGCTACGTATTTCTTTGCTTCGTTTTGGCGCAAGTTTGCTGGAGCCCTGGATTGGGCGGAGCGAATATTGTAAAAAAAACGCTGAAAGCAAGGGTCGTCGCCAAGCGGCCTCCTCTTATTTTGTACCGTCCGGTTGGTTTGCCTTTGAGCCCTATCTTTCTCGGTCAGTTTAGGAATAATGGGAATCGAGATCTGGCATAGGTAAAGAAAGCTAACGGCCTGGCTTTTGTGCCTCTTCTGACAGTCCCCTCTTCTAAGGCTTTGTAATAAATCCTGCCCCATCATAAGCTTTCAGGAGTGTATGGGATCCATTCTGGGTCGATCACGGGAACCAGAGGTTTAGTCTTCCAAGCTTTTGGACTCACGCTGGAGGCTGAATTTCTCTACCAGAATGTGTCTACCAAAATGTACTTGTCCAGGATGTGTCTCACATCCTGGCATAGAGAAATTCCATGAGGGTGGGCTCTAGCATTGAGTCCAAAAGCTCAGAAGACTAAACCTCTGGTCCCAGTGACACAGTGACCAATCCAGGTCTGATCCTGCAACATTATCCTGGGCCTTCATTCCAGGGGTGTGTACTGTGGACTGAAGATGAACAAAGAAAGACATCTCTGATTAATTCAAAAACACCCATAGCCTTATGTTTGTTTGTTTTTTTTGACTGGTTGCTGGCTTTTTTCGTCCCCTGTAAGCCAACATAGCTACTATAGATTTTATTTTTTTAAAACTTAAAAATACTTTATCTTTTATTATTTTGCTGGTTGTTGCAAATGTCCTAATTGAAAGCAGAAGCTGCCCTAAAGGCCAAGAATGGCTTCTCCATCATAGGAATGCTCCATTTTTTAAAAAATAAACTGGATTTTGTCAAAGCCTTCTTCGGAAATTTGATTTGTTCACATCACAGAAAATAGCTTTCTTTTCCAGATTCCATTTTTTTTAAAAAGTGTGTGATCTTACTTTTCCAAGCTGTAAAATGGCAAGTAGGCATTCAATTACACTTAATCTCAGGAAAGGCTGGCCTCGATCTGCACATGACCTTTGGTGGGAAGACTGCTTTGATTCTTTTGTCCTAGGCATTTGCTTGAGCTTGTTGAATGTGAATGGGCTGCACTGTTTCATATTGCAAATGGGATGTAATGATCTGTTGTTCGTCCAATACTGTAAGCTTTATTCTCTATCTTGAGTTCCCAGATAATTCTTTGAGATACCCCTTCAGGTATCTTCAGAACGTTATATACCCTCTGATTGCCTTATCTCAAAACTAACCACATCTGTATCATCTTTCAGGACTTGTTTTTTTCAGTCCCTTCCACGTTCTCTGAACCTTGTGTTTTTATGTCATCTTAAATAATGGAGTTTGGATGCCATTCTTAAAGTGGGGTTTGACCAACTCATACAAAATTCTGTAATTGGAAACTATACTTTTCTTGACAGAACCAAAACCCAATTTCATTTGGCTTTTTTTCCATATTGTTATGCAGGCTATTTGAAGCTCCATACATAGACCTGGACAATTACATCACTTTTCAAGACTATTTAATCAATTGTCACTAGGAGGGACACGGTGGCTCAGGGGCTAAGATGCTGAGCTTGTCGATCGAAAGGTTGGCAGTTCAGTGGTTCGAATCCCTCGTGCCATGTAATGGGGTAAACTCCCGTTACTTGTCCCAGCTTCTGCCAACCTTGCAGTTCGAAAGCACGTCAAAATTGCAAGTAGAAAAATAGGGACCACTTGGGGAATATAACAGCATTCCACGTGCCTTTGGCATTTAGTCATGCCAGCCATATGACCAGAGACCTCTTCGGAGAGTGCTGGCTTTGAAATGGAAATGAGCACCGCCCCCTAGAGTCGGGAACCACTAGCACATATGTGCAAAGGGAACCTTTACATTTACCTATTAACTAGAGGGGTATAACTGCTATGATAGCAAAGTATAATAGAAACATTTTTTGTGGGGATGCTTCTAAGATTTTTGGTACTACCTGAACAAGTTCCTGCAGTTTTCTTGGCAAGGTTTTTCAGAAGTGGTTTTCTGTTGCCTCTTTCCAAGGGCTGAGAGAGAATGACTGGCCAGTTTCCTTTTGTGCCTAAGGCAGAAATAGAACTCATGGTCTTCAGATTTCTCCCCGGATACTTTAACCCCCATATTAAACTGACCTTAATAGGAACATAGAATGGACAAATAAATTAGCCTGTTGCTGGCTCACTATTGTCTTGCCTGGTTAGGCAGGGGCCAGAAGTTGGAACATGTGTTTTCGTCCTGTGGGAGTGTGTGTTGTTCCAGTGGGTAACCCACATATACATGGGCATCATTGTAACAGCTGCCTACTGGATTACTGGAAATTCTCAAAGAAGGCAATTTTAGTTCACACGGGCAAATGGAGTTGATAAAATAGTCGCATGTGATAAATTAGTATTTCTGGTTATTTTTTCTCCCAAATTAAATAGTAACTGTTGCAAAGGAAAGGGGGGAAAAACAATGGTGCATGGATAGTATTGTGTCCCCTTGCTTCTGAGTATAGTGAAATTTACCACCCAAATGCTAATTTCTGCAGTTTTCTCAACCTGTAGTATTTCCAAAAGAACAATCGAAATTGTTTGTATTCTAGCAGAAACTAAAAGGATAATATGCATTGTATACTCTGGTACAATATATTTCCACAATACAGTACCGTCTGAAATCTGGTCAGGGCCTAAAAATACATGATGCAACAGTTTCATAGAAGCTAAATTAATCTAATCAAGAAATGAACAGAAGACATCAAATTAGCCTATATATACACATTCTGAGTTCCATCATTGATGAAAGATAGCCTTCAAATGTAATTTGTTCTTGGCAATGAGAATGTAAATGAAAAAAGGCCAATAAAGCATTATCAAATATTTTCCATGTATGGGACCTTCAAAAAAGCATTTGCTGCTTTAATCAAGGAGAGAACCAATCTAGAAATAAGGAGAAATTTCTAGACAGTTACAAAATTAATCAGTGGAACGACGTGCCTCCAAATGTTGTAGATGCTTCAACACTGGAAGTTTTTAAGAAGAGATTGGATAACCATTTGTCTGAAACAGAGGGTTCCTGCTTGAGCAGAGGATTGGACTATAAACAGGTGGGATTCAAAATTTTTAACAACCGGTTCTGTGGCATGGCTTAGTTGGTGGGTGTGACTTGGTCACTTTTTTCAGTGCCCTTGCAACTTTGAATGGTCACTAAATGAACTGTTGTAAGTCAAGGATTACCTGTACAAAAATACAAAAAGCTTCTTTGCTTGCAAAACACTGCCCTAAATACCAATCATTAGATTAAAAATACCTGCAAGCCAGAGTTACAAATCAGGCAGGGTGCCAGAGCACCTTGAGGAATTAAGATAGTTAAAATGCAATGATAACTATCAGCAGACAACTCTTGCTCATAAGGTGAAACCCTTTAGCAAAGAGGTCATTTAAGCTCTCCAGAAAGAGCACACCCAGGAAAAGCAATCCTTAGATCCATTTGCACCACTTAAAGATACCAGCTGGTTTCACTCATCTCACAAGATATCCTAAGGAAATCATCCAGATTTAAGGAAAGGTCACATGCCCTCCAGAAAGGCAGTAAAAAAAATCAGTACCAAGCTTGTATCTTGCCTCTTGGAAGTACACCCTAAAAGGACAGTGCCAGATACCACTAAAGCAGTGAAGGAAGAGCCCCCTCCCCAGACAGAAAAAGAAACCATGAGGCAGGAAAAAATTCAAACACAATATAAATAATTAAATCACAACAGTAGCTGTTGCTTGTTAAACCAATTTCCAGAACAAATAGATACAGGAACTAGCCAGATTTATCAAACCAGTTTCTTTTCAGGAACAAAGATTAATCTTTTTTCTTCCAAACAAAGCTGAATAGGGAAAATTATCCCATCAATAAATACAGATTAAATGTCACCAAGCACAGAATTAAACTTCACCCAAAACCAGTTTTAGACCAAAACTCAGAAAGGGTATGTAAACTCACGTTTGAATGTCAATCTTTCCAGCTAAGCAAGAAGAAATATTTCCAGGAGAGTATTTCCTCCCAACAGCAGTGTAAAAAGCTTAAAACAACCCTTCGAAAATCTTAAGTATACTGCCAAGAATGTAATAAGGGTGGAAAAAAACAAAAGGAGATTTCTTCTAACTACCAGTTCTCTAAACTGCTTAGAAAGTTAACAAGCGGTTCTATAGAACCGGTCAGAACTGGTAGAATACCTCCCCTGACTAGAAGACCTCCCAAGCTCCTTTCCAACTCTGTTATTCTGTTATTTTGTACCTTCTTTTAAAGGTTTTTTTTGTCAGTTTTATAGTGTTTAAATCAGGCATACAATTTGAGATTGCTTCGGAGATTAAGATAAAGGTTTTATCAATAGTTCTGAGTTTCACAGGTATTCCAGGCACTTGGCTGCTGGTGAAACAGACCTTACATATGCATGGGTATATTCTGTTCCCTGTCATCAAGCTGAAGATATAGCAGGGGTGGTTGCTTGTCTTAAAGTTGTCCTTCGGTGGGACCACCTTAGGTAGGATGGCTTCAGGTACACATACAAATGCAGCTGAAAGTCAGGACAAAAGTTGGGGGAGAATTCAATCTGATAAGTTAAACTGCAGGCCTTTGACATTTTCCACAAAAAAACAAAATAGAGTAGAATAAGTGGGTGGGAGTTTTCCAGCTCAGCTCTAAAAGGAGGGTTTCTTTTTTTAAAAAAAAATCTGCAATAATAGCTGGCTTTGTAATCTAAAGCGTAATGGGGCACTCATTTGAATTCTTCTTACCAATTCTTATTTCTGGACATCTGAAAGGGGTCTTTGTTGCAATGGCACTGGAATCTTTCTCAAAGGCTGCAGCTATGGCTCTACAGTATTGCATGCTCATAGAAAGATACTACATCATTTCTGCAGTGACTAGCTCTCCTCTTGAAGGGAATCCGTATGCTTCATTAAGGTTGGCAAGTGACTCATGAGTGTGATTAGGTAATGAACAAGGTATCTTTATTCCTCTAAGATGTGTATTCCTTTGGTGAAAAAAAAAGTCAGGGTTTTACACCCACAGTAGGCAAGAACATTATCTAAAGCTTCTGTTCCACCCTTTCTTCACTGCATTCAAGAGAGAACTCTTCAGAAACTAGTAAGTGACGCTCTAATAGCAATAGCTCCTAGACTTATCTACTGCTTCAAAGTACTTTACAGCGCTCTCCAAGCAGTTTACAGAGTCAGCATATTTCCCCCCAGCTCCTCATTTTACTGACCTTGGAAAGATGAATCAAAGGCTGAATCAACCTTTAGCCGGTCAAAATCAAACTCCAGACAGTGAACAGAGTCAGCCTGCAATATTGCATTCTAACCACTGTGCCACCATGGCTCTATAATGAACTGGATGTCGATGGATTCTGATTCCCAGCATTCTTCACATTGGTTCGTGCTGAGTGACGCAACAGAGTTAAAGATCAGCCAGATTTGATGGGTCACAAATTCTCCATTCTTCCCTGAGAGTTGCTGCTTCAAAAGAGTTTCTGAGTATCACTGTGAGACTGAGTTGAGGCAGCAGCTGGACCAAACCCAATTTCTGGTTTAAAGTCCCCAGGTTGCTGGGTTAAACTAAAACCGGTTATTTGGAATATTTGCATTGTCCAATATATTTAACACAAAAGTATATTTTATTTTATTTTTATTTATTATATTTGGTTTGTCAATTGCTTACAAGATAATAGGTATAAGTAAAAACATAGTTATGAATACAGGGATACATATAAGAAAAATAAAAGAAACAATAGGACAGGGACGATAGTTGGTGCGCTTATGCACGCCCCTTACAGACTTCTTAGGAAAGGGATGAGGTCAATAATAGAAAGTATAAGGTTAAAGTTTTTGGGGTTTGGGGAAGAAACCACAGAGTCAGGTAGAGTATTCCAGACATTGACCACTCTGTTGCTGAAGTCGTATTTCCTGCAATCAAGTTTGGTGCGATTAACCTCGAGTTTGTATCTATTGTTTGCTCTTGTGTTGTTATGGTTGAAGCTGAAGTATTCATTGATAGGTAGGACATTGCAATGTATGATTTGATATACTATACTTAGATTGGACCGAAGGCGGTGTAGTTCTAGGTTTTCTAGGTCTAGAATTTCAAGTCTGGTAGCATAAGGTATTCTGCAACAAGTAGAGGATTGGAGAACTGTATTGCATTGATAAAAGAAAAGCATAAAATAAAATTATGCTATGTTTCGTCCTCTTCTTTGTACTCTCATTCTAAATAGCAGGCTGAGGAATTCTGGGAGTTAAAGTCCACAAGTCTTAAAGTTGCCAAGTTTGTGGACCCCTGCTAAACAGGATGACCTCTCTGAACAGTCACAACTTTTGTGCCAGACTTTTTTTCCAAGACCACTACTTAAGTAATAAAAATGTTAACGATTACATTTTAATAACTAAACCATACAGCTAAAGCAATATCTACTATTGTTGTCTTGCATAATGCTTGCTGATATATGGGTCTGTAAATCATCCATCAGCAAATGTTTTGCTGCCGAGCCCTCTAAATTAGGACAGGATGTCAGACTGATTTCCAAGAGACATCACAAGGGGCTCTAAACCTTGTGTATTTTTATGCTGTAAACTTCAGAAGAGATAATTAAAGCTAGTTTATCATGCAGTCCTGTGAATGTTGATTTACGAGTCTGATCTGTTGAATTTAATGAAATTTACTACTCGTGATGTGGACACAGAACTAGTCACACATTCAGCAACAGTTTCTTATAAAAAATAAACTCTCTCATCACTCGTACATATCCACCGCATTCATTTTATTTTCACATTTATCGTGAATAAATGCTGCCATCACTGATTGATATCATTAACTATAGCAAGGCTGGGGCTGAAATATTCTGTGCTGTAATCATATTGCTTTCTAGTAACAAAAGAATGAAATGCTATTGTAGGATACAGGTGAGGAACTTACAGCTTTAAAGAAATTGCTGAACTACAACTTGCATTTCATAGAGTAGCCAGTGCTAATCAGTGCTTGGAGTTGAGTTTAGCAGGTTCTGAAGGAGCAAAAAAATGCATAGAAAATTGTTAAGCTGATCTACTTATTGAGTGCAGCAGTCAAAATTCACCCATATTGAATATACCATATTTTTTCATTTTATCAATAGCGTCTTCTCTTGGCGGCAGCTTATGTCTACGATGCCCAATATAATAGGAACATCCCATTTGAGACTTCACCAAAGGCGATCAGGTAAAGCCAGGGCTATAACAATTCTGAAATGCAGCGTAAAGAGCTATGTTATTAAGCAAAAGCATTCTAAGACCCAGTCATCACTAAAGATATTTTTTCAAGCGATGTTGAAAGGTTTGGCTCTCCAATAAACTGAATAAGCATAAATGAATGTCATTAATTTTTGATGCTTTGTCTCCAGTTTCCTTCACATTTGGGTCCAAATGTAGTTAAAAGTAGTTGCTACTCTTTTAAAATAAAATTGAAATAGTAATTCAATTTCAATTATTCACAATGGGTTTATGAAGGTCTTAAGCTGAAGTTGGTGCCATATTCTTCTGCAGATATATAGTTTGCTTCTGTATGCAGGGTCAGAGAAGATCTCCATCCAGACCTTTCCAGACTTTTAAATCTACAATTTGATTCTGTCTTATCATGGTTTGGGGTATTGTTTTATTCTGTGTATCAGAATAGTAAATGACAGGATTAAGGTCTTTTATTTTACTTAAGAAGTAACATGAAATCTAGGACAGAAATATCATAATATTTCTTAACAATATCCTGGCTTGTCTGGTATTTTTTCTCCCAAGTTTGGAAAGAGTATGTTTTTAATGACGTAGAAATGACTTCAAAGTAATAGCAAGGACTCACTTTTATGACATGTTGAGAGCAATGTCTTTGCAATATCTACAGTTATAGGTTTTTTAATTGTTAGAACAAGCTAAGGATTCTTGTTTGAACCTACTTGATTGTTGTTGTTTTTAGCAATGTTTCAATCATTTCTATATGTTTCCTTTATTCAGACTTTATTATCTCTATAACCATTGGGCCATGCAAGCAGGTACTTATTTCTTCATTTTTGTAGTCCTGGCACTTGCACTATTTGAAGAGCCAGCTGCATACCTACTTCCTTTCTTGGTAAGTATGTAGTTAAATATAACAGGCAACTCTTAGAAGTTAGAGGCTGTAACAGTATGTGTAGAAATAGATATAAACCATGTTTATACATCCAAAAGACACGCTAACAAATTTAGGAAGCAAACAAAAATATTAGACTGCCTTCCCTCTAGCAGCAAATATTCAGATAAGTAGAGATCAGCAACAGACAAATAATCAGGCAGAAAACAATACTGTAATCAAGGAACCAAAGAGGAAACTACACTCCCACCAAAACTGTCCAAATATGCAGTGATGATGTTACCAAGTTGGGTAATGAAACGTCTGCAAACAAACAACCAATCTGAAAGAGCACCAAGAACAAGTGTGTGTGTTAAAGCAATCTTAAGCATGGTCATTATGATATGCAGTTTTCCTCCTTTGACTTGGATTTTGTATTTGTTTATTTCTGAATTTATCTATTCTTCTTTTCAATAGATTACATCAGTGATTGAAGTCTTATGCCTTTTTGTTTTCTTTGGAAGACTCATCCATTTTGCACACATTACACCTCGTAATACATTCTGGAAAGATACAAAGAACATCTGCATCATGATAACAGTCTTGGTGGGTTTTAACTTGTACAGCATATGCCTTTTGCAAATAGTGGCTTGTCACAGTTTCATGTGAAATCATTTTTTTGAAATCAGTAGAAACTAAGGTACTCCCGGGCTCCATTTTCACTGGCAGAGGGATGCAGGAGGCCATCATGGCCAAAGCCAGGCCCAGGGGGAGGCTCACACAACCCCTCAAGTTCTGTTTTCGCTGGCAGAGGGCGAGCAAAACAAACTAAAAACAAAACAAAAGGAGAAATGCTTCCCTTTTTGCATTTGAGCATGCAAGAAGGAACAGGAAAGGAGAACGGGAAAGAGGAAAAAGAAGATGGGAAGAGAGCAAGGAAGGAAAAATAAGGAAAGGGGAAGGAAGAAGAAAGAATGAAGAGGGAAGGAAAAAAAGAAGGAAGGAAGGAAAGGAAGGAAGGAAGGAAGGAAGGGGATTATAATGAGAGGGAGGGGGAGGGTCTGAGGGAAGTCCTGGCTTAGCACTTGGCCAACATGAATATCGAGTTGGCCCCACCCACCCTGGCTACACCAAGCTCCCAAAGGTCAAAGACAACCCTCAACAAAATTGAATTTGACAACCCTGATCTATAACATTATATAGTGGCTCTGTGCTTGCGTGCTGATGTTTCTGCAGTCAGTTTTAGATGGGTTAAGTCCATTAACTTAACTATGGGTTAAGTCTCTTGACCCATAGTTGTAATTGCTATGAGATTAAAATGAGAGAAGAAACACACCCCATGTGTTTTGGGGTTTTTTTTTTTGAGCTCCTTGAAGAAAAATGGGGTGTAAATCTATTTATAACACAGTAGTGGAAAATGGATTATTTGTGCTATTCTCCAATATTTTGCATCTCCATCATGGAGAGATGATGGGCAGCTCATTTTGGTTTGAGATTTTGTGAAGTTAACATATATGAGCTTAATCATCCTGTGTACAATAACACAGATCATGCTGTTGAATTTTGGTAGTGCAATTGTAGCAGAGGATCTGTTGTGACCTGCCTAGAATTTGGTCTTAAGATGGGTGGCCATATAAATTTATTTGTTTGTTTGTCAAACATACAAGATAACAAGTATAAGTATGAACATAAACAAGAACAAAGGGAGTAAATACAGATAAATGGGAGACAGTAAGACAGGGGTGTTAGGCATGCTGGTGTGCTTATGCACACCCCCTTTAAGGACCTTAATGTTTTAACTATGAATATTATTAAATTATTATTTATTATTAATAAATTAAAATTAATGTTTTAAATAAATAAATAAAAACAGATCTCGGGATCTAGGGCCTACTTGTCTACTATATCTTTTGATTGCATTGGCATGTTGCCTACACTAAAGGCATGCTGGAGTCTCTAGTATCATTTATTCATATATTTGTGAATTGATCCATATC
Source organism: Hydrophis major (assembly GCA_033807585.1). Lineage (NCBI taxonomy): Eukaryota > Metazoa > Chordata > Lepidosauria > Squamata > Elapidae > Hydrophis > Hydrophis major. The sequence goes on along the minus strand of CM066328.1, from coordinate 386,545,714 downwards.
AGTTCCAAACATTGTCCGTGGAGGCTTTTACTGATGGATACCAACTAGATCAAGTAGGCAACTGATACTTAAAATTGTTGGATAACAATCATAAAAGAGCTCTTTTGGCATAGTTTTTAATGCAGTGGATTGTATACCAGTTCTTGTTTGCGTAAACAGGTGCAACTCAGCACGTATAACTACTGTGTATATAGTATATATGTATAGTATGATATTAGCATATAAGCATTTGGTTAAGAAAGAATAGTATTAGTCTAACAATCACTGTACTTGAAAATGTTGCATTTCAAAAGAGGTTTCTGTTAATGGCAATGAAACGAACAAGAATCATTTCAATCATGGATTAAAGCTGCTGGATCGACCTTGATTGCATAATCAATTCAAAAGTGCTTATTGCTTTTCATTATCTGGAACTCAAATTTCTCTAAAATATCTAGGCTGGATTCATGCATTTTCAAGGAGACTGCTTTATAAGGACACAAGTAGCCCCTCATGCATTTCGTTGTACTGGGGTGGGATTCTACTGGTTTGGACTGGCTCGGGAGAACCCCTTGTTCTGATGATCAGCTGGCTTTGAACTGGTTCACTGCGATGAGCATGTGGGCCCACACACCCGCCTCTGCTCTTTCCTGTGCTTTATTCCCTTTGTTTAGAGCACAGCTGATTTGCGTGGCAAAGTGGTTTGCCAGGCCTCAGCTATTTTAGTCACAGGGGCTGCAGTTGAAAGTAAGTATGGGCTTTTTAAAAACACGGAGCGTGTGCGCAGACACAAACACTCAAGTGCACATTCGTGAGCTAAGCGCACAATCACTGAACGGGTTGTTATACCGGTGGAATCCCACCCCTGCTGGCCTCTGTATACAAAGCTTTGTTTTCAACTGTTGCCCTGGTGCAACAATGGTGAAAGGTTTTTAATCTAGTCGTGTAGAGCAGAGGTCTCCATCCTTAGCAACTTTAAGACTTGTGGATTTCAACTCCCAGAATTCCTCAGCCAGCTTTGCTGGCTGTGGAATTCTGTGGGTTGAAGTCCACAAATCTTAAAGTTGCCAAGGTTGGAGACCTCTGATGTAGAGAATCATTGGTGCACCCTGCTCATTCTGGATTCGAATCTGCATGTAAACTAACTTACAGTCCTTATTTCATTCTATTTCCCCACATTTCTGAAACACAAGACATGAAGAATGACCGTAGAGCTTTTGAGCTCAATACCCAGCAACTAAACACTGACTCTTTTGTCCTATACTTTGCCCCCTTTGTGGATGCCAGCACAAATCTCTGGCATATAAGACCCATATTTACCATTTTATGAGGTCAGATTATTGACTCTTGTATACTAATTATCTTGTGTGTGAAATCTAAATCCACCAGCATAACTTTATTTTCGGCTTATTGGAAAAGAGACTCCTCCCTGTCATTAAATGTTTATTTAAATTTAATTGCTTAAATGTAAGTTGCTTTTTCCTCTTCCTTTGAAATTGTAGATGACATTGATTGACCTAATTATCTATGGCACTCTTAGAACCTTGAACATTCCTGGTGTTCGATGGTCCAGGCCATTGAGGCCCATCTTCTTAATAAACTTTGCGGAGAGTCGTCAGGTAAGAAACTAGAGTGGGTAATTTCCATGTTTGACAGTCTTAAATACAGTTAGTATTTAATGATACAGTTAGTAGATAACATTGCTGTGGTTGCTATTATGTGTATGCGCTTCAGAGGATATTTTCGTCTCTCTTTTTGGAAAAAAAAATTTTTTTTTCTTCCTCCCTCTCTCTTCTGTGGAAATAGGCAGGCTTGACATGGTCTGTCTCTGGGAAAGAGGAAGTTTGAAATAAGGTATTGTTGATCCCCTGAAAGCCAGGGAACATGGTGGACTGACCTGTGAGGGTTTTGAAAATTCTGCATGTGGTGGTGGGAACAACTAATTTGAAGAGGTCTAGAGCAGGGGTTTCCAACCTTGGCAACTTTAAGGCTTGTGGACTTCAACTCCCAGAATTCCTCAGCCAGCTTTGCTTTGGAATTCTGGGAACTGAAGTCCACAAGCCTTAAAGTTGCCAAGGTTGGAGACCTCTGATCTAGAGCACTATTGAGGCAGCAGCTATAGAAAGTGCAGGTCCTATACCCTGTGCATCATCTGTGGTTTTTTTAAATTTAAAACACAGATTTTTTTTTTAAAAATGTACTTTCCCCAGGAAGGATAAGTGGTGGTGGGGAATTGCATGTCAGCTGTGGAACAGGAAGTATGGCTTCTCTGTGTTGTTTGTTCCTTTTGTATTTGAAGCTGCTCTGAGCATGAAGCTTAGTTGTTGAAGCACCTGAAATGTGATGCCCAAAATGCCCATCTCCATGGCAACATCATCCTCTCTGTTTTAAAACTGAAGTCTGCCTTAAAAAGCTGCATCCATATTTTCAGCTGACATATGAGCAAGCTGGATTTCACAAAATAATCCTGCCTCCTGGTGTCTGTGCAAATGCCTACAGCAGAGAAATCTGTGTGCTTATAATTGCTGCGTGCATGAAAGCTCTCCTCTACAGGCAGAATAATTGGAAGACAGCAATTTTTGTAAAAAAAAAAATTGAAAACTGAATAAGCTTAATTATTACCTATTACAGAACACTGAAGGGGGTTCAAGGCTTGTCATTTGCTGCTTCCAAAAAGTTCTACTTATGCATGTATGTGTACAATCAGGACCAAATTAATTCAGCTCTGGATAATAGCCATTATAACAGCTTTGAGTTTCAAGTATGTAAACAAGACATTGATCCAGAATTGCCGTGTCCTCTACCTGGAGGTACGGTGGAGATTTGACTTGTACTGAAGAAGCTTTTGTTTATATAGATGGGAGCTTCCTTTACATGGATAGAGTGAATGTGACCCACTAAACTAGTCTTGAAGGTTGATTGATTTTTATGATATGGTTCTACTGATCCTTTAAGGAAAAGAACATTTCCAAGGATGTAGGGAATGGTATTTCATCTTCATTTCTTGGAATATAGAACTTCTCAAATATCTGAAAAATCTCAACTTTGGAGATTGACTCCAATATTGTTCCCCCAGATCTGTTACTGGATATCTTGCAGCTGGATCTAATTCTTTAGGGAAAGGTAATTAGACAAGTAATAGAGGAACACGGATGCTCTTTTTGGCAGATCCGGCGAGCCTTTCGAAGCATCCGGAACACTCTGCCTGAGATCACTTATGTCTTTCTACTGTTCATGTTCAGTGTCCTGATGTTTTCTCTCATGGCTCTGAAGCTGTTTGGAGACAGGTATGGGGGTTCAGGTTAGCATCACTGCCATTGAGGTGAGTGGGTGGGAAGTACTGTTATATAATAAATAATACTCAAGCAGTTTGTGTTAATTTCTACTGCTTGATTGCAATCCCTCATTTTTTAAAATGCATTATTGTTTTTTGTTCGAAGGAATTTGAAGACCTTGGAAGGCTTGCCCTATTTTACAAATTATCTTGAAGTGGTATTTGATATGTACGTGCTGGTGACCACTGCAAATAGCCCAGACATTATGTAGGTAATTCTCTTCTCTTCAGACCAGAAGTAGTTGTTAAGTTGAGGTGACGTGTTGTGCAGAAATTCATTGTCCTTCTCCTGCCATTTTCACCATGAAACAGTTTAAGATAACTAGCCCTAATTTGAATCCTCAGCTTATATCAGAGGATGGGCAAACGAGATAAGTATGTAATAAATGTGAATTGCTGTTTCCAGCCTTCCTGCATTTCATTTGTAAATTAGATATAGAAAGATTTTGCTTTAGAAGGGGTGACCATTGAGAAGAAGTAGTAGTTACCTAGGCAACTTTTGGAAGTGTATTGTAGATATTTAGCTCTTCTAGAGAGCAGATATATGACTATTACTTCAATTTTGTGCAACAATTATGATTATAGGTGGAACTCTATTCAGATCAGAACCATCCATCAAAAACCATGGATGCATGAAATTGTTCATCATAGACAACAGTGTCTCAGCTATATTTATCAACTACAGATACACAAAATTGTGGACAATGAAACTGGAAAAAGACGGCCATCTGTATAGAGCTACATAAATGGGCTGGGTTCAAACATGGTTTATCTCTTATTTTAAATCAGCCAAAATTAGCTGGGTACATTTACAATAGCTAGATGTTATGATGTAAAACAAAACAAATCCCATTAAAAAGCCTGAGAGTAGACAATTCTGTTATGGGAAAAGTGTTTTCTACATTCTCATCCATTACAAAAATCTGCTTTTTTCTCTGGAAATCACTCTTTAGTATATTTAATGCAAATTTTCTTTCTTCCTTATAGGATGCCAGCTTATGACTTCAGCTGGTGGTACAGTTTATTTTTTATAATATATGTAATAATCAACACCTACATTTTCATGTCAGTCTTTTTAGCAGTTGTGTACAACAACTACAGGAAACACTTAAAGGTAAACTCCTCATTTGGGTAGCCCCTGCCCTTAAACCTGCTTACTGAGTTCTGAACCTCTCCAGTTTATACCCCTGAAATGTGACTTTGGGGTGGGGCAAGGAAATAAGCCACAAAATATGTACATTAAGGCTGTGATAAATTTAATGCCTCAATTTTAGCTTCTCAAAATTCCACAAAAAGGAACTGAAAGTTGTCCCTTCCAATGCAATTGCTGTACCACAACTGTGGACCTTTAAAGCCATTTTTGAGTACATTATTCCAGTCACAAAAATGTTGTCCACTTCATCTTAGCTGTGGACTTAAGAATGTTGGCCTGTTTCTGAGGTTTCCTTAATTTAAAAGTAAATGGTATTTTTTTTACAAATCTTTGGTGTCCAAGTCTGTTGATATTTCCCTCTTATGTATGAGTGATGTTGTTTAGGAACTGGAGTGAATATTCACAGCTTGCGTATCTGAAATAGAGATAGTTGCCTTCCATTAGGGACAGATAGAAAACAGTCTTTGTTACGTAGACTTTGAGAGAAGGAGATATAGTGGATTCCCTATAGAATATTGTCTCTGAGTTTCAAAATTGCTTTTTGAGCTTCCCTATAAGCTCATATGATAACTTTTCTTCTTTTAACAGTTATTCATGTTTTCCAGAATGAGATCCGCAAGCTTGCTTACATGAAACGTCACAAAATGATAGAAGCCTTCAACCTCCTAAAGGTCAAAGAAAGAGATGAATTTGTTATCCAACAAGATAAGTGGAAAATTCTGGTAAAAATGGTGGCACCTCATATCAGTGCATCCCATCGAGAACTCCTTTTAAGGATATCTGATGAAGAACAGAAGGGCTACGTAGGTGAGTGTCAGCTAAAGATGTCTTTAATATATGTATTGTTTCAGATTCTGATTCTTGTGTCCATCTGACTCTAAAGATAGAGCAGGCAAAAGGGTTATCATCATTACTGAGTGCACTTACCCCAAGATGTGCTATATTGATGGTCTTTACCTGCCTTGATGATTTTTTTTAAAGGAAGAACCAGTAGTAGATTGCTTTTAATTTAAGTCTTGAATTTTACTGACACAAAGCCCTGCTTAATCAATATATTTAAGAAAAAATACTGCCCATTTTGGACACAACTGTAGTTATTATTTACGATTTGATGAGACTAAATATAGTCAAGATGTGATCAAGTTGTATCCAGAATTCTGTCTTGCACGCTTGAGTCAGAAAGTGAATGTATATATTAAATCTGATCTACTTATTCTGAGATCACGTTTCTCCATTGAGTTGTTTCCCACAAAAGAAAAATGGATTACAAGTTGAGAGTCTTTTACACAGTAAGCTAGTGAAAAGTTTACATTTTGATTATAATACTTTCTGTTCTGACCCAAGCTTAGCAGAACCAAGAAACAGACTCCATGTCCTGAAAACTCCCTCTTTTTTTAGTTACTATGAATTCATGGCATTCACACACAGAAAAGTCATCCAGTCACAAAGCTGTAAATTAATTATTGGCAAGGAGTTTCTGAGGCACGAGTCACAATAAGCAAATTTTCATAATAATGTGAACTAATTGTCTCCTGCAATCACCACTCCCCTTTTGCTTCTATTTATTCCCCAAGGAGGGGCCATTCAGCATCCACATGTGCCTTTTTTTCCGAGTTGGCCCCTGTTTCTTAGTTGTTCTCCTCTCCTCTCTTGTGATAGCTCTCTACATACGCGCATCTGGAACAGGCTTCAGCTGTTCTTCTTCCCCACTTATCTCCGATTCTGTAGGCAGCTGGGAAATGTTGGACGGCCCTGTCAAGTGAATTTCACCCCATTTTATGACTTTTCTTGTCACATTTTTAAAGTGAATCACTGAACTTGTTAAATTAGTAACATGGTTGTTATGTGAATTCGGCTTCCCATTGTCTTTGCTTATCAGAAGATTGCAAAAGTGCACATGACCCCTGGACACTGCAACCGACATACACATGAACCAGCTGTCAAGCATCCAAATGTAAATCATGTGACCATGGGGATGCTGCAATGGTCATAAGTGTGAACAATGATCGTAGGTCACTTTTTTCAGTGCTATTGTAACTTTAAACAGTCACTAAATGAATTGTTATTAGTTGAGGATTACCTGTACACATTTTAATACAGATGAAGATTATCTTCACAAAATCTGGGTGATTCTTCTATGCACATTCTGCAAAACACATATTTAAATGATTATTGTCCCTAATAAACAGAGCATGCATGTTCATCAGTGTCTTTGTCAAGCTATGATGATGTCAAACTGATGATACCATGGCGCAAATCCACAGGAGTGTATTGGTATGTGATGTGAGATGCAAATGTGTAGGTTGTGGAGTTGCATGATGATGTCATCATGCACCAATCGTCCTTTCCCCCTTGCTCCATCTGTGGATGCATATCCTACCATAGATAAGCAATGAGCAAAGATTGTTGCTATTCTTTGTATCATGCTGTGATCATTTTAATAAAAATATTTTGATTAGGGCTGCTCCTTAATTGGATTCTGTCATTCTTTTGTGTATGATAGACAAAAAATCCTTTGTACGCCTGGCTGATCTTTTGAATATAGAGGTCATCACACTGAAGGCCCGCATCCACCCCTTAGACATCTGGTTTCCACAGGTGTATAATTCCACTCCCAGCCTGGTTTTACGCAGTATAGTCCAGCACAGGTATGTCTATGTTCAGGAAATGACTTGCAACAGTCCCAGTATAATATTTCTACTTGTCCATGTGGGTGGCACATAATCTAGCAGTTGCTTTAGTGTACCAGATGTATTTTATGAAATGTAAACTCCTGGTAGACAATACACCAAATTGATCTGTATTTCATTTGTCTGCAGAGCATTCATTTGGATATATGATATTATCATACTAATTAATGCGGTCTTCATTGCACTGGATGAGAAGAATCCTTATATTTCCTATGCAGAATGGGTTTTCCTATGCTTGTATATAATTGAAATACTCCTGAAATTATATGTCTTTGAACCCAGGACTTTTTTTGCAAGAAACCAATTCTGGAACTGGTAAGTAATCCTTAGTTTTTGGTCTTTTTATGATAAGCAAACCAGTTCCACCTATTTTACATCCATTCACTATGGAACATTTCACATGAAGGCTAACAATCTAGCTGCTTCACATTCAAGGTTTGGGTTGTTCTAACAAGAATTAACATTTAAGAAATATTGAACAGTTTGGTATTAGAGTAGAAAAATATTGAAAAGCCAGAATGAAAGGAAAGGCTCCTATCTATATGTTTATGGAGATTCTCAGTCTTCCAGGTCATGGTTTTTCCCACAGGTGCTTCTTCAAGAACAACTGGTGCTTCTGGTTTTTCTTTGAAGACATTTCACTTCTTATCCAAGAAGCAAAACATCTTCAAAGAAAAACCAGAAAGTCTAGCTGCCTCCTCAAAAAGCACCTTTGGGTCTCCTATCTATACATTATTGACCTTACGTTGGATTTTTTTGGTATAACAGTCTTTGTCTTATTTCAAAAATGGTACTTGGATTTAATAATACATATGTTAAAATGCCTATTAAAAATCAACAGCCGCTCTCTTACTGATGAATGGAAGATCTGACTGGCACTTACATCAAAGATTTCAAAATATTAGCAGATTTAAAAAAATAAATAAATGAGCATTTGGGCGGTGAAAGAGGAAGAACTGTTTTCATAAGCCACCTTTCCATTTTTCTTAGGTTTGATACTTCTATCATTATTGCTGCTTTGATTGCAACAGTATTGAACATTGCACTTAAATCAGGTACTTTTGTGTGTGTGTGTGTGTGTGTGTGTGTGTATCCCTGTAACTTTATATCTCATCTAAAGAAAAATGAGAGTAATTTACTTTCTTTTAGTAGACACCTGTTGGGATTCTTAGTCAAATAAGAGTCAGATTTTTTTAAAAAAACAGTGCAACTATAAAACTGCAAAATTTGGGGGAAACTTACATGGGTTACATTTAGTCACAGTACAGACCAGATTCTGGTATTACAGGAACAAGTGTAGTTTCCACTGTCTGTACATTAAATGCTCTCTGTTCAAGATCCTTCATGGAAGCAAAAATGGTAAGGAAATTGGAAAGACCTTGTTTTGTTGCAAGTTCTTCCCATTGTGTTTGTTTCACATTTTGTCTGACCTTTCATCTTAACTACCCTTAACTACAATTATCTTGTTTCATTAAAGTTAATCACAGGTGATTAATTTCAGACCACATTGAAGCTATAGTTAAAAAAATATTACTTCAAGCTGTTCACAGCTTAAGAGCAAGAGTAGGAGGCTCTCATTCTTATGACTTTCAACTGTGAGGTAATTATTACATCAAAACTGGCTTGAGGCCAAGTTTCCAGTTCCATAAATTAGTTTAACAGGGTTAGATAGTTTAACATTTTAGGATTATTTTCTACTGGTTAATTTAAGCAGAGTATTCAGAAATGAATTTCACTGATATTTATTTACAGCCTAATTACAAATAACATTGAAATTGATGGTTCATTCAGGAAAATACAGAAATTTTAATAGAAGATGAGGGGCTGCTGCTCTATGTGAAGTAGATGGTTCGAGTTAGTGATGAGGATCAGGACACTGTTTTTTATTACTGTGTAAATTACTTGGCACATTTCTTTTTTTCCTTAGTGACTGCATACAATAGTCAGCAAATACTGGACATTGTGTTTATCTTACGAGTTCTTAGGCTTATAAGAATCATCGACAGTGTCCAAAGGTAAGTGCTTTTTTAGAAAAACACATGTCTCATATTTCTGCAAATTAGACCAGATAGGGTACAATTGAGAATGAATAATCCGAATTGGCCTTCTCCATCCTGGTTATTTTCAGATGTGTTGGATTGTGACTCCTAGCCATCAATAGGCAACATGGCTGGGGATAAGAGAGTTGCAATCAAATGCAGCTATATGAGGTTGGAAAAAGATAATTCAGTAAGTGACATGTTGACAGTACACAACTGAATGATGAAGGACAGCAGATGGCTTATAGTAAAGGAATGAAAGCAACTAGATGGAGAAAAAGGTTGAAAAAGTGATGCCCTCTAATGAGTGAATTGGTTAATAGTGGTTTAAAAAAACTTACGTTTTCTTCCATGGTGTTTTTATGCAGTATTTCCTTCCAGGTTCCGTGTTATTATGAATACACTAATAAACATTGTGCCTACGATGCTAACCTTTGGAGCGTTAATTCTGGTAAGCAGTACATAATTTTGTCCTTTTCCTTGCTTTCCCCATATAAATAAAGGTAGGTCTTAAGTTCAATCTCCAATGTGTCCAATTTAAAGGAAGATCCACAGCAAATGATGAAGAAATGATTGACTTCTTGGATAACACTTGCCAGTCAAACAACTTGATTAGACAAAGAGATATTCTCAATAATAGGCAATCTCTGTGCCTCGTTATTACTTACTTATGTCAGATGTTGTCAGATGAAGAATTGTGACAAATGTTGGCTTATGTATCTGCTTGAATCAACCATAGCTCCATCTGCAGTATGACCTATTTTTAATAATACTGGCTCCTGGTCTATAGATTAAAGGTCAAGATTTTTAAATGATGTGTATTGTCCTTATAGTTTTTCAGCATCCTTCTGGCAGTTGCTGTTCTTGGCTCTGTTTAAAGATCTGGAAATTAATCCTAATGTCTCCTACATGCCAATAGTATGCACTGCCATGTTTGCTTTACAGAAAATTGAGATGAGCAACTTTCTTTTTAGAGGTAGAAATGGGGAAGACAAGATGCTCCACTTTTGAGCTAAAATAGAATACTTTATAGAATATAATTCTTTATTGGCCAAGTGTGATTGGACACACAAGGAATTTGTCTTGGTGTAAATATCCCAGTATGCATAAAAGAAAAGATACATTTGTTAAGAATCAAAAATCATAACGTACAACACTTAATAATAGTCATAGGATACAATCAGCAATCAAATTGTACTAGGAAACAGTCAATATCAATTGTAAGGATAGAAGCGACAAAGTTACAGTCCTACAATCACAAGTGGGAGGGGATGGGTGATAAGGAGTGATGAGAAGATTAACAGTAATAGTAGTGCAGACTTTGTAATAGTTGGACAGTATTGAGGGAATTATTTGTTTAGCAGAGTGATGGCTTCTGGGAAAAAACTCTTCTTGTGTCTAGTTCTGGTGTGCAGTGCTCTACAGCATCGTTTTGAGGGAAAGAGTTGAAACAATTTATGTCTGGGAGGGGTCTGTAAATATTTTCACAGCCCTCTTTTTGACTCGTGCGGTATACAGGTCCTCAATTGAAGGCAGGTGGGTTGTAACTGTTTTTTCTGCAAGTATTTATAATTGCCTAGGAATGCTTGATTATGGGGAGATTGATTGCTGGGTAGATATGCCTAGGATCATGCTGGAAGAATAATTCTCCTTATAAATTAAAGTCAGTTATTTTAATTCCATTTTATTATGCCAGAAGAAAATATTAAAGATTGTAGCATCTCTTGTACTCAATTTAGGAGTAATTCATAATTATGGCTGAAAATTATACTTTGTTTATCATGGATGTAAAAACGTCTGAAACCTATTGGCGGAATGGAAGAAGAACTATATTAAACTGAGTTCATAGTCATCATAGCCATGGTTTGCTTCTAGCTTGCTGAATAAAAGTTGGTTGAGTTCATAAAGCATAATAAGCCATGATATAAGTCATGATTGACAAACCTTTAAGATCAGATTTGGACCATAAAATGCAAAATCAAAACTAAACTCATCATATTGTGTGATAGAGTGTTGCATAAAGCCAGACTAAGTTTAATTGCCATGTTAAGTGATATCCTTATGTCCCATCAAAATCTTATTTGGAGAATTCTTAAATCTACCAGAACAATAGAAGGGGAGATGAAAGGGAATTTGTGTATATTAAAGCTGTGATCTTATGCTCATGAATCAAAGAGGGTACACTCAGCATAAGATCACAGCTTTAACATACACAAATTCCTTTTCATTTTTTGAAGAAAGCTATCCACAGTAAATGGAGTTAGTGTCATTTTCATCAGAAAACTATATGTCGTGTCAGGCTGGGAATTTGCCTACTTACTCAAGGAAAATACAACAGCAGCAAAAATTGGGAGGGGACTGAGAGGATGGTTAGAACGGGAGATTGGGGACATCCTAATAAATTGGTTTCTGCAACTATTTATAACCAAGTTCTGGATGTGAATTCTTGTTTTGTGAGAGTGCCCATGGTATGCTCCCTTAAAATTCTGTCTAATATTGTTAGCTAGTGACAGTGATAAAGAACAAGCTATCCTGCTCAATATATTTTGTTTTTAATATAAACATATAAACTAATATAAAAAACAAACAAGTTGATATCTTCTTTTTTGGCAGGTGGTATATTATGTATTTTCCATTATTGGGATGGAAATCTTCCATGGAAAAATCCAGTTCTTTGCCGGAAACACCACCTCACCACAAGCCATGTACTGTGGAAATCCTGTTTTGAGTGGAACTACATTTGCACGAGCCAAATATTGCAGGAATAACTTCAATGACATTGTGTCTTCTTTTGTTGTCCTTATGGAATTAACCATTGTCAACCAGTGGCATGATATCCTTTTTAGACAGCCATTGTAAAATATAGAGATAAAGATACAGCTTTGAGAAGAAGCATCATTATCATCAAGGCTTGAGTTGCCAAACATAGTACAGTAGGTACATCTGTAAAGGAAGCTACATCTGTAAAAGAAGTGCTTTGATGATTTCATCAAATCAGTTTGTGCAGTCTTTACTCCCTGAGCTAGAATGTTTGGCAGAAAGTCTGTGTGTGTGTGTGTGTGTGTGTGTGTGTGTGTGTGGTATATCTGTACACATAAGTGTACATAGGTGTCTTTTCTTTTGAGCTCTCTCTGGAATTCCCAGCTTTATTATTATAAGGCAGCTTTTGAAGATAGTGAGCAGAAGTTCAGAGGGCTGCTCTCACAGAAGGGGTCTGAAAGTTGTTGTTAGAGAACAGGATAATGAAAGGCATTCAGAATCATTGTTTGATCATCCCTAGTCCTGTGAGAATGCAGTTTCCCTAGAATCAGGCTTTTGATCAAAAGAAGTCTTGATAGATTTATATAACTATGAAATGCACATAGTAGCTACCTCCCTTGTTCTCCTTAATATTGTACTTCTTGCCAATGGATTTGCCCTTGTGACTCATGAGAGTGCAAAGCTGTTTTTCATCATCTTTCACATTGTTGTGGTGATTATGATTATTAAGTAAGTCTACCCCTTTATAGTCATAACATTGGAAAGTTTTATTTTTGCAAGCATATTTTTTAGAAATTTGAAATTGTATTCATTTGTGGAATTTATATGCCACCCACATCTGTCACAACTGGATGCTAAGTGGATCGTATAATTGTTATATATATTAGCATATACAGCTATAGGCTAAATGGAAATTATCTGCCATCTTTTAAAGATAGGCTATTATTTCCTTGGGGAGATTCTTGTTCATTATTCATAGTGTACTTCAAGTATTGAAGTTCTGGGCCTATGTTTTATTAGTTACTTGGAAGTAAATACGTTTATTTGTTTTATTAGCAAGGAGGGGTAGGGAGTGTAGGCATATAGTTTGACATTTGGAGAAGAGTAGCCAGTATTTCTGGGAAGTCACAGAATCTTGATCTGGTTTTTCTGCCTTCCAAATTCAAAAAACAATCATAAGTGAATGTTGCATTGTCTGCTATAGTCATCAACATATTTCCTTCCCTATTAGGTCATGAACCTTTGATACAAAAAAAAAATTCCCAAACTCTTTTTGATTAGCATAATGGAGGAAACAACATTTTTTTTGTGATACACCATGATGTACTCAGGAGAATTATTCCTATCCATGTATTATCTGCCAGTTTTATTGTTTGCCAAAATAGGATAAATCTGTATGTAAAATTTTTACCTATTTACATCAATTTTTATTTTCCATATTTTGGATCTACATCCTTATAAAGAATTGAGGGATTATATGATGTAGAGAGGTTGCAATACAGTGACTAATCCTGTAAAAAAAAAACACCTAACTAAATATAATAAAACCTCTTACTGAGTAAGCATAGATAAAAGTTTTGCAACCCTATTCTCTCATTCTCATCTATTTTGAGGGCTGTTCAGATTTCAATAGGCTATGCTAATAGTAGATTATAGGAAGCTACCTTCTATTTAACACTGTTTTTACTCATTCTAGTACTAAATTAGGGTTGGCCACATAATCAGCCCCATGTTTACATTGGATTTGGCATTTTACCAGCCTGTGGAGTTCTTCCCAAGAGTGTGGGATAAGTGGATGTTATTTGATGGTCTTTTATATATCTGAAAATAGTAGGTTGGAGAATCCTGCCTTTTTATCCAATGACAATTCATATCCATGCAAATTGCCTCATAAAGAAATTGTCTCAAGCCAGGGAGATACTGATTGATGGCATTTGAAATGCAGTGTGTCAAGTGACATGTTTGATTTCCAGCATCTTTGTAGCATTCATTTTGGAAGCGTTCTTTGTGGAATATTCTATTGAGAAGAGTGAAGTTGAAACAGCCATTGAGAAGAAGATTCAAGAACTAGGTATAGGGGTACAAGAGTAAGTAAATTAAAAATACTTTTTATTGCCCAAAGCAGATGATTTATAAAGTGGTTTTGGTAGAATTCTTGTGATCAGTAAATGTTTTCTCCGGGCCCAATCATTTGCCCCATCTCATTATCTAAAATTTCTATTACAATCTGTAATAGTTATAACAATTTTTTTTTAATGTTGTAACACTTTCCTACCTAGCATTCTATTCCCACAATGGGCAACTAGTTTCCTAGCACTAATATTACAAAGAGCAAGCCTGCTGCAAAATATAGGGCAACCAGATCTTGGCTGCAAAAATTACAAGTGACCACTAGATGGCAAAAGAAGACACAACAATCCTTGCTGTTTGCTGCCACTTAATGGTTCCTTCTAATTGTAGCTACCAAGCACAGGTAGCCTTAGTAAAATGGCTAGTAGAAACTGTGGAGGTTAAATCATGTTAAGGAAGCCTTTGAGTTTAGGTCTGTCCTATCTGCAATGTGGCATGTAACTGGCTTCGGACAGAGGAACAGTCTCCCTGCAAGGCCAGATATACTGCTTGAATATTCCTGGATATAGTGCTTTCTATGAAAATATAGATATCACTAGATAGTCATAAATCTTATTTTTTAAAAAAAAACAACAACCCAGCTTCAGGTAGTTTACCAGCTAATAAAAAGCAGTCCTCCAGCAAATAAAAATCTTACCTTGGATTAGTCTAGATGAGTCAGTGCTTTTTAGTCAGACTTTTTCAGACTACGTGGGAAGCTAAGTTAGTACAAATAAGGCAGCAAAATTATTTCTAGGGTCTGTATATGTACTTCTTATATGGACCTTGGTTCACATATCATTCTAAAGCATGATATGTTTGGTTATCATTTTATGGAATAAACATCAATTGTTGTATTCATAGCATGCTTATAGTCCTAAACTCTGATGTATTTTTAAAATGACTGGATTTACATAATACACTGCTCAAAAAAAATAAAGGGAACATTTAAACAAAACAATGTAACTCCAAGTCAATCACATTTCTGTGAAATCAAACTGCCCAATTAGCTAGCAACATTGATTGACAATCAATTTCACATGCTGTTGTGCAAATGGAATAGACAACAGTTTCTTTGAATAAACAGGTAAAGCATTGGAATACAAGCTGCATACTGTATTTTTGGATGGGGGTCATTCTGCAGTAATAAACATGCTGATTTGAAACAAGGGTCTTCAAACTTAGCAAATTTAAGACTTGTGGACTTCAACTCCCAGAATTCCTGAGCTAACATGATTGGAGGAGGAATTCTGGGAGTTGAAGTCCACAAAGTCTTAAAGCTGTCAAGTTTAAAACCCCTGCCCTATAACACTTATTTTCTTGTTATTTTTATATTGCTTATTTATTATCTGTTTTTCCCATCGGCAATATCTATATAAATACTATATACACTGCTCAAAAAAATAAAGGGAACACTTAAACAAAACAATGTAACTCCAAGTCAATCACACTTCTGTGAAGTCAAACTGTCCACTTAGGTAGCAACACTGATTGACAATCAATTTCACATGCTGTTGTGCAAATGGAATAGACAACAGGTAGAAAGCAGAGGCAGTTAGCAAGACATCCCCAATAAAGGAGTGGTTCTGCAGGTGGTGACCACAGACCACTTCTCAGTTCCTATGCTTTCTGGCTGATAGTTTGGTCACTTTTGAATGGTGGTGGTGCTTTCACTCTAGTGGTAGCATGAGATGGAGTCTACAACCCACACAAGTGGCTCAGATAGTGCAGTTCATTCAGGATGGCACATCAATGCGAGCTGTGGCAAGAAGGTTTGCGTAGTGTCCAGAGCATTGAGGTTCTACCAGGAGACAGGCCAGTACATCAGGAGACGTGGAGGAGGCCGTAGGAGGGCAACAACCCAGCATTAGGACCGCTACCTCCGCCTCTGTGCAAGGAGGGACAGGAGGAGCACTGCCAGAGCCCTGCAAAATGACCTCCAGCAGGTCACAAATGTGCATGTGGCTGCTCCAACGGTCAGAAACAGACTCCATGAGGGTGGTATGAGGGACCGACGTCCACAGGTGGGGGTTGTGCTTACAGCCCAACACTGTGCAGGACGTTTGGCATTTGCCAGAGAACACCAAGATTGGCAAATTCGCTACTGGCGCCCTGTGCTCTTCACAGATGCAAGCAGGTTCACACTGAGCACATGTGACAGATGTGACAGGGTCTGGAGACCCTGTGGAGAACGTTCTGCTGCCTGCAACATCCTCCAGCATGACTGGTTTGGCAGTGGGTCAGTAATGGTGTGGGGTAGCATTTCTTTAGGGGGGCCGCACAGCCCTCCATGTGCTTGCCAGAGGTAGCCTGACTACCTTTAGGTACTGAGATGAGATCCTTAGACCCCTTGTGAGAACATATGCTGGTGCGGTTGGCCCTGGGTTCCTCCTAATGCAAGACCTCATGTGGCTGGAATGTGTCAGCAGTTCCTGCAAGATGAAGGCATTGATGCTATGAACTGGCCCGCCCGTTCCCCAGACCTAAATCCAATTGAGCACACCTAGGACATCATGTTTCACTTCATCCACCAATGCCATGTTGCACCAGACTGTCTAGGAGTTGGGGGGTGCTTTAGTCCAGGTGTGGGAGGAGATCCCTCAGGAGACCATCCGCCACCTCATCAGGAGCATGCCCAGGAGTTGTAGGGAGGTCATACAGGCACGTGGAGGCCACACACACTACTGAGCCTCATTTTGACTTGTTTTAAGGACATTACATCAAAGTTGGATCAGCCTGTAGTGTTTTTTTTCCACTTTAATTTTGAGTGTAATTCCAAATCCAGACCTCCATGGGTTGCTAAATTTGATTTCCATTGATAATTTTTGTGTGGTTTTGTTGTCAGCACATTCAACTATGTAATGAACAAAGTATTTAATAAGAATATTTCATTCATTCAGATCTAGGATGTCTTATTTTTGTGTTCCCTTTATTTTTTTGAGCAGTGTATATTTAACCAAGCCAAAGAAACAATATTATCGTTTAGCACATATTGTGAGCGCAGCCTTATTTTATGCTATTTGTGTTAGCTGCTAAATGATTCTTGGCATAACGTTTCAGTAGGCGCTATGATGATGTCACATATATGACATCAGACATATATCATTTGTGTTATGTCAACATGGCACATATAACTTTCTCCCTCCCTCACTTGTTTGCCCTCTGCAGAGGTAACCATGAAACATAGGTAGAAAGAACTTGAAATCAGAAATACTTTTTAAAAGGTCATTTCAAAAAAATATATATGTGTATTAAGTAGATGGGTTCTGTTTTTAGGGACGACCTTTTTGATGGTAGGTTGATAGACAACCTTGAAACCAGTGAAAATGATCTTGGAAGCGAAGAGGGAATGGCAGTGAAGAAGAAACCTAAGGGGTTAATGTTTAAAATTGCTTCCAGAAGTAAGTGCACCATCAGAGAACTTGTGTTTATTGTGTTTATTGGTGGGCATGGAGAAATAATAACTATTGTTAGGAGCAAATAATCATGCGTGTATATTGTAAGATAGTATGGGTTTTTCCCTACGGTGGCGGGGAGAACATAAACCTATTTCCTTAATTGCATTGCTCCAGACAAGTTGGAAAATTCCTGTAATTCTTAGTGCAGCCCAGAATCTTGATTGTTGAAAACTCAGGGAATTGCTAGACGAGAATAAGCTGGAAAAGCCTATGTCACTGGATACCAATTTTTTTCTATGGCTTTTTGATTTGCTGCTTTTCAAAACCCAGAAAGATGGTATTTTTGTTGACATACAAGTCTTCCTTGCTTTATGGTATATTTCTTAGAGACTTAGACGGCAAATTTTAATACAGCATGAACAACTTAGATTCTACCCATACTATCTAAAAAGAGCAATTTCACTTGCATATAGATTGATGAGGTGGTGGTGGTTGTGGCTATGGTCTTTTGCACTTTTTATACTCTTGCTCCTACTTATGCTCCCTTCGTTATTTGATGTACTTTATTTATACTAAAGATTCAAACTTTAAAGCGTGTAAATGGGAATGCAGGTTGTAGTATCCACTCTCTTCACAAAAGAAAGAGATTAAAAAGGCTGATCATCCAGCCAAAACCAAATGGTAGATATCCTTATCCCTATCCTCCCCAGCACTGTATGGTTATATCTAAGGCTTCTAGTGTTGGGTACAAAGAACAGTCATGATATTGACAGCATAGGCTGTTCTAGTCCACAATGTAGCTTTGCACAATCAACCAAACAAAAATGCATTCCCCACTCGTATCTGTGAGCCAAGTTAAGTAGGAATTAGTAGCTTGAGTTTTCAGGTACATCTGTACTTGGAGACGTTCTGCTAATTGATTTGTTTTTGGCCCCAGGATACAGGACTGTGGATGCTTTACTCCAACGCATGTTTGAAGCAGAGATAGCTCCAGAAGAAGAAGGTCCCTGCCTTGATGAGATCTTAAATCTGTCGCCAGATGACACCTACCCAGGGAACTCAGCTTTTGACAGGGTTGCGTAACACAGAGAATGAGTAGAAATAACTGGAATCTTTTTGAAGCAAGTCTATTTTAATCGTTCTTGAATTCACTAGGTACCAGCTTTAAGCTATTATTGGTCCCATCTGTTACTTGCAACTGAAAGATTATTGGTGCTGTTTTCAAGTTCTTCCCTTCAATGAATCAAGCACTCAAAAGCTTTATGTACAGTATATAATAGATGAAATGCAGTATTTTTTACAAATGGAAAGCATATTGGATCTGTTTGAAATACTGCTACTTTGAATTCACCTACATGCTTAACATATTACTTGGATACCTAACATTGAAAGTTATATTACTGAATGCAGCTATGTCCGCTACAATCCAGGTGTGTGTGTGGGGGGGGTGTTTGGCTACATTATTAAGAAATAACAGGGACATATCCAGTAATAAAGGCAGAGGATCCAACGCTAATTACTATTCCTCATTCATCCACCTCCATTAAAAGTTGTAGTGAGCTAACTCTTTGTCTTTACGTTCACTGTAGGCCCACTCTCTTCTCTGAAAGAAGAGTCCATGGATGCATTTGACTGATGAAAGTAAATCCATGTCTGAATTACTTTACCATGGTCAGTTTAAATTAAGATAGTATCTAAGTCCTAACTATCAAGCACTCATTCGCATAAAGAGGCTGACACTACCGCACTGGTCTTGCTCCTCCCATTAAGTGCTGTTTCCTACATTCCATTCATGCAGAGATGGAAATCAAGAAAAGGGAAGACATTTGGCCTGATTTTGTTTCAAACAGATCAGCCTTGAACTTTCCACAGTATCTGAAAGTTAGTGTAATTCCTGATTCAAAGTATATACAATATCAAAATTCAAATATATGAAAACATTGTTAGGTTGAAAAAATAAGTATTTGTATGCTTGACTTTTAAAAAAATGAGGTTGAGGTTGAAATTAAATGAAGATGCTTAATTATATGTATGTTCAAATGAACCAAGAGTTATTAATTTTTTGCATAGGGTTGAAGTGCAAGCCATCTTGAGAATGATTCAGTTGAAAATTGGGATATAATAATCTTATTGTCAGGAATGTTTTTGACATTCTGCATTTTTAAATTTCTGGGGTAGCACTTCTGGGATAGTTCATCACATTACTGTATGTGTTGTATTATACTGTATGTACTGGGAGGGGGAAAGGTTATCTGGGAAATGTATTTCCAATATATTTTGGAAAGAAATTATTTGTGCAAGAAGCTCAGGACTCTTAGAGAACAAATCAGAATGGAACCAAATTTGTTACTCTTCAAAATTCATATCTGCTGTTCTTCAAAAATGGCTTCCAGAAAAAAGAATCTACAAAGACACAGGGATATTGGCTTAAATACACTTCCTTCTTTTCATCTAGGTGGAATAGCTGTTAAGAGTTTGGAAAGAATTATAGAAGCCATGCTCTGCATGCTTGCCCTAGAACAGGGGTCTCTGGGAGTTGACGCCAACAAGTCTTAAAGTTGCCACAGTTGGAGACTGCTGCCCTAGAATAAAGCTCATCTCTATTCTGGAAAATCCCTGCCAAATCTGCTCTCCTTCTTCTCCACTAGTGTCTGGGGGTTTGTCCTCAACTGATGTATACCTCTCCATGTAGCAATGCAGTATGTGTCAGATGTTTTAGATGAACTACTTTCACCTGAAGTCATTGGTTGCTTTCCATCATTGATGAAAGCTTTCCAAAGTACACAGTGGATAATAGTTTGTTCCCCTACTGTACTTATTCTCAAAATTGGAAAAAAAATTTCTTCAACTTATAGGTGTACATTAGTCACTTACTGACTGCAGTTGGGACCATCAACTATCACTTATTTTCCTGTAGCAATGACAAAGGGACCAGCAGTAATGTTTTTATTCTTGGGAATAAGGAATTGTTATGAAGGGTATGGTTGTAATTATAAGACAATTTGGTTTCTGCTTTTACAAATTTATATAAGAAACTGTCTGAACACTACAATTCCCATCATGTTGGAAACCAATCATAGAACTTTAGATATAGAAAACTTGATCCATGGTCAGTACTTAGTGGCTAAGTAATAGCCTTAATACAATATAATTATACTTTTAACTCAAGTATGGTGTCACTATTACACTTATCCATTACACTTGATGCCTTCTATTTATTATTATTCTACTCTTTTATCTGAAAAATTAAAGAGGACTTGACTAGACAATTTTCCTTTGAAAGCACATTTTATTGTTCATAAAGTACCCACAAGGGGGGGGGGAGACACTGGAGCATTTAGATATTTAGATGTGATTAAGCTGATTTCTTCACCCATCTCAATTTTCATTCTCAAGCTTTGGATCTCTCGATGTTAATTTATTTCTCAACATTCCATTCCTTGTTCCCTATTTTTCTGCTGCCCAGTTCCAAAAAGAGGGTTCATCTCCAGTATTAACATTTTTGAGAAGTGTTAGCAAAGGGTAGCCAACACTTGTCAAATCACTTAATAGTTAAGTGAACTATTTAAGCAGCAGTGCAGTGCCAATCTTTACAAGTCAAAGCAAAGTGAAACTGCCACTTGACGGAACAAGATGAAACTTCGTGAAGACTTGATCGAACGATCTCAAAAACTTTTCATTGTTTCACAAGAATCCATCATTTACTTCCGTGATCGTTTGTTTTCAACAAGCAACACCGCAAGCCTGTTACGGAGAGCTATTATTTTATTGGAGTAAGTTTTTAAAAATAAGTCTCTCAAAGTTAACTGTAAAGCTCCCAAAGAAGGCAAGTGGTTGCAGTCTTGTATGTTCAGCAAAGTGATGAAGAAATTAATCCAGATCTCTCCATTGGGAGTCCTAAAGAAAAAAAAGGGGGGTTAAATCAACCTTCTCCAGATGTGGCCAGATGTTTCTCAGAACTAGCATCACAAATAGAAAGCTGTGTCAATTATTTTGGAAGATGGACTTTTCTACTAGTCAATACCAACTCTGGGCTGTTGGATCAACAATAAAACAGTTCAGTTTGTCTTTAGCTTTTTTTTCTAGGTTTCAGAAATATATTCTTTCAGACTCCCATCCCTTTTTGTATTTTCAATGACAATCCTAATTGAATGGCTATAGAAAATGGTTTAAAAAAATTTAAAAAATTGTATTTCTAACTTTGAGAGCCCTTTACATGAAAAATAAATGTGCTAATCACTGTTTTTGCATGTATTCTATTAGCTGTCATAAGCTGAGCTATAATGCAAATAAAAATCCTAATGTTACTTAATTTTTACAAGCATAATCAGATTTTATTAAAAGTGCCTTAAGATTATTCTGTAGAGCAGTTTTTAATGTAACACAGAAATAATTATGCATCTGGGGAATATAATACTTGTGGTATCCGAGGAACATATTTATGTTTTGCACTGGCTCTTTCCATTTATTGGAGAATACCCTTAGAGCAAATTAATCTTTATTTCAGAAATAAATTGCATATTCTTGCGCAGGATTTGAAAAATAGAAATAGAAATTGTCCACAAATCCTCTGCTTCCCAAATTTGATTACAACAAAGGTTGATAGCATCTTCTATAACAAGGGGTATCAAACTCCATTTCATTGAGGGCCGCATCAGGGTTGTGTTTGACCTTGGGGGTCGGGCGGGTGGCCAGGATGGTCATGGCCAGTTCGATGTCCCATTGCGGCTGAAAATGAAGGCTGGTGGGAGGGCCCTAAAACTCCATTTTCGCTGGCAGAGGCACCACAGCTGGTCTTTTGCTGTTTCCAGGGCTGCCTCATAGGTCAGATCTAAGATCTCGCCTGCAGACCTTGAGCTTGATACCTCTGTTCTATAACATGTAAGGATCAATTCTACAGTAGAGAAAATATATGGCTCTGGAAAGTTATTGAAATAAAGTAATTATAGACCAACCTCCTAAAGGTACCATCAGGTTTCCAGATACCTTCTTCATTTTTTACTTTCATATATGTGCCAAATAACATGCAGTACACTGTTGCAGCAATTCCAAAATAATCAGTCTAAGGAATAAAAATGTTATAAAAATATTTAGCTTCAGTTGTTTTAAAATGTCTGCTTTTAATCCCATCCCCCCCATGAATATGATCCAACTTCAAAAAGTCTCCTTTCCCTGGTTTATTCTTGATGCTCTTCTGGAATAGATTAGAGTGAACAGTGTTTCTGGGTCAGATCAAGCTGGGAGCTTCAAGCCTGAACATGATCTGAATGCAGAATCTTAGATACATTGATAATTTACATTAGTACTGTTGTGTAACAGGTGTTCTAAAGCAGGAGTCCCCAGCCACCGGTCCTCGGACCGGTACCGGTCCGTGGAACAATTTCTACCGGGCTGCCGGTTTGCTGGGCGCCGCCATCTTGTTTTGATGAAAAAGTGCTTCTGGTGAGCTTTTCCAGGTAGAAAGCGGCGTTTGGGTGCTGAAAGAATCCTCACGCCTTAGTTTCATCGAGGGGGGGGCAGCTTTGAACAAAACTAAGGCGCAAGGATTCTTTCAGCACACATGGCAAGGCGAGCTGAGCGACCGTCCTGAAGCCGTGCAAAGCCCATTGACACAGGTACAAAGAAGGAGTTGAAGGTGGCGGGGAGAAGCGGGGAACGGCTGGCTGGCCAGTTGCTCGGCTCGCCTTGCCATGCGTGCTGATGCTGGTACCGGGCCGCGGATGATGCCGGTACTGGGTCATGGCACAAAAAAGGTTGGGCGCCACTGTTCTAAAAAAAAATTAGTTAACATCTGAATCAAAACCTACATCTCTGAATTAAATTTTCCTCCATGATCATCAAAGTCTGTAATTACTAGTGACATGGGCTAGATAGCTTAGTATTAAAATCACACATGTAAGTCCATACCTGGTAATTCCATGGCTTGCCTGTAATCATTTCAATACATTGAAATCCAGATGTCTCACACTTCCCCATGAAAGCAGTTCCTTCAGGAAACAGGGTCATATCTATGCTTTGACCAAAGTCAATAATTGTCAGGCCATGAGATGTGCCATCAATATCACATGTGTCATTATCCAGAAACCTTGTTAAAAAGCAATTAGCAATGGTTACTATTAAGCAATGCAACAAGTCAGATTGACAAGAAAAGATCTCCAAACATTCACAAGTGAGATCCTTGCCTTTCACCAAATATAAAGTTGTCAGGTTTAATGTCACCATGAATTATTCCACACTTGTGAAGCTCTTCTACCATGTGCAGGATTTTTATGGTGAAGTAGATAACCAGAGCTTGAGGCATCACCTTCTCTGTTAGTTTTTTGTATATATTTATGGTGTTCTACAGAGGGGAGAGATGAAAAGCAGATGGATCATACGGACAAAAGACTATGCCTGAAATCCTGTGTATAGTGGACATAGAAAGTCTATACCACCCATTAAAATGCCAGGTTTTTTTAAAAAAAACATTAACTGTATGCTTATCAGACAGCAAATTCCACTTAGACTTTAGAGAAAAATGCACCTGGCTGGTTTACAAAATTATACCCTGCTAGAAAGATTTCATACATAAAGTCAGCAAAACAATGCTTTCTAAACTGCTAAACTGTTTTAATTTGCCCAAATATCTTCTGTTAAGAACAACTAATTCTATTTGCAAGTCATCACACATTCATCTGCTGGGCGGGATATAAAAGCTCACCATGGTTAAGATGCAGCTAAAGGGGGTGGGCCTTCAATTGTATGGTCACAGCTCCCTTCTTGACTTAACTCACCACCACCACCCCAAAAAAAGATGTCCATAACTACCCCCCCTTTCTGGTCTTTCAGATCAGTGGTGGGATTCGAAAAATTTTTACTACCAGTTTTGTGGGTGTGGCTTGGTGGGCTTGGCAGGGGAAGGATATTATAAAATTTCCAGTCAGAGGAGGTATTTGCCAGTTCTCCAAACTACTCAAAATTTCCACTACCGGTTCTCCAGAACTGGTCAGAACCTGCTGAATACCCAGTTCTGTTTCAGATGATGATGACATTTGTACAAGAATATACACACAGGTCAAAGCCATATTTACCAGCAAAGTTCCGTAACTGTAAAGCTCCCCTATTAGAACACTTCCATTTTGAAAGAAGTGAGCACCATAGAATTGGATGCAAAGGTGATGCATACTGGGCTTCAGTCTTTCAGTCAGCTGAGCTGCTATATAGAATTCCCAGGGGCTTGCAGATTTCTGGACCTATAAAGACAATAAACACTTCTGCTTTGCTTAAAGGCATGAGAACCAGTAACCACATAGAAAGATTTTTTATGCTATTAATTTAAACCAAAACCTGACATTTTCTATTGTTTCAAACAATAGCCAGTTAGCCATAACACTGCCTGGAGTTTGAGGGGCACTACAAAATATCAAGAGGATACACTGATCACCTCTCCCAAACCATATTAGAACATTTTTTTTAATCTATTGTTGATCCTTGCTAGAGATACACCAACTTCCACATTGCATAAAACCAGAGTGTGCCAATGCTATAGCATCTTTCTAAGGTACTGTATATATAGAATAGAATAGCATTATTTATGGGCCAAGTGTGATTGGACATACAAGGAACTTGTCTTTGGTGCATATAGTCTCAATGTACTTAAAGGAAAAAAATACATTCATCAAGAATCATAAGATACAACACTTAGTGATTGTCATAGGTTACTAATACGCAATCAAATCATACTAGGAAACAAAACAATATAAATTATAAAGATACAATCACATATAAGTGGGAAGAGATAGGTACTAGGAAGTATTATTATAATCTAGTAGTAGAGGAATAATAGTAATACAGTCATAGTAAATACATTGAGTGCTGTGGGAATTAGTTGTTTAGCAGGGTGATGGCATTCAGGGAAAAACTATGCTTTTTTTTTTTTTTAACAAACTTTATTCCGTTTTCACATTAAAAACTAAAATCTCTTTTTGGTGGACAACATATTTCCGGGTCATCATCTTTACATACAAATATGACAGAAATTATACAATGATATATGCATACTTAATTCTATTATTACCTTTTCCATTCAAAATTTTCAGTAGGGAGAGAAACAAACACATTAATTATAGCCTCTTTCCTCAATTTCAATCAATTTTGTTTCATTTGAATTATTTCAAATTAATCCTTTAGTATTTGTTTTTAAACGTAAACAATATGTATTTACCTAATAAATACTAATAAGGTTTAATTCTAAATTCTTTCATTAATCCCAATCTAAACATTTTTTAATTTCATTTCAATTATTTCAAATATAATCCTTAATATTTATTTTAAAAATACAAATAAACAATATATATTTGCCTAATAGTGGTAATAATGAAGTTACCAATGTCTCTCCTTGCTTTTAATAATCTATATTAAACTTATTAATTTAGCTGGTTCTTTAGTCTGTCACATTCCCTTTCCATTACACACATTTAATAAGTTCTAAATTGATACAGATCTTAACACACCCACACAAAAAGAAAAAAGAACAAGTATAAATTTTCCCTCTTTTACTATTTTGAGTGTGACACCTTAATGATTAGAATATACCTTTATTCCCTCATCTTAATTCCCAATAAACCATTAGTCATTACATCTTCTCAATTGGATTCCACAGCATATTTCCCCCCACTTTAATAAGAGTTCGCAATATCTATATTATCCTATTTTCTAAATATTTTTAATTGCAGAAATATTATTACCCCTTGTCACCCTGCAGAATCCCCCTTATAATTCATCAACCATTATCTCTGAAAAGGCAATTTCTTTTCAACATTTTACTAGTTCTGTGGTTCTTTCTGTCACATGCCTGTTTCTTACTGCTTCTACGGTGCATTTTCCAGGGAGCGAACCCGAGTCTCCTCCCGCTCTCTTCCCCATGTCTTTTCTCATTCTTTCTACATTTCCTGACTTCACAAATATTCCTTCTTTTAATTGTAAAGAAACAATTTCCTTTCAACATATTAGCCTTACTGTTTCTCCTCCCTCTTTTTTCCCCAAGACTTTTCTCATTCCAATTTATCTCCTTCTTAATAGCTTCCCTTTCCCTTTTCCCATTTTGCTGAATCTTCCTGCCTTTTCTAACTTCACAATTATTCCCTCTTTTAATTGCTTTCTTAAAATTCAACTTTTTAACCTTCCTTCTTTCCCCACTTCTTCATAATGTTCTTTGTGTTAATTGTCCATTCAAATGTCTTCTCCTTGAGTCAATTCCTGCATTTCTGAGAATCTTTCTTCTTGTTCTTCAATCACCATTTCCATTTTTTCTAGCACAGAGCAAAGTGTTCGCCTCTTTCCTGTAGTAATTCTCTCATATTTTTAAGTTCCATTTTTAAGTCCCAAAGAGATATCATCATTCTTATATTTTATCATCCTCAAAGTCCACAAAAAAAACAAAAAACCCACTTTTACTTTCCTTCTTTCTTCTTTCAATTTTTTAAAGTTCTCAGCTATTCCAGTTCAGGGTTCATACCAAAAACATCAGTCAGTCCCACAAACAATCTTTCCTTCCTTGCTTTTTCCTTTATTCTGGTTCTGCTTTTATTTTCTAAAATTCTTACTTTGTTTCAATATTTCTGTAACTTTATATCAGTTCATTCAAAAACAAAATGCTTTCCTTTTTATTTGAACTAAATTTTTATCAAAAGGTGATACTCTCCATTATACGAAGTCTTCACTTTTGGGGGAAAAACTATCCTTATGTCCAGTTGTTCTGGTGTGCACTCCCTTTAGCGTCATTTTGAGGGTGGAAGTTGAAACAATTTATGTCCAGGATGTGAGGGGTCTGTAGATATTTTCACAGCCCTCTTTTTGACTGGTGCAGTATGCAAGTCCTCAATGGAAGGCAAGCTGGTAGCAATTGCTTTTTCTGCAGTTCTAATTATCTGTTGAAATCTGTGTCTGTCTTGCTTGGTTGCAGAGCCAAACCAGACTGTTATAGAGGTGCAAATGAGACTCAATAATTCCTCTGTAGAATTGAATATATAGAACATCCCTGGCTCTACAGATTAGATACAGTCTGCAGGGTCTTACATATCCATTTTGTCCAGGGACCCATTTCTCTCCATTGCTAAATTCTAATCTGACATCAACTCAGTAATGGACAGGAGAGATTATGGGGATCAGAGATTGGGGGGGGAAACATTGTTTTTAGTGGTAAAGCACATGGATTAATTAATTTTAAACAAGATTCTGGAAGTTAGAGTCAAATATAATACCTTCAGTATTACTCTCTGATTATTCTTAGAGTTATCCATATCAAGGGCAGAAGCTTGATACACATGTGCAAAAGCTCCTTCTCCAAGTAAGCAATCAACGTGGAAGGATGTGGATGCTGAATGAGAACAAGGAAGAGATAAGCATGTAGAACAGTTCTTGTATGTAGTCCAAATTACCCATTTCTGGATAAACAGGGTTTGTCTCAAATCCATCTGCAATCGCCTCTCTAAAATTTCAGTGAAACACAAATGCCAAACCACACCAGACAGAAGTCCTGGAAGTGCAGAAGCAGGATATGCACTGGGGAAGGATGGTCCTTCTTTTTCAAGATCACTACCAATGTTGACCAATAGGTTGCCTCTAATTCTGGAAATGCAGCCAAATACACATAGAGCTTATACTATGACAGGGGTCTCCAACCTTGGCTCCTGGAAGCCTGGCGGACTTCAACTCCCAGAGTTCCACAGCCAGCAAAGCTGGCTGTGGAATTCTAGGAGTTGAAGTCCGCCAGGCTTCCAGGGGCCAAGGTTGGAGACCCCTGTACTATGAGAACAGAATGAGTGGGTTCAATAGTTATCCTTCCCACCAAAGCAGAAAAACATAATTTAATTCCTATTATTTCTTTAAGTGCTTCACTTGCCCTACTAACAACTATATGTACTGAAGTTGCATGTAATATGAAATCATATAAGGATAGTATAATAAGGTTAGTCCCCTTCTTGTCTCACTTTTCCTCCCTTAAGTGGAAAAATGAATTGGAATGTATTTCTATTTTAGCAGATTCTTCCCTTGGAGTGATAGTTTAAGTAATTTCCAATAAAATTTTAAGAGTCAGCTGAAACTCTGGATTACTTTTGTAGTTTTATCAGTTCACTAGAGCAGGGGTCTCCAACCTTGGCTCCTGGAAGCCTGGCGGACTTCAACTCCCAGAATTCCACAGCCAGCTGGCTGTGGAACTCTGGGAGTTGAAGTCCGCCAGGCTTCCAGGAGCCAAGGTTGGAGACCCCTGCACTAGAGTAACCTGCTGTCTTTTGCCTTCTATAATTTCAAGCCACTACAGCCGATGTAGTCTTGCTCCATTAAAAAAGAAAAAGTATCATCTTCAATCACATAATGTCCTTCCTATATTTAACCATTTTAATACTTTTGCTTTGACAAGAATTTTCACCATTATTAAAACAAATCTTGTCTTAGAATTATGGATGAACACAACCAAAACAGTTGGCATGTTGGTTTCATGGCAATAAATTCTTCCATAAAACGAGATGGCTTTACAAATACAATGCAGAGTCCCAATTTCCCTTTTATACCAAAATATGCCCAATAAAACTATAAGTACAACATTTTTAATTGTTCATAGCTCTGAAAAGAATAACATTAAACATGTAATGGGACTTACCTAATGTGACAACAATTTTTGGTCTGACAACTGGAAGTTTCGATGCCCATTGGAAACTATTGGGATAAGCACTTATTGGTTTTGGCAGTCTGGACAGAAGCTGGAAGATTAAATTCTCATCCCAAGGATTCTCAATGACTTTGTAAGAGAATAAAAATAGTCACGTTACTGACATTAATCAGGAAAGTACAAGAAGCCCTTAATGATAGGATTATGAAAATCTGGAGAGCTAAACAGAGAAGAGTACCACCCTGCAGATGTCTGGGTTTCAATTCCCCCAAAAATTCAGCAATGACCATGCTGATTGGGGAATTCTTTGGAGGTGTCCAACCATCTGGAGAGGAATCAGACTAGAGACAACCAACATAAAGTTCCATATATATATTCCTAGGCACTAGGATGCAAGAAGTCCCACTCCCTGTTAAGAAATAATGATTTATTTAAGTATTTTTTTACCTCGATCTTTCCTCTCTAAAATATTTGAGATGGCTTGCAAAAACAATACAAAGAGTCCTCAGTTAACAACCACATTCAGAAACTATTCTAAGTTACAATGCATTGAGCAAGTGGTTCTTAACCAGATTTCAAAGTTCTGGCTATCCCAGCACTCCATTAGTCACATGATCATGATCCAGGCACTTGTCAACTGGCCTGCACTTAGAATGGTCAGTGTGCCACAGTTACATGATCACCATTTGCAAGCTTCCCTACAGGCTTCCCAGAAGCCAAGGCAATGGGGAAGCCAGCAGGGAAGGTTGCAAATCGTTCTTGCAAATCACTCCCACTCCTGCCACTTTTCCTCCTTAGGAGCTTAGTTATGGACTATGGGAGCCCGAGAATCTCATACTTCGTACCATGTGCATGCCTGGTTGCATTCATGCAGTGCCACAATAGCCATCTGCGTACCCTCCCACCATTAGCAACAACCACTTGCAGGTCTTCCTACACCTGGACGTTGTGCTTTATAACCACATTGTTTAGTGATGAAAAATCCAGTCCCACTTACTGTTCTTAACTGAGGATTACTTGTACAAAACAATAATAATAAAAACAAACAAAACCTGGCTATTGACAAATTTAAAAACAAGTCAAACAGTACTATAATTACTGTGGTAGTAGAGATGGAGACCTTCCCATTCGCCTGTTTTGGTCATTAAGCAAATTCTGTGGCCATAAAGTGAATCCAGTTCCCCTCATTGACTGTGCTTGTCAGAAGCCAGCTGGAAAAGTAGCAAGTCACCATTGTGTGATGCTGGGATGCACAACTGTTATAAATACACGCCAATTGCTAAGTGCCCCAATTCTGATCACATGACTACAAGGATGCCATGACACTCGTAAGTGCAAAGACTGGTAGCATCACTGTTTTCAGCATCATTGTATTTATCTAGCTCAATGAATGGTTGTAAATCGAGGACTAACCGCAACCTATTCTCAGATGCTATGTGGGTTATCTCTTCATCCATTTTAGCCTAAGAAAAGCATCACAATTATGTATTGTCCCACATCACAGTAAATGTTCTTCCTGATGCAACATTTTACCTTTAGGTTGCATCTCTTGGGCTAAAGGCATTGAAATGGTATTGAACGGTGTAGAGGAGGCAAGGTGAGCAGCTTGAATGAAATCTTCTGGGCTTTTCAGACACGGAGCAAAAGTTTGGTTACATGGGTTAGCCCATACAGTATAGTCACTTGTCAGCCCCTCTACTGTCTGGCTTTCATCCTAAAGAGGAAAACCAAAATCATCATCAACTTTTTTCTTCTCTAAACAATCAACATGGTTGAAGTGTGTGTGTGTGAGAGAGAGAGAGAGACAGAGATAACTGCAGCAAGGCTCTCTCTCTCTCTTTCTCTCTCTCTCTCTCTATATATATATATATATTTGTTTTCTTAAGTTTTCACGGGTACTTACATGTATGGCATTCAGCTTTGTTCGGGTATTTTCCCACGTCATTATAGTTGTGCTTTTAAAATTGTAGCAATGGTTTTTGGTGCCATTGAAGTTGATGCTATGACCTGTGGCTTCCATGTGTTGGACTAGTGAGGAAGTGTGAGAAAACCCCAGCCACAGAATCATCAAAGAAGCCATAGAGATTGAAAAAAGACCAGAAAGCATGAATAGAAGAGATGATTCCACCAGACTGTCAATCATTTGGAAGCCTGCACTCACAAACAAAAAAATCTCCACATCACAAGCCAGACAAGCACCTGGGCACAAACAGATCCCCCCTGATACCTCCAGCTCAAACACACCCCAACCAGGCACCCAGATGAAACCTAGCTTCCTAACGAATGATAGCCATCCATTTACCAAGCTGGAGCCAAGCTGGACTAAAGGCCTCCAATAAAGTAACACAATGTTGCCAGCCAATCAAGATACAAAAAGAGCCAAAAAATAGACAGAAGATATTAGAAACACCAATCAAGCAGAACACAGCAAACTCCAAGACCAATAAACACAGATCAAGACTCCCAACCAATCAGGAGGAAGAAAAAACCATTCTGGCACAGCAATAGGCTGCCCCAAATTTAAATCTGAAACCACTGTAAAAGTCTGACTCACAGATGTACACTATACAGAAGTCTGATGGTGGCAGATGAGATTCTGCTGAAACATTGCTACAACTTTAAAAGCACAACTACTATGACGTGGGAAAATACCCGAACTAAGCTGAATGCCATACATGTAAGTACCCGTGAAAACTTAAGAATATATATATATATATATATATATATATATATATATATATATATATATATATATATATATATATATATATATATATGGCATTCAGCATTGTTCGGGTATATAGCACCCAAAAAAATCCCCACAGAATCCATCATATGTGCAGTAGAATCCAGCCTAACCAAATTAAATACAGATGAAGCTGATAGAATAAGACACCAATTTACCAACATCCTATGCACAAGCAAACCACCCAAAAATAACTTGCAGAAAGAAGAAATTAAAGCGCTACAAACCCTGAAAAGAGATAGCAGCACAATCATACTCCCAGCAGACAAAGGGAATGCCACAGTAATAATGGACAGAAAAGGCTATGAAACAAAATTGACAGACCTATTCCAAGACCCCACATACAAACCCATAAACACAGACCCAACCACATATCTGGAAAAATTAACCAAGAAGAAAATTATAACCAGCCACATGAGCAAAGAGATCCAACAGACGATCATCCCAAGAAAAAAATCTTCCAGATGCCCCAAACTACACAGCCTCCCAAAAATACACAAAGAAGGCATACCTCTCAGACCCATAGTCAGCTCCAGAGGAGCACCACTACAAAACCTAGCTAAACACTTAGCAAAACAGCTACAGCCCCATGCTGAAACAGCAGCTTCACATGTACAAAACTCATACCACTTCTTGGAAATGATCAAAGATCTACATGTGGAGCAAGAAGATCTGCTTGTAAGTTTCGATGTGGTTTCACTATTCACTCAAGTCCCGATAAAAGAGACCCTTGAAATCATCAAAAATAAATACCAACCAGCTAAACACCTCATGGAACTAACAGAACACTGCTTAACCAACACATATTTCATATACAAAGGACAAAGATACAAACAAATTGAAGGAGCCCCTATGGGATCACCACTGTCACCCATCATTGCAAACCTGTTCATGGAAGAATTCGAATCCAGAGCCCTGCCCAATGCCATCCACAAACCCAAACTATGGTTAAGATACATCGATGACACATTTGTGATTTGGCCCCATGGACAAGAAAACCTAAACAATTTCCTAACACACCTAAACAGCACACCCCCCAAAATCAAGTTCACCATGGAAACGGAAACAAACAAACAACTACCATTCCTAAATGTACTAATCTACAAAAAAACAGATGGCACACTAGGACACACTGTATACCAGAAGAAAACACACACTAACCGCTACCTCAATACCCAATCCCACCACCACCCAACACAGATAAACTCCGTGGCTAAAACACTAATTGCCAGAACCAAACGCCTGGAAGACAAGACACATATCAAGACTGAACTATGCACCCTGACTAAAGTACTGACAGCCAACGGCTTCCACAAAAGCAAAATCACCAGCTTGATCCACCAAAACACACTGAGACATAATAGAGACCCAGAAGAGGAACAGACCTATGGACCAGCTGTCCTGCCCTACATAAGAGGTACTACAGACAAAATTAGTAAGATACTACACAGACATCACATCAAGACTGCCTTTAAAACAGACAGAAAAATAGCAGCCATCCTTAGAAACCCCAAAGATAAAATTGACCTGGAAAACCAAGGCATATACGAAGTCCCCTGTGCATCATGCCCGGCCACATACATTGGACAGACCAATAGAAGAATAAGTACCCACCTGGATGAACACAAAAATGCAGTCAAAAAGCTGGAACACACTTCCTCACTAGTCCAACACATGGAAGCCAAAGGTCATAGCATCAACTTCAATGGCACCAAAACACTAGCCACTACAGAAAACCCCAGCCACAGAATCATCAGAGAAGGCATAGAGTTTGAAAAAAGACCAGAAAGCATGAATAGAAGAGATGATTCCACCAGACTGTCAATCATTTGGAAGCCTGCACTCACAAACAAAAAAATCTCCACACCACAAGCCAGGCTAACACCTGGGCACAAACAGATCCCCCCTGATACCTCCAACTCAAACACACCCCAACCAGGCACCCAGATGAAACCTAGCTTCCTAACGAATGATAGCCATCCATTTACCCGGAGCCAAGCTGGACTAAAGGCCTCCAATAAAGTAACACAATGTTGCCAGCCAATCAAGATACAAAAAGAGCCAAAAAACAGACAGAAGATATTAGAAATACCAATCAAGCAGAACACAGCAAACTCCAAGACCAATAAACACAGACCAAGACTCCCAACCAATCAGGAGGAAGAAAAAACCATTCTGGCATAGCAATAGGCTGCCCCAAATTTAAATCTGAAACCACTGTAAAAGTCTGACTCACAAATGAACACTATACAGAAGTCTGATGATGGCAGATGAGATTCTGCTGAAACGTTGCTACAACTTTAAAAGAACAACTACAATGATGTGGGAAAATACCCGAACAAAGCTGAATGCCATACATGTTAGTACCCGCGAAAACTTAAGAATGAATACACACACACACACACACACACACACACACACACACACACAGAGTATATATGGGCAGAAGTGGAAAACTTTGATACAAGAGAGAAATGGTTGGTGAATAAGAAGATGGAACTCACAGAAATGGCTAGATTAATTTATTTGCCTAGAGAACAAAGAATGTCTCCATTTATGGATGACCTCATAGACTTTTTGCATTAACTAAAAAATATGATTTATGATTTGCAGTTTGATGATTAGTAAAAAGCTGGATAACGTAAAAGAATGAGATTTCTTTTGTAATCAGAGAGTAAAAGATAATTTAGTAAGTGTAATTTATATTTGCTTCAAAAGAAATCACAAGCATCTATTTCTTTTTCTTTTTGATTTTTTGTCATTCTTCTGTCTTGTTCTTTTCTCGCATGGTAGTTTCTGTGTTCTTTGTAAATTGTTTAATAAAAAAATACTTTAAAAGATGGCTATTATTGGAGTCCCCTCTAATTTTATCCCCACAATGACTCCAAGAAGTGGATTGTGCTGAAAAAGGGCATTTGGCTTGCAACCACTTTGATGAGCACCAGGCAAGTGAAGGTGTGAATGTCTCCCTGATCAAATTCAACACTAGGATAATCTTAATTATTCCATAAGATGCATCCTTTTTCCTACATGAAAGGGAAAATGTGTGCTTTTTCAAGTTCCATTCAAAAGAGATCTAAAAAGGTCCCAATGAGCTACAAGGACAACCAATTTTGTCTCTATAGTATGCCCTCATCTATGCAGTATATATGTAGCAAATTGATCAATTACACAGGTATTCTTATACCAAGCAGTATTTCTCAAATACTTAGCCTGTGATTTGCTTAACCACCACTGTAAAAACAGTAATAAATCGGGCCCAGTCATGTGGGTACAACTGTAACTATCATGGCCAATATATCAATCCCAATAACGGTTGTAAATTGAAGACTACCAGGATATGTGTTTGTGTGATTATATGTGTATATGTACATACACATACACACATATACACACACATTTATGTTTTGCATTTTTTTTGTTATTCTTTTCAATATTTTATTTTTCTAATTCTGATTTATTTGATTAAATATATATAAACAAAAAAAAATTAAAGGTGATTTGCTTACTCTTGGATTAAAAACAGTCAAAGTGTCTCTGGGGCGTTCACCAAATACTTTGATAGATGTCGACTTTGGGATTGACTGCAGGACCCTAAAAATCAAAGGAAGAACATTCAGAGTCATTCTTCAAATGAAACATTTTACATACAGTAGATTTACTGTATTTTTCAGACTGTAAGACGCACTGGACCATAAGATGCACCTAGGTTTAGAGAAGGAAAACAAGAAAAAAATAGTTTTTTACCTCCACGCATCCAGTTTTTGACCTCTCCCTCAAAATGTTTTGGATTCTCATGTACCCAACACAAGCCAATGAAAACAGATTACAAGAGCTGCCCAAAACATCTGAAGGGATCCCAGGTTGCCTAACATTCCTGTGCAAATAACTGGTGATTACAGGGAAATTGTAACCAACATTCTTGATTACAAGAATATTGTTTTCTTCACAATAGCATAGTGAGTCACCATTGCCTTCTTTCAAGATTCTCTTTTTTAGCTTCTCAATCTAGTCTACATTCTCACAGTTTCTTAAATGGTTAAGTAGGATTTCCCATCCAATCACTGTTTGTCCTTTCAGTTTTTTCAATATGAGCCAAAATAAGCTAGCTGTAACAATACATGGTATATGACAAGTACAGTACACATTAGCTCTTTCAAGAATCAAAGGGTGATTTTTTTCCGCATAGTTTGTGATGCAAGAAAGTGAAGAAAAGGGGGACTGATAAAAATGATTCATGAGAAACTGAAATCTTCATTCAACAACATGGATACTAGATGTGCTAGTAACAATTTTCATTGCAGAATGTACAGGTAAGCTTACAGTGCACTCTAATACAAACTAATCTCAATTATAAAGAGCATTCTTAGTGGTAATTGCATACTGACTTCTTTACAAGGCTATCTGATGATTTTCAACTTACTCCATATTCTCATCTTCAAAAATTGTAAAAGCAGGTAATGCAGCAGGAACACTAGGCTTAATGCTGACAACTTCACCTGGATCTAAAAGAAAAAGGAAAGATGTGATAGGCTTATATTTTCCCTGCCTCTGGCTGACTTCTCACACGGGCAAAATGTAAAAATCTTGTAACTGCTTGAGCTATTGCCTTCTGAACCCAATGAAGCTTCCAAGTGGTCTACCAGCTGTAAACCAAGCTGCAGTTGAAGTCACATAGATAATTGTGAGAATCTCCTGATACAAGAATTATCCGAACTGGTATACAGACTTATTGTGTAAAACTTTCCATGATCTCAGCACCTCCCAGATAGTCAAACAATAGCGGTGGATCCAAGAGGATGCTG
This sequence comes from Hydrophis major, assembly GCA_033807585.1. Taxonomy (NCBI): domain Eukaryota; kingdom Metazoa; phylum Chordata; class Lepidosauria; order Squamata; family Elapidae; genus Hydrophis; species Hydrophis major. The sequence continues at coordinate 386,509,051 of CM066328.1, read as the reverse complement.
AAACTGCAAACCAGTTCAGCATGCAGGGGCATGACCTATCTATAACTAAAATAGGACAGCCTTTATAGTTGGTTTTTGTGGGCAATGGAAAATGCTTGTAATGATCTTTAAAACCCTACATCAAGCGTGTCCAACCTTCAGCCCAAGGGTTGCATGAGTCCTAGACAGCTAGTAATATGACTCCACAAAATTAAAAAATAAAGGAAGTTTATTATTCATATACATTAACTTATATATTTTATACACAGTCCAAGATGATTCCTCTTCACACAGTGCAACCCAGGCAGAGCAAAAATGTTGGATAGCCATGCCCCACATGATTCAGGGCTTGGTATATTCAAGACCACCTTCTCCCATTAGTACTTGCATGCTTCCTAAGATCTGGAATGGAGGACGTCCATGAGAATTCTACTTCTAAGAAATGCTTCTATCAGGTACCATGAAGGATGACCTCCTTCTTTACAATAGCATCTCCCAGTGTTCAGATTGTCCCTCTCATCGAATTAAAATTCTAAAAAGTCATTAAGATTAGTATTTAGAGTCTGATTAGAATTTATTTTTTCCTTCAGTGGAAATATTTCGTTGTTTGGTGATTGTTGTCCTTCATCCTTTTGTCCAATTCTTGTTTCATTTTTCATTGCTTTTAATTTTGGTAGAGGATGAAGGAAAGTTAACTAATCCATTGTATATGATTGGAATGGCATATAAGCACAATTCAGCAACTAAATAAGTATCCTTCACTTCAAAATATAAACCTAAACAGATATTCTGATTGTTAGATGTATAATTTTCTCAATATGGGCATTTATTTTTAATTCTCTCTAGAAAGCCAGCATTAGTCATGTATATATCCTAAAGGTTTGTCACTGCACAAAACTAAACAGACAAAACATACCCTTGCTAATATTATGGTTATCTGACTGCTACTTATTGAAAATCCTCAGCTATATCTAAAATTAAACCTTATTTTTGTTAATATAAAGAATATGAGATGTATCTTTATTGGATCTGTTCTGTAGCTCACAAGGGAGCTCCTCACACTTCTCAGAATAAATTTATATTTTAACAATAATGAGGCAAGGAAGAAAAGAACTCCCATCTATTGTTTTAGGTCCTTTAGATTTAGCATCTTAAAATCACTTTGGCAGAGATTAGTCCAATTATGTCTGCCTAACGAATCTTATAATCCAAGACAAATTCTTGAGCATTTGCAGAACTTGGGGCTCCAAATTTATGATGAGGTCTCTCCAGTTTCACTTAGCAGCTATGCTGCCAGCATAATGGAAGCTATGGTTCCAACCGATCTAGAGATTCCCAAACTAAGGAAGACCAATGCAAAGATAATTTATCATTCGTAGGTAATGACATTTACCTTTGTTTCTGAAGAAAGAATCAACATCTTCTTCCTCATCTTCTGAAAGTATAGTGGCATCTTTTAGAGAAGCCACTTGAAACATGTCCATTATTAAACCTTGGTAAGTCAAAGAAAAATTCAAAATAAAGGACAGGTAAAGTTTAAAAAAAGCCAAGAATGCTTATGAAGGCAAAAACATTGGAGGTATGTAAACCTTTTGGTTTCATTTTTTTTAATTTTAAAACATACTTTATTGAATACAAAAGTTTAAAATATACAAATATACAAAAGTAAAAAATAAAAAGTCATACAAATAAACATCACAACACATTCTATATTAAGGCTAATCATATTTTCCTCTAATACATTATGATAGTGATTTAAATATCTCAAATGGCAGTTACTTCCTATCCCTTGTAGAATAACTGTATTAATAATATATAAACCTTTTTATTTCAATTTATGAAGACCCAAGTCCAAGGTTGTGTTTTAATCCTAATAGGTGTTCTCAGCAGGTTTATATGCAGGCTGCCCTAAACCCTAATGTGATTGTGATCACATGATTATGGGGCACTTGGCAACCTGTTGTAAGTGTGAACAGGTTGCCAAACATCTGGATTGCAATCACGCTGGGGTGTTAGTGCAATGTTTTGTGAAAGTCCGAGGCAATTTTTAGTTCTGCACAATTGTTAAAGAAATAGTTGTAAGTTAAGGGCTGCCAGGACTAAAATAAAGTGCAGTCAGAGATAGGAGAAATGAAGAGACAAATAGCTACATATAAATCATTTAACTCCAGGTTTTCCAGCATAATATACCGTATATACTTGAGTATAAGTCGACCCGAATATAAGCCGAGGCACCCAGTTTTACCACAAAAACCTGGGAAAACTTATTGAGTCGAGGATGGGAAATGCAGCAGCTACTGGTAAATTTCAAAAATAAAAATAGATACCAATAAAATTACATTAATTGAGGCATCAGTAGGTTAAATGTTTTTGAATATTTATTTCAAAGAAAAACAGTAAACTAGCTCTGTAAGTGGAAAAGAGAGCCAACAAAACCAATATGGTATCAACAATAACTTTAAAAGTACAAAAACCTTAGCTCAATCAGCAACCAAGCTAAAACACAAGAGTTAAAATCCTTCAAAACTGGATTCCTCTGTATGTCCAAACAGAGTCACTCTCTCCCTTGCAAGTTAAGCATGTGTATGTGCTGCATGTACATCCTGTTTTGGAGAGCCACCATCTCTTTCACAGCTCTCCCTCATGCCTCCATTGCATGTGCACACATGCCATGGCTCAGTAGTAGGTCAACATACAGATGTCACACTAGGTTCCCTCCTAAAAAGGAACATCCAACCTTTCTTGAGAAGTACAAACTTCATCTGTTCAGGATTGTGGTGACAAAAGTGAAGGAGGATGGGGCTGAGAGAAGGGAAGGGAAGAAAAGATCATTGACAGGGAGAAAGACAGGGAGAAACACCTGGAAGTGTGAGCCCTCGAGTTTCCTTAGGGAAGACCAGACAACAAGGGGAGAGGAGAGGAGAGGAGAGGAGAGGAGGAGGAGGAGGAGGAGGAGGAGGAGGAGGAGGAGGAGGAGGAGGAGGAGGAGGAGGAGGAGGAGGAGAGTTAAAAAAAAAGAGTGGGAAGCCAACTCACACGTGCCATCAAAGCGGGTTGCTATGGTATCCAGGACTGAGAAGGACGGGAGCCGAGACGGGGCCCTTCGCTTCCTCTCCCCGAGACAGGCCAGGGGGAAGCGGGGCTTTCTCCGCCTGCTGCTGCCAGAGGGGTGCAAGGGGGGAGTGCGGGGAAAGGGGGTTCGTGCCGAGGCTCAGCAAGCCACCGCCACCTCCTTCAGACGAGCGCCCTGATGGGAGGCGATCGCAGCCGCAACGGCAGAGACCGCGAGGTCAGACAGAGACGAGGGGCGCCCCCGAAGAGCTCCGACTGCAGCAAAGGCGAGCGGCCACCACTTCCCCGGTGCGTGGCGGCGGGGCAACTCCTAGCGCAGAAAGCCGAGAGGAGGATGCCTGGGCGGCTGCCGCCCCTGGATCCTAACTGGAAAGACCCCATCAGAGGGATCAGAGGGTTCTGCCTGCCCTCGTAAAGAGGCGATTACCAGATTTGCAGCTCCGAAAGTCTTTGGCGGGAACATGGCTGCCCAGGGCAGCGTTGGGGACTGAACAGGAGAGCCGCAAACGCCGCGCTCCCCAGAAGAGGGCGGCCCTCTTCCACTCTGCGGCTCCCGCCACGGCACTTTGTCTCGCTGCCCCCGGAGCGCATGCGCTCTTCGCCGCTAAGGTAGGGGGCGGAGGAGGCTGCCTGAGCCTGGCGGTTTGTTGGCGAAGCTGGAAGCGCGCAACGCAGGAGCTCGCGGGGGCCCCGGGGGCCCGTTAATGGGGAAGGAGAGCCCGCTTGGGGTCGCCTGTGTGGCCCTCAGCGGGTAGACAGCTGCGGCGGCGATGCTGCCCTGGAGGCGCGATCGGTTGCAGCCACGCCAGCGCAGGCCAGGCATGGTGCCGTAGCGGCTGTTGGAGGAACTGCGCTGAGGCGGAGGAGGAAGGAAGGTGGGCGCGGATGGGCAAAGCAAGCAGGAATCCCCTTCTCCAGCCCCACTTGGGGTAAAGATTAATCGCACGGGCAGCAGGTCAGAGGGGAATCTGACTCGAGCATAAGCCGAGGGCGGGTTTTTCAGCACAAAAAATGGGCTGAAAAACTCGGCTTATACTCGAGTATATATGGTAGGTTAATATTGTAATCCAACAAGTTTACATAAAATTGTAATTAATTTCTTCTACCAGATCAGGGGTGTCAAACTGGCGGCCTGCGGGCCAGATGCATCACATACAGGCCATCACCCCAGCTCCATGAACGGAAAAAAAACATTATGTCACAATGGCAACATGACGCAGTGACTTTGACACCCGTGTGCTAGATGGAATGTATTCTTGTCAGTCTCGCTTTTCACCAGGCATGATATTCCCCTCTGAAAAAAAAATCGGGGCCAGCCAAAAGAGACCCCACGCCGCGAGTCAAATCGTATACACAACACCAATGCTACACACACTTCCTTTCTAGCTGGTCACGTGTGGATCAGCTCCAGAGCTGGACAGCCGCTTCCCTGGGGGCGGGGCCGAGGCCCGCTGCTTTCCCTCGCCAGGGCCGGGCGGTGGCATGTTGCACGGAGAGATGGATGGTCCGTGGCTGCCCAGCTCCCTTTTCCTGCCACTCAGCGGCCTCCGCTCGCACCGCCCAGGCTGCGCTCAGGTGTCCGGCTGGGGCTGTCAGGAGTTGCTACCGCCGGCGCGGCTCCATGTGACTCTAGTCCCGCGTTGCCTTGGGAAGGGAAAGGCAAAACCAGGAGCTGCTGCGCCTGAGCCTCCGGTGCCGTTGCAAAGCACAGCTCTTCCTTTTTGCCTTTCCCTTCCCGAGGCAACGCGGGACTGGAGCCGTGCTGGCGGTAGCAACTCCTGACTCAGGGGGCCTCCGAGGGGAGGAGAAGGAGGAGAAGAAGGGGGGGGAAAGGGAGGGTGGGCGATTTCCAAAAAAATCGGAATTCCGATTTTAATCGGAAGAATATCATGTCTGCTTTTCACTTTCAGGAAATAAGGTCTTCTTTAATGTTACACCGTTTCAGCCTAAAGTTACTTTATAGTGGCATTTGCTATTTTAGGATATTTTAATTGTCTTAATTGCAATCTACATAGAAGTAATGTACAAGGTAAAAATAGGTTACCAACTAAACCTATTTTTCCAACTGAAAAATATAGATCATATTTTTCATGTGGTAAATACATGGCTTTTTATTTTATAAAAACTGGTTAATTAACCCACATTTTTATCAAATTTTGTCATAGTTATATAAATGTATTTATGGATTATAAGTGTGCTTTTTATTAGTTGGATAATCACTTTCCTTATTAGTTAGGTTGAGATATATTTTGAAACTCTATCTATCTATCTATCTATCTATCTATCTATCTATCTATCTATCTATCTAAATATTAGTGTCTTTAGTAAATGTATTTACTTTGTTAGTAAACACAAACTTAGTGGAACACCAACAAAGTGCACACAAAATTATCATTTCCAATCTACCCTTTCTTTTGCAACTCAGTACTGGCTAACAGATGTTAGCAAATATGGAGTAGGAGAACAAAATGTTTAGCTACATTTTCTGATAAGATCTACTAAGAAAGAAAGAACGAGAAGAACTTTATAGCTTTTGGGGGCAAAGAAGTTGCATGTTCTAATTATTTTTAATGTTTTGCTTTTAATTAAACAGAAAAAGTAAAACAAACGTATACTCTAACATTGTTATATTCTGTGAAGAATTATTTACATAAAACTTTGAGACAGGATTTAATGCTTTTGAACATTTCTTTTCTTTTGAAATATATACATTAGATGGACATACTAGTGATATTAGGAATCTGCTAGAACAGAAGTGGATTCTTCATATTGCTATGAGTCTAGTGAGACTAGTCCTTCAACATTGAAAAAATAAATTTATGGTCCAATTATTCCATAAACTGAAGACTTAGTTTAGTTTAGTTTAGTTTACTTTATTGTCATTGCATCTCATACAACAAAATTAAATACCATCTTCAGTGTACATTATGACTACGAAAATAAACACAAACACACATCCTTCACATTCTATGAAACCCTTGAAAACCCTTGATAGTGTATTAATATTGCACTATACAGGTGAAACTTGAAAAGTTAAAATATCGTGCAAAAGTTCATTTATTTCAGTAATGCACCTTAAAAGGTGAACCTAATATATGAGATAGACTAATTACATGCAAAGCAAGATAGTTCAAGCTGTGATGTGTCATAATTGAGATGATTATGGCTTACAGCTCATGAAAACCCCAAATCCACAATCTCAGAAAATTAGAATATTGTGAAAAGGTTCATTATTTTAGGCTCAAAGTGTCCCACTCTAATCAGCTAATTAAGCCATAACACCTGCAAAGGGTTCCTGAGCCTTTAAATGGTCTCTCAGTCTGGTTCAGTAGGAATCACAATCATGGGAAAGACTGCTGACCTGACAGTTGTGCAGAAAACCATCATCTACACCCTCCATAAGGAGGGAAAGCCTCAAAAGGTAATTGCAAAAGAAATTGGATGTCCCAAAGTGCTGTATCAAAGCACATTAATAGAAAGTTATGTGGAAGGGAAAAGTGTGGAAGAAAAAGGTGCACAAGCAGCAGGGATGACCACAGCCTGGAAAGGATTGTCAGGAAAAGGCCATTCAAAAGTGTTGGGGACTTTCACAAGGAGTGGACTGAGGCTGGAATCAGTGTATCAAGAGCCACAAGACGGATTCTGGACATGGGCTTCAAATGTTGTATTCCTCTTGTCAAGCTGCTCCTGAACAACAAATGTCAGAAGTGTCTTACCTGGGCTAAAGAAAAACAGAAGTGGTCTGTTGCTCAGTGGTCCAAAGTCCTCTTTTCTGATGAGAGCAACTTTTGCATCTCATTTGGAAACCAAGGACCCAGAGTCTGGAGGAAGAATGGAGAGGCACACACTGCAAGATGCTTGAAGTCCAGTGTGAAGTTTCCACAGTTGGTGTTGATTTGGGGAGCCATGTCATCTGCTGGTGTTGGTCCACTATGCTTCATTAAGTCCAGGTCAACGCAGCCATCTACCAGGAGATTTTGGAGCACTTCATGCTTCCTTCCACAAACGAGCTTTATGGGATGCTGACTTGATTTTCCAGCAGGACTTGGCACCTGCCCATACTGCTAAAAGCACCAAAACCTGGTTCAATGACCGTGGGATTACTGTGCTTGATTGGCCAGCAAACTCACCTGACCTGAACCCCATAGAGAATCTATGGGGCATTGCCAAGAGAAAAATGAGAGACATGAGACTGAATAATGTAGAAGAGCTGAAGACCACTATTAAAGCATCCTGGTCTTCCATAACACCTCAGCAGTGCCACAGGCTGATAGCTTCCATGCCACACCGCATTGAGGCAGTAATTGCTGCAAAAGGGGCCCAAACCAAGTACTGAGTACATATGCATGCTTATACTTTTCAGAGGTCTGATATTGTTCTATGTACAATCCTTGTTTTATTGATTGCATGTAATATTCTAATTTTCTGAGATTGTGGATTTGGGGTTTTCATGAGCTGTAAGCCATAATCATCACAATTATGACAAATCACGGCTTGAACTACCTTGCTTTGCATGTAATGAGTCTCTCTCATATATTAGTTTTATTTTTTAAGTTGCATTACTGAAATAAATGAACTTTTGCACGATATTCTAATTTTTCGAGTTTCACCTATACAGTGGAATTCAACAGAGTTACTGCACTGGGATAGAAGCTGTTTTTCAGCCTATTTGTCCTTGTTTCTATTATCCTGTACCTTCTGCCAGATGGTAATAGTTCAAAAAAAAGTGTATCATCAGTGTGCTATTGATACTGTCATGCCCCTGGTGGAGACTGACTGAGGAAGAGGAGGAACAGCCAACAGGGAGTGAAAGTGTGGCTCCAGAGGTGGTGGAGGAGGCTGGGGAAGGGCAAAGGCCAGCTGAGCAGTCAGAGGAGGACCCAGGCCCATCCCCTAACCATCCTAGGGCACGCAGGGAGGAGAGGAACAGGGTAAAATGTGGTCTACTTGGGTGGAGAGGGCCATGATCCTCTTCATGGGTTGCAGGTATGAGATTTGCATAAGAATTTGGACCTGTGTGCTTACAGACGCTGGAGATAAATTAGTGTTTTATTCCTAAAGAAGGTTTATCTTGGTTGGCATTCTTCCAATGGACTGTATCTGGTTATATTCCTGAAGTTGACAATTATCTATCCTGGTCTGTCATGGAACTTTATTCAGTGCAGTTTGTTTTTAGTTTTTGCTTCGTTATCGGCTCTTGAATTTGAACTGTGTTTCTTTCCTTTGAAATGTTACTTTGAAAATAGTTTACTGCTCCACTGTGAACAATTAAACAGCGACGCCAAGTTGAAGGCATGAAAGGACTTTTATTTACATTTTGGTTTTTGTTATATTTCTGATATACTCTGGGTCATCTCTCTGCCCACATAATTCTTTTGAGTTCTGTTCTGGTATATGAAAAATATTAGTGTCTGGATGGGAAAACAAAGAGCTTTGACTGAATTCAACCAAGACTGAGCATATATGAATTTGGCATATCTGATCCCAGGACTGAAGAGTTTTCATCTTTGGCTCTTGGGAGTATCCAGTATAAAATTAACAGGTTATCCTAACTCCTGCCTGAAGAGCAGCTAACATCTATATATAGGTTAACCTTCACACAATTTTGTCTTGTGTACGGATAGTGCCAATTCCTTAATTGGGAGGCTCATACTTTATTCATATTCCAGATGTATTATTATAACTGAATCTAAATGTATTATTATAATCAAATCCCTCAAAGACTATCTAGAAGTCCAGAAATAACCAAACCATGTAGTGCCCACTCCTCCACAAGCTGGTGGAGGCCCCAAATATATGGTTGGCTCTATCAAGCTGGCCTTCAAAAAGGCACTAAAAGTCTGGTTCCTTTTTTAGTCATTGGGGTCAAGAAATTGGAATTTCACCTGGAGTGTTTTAAGGCAAATTTGCATGCCTGATAGTTTGCTAGTTTGGTATGCTGCTTTTAGCTGTACAGGTTTATTATTGTTGATTTGTTGATTTTATGTCACCCAGTCACATTTGTTCAAACTGTATTTCTGTATTCATATCCTAAATAAGTAAATTTATATATCAAAGAAACTTAATGTTACTTGTGAATTATAAATGAGTTGCTTACTGGCACAAATTGTATTTATGAATATTGCAATGAAGTATGGCTATCTTTTATTGAAACCATTGCATAAAACTCTATAAACGTATGTGTCCTTTCTAATCTATCTAATCACCATTTCCAGAATTCTTTCCCTGAATAACCCATTGTGTGCATTGTAAGGCAACTACTTATTTAACTGAAAGGGTTTCTTCAAGTATACTTAGCAATGTTAAGTGTCTATAAAACTAAATATAAAAATCTATAAAAATAAATGTCCCCAGATTTTTTTTTAAAAAAAACAAACAGGTTTTATACTTACCCAAGGCTTCTTTTGTGTGAACAGTAGGAGAAGGCTGTACTTTAGATGGGGTTGCTTGTATTATGCTTGATGCATTTGGAGTTATATGACGTTGATCAAAAACACCTGACGTATTTCTGTTACCTGGTACCAAAAATGCAATATGAAAATATGACAGAAACACAGAGGTTTAAATTTATAGAAACTTCTACAGATTATTATTCCTAATGCACATTTGATACAACAGTAACAATGTAAGGACATAAAAAAAGAAGTTTCTTTGAGTTTTAGATTAATATGCCACTTTAAAAAAACAAAATTGATGAAGTATTTAAGTTGCAAGGTAATCCTCAACTTACAAACCATAATGGTGACCAGAATTTCCATTATAATTCAACATGCGGTTATCATCTTTAAAGGCTTACATGCCATATATCTGTTTTTAATCTTCTCATCCGACTAGGTCAGATAGGAGAGGTGGGGTCTAGGCTTCCTTCCCTTAAATGCTTCCTTCCCTTACCTTGAAGATAAGCCTTTTCTGTAATTGCCTCAGCACTTTAGAATAGGTTCTCACTGGAGATTCATGGGGTCCCTACCCTTTCAGCTTTCCAGACCTGGCTATTCTCCTTCTTGTGTTGGATTAGAATGGGGACTGAGTCAGGAAACTAATAGAATTACTGGTCTGGGGCCTTGTTTTCATCCTTGTTTTCATTGATTTCTTTAAAATATGTGTTATGTTATATGTTTTTAAATAAACAAACAGTGAAACACCCTGCCTCCAGAAATCAAGGTTTCATCCTTGATGTGCAGCCTCAGCCTCAGACAAAGGTTGGCAGTTTTTTTGCTTGGGATGTTATGAAGATTTCTGCTTTGGGCAGAGATTTGAACTGTAAGTTCTGTGAGATCCCTTCTGACCCTATGACACTGTGCTTCAAAGTTCTTGACCATTTTTACATCTCAGACTACAGGCTGCAAAAGACTAATGCAGAGACAATTATACCTTGTACAATCTCCTCAGATATGGATTAGTAACCCATTAGAGCACACACAGAATATTAAGAAAGCAAGAAAATATATTACCGCCTCTCATTTCCATGGAATGCTGCTCTTTCTGATTTGAAGGATCTATGTGCCTGGCCAGAAAAAATCATCACAATTTTTTTCCCATATTAATCTGCTTCTAATTATTACAAAAACAAAATTTACTAAAATATCACACACACACACATACATATGGAAGGAGGGAGGGAGAGAAATTTGGCATGGTTGTCCACAAATAAGATATATATATATATATATAAGATATAAGTGCTGGGTGTGGTTGTTATTCTGTATTACATAAAATGTAGAAGTATCAATCCCAGCAAAGAGACTGACTTTTATCAAGAATGCATCTTGGGATATAAGCTATAAAAGACCATGTCAATCATCTGTTGTCATTAAAAGAATCTTTGGCTTTGGGGATGAGATGATTGTGGTGCTCCCTTTTTGTTTTGCTTGTTTTATTTTGACTCAATTGATTTTGAGGTTTTGTTGTTTGATGTTGTACTCTTCTAGTTGGCTGTTTTGCTTTCAGTTATTTTAGTTGCAAGCTACCCAGAATTGTTTAGGAGTTAGGTAGCCTATAGATTAAACAAATAAATATCTACAGGTTAGTTCGGATGTCTTAAATTTAATACTTCAATATTTTAACAATGTGCTTAATATTGGATTTCAAATATCCTCAAATGGAGTAAATCTTATTCATATACATCTCCTAGCACATTTAGTGGCATATAGGTTCATATGCATCAGGTTGATTGTTGCGAATACTAATTTTGACAAATTAAAATTTTAGGAATACAAACGTCAGAGATCAACAGTTCATTCCTATCCCAGCTCATTAAGATATAGTTATCTAAACAACCCCAGTAACAACACTGCACATATTAAATTATGATTTGTTTAATCAGGATTTGTTGAACAAGTTATGGTGATCAAGGTATGGTGATCTGGTTCACCAATAATCTTGGTTATAAACTAATACCAATAGTTATATTTATAAATAATAAAAATTAACCAAACCATGATATGTTCCTATGATCCAACCAATACATCAACCACAAGATGTAACAATTCTAATTCCCATCTATCCACAGAGTGTTCATTTTTGGAAAAAAAACAACAACAATTCAACCTGTGAAAGCTAACTTTTACTTACATCTCTCCATCATGACAATTATGGAAGTTAGTAGTATACTTCTGAGGTGGTTGGACAGAATCATTACTGTTGACTTGAAGCTTATGCAGACTACTTGCACATTCTTCAAAATCAGGGTGAATTTCAAATGCAGCTTTCTCACTTACAGCTGTCATCGGAGGATCAAATACTGATGATTGCCCAAGAATTTTATCTGTATTGGCTACATTGCTCATCATTGTCAAAGAAGTTGAAGACACTCCAATCTCCTTGAAAGCAGATCTTTGTGGGTGATTTCCAATAGGCCGGGAAATTAAAGCATCTCTTGATAAACTTTGATGTTCTGATCTCAAGTTCGGAACATTCTGAGTTACAGAAGAAGTTACCCTTTCTGGCCAACATTGTGGTGTTGTCATCTGTACACATTGATCACCCTTATTAAATTAAGAACAAAATACAAATTTGTATTTTTAAGTGACTTCTTGCCATTTGTATACTTGTTTACTGATTTCCAGAGGTTGGGGATCTCTACTCATAAGAGCATATTCATAGAGCAATTTTCGTAACTTATCTGCAATACTTTTTTAGAAACACTAAATCATACTTACACTAGAAAATCATACTTACAAGCATAACATACTTTATCAGTATTTTACAACTTACTTGCTATGTTGTACTGTAACTGGTAGGCTACCAGATCAAGAAAAGTTGCATTAAAATTTAAACAGATTGAAAGAGTTTTTACTAATTCAAATGTTAATTCCTTCCTATATTGAAGGCATAGATTGGAAAAGTGTTTCATTATAGTATAAAAATAATAAATATAAAGTTACATTAGAAAAAAAACATTTTAAAGCTTTTTTTGGCATACATTATAATTAAGATGGAGTCTATTCAAAGAGTAATCTCTATTGATTTTTATTTGATTAAAAGAACAGCCATATTTCACTCATACAAAAACTATTTGATAAAGAAGATGCAAGATTGTAAGTTTTTCTACTTAAACTTTTAAGAATATCTTGGGACGCTAGTATTATTCAGTAAAAGAGAGTCAGTAAAAGAGAGAAAGTAAAAGAGAATTTTACATAGAGAAACTACTGTAGTTGCCTATGTTTACTAAATAGCAGGAAAATTACTTTATACAGGTAAAGTACATATATAGATTTGGAATTAGATAATTCTAGAAGAGCTCCTGAAAATGTTTTTAATCCCTTACAATTAAAATTCTGCTTATGAATGAACATTATGAAGTAGACATTCTTGATCACCTTTCATAGAGGGATGTAGGTAGATACTAGGGTAAGGTCTTTTTTCAATCAAAATATTCTAGGAGCAATATGTCCAGATGTTGCTGGACTGCATCTCCTAGAAATCATAGCCACTATGGCCAATGATGAGAAATGCTGGGAACTGCAGTTTATCTCACAGTTCTTATTTATGGATGATAAGAACTGTAGTTCAAAACTGGGAAATACCAACTGGAAAAGACAGATTTATAACAACTCCACATACACACACACACACACTAATAAATTACACTGCAAATATACCCCTGTCGAGTTTAGCGAGGACTGGTGAGCAACTGGCTGTAATACATCTTTCTGGAATGAAGATGATGATTGGGAGAGCTGGTCCAATTTCTCCTGCAGTTTCTGTAGCTCAAGGAGGTCACTTTCTTTCTTTTTCATTAACTTCTTGTCTTCATTCTCTGAAAGTATCAAAACCCATATCTTAACTACTGTCCTAGTTGAACCTTTATGTACAATTTTTGAAGTATCGCTTAGAGCTAGTTCTCTGCCTGATTTATGGCTATTAAGCTACAGTTATACCAATTTTTTAAAAAGGTGTTCCTAGTTCAGCTGAAAATTATAGATCAATTTCTTTATGTTGTGTTACATGCAAAGTAATGGAATCAATCATAAACCAATCCATCATTTATCACTTAGAGACAAATATCTTTTTATCTGATAAACAGTTTGGCTTTAGGAAAAACTTATCCTATAATTTACAGCTTTTGCACTATAAAAATACTTGGACTACATGCCTTGATCAAGGTAAAGCTGTAGATGCAATTTATATAGATTTCTGTAAGGCTTTTGACATGGTAGCACATGATAAACTGCTGTTGAAATTAAATTCTTATGGCATTTCTGGACTTTTGCACAAGTGGATTGCTGCTTTCTTGTCTGATAATATGCAAAAAGTTAAAATAGGGAACTCGCTGTTTTTTTCTGCATCAGTTAACAGTGGTGTTCCACAAGGCAGCGTTTTAGGAACCACACTATTCTTGCTCTATATTAATGATCTATGTGATCAACTCAAAATTGTGTCCTTTTTGCTGATGATATAAAATTATTTAATACTACAGATAATTCTGTTGTTTTGCAAAGTGATCTTGACTATGTGTCTGAATGGTCATCTGCTTGGCAATTTCAAATTTTGATTAATAAATGCTTTGTCTTACATATTGGTAAATGTAATCAGAATATCATGTATAAGTTAGGTGGTATTGAGCTAGCAGACAACCTTCATTTTGTTAAGGACCTAGGTGTATTTATCTCTGACGATCTATGCTCCAAAGTTCATTGTAACAGCTTTGCTAAAAAAGCACTAAGAGTTGTAAACCTAATTTAACAAAGTTTTTTTTTCTTGGAAACACTGTATTGCTAACTAGAGCTTATAAAACTTATGTCAGATCAATTTTAGAGTACTGTTCAACTGTTTTTATAACCTTTACCATATAGCTGATATTAGTACAATTGAGCAGGTTCAGAAGTACTTTACAAGAAAAGTTTTGCACTCTTCTGTACGTAATAGAATCACCTCTGCTATTAGGCTAGAAATCCTTGGTTTGGATAATTTGGAACCACATTGTCTGCAATCAGACTTAGGCATTGTATACAAAATTGTATATAGAAATGTTTTACTTGTAGGTACCTTTTTTGTTTTAATTGCAATAATACATGTACGAACAATCGTTTTAAACTCAATGTGAATCATTCTAAACTTGACTGTAAAAAAATATGACTTTTGTAATAGAGTTGTCAAGGTCTGGAATGCTCTACCTGATTCAATTGTTTCAGCTACAAATTTTCCACAGTTTTAGTCACAAATTGACTTCTGTGAACCTCACTTCTTATTTGAGAGGTCCATAGAGAGCGTGCATAAGTGCACTGAAAACGTGCTTGACATCCCTGTCATTGTTTTTTTTTATATTATTTCTGTTTGACAAATTACAATAAATCAATAAATCAACTATATTGTTAAAATAATTCTCTTCCTCTCCCTTAAAATTAAAGGATGATATATTTTTAGTAACTCTGACCTTTATTATCCCAACAAGGCAGGAAAAGAAAACAGAGTGTCAAATAACACTTGTTATCAATACCCTGAAATCTATCAGTCTATTAATTTTCCATCCACTCATTCATCCATCTGCAGCAACATATTGGGTAAAGCAATAAAAATAGGTTTCAGGAATCACAGAATACATGACCAATGCCTTCAACATAATAAATCTACATGGCACAGCATTTGGAGCAATAATCCCGATTGCCGTGTTACTGTGAGAGCACAGAAGATTGTCCTATATAAAGAAAATATTTCAACAAGGAAAAACATAGGAAACAGATTTTGTGAGAAACATAGTTGATAGTTTAGCTAAAAACTAAAAATTTTCTTAATTAGAAAAGGAAATAGTTCTATTTCCTTACTGTATGTACAAGAATAGGGGAAAGATATTGTTTAACTTTATAATGGAATTCAGTAAAAACTCCATTGCATTTTCTGACCAAGCTGCCTCCATCCATAATATTCAGATGAAGTTTTTAAATGTGCATTTATTCTAATAAAATTGAATGCATAAGACATTCAGGTACTGATAATTGGCAGTGCCAAATTCAGGAATGGAGCAGACTATAACGTAATTGTTGCAGACTGGCATATCTGGCATATTTGGGGGACAAGTATATATGATCTTACAACTGTGCTACCTTTCACAGACCATTCTGTATATAGTAATTGTATATAGTCATCATTTATATATAAAATCATTTCCCTTGCATGTGGCATGAGATCTCAGCCTATCACTGTTAAAAGGGTATAAATGTATGTAGGATAAAATTTGAGCTTGCATTTACATCTTACTGAAATCAATGGGAAATTACTGATTACTTCATTCTCACTAGAATTGGAAAGACTTGACTGCAGATAACCTAAGTTATAATGTTATTTATGAGTGTCTTGAGTAAATGTAAAATGAACAGCCTGAGAAATTTCCTTGGCTTGTTTTTAGGAGCAAAGCTATGATGTGTCACTCTACCAATTTCATTGCTTGTTTTCCAATGCATCTTCATTTATTCCTGGTTTATATTTGTACCTTTAGTTACTAACCAATCAAGAGATAGAAATCAAAAGCAGTGAAAAAGGAAACCAAACCAGGAAATGCTTTGCTCATCTACAGGTACTCCTCGACTTACAACTACAATTGAGCCCAAAATTGTTGTTGCTAAGCAAGAAATGTGTTTGGTGAGGTTGCTCTATTTTACATCCTTTTTTGCCACATTTGTTAAGCGAATTACTGCAATTAAGTGAGTAATGCAGTCATTAAGCGAATCTGGCTTCCCCTCCTTGACTTTGCTTTTTGGAAGCTGGCTGGGAAGAGACAATGCAACTACCACAAAAACATGCCAGTTGCTAATTTTGATCATGTGACCATGGGGATTGCTGCAACAATCATAAGTGTGACAACCAGTTATAAGTCAATTTTTACAGTGCTGTTGTAACTTTGAAAGGTTACTAAACAAATGGCTGTAAGTCAAGGACTACCTATACAACACTGACTGAAACCTTATTTCCACAAAGCCCATTTAAATCCCATCTTGGCTTAGCACATGCAGAAGCATTAAGTATTATGTTTCATGTTTTGAACTCAAGAAACTGAGTTAAATTGTAGTAATTACCCAATTCCTTTTGTCTTTTCAAACATTCTGCCTTCTTCAAATAGGCTTTGGCTCTCACTTCTTCAAAGCACAGTTCAGAACCTTCACAATCAAGAAGTGCCTTGTCATACATCGCCTGCTGTTCAAGGGCAGCGTGATTTGATGGCATTGGTACAACTTCTGATTTAGAAATGGTGGTGATGTACTTGGGTTTTTCTCTAGGGAGAAAAAGGAATTTAGGGCCCTTTATATCAGAATCAGAAACACTTCAAGCAATATGCTTAAGCACATGCAATGTTCTATCCAATCAATAAAGTCATATAAATATTTTGAGAAATGCTATTAAAACAAGATTCAGTTGCTAAATCACAAGACATAAGCTATTGGAAATCAAGGCTCCCAAGCCCAATTCACACACTAAACCTATTGATTTGGACCAATAATTTTCTCATGATTAAAATTGGGACAGGCAATATACTTAGAATGCTTCTTAGGAAAGATTAAAAAGTTGAGCAGGTATGAGATATTTGGAGGGGGGGGCGGCTAAAATTCAAAATGGGTGCAATAATGAATACAATAACTCTTATTCAGAAGTGTCTGTAAGAGTTAAAAAAGAATCTTAATTTCTTTGGACCCCTTCCTAATGCATGCCTTTATTGTTTTCCTCAGCTAAAAGTCAATGAAAACATTGGAACTGCTCCCCCAGATTCAAAGAATAAATAAGTACATATGGGCAAAATGTCCCCTCACACATACCAGATCTGGATTATACAAATGATGAAATTATGAATTTACCTATAATTACTGAACACTGTGTTCCGAAAGACTGTGTTCCTAAATCACTGATTACTTACATATTCTCTTGTCCCCCGCAAGTGATGGGGTGTAATTCAGAACTATCTGGATTCTAAAAAAATAAGATAAAAGTTCAAAATGAGGACTTGTCTAGCAAAGACTTCAAGTTTTGTTTTTTTGTTTTTTAAATTAGAGACAGAGACAATAAAGACAAAGTTTGGATACGTTGTCTAAAACTAAGTGAATGAAGCATCTAATGTGGACTTGTAGAAAACTATATCTGCATATAATCTCTAAGAGACAACTGATATATAGATTTTTGTTATTGTTATACAGGTATTCTTTTAAACAAGAGTTGGGGAGGTGTAGAGTTTCTAAAAACATCAAGGAGGGAAATACTGCCAAAAAGTTTGCTCTATATGGCAGGGAAATATGCCAGGCAAGTAGAATTTACTGAAAGAAGATAACAGATAATCAGAGTTAGAAGGGACCTTGTAGGTCATCTAGTCCAACTCACTGCCCAAGTGGGAGACCCTACACCATTTCTACAAATGACAGTCCAATCTCTTCTTGAACGTCTCAAGTGATGGCGCTCCCATAATTTCCGAGGGCAAGATCTCAGTATGTTGAAATAGCAATGTATTTGCAAGGGTTTTAATCCAAAAAACCCACATTGGTCCTATTCAGGCATCACACAAGGAGTCGGAGTCCCTGTGGCCCTCCTGAATTTTTAAACCCCAGTGTTCTTTAGCCTTGTCTTACTGTCTGGCAGGACACATGAGATTGTAGCTCAGAAAACGGTTTCCATCTATGTTAAAATGAAGTCTAACGGAATCTTGCTGAAGTCTTTTGACTTGCAGTTCTTTTCCCTTCCTCTTAAATGGCTACAGGTTTTTTTTTAAGAGCCACAGTTTTTCAGGATATTCAAACTTAGAAAAAACATTGTTAATGATGTTTTAGGCCAAGCGTAGGCAACTGCTACTTGGGTGGGATGGAAACATAGCATCCCAACCTGCCTTCAGGCTTCAAAGAGCCATCTGGTGATGTGGTGAGGACACTGGAAAGGGCAGAGCTATAAATGTTCCACCAATTATTTTTTTCTTGATATGGACATTTTTAAACATGCAAATGAGAAAAGTTATATTTGGTAATGCTTTGGCAAGCTGGGTCTTAATAGCATCTAAGAACTCCAAACAGTAGTCATTTGAATAATGGCATATTTTAATGTCATTAAAATATAAAAGGAAAACATCAAAATCATAACTACTTTATCAGATCTTGATCTATAGCTGTACAATTAACCAAAAAATGTATGTAAAAATTGGATTCTTTAAAATATCATAGTATATTTAATAACAGATTCTATTTTTAGTTACCTGACTCTGGTAGGGACAGGCCGAATCATTTTTAGAAGCCAAATGATTAGACAGCTGAGGATTACGTTGCTGCAAAACACCAACTACAGAAAAATATACTGTTAGATGTGTAAAGTTGGGTACCAATTATCAGAAGTAATACTGTACCAAAACACTGGAAATTTGAAAACCAATTTTACCCTATGCAAGGCCTTCTAGATGTTCTAACTACAACTCCATCATCTACACTTGACACATCTGCTTGCTATTTTGGCTGAGGATGTTGGCAGTTCTTATCCAATGCATCCATAGAGCCAGGTAAGGACTATTGTCCGAGGAAGATTACAGATAGCTAAACTAGATTTTTAGAGAAGAATCTGTTTCTTTACATTCCCATTTTCAAGTTAGGGCAACACAAAAGAGAGATTTTTAAACAAGGAGTTTTAGATTGCAATCTCATTATATCCATATACAGGTAGTCCACAACTTACAACTACAATAGAACCCAAAATTTCTGTGGTTAAGTGAGACATTTGTTAAAGTGATTTTTGCCCTATTTTATGACTTTTCTTGCCACAACTGTTAAGTGAATCACTGCACTTGTTAAGTAAGTAACACAGTGTTAACCGGATCTAGCTTCCCCGTTGATTTTGCTCATCAAAAAGTTGAAAAAAGTGATCAAATGACCTTGGGACACAGCAATGGTTGTAAGTATGAACAAATTGCTAAACATCTAAATTTTGATCACATAATCATGGGGATGCTATAAAGGTTGCAAGTGTGAAAAATAGCAATAAGCACTTTTTCAGTGCCATTGTGACTTTGAACGCTCACTAAATGAACAATTGTAAGTCAAGGTATTACATGCTGAAGCAGGAAGCACTCAAGAACAGACAAAAAACAGCTGCCTAGTGGACACAATGGGGAATCAGTGTGGCCTAGTACTTAAGGCATCAGAGTAGAAACCAGGGACTGCAAGTTCTAACCCCGCTTTAGACACAAAGCTAGCTGCATGGCCTTGGTCCAGTCGCTTTCTCTCTAGAAAGAGGCAATGGCAAACCACTCTGTGCCCAAGAAGACAAAACCGGATTTAATATCATGCAATTAATAGAATAACTCTATGCTATTATGGTAACTCGATGCTCCATGCTAATATCAGTAGAATAAGCTATTTCAGTACAAAAGAGGGCTGTGAAAATATTTAGACCCCTCACATCCCGGACATAGACTGTTTCAACTCCTTCCCTCAAAACGACACTATAGAGCACTTCACACCAGAACAACTAGATACAAGAACAGTTTTTTCCCAAACACCATCGCTCTGCTAAACAAATAATTCCCTCAACACTGTTCAACTATTACAAAGTCTGCACTACTATTACTATTCATCTCCTCATCCACTTCTTATCACCCATCCCCTGCCACTTATCACCCATCCCCTGCCACATAGACAAATTTTCTTTATATGCTGTTGACTGTATGACTGTGTCATGTCCCTGGTGGAGACTGATTCTGAGGGAGAGGAGGAAGTGTGGCTCCAGAGGTTGTGGAGGAGGTTGAGGAAGGACAGAGGCTGGCTGAGCAGTCAGAGGAGGACCCAAGCCCATCCCCTATCATCCTAGGGCACGCAGGGAGGAGAGGATAAGGGAGAGATGTGGTCTCCTCAGGAGGAGTCTACCAGTCTAAAAAGTCTGCCTAGCCCTAAAAGCCTTTCTTAAACGCTCTCCCATGTTCCTAGGCAGCCTGCTCTGCACTGCAATATTGAAGAAAAGTTACTTTCTATTAATGCAACGCATCTTATACGTTAAATATCATCTCTATTCTCATACATTAAGCTTCCACAAAATTATTTTTTTTCCTTTCTGCCCAACTCCCACTTGTTCCCTCTTTCGACATACTTAGATATGCTTTCCTATCAGCTCAAAATATCTGGTCCTGTCCAGTTCTCACACCTACTGGTAGGTGTTTTTTTTTTTAAATAAAAATTTTATTGGTTTTTAAGACAAACATAGACAAACAAAACATAAAAACATCAAGCCATCTTCCATATATATATATATATATATATATATATATATATATATATATATATATATATATACACACACACACATACAGTGTGCTGGTTGGTTTACAAATTGTTTTGTGCTTCCATTTCATAGTCTTCAATTACAATTACATTGTATATATTCTCATATTTTCAAGCAAATATTAAACACATTAATATCATTGTAAATCAATCATTTGACCATACTTTTATTCATTCATGTTTTATGAAATAATCCATATTTTACTCAATTTGTTTTTTGACAATTCATATTATCATCTCAAATCTATCCTACATTTTGTAAATATAATAAGAAAATACATCTCTATATAGTTATTATTTTCTAAAAATCTATATATTTCATTACCATGTTTTATTGTCTAACCATTGATAGAATAGATCCCAAATTTTATAATATTGTTTATCATCTTATTCTCTGATTTCAAATGTCAATCTACTCATTTCAGCACATTCCAATATTTTCTTAATGATTTCTTCCTGTGATGGTATTTTCTCATTTTTCTAGTTTTTAGCAAATACAATCCTAGCCGCTGTTAATACATTTACGATCAGGTATTTCAATTCTTTACTATATATTTCAGGTAAAATTCCCAATAAAAATATCTCTGGTTTCAAATCTATATGCTTTTTTGTCATTTTTTCCAACCACGTGTGGATTTTAGTCCAATATTTTTTAGCGTCCGCACAAGTCCACCACATATGGTAATATGAGCCAGGTATCTAATGACATTTCCAACATTTTTCAGATTTGTTCTTGAACATTCTTGCTATTCTTGTCAATGCCACCTGTAAAACATCTTATACAAATTTTCTTTATATGCTGTTGACATTGTCATTTTATAATTTTGAGATCACAATTTTTTCCATTTCTCTAGATCAATCCCATATCCAAAATTCTTCCCCCAAGCAATCATATCATCATCATTAATTAATGATAATTAATAATGATAATCATCATCATTAACTTCTTCTTCTTCTAGTTTAATTTCTAATAAATATCCATACAATTTTTTAATCACCTTTTCATCAGTACCTGTCAAAATCTTATCTAAATCAGTCAGTTTATCATAGAAACCTTCTGTTTTAGAATCTTTATCATACCTTGAATGTATTTGTGCATATGAAAACCAATTCATCTTTATACCTTGTTCCTCTAATTTTTGCATAGATTTAAGTTCACCCTTTTCATTCAATATTTCACCATATCTAACTGTTTGTTCCTTTTTATATATTATAGGATAAGAAAATGCTTCAATAGTCGATAGCCAGACTGCAATTTTCAAATAACATTGTCTTTTAGTCTTCTCCCAGTTTAACCACAGAGACTCCCGTATATAATGTCTTCTAAAATACCCCTATGTTTTAGTTCCTTTATACCATAGAAAAGCATGCCACCCCAACACAGATCATGTCCTTCTAATGTCAACAATCTAGTATTTCTTAATGTTATCCATTCCTTAACCCACATCAACTCTGTAGCTTGGTAATACAACTCCCAATTAGGCAAACCAAATCCTCCTCTTATTCTGACATCTTGGAAAAGTTTTAACTTTATTCTCGCTTTCTTATCTTACCATATATATTTCAACACAATTTTTTTTAAATCTTCAAAGTAATCTTTTCCAAGCCTAACTGGAATTGTTTGGAACAAATATAAAATTCTGGGTAAAATCTTCATCTTGATTGTTGATATTCTCCCTATTAATGAGTTGTAAATTTTCCCATTTCGCCAAATCTAGCGCTATCTGCTGCTTGCGGTTGATATAATAATTCTCTTTTAGTGTACTACATCTTGCTGTCAAATGTATCCCCAAGTACTTGATCTTATTCGTGATCTGAATTTTCAATAGATCTGCCAGTTCCTTTTGTCTTGATAGCATATTCTTTGTCAAGATCTTATCTTTATTTATTTTCAAACCAACCATCTTTCCATATGCCTCTATCTTTATACCTACTGGTAGTTTTAATCCCCAGTATCAGAATGGTTGACCTTGCAGGCAATTTAGCTCACTTAGCTCAGTGTCTGAAATCCATTGTAAAGCATCTTGAGGTATTATCTGGCGTCTTTGTTTATAAATCTCAACAACAAGGCAAAATAAATAATTACCAAGACTTTTTTTTCCTGACATTGAGCTGAAATATCTTATTCTGTTAACATCATGTTATTAGATCAAGTTTTGCCATTTTGGACATAGAAACAAATCTTGCTTTGTTCTTTATGACAATCTTTCAGGTATCTGGCCAGTGCGTCCCCCACCTGCCCCGCTACCATGCTAATCCCCAGTCTAATTCTCATAAATTCCTTCCACCTTTTCTCTTAGTTCTTGCTTTCTATAATCCTTCTTGGCTTTCAAAGCCTATCAGCAATACTGTGCACAACCCTACCTACTTCACACGCAGCAGTCTCACTTTACCCTTAAAAATATTGGATTCAATCAACATGCTAACATAAGGCTTAACTCTAATGTTCATTTGCCAATTAAAAGTTAATGAACTTCTACGGTTTCTGAGCGCACACAAAATGCACATGAAAGCATATTTGATAAATATTTTTCAGATGTAGAGTTCCAAAAACAGAACTGAACTATTATAAAGCAGTCAGAGTGGATTTTTGGAAAAGGAAGCAGCCATAAGTTACTGAAATATTTGTACATATCAAGTTTTTTATATCATTATATAAATATTTTCTTCCCCTACAAGAAATCACCCAAGTTCTCTAAATACAACACTCCATTCTGAGACATTTCAAAGTCTGAGGAAAGCTGGTGAATACCACCCTGTTTTTAAAATAACACAATTTGATACCACTCTTAAAGGTAGTATGGTTTCCTGAATGCTGAGAAATATCAAGAGTTTTTTTTTTTTTTTAAATCAAGTTATTACATTACATGACATACATTTATGGAATCAGACCTACCTGGAGTTGAAATTTCATTCTGTGGCAAGCTATTCTGTAACAACCTAAAATTAATGTGAAACTGTATTAACCAATGCTAGAAATCTAATGGAAATAACTCAATTTTTCTCTATTAAACAAGATTTAATTTAAGAACTAGAAGAGAAATAAACACTATTTTAGGAGTGTTAAAAGGCAGCTTACAAGGACAGGTAACTTGCCTTATGACCACAATTGGGACCCGTATTTTGGTTATAAGTAATTGTGGTCAAAAGACAAGAGATCAAATTGACCATATCTGACTTTTTTTTACTACTTTTATGATGGTCATTAAGCAAATTACAGAGCTGTTAAGTAAATGCTTAAAAAGTAAATGCTTTAAAAAGCCCCCAAGTAAGCTTTTTTTCCTCAGAAACCACCAAAAAATATCACATGTTGCGATTTTGTGCCTATGGAACACTGCAACAAGTCATAAATTCAACCAGTTGCTAAGTGCCAAAATACGATCATATTGCTTCAGGGAGAAGGGAGCACAATATATTATGATGGTCAGAAGTGCTTTCCAAGTCATCATACCTTCGGACAGTTGTTAAACAACCAGTCATACCGTGTTTCCCCAAAATAAGACCTACCCTCAAAATAAGACCTAGTCTGATTTTTTTGAGTGTGCCTAGTATAAGTCCTACCACAAAATAAGCCCTAGTGAAGGGGTTTGGCATGGCCAGTACAGGAGATGGCAAGTGTATGGGCCAACAGTGTCCAACAAGCAGCCACAGCCCATATAAGATATTACCTGTTCAAGCAGCAGGCAGAGGCAGAGGTGGTGGGAGGCCTGAGATCTGGACATGCTGCTCAGCCCCTGGCAAAGCTGAGTCAGTAGACTGGAGTGGTGGCTGGCTTTGGGAGGCTTGTCTTAGTGTAGTGGCACCAGCAGCAGACTGATGCACAGGCACAGGATGGAAGGCAGGCAATCCAGATGCACCACACAGGCTGAGCCAAGAGTCCATGGACTGAGCAGGTGGGTGGCTTGCCTGTGGCCCACTTAGCATGTCAGGATCGCCTGCCTTCTGTCCCGCATCTCTGTCTCTTGTCTATTGCCGGTACCACCATGCGAAGACTCCCGTGGCTGCCCATCCCCTCCAGCCAACGATTCTTGGCTTTCCTGTGGCCTGCACAGCACAATCGAATCATCTGCCTCCTCCCTGCCCCTATGCCTTTGTCTGTTGCTTGGACAGGGAATCAATTCACCTATGTTGCTGCACAGGTTGCACAGCCTGAGTGTGTCGACCAAGGAACTGGTGGGCTGCAGCTGCTGACTGATACTGTCAGTCTTTGTGCGCTTGCCAGGATGCGGGGCACCCAGCTGGGCTGATCATCCTGAAATTGTGTTTCCTTGAAAATAAATCCTAGTGCTTATTTTGGAGCCTCCCAAAATAAAAGAGGTGTCTTATTTTTGGAAAAACATGGTAAGTTTCCAAGGCTGCTCACACTGAAAACATTTGAATTGAATTCTTATTTTAAACCTTCCCATCACTAGATAAACAGTAAAAGAACAGTATCTAAGCTCCTTCTATTTGTAATTTTGTTTTGTAATATGAAAGCACAGTGGTTTGAATTCACAGTACACACCTATTTTTTTGTTTCTTGAGTCAAAGATACTTACTCTCTCTATATATTGGCATCAGCAAACCAATCATCTTCTCTCCTTTCTAGTTTAAAATTTTTATTTAACTTCTCAACTCCTGGATCCTACCAACGGAATCTGCAGCAGACCTCCCCTGCTGGCAAGAGTGGGACAGGCCTGGGGGCACACATCAAAGCTGTGCAAAGGCTTTCCTAGCTATGACCACCACTTGTTCTTTGAGCAGGAATCGCAACTCCTGGACTTGCAACTCCTACTCGAAAAGAAAGTAGCAGTTGTGCCTAGAAAATCACTGTACTCTCTTGAAATCTCTTTCTCTACATTTTCTTTATGGGGGTTGGGGTAGAGAGTGTCAGGCAAAGGAGAGATTGTCTATTGAAATTGCTTGCTTTTTTTCAGAGCAGAGTGATTGGAGGGAAAGAGATTTCAAGAGAGTATGGTAAGCTGTTTGCATAGTACACCTGAGCCTCTCAGCCCTGGGCTGCAGCATAATCCACAGCACATTTGATATGTAGAAGAACAAACAGTTTACTTTCTTGCAACACATCTCTCTAATCTCTCTATTCTGCAAGGGAGAGAAAGAAAAAACAACCCACAAATCAAGCATAGTGCATGTATTGACTTTAATGGCAATCACATAATTGAGGGACAGCATGAAGGTTGTAAATGGGCCTTAAAGTTGTTTTCAGCAGTGTCGTGCTGAATGGTGGCTGAACGATTTATAAATGAGGAATGCCCGTTACCTTTAAGCTGCTACATTCCCTTGCCTCCTATTTTAGCTAAGACAGTGTCATCCAATTTGGAGTTCTCTAAATATATTGGCTAAGAACTCTGTCTGGCTCTAGCTAACTGCAATTACATGACAATAATGTTTGCTTACGTGTTTAAGATATGTTCTAAATAGATTTAGTGAAGACTGTTGTTGGCTGGCTATAACACACTTATTTCCTCATTGGACCACCTAAGTTTTGCCTTCAATTTTATGGAGCAAGAAATCATAGCTCAGGAGGAAATTAAAGAAAGTAATGGCAGCTCTTTTTTTTTTTTTTTTAAAGACAGAATATCCTTTGATCCTTTAGATAAAAAAGTCATTATGTTCAGTTTGCTTAATAGACGTAAGCTATCAAACACAGGCCATACAACAGAAACGTACCGGTACCAATGATGTAATTTCTCAATTGGCTGAGCTTCATTTTGGATACCTCTCTGAATAACAATGCATGCCTGAGGCACATTTCCTTGTTGTTGTGCCCAAGAAATATATAGAATGGATGATTTATTACCAATTCCTTGGTTGTACATGTAATCAAAAAAATGACTTGGATTATCAATGAAGTCAGCCTAGGGGGAAAAAACAAGATAAGCTCATTAATATACTATTTTTTAACACAGTTATCTCAACTATGATGAACTCACATTATAAAACAGAAGAAAAAATAGTCACCAGTTTCCATAAATGTTATGAAGTATTTTTTTCAAAACTGGACTTTGGAGCCAGAATTAGTTTTTCCACAAATTCAGTAGAATTTAACTTGGTCATAAGTAAAGTCCTATGGATTTCAGTCCATCTACTCGGAGTAGAACAGACTGAAAATTCAGTAATGTTGATTATCTTTAGATATGTTTAGATATCACACTAAGTTAAAATTTCCTGAAATTTTCCTAATGAAAAAGAAACATATTCCTATGCAACTGCTTCATCTGGTTTATCTTGCCTACTGAGGTGAATAAACTAATATTCTTTCATAGGATGAGACTTGATTCCAATGTAACAGACTAGAGTTGGAAAATATCTTCATAAATGGTTAAATAAATTTTCTCCTGGATCTCAGTTCACACAAGAGAAGGCAACAGAAATATCTAAAAGGGAAGCATGAGCTTGAGAAGCTAAGATAGAAGCTTGTAAAGATTAACAACAGTTTCATATGAAATTCCATTTTGATGTGATTTAAATATAAAATACTTACATTGCATTAACTATATTGTCATATCAACATATATAAAAGACATTTCACAAGATCAAAATCAACCATGATCAAAAATAAAACCGGGTAATGTTCTTTAGTGAAGAAAACTTATTTCCATAATTGTAAAAATTTACTTCTAACATCAACAATACCTCTACTTATTCATCGCTCTATGGTAAAGTTCTAAGAATATAGGTTACATCCTATATACCTACAAATTTGACGCAGCAGTTGATGAATCTCATGTCGTCATGATACCTCTTATCACTTAGAAATGTTTTCACAAGCCGCTCCAGTAGAGATAACAGGCAATTTTGCTTTCCTTCTGCTTCTGACATTCCTTCTATCCACTGAAAATATCTAAAACCAGAATGAGTTAATTATACTGTCTTATGGTAATTTAAGGATCTATATTAAAAAGTAAAGACAAAGAAAAGACCAACCTGTACCAGGGATCAAGTGGATCATTGCCACTGTAGTTCTGTATATGAGCTTCAAACATTCTGTGAAGAAAACGAAGACATATCAGCTTTTGAAATAACTGCAGTATAGTAGTTTAAAAATATTAGAAAAAACAACTTTCCCTAAAATCAATAAGATGTGGTTCCCAATGTGCTGAACCACAGCTCCCATAGTGCTTATCCATTTTGCCAAGAAAGAGAAACCTGCTAACTGATTACTCTCTCACATATTTCATTTTTAAAATATGATATTGTAATATTCTTACGGCTGAAGAAGTTTTATTTATTTCTCTCATTTATATACCACCAGATTAAAATGTATTTAACCAAAATGTGATGTGAATGTGTCATACGATAAATACAAATACATTACCATCCCACCAAAGATTCCTGATGGTTTACTATCATGAAATTATAAAAATATTGACAAATGCAAGATAAAAATAATGATAAAAATCGCACTTGGAAAAGAAATGAAAAGGCAACCTTGTAAAACTCTTGCTGAATTAGGTCCTGAAAATGCAGTGATGATGCATGCATCACTACAGTATTTAACATCACATTGGTGTTATTTCTTAGTGACAATCTGTCCTTAACCTGGTACTTCAGGTCTTCCTAAAGTGCATCCATCACCACTGCAACTGAGTTCATCCACCTTGCTCTTGATCAGCTTTTCTTTTCTTTCATCTTGCAAAATATTATAGACATCTTCAGAGAGATAGATTTTTCACATAATGAATCCAAAATATTTGGTAATTAGTTTCTTGAGGGACAAAAATTTGGATCAATTTGTTCTATGATCCGTTTTTGTTTTTTGTTGTTTTGGCTAGCCATGCTGTCTTCTCCAACACAAAAAATTCAGAAGTGTCAAAACTCTTTCTATCCTGTTTCTTTGAAGCCCAACTTTTGCTTCCATAGACTATCATAGGAAAAACTACTGACTGTAAGATCTAGTCTTTGCAGGCACATCATGGCATCTGAATACCTTTTCCAAGACTTTCACTGCTACTCTATCAAGTATTATCTGGTGTTTACAGATGAAACCAAAAGTATTGGTGCCCCTCCCCTTTTCCCTAAGAAATCCCAATTGGTCTGAAATAAGTTAAAACACAAGTAAATGGCATCTACCATTTTTATCACAAAGTCCATAGAGCAGATACTTGCTTCTGAAGTGTGATTTAATATATTCATCTAAATAGTAAAACAAATGAAAACAGCATGGTCATAATTATAAATATTACCTGAATATTTTACTCTTTTGAAGAAAATATTGCAATCAAGAGCTTTCTGTAGCTCTGCATAAGAATCCTCTTCTCAACTAGAAGTTTGTTCTGCTCTTTTTGATCAAACTGCTTCAGATGTTTTAGATTTAATAGGTTCTCCTCTCAACAATGATGCTGTTAACACGGCTCTGCACTGTATCCTACAACACCTTGAATCTCCAAAAACCTAGGCAAGGTTCCTTTTTGTAGACTTCAGTTCACCATTCAATACCATCATTACAGACATTCTTCCAAGTAAATTAAACCAACTAGTGGTACCTGAACACGCTTGTAAGTGAATCATAAGCTTCCTAACAGACAGGAAGCAGCAGGTGAAACAAGCCAGAATCATATCTGATACCTATACATTTAGCTCAGGGTCCCCCCAAGGCTGTATGCTCTATCCACTTCTTTTCTCCCTATACCAATGACTGCATCTCAAACGATCCATCTGTTAAAATACTGAAGTTTGCAGATGAAACAACAGTGATTGGTCTCATTTGAGACAACAATGAACCTGTATACAGACAGGAGGTTGAACAACTAGCCTCGTGGTGTGACCGGAAAAATCTGAAACTGAACACACTCAAAACCGTAGAAATGGTGGTAGACTTTAGAGGAAATCCTCCCCTACTACCACCTCTTACAATACTAGACAACACAGTATCAACAGTAGAGACCTTCAAATTTCTAGGTTCTACTATATCACATGGCCTAAAATGGACACCTAACATCGAAAACATCATCAAAAAAGCACAACAAAGAATGTTCTTCCTGTGCCAAATCAGAAAGCTCAAACTGCCTAAGGAGCTGCTGATACAGTTCTACAGAAGAATTATTGAGTTTATCATCTGCATCTCTATAACTGTCTGGTTTGGTTCTTGTTAAGTTCTGCGCATGGGTGCAAGGAACGGAGACGAGGCAGTGAACAGTGAACTTCAACTCTTTATTAATCATCGTGAACAGAGCAAAATCCTAGGGCAGCAGCAGCCCTTTAATAGCGTAGGCTGCTGACCTATTAGCCAATGAGAAACATGGAAGTGTTAAACCCTTGAACCAATGAGAGTTGGCCAATCAGATTCCCCAGAACGGACCAATCCGATGTAGCTATTATCGGCGAATCAGAAGTGCAGGATTAGAACCCTGCTTTTCCTTAAGGTTTGTTAAAACTTTATTAAGCGCCTTTATTAGTTCATAACACCTCTTCCCCCTGGGTTCCATTTGAGGGGTGCGGTGACGTAATCCCTAAGATATGCAGGTTGTTTAGATTTGCGCTGTCCCACCAGTTCCTGTCTGTAGTCCGGTTTCGGTGGGACGTTTTCAGACATATATGGTACAGGCAGTTCTGCATCCTCACTGGACAACTCGGTGCCGCTAATTCTGTCGTTGTTGTCCTCCGATCTTTGCAGGCTTGCCTCTGTTGAGGTATTCCTCTGTGGCAAGGCCAATCCCCTCCCTGATTCTTCTTCATGTATCGCGCTCAACTGCTGACTTCCTTCAATTCTGCTTTCCACCATCTTGAATTCGGTTTCTTCGACATCCCCTCCCCCCTCAGTTTGAGAGTCACAGGAGTCACGGGAACTGGGTTGTAGCCTAGAGCAAAGCTGATCTATATGGCGTTTCTATATTTTTCCGTCGCAAGTTTGCACACGGTACGATCTGGGCCCGGTGGTTTGAGTTACGGTTGCTTCGACCCATAATGGTTCGCTGGAAAGGTTTTTAGCGAAAATTAAGTCGCCTACCATGAACTCGCGGCATTTTCCACTAGATCCGCAGGGTTTCTCTGGCTCGTAGGACGGGTGGAGCCAGTCGAGGTGGGAACGGAGCTTGCGTCCCATCAACAGTTCAGCTGGAGTCTTTTTTTTGGGGGGGGGGTAACATAAAAAAAAACCAAATTATATCATTCTTCATAAATTTACAGTGTATTGGTGGGTTTACCACTCCCTTTTGTGCATCCATTTCATAGTCATCAAAATAATTATATTACATAATAACTCACATTATCAATCATCAATAAAATATCCCAATATCATTATTGAACAATCATTTGACTATAATTTTACTAATTCATACTTAAGCAAGATAACTATAATTAAGTTAAATTATTTTATAACAAATCATAGAATCATACCAAACCTATCTTAATAAAATATTCTTAAAAATTATCAAAACCAAGAAAAATTATATATTCATTATTTCCTAAATTTCTAAATATTCTATTACTATATTGTATTATCTAACCATTGATAAAAAAGATCCCAAACTTCATAAAATTGTTTATCTTCTTGTTCTCTAATTTCAAATATCAATCTACTCATTTCAGCACATTCCAATATTTTCTTAATAATTTCTTCCTCTAATGGTATTTTCTCACTCTTCCAATGTTTAGCAAATACAATCCTAGCTGCTGTTAATACATTTAAAATCAAATACTTTAAATTTTTATTATATATATCAGGTACGATTCCCAATAAAAAAAATCTCTGGTTTCAAATCTATGTGTTTCTTTGTCATTTTTTCCAGCCATATGCAAATTCTAGTCCAGTATTTCCTGGCCTCCTCACAAGTCCACCACATATGTCTTATATGTTTTTTGTCTGTCGTTAAAATCAATAAAACTTTTACCCAAAAAAAAAAACAGTTCAGCTGGAGTCTTGTTGGTGACGCTGTGCGGGGTGATGTGTTGGAGTAGGAGTATTCTGTTTAGTTTGTCGTCACTGTCCCCATAGTCCATTTTGTGGAGAGTTTTTTTAACAAATTGTACCATGCGCTCGGCCCTGCCGTTAGCCGCAGGGTGCACCGGCAAAGTTAGCGCATGGCGGATACCCCGATCCGCTAAGTATTGTTCAAACGCCAGGGCGGTGAACTGGGGTCCGTTGTCGGAGACCAGAACGTCTGGCAGCCCATGCGTTGCGAATAGCCTATTCAATTTTCGAATGAGGGACTCGGTTGTAGTATTCTTCATTTCGTGGATCTCGAGCCAGTTGGAGTAGGCATCCACTGTTAGGAGGAACATATGTCCCTTAGTAGGTCCCGCAAAGTCAACATGGATGCGGGACCATGGCCCCCGGAGAGTTTCCCACTCTGTTGGAGTTGCTCTAGGTGGGGCACTGCTGACTTCTTGGCACTTTAGACAAGTTTTTACCCAGGCTTCGATCTGCTTGTCGATGCCTGGCCACCACGCGTAGCTTCGTGCGAGCACTTTCATACGGACGATGCCGGGGTGACCGTCATGCAATGTTTTCAATACTGCTCGTTGTAACCGCTCTGGGACGACGACTCTATCTCCCCATAGGATGCAGCGTTTTTGCGAAAAAAGTTCTGTTTGCCAGTTTCTGAAAGGGGTGAAGTCGTTAGGGGTTTGTTCTACTGGCCATCCTCGTTCGACCCAGCTAAGAACTCGCGCCAGGACAGGATCTCGTTTTGTTTCAATCGCAATGTCTCTGGCTGTTAGCGGGGGTGAATGTAGTGTTTCAATCTGGAGTGTCGTAAGGGTTGGAGCTGGGTCGTTGACAGTTTCCAGAAGCGGGGCACGGCTCAATGCATCAGCGTGGGGAATGGCTTTCCCTGGGTGGTGTTGTGATTTATAGTTGTACGCAGCTAAGAACTCCGACCAGCGAGTCATTCTAGGTGACAATATATAGGGGGTTGGCTTGTCTCCCACTATAATCCCTAGCAACGGTTTGTTATCAGTGACAATAGTAAAAACTCATCCATACACATATTCATGAAACTGTTTCACAGCAGATACAACAGCAAGAGCCTCTTTGTCGATCTGGCTATAGTTACGTTCAGCCTTTGATAGGGTCCTTGAAAAATAGGCAATAGGGGCCTCACTACCATTTGGTAGCACATGACTCAAAATGGCTCCTACTCCAAACGGTGACGCGTCACATGTAATTGTTAAAGGCAAAGTCTCGTTATACTGCATTAAAACAGCATCTGAGGTTAGTAAGTTTTTCACTTGTCGGAATGCGTGCTCCTCTCGGTGTCCCCAGGCCAAGGTTGCCTTTTTGTCGA
Source organism: Hydrophis major (assembly GCA_033807585.1). Taxonomy (NCBI): domain Eukaryota; kingdom Metazoa; phylum Chordata; class Lepidosauria; order Squamata; family Elapidae; genus Hydrophis; species Hydrophis major. The sequence goes on along the minus strand of CM066328.1, from coordinate 386,476,044 downwards.
GAAGTCTATGTAGGGGTTCAGCTACAGTTGCTTTCTGGGGCAAGAAGATGTTGTAAAAGTTAATGAGCCCCAGGAAAGCTTGGAGGTCAGTCTTATTTTTGGGTCTTGGGGCGTTTTTGATTGCTTTTAGTTTGCTATTAGTGGGGTGAATGCCTTGTTTATCGATTAGGTACCCCAGGAACTCTACTTTATCTGTACACAGTTGACATTTATTTTTTTTAACCTTAAGGCCAGAGTCTTTAAATTTCTGGAGAACCATTTTAAGACGCTTTTCCAGTACTTCTCTATTCGGGGCCGCAATTAAAACATCATCAAAGTATGGCACGACCCCCTTGATCCCTTGCAAGAGTCTCTCCATCAGACTTTGAAAAATCCCTGGGGTTACGCTCACTGCGAATTGGAGTCGGTTGCATTTAAAGGCACTTCGGTGCGTAACGATCGTCTGTGCCTCTGCGGTTTTTTTATCTACAGGCAGTTGTTGGTACGCCTGTGCTAAATCAAATTTAGCGAAGACTTTTCCGCCCCTCAGGGAATGGAGAAAGTGTTGCACCACCGGCACCGGGTAAGCGTTCTGTTGAAGGGCGTGATTAAGGGTGGCCCGGTAGTCCCCACAAATCCTTAACGATTCATCCGGTTTGATGGGTGTTACGATTGGGGTTTCCCAACGAGCGTGGTCAGTTGGTTCTAAAACACCCTGGGCTATTAATTTATCGAGCTGCTCGTCAATCTTTGGTTTAAGGGCAAAAGGTACCTGACGAGGCTTCAGGCGGATGGGGGCTACTTCAGGGTTAAGGTTAAATGATATCGGGGTCCCCTTTGTACTCGCCTAGTTTGTCTGCAAAGACGTCCTGGAATTCCTGGACGAGGGCCTCCTCCCAGTCATCGCTTCTGGTTTGGTGAATGCCGGCTACCTCGATTCCAAGTGGGGTGAACCATTGTAGGCCTAACAAACTAGGCCGATCGTGGTCGACGACGGTCAGTGGTAATGACACAGTACGATTTTTGAATGATACTTGGACTTGACTGGATCCAATGACCGGAATTCGGTTCCCCTGATAATCTTTGAGTATGATTCTTTGGGCTCTAAGGTCTTGATGCTGGACAGCAGGAATTAATTGTTTAAGGGAATTCCAGGAAACCATCGAGAGGGACGATCCTGAATCAACTTCCATCATGCAAGGCTGGTTTTCGATGGCGACCTTCACTCGGATCTTCTTTGCATCTAGCGATGACGCGTGACCGATTGTAATGGTTTGGTGTGCCTCTTCTCGTCTTGTTGAAGTGGCCAGTGTTTTATTTCTGTAGGAGTGGTTGTTCCATTGGTGGTTCAAATGTTCCCGACTCACAGGACCATTTCCTGTGGTCTGGCGGTAGTTGTTTCCCCTCTGAAGTGGGCTGGATCTTTGCTTGCTTCTACAGACCTTCCCGATGTGGTCTCTTTTCCCACAAGGATGGCAGAGCGCGTCGAGGAATTTGCAGTCTGATTGCGGGTGGTTTGCCCCACAACCCATGCATTGGTGCAGTGGTCTTTGATTCCGCTGGTGGCATTGGTCTCGTTCAGACCGGAGCCAGTTGACCTCCTCCTCCTCACTTTCTGATGGCAATTCGAGGTCCTCGTGGTGGGTCACTGTTGTGTGCCTCACTAGGCGAGGTGAGGTATCGCTGGCGAGTTGACGGAGCGGTGCGTTGGTGCGGCGCATTCGGGTGGCCGACTTCCTGGTTGCTTCTGCTGCAGTAGCGTCTTTGATGACATCAGCAAGGTTGATGTCCCCTTTTGCCATGATCTTGCTCTGTATCATCTGGTCATCTAATCCCAGAACTATTTGGTCTCTCAGAGCTTCTTTGAGGTCTGCGAACCCACAGAGGCCTCCCAGGTTCCGGAGATCTGCGATGAAATCTGCAATGCTCTCTCCTTTCTGCTGGTCCCTCTGGTAAAATTCATGTCTTCGGACAAGCGTTGGTATGGCGGGTGCATAGAGGGCCCATAGAAGGGGCGCGAGGACATCCCAGTCCATGGTTTTCACCTCAGCTGGTTTCGCTAGTGCCTTGGTCATCTTAAAGACAGCAGGCCCGCAATGGGTCAGGAATATTGCTCGCTTTTTCCCCGTAGTGGCATCCTTCACGTTGTTGGTCTCCAGAAACATCTGGAACCGGTCTATGTACGAGTCCCAGTCTTCTTGTGCCAGGTCAAATGGAGCAGGTGGTATGGCGCCGCCGGACATGGTTTCCGTTGTCGATGTGCCTTCAGCCACGCGCTCTGTTTGGTGCTCTGTAGTGTTCAGTCAGCTCTGATGTCTCCGCATCCCATCCTCGTCGCCAGTGTTAAGTTCTGCGCATGGGTGCAAGGAACGTAGACAAGGCAGTGAACAGTGAACTTCAACTCTTTATTAATCATCGTGAACAGAGTAAAACCCTTGGGCAGCAGCAGCCCTTTTATAGGGTAGGCTGCTGACCTATTAGCCAATGAGAAACATGGAAGTGTTAAACCCTTGAACCAATGAGAGTTGGCCCATTAACAGCCAATCAGATTCCCCAGAACAGACCAATCCGATGTAGCTATTATCGGCGAATCAGAAGTGCAGGATTAGAACCCTGCTTTTCCTGAAGGTTTGTTAAAACTTTATTAAGCACCTTTATTAGTTCATAACAGTTCTGCAACCAACAGGACAGAGGATAATTAGGACTGCAGAAAAAACAATTACTGCCAACCTGCCTTCAATCAAGGACCTGTATACTGCAGGGTGAAAAAGAGGGTGAAAATATTTACAGACCCCTCACATCCCAGACACAAACTGTTTCAACTCCTTCCCTCAAAACAACGCTATAGAGCACTACACCCCAGAACAACTAGACACAAAAACAGTTTTTTCCCAAATGCCATCACCCTGCTAAACAAATAATTCCCTCAACACTGTCCAACTATTTACAAAGTCTGCACTACTATTACTGTTAATCTTCTCATCACTCCTTATCACCCATCCCCTCCCAGTTGTGACTGTATGACTGTAACTTTGTTGCTTGTATCCTTACGATTTATATTCACTGTTTCCTAGTATGATTTGATTGCTAATTGTACTCTATGACTATTATTAAGTGTTGTATCTTATGATTCTTGATGAATGTGTTTTTTTCCTTTATGTACACTGAGAGAATATGCACCAAAGACAAATTCCTTGTTTGTTGGCCAATCAAAGAATTCTAATTCTAACTATGGTTTCAGCTCTTTCCACTGTAGTTTCATTGGATTCGGAGCTAAACTCATAGCAGGCCACATGAGAACAGTACAATGTTTGCTTTTAATTATTCTTGGATTTCCTTAGATTACGGATCTGCAAACTTAAACACTCAAAGAGCCATTTGGACCCATTTCCCACAGAAAACATTGGGAGCCACAAATCCTGGGTGGGCATGGCCAACTTGACGTCACTCACTCCCACCCAGTCATATGACCTCCCCAGCCATGCCTACCCAGATTTTGTGGCTCCCGGTATTTTCTTTTCCCTGGGAAACAGCTCTCTCTTTTTTTTCTTCTCATCTCTCTTTCTCTCTCTCATCTCTCTTTCTCCCTGTCTTTCTCTTTCCTCTCCCTCTCTCTTTCTGTCTCATTCTTTCTCTCTTTCTCCATCTCTGTCTCTGTCTCATGTGTATGTGTATGTGTGTTCCCTCTTGAACCATTTTCCAAAAGAGTTGAGGGTTGGGGGTGAGTTTTTGTTTTGTTTTTTTGCCGATGTTGTTCTTTCTTCTTCTTTAGGTGCTTTTTACCATATGATTTAAATTAAGAGTCATTTCAGGTTCCAAAATAAATGAAGCTCAGTCATCCCCCTGCTGTAGTTCACTGTTGCCTGAACCCACCACTAGCTGGGTGGCCCTGACCCTCCCCTCCCTTATTACTCCTCGCCTGGCCTGAGAAGGTAAGGGCAACGGTGGTGGATGGAGACTCACTCCGTATTCCAGGGCAGGATCTAAGCGCCCCTCTACTTGCCTTTTCTTATAGCCATTGTTGGTGCTGCATGCACCTCAGTCGCTTAGGAAGACACGCAACTTGCTCTCCGCCCTGAGATATTGGCCTGGCCTGGCTAGAGCTAATGCTCCGTGTCATATTGGGCTCCAGGAGGAGAAGGGGACACTGTCTCCCCCATTGTGAAGTGCACTAAATTTAAGAGCAGTGAGCAGGCCATGGAAGCGCTAAGAGCAGCAGTGTCAGCCACAGCCAGGCCAGTGTCTTGAGGCAGACAGAAAGTCGTGCATCTCCCCAAGCAACGGAGGTGCACGTAGCACCAGCCAGGGCCAAAAGAGGCAAGTAGAGGGGCACTTGGCTCCTACTCTGGAATATGGAGCGAGTCTCCATCCGCTGCCGTCGCTCTTACCTTCTCAGGCAAGGAGCAAGTGGGAGAGGAGGGAAAAGGGCGGGGCCAGCCAATGGTGGGATCATCCGACAGGGAGCCACAGGAGAGGGCCCAAAGAGCCACATGCGGCTCTGGAGTTGCAGATTGCTGACACCCACCTTAGATAGTTCAACTCATTATTGTGCTAAAAATGGATTATAACTTGTAACCAGATAAAGCTTCACTCAAAATGTTTTGGCCTGCCATGATTCAAGGCACCCAGTACAGGAGGCAACAAAGACCCCCATAGCATTAAGGAATCTCTTCCATGTTTCACAATATAGTGTTCTTTTCTTTAAAAGAATCATTTTTTCTTCTGTGAACATAGAGCTGTGATTTACCCCAAAACTCTACTTTCATTTCACTTCTTTCTCCCTGACTCATCTCAATTTAAATCCTAGTCTAGCCTCTCTAGGCACCTGATGAATGAACTACAGCTCACCAAAGCTTATATGTTTTAACAAAATTTGATAATTGGAAAAGGTACAACAACAGTAGTCCCCAGCCATTCTGGCTCCTGGGGAGCATTTTACTATTATAACTGAGCTGTACTATCACCTTGTAGAATCTCACCCAAGTACTGCCCTTGCTATATCCTTCCCAACTATAAAAGCATCCTTGTTTTTCATGTCCTGAATGATAAACAGTATGATATTCTGCCTGAAAATTCATTTTAGTTCACTGATACCTAAGATGCCAAAGTGTAGTTGATTCATCATTCACTGTGTTGAGTTTTCCCATATTAATGCCTCTTGCATTCCATGTCCCCATTGTAATTCTGTCTTTGCAACTTCAGTTTTCTTCTCCTACACAGCAACGTCAGCAATCTAAACTCCCCAAAGGCTTTCATGTAACTGTATCATAAACACCATTAGTATTCCAAAAGAACCTCAGTAACATGTCAAGTATGAAACAACCTAGAGGTCCATCATCTAGTATATCGTCTATCACTTTATCTTATCTATCTATATGGTTTCTTGATAAAATATAAAAGTGGTTTTATACTCTTCCAGGCAGTATGAAGTGACCCTTCGCCCTTGCCACCAAAATGATCCCTTAACTAGGCTGCTGGAATGACCTCCATACTTTTGGGTGACCTTGATGGGAGTACATTTTCCCAACACTCCTGACATTCTTCACTCATTCCCCCAGGACAACTCTACTATAAAGCAAATCTTTATTTATGTGGTCCAGGACCAGTATACAGACAAAAATAAGACCAAATTAAAACTGTAATAAAGCAAGACCGATGCGGAGTACACACTTTTAAGTCCTAAAAAGTACACAACATAAAGATACACAAAATGGAAAAGTACAAAGCAACTACAAACAGCTAAAAACAACTAAGAAAATAAAATCCTGAACAAATAAATAAATAAATAAAAGTGGCTAACAAATAAACATTATGAGCTATTTAACTTGAAAATAAGACAACAGGATTTGAGAGGACTGGGTTTTTGAACCACTGCATATCTACAGTATTAATTTCCTTTTGTTTGTAGGCATGTGCTTTTCTTTATGCTTTAGTAATTTCTATTTTTTTATGTGTATGTTTATTTATGATTGTACCTGCTTATAGTTTTCCTTTTTTCTTTTATTATGAATTAACAAATAATAAAACACATATAAAATCCCTGATAGGAAAGACATGTTTTAAGATGATTGACTGCATATGTGAAAATTTAAGTGTGGTCTCCATAAAGCACCTTTTAAAGCCTTCTCTATCCCACTGGTTTCCTAAGATTTTTTTTCCAATTTAAGTAAACTTAAGGCTGTCTCCGTCACCAAGTCTTTTCACAGAATAATTAAACCTAATTGTTTTCACCCTTCTAAAAAAACAGAGGAAACTAAAATGGTAGTAAGCTAATCTGTGGTGAGTGGTTCTTCTAAAACAAATTTCCTGTAGAGTGGGGTGTTGCATGTATTATCAGGGCCAATTTCAGAATGGACCAGCCCAAATCTAATTGTCTTTCTGTACTGTACTGCACCATATACTGCACAATACCCAGTTGATTTGAGGTATGGACCCCCTTAAATTTTTATTTTAGATTGTAACTGCTATGCAGGTAGTCTTCACCTTAAAACCACCATTGAGCCCAAAATGTATGTTGCTAAGTGAGAAATTAAGTGACTCTTGCCCCATTTGACCCCGGGACTCTGCAACTGTCAGAAATACGAGTCAGTTGTTAAGCCTCCAAATATAAATCATGTGACTATGGGAATGCTGCAACAGTCATAAGGGTAAAAAGGGTCAGAAGTCATTTTTTTCAGTGCTATTGTCACTTCGAATAGTCACTAAACGAACTGTTCTAAATCGAGGACTATCTATATTCAAGAAACTCTGCGTGGCAGGCTGTTAAATACAAAAGTCAGAAAAAGAAAAAGCACAATTCTGGCCAGTGATAATAATAAATAACTTTGTAAATAACAGACACCCCTTCTCCAATTATGATTTCCTAAAAGATTCCTGACTGCAAAATGGTATGCTTCCTTTGAAAGTAATGAAGACCAAAGCAAAAGAACCTCAAAAGAGGGAGTTGAAAAGTAAAAGAAGCTGATCAATTTGGACCTATTTCCACACCAAATCCTCCCATATAGAATCAAATGGCAACTATATAGCCAAGGTTGCTATTTAAGTGAAATTATATTAAGTGAATATTATGTTCTTAAAACACCTTTTGGCTCAGCAGGGCAATATTAAACCTATAATGTTAACAAGCAAACAATTATTATATGCCATAATGTTGTGTGTATAAATTGCAGTAAAAGAAACTATTAACAGATAACAGTAAGAAAAAAAACTACCCAGCCAAACCCCAGGTAAACAAAACCCAAACTATTAGACTTCCTTCCCCCACCCCTCAAAAAAAATCACCAACTCCAGTTATATGACAAGAGAAAAGAGAAAAGTAAAGTCCTACACTTAGGCAAGAAACACCAAAAGTACACATATAGACTGGATGAAACCAGGCTCAATAGCAGTAACTATGAGAGCGATCTTAGAGTCTTAGTGAACAACCAGCTAAATATAAGCCAGCAGTGCGCAGCAGCCGCCATAAAAGCTAATGCAATCCTAAATTGCATTAACAGAGGGATACAATCAAGATCAAGGGAGGTACTAATACCATTCTATAAAGCCTTAGTAAGACCACACCTAGAGTACTGCATCCAGTTTTGGTCACCACATTATAAAAAAGATGTTGAGACTCTTTTCTAAAGTACAGAGAAGAGCAACCAGGATGATTTAGGGGACTGGAGACTAAAACATATGAAGAACGGTTACAGGAACTGGGCTTGGCTAATCTAGAGAAGAGAAGGACCAGGGGAGACATGGTAGCACTCTTCCAATATTTGAGGGGCTGCCACAGGGAGGAAGGGGTCAAGCTATTTTCTAAAGCACCTGTAGGCCAGACAAGGAATAATGGATGGAAACTGAACAGAGAGATTTAACCTGGAAATTAGGAGAAACTTTCTGACAGTGAGAACAATCAACCAATGGAACAGCTTGCCCTCGGAAGTTGTGGGAGCGTCATCACTTGAGACTTTCAAGAAGAGATTGGACTGCCATTTGTCAGAAATGAGGTAGGGTCTCCCACTTGGGCGGGGGTGGGACTAGATGACCTACAAAGTCCCTTCCAATTCTGATTGTCTGTTAAGAGCAAGGGCAAAGCACTACTATCCTCAGGGATGACCACAAACTTGGTACTACAGCTTTAAAAAGTATTCAAGGGTTGATCTCCCAGCACTTGTCATTTTACAGAAAGAAAAGAACAGGGATATTTTAAAGATATTGTATCGTATTTATATAGATGCACATATGCATGGCAGGTGCAAGTCGTTACACACACACACACATATATGTAACGACTTGCACGTATGAACCTGCCAGACAAAAGATAAACTCCCTCGCCACCATCACAATTATAACCATGCTAGGGAGGTAAAATGTTGCTCGCCTGGCTGACCGTCGCAGGAGTATGAAGGCGAGTAGGGAAGAGATTCATTCGGCCAAAAATCCGCGGGAGGCGAGATCGCTTCGCCCTCCCAGTTACTCACCGTACGCGAACTGAGAGGTCCATGGTGGCCTCCGAGCAGACGGCATCCATCGTAACTGGCAGGAAGCATACAGAAAAATTCAAATCGTCCCGCGCAGACGCAAAGGCGCTCTGGCCTTATGATGATTGGCCGATGTCCCAGGAAGAGCAACCAATCAGGAGGACAGCTTGAGGACAGCGGTTTATTAAAAGCTCCAAGTATCTTCATGGAGAGTTGGGGCGGGGTGTGTGTCTGACTGTCTGTCTGATTTTCACTCCCAGTTCTAATTTGAACACCGCCATGTACGTGCCAGAAAAGCAAAAGGGAATCCGTCTTTCTGAAGCCCAGTCCCGTAGAACTATTCAGCCTTTGACTCGTCTGTTCAACTGAGAGTCGGAAATATAACGACTGTTTTAATTGAATGCTTCATGAAATATAAAGTAACGATTTTTAACGATAAAGATCGTTAAAAAAAGGAACTACACCACTCTGCAATCGATACCTGATCTTTGCAAATGTTTACATGGCATCTCTACGCACGTTTGTGTAGACGTATGACGTTTTTAAGTCTTGCACCTTTTCCAATTCTTTCCCTGTTCCTGTGTGAATGTCTATGTATATATGGTTGTATTATGTAACCCTTCCCTTCTCTGATCTCTCAACAGAAAGTCATCGTCCTTGTCATTACTTATAGATTTGCACTAAATGAATTCTAGCTTTTAAGCTATGCCAAGGGGTATATTTCTTTGTTGCTAAGGTTCCCTGGTAGTTTTTTTTTACTATGGTTTCATTGTTATTGTTGTTTTCTGAAATTTGACTTTATTAAACCATTCCAGAAGAGGGTAGCAAATAGTGGGGGTTTTTTTCCTACAAAAGACACAGACATACACAGATAGACAAAATGACATGCCTGTTTCTTTACAAATTTAAAAAGTTTGACCCTCTGGATGAATTAGCCTGTTTAAAATTAGAAATAGTTCTTCCATTAGCAACAGAAAATCAATCCTTTGCAGTAAATATAAAATGCTTGCTGACATTTTACAATGCACTTTCTTCTTCTTCCATTCATGTCCAATTCTTGAAGAGGGCCTGGCCAAGTCCCTGCAGCTTTCTTGGTGTAGGAAGTTAGCACCTACCCCTCTCCTAGAAAATTGAAATAGCCTAGGAAATATTAAAAAGGCAGAATATTTCCTCTAAAAAGAGTAGAAACTCAGAAGCAGAAACTCACCTCAGAAGCAGAAACTCACCCCTACTTAATGAGTGGGCCATTAAGGCCTGGGCCAGAATACTTTACATAACAAAGATCTATAGGTAAAGATCTATATCTATAGATATAGGTAAAGCTATAGAAATTGCCAAAAGCGCTTTTAAGGGCATAATCATCCAGCAAGGCTCAACCAAGCCTGGAACTCAGGACAGCCTACAGAGTTACACCTGGGAGTCTGACAACCAATCAGAATACAAGCTCAAATTCAAATCCCAACAGAGGGTATAAAACCCAGGCACTCTCAGCACCTCAGTCCTTTTCTTGATCTCCTCCTTCACCTTGAAGCATGTGACCATCCTTCCTTTTCACTCTAGAGCTCCAGGCTATGTGGTCCTGTCCATTAAACCTTCCAAACAGCCTCCATGTTTCCAGTGTCTTTTTTCCCCACTTGGAACTGAACCCAGAAGGATATTTCTTCCAACATTGGCAAGGTTTTTCATAAGTGATTTGCCCTTGCCTCCTTCCTAGGTCTAAGAGAAACTGACTAGTTAGAGGTCACCCAGCTGACTTTGTACTTAAAGCAGGACTAGAACTCACAGTCTCCCAGTTCTTATTCTGATACCTTAATAACTACACCAAACTGACACTCATTGTGATTCTACACAGGTTCATATTAAGCCCAATTATTTCAGAGAAAATTATTCCCTGGTAAATGTTTCTTTTTTTATTTGTGTTGATATATATACAATGCTCAAAAAAATTAAGGGACACAAAAATAAGACATCCTAGATCTGAATGAATGAAATATTCTTATTAAATACTTTGTTCATTACATAGTTGAATGTGCTGACAACAAAATCACACAAAAATTATCAATGGAAATCAAATTTAGCAACCCATGGAGGTCTGGATTTGGAATTACACTCAAAATTAAAATGGAAAAAAACACTACAGGCTGATCCAACTTTGATGTAATGTCCTTCAAACAAGTCAAAATGAGCCTCAGTAGTATGTGTGGCCTCCACGTGCCTGTATGACCTCCCTACAACTCCTGGGCATGATCCTGATGAGGTGGACGATGGTCTTCTGAGGGATCTTCTCCCACATCTGGACTAAAGCATCCCCCAACTCCTGGACAGTCTGGTGCAACGTGGCTTTGGTGGATGGAGCGAGACATGATGTCCTAGATGTGCTCAGTTGGATTCAGGTCTGGGGAACGGGCAGGCCAGGCCATAGCATCAATGCCTTGGTCTTGCAGGAACTGCTGACACACTCCAGCCACATGAGGTCTAGCATTGTCTTGCCTTAGGAGGAATCCAGGGCCAACCACACCAGGATATGGTCTCACAAGGGGTCTGAGGATCTCATCTCGGTACCTAAAGATAGTCAGGCTACCTCTGGCAAGCACATGGAGGGCTGTGCAGCCCTCCTAAAGAAAGGCTACCCCACACCATTACTGATCCCACTGCCATGCTGGAGGATGTTGCAGGCAGCAGAATGTTCTCCACAGGGTCTCCAGACCCTGTCACGTCTGTCACATGTGCTCAGTGTGAACCTGCTTACATCTGTGAAGAGCACAGGGTGCCAGTGGTGAATTTGCCAATCTTGGTGTTCTCTGGCAAATGCCAAACGTCCTGCACAGTGTTGGGCTGTAAGCACAATCCCCATCTGTGGACGTCGGTCCCTCATACCACCCTCATGGAGTCTGTTTCTGACCGTTGGAGCAGCCATATGCACATTTGTGACCTGCTGGAGGTCATTTTGCAGGGCTCTGGCAGTGCTCCTCCTGTCCCTCCTTGCACAAAGGTGGAGGTAGCGGTCCTAATGCTGGGTTGTTGCCCTCCTACAGCCTCCTCCACGTCTCCTGATGTACTGGCCTGTCTCCTGGTAGAGCCTCAATGTTCTGGACACTACACAAGCCTTCTTGCCACAGCTCGGATTGATGTGCCATCCTGGATGAGCTGCACTACCTGAGCCACTTGTGTGGGTTGTAGACTCTGTCTCATGCTACCACTAGAGTGAAAGCACCGCCAGCATTCAAAAGTGACCAAACCATCAACCAGAAGGCATCGGAACTGAGAAGTGGTCTGTGGTCACCACCGGCAGAACCACTCCTTCATTGGGGATGTCTTGCTAACTGCCTCTGCTTTCCACCTGTTGTCTATTCCATTTGCACAACAACATATGAAATTGATTGTCAATCAGTGTTGCTACCTAAGTGGACAGTTTGACTTCACAGAAGTGTGATTGACTTGGAGTTACATTGTTTTGTTTAAGTGTTCCCTTTATTTTTTTGAGCAGTGTATACAGTATATATATAGATATAGTCGATGGGGAAAACAGATAATAAATAAGCAATATAAAAATAACAAGAAAATAAGTGTTATAGAGCAGGGGTTTTCAAACTTGACAGCTTTAAGACTTTGTAGACTTCAACTCCCAGAATTCCTCCTCCAATCATGTTAGCTCAGGAATTCTGGGAGTTGAAGTCCACAAGTCTTAAATTTGCTAAGTTTGAAGATCCTTGTATAGGGTTTCAAATCAACATGTTTATTACTGCAGAATGACCCCCATCCAAAAATACAGTATGCAGCTTGTATTCCAATGCTTTACCTGTTTATTCAAATAAACTGTTTGCTGAATTTACTGTCAAATAAGGACTTTAAAACATAGCTTCACATTTTAGTCAATTATACAGACAGTCCTTGTTTAGTGACCACAGTTGGGACCATAGCAACTCAGTGGTTAAGTAAAGTTGTTGGTTAACAAAACTGTAACTATGCTTATTCGTAACTTGGATTTTCAAAAGATTTGCCAGTTCTTCTCTTTGTCTCAGTAGCATGTTTTTTGTCAAAATCTTTGTTTTATCTTTATTTATTTTCAAACCAGCCACCTCACCATATGTCTCTATCTTTTCCAATAACTTTGGAGCTGTTTCTAGTGGATCTTCCAGAATAAAAGCTAAGTCATCAGCAAAAGCTTGTAGTTTAAATTCTTCCTTTTTAATTTTCATTCCTTTTATGCTTTTATCATCCCTAATATTTCTATTCAACACTTCCAAAGTCAACACAAATAGCAAAGGAGATAGGGGACATCCTTGTCTTGTGCCTTTTCTTATATTAATAAAGTCTGTAAGTTCTCCTTCCATCATTACCTTTGCTGTCTGTTTATTGTATATGGCTTCTATTGCTTGAATAAATTTTCTGGCAAAACCCATCTGTTCCAATAGTAATAACATAAATCTCCAGTTCACGGTATCAAATGCCTTTTGAGCACCTAGGAACATCAAAGCCATTTGCTTTTCAGGATGAGCCTCATAGTATTCCAAAGTATCCAGGATTACTCTCATATTGTCTCTGATTTGTCTCTTTGGCAGAAATCCATTTTGATCTGGGTGGATAAAATTATTTAAATATTTTTTAAGTCTTTCTGCTAAAATTGAAGCAAAAATTTTATAGTCTGCATTCAATAAAGAAATTGGTCTATAGTTCTTAATTTGCAGTGGGTCAGCCTCTTCTTTTGGAATAAGTGTAATATAAGCCTCCAACCATGTTTTGGGTATCATCTTCTTTGACATAACTTCATTCATAACTTCTAACAATGGGATGCTCAATGATTCTTGAAATGTTTTATAGAATTCTGCCGGAAACCCATCTGGACCTGGTGCTTTCCCATTATTTTGTTTCTTAAGTGCTTCATTTAATTCCATCATTGTTATATTGCTTTCTAACATTTCTTCAGTCTCTTTAGGTATCTTCGGTAAGTTAGCATTCTGTAGATACTGTTTAACTTTTCCCTCATCAATATTCTCTTGTTTATATAGTTGCCCATAAAAATCTCGAATAATTTCCTTTTTCTCCTTATTACCATAACAAACTTGGCCTTGATCATCTATTAGCTTCAATATTTTTCTTGATTCCTTCTCCTTTCTCAATTTATATGCTAGCCATCTGCCTGGTTTATTTGCATCCTCAAAATAATTCTGTTTAGAATTTCTAATTTTCTGTGCCAGTTCTTCTTTCTCTATTAATTCCATTTTATGTTTAATTACATCCAGCTTCAATTTAATATCTTTTTTCTGTGGCATTTTCTGTAATTCTTTTTCAAGTCTTTTATACTCATCTTCCAAGGCCTTAGAAGTTTGCCTTTTCCTAATATTCTTTTTCCTTTAAGATAGTATTATTTAACGTCCATCTCGATCTTTTTTTTTGTCCCTTCCATTTAATTGTCATTGGGCTATGATCTGCCCAAGTACTTGTTTTGATATTTGTTTCTTGAATATTAGATATTAATTCTGTTGAGATCCAAATCATATCTAATCTGGACCATGATAAATGTCTATTTGAATAAAAAGTATGTTGTTTAGCTTTAACATTTCTTTCTCTCCAAATATCTTTTAAACTTAATTCATCTGTCAAGTTACGAATAAGGTTAAGTATCTGGGGATATATTTGATAGCAAGATGTAGCACATTAAAAGAGAATAATTATATTAAACTTAACAGATAGCTACACAATTTGAAGAAATGGGAAAACTTGCAATTGTCATTAATAGGGAGAATTTCAACAATTAAGATGAATATTTTTCCCAGAATTCTATTTCTGTTTCAAACAATACCAATTAGGTTTGGAAAAGACTATTTTGAAGATTTAAATAAAATTATGTTGAAGTTTATATGGCAAGGTAAGAAAGCGAGAATAAAGTTAAAGCTTTTGCAAGATGCTAGAATTAGAGGAGGTTTTGGCCTGTGTTCTGTCCTTAATTTGCATACTTGAAATCCCCGCGCTTTGATTGGCTAAAGCGCGGGGATTTCTGATTGGCCAGGCGAGCCGCGCTGATTGGCCCGTTTTAGGTCTCCCGCGATTGGCTCACTCCAAGAGCGGGAGACTTGAATCGCTGCCATTGGCCGCGGCCGCGGCAGCAAAAAGGATAAAAGCCGCGGGCTTTTTCCTTTTCGCCGGTTCGGTTCACAACTGTTAAATAAAGAGCTTGAAACTTAGTCACCGACTCCTGGCTTCTTTTGCGGACACGACAGCCTGCCTAATTGGGAATTGTATTATCAAGCTGCAAGTTTGATGTGGGTCAAAGAATGGATAACATTAAGAAAGGCTAGATTGTTGACACTAGAAGGTCATGATTGTTGGGCTGGCATGCTTTTTTATGGTATAAGGGAACTAAAACACAGGGTTATTTTAGAAGGCATTATATACGGGAGTCTTTGTGTTAAACTGGGAAAAGATAAAAAGACAATGTTATTTGAAAATTCCAGTTTGGTTATCGACTATTGAAGCATTTTCCTATCCTATAATTTATAAGAAGGAACAAACAGTTAGATATGGGGAACTATCAGATGAAAAGGGTGAACTTAAATCGATCCAAAACTTAGAGGAACAAGGTATAAGGATGCATTGGTTTTCATATGCACAAATACATTCAAGGTATGATGAAGATTCTAAAACTGAGGGATTATATGATAAACAGACTGACTTAGATAAGATCTTGATGGGTACTGATGAGAAGGTGATTAAAAAATTATATGGTTATTTACTGGGAATTAAATTAGAGGAAGAACAAGTTAAAGAAACTATGATTGTTTGGGGGAAGAATTTTGGATATGGGATTGATTTAGAGAAATGGCAAAAATTGTGGTCTCAAAATTATAAAATGACAATGTCAACAGCATATAAAGAAAACTTGTATAAGATGTTTTACAGGTGGCACTTTCCTCCGACAAGAATAGCAAGAATGTTTAAGAACAAATCTGAAAAATGCTGGAAATGTCATCAGATACCTGGCTCATATTACCATATGTGGTGGACTTGTGAGGACGCCAGAAAATATTGGACTAAAATTCATATGTGGTTGGAAAAAATGACAAAGAAACACATAGACTTGAAACCAGAGATATTTTTATTGGGAATTTTACCTGATACATATGGTAAAGATTTGAAATACCTGATTGTAAATGTATTAACAGCGGCTAGGATTGTATTTGCTAAAAACTGGAAGAATGAGAAAATACCATTACAGGAAGAAATTATTAAGAAAATATTGGAATGTGCTGAAATGAGTAGATTGACATTTGAAATTAGAGAGCAAGAGGATAAACAATTTTATGAAAATTGGGATCTTTTTTATCAATGGCGAGATGATAGAATACGATAATAGAATATTTAGAATGTTAGACAGTAAGGAATATCTTTACTTTTTTTTGTCTTTATTATTCGACACTATATTTATAAAGTGTTTTTAGGATTGATTTGGAATGAAGATATGATTTGTTACAGAATAAACTGTTTAAAGTATTGTTATCTCATAAAGCATTAATAATTAAAAGTATAGTCAAAAGGTGTTTTTTTTAATAGTGATATTAGGATATATAAGTTTAGATTGACAATATGAGTTGTTATGTGACATAATTGTAATTGAGACTACAAAATGAATGCACAAAACTGATGAACCAACCGACACGCTGGATGTACATATGAGAGTTGATGTTTTAATGTTTTGTTTGTCTTGTTTGTTTGTAGAAAATCAATAAAATTCTTTTCAAAATAAAATAAAAAAATAATATTAAAAAAAACTGTAACTATGCTTATGATATTACTTCAGTTATTCTTTCTTCTACAAATCTAGAAAAGTCAGAAATATGAAAACTGGTCATAAAGTTATATTTTCATCAGCACTGTAACTATGAATGGTTCCTAAATGAGAAAGTCACAAAACAAGGACTGCCTAAATAGCAAATATTTGTGAGAGGTGCCGCACAAAATTGACTGCTAGTGACTGCCTGGACAAGTCCAGTTTCCTTGGCAAGATTTCAGTATAATTTGCCATTGTTGACTACCTAGGGCTAAGAAAGAGTGTTTGGCCCAAGACTACTGAACTGGCTTCATGTCTATGCTTTGACAGAACTCAAGTTCTCCTGATTTCTAACCTGTACTTTAATCGATATACCAATTGATTATTAAAATAGCAATAGTGTTGTTTTTTTAAATTAAGGATACAGTACCGTAATTCCTGGGGTGGGGGCAGAATCACAAGGGCCATAGGTATTTTTAGACCTCCTTAAGGGAAAACTCGACCCTCTGCTTAAAAAAAAAACCCACCGTCCTAAAGCTGCAGAGACAGAAGATTCTCTAATACCAGGATTCAGTATATAAAAGAGATCAGAAAAGCAATCTGGGAGCATTCCATGGAGGAGAGGCTATGGATCTACAGATTTGCTATGTCCAGAGCCATTACAGGAACAGGGAAGAAATGGTGCTAGTTCTGAATCAGGCATAGTTTTTATTTCCTTCTCAAAAGAATCAGTGAGGAGAAAAGGTAAAATAAAGAAAAGATAGATGTCTAATAAAAGACAGGGAGAACCTCAGGTACTGATTGCCTGCTTTGTTTTGGTCAATGTCTCTTTGCCTGTTCTGTGTCTTTGGTATAGTTTAAATTCTTGCTTTTTTTCCTTTATGATGTTCTAGAGCAGAGGTCCCCAACCTCCAGTCTGTGGACCAGTACAAAAACTGGGACATGCAAACATCCTCTGGATGCAGTCAGCAGGCGAAACCACATCCCCTCTGGTCTCCATAAACACCTCTTCATGGAACTGGTCCCTGGTGCCCAAAAGGTTCAGGGCAGCTGACCTAGAGCATATTTCTCTATAGCTCAAAAAATTATAAAGCATTTAGAAGGCCACATGTTGACAGATTTCAATAAATATTACAATGTTTAACCTTTTTATATTGAAGTAGCATTTTTAAAATAAAGCTGTGTGATTTATAGAAGTTGTTAAGTGCCTTCAGTGCACACATTTCCACACATTATCAGACCAATTAATCTCAGTTAATCTTTAATGCAGTCAGGTGTGTATGTTTGTAGCCTAGGCTTTTGTTTTGTATAAATGTTTTTTTCAGATTTAATAAGAAACATCTGGGTGCCAAGTGAGCCATGCCAAGTTTGACTGTAAATCTGATTGGCTACAAGATGTCTTCTTGGTAGCTGGCAAAAATATATTATTTTTTGTACATGCTATTCTCATCATTGTCTGACCAAAGTCTCTTGCAAGCATGTGCCAATTCCCATATCATAAAGTTATCTGTTGGATCTTGAGATTTTGTTTGGCTTTGGGCCTTGGCCTAGGGAAGTATATGAATAATAAGTATATGTTGCAGCCATGAGCCTCGGTGGCACAGTGGTTAGAGTGCAGTACTGCAGGCTACTTCTGCTGACTGTCGGCTGCCTGCAATTTGGCAGTTCAAATCCCACCAGGCTCAAGGTTGACTCAGCCTTCCATCCTTCTGAGGTGGGTAAAATGAGGATCCAAAATTGTTGGGGGCAATATGCTGACTCTGTAAACTGCTTAGAGAGGGCTATGAAGCAGTACATAAGTCTAAGTGCTATTACTATATAAGGAATTTGAATATAAGAGAAAACTTCCTGAAGAAAAAATCTGTAGAACAGTGGAATACTTTACCTCTGGTTTTTAAGAAGAGGCTAGACAGCTACCACTCAAGGAGAATTTAATTGATTTTCGTGAGCATTGTGGAGAATTGAGCTACCCAACTCTTTTGCTTCCTCCCACCTCCACAATTCCAAGATTTCATAAGCTGAGACATTGTGATTACTAAAACATGATTTATATCTTAATGTATATGTGAAATGTGTTCAATAAACTGTGGTTGGGAAAACCAATGGTCAGCCCAATGCATGAGCATTCTCTTTGGTCATATTCTATTTCATAGGTTATCTGGCTGAGGATGCACCATGTTTATCAAACTGAGCTTTTGGGGGGAAATCTGGGCTAAAACAGAGTGAGCCAAAATGATTATCAACAATCTCTTCATTATTAACTAATTTTTATAAAACTGAAGTAGCACTACAGGTTATAAGAGTAATTATCAGCAAATGTGAAGGCTTTCCAGTGTTTACAAACTTGAGATGTTCTTGGGAGGCTTCCCTGAAAAAAGCTGGATGTGGCCTATTTCAAGGGGGAATGGAATTGAATACTTTGGGAAAAGGCATGGCCAGCAGGTTCTACATGTGTACTTTTCATCTTAAAAGTAAGCAAGTCTAAGCTGATGCATAGGCCTTCCTGGGAGCCTTATGGCAGCTAATAAGAATTGAGGTGTCTGAGTTTAATAAATAAATTTGTGGTGATGTAGCTCTTTGTCTGGAAGTGATCATGCAGAAAAGCTCTTAAATAAAGGATGGATGTCTTCCGGAGCTTGCTTTATGATTTACATTTTCCTGTGTGAACATTCATCATTGTACAGGAAAAGACATGTGATGTGCGAGGGGTGGCCCAAGTGTACTTTTCACTGCAGGTACACACATCAAACAGATTGAAAAAGCTGCTAGCTGGAAAGAGACCCTAAAATGTGCCTTTGTTACATCCCACAGGGCTTTGAACTAGCCAGGCCTGATCAAGTTGTAGACAAGACCAAACATATGACAAAGTGTTCAAGTATTTCAAATACACTTTTTAAAAAAATACAACAAAAACAATTGGTGAATGACAAACTATCACTGACTAGAACAAAAGTTCCATTTGGTCTTTGGCTTGCACTGGAAATGTGAATTGATCATTTGGTCTACTTTGGTTGACCCACTTTGAGAGCTTGGAAAAGCAGGCAATCCTTTCCTTTTTCTTTAAAACAAGGGACTCTGAAGGCTTGAACCAACCTTAGCAATTGTCTCCTTTGAAATTCTATTCCCTTCTTTTGTTGTTTTCTTCATTATAAAAGGTATCCCAGAACCACCCTTTAAAGAAGACTCATTTCAGAACTTCCACCTACACAGCAAAGATTTCTTAAAGTGTAGATGGTGTCTTTCTTTCAAGTTTCCAAATCATCTCCCTCCCTCCCCACCCTCTCTCTCCCCTCTCTCCATTCCCCATCTCTCTGCCTTTCTCTCATAAATATACACCACTGTTCTTGTATCAGGTATTTGTCATGTGTTTCTCAACCTCAGCAACTTTATTAAGTGTGGGCCTCAAGTTCCATAATTAGCCAACCAGTATGTTGGATGAGGAATCCTAGGAAGTGAAGTCCACATACCTTAAACTTAAGGTTGAGAAACACCGATGTGTCCTAATGAAATTATATTTCAACATTAAATTTTAAAACAGGTCTTGCTTTCTGTCTTTGGTTAAATCAATTAAGTGCTCTCTAAGTACATTAGACTGTAAGTTTCATCATCTTCTGATAGGGTGAAAGGGCAGGTATATGCTATTTGATTTCCTGATCATTTATTTATTTATTTTTTTATTTATTTTTGTCAATTGTTTACAAGATAATAGGTATAAGTAAAAACATAATTAGGAATACATGGATACATATAAGAAAAATAAAAAAATAAAAGAAACAATAGGACAAGGACGGTAGGCACGTTGGTGCACTTATGCATACCCCCTACAGACCTCTTAGGAAAAGGGTGAGGTCAATCGTAGACAGTCTAAGGTTAAAGTTTCTGGGGTTTGGGGAAGAAACCACAAAGTCAAGTATCCAGACATTGACCACTCTGTTGCTGAAGTCGTATTTCCTGCAATCAAGTTTGGTGCGATTAACCTTGAGTTTGTATCTATTGTTTGCTCTTGTGTTGTTATGGTTGAAGTTGAAGTATTCATTGACAGGTCGGACATTTCAATGTATGATTTCATATACTATACTTAGATCGGACCGAAGGCGGTGTAGTTCTAGGTTTTCTAGGTCTAGAATTTTGAGTCTGTTGGCGTATGGTATTCTGCAACGAGTAGAGGAGTGGAGAACTCTTCTTGTGAAATATTTCTGGACTTTCTCAACTGTGTTAATATCAGATACGTAATGTGGATTCCGGACTGATGAGCTGTATTCGAGTATTGGTCTAGCAAATGTTTTGTATACTCTAGTTATTAGTGTAATATAACCAGAGAAAAAGCTACATAAGATTAGGTTAACAACTCTTAACGCCTTTTTGGCTATGTAGTTACAGTGGGCTCTAGCACTTAGATTATTAGAGATGAGTACTCCAAGATTCTTGACAGAGTTTGGATCATCAACCAGGTCTTGACTATTCAGCTTGTATTTTATTTTCTGATTTTTTTTGCCAATACGTAAGACAGAGCATTTATTTGTTGAGATTTGAAGTTGCCATTTGTTTGACCATTCTGATACATAGTCAAGGTCTTTTTGAAGGGTAGCAGTATTGTCTGTGGTGTTGAATAGCTTTACATCATCAGCAAAGAGAACACAGTTGCTCTTGATATGATCACAGAGATCATTTATGTAGAGTATGAAAAGAGTTGGTCCTAGAACACTGCTTTGGGGGACACCACTGTTGACACTGTTGACAGGTACAGAATACAGAATCATATGAGATACTAGCAGGGTACCCATGCTTCTCTCCAAAACTATTTGATCAGGCAAGTTTTGGGGGAGGGAAATAAGGGGAAAAAATTGTGCCTCTGCCTTCTAGCATCCATCGATATTCATCTGGCTAGTGTCCTGTCAGTGTGTGAGAGAGTTCAGGGCTGCTTGGAAACTGAAACAGTATTTGCTGTGTGAGCAAGGAGGCAGCAAGGAGCCTGGGCATGGCTTAGCTCAACTGTTCTGTACTAAAGTTGCTTGGTGCTCTGAAACTGGAACTGAAACTCCTCTCCTCTGCTTGTGTTTTGCATTTGGAAGAGATTTCTTTTCAGGTGTGGAGGGGGAGTAGAACTCCTTAGCATCAGAGCATGTTAATAATAATATATGAAATACTAATGTCTGATGGTCATTTTGAAAACTTCATTCTTAGTGAGCACCTAGAAGCCAAGATGAACATACATGCCAAATTTCAAGTTTGTAGGCTTTACGGTTCTGAAGATTTTGTGATGATGCGTGAGTGCTTTTTTGCTTTTATATATATAGATAACAAATATTTTGCTTCCTGAACACTTTTGGGTGTGTCGTACATATTTTTCACCATCAAAGCTGCCCCCATCAGAGCACAGAACAACTCAAATAAGTATTGTTTTGTCTATTCTAAACAACCAATTGTGCCTCAATGTTCAGTTGAAAGTGATTTGAGCATGGCAATTTTCCAGGACTGTGAATATGTGAGTGAGTAAATGAAGGCAAATATACATGTCCCAGGACCACGAGTGACCATAAGCCGAACCTGGGAGCAAGTGAGTATCACTGGAGGGTTAATGCACAACAGGAAAATACAAAAAATTAAGAGTCTAACTCATAGAAAATACATGGAAGCAAAAGTTGGACGTTATAGGAAACAGGATAGGAAGAATATTGACACTTTTGAATTTTGGTGTTGGAAAAGACTGCTGAGAACATTATGAACAATGAAGAAAACAAATTGATGCATCATCAAACAAATCAGCCCCACATTGTCATTAAAGGCACAAATGACCAGGCTCAAATTATCTTACTGTGGACATATGCAAAGACCTAGGTGTCTGGAAAACACTTTAATGCTGGGAAAGATAGAGGCAAACAGAAGAAGAGAATGACCAGCAACAGATTGGATGAGCTTAGTTATAGTGACAATGAGTACACTATTGGGAGACTTGAAAGAACAGATCAAGGACAGATCATTTGGAACAAAATATGTCATTGTGGTCACTAGCTGTTAAAAACAACTTGATAGCACATAGTCAAATCAATGATTACTTGAGAGAATGCAGTTTTATTTGCCATCTAAAACAATTGCTGACCATCCATCTTTCCTATAATTAATCTCAAAAAGGAATTTTATTAATATATTCCTCTTGGTGAGCTTGTTTTATTTCATATTATGAAGCAAAGTTTACAAAGCTCACTAATATAGTAGACATGTATCCATTATACACATAGGGCTCTCAAAGATAGTCCCTTTCAAAGTGCCAGTCTCTCCTACATATTCCTTCTTTCAGTATCACTGAAGCATGGCCATATACCCAGGATTCCTAATTCCTAATGGTTCTCTTCAATGTTCACTTGCCTTGTTTACACTATAATTGACAGCTGCACCAGAATGCAAAAATGCTGTTTAAAAATGTTAAAAACATTTTAAGTGCTGTTTTAAGAATAATTTATAATTTAGTAGTGTATATTCCAAGTTCAATGAACTTCCAGAGTTTGGTAAAATGCAACATTTGTTTTGTTTTGTTTTTAAATAAAAAAAATGGGTATCATTTTCAATCACAGAAAAGAACCATTCCACTATATAGGGGCAGATATTAGATCCTACCACAAATATTGTGTCTGGTTTGGGCGCTCTCTTGAAGAAAGGTTCAGAACAATGGAACTTTTCATACTCAGGATGATCAGGAGACCGGAACCCTAGTTCTATGAAGGAAGACTGAAGGAACTGGACATGTTCAACTTTGAAAAAAGAGAATGAAGGACATGGTGGGGCATTTCAACACCTGGACCACAAAAGAAAGCCAAGACCTGTTTTTATTGTTTCAGAGTGCAAACCATGGATAAAGAGACTTCAATTAAAAGAAAACATGTTCCAATTTAACATCAGGGGGAAAATCCTTCCTATTAAGTGTCAGCGACCAAAAGAAGCGATAGTGCTGCGTTCAAGTGAATCCAAACAGACATCTCTCTGGGATGTCTTAATTTGATTTCCTATCCTGAAGCAGGGGTTGAACTCAATGGTCTATATGACCCCCCTCTTCCAGTTCTTGATTCTATGAAGTGTCTCTGAAATTTTAAATGATAAAAAAATAATACAAACAGTAACATCAAAACTAAAAAGCCTGAGTAAAGAAAAAAAAAAAAAGGTGATGGAGTTCAACAGCAGGTGAGCTTCCTTGGAAGAGCAAAGAGAGCAATGCAATCAATAGGCCTTTTCTCTGGGCAGCAGCCAAAAAATCTCTGAGGGCAGCCTTAGCTGGATCACCAATCAAACTTACTTTGTAGTATGAAGATGTAGCCCACTTTTGAATCAAATGATTGAAGTAACTCAAAATAACTTAAAAGCTTGCAGATTGAAAGAAAACAAACAAACTGGTCAGAGATACAGTACACATATCCACATCCACATACAGAGAAGCCACCAGTCTTTAAATTCTGGCTGCCCAAAGATACAAAATGTGCTTTCAGAATAATAGAATAAAAGAGTTGGCAGGGACCTTGGAGATCTTCCAATCCAACCCTCTACTCAGGCAGGAGACCCTGTATCATTTCAAACAAGTGGTTGTCCAATCTCTTCTTATAAACCTCCAATGATGAAGCACCTACAACTGAAGGCAAGCTAATCCATTGATGAAATGTTCTGTCAGAAATTTCTCCTGAGTTCTAGGTTGGTTCTTTCTTTGATTAGTTTTCATCCATTGCTTCTTGTTCTGCCTTCGGGTGCTCTGGAGAATAAATTGATGCCCTCTTCTTTCTGGCAGTCCCTTAGGTATATTGGAATAACTGCTGTCATGTCACCTCTAGTCCTTCTTTTCATTAAACTACGTAGATATATCCAATTCCAGCAACTGTTCTTTATGTGGGGGAGAAGGCGGAGCTTCGTTTCGGCGATACAACTGCGATCTTGGGGCTCTGAGATCGCAGCCGATATTTTCGCCCCTGGTCGGTCCCAATGGACCTAAACCATCCTGTAGAGATGGTGATCGTGAAGGGCATAGTCCCAAGATCCCAGGGATATCGCAAAACCCCTGATTTGATCCGGCCGGGAGAAGCCCTTTTGCTGGCGGCGGAGAGGCAGCCTCCATAGCTGCTGAAGTTGGGACAGCTCCGGAAAGGAAGTGGCTGGAGTGAAAGTGTGTCGGCTGGGTAAGAAACTTCTTTTTTGTTGTAAATTCGCTGAGATTTGAAAGGGCACCCTGAATAGAGAAGAAACCTGAGATTTTTTTTTTTTTTTGGGACAAAAACTGTATGAGCGACGTTTTTTAAAGTGGTGTCAAATTGAGGCTTGGATTTTTTTTTCTTTTCTTACTTTTTTTTTCTTGGGACTTCAGTGTGACTTTGTAGGTAACCGGACTGAATTTTCTCTTACATATATTTTTATGCTCCTTTTGATTTTTTAATTTTCTTTTAGGATAGAGGCTCCCTTTGGCTATTTTTTCTTTTTATAATTTTTTTTTTCTGGCTGGGGGGGAAAGAGTATTAAGAAACTTTGTAACACTGCCAACTAGAGGCTTGGAAATATTTTATTTGACTTGGAGAAAATTGTAAGAAGACTCCTTCTCAAGGACATTTCAATGTGATAAGATAGAGGGAGATCACAGCAAAATATTATTACAGGTGTTCTCCTGGACTCTTATCAATATTTTAACACTTGAGGCTTGGCTTTGAAGCTAGTGGAGGAGAGAGTCATAATAAAGGCTTTGGACAACTAAATAAAGTACAGTGTGCTTTCTTATTTTTTTTTTCTTTTACTTCTTTTACTTACTTACCAGCCTCTTTGTAAATTTTAATTCTAGTAATATTCTTATTTTTGCTTTTTATTTCAAAGGGAGCCTCAGAGCTTTTTCTTTATTTTTCTTTTTTTCTCCTTATCTTTATTGCGATCCTTTTGCTTTTTCTATCCATGTTTTTGGACCACTCTGTTTTTTCTTTTTGATTATTGAGACTTCCCAATTGGATTAAGGAATTTCTTCTTTTCTTCTTTATTTTTGTTCTTTTTCTTCTTAATCAATATTATTATTTTGGGGTTTTTTTTTTCTTTCTATTTTTCATTTTTTATGGTGGACTACTTCGTAATTGGATTAGGGTCTAGAAGAACCTGAAGATTTTTCTTCTTCTTTTCCTCCTTTTTCTTCTTTGGTTTTCAGCTTTTTACTATTGGATTTTTCCATTTTGGATTATAATTGGCTATTCTACCAGTTGGATTAAAAGCTAAAAAGAATTTGAAGCTTTTGAAGCATTAAAATGAGCAGGAAACCAATATCATCTGGCATTTCTACTTCTAACTCTGCCTCCCCACCAACTGGAGGACAACGTTTAATTCAGACAATGTTGAAGCAAGATAAAGAACAAGAAAAAGTGACTTTACAGATGATTATGCAAGGAATTCAAGATCTCAAGATAAAAACAGACACTATTGAACAAAGAATAGAGAAGACTGATGAAAAAGTGGAAAATATTAAACAAATGATGGTGAAGTATGAGGAGAGATTCCAAAAAATTGAGGAAGAAGATAAACAAAGAGAGGAGAAGATTGGAAATATTGACAGTAGATTAACAGTGGTTGAACAAGATTAAAATGGGATGTTGAGGTGGGAGATGGAAAGGTCAGAATTTTAACTTAGATTTCAAAATATAGAAGAAGAAAAAGGACAAAATTTGTTTGTGATAATGATAGAAATTTTGGCGGATGCTTTGGAAATTACAGAGGAAAAGATGATGGATGGAATAGATGAGGTATATCGAGTTTATACAAGATATGCGATGAGAAATAAATTACCAAGGGAAGTCCCTATTAGATTTACTAAAAAATCAATTAAAACACAAATACTACAAGTGGTAAGAGAGAAGACATTGAAATACAAAGGCAAAGAGATTGTGGTTTTAAAACAAATACCCAGAAGAGTGAGAGAGATGAGAAGAGAATATCGATTTCTGACCAAAACGTTATTGGAAAACAAAGTGAATTATAGATGGCTGATTCCAGAAGGATTAATGTTTACGTGGCAAGAGCGGAGACATAGAATTGATTCAATTGAGAAAGCAGAACTTTTCCATGCAGAATTTTTTGGAAGGAGAGAAGAGGAGGCAGAGAAAGAGGTCTCATTAATTGAGTTTCAAGAGGAATAACTGGAGACTGAAAAAGAGAAAGGTGCAGTAGGTGGACAGGTGGATAGTAAAGAACAGCGTGAAGTGAGATCCATGAGAGCTGTTAGACCTAAATATAAAGCATAATCATGGAAGAAAAAAAACTGATTACAATGAATATAAATGGACTCAATTCAGTTGTTAAAAGAAGGAAAACCTTTCATAAATTAGAGAAATTAAAATTTGATATAATTTGTCTACAAGAATTTCATATTAAAAAATAACATGAACAATTGTTAATAAAGCCAAAATTAGGGAAAATATTTACTTCTTTGACTCAATGTAAGAAAAGAGGAGTGGTTCTATACATTAAAGAGGCTATCCCAGCAAAACTGATCTACGCGGATGAAGACGGAAGAGTATTAATGGTGGAAATAATGGATAATAATATAAAAATACTCTTGATTGCAATTTATGCTCCGAATGATAAACAAAAAGAGTTTTATAAAAAACTACACATGAAAATAATTGGACTGGACTATGTTAATATAATTATGATGGGAGACTTTAATGGAATTGTGGACAATAAATTGGACTATATAGCAACAACAACAAAGCAAAATAGAAAGACTCTCCCTAAATCTTTTTTTAAAATGACAGACGAATTAACTTTAAAAGATATTTGGAGAGAAAGAAATGTTAAAGCTAAACAATATACTTTTTATTCCAATAGACATTTATCATGGTCCAGATTAGATATGATTTGGATCTCAACAGAATTAATGTCTAATATTCAAGAAACAAATATTGAAACAAGCACTTGGGCAGATCACAGCCCAATGACAATTAAATGGAAGGGACAAAAAAAAAGATCGAGATGGACATTAAACAATACTATCTTAAAGGGAAAAGATTTTATACAACAAC
The DNA here is from genome assembly GCA_033807585.1 of Hydrophis major. Classification (NCBI taxonomy): domain Eukaryota; kingdom Metazoa; phylum Chordata; class Lepidosauria; order Squamata; family Elapidae; genus Hydrophis; species Hydrophis major. The sequence goes on along the minus strand of CM066328.1, from coordinate 386,448,811 downwards.
GGATGGAGCAGGAACTGGCTCTTTTCTTTAGAGAAAATAAAAAAGAAGATACTTCAACGCAGAATGTTTGGGATACAATGAAGGCATATGCTAGAGGTTTGATAATAGATTATACAAGAAAAAAGAATATTAGGAAAAGGCAAACTTCTAAGGCCTTGGAAGATGAGTATAAAAAACTTGAAAAAGAATTACAGAAAATGCCACAGAAAAAAGATATTAAATTGAAGCTGGATGTAATTAAACATAAAATGGAATTAATAGAGAAAGAAGAATTGGCACAGAAAATTAGAAATTCTAAACAGAATTACTTTGAAGATGCAAATAAACCAGGTAGATGGCTAGCATATAAATTGTGAAAGGAGAAGCAATCAAGAAAAATATTGAAGCTAATAGATGATCAAGGCCAAGTTTGTTATGGCAATAAGGAGAAAAAGGAAATTATTTGAGATTTCTATGGGCAACTATATAAACAAGAGAATATTGATTAGGAAAAAGACAAACAGAATGCTAACTTACAGAATGCTAACTTACCGAAGATACCTAAAGAGACTGAAGAAATATTAGAAAGCAATATAACAATGATGGAATTAAATGAAGCACTTAAGAAACAAAATAATGGGAAAACATCAGGTCCAGATGGGTTTCCGGCAGAATTCTATAAAACATTTCAAGAATCATTGAGCATCCCATTGTTAGAAGTTATGAATGAAGTTATGTCAAAGAAGATGATACCCAAAACATGGTCAGAGGCTTATATTACACTTATTCCAAAAGAAGAGGCTGACCCACTGCAAATTAAGAACTATAGACCAATTTCTTTATTGAATGCAGACTATAAAATTTTTGCTTCAATTTTAGCAGAAAGACTTAAAAAATATTTAAATAATTTTATCCACCCAGATCAAAATGGATTTCTGCCAAAGAGACAAATCAGAGACAACATGAGAGTAATCTTGGATACTTTGGAATACTATGAGGCTCATCCTGAAAAGCAAATGGCTTTGATATTCCTAGATGCTCAAAAGGTATTTGATAATGTGAACTGGAGATTTATGTTATTACTATTGGAATAGATGGGTTTTGCCAGAAAATTTATTCAAGCAATAGAAGCCATATACAATAAACAGACAGCAAAGGTAATGATGGAAGGAGAACTTACAGACTTTATTAATATAAGAAAAGGCACAAGAGAAGGATGTCCCCTATCTCCTTTGCTATTTGTGTTGACTTTGGAAGTGTTGAATAGAAATATTAGGGATGATAAAAGCATAAAAGGAATGAAAATTAAAAAGGAAGAATTCAAACTACAAGCTTTTGCTGATGACTTAGCTTTTATTCTGGAAGATCCGCTAGAAACAGCTCCAAAGCTATTGGAAAAGATAGAGACATATGGTGAGGTGGCTGGTTTGAAAATAAATAAAGATAAAACAAAGATTTTGACAAAGAACATGCTACTGAGACAAAGAGAAGAACTGGCAGACCTGTTGAAAATCCAAGTTACGAATAAGGTTAAGTATCTGGGGATATATTTGACAGCAAGATGTAGCACATTAAAAGAGAATAATTATATTAAACTTAACAGATAGCTACACAATTTGAAGAAATGGGAAAACTTGCAATTGTCATTAATAGGGAGAATTTCAACAATTAAGATGAATATTTTACCCAGAATTCTATTTCTGTTTCAAACAATACCAATTAGGTTTGGAAAAGACTATTTTGAAGATTTAAATAAAATTATGTTGAAGTTTATATGGCAAGGTAAGAAAGCGAGAATAAAGTTAAAGCTTTTGCAAGATGCTAGAATTAGAGGAGGTTTTGGCCTGTGTTCTGTCCTTAATTTGCATACTTGAAATCCCCGCGCTTTGATTGGCTAAAGCGCGGGGATTTCTGATTGGCCAGGCGAGCCACGCTGATAGGCCCGATTGAAGTCTCCCATGATTGGCTCACTCCAAGAGCGGGAGACTTGAATCGCTGCCATTGGCCGCGGCCGCGGCAGCGAAAAGGATAAAAGCCACGGGCTTTTTCCTTTTCGCCGGTTCGGTTCACAACTGTTAAATAAAGAGCTTGAAACTTAGTCACCGACTCCTGGCTTCTTTTGCGGACACGACACTGGCGATGAGGGTGGGATCCCGACCCTGAACCGAACCCCGTGTCCAACAAGAGCCAGTTTCAGCACGGAGATGGCGAAAATCGCACCGCCCGCCCCCTTCAACCCCGCCACCGAGGACTGGGAATCGTTTTCAGACCGTTTCCGCATGTACCTCGAGTGCACCAGAATGAAGGACGCCCCGGGCCCGCTAAAACGCGCCGTCTTCCTCACACATTGCGGAACCAAGGTCTTCCAGATGGCCAAGGCATTGGCCAAGCCGGCAGACGCAACCGCCATGGACTGGGACGTCCTCGAACCTATCCTGCGGCGCCATTACGCCCCCGAGGTCCCCATCCTGATCCGGCGCAACGAATTTTACCGCCGAGATCAGAAACCAGGCGAAAAACTGAGCGATTTCGTCGCCGAGTTGCGGCGCCTAGGAGGACTCTGCGAGTTTGAAGGTCTGAACAGCCTCCTAAGAGACCGATTCGTACTCGGCCTATGGGACTCTACCCTCCAGAGCCGGCTTATGGCCAAAGGCGACATCAGCCTAGCAGACGCCCTCACCGCAGCCGCAGCCGCAGAAGCAACCCGCACTTCCGCGGACAGCATGCGAAAATCAGACGCGAATGGCGGAAACAACAACCCGGCAAGGTCGGCCGACCCTAAAAACGAATCAACCGCACACTACGGAGAATTCCAGTCTACGTCCAGCACGTCAGAAGACGAGGAGGACATACATCACGTGCAGACGGGCCGCGGCGACCAGCGGAACCGAAGAAGTCGCAGGTCGAGGATCAACTGTGCCGGGTGCGGCGGCGACCACCCCAGATCAGAATGCCGATTTTTTGACTCTATCTGTCGGCATTGTGAAAGACGGGGACACATCGCTCGAGTTTGCCGCCAAAAGAAGACCCGCAGCCCGCCCAGATGGGAACATCACGACCGAAAGAAGGAAAGTCCCCCGCCCAGGACCAGAGATCGCCAATCGGACGGTCGGTGGGACCGAATCCAACGATCTTCAAGAGGCGGCGACAGTCGGCGCAAGGAAGATACCCACCAGATGGTGACCATCGGCCACGCCATCTCCGACGGCGCCAGAAAGGTACACGTAGAAGTCCATATCGAAGGCCAACCATTCAAGATGGAGGTGGACTCCGGGTCCTACCTCTCCATGATTGCATGGCACGAGATTAAACGGCTAGTACCCACCCTCCATAAGAGGAACATTAATGCCCAAAAAATCATTATAAAAGACTACCAGGGAAACCGCGTCCCGGTAGTGGGCACCAAGAACTTTAATGTAACTTACAAAGGCCGCACCGAACAACTCCCACTCACAATCATCGATCGCGACCGCCCAAGCCTGCTGGGCCTACAATGGTTCGCCCCGCTTGACATCGCGCTGACAGGAGTCAACCACGTCGTCGACGATGGCTGGGAACAGCGGCTAATCCAGGAGTTCCGGGAGGTCTTCGACGGAAGCCTGGGCAAGTACCAGGGGCCCCTTATCTCATTCGACCTAGACCCTAGGGTTCCCCCCAAGCGGCTAAAACCTAGGAGGGTACCATTCGCCCTAAAACCTAAAATTGACGAGCAGCTCGACAAGCTCGTCAAACAGGGGGTGTTGCAGCCGATAGACCATGCCCGATGGGAAACCCCTATAGTGACCCCAGTCAAGCCAGACGGGTCCTTGAGAATTTGTGGGGACTATAAGGCCACCCTGAATGGCGCGTTGCAACAAAGCGCCTACCCCGTCCCAATCGTGCAACACCTACTGCACTCACTGGGAGGGGTCAAGGTCTTTGCCAAGCTCGATCTCGCCCAGGCATATCAGCAGTTGCCGGTCGACGAAAAAACAGCGGAAGCCCAGACCATCGTTACCCATCGGGGGGCATTCAAATGTAACCGGCTCCAGTTCGGAGTCAGCGTGGCACCAGGCATCTTTCAGAGCCTGATGGAACGTTTACTGCAGGGCATCAAGGGGGTGGTGCCCTATTTTGATGACGTATTAGTGGCGGCGCCAAACGAAGCCGAATTAGAAAACCGACTCAGGGAGGTCTTAACAAAATTTAAAGTAACGGGACTCAAAGTAAAACGAGAAAAATGCCAACTATGCACAGAGCGAGTGGAATTCTTGGGCTACCTTCTAGACCGGCATGGCATTCACCCTACAATTAAAAAAGTGAAAGCCATCAAAGAAGCCCCCGCCCCAAAGTCTAAAACGGAACTACAGGCTTTCTTAGGCTTGCTGAATTTTTATAATGTTTTCCTACCCCAAAAGGCTACGGCGGCGGAGCCTCTGCATAGGCTCCTGGATAAGGCGGCAACTTGGACTTGGGGGAGACGAGAGCAAGCCGCCTTTCAAAAAACCAAAGACCTCCTCACCTCCGATGCCGTCCTGATTCAATTCAGCGAAACCTTGCCCTTGGTTGTCACTTGCGACGCATCACCTTTCGGCGTCAGCGCTGTCCTCAGCCATACTTTCCCCGACAAAAGAGAAGCACCCATCGCTTTCTTTTCCAGGACTCTAACTAAACCGGAGCGGAACTATAGCCAGCTGGACAAAGAAGCTTTGGCTATAGTTGCCGCCGTTAAGCGATTCCACGAATACCTTTATGGCCGCCCGTTTACCATTGTGACAGATCACAAGCCGTTGCTGGGCATCCTCGCAGGAAACCGAGCCACCCCGAACATTTTATCACCCCGGATGACAAGGTGGTCCGAGTTCCTGGCAGCCTACAGCTACAAACTGTTGCACAAGCCAGGTAAGAAAATTTCGCATGCGGACGCTTTAAGCCGCTCGCCTTTACCAGACTCTGATCCTGACCCAGCACCAACAACAAACACCCTTAGCATCGAAAACTTGCCCAACCTACCCATTACCGCGTCAGACATTGCCAGGGAAACTATCAAGGACAGGCGTCTGGCGCGAATTTTACATTGGGTGGAAAAAGGTTGGCCTGAAAGGGACAGTGACGAATCCGTTAAGACATTCAGAAACCGCCAGACTGAACTCTCACTACTCAAGGGATGTATTTTGTGGGGTGACAGGGTGGTCATCCCGGACAAATTGCAAGGGAGGGTCTTAGAGATGCTGAACGGAGGGCATCCTGGCATCGTCAGAACTAAAGCCCTGGCCAGGAGTTATGCTTGGTGGCCAGGGATGGACAAGCAGATAGAGGCATGGGTAGCCAAATGCCAACGATGCCAGGAGACCAGACCCAGCCCACCCGCAGCACCCATCCTGGACTGGGAAACACCAAGGGGACCCTGGTCCAGAATCCATTTAGACTTTGCCGGTCCCACGAATGGACATACCTTTCTGATCACAGTTGACGCTTACTCCAACTGGTTGGAGGTTAGCGACATGAAATCCACTACCACGGAGGCCGTTATTAAGGAACTTTGCAAACTCTTTTCCACACACGGCCTCCCAGACGTCATCGTCTCTGACAACGGGCCCCAGTTTACTTCCCTCGACTTCGAGAGGTTCCTGGCGGAGAGGGGCATCCGCCACGCATTAACAGCACCGGCACATCCGGCGGCAAACGGTAGGGCGGAACGGATGGTACAATTTACCAAAAAAACCATCCGGAAAATGGACCACGGGGAGATCAACGACAAAATAAATAAACTCCTCTTTATACAACACATCACCCCGAACACCACTACCAACAAAAGCCCAGCCGAGTTGCTGATGGGTAGGAAGCTGCGGTCCCCGCTCGACAGGTTACACCCAACATATAACCCGGAGCGACCCCCAGACTCCAGTACAAAATACCGGACCTTTGCCCCCGGTGACTTAGTATACGCGAAAAATCTGACGGGGGACCCCCTATGGATCCCAGCCGTCATCACCCAAATCACAGGTCCACGGTTGTACCGGCTCCAAACCACCGATGGGCGAGCCTGGAAACGACACATAGACCAGCTCAGGTCACGAACAGCAACAGACCTCAACCCCCAAAACACGAACCAAGGGGGGAGGGAATACCCGAATAAACAAACACCAGAAAAAATAAACCAGCAGTACTTACCGGAACGCAGCCATCGCGATCCCCCGCCGGAGAAGAACCACCTGGCCAGCTCAACCGACTCGGAGAAGCCAAGCGGGAGCGGCGAAACCCGTAGCTCAACCAACCCGGAAGGCCCAGGTGGGAGCCACGGAGAAAGAACCGGCCCGATCATCCAGCCGGTTCGCACAGAAGAGGGAGCAGCCACAAACATGACCGCTCCGGCCGAAATCCAGCTTGCAACTGAGTTGCGCAGATCAAGTAGGACTAGACGGAGCCCCGCCTACCTACGTGACTACGCAACGTGATGGACTATACCAAGAGGGGAGGGGTGTTCTGTCCTTAATTTGCATACTTGAAATCCCCGCGCTTTGATTGGCTAAAGCGCGGGGATTTCTGATTGGCCAGGCGAGCCACGCTGATTGGCCCGATTGAAGTCTCCCGTGATTGGCTCACTCCAAGAGCGGGAGACTTGAATCGCTGCCATTGGCCGCAGCCGCGGCAGCGAAAAGGATAAAAGCCGCGGGCTTTTTCCTTTTCGCCGGTTCGGTTCACAACTGTTAAATAAAGAGCTTGAAACTTAGTCACCGACTCCTGGCTTCTTTTGCGGACACGACAGCCTGCCTAATTGGGAATTGTATTATCAAGCTGCAAGTTTGATGTGGGTCAAAGAATGGATAACATTAAGAAAGGCTAGATTGTTGACACTAGAAGGTCATGATTTGCTGTTGGGCTGGCATGCTTTTTTATGGTATAAGGGAACTAAAACACAGGGTTATTTTAGAAGGCATTATATACGGGAGTCTTTGTGTTAAACTGGGAAAAGATAAAAAGACAATGTTATTTGAAAATTCCAGTTTGGTTATCGACTATTGAAGCATTTTCCTATCCTATAATTTATAAGAAGGAACAAACAGTTAGATATGGGGAACTATCAGATGAAAAGGGTGAACTTAAATCGATTCAAAACTTAGAGGAACAAGGTATAAGGATGAATTGGTTTTCATATGCACAAATACATTCAAGGTATGATGAAGATTCTAAAACTGAGGGATTATATGATAAACAGACTGACTTAGATAAAATCTTGATGGGTACTGATGAGAAGGTGATTAAAAAATTATATGGTTATTTACTGGGAATTAAATTAGAGGAAGAACAAGTTAAAGAAACTATGATTGTTTGGGGGAAGAATTTTGGATATGGGATTGATTTAGAGAAATGGCAAAAATTGTGGTCTCAAAATTATAAAATGACAATGTCAACAGCATATAAAGAAAATTTGTATAAGATGTTTTACAGGTGGCACTTTCCCCCGACAAGAATAGCAAGAATGTTTAAGAACAAATCTGAAAAATGCTGGAAATGTCATCAGATACCTGGCTCATATTACCATATGTGGTGGACCTGTGAGGACGCTAAAAAATATTGGACTAAAATTCATATGTGGTTGGAAAAAATGACAAAGAAACACATAGACTTGAAACCAGAGTTCTTTTTATTGGGAAACTTACCAGATACATACAGTAAAGAAATATCTGATTGTAAATGTATTAACAGCGGCTAGGATTGTATTTGCTAAAAATTGGAAGAGTGAGAAAATACCATCAGAGGAAGAAATTATTAAGAAAATATTGGAATGTGCTGAGATGAGTAGATTGACATTTGAAATTAGAGAGCAAGAGGATAAACAATTTTATGAAATTTGGGGTCTTTTTTATCAATGGCTCGATGACAAAATACAATAATAGAATATTTAGAATGTTAGACAGCAAGGAATATCTTTATTTTTTCTTTCGCCTTTGTTATTTGATATTATATTTATAAAGTGTTTTTAGGATAGATTTGGTATGATTATATGATTTGTTATCAACTATTTAAAGTATGGTTATCTCAAAAAGCATGAATGATTAAAAGTATAGTCAAATGATTTTTTAATAGTGATATTAGTATATATAAGTTTGGATTGACAATATAGTTGTTATGTAACATAACTGAAATTGAGACTACAAAATGAATGCACAAAACTGATGAACCAACCGACACACTGTATGTACATAAGAGAGTTGATGTTTTAATGTTTTGTTTGTCTTGTTTGTTTGTAGAAAATCAAAGAAATTCTTTTTTAAAAAAAAAGAAAAAAGAGAATGAAGGACATGGTGGGGCATTTCAACACCTGGACCACAAAAGAAAGCCAAGACCTGTTTTTATTGTTTCAGAGTGCAAACCATGGATAAAGAGACTTCAATTAAAAGAAAACATGTTCCAATTTAACATCAGGGGGAAAATCCTTCCTATTAAGTGTCAGCGACCAAAAGAAGCGATAGTGCTGCGTTCAAGTGAATCCAAACAGACATCTCTCTGGGATGTCTTAATTTGATTTCCTATCCTGAAGCAGGGGTTGAACTCAATGGTCTATATGACCCCCCTCTTCCAGTTCTTGATTCTATGAAGTGTCTCTGAAATTTTAAATGATAAAAAAATAATACAAACAGTAACATCAAAACTAAAAAGCCTGAGTAAAGAAAAAAAAAAAAGGTGATGGAGTTCAACAGCAGGTGAGCTTCCTTGGAAGAGCAAAGAGAGCAATGCAATCAATAGGCCTTTTCTCTGGGCAGCAGCCAAAAAATCTCTGAGGGCAGCCTTAGCTGGATCACCAATCAAACTTACTTTGTAGTATGAAGATGTAGCCCACTTTTGAATCAAATGATTGAAGTAACTCAAAATAACTTAAAAGCTTGCAGATTGAAAGAAAACAAACAAACTGGTCAGAGATACAGTACACATATCCACATCCACATACAGAGAAGCCACCAGTCTTTAAATTCTGGCTGCCCAAAGATACAAAATGTGCTTTCAGAATAATAGAATAAAAGAGTTGGCAGGGACCTTGGAGATCTTCCAATCCAACCCTCTATTCAGGCAGGAGACCCTGTATCATTTCAAACAAGTGGTTGTCCAATCTCTTCTTATAAACCTCCAATGATGAAGCACCTACAACTTCTGAAGGCAAGCTAATCCATTGATGAAATGTTCTGTCAGAAATTTCTCCTGAGTTCTAGGTTGGTTCTTTCTTTGATTAGTTTTCATCCATTGCTTCTTGTTCTGCCTTCAGGTGCTCTGGAGAATAAATTGATGCCCTCTTCTTTCTGGCAGTCCCTTAGGTATATTGGAATAACTGCTGTCATGTCACCTCTAGTCCTTCTTTTCATTAAACTACGTAGATATATCCAATTCCAGCAACTGTTCTTTATGTCTTTTAGCCTACAGTCCCTTAATCATCTTTGCTGCTCTTCTCCCTACTCTTTCTAGAGTCCCAACTTCTTCTTTATATCATGGCAACCAAAACTGAATGCAATATTCCAAGTGTGACCTTACTCAAGGCATTATAAAGTAGTACCAACACTTTGTGTGATCTTGTTCTATTCCTCTGTTAATGCAGCCTAGGATTGCATTAGCTTTTTTTTTGGCAAGTGCAGCACATTGATGGCTCATAAGTGATTGTCTACTATAACTCCAAGATCCTTATTACAGTTACAACTATTAACCCAGGTACCACCTATTCTATACCTGTGCATTTGGTTTTTCTTGCCTAAATTTCTTCAGTTCTTTAGTCCCAGAGATACTGGTAGTTACATATTCTTTCAAATAGCAATGAAGCAAAGCAAGTCTCATGCAGATGCCTCTTCATTGTCCAGTTGATCTTCCTCTTCTCGTTGTGTTCTTCCTGGCAAAAAAAGGCAATTCTTCAGAGGCCCTTCATTTCAGGTTGGCTGCAACAGCCAGCATATGCCTCACTTCATTTTTGCAGTCCAAGGGTGATGATGATCTCAGCAGTTCATGTGGTGAAATCTCTTAGAACTGAGGCTCAAGTTATGGGTCACTGTAATCCTTGTTTGATCCATCTGTGAAGTTCCCATTGGTTTCTGAAATCATGGAAGATCAGTAAGTGAGCATGAGAATGTGCAAGAAAACAAATTTCCAAAAGCCCCTGGATTTAAATATGAAATGTTAGAAGGATAAAAACAAATCTGAGCCCCTTTTAGTTCATATTTTTTTCTTCCTAACTGTAATGGAATTTGATCTTTCTTTCTTTTAATTATTAAACTATCAGACTTTCCAGGGATGAAAACTGCAGGCAGCATGCCAATCTGCCTACAATAACACAGCAGTAGTCTATATGAAATCATTTTTCTATACTGATAACACATTGTCAATGCAACCAGCAGTAGCATTAAATTATTGCAGACATAAACCCTCATCAACAGTAGCATGAAACGATCATGCAAATGAACTCAGCCAGCTAAAGAATCAAAGCAACAGGGAAAACCCATCCACCCACTCCATGCACACCAGCCGTTCTTCCTCAAAACACTTATTTGCAGTGCCAAAAGGTCCCCTCACTGGAAACAATGTTTGTCTTTATTATGATGGATGGGCTAACTGCAAGTGTCAAAGCAATCCTATCTTTGCAGCAAGTCCAGATAGTGCATTTTCAAGGAACTGCAAGTAGTAAGAGAGCAATCTATCTTTAAAGTCTATAGACTTTTTTTGTGTTTCCTACACAGTTCCAGGTGGGATAACTTTTGCAATCTCCTGGCATCATTTAAGATGTATTGTAGAAAAGCCATGGTAAATCCAATGCTACACAGAAATAAAACCAGTGTGATTTATTGAGAAGTCTACCCTCCTGAATATTGCTAATCTATCATTGTCCATGCTGTTTGGAGCTGCAGAGAACTGTGGTTCAACAGCCTTAGCCAGACAATATTCTGCTTTTCATGATTTTAGAGAAGAGATCAGAGATGGGATTCAAATTTCTTAACAACTGGTTCTGTGGGTGTGGCCTAATTTGTGGATGTGGCTTGATGGTCATGTGACTGGCTGGGCATGGCTTGTATGTAAATATTATAAATATTTATGTAAATATTGAACTTTTTATTTTTAAAAAAGAGTAATTTTTACCCAGAATCAGGCAAAGCAGGCAGGCAGATTGAGTAGCTCACAGAATCACAGATTCACTTAGAGAACTACCATTCTGCAATCTGCTAGCTGAGTCTGCACTGAAAAGTAGAACCTTCAGCCCCATGGAAGGTTCAGCTCTGCTTTTAGATTAGCTAGAAAACAAGAAATCCAACAATTTCTGACAACGGCTGCCTCAGTGAAATGCTCTCTAATGGTTTCTTTATTCCTTATTATTATCTGCAATTCACTATGGATTTCATACTCACTAGATCATCTGCTAAGAATTAGGCAATGTTTCCTTAAGGAGCAGCTTTCTGATTCCCTACCCCCACCTGTCTTTGCAAACGCAGAGGAGATTCTAACCATTTTCCCGGTGCTATGGATTACAACAAAGAAAGCAAAGAAGCAACCACGCTGGAAGAGGAGACGAGGTAAATGAGCGGGAATTTTAAACAGACGAAGGAATAGGGGGAAAAAAACTCCTCTCCCTTCAATCTTTCTGACTAAATTATGCTCACTGGCTAACAAGATGGATGAAATTTATCTCTTAAATAGATGGAATTCTAATTTTCATAATTCAGCTGTTCTTTGTTTTACTGAAACCTGGCTTAATTCACAAATTCATGGGGACAACACCATATACATCCCAGGATTTCAGACATTTAGATCAGACAGAATTGAAGAGACATCAGGTAAAACAAAGATTGGAGGATTATGTTTATATATCAATAACAGTTGGTCTCAGGATATAACTATAATTATAAGTTTTGTGATGAAAACTTAGAGTCTTTACACATCAACTGCAAGCCATTTTACTCTCCACGTGAATTCTCCTCATTTCTCCTAATAGTTGTGTATGTTCCTCCACAAGTCTGTATAAACAAGGCATTGCAAACTCTTGCTGATCAAATTATGGAGGCTGAAGCCAAGCACCCAGGTTCCCTTCCCATCATTTTAGGAGATTTCAATCAAACAAATTTAAGGAAAGAGCTCCCAAAATATTTCCAGCATGTAAATTGTCCCACCAGAGGCAAAAATACTTTAGACCACTGCTACACAACAGTAAAAGATGCTTATAGGTCTTTACCACAAGCAGCTGCGGGACACTCTGACCACTGCATTATTCACCTTGTACCTGCCTACAGACAAAGACTTAAAACCATTAAACCAACAATTAAATCAGACTTGGTCAGATGAGGCAAAGCTGAAACTCCAGGCCTGCCTTGATTGCACTGATTGGAATGTTTTTGAAGATGCCTCTGCAGACCTAGATGAGCTCACAGATACTGTAACATCATATGTTAGCTTCTGCAAACAAGGAACCTGAAAATATATAGTAACAATAAACTTTGGTTCACAGCTAAACTTAAGCAGCTACGTCATTCCAAAGAGGAAGCCTACAGAAAAGGTGACAGAATGCTATACAACCAGGCCAAAAACATATTAACAAGAGAGATAAGAGCAGCAAAAAGAAGCTACTTTGAAAAGTTAAAGAATCAATTCTCAACAAATGAACCAGCAAACATGTGGAAAACTCTTAAAAACATCACTGGCTTCAGTCAACCCCCTTCCCAGGCAGAAGGAAATCAACAACTAGCAGATGACCTGAATGTGTTTTACTGCAGGTTTGAAAAGAAACTACAGCCACCTATCTCTACAACCCACATCTCAAACACACCCACAACAGCCAAGCCTCCTTCAACTGACCCCAATCCATTGGGCTCACAACCTCTAGTGATCACAGAAAAAGAAGTGCAAGATCTATTACACAGACAGAAGTCAGGAAAAGCACCAGGGCCAGACAAGATAACTCCTTGCTTAAAAGTCTGTGCTGACCAATTGGCCCCCATCTTCACCCGAATCTTCAATAGATCACTAGAGATGTGCTATGTTCCTTCCTGCTTCAAACGTTCTATCATCATCCCAGTGCCAAAGAAGCCCTCCATCAAGGAACTGAATGACTACAGACCAGGTGCTCTAACATCTGTAGTTATGAAAATCTTTGAAAGGCTTGTGCTGTCCCACCTGAAACCATCACAGATCCGCTGTTAGATCCCATGCATCCCATACTGAGCAAATAAATCAACAGATGATGCTGTTAACATGGCTCTGCATTACATCCTACAACACCTTAAATCTCCAAATACCTATGCAAAGGTCCTCTTTGTAGACTTCAGTTCACCATTCAATACCATCATTCCAGACACTCTTCTAAGTAAATTAAACCAACTAGCGGTACCTGAACACACTTGTAAGTGGATCATAAGCTTCCTAACAGACAGGAAGCAGCAGGTGAAGCTAGGCGGAATCACATCTGATACCTGTACAATCAGCACAGGGCTGTGTGCTATCTGCACTTCTCTTCTCCCTATATACCAATGACTGCATCTCAAATGATCCATCTGTTAAAATACTGAAGTTTGCTGATGATACAACAGTGATTGGTCTCATTTGAGACAACGATGAATCTGCATACAGACAGGAGGTTATACAACTTGCCTCGTGGTGTAACCGGAACAATCTGAAACAGAACACACTCAAAACCGTAGAAATGGTGGTAGACTTTAGAAGAAATCCTCCCCTACTACCACCTCTTACAATACTAGACAACACAGTATCAACAGTAGAGACCTTCAAATTTCTAGGTTCTACTATATCACATGACCTAAAATGGACATCTAACATCAAAAACATCATCAAAAAAGCACAACAAAGAATGTTATTTCTGTGCCAACTCAGAAAGCTCAAACTGCTCAAGGAGCTGCTGATACAGTTCTACAGAGGAATTATTGAGTCTGTCATCTGCACCTCTATAACTGTCTGGTTTGGTTCTGGAACCCAACAGGAGGATAATTAGGACTGCAGAAAAAACAATTACTACCCACCTGCCTTCAACTGAGGACTTTTATACTGCACAAGTCAAAAAGAGGGCTTTGAAAATATTTACATGTCTCACATCCCAGACATAAACTGTTTCAATTCCTTACCTCAAAACGATGCTAGACACAACTAGACACAAGAACAGTTTTTCCCCGAAAGCCATCACTCTGCTAAACAAATAATTCCCTCAACACTGTTCAACTATTTACAAAGTGTACACTATTATTACTGTTAATCTTCTCACCACTCCTTCTCACCCATCCACTTGACTGTTTCCTAGTATGATTTGATTGTTGATTGTACCTGATGACTATCATTAAGTGTTGTACGTTATGATTCTTGATTCTTAACGAATGTACCTTTTCTTTATGTATACTGAGAGTATTTACACCGACAAATTCCTTGTGTGTCCAATCACACTTGGCCAATAAAGTATTCTATTCTATTCTATTCTATTCTATTCTATTCTATGCTGTAAAATCACCTCTATGAAATGCTTTCTTTGTCCTTTTTAGTTCTTTCATATAGATTATTTCTAAGATAATCACCATCTTCTGTCTACTCAACTTCACAGATAAAGCAGCTAATACTATATTGTGGCTAGTGTAATGAACAGGAAGTTACTCCCAAAGTTTGTAGAAAGGACTTCTAGAACAGTGGTGTCAAACTCGATTTCATTGAGGGCCGCATCAGGGTTGTGTTTGACTTCAGGGGGGCTGGATGGATGCGGGCAGAGTATGCATGGCAAGCTCAACATTACTCGTATTGGGGGCGCCTGTGGTGGCCTGAGTGCTCAGCCCTCCCAGGCTCAGTTTTCGCTGGCAAAGGCACCATGGGGCGGCCCTTCACTGTTTCTGTTCCATACTAGCAGGCTTGTAGGCCTGCATTCCTATTGGTCCAGAAAAGCCGGGCCGTGATTGGACAATATTAACCGTTTCTGATTGGTTCATATTCGGGCTGCCGCGATTGGGTAAAACCAAGCGCAGCAAGCTCAAAAGCATGTCATAGGCTGCCTAGCCGCAGCCAGCTCTATAAAAAGAGCTGCCACAGCTAGGATTCTTGTCTCAGTATCTGATTTCCTAATAAAGAGCTGTTGTCACTACTTTGAGTCTCGTCTCTCCTTGAGACCCACCGCCCAGACTTAACACTGGCGACGAGGGTGGGATACTGAGACAACAGAGCTGACTAGCACGTGGCAGAAAGTGCTTAGATGACCAGCAAGATGGCCAGCAGTGCCGTGCCACCCGCACCATTTGATCCGGCCAGTGGGGACTGGGATTCCTACATCAATTGTTTCCAAATGTTCTTGGAATCAAACAACCTGAAGGACACCACCGGCAGCAAGAAGCGAGCGGTCTTTCTAACACACTGCGGACCTGCCATTTTTAAAATGGCCAAGGCATTTGCGAAGCCCGCAGATGTCAAGGTAATGGATTGGGAAACCCTAGCTCCCATCCTCTAGAACCACTACGCCCCGGCGGTGCCGACCCTCATCCGGTGGCATGACTTTTGCCAGAGGGATCAGTGCGAGAGCGAGAACATCGGAGAGTTCGTAGCCGACCTGAGGAATCTAGGAGGCTTGTGCGGATTCGCCAATCTAGACGAAGCCATGCCTGACCGAGTCGTCATCGGCCTGAAAGACCCAACTCTCCAAAGCAGGCTAATAGCTAAAGGGGACATCTCCCTCGCCGACGCCGTAGCCGAAGCCACCACAGCCGAGGCCACCCGTAAGTCAGTAGCACGAAAGCGGCATTCAAATGGAACTGACCGCCAACCCACCAGCGAGACGGCAACTGCAGAAGAAAAACACGCAGCATCTACCCATCACGGCGACATCGAATCCCCTTCTGACAATGAAGAGGAAGAAATTCACAGATTTCAGTCAGAATGCGAGCGACAAGACCGGTGCGGTCGTAAGTCGAGTTACCAATGTGCCGGCTGCAGAGGAAATCACCCGCGCTCCGAATGTAAGTTCCTGGACGCTGTTTGCCGTTTTTGCAAAAAACGAGGGCATATTGCCAAAGTATGCCACAGCAAACGAAATTCCAACGATGGGGAAACAGCCCAAGAAGTGATGGCAACCCCACCATGAACCGGGACCACGAAAATGACAGCCGATGGAACCGGGACAGCCGACCCAGGAAGTTCATCAAGGTACCCAGAAGAGAAGAAACGCACCAAACAGTCACCATCAGCCATGCTTCATCAATAGACGCACGAAAGATACATGTAGAGGTCACCATTGAGAATCAACCTTGCACCATGGAAGTAGACTCAGGTTCCTCCCTCTCTATGGTCTCCTGGATGACCATAAAACGACTAATTCCCAGCATCCGCCGCCAAGAGCTAAGCGACCAGAAGCTAATATTGAGAGACTATCAAGGTAATCGCATCCTGGTCGCTGGCACTGGACATTTTAAAGTTTCATTCAAAAACCACACCACCATCCTACCACTCACAATCGTTGATAAAGACCGACCCAGCCTACTCGGGTTGCAGTAATTCGCACTGTTGGGGATCGAGATGGCAGGCATCAACCACACAGAAGACGAAGACTGGGAAGCAATGCTCATCCAGGACTTCCAAGAAGTCTTCAGTGAACCTCTAGGCAAGTACAAGGGGTCCCCTATCTCCTTTAATCTCAGCCCTGACATCGCTCCCATCCGTCTCAAACCGCGCCAAATGCCTTTTGCGCTCAAGCCTAAAATAGACAAACAATTAGACAAACTAATAGTGCAAGGCATGTTAGAACCCATCGATCATGCCTGTTGGGAGACCCCAATTGTCACCCCCATCAAACCTGATGGCTCCCTGAGAATTTGTGGTGACTACAAGGCCACCCTCAACCATGCATTGCAGCAGAGCACCTACCTGGTACCGGTAGTCCAACATCTCATGCACTCACTAGGGGATGGCAAAATCTTTGCAAAGCTCAACCTGGCTCAAGCTTATCAACAACTGCCAGTCGATGCTGAAACCGCCGAAGCCCAAACAATAGTGACACATAGAGGGGCGTTCAAGTGTAACCGGCTCCAGTTTGGGGTCAGCGTCGCACCGGGCATTTTTCAAAGTCTAATGGAGAGATTGCTGCAGGGAATTAAAGGAGTCGTGCCCTATTTCGATGACGTTCTGGTAGCAGCCCCTACCAAAAAACAATTGGAAAAACAACTGAGGGCGGTCCTACAGAAATTCAAAAACGCTGGCCTCAAGGTGAAAAAGGAGAAGTGCCAATTATGCACTGAAAGGGTTGAATTTCTTGGCTACCTCCTTGACAAACAAGGAATTCACCCCACAGAACAGAAGTTGAAAGCCATCAAAAACGCCCCCAGACCAAAGAACAAAATGGACCTCCAAGCCTTCCTTGGACTCATTAATTTCTATAACATTTTTCTACCCCAGAAAGCGACTGTCGCAGAACCTCTGCATTGATTCCTTGATAAAAAGGCTTCCTGGATATGGGGATGGCGAGAAGAGCACGCTTTTCACCAAATAAAAAACCTTTTGACTTCAGACGCAGTCCTCATGCAATATAATGAAACACTACCACTGACTGTCACTTGCGACGCATCGCCTTTCGGGGTTGGCGCCATCCTGAGCCACATTTAGCCAAATGGAACGGAAGCCCCCATTGCATTCTTTTCCAGAACCTTGTCCAAGCCAGAGAAGAACTATAGCCAGCTGGACAAAGAAGCCCTCGCCATCGTTTCCTCAGTAAAGAGATTCCACGAATACATTTACGGTAGGACATTTTCCATTATTACAGACCATAAGCCCCTACTTGGCATATTGGCGGGTGACAAGCCCACTCCACACATCTTGTCACCTAGAATGACAAGATGGTCTGAATTTCTTGCCGCTTATAATTACAAATTGATACATCGCCCTGGCAAGACTATCTCCCAGGCCGATGCCTTAAGCCACTCCCCCTTGCCAGACTTGCAAGAGGACCCAGCACCCACATTACCAGTTTTGCAAATTGAAACAATACCCATGCCACCAGTAACCGTGCAAGACATCGCCCACGAAACTAGAAAGGACAAACGCTTGGCGCGAGTTCTCAGCTGGGTGGAGAGGGGATGGCCGGAAACCGAGCCAAATGAACTTTTTAAACCATTTAAAAACCGGCAAACTGAACTCTTTTCGCAAAGAGGTTGTGTGTTGTGGGGAGACCAGGTGGTAATACCAGAGACACTACAGAAAAAAGTTTTAGACCTGCTGCATGATGGGCACCCTGGTATTGTGTGCATGAAAGCCCTGGCCAGGAGCTATGCTTGGTGGCCAGGCATGGACAAGCAAATTGAAACCTGGGTCGCCGCTTGTTACAGATGCCAAGAGACTCGCTCGGCTCCCCCCAAAACCCCACCATTAGAATGGGAAACACCCAGAGGCCCTTGGTTGCACATCCATGTTGACTTCGCAGGGCCGACCAAGGGGCACACCTTCTTAATCACTGTTGACGCTTATTCGAATTGGCTCGAGGTGAGTACAATGAAGACAACCACCACGGAAGCTGTCATCAAGAAATTAAATAGACTTTTCACCACGCATGGTCTGCTAGATGTCATCGTTTCTGACAATGGGCCACAATTTACTGCCTTGGCTTTTGAACAATACTTGGCAGACCGCAGCATCCGACACGCATTGACATCGCCAGCTCACCCAGCAGCGAATGGTAGAGCTGAACGCATGGTTCAATTTACAAAAAAAAACTCTGCACAAAATGGAACACGGCAACATCCACGAGAAGATCACCAGAATGCTTCTCCTACAACATATCACACCGAATACCACCACCAACAAGAGCCCAGCAGAGCTACTAATGGGCAGAAGACTCAGGTCACCTCTAGACCGCCTGCACCCTGCTTACACTCCATTGGTTCCAGCAGCAAGCACCGCACCTTCAAGGTAGGAGACACTGTGTTTGCCAAAAATTTTACAGGGGACCCACTTTGGATCCCTGCAAAAATCACCCAAGTCACAGGCCCCCACTCCTACCGGCTCGAGACCACAGATGGGAGGTCGTGGAAACATCATATTCACCAGCTAAGATCCAGGCTAGCCACTTCCCCCCTCAGAGACTCTAACCAAGAAATCAGAGGAGGGGGGAAACCTCAAATTCGGAAAATGAACAAACACTGTACAAGCAGAACAACCCCCACAAACATTAAATAAAAACCAACAATATTTACCAGCTAGAAGGGAGTCGTGGCAGACGGGCACTTCGCCTGGAAGCAGCAGCCGGACAAGCTCTACCAGCCCAGTGAACCCAGGCAGGAGCAGCAGAGCAAACAACTCAACCGACCCGGAATCACCAGGTGGGAATCGCAGCCAGAGGACCGGCTCACCCTTCCAGACAGTTCCATCTAGTAGCTTGAGAGTGACGTGGAGCCCTTCCGAACCCGATGGTGAACAGAGACATTGTGAACTGCGCAAGTCTAGTAGGCAGGTACGAAGACCTGCCTATTTGTGTGACTATGTCATCCCGCCCCTTGGATGGAATCAAGAGGGGAAGGGTGTTCCATACTAGCAGGCTTGTAGGCTTGCATTCCTATTGGTCCGGAAAAGCCGGGCCGTGATTGGACAATATTAACCGTTTCTGATTGGTTCATATTCGGGCTGCCGCGATTGGGTAAAACCAAGCGCAGCAAGCTCAAAAGCATGTCATAGGCTGCCTAGCTGCAGCCAGCTCTATAAAAAGAGCTGCCGCGGCTAGGATTCTTGTCTCAGTATCTGATTTCCTAATAAAGAGCTGTTGTCACTACTTCGATTCTCGTCTCTCCTTGGGACCCACCACCCAGACTTAACAGTTTCCATGGTGGCCCACCATGCCAGATCTAAGTACCCCACAGGCTGAATTCAGCCCATGGGCCTTGAGTTTGACACCCCTGTTCTAGAGCATTACAATCTTACATATCAAATCCCAATCCTAAGAGATCCTTGGTTTACCTTCTACTTAGTTCCTTCAGTCTGAATTTGATTGAATAGGTGTCATCCAGTTGTTGATTCTTAGTGACCACATAAGTATATTTTTTCCATAAAGTTCCTTCAGAGTAAGACAGTAATTCATTAGTAAATCATTAATGAACCAAGGAAAATCAAGGAATCAAGCAATGTCCCCTTTTGTTTCTCATCACTCTGTTGTTTCTCATATCTTATAGTATTTTTATATTTGTTGAAATAGAATTTGAAGTAAATTATATTAAATACAAGCAATTTCAGATGTGGCTGATATTGACATCCATTTAGGTTCATGGGGAGTTATTAAAAATGGCAAACTAAAATGCCCATGGTACAATATAGAAATATAAAGCAATAAAATTACTGGAGAAAAAATATAAAACAAATACAATATTCACAGCACAGAACACAAACAGTAAAGCATGTCTTTATAGTAAAGCTCAAAACAGATTTTGATGCCAGCCAACCCTAAAACAATTGACAGGATGCCATTAACTTTGGAACCTCTGCAAAGTTTCATCACATATGGCTAGATAAGTATTGCATTTTATACTGTATTATTACACCAACTATAGCAACACTTCCATCAGTGATATTATACACAATAAACTGTTCATTTTTCTAGGGAAATGTTTTTTTTTTTTTTAAAAAAAACATTATAACTGAGATCCAAATAAAAACAAATATAGTGGGTTTTTTAAAGGATTCATCCCTAAGGGGAATGTGGTTTCATCCTGCACTAATTTGATCAAATCAAACTGTTTTTACAATTGTAGTAAACTTTACAATTGTAGGCTGGTGACAAGATGCTGATCAGCCTATGCCCAAGTGCTGAAGAGGAATGTGGCAGAATGGTCAGTGACAGCAGTGTGAAGATCCTAGGAAAATAGGATGGCACTTTCAAATTGGGTAGCATCTCTGCCAAAATGCCTCACAAGGATGCTGTTGCAAGAAATTATTAGATGAGAGGATTGTCTGTAAAAGCATGGAGTTCCTAGGAAAAATGAGATGTTAGTCTAATAAATAAGCAAATAAATAAGAATGAGGAAGTGTAATTTTGCTGTCAAAGGAGTTATTTCCTCCTATTGTCATTTCTAAGTGTGGGGGGATGGGGACAGTGCTGATCAGGGACATAGCAAAGGTGATGGATTAAATCTATAATCCTACTCTGAGTCAAAAAATCCAATTTAAAACCTCAATACCACAAGTCATATAGGGCAAACCAAGTGACTAACACCACATCAAGCTTTACTTGCTTGTGTTTTTTTTAAGCGATGCAGGTGTTTCTGTGTTTTTAAAACGTTTGCTGTTGAAAAAGATGGCATTTCTCATATAGTGCTTTGTCTAGAGCTGCTGCAATATTTTAAAGGTCAAACGGCACAAACAGGATCAGCCGAGGCTTGCCTTTGGCACATGCGGCTTAAAACTGATTCCTATCTGCAAAGACAAGCTTGAGAGAACTTTGAGTGATAGCACCAGAAGGAGAAGCCACGTTCTTTTCAGCCTGTTGCTATGGCTCACAATGAAATCTCAGTATGAAAGTCCCAAGGCTGATTTCTCACTTGAGTAGTTGATAGGCTGAAGCATTGGTGTCCAGGGATAGCAGTTGAAAAACTAACTTATCCCTACCGTTTAGAAACCTGGGGTTGCATTCAGACTAGGAAAACTGCAGTCCTGTGAAAGATAACATCTACCACACAGAGCTGAAACTCAGGGCAGAAAAGTTCAATCAAGGGGAAAAGTCCAACAGATTCTGTGGTTTCAAAAGATGTAGAGATACGTTAGCAGTTGTTATACCTGCTGCTGTACACTACTTAAGCATTCAGATCCTCCTTACTTTATGTAATCAGTAAAGGAGCTGGAAAAACTCTTTCTCGCCTGTTCTTTTTGGGAATGCAATTTCATACAGGCAGTCCTCAACTTATGACTACAATTGAGCCCAGAATGTATGTTGCTCAGTGAGAGATTTGTTAAGTGAGTTAGGCCTCATTTTACGACTTTTCTCACCACATTTGTTAAATGTATCGCTGCAGTTGTCACATTGGTGACATGGTTATTAAGTTAATCTGGGTTCCTCATTGATTTTGCCCCCTCTTCTCTCTCTCTCTCCTCCCTCCCTCCTTCCAAAAGAAAACAGGATACAGAAAAATGTTTAAAAAGTGGGAGAAAATGAAATTAAACACAGTTAATGATTACTTTTTCAAATCAACTTAATTTTACTGTTAGAATCTGCTTACATTTGGTTTCTTCCCCAAACCCCAAAAACTTTAACCTTAGACTGTCTACTATTGACTTTTCCCTAAGAGGTCTATAGAGGACGTGCATAAATGCACCAATGTGCCTACTGTCCCTGTCCTATTGTTTCTTTCTTTTTTACTCGTATCCATTTCATGTATTCATAACCATGCCTATACTTATACCTGTTATCTAATTCTTGCTTGACAAATAAAAAAAATAAAATAAAACATTCTATCTGCAGACACCTGCAATTTAAAATACGGTCTAGTGTGACTTTTGGAACCCCAAGATGAACACACGTATGGAAGATGTTCAATAACTATTCAGGAAAAGTTCTGTTTCAGATATGTGGTTTTTGAAAAATACCACCTGGATACTGAGCTTTTGCGACCTTCTGACAAGCAAAGTCAATGGGGAAGCCAGATTCACTTAACTGTGTGATTCACTTAACAACTACAGCAAGAAAGGTTGTAAAATGGGGCAAAATTCACCTAACAAAATGTCTCACTTAACAACAAATTTTGGGCTCAATTGTGGCCGTAAGTCAAGAACTACCTGCACATAAAGGGAAATATGAATGCAGGTAGACCTCGGCTTCCAAAAGTTCATTTAGTGACCATTCAAAGTTACAGCAGCTCTGAAAAAAATGACTTATGACCATTTTTCACACTTACGACCATTGCAGCATCCTTGTGGCCATGTGATCAAAATTCAGATGCTTGGCAACTGGTTCATATTTAGGACAGTTGCCATGTCCTGGGGTCATGGCATCAGCTTCTGCAAACTTCTGACAAGCAAAGTCAATGGGGAAACCAGATTCACTTACTTACTTAACAACTGCAGTGATTCTCTTAACAACAGTGGCAAGAAAGGTGGTTAAAATGGAGCAAAACTCACACAACAACCGTTTCGTTTAATGCTGGGGTCAATTTAGTCGTAAACTGAGGACTACCTATATGCCAAGAGGACTGAAAAAGTTCTGGCTGTCTGGATTTTTCAAATGAGCAGCTCGAAGACCATGAAGTGATAATTAGCCAGAATGGAAGGTAGAATGGTTGAAAATGTTGGAGAGATTTGGAGGGAGTAAGTGGCAGGACAATTGAGAAAGAGGCAAGTTTGTAAGAGCTTCTTGCTGACAAATAAAAAATAAGGGGTGGGAGATTGGGCTTGTCCTTGACCTCCTATGCTGCAACTGTACCTTTTCTCTGGTCAGAGATTGTTAATGAAAGGAAAATGGTTGACACATAGCCATTAGTGCAGTCCAGTGAATAACAATTAGCAAAGTAACAATTAACTGTTTTGATCACTCTTGAGGGAAATGGAAGACTAAGGCAGGACTTTGCACAATCATTCCTATGATGTTAATGGATACAGCAGTGAACACTGTCTAATCCAAGGGTCTTCAACCTTGGCAACTTTAAGCCTGGCGGACTTCAACTCCCAGAATTCCCAGCTTTGCTGGCTGGGGAATTCTGGGAGTTGAAGTCCGCCAGGCTTAAAGTTGCCAAGGTTGGAGACCCCTGGTCTAATCTATG
Organism: Hydrophis major; assembly: GCA_033807585.1. NCBI lineage: Eukaryota > Metazoa > Chordata > Lepidosauria > Squamata > Elapidae > Hydrophis > Hydrophis major. Next base: position 386,425,127 of record CM066328.1, on the reverse strand, counting down.
GTAGATGTACAATCAACGGATGAATTCGGCGGAGATGTTTACATTCACAATTTCCCCTTCCAGGTAGCTGGATATTTCTTACAATTGTGGCAGGTTATCCATCATTACAAATGCTTACTAAAGAATATTTTTAAACAGGCTGTGCATAAGTGCACTATCCTGCCTCCCATCTCTGTCCTATTGTCCCCATTTAATCGTACCTCTTTTCTGTATTTTTATTCATGTTTATATTTATACCTAAGCGATTGACAAATCAAATCAATAAAATAAATCAACATCTGGAAGAGCCTCCCTGTTTCTGGGATCATGTAATCTAAGAATCAAGGAATAATAGAAGCAGCATCAAGTGAATGTACTTTGTGAAAGATTGAAGCGTGGATATCAGTAATAGAAACAAACAGCAGTCAAAGAGGAAAAAAAGAAAAAAAAAATTCAAAAGCTGTTTCTATGCCAGTTGCCATGAAAGTAGTATTCTGCTATTTAATTAGCATGAATAACAGCTAGATAGAGACACAGTTTCCTCTTAGATCACTTTCCCTTTTAGTCATGATCACATGACATCCCATAGCAACTATGGAAAAATATGGAAAGCAATATTAAGGAAAGCATTAAGTCTAAGGCTTTTATAACATTATGTGGCAGCTGAAAAGAGAAAGTAGAAATCACGTGATCAACTTAATCTCTAAAGACTGGTGACATTCTTGGAGAATTATTGCTTTTGATAATAATAAAATAAATAAAATACAAACAAATGTTGGGAAAATGTTTGAAACAAGGTTTCAAAGTCAAATATTTTCATGACCAAGTATAAGCTGACCATAAGGGATATATAAAGCCTGTTTTTACATTCACTTTGTGCATGCGCAGAGTTTACCCAGTTTGCTGAAGAAAGAGAAATCTATCTGAAAATGGGCAACAGTGTCAATCTCTGAATAATTGCTGCTGTTAGTATTTCATGCCCACTTTCTGTGGCGAAAGAATAGCCTTTTCCCTCCAGCATCCTGTTTCTCACAACAAGACCTGCCTGAAAGCTCTTGCCATTGTTGCTGTTGGGCAGTTCACATTGTGGCCCATTTGTACTTGAAGTTGGATATACCTAGCATGGCAATCAGTCATGACGGATTGTATGGCATATTGAGAATTTCTGAGTTAGCCCTATTGTGAATGTTTCACAAAGGTCTATTTATGAATTATAAGGCTATATGTTGGTAAATTATGAAGAAAAGATTGTAAATGAGATATTACTGCACAAGGGTCATCATGCTAGGATAAAATAGAACTGAAAAATGAAACCTCCTGATCATATCGCCTCTTTGGAGTTCTGTGGATAGTTTATAATTCAGAACCAATAACCAATTCAGGAAAGAATAGAAGAGACATTTTTTTTCCTGCCTTTTCTCATAAGAAGGAAGTTCTTCCACTAGCAAGAAGCAAGCCAATGCTGTTAGTTCATAGACTCATCAACTCGAAAACAGCTGGGAGGTCACCGAGTCCAACCCCCTGCTGAATTCAGGATCTGTAAAGCTGTTCAGTAATTATCCAGACTTCAACATATGTCTCCAAAGTGATGTCTTTAAACTAGCTGTCTGGCTGTTCGGTCTGTTTTCTTTTTCTTAGTAAGAAGCAGTCAAATGTTCCCTATATTCCAAAAGGGGAAAAAAAGGAGAGGATCAGTGCAGCTTCTGTCTGGGCAGCTTGCTTGATAATGATACTTGGAAAAGTTACAGAATAGATAACTGAAGTGTGTTCATTTGTAACCCAGAAATGAGTTGCTTAAGAAAAAAAATGATGCTAAACTAAACCTATTTCTTTTCAAAATGAAGTTACTGGTAGTCCTTAAATTACAACCCTTCATTCAGTGACTGCTTGAAGTTATGTAGCATGGAACAACTGCTGCTTCCACCTAGTCCCTGAAGTTGCAGTTGTTGCCGCAAACCATACAGTCACATGATCAAAATACAGGCATTTGGCAATCCACCCACACTTATAACTACAGGGCATCTTACCCAGTGTTGGGATTCAAATTTTGTTACTACTGGTTCTGTGGGCATGGCTTGGTGAGTGTGGCTTGATGGATGTGGCAGGAGAAGGATACTGCAAAATCCCATTCCCTCCCCACCCCACTAACCTGCTTTCCAGCTCCATTCTCCTGTGCAGGGCAACAAAAGACCCAGCCAATCAGCTGGGGTGAGGGAGGCAGAGAATAGATAGGGGGTGGGGGCCAGTCAAAGGTGGTATTTGCCGGTTCTCCAAACTATTCAAAATTTCCACTACCGGTTCTCCAGAACTGGTCAGAACCTGCTGAATACCAACTACAATACTAACCCTAACCCTCACCTGCCCTCATCTATCTATTTCCCTCCCCAACTCTGCCCTTTAGGCTTCCTGCACTCTGGTGCCTCTTCTGCCCCATGCACAATCTTTTTTTTTTTTTTTTGAAAATTTTATTTGGGTTTTCACAAAAAAACCCAACATAATACAAATAAAACATCTTTTTTTGAAAATAGCTTGGTCCCGGGTTACACTTCTTCATACAGACACAAACTCAATTTCATGCTCACTTTTATGTTCTATTCCATATCTTATTACTGTTTTACGTTTTCTACACAGTTTTTCTCCTCTTTTAATTTTCTCGATTTTATTTTGATTATCTCATCTCAATTCAAATCATTATATTTATACTTTTGTCTGTCCTGTTTCAATTTCATATTATCTTTTCTCATTAAACAAATTTTCTCCTGTAATTACTAATTGGAGTATGACACCTTTATATCTTTTAATTTTATCCATTCAACTCTTATTTATTTATTTACTCTTATTTATTTTTATTTAAGCTTCAATGTATACCTTAAGGTTATAACATTCAATATAATACATAACTTCCAATCGAATTCTGCTTGGTACATTCTTAAAATACACACTATATTCTTAAAAAGAGATTATAAATATATGTAATTAAGACACTCATTCCATTCCAATTCAGTTCTGTCATTAATATTCATTAAAATCTTAACATCTTTAACATTTCTTTTTCTATTAAATATCATACTTCCTTGGGAACACTTACAAGTTTTCCATAATTAATTTTCCCCCTATTTCTCTTCACTTATATTTTTAAATAATTAAAATGTTCCCATCCTTTCCTAATTCAATTCTCTCATTCATTTTATTTCATTTATTTATTAACAAACATTTCACCAGATTACAATAACTATTTTATTCATCATTTTAATCATACATAGTTTCATAATTTCTACAAATTATTTCTATTTCTAATATAACAATACTATCTTATGTACCTTTGCAGAATCCCTTTTTCAATTAAATTTTCACTCGTTATCTCTAAATAGGCCCTGTTTCTCTATATCTTGTTTCTGTCTTTTATAACTTCTTTTCCTTTCCTTCTTCCCTCTCTTCTTCTCCCTCCCTTTTTTACCCCCTTGTCTCTCTATTTCTAATTCTCTCTTCTGTGTTCCCCTCTTCTGTTGCTTTCTAATATTATACTTATTTTTCAAACTATTCTTCTTTTTGGTTGTTTTTTCAAATCTTAAACTTTTCATTCTCTTTCCCCCCTTTCCTTTTTTCCCCCACATAAAATTACTTGTTCATTAAAGATGGCTTCTTCTTTGTCCCAATCTTCTTGTTCTGCAGGCATTTCTTGTTGTTTCTCATAGTTCAGATCTCCATTTCTAAGAATTGAAATACGAAGCCAAAAGAAACTCTCCCTTCTTGTGCATCTTCTTTGTACTTTTTAAGTTCCATTTTCAGTTCTTCTAAAAGTGGTGCCATTTTAAACACTTTTAAACAACCACCCGATTGATTTTAGTCATTCAAATTCAATAACCAAAAATCCAGAGATCACCAAGTAATCCAAATACTCCCAAGCTGTTTCTTCTTGCTTCTTTTTTTCCACTTTCTCTTCCTGGGGTTCTACTATTTTGTTGCCAAGTTTCAGTTAAGATGTATCTTTAGAAGTCTTGTTGAGGTTTTACTGTAAATTCCTTTTAATTCCAGGCAGTCTCCTCCCTTTTTTCCCCCCAGATCCTGCCTTTTTGTTCTTTTTCTCTCCTTTCCTACCTTTAAAAGCTTTTAAGTATCCAAAAATCTTTATTATCCCTTTGACATTTTATTTTCAGCTTAAATGCCTATTGAAGTCAAAGGATATTTTTTTCAATTTCTTGCTTAAATCTCTTTGCTGTCAGTATAGGGAAAGGGAGAGAAGAATAAAAACCAAATCCTTTCCCTTTTCTCTCTCCTTCCCTGCTTCAAAGACTTCTTTGGGAACAAATGTTACTTTTTTATATAGTTTGAATTCCAGGGTACCTTAGTTATTGCTTTTGCAGTTTAACCCGGTCAACCGAACCTTTCTCTTCTTATCTTCCTCCTGCACATTCTTTTCCGGTTGAGTTCTTCTTTGAGCTGGCCATTTCTGACCACTGCTGCAACCGCCTTCAGGAAAGGGAGTAATGGCCAGCTGAGGAGGAGAGATGCGGCTCTCCTCAACCCTGCAGGGAGTCTCCCCCCTCTTCACCACCTCTACGGGGTAGCTTAGCCCTGAAACTAGCTGGCTTGGGGCGCTCCAGTGGTGAGCACGGATCGAAACTGCACATGATTGCAGTTTTGGTCTGTCCACAAAGAGGCTCAAACCGGAAGTCCCCCCCATGCACAATCTTCTTGCTCCCACCATTGATCAAACAAGGGCACCCTGGCCCTTTGTGCAACAACTGCAAAAGGGAGCCATGCAAAGCCTCCTTCCCAAGGTTGTGTGAGGTGATTTCTTTGATACTGGGCTAGGGCAGCTGGGGTTTCCTGGGGCAACTGTGGCTTCACTCCATGTTGGTGGGTTGCGTTGGGGTATCTGAGGCTTCCTGTGGTGGCTGCAGTTTTGGCGCACTACAGGTCTGGGACTGGGCTGGGCAGCTGAAGCTTTGCATAGGACTGCAGGTGAGGCGTTTCCTGCAGCTCCAGACCTGTAGCTCATACAAAGCCACAGTACAACAATTAGCCCCAGATACCCCATGTAGTTCTGGGGACTGCTTACTGTCTTGCAAGGCAAGATGCAGGGTGGCCAAAATGGCAGAGATGGAGAAGAATGTGCTGTAGGAGACAATTGAAGGGGAAGCATTCTCTTACCTTGGAAGAACCAAAGCTCAGGACTAGGAGGAAGCAAGCCGGAAATCACTTGGATCAGGGTAGGTCTTTGGCTAATGACTGGTGGTATTCAGTTAACAATGGCAAGAGCGGGTGCTGGGGTTGTCATCACTAAGCAATGTACTTATATGGCTTCACACTATGTTTGGCAACTAAAATTCTGGCCCCAATTGCCAGCGTAAGAGTAGTACCCTGGCATCTCATAAAAATTCTGTACATACTATATATTGATAACAGCAAAACTATCTGTTCCTATTGGCAAGCTGATAAAGATTGGATTGGATTATGCTGGTTTAAAAGGAATTGTTTGACCAATTTACATATAGTGCTTGGTTAATGATAGTAATTGAGAGTGGGAACTTATTGCTAAGCCAGGCCATTGTAAACTATAACGTTACGTGACTGCACTGAGCTACAATGGCAGTTCTGGCAATTCCAGTTGTGGTCGTTAAATAAATCCTACACATTGCTCTGTCCCATAGTCATGTGATCACATTTGCGAATCTGGCTTCCCTGTTAACTTTCCTTGTCAGTAGCTGGGTGGATGGATAGATAGATAGACAGACAGACAGACAGACTGACTGACCGACCTCCAAAAGAATGTGGCCATCAGAAAAACTTCATTCCAACCTTTTCCAAACCACAGAAATTGGAGTCCCATGGGAACTGTTCATTAAATAAGCCCCCCTGCCCACTTTCCATCTTTCGATGCCAAATGCTTTCCAATGATATCTTGCCATAAGATGTCCATAAGATCTAGGAATCTCCAAGAAATGTCTGATGGAATCAAGTTTTCTACAGGGAAGTGTCAAAAAGTCTCAAGAAGCTGCTGTGACTACACAACTGAGGCCCTGCAGCACATATAAAAGGGGACACAGCTTCATTTGCATAGTCACAACCACCTCTTGACTTTTTTGCCCCACTTCTGTAGATGGCCCTGTTCAGCCATTAGAGAATGACAGATCACTGAGATCCAATTTTTTAAAGCAGTAATCTAGATCAACACCATCTTTTTAGATTTTGCGGTTCAGCTTTTCTTAAAAGCTCAGTCCTGTAGCTTTCCAAAGCAAAATTGTTTTAATTGAAGTATGTTCAGTGTATCATTCGTTCAGTCATGTTTTTTTTACTTTGCAAAATAGTAGGAAGTATTTTCTCCTTTTGAAAGTTCTTTTCAAACTTTAACTTAAGTGACTCAACTTGTGACACAGAATTTCTGCATGACTCAGGAGGGAAATGAGGTATATCCTTTAAGGGAAACATTATTTTCTACTAATATTTTACCTTGTTCTCTGTTTTTATTTCAAGACTAAAACTGTTTTAGTTTAGGTATAATTAACCATACAGAATATATTATGTATAAAATGAGTGGGCTAAATAAAATGAAAATATAGGATAGGCTGCTGTATCTGGGCTGGGAAAAAAAATCCTAAATGAGCAGCAAGGGTTAGAGTTTTCTGTTTTTTCTACTCGCTGCCATCTCTGAAAGTTGTCTGGATTTTGCAAGCTAAGCACAGAAGTTGTTACATGTGAAAGGGAGGACACAGCCACTACCACCACTATCATCTCCTCTTCTGCTGTGGCTCTCGAATTAGCCACTGCTTCAACAGTAATTGTATATGCTGGAAATGGATCTCTCAGTTATCCCTTTCGTTAAGTCTGGAAGGATGGGTCCAAGAACGGAGATGAGACTCAGATAGCAACAACAGCTTTTTATTAGTGACTTCTGATCTGAGTGAAATATCCTAGCCGCAGCAGCCTCTTTTATAGAGCTGGCTGCAGCTACGCACCCAATGACATCGATTTGAGCTTGCCGCGCTTGGTTTGCCCAATCGCGGCCGCCTGTTTACCAGCCAATCGGATCAGTCTGGAGTGACCAATCACAACCCGCTGTTATCGGACCAATCCAAATTGCAGGCTTTCAAGCCTGCTAGTCCGGAACACTCCTCCCCTCTAGGTTCCGTCTAAGGGGTGGGGTTATGTAGTCTCGCAGGTAGGCGGGTCTTTGCACCTGTCTACCTGACTTGCTCAGTTCAAAAAGTCTGTGCCCTGTCTCGGGTTCCGATGGGCTGCTCGCTGGGATTGCCTGGAACGGTGAGCCGGTACCATAGCTGTGACTCCCTTCTGGTGACCTCGGGATGATTGAAACGCCTCCTTCGTTGCTATCGCCTGGACTCCCAGGGCTTGCCGAACCCGCTCAACTGCTATCATTTGGTGAGACGCCCGATTGCCATGGCTCTACATCAGCTGATGAGTATTGTAGGCTTTGATGTGGTGATCGTGCGGTTTGTTCCTCTAGGCCAGATGTTGGTTCTATTCCAGAATCTCCGGTTTCCCCTCCCCCTCTGGTTTTGTGGTTGGGGTCACTGATGAGAGATGTGGTCAGCCTGGATTGTAGTTGGTCGATGTGGCGTTTCCACACTCTCCCATCTGTGGTTTCTAGGCGGTAGGAGCGGGGGCTTGTAATCTGAGTTATTTTGGCAGGGATCCACAATGGGTCTCCTGAAAAGTTTTTTGCGAATACAGGGTCTCCTACCTTAAAGGTGCGGTGTTTACTGCTGGAGCCGAGGGGCTTTTCCGGGGTGTTCACGGGGTGTAGACGGTCTAGGGGCCATCTGAGTTTTCTGGCCATCAGAAGTTCAGCTGGGCTTTTGTTGGTGGTACTGTTTGGTGTTATGTGCTGGAGAAGGAGCATCCTGGTGACTTTATCGTGGATGTTGCCTTGTTCCATTTTTTGTAGAGTTTTTTTTTTGTGAACTGAACCATTCGTTCAGCTCTACCATTCGCCACCGGGTGAGCTGGCGATGTCAATGCGTGTCGTATGCCACGGTCTGCTAAGTATTGTTCAAAGGCTAAGGCGGTAAATTGAGGGCTATTGTCAGATACCAGGACATCTGGTAAGTCATGCGTTGCAAAAAGTCTGTTCAATTTCTTGATGACTGCATCTGTGGTGATAGTCTTCATTTTGTTAACCTCGAGCCAGTTAGAGTATGCGTCTCTGTTATTAGGAAAGTATGCCCTTTTGTAGGTCCCGCGAAATCGATATGGATGCGCGACCAGGGGCCTCTGGGCGTTTCCCATTTGGCTGGTGGAGCTTTTGGTGGGGCTGAGCGTGTCTCTTGGCATCTGCTACAGGTGGCGACCCAGGTTTCAATTTGTTTGTCCATACCTGGCCACCAGGCGTAGCTTCTTGCCAGCGCTTTCATATGTACGATGCCCGGGTGCCCATCATGTAGTATTTGTAGAACTTTTTTTTGTAGTTTTGCTGGTATGACCACTCGGTCTCCCCACAAGACGCACCCTCTTTGTGAGAAGAGTTCTGTTTGTCTGTTCTTGAATGATTTAAAGGTTTCGTTGGGTTCGATTTCTGGCCATCCCCTCTCCACCCAGTCAAGAACTCGTGCCAAGCATGAGTCTTTTTTGGTTTCTAATGCGATGTCTTGTGCTGTTAGTAGAGGTGAGGGAAGTGTCTCAATTTGTAGTATTGATAGTGTGGGAGCTGGATCATCTTGGAGTTCTGGTAGTGGAGAGCGGCTCAAAGCGTCTGCGTGGGGAATGGTTTTCCCTGGGTGATGTCTCAACTGATAGTCGTAGGCAGCTAGGAACTCCGACCATCACGTCATTCTAGAGGATAGAATATGTAGGTTTGTCGCCTGCCAGGATGCCAAGTAATGGTTTATGATCTGTGATGATGGAAAATGATCTCCCATACACATACTCATGGAACCTTTTGATTGCAGATACAATGGCAAGGGCTTCCTTGTCTAGATAACTATAGTTTCTTTCTGTTTTTGACAAAGTTCTTGAAAAAAATGCAATAGGCGCCTCTGTACCGTTGGGTAGGTGAGGCATCACAAGTCACAGTTAATGGGAGTGTTTCATTATATTGGATGAGCACTGCATCCGAAGTTAGAAGGTCCTTTACTTGTTGAAAGGCATGTTCCTCCCGTCGTCCCCAAATCCAGGAAGCCTTTTTATCGAGGAGTCTGTGAAGGGGTTCAGCGACGGTCGCCTTCTGGGGTAGGAAAATGTTATAAAAGTTAATGAGTCCCAGGAAGGCTTGAAGGTCTGTTTTGTTTTTTGGTCTCGGGGGATTTTTGATGGCTGCCAATTTCTTTTCCATAGGGTGAATTCCTTGTTTGTCAAGGAGGTAACCAAGAAATTCAACCCTTTCAGTGCATAACTGGCACTTTTCCTTTTTTACTTTGAGGCCAGCATCTTGGAACTATTGTAGGACTGGTCTTAGTCATTTCTCTAACTGACTCCTTGTTGGGGCTGCTATTAACACGTTGTCGAAGTAGGGCACGACCCCTTTTATGCCCTGCAACAGCCTCTCCATCAGACTTTGGAAGATGCCTGGTGCTACGCTTACGCCAAACTGGAGTCTGTTACATTTGAACGCGCCTCGGTGTGTAACTATGGTTTGGGCTTCAGCAGTTTCAGCATCTACTGGCAACTGTTGATAAGCTTGGGCCAGGTCAAGCTTTGCGAATATTTTACCACCCCCAAGTGAGTGAAGGAGATACTGGACCACTACTACCGGATAGGCGCTCTGCTGTAAAGCATGGTTGAGGGTGGCCTTGTAATCTCCACAAATTCTCAAAGACCCATCAGGTTTTATGGGAGTTACAATTGGGGTCTCCCATCGGGCGTGATCAATGGGTTCTACCACGCCTTGTGCAATTAGTTTGTCCAGTTGCTCATCAATTTTGGATTTAAGAGCAAAAGGGACTCGGCATGGTTTTAGGCGAATGGGCGCGATGTCAGGGCGGAGATTAAAAGAGATAGGGGACCCCTTGTACTTGCCTAGATTTTCACTGAAGACTTCTTGGAAATCCTGGACAACGGCCGCTTCCCAGTCTTCGTTTTCAGTCTGGTTGATGCCTACCATTCCGATTCCTAATGGTGCGAACCACTGTAGACCCAGTAGGCTGGTCGGTCTCTGTCAATGATGGTGAGTGGTAGTATTGCGGTGTGGTCCTTGAAGGAGACCTGGAAATGACTGGTGCCAGCGACCGGAATCCAGTTGCCCTGGTAGTCCTTCAATATGAGTCTCTGGATGCAAAGGTCTCGGCGGCGGATGTTGGGAATCAGCTGCTTTAGGGTTTTCCAGGAGACCATGGATAGGGAAGACCCGGAGTCCACTTTCATGATGCACGGTTGATTTTCAATGGTGACCTCTACACGGATTTTTTTGGTGTCCAAGGATGAAGCGTGGCCGATGGTGATAGTCTGATGTGCTTCTTCCCGTCTGGTTGCGCCAGTAAACTTCTGGGGTCTGTTGTACTGGTTCCACTGGTTATTTGGCCGGTCCTGGTTTGTGGTGGGGTTGCCCTTGGTTTGTCTGGGACTGTTTTCTTTCCACCTGGGGCTGGAACCTCTTTTGTTCCGGCACACTTTAGCAATATGCCCTCGTTTTTCGCAAAAACAACAGATGGCATCTAGGAATCTGCATTTGAATTGTGGGTGGTTTCCCCTGCATCCAGCGCATTGGAAATTTGATTTATGACCCCGCTGGTCTCGTTGCTCGTGTTCTGACCAGAGTCTGTGGACCTCTTCCTCTTCACTATCTGATGAGGATTCGATGTCTTCATGATGGGCTAACGTGTATTTCTCTGATGATGTTGCTGTATCGTTGGTGGGTTGGCGGTGGGCCCCATTTGCCTGGCATATTCGTGCTGCTGATTTACAGGTGGCTTCAGCTGCAGTGGCATTGGCTATGGAATCTGCGAGGGAGATGTCTCCTTTGGCCATGATCTTGCTTTGGGTCGTTGGGTCTCTTAGGCCAAGGACGACTTGATCCCGCATGGCCTCTTCTAAATTAGCGAAGCCACACAATCTGCCTAAGTTCCTTAGATCAGCCACAAAATCCCTGATAGTCTCACCTTCACATTAATCCCTTTGGTAAAATTCGTGTCTGCGGATGAGAGTCGGTACTGCTGGTGCGTAATGGTTGCGAAGGATGAAAGCAAGGGTATCCCAGTCCATTGATTTGATTTCAGCCGGTTTTGCAAGTGCTTTGGCCATCTTAAAGATGGCGGGTCCGCAATGTGTCAGGAAAACTGCTCGTTTTTTGCTGGGAGTGGCATCCTTCAGATTGTTGGACTCTAGGAACATCTGAAACCTGTCCATATATGAGTCCCAGTCCTCGCTGGCTGGATCGAACGGGGCGGGTGGTATAACAATGCTAGCCGTTCTATCGACGTCTGCGTGTTGTCAGCCACGTGCTCTGTCAATCTTCTGCGAGTGCTCAGTCAGCTCTGCTGCCTCCGCATCCCATCCTCGTCGCCAGTGTTAAGTCTGGAAAGATGGGTCCAAGAACGGAGAGGAGACTCAGATAGCAACAACAGCTCTTTATTAGTGACTTCTGATCTGAGCGAATATCCTAGCCACAGCAGCCCCTTTTATAGAGCTGGCTGCGGCTATGCAGCCAATGACATCGATTTGAGCTTGCCGTGCTTGGTTTGCCCAATCATGGCCACCCATTTACCAGCCAATCGGATCAGTCTGGAGCAACCAATCATGACCCGCTGTTAGCGGATCAATCTGAATTGCAGGCTTTCAAGCCTGCTAGTCTGGAACACCTTTCCTTGTCTTTTTGCTTTCCTTCTCATTCCTACTTTTGAAGAAATGAGGTGGAAGACAATAGGAGTACCATATTCAGTTTGCAAACATCCAGACAACCAAATAAAGGCTGCCACCTAATGGCTATCTAGATTTATGCATCCCAGATTACGTCTTCACTTTCTCTGGTCTATCTTCAATTGCCATATCTATAAAAGTAACTTTTTCACTATATCATGACTTTAATGAATATCAAGCTTTTTCCACAGACTCTTAATTAAGCAAGTTCAAGCAGTAAAAAAAATGCAACAGAGGACAAATGAAGCTAGAGTTCAAAGCATATCAATAACTCTGCTACATACCACCTTTTCTGGTTTATTTGCCCTTGCCTGATTAAAAGATTTTGAAAACTGCATAGTTTGTTATTATTTTGTAAATTATCCATTGGCTTAATCAAATTATTGCCTTTAAACCTCAGAGGAACATTACGGGCTCATAGGGTAACAGACTGAAGGATTCAAAAGTCCTCATCCAGATGGCCATTGGCTCCAATATCCTAGGCTCACCAACTATTCTGGTATAGTTCTTTAGCAGTTATTGTTGCTACCACCTACTTTTAAGATGTGTTTCACTTTGCTACCTTCCTTTAAACTGTGTTTGTGAGAGTTTTCTCCTACTTGTACTGCTTTCCAACATGCATTCTGTTTATAATTTTCAGCTGGGCAAGGTGGTGCATTATAGGGCAACAATTATTGAATTAAGATACCTTAAATGAGCTTACAGAATGCCAGGACTTAGTACTTTCATGGGAATGAAATTTGAAAAAGTTGTGGCTGCTTCAGCACCTTCACATTGCTGTTACTTCAATGCCACTACTCAGCCATGGACCCATGATCCTCATTTCCAATGCTTCTTGATAGCTTTCTACAAGGCAATTAAATATTCCAACCCCTCTGAGTTTGCTCCATACCAGCCACTCATGCATTCTTCATGCTCTCCCCAACCTATACAGTACGTCTCATACACCCCACCACACACCCTTCTTGACTAGCACCACAAATCTGCACGGCCTTCTTCACTTGAACTTTAACCATACACACTCTCTCCAACTCACAGGGCACCTCTTGTGCACCCTTAAGCACTCTTCCCAACCCATGCCACACCCATGTACCTTGTCACTCCCTCATCCATCCAGCAGGAAGGCGAGGGAGGGAGGGAGGGAGGAAGGAAGGAAGGAAGGAAGGAAGTTTGGTTTCCACTTCTCCCTCGCAGTTTCCCGAAGGAAATTTGATGGAAGCTGCTCCTGTTCATACTGCTCTTTTGCCTACTCATTGTAACTCTGTTTCTCTGTTTAGGTAAGGAAATATATCTGAAACAATGACCCAACAGATGGCAGGTTAGCTAGTAAAATATAAAAAAAGGAAAAAAAAACTTCTCTAATTTAATCTCTTGTGCTTGTAGTATAAAAACATGTAACAAATTGTTTTTCAGACATTCCTCCAGTTTGAAAATAATAAATCTCACAAAAGATGAACAAAATCAAAAAAAATTTAGCTTAAAAGATGTGAAGTTTTGTTTTCAAAAATGCATACAGTGCTCTCAGCATTTCACAAGATGGTGTTTGCCTGCTATAATTAGTAATGTGAGAAGATGGTTTCCAAGTTACATATCAGTTCTCAATAAATTAATAAAAAGAAAAGTAAGTCTTGGACTCATTCTGAAATTACACAGAATACTATTCTTCAGCAGAGAAATAAGGTTAAGAATTCTAACACAGACTGACAAAAGAAACTCAAACTCATTGCAGTATCTTACTAGAACAGTTATTTATTCCATAGAGATACTTTCATCCTGAGGCAAAGACCTCTGATTCTGAATGATTGGCTCTTCCCCAGATTTGTGAGGTAGTTCCAACTGTTCACCAGAGCTCTGATGAAATGTCTTTGATACTTGTTTTCCTAGTTCAGGCCCAAAAACTTCCATCTCTGTGTCCCTAGAGTTCTACCGTTGTCTTTTAAAATAACAACCTTTTTTCTCTATTGAGGAAGGAAAGCGTTGAAGAAATCTCCTGAGCATAAATGCTAAATCCTTTTTAGAAGATATAAAAATATATGTATTCAAATTCAGACATTTTCTGTTACTGTATTTAGATAGGAAAGGAAACTGCAGTATTGTAAATACAGACTGGCTATCTAAAATAGTTGTGTTCTATAATGGGATCTAATGTTTTCCCTGTTTAACACACTGAAAAGTTTGTGTTAAGTTTCTGCCAATTTCTCCTCTATTATTCCTTAACCCAATCAACAGTCACTTTATTGTACGGCACTTCTCCAAGTGTATTAAGATATATCCTATGCATGGTTACTCAGACTTATTATCATATTTAATAGCCCAAAGTCTTTAGAAAGATGCTTTGAAATGGCAGTTAAAGAGTGTATCTAAAGAAGCAGGTTTGGAGCAATATTGTTAATTATTAGTACTATTAACAAAGTCATTTGTGACTTTGACCTTTACAATTGAAAGATGGTAGCAATAGTTTACCTGCTCCTGAACAATGGCATAGGAATATAATCATACAAACATACATTATTATAAATCAAAATAATTTCCAAACTTACTCTGAGTTTGAAAAGACTGCTATCTTATTCAGATCAATTGCTGTGCCTGTGACATCCTCTTTTATGAACAGAATCATAATATGTCTTAGACTGTCAACCCTTCACTTGTTAGAAGACAGAGAGTCTCTTGGAGGAATCTATAACTCTTAAAAGTTTCATTTGATATGATCATGTGGGCAAACCTACGTCCAAAGGGAACGCTTCTAATTGGCCATTAGTCTTGGCCTCTGCTTTGAAATCTGTTCATATATGTCAAGGCATATCCATTTATTGCTCCAAACCAGATTTAGTGACCAGCCTTGTGTCAGTTTCATCAGAGGGGATTTAGAAAAATACAACAGAGTTCTTTGACACTGAGTCTACAAGAACCCTGAAGAAACAGCTGTGTTTTAGTTCAATTCCCAGAGTGTTCAATTCATCCACTTTCTTCTCTGTAATTGACATAGTGAAGCCTATAACCAACTTGCCTGTGACATTTTATTTTCCCCTTCTCCAAAATATCTTGGAGAGTCATGCTAATGTGACAACTAGGGAGAAAAGGAGTGATAAGGTGCCATTGGAGGGCCATATGGCAATGGATGTTACATCTACCATCACAGGTGATGACTGGATTGTTATCTAGATGGATTTTAATAGGAAGGCCTTCAACCAATGAAAAAGTTTACTTGTGTAGAATGTTGCAACCCTAATAAATTTATGTTTAAAATTACTACTAATTCTTAGCAGTGATCTAAAGTAGGGGAGGGGGTATAAGTGTAGGTATCTTTGTGTGATCTCACACTAATTGGTTGACAGCACTTCTTAATTAGAATAAATTTTTCAATGCCCATAAGCTTATCAAATCATTAAATTTCATGAGAATATAATGATCTTACTATGAGATTTTTGACATTTAAAAATCTATTTTGCTCCAAGGATCTAGAAATGGTACTTGATCTACAATTTTAGATTCAATTTACTATAATAGTGCTCTCAAACTTTTTTTAAGTCCTGCCATCAATATATCAAAGATACTGACTCCCATCTAGATAGAAAGAAAAGGTCTCCTTTTCCACAAAGGGTATTTACACATTTATATGTGCCCCATTTCTATATTTATGGTACGTATTAAGTACATAAAACTTACAGGAATACAGTACTTCTGCCAATCATTTTATTGCTATAACTGTAAAGTTCGAAGATAAGAATTAATTTCATCACTGCAAAATATATGTCAATAGTAGAAACCTCATGTACAAGAGTATCAAATCTCTTTCTACATAGAACAATATAATGCAATGAAAAGTGTGCTTGCCTCAGTCAACAGGAAAAAAACAATCTATACATCTCTCACTAAATAATCACTCAAGCACACATTGCACCCAATGGCAACCAGCACTTCTATGTAGGTACTTGCTTACCACTCCCAAGCGTTTCCCTCCCTTTTGTGTTTCCTTTATTTAATATGTACCAAAAGGAGGTAGCATGGTTGAATCATCTTTTTCAGAAACTATAGTAGCAAAACACGCCCCTCTTTCCCCCCTCCCCACTTTTTCTTTTCTGATAGACTTAGGCCATTCACCAGGGCCATAAAGAAGTCAAACTGCCTTTGTGCACTGAGCTGAAGACTAATTGCTCTTCTGTGCTGTTATCTATCTCTCTTTCCCATATAGAGATTGGGGAAAGTATGCCATATCTAACCTAGGATTATTCTCTGTACAGTAACACCACCACCATCAGTAGGGAAGCACTGCTCTCGAATACCAGAAGTTACTAGTTGTCGTGTCCGCAAAAAGACGCCAGGAGTCAGTGACTACTTTTCAAGCTCTTTATTTAACAGTTGTGAACCGAACCAGCGAAAAGGAAAAAGCCCGTGGCTTTTATCTTTTTCGCTGCGGCGGCCGCGGCCAATGGCAGCAATTCAAGTCTCCCGCTCTTGGAGTGAGCCAATCGCGGGAGACCTAAAACGGGCCAATCGGCGCGGCTCGCCTGGCCAATCAGAAATCCCCGCGCTTTAGCCAATCAAAGCGCGGGGATTTCGAGTATGTAAATTAAGGACAGAACACCCCTCCCCTCTTGGTATAGTCCTTACGTTGCGTAGTCACGTAGGTAGGCGGGGCTCCGTCTAGTCCTACTTGACCTGCGCAACTCAGTTGCAAGCTGGATTTCGTCCGGAGCGGTCATGTTTTTGGCTGCTCCCTCTTCTGTGCGAACCGGTTGGATGATCGGGCCGGTTCCTTCTCTGTGGCTCCCACCTGGGCCTTCCGGGTTGGTTGAGCTACGGGTTTCGCCGCTCCCGCTTGGTTTCTCCGAGTTGGTTGAGCTGGCTAGGTGGTTCTTCTCCGGTGGGGGATCGCGATGGCTGCGCTCCGGTAAGTACTGCTGGTTTATTTTTTCTTGCGTTTGCTTATTCGGGTATTCCCTCCCCCCTTGGTTCGTGTTTTGGGGGTTGAGTTCTGTTGCTGTTCGTGACCTGAGCTGGTCAATGTGCCGTTTCCAGGCTCGCCCATCTGTGGTTTGGAGCCGGTATGATCGTGGGCCTGTGATCTGGGTGATGACGGCTGGGATCCATAGGGGGTCCCCCGTCAGGTTTTTCGCGTACACTAAGTCGCCGGGTGCGAATGTTCGGTATTTTGTACTTGAGTCTGGGGGCCGCTCCGGGTTATATGTTGGGTGTAACCTGTCGAGTGGGGACCTCAGCTTCCTACCCATTAGTAACTCGGCTGGGCTTTTGTTGGTAGTGGTGTTCGGGGTGATGTGTTGTATAAAGAGGAGTTTATTTATTTTGTCGTTGATCTCCCCGTGGTCCATTTTCCGGATGGTTTTTTTGGTAAATTGAACCATCCGTTCCGCCCTACCGTTCGCCGCCGGATGCGCCGGTGCTGTTAATGCGTGGCGGATGCCCCTCTCCGCCAGGAATCTCTCGAAGTCGAGGGAGGTAAATTGGGGCCCGTTGTCGGAGACGACGACGTCTGGGAGGCCGTGTGTTGCAAAGAGTTTGCAAAGTTCTTTGATGACGGCCTCCGTGGTAGTAGATTTCATGTCGCTTACCTCCAACCAGTTGGAGTAAGCGTCAACTGTTATTAGAAAGGTATGTCCATTCGTGGGACCGGCAAAGTCTAAATGGATTCTGGACCAGGGCCCCCTTGGTGTTTCCCACTCCAGGATGGGTGCTGCGGGTGGGCTTGGTCTGGTCTCCTGGCATCGTTGGCACCTAGCTACCCATGCCTCTATCTGCTTGTCCATCCCTGGCCACCAAGCATAACTCCTGGCCAGGGCTTTAGTTCTGACGATGCCAGGATGCCCCTCATGCAACATCTCTAAGACCTTCCCTTGCAACCTGTCCGGGATGACCACCCTGTCACCCCACAAAATACACCCCTTAAGCAGCGAGAGTTCAGTCTGGCGGTTTCTGAATGTCTTAACGGATTCGTCATTGTCCCTTTCAGGCCAACCTTTTTCCACCCAATGTAAAATTCGCGCCAGACGCCTGTCCTTAATAGTTTCCCGGGCAATGTCTGACGCGGTAATGGGTAGGTTGGGCAGGTTCTCGATGTTAAGGGTGTTTGTCGTTGGTGCTGGGTCAGGATCAGAGTCTGGTAAAGGCGAGCGGCTTAAAGCGTCCGCGTGCGAAATTTTCTTACCCGGCTTGTGTAACAGTTCGTAGCTGTAGGCTGCCAGGAACTCGGACCACCTTGTCATCCGGGGCGATAAAATGTTCGGGGTGGCTTGGTTTCCTGCAAGGATGCCCAGCAACGGCTTATGATCTGTCACAATGGTAAACGGGCGGCCGTAAAGGTATTCGTGGAATCGCTTAACGGCGGCAACTATAGCCAATGCTTCTTTGTCCAGCTGGCTATAGTTCCGCTCCGGTTTAGTTAGAGTCCTGGAAAAGAAAGCGATGGGTGCTTCTCTTTTGTCGGGGAGGGTATGGCTGAGGACAGCGCCGACGCCGAAAGGTGATGCGTCGCAAGTGACAACCAAGGGCAAGGTTTCGCTGAATTGGATCAGGACGGCGTCGGAGGTGAGGAGGTCTTTGGTTTTTTGGAAGGCGGCTTGCTCCCGTCTCCCCCAAGTCCAGGTTGCCGCCTTATCCAGGAGCCTATGCAAAGGCTCCACCGCCGTAGCCTTTTGGGGTAGGAAAACATTATAAAAATTCAGCAACCCCAAGAAAGCCTGTAGTTCCGACTTAGACCTAGGGGTGGGGGCCTCTTTGATGGCTTTCACTTTTTTAATTGTAGGGTGAATACCATGCCGGTCTAGAAGGTAGCCCAAGAATTCCACTCGCTCTGTGCATAGTTGGCATTTTTCCCGTTTTACTTTAAGTCCCGTTACTTTAAATTTTGTTAAGACCTCCCTGAGTCGGTTTTCTAATTCGGCTTCGTTTGGCGCCGCCACTAATACGTCATCAAAATAGGGCACCACCCCCTTGATGCCCTGCAGTCAACGTTCCATCAGGCTCTGAAAGATGCCTGGTGCCACGCTGACTCCGAACTGGAGTCGGTTGCACTTGAAGGCCCCCCGATGGGTAACGATGGTCTGGGCTTCCGCTGTTTTTTCGTCGACCGGCAACTGTTGATATGCTTGGGCGAGATCGAGCTTGGCAAAGACCCTGCCCCCTCCCAGTGAGTGCAGTAGGTGTTGCATGATTGGGACAGGGTAGGCGCTTTGTTGCAACGCGCCATTTAGGGTGGCCTTATAGTCCCCACAAATTCTCACGGACCCGTCTGGTTTGACTGGGGTCACTATAGGGGTCTCCCATCGGGCATGGTCTATCGGCTGTAGCACCCCCTGTTTGACGAGCTTGTCAATCTGCTCGTCAATCTTAGGTTTTAGGGCGAATGGCACCCACCTAGGTTTTAGTCGCTTGGGGGGAACCCTAGGGTCTAGGTCAAATGAGATAAGGGGCCCCTGGTACTTGCCCAGGCTTCCGTCGAAGACCTCCCGGAACTCTTGGGCTAGCCGCTGTTCCCAGCCGTCGTCGGCGACGTGGTTGACTCCTGTTAGCGCGATGTCGAGCGGGGCGAACCATTGTAGGCCCAGCAGGCTTGGGCGGTCGCGATCGACGATTGTGAGTGGGAGTTGTTCGGTGCGGCCCTTATAAGTTACATTAAAGTTCTTGGTGCCCACTACCGGGACGCGGTTTCCCTGGTAGTCTTTTATAATAAGTCTTTGGGCGTTTATGTTCCTCTTATGGAGGGTGGGCACTAACCATTTTATCTCATGCCATGCAATCATGGAGAGGTAGGACCCGGAGTCCACCTCCATCTTGCATGGTTGGCCTTCAATGTGGACTTCTACGTGTACCTTTCTGGCGCCGTCGGAGATGGCGTGGCCGATGGTTACCGTCTGGTGTGTTTCTTCCTTGCGCCGACTGTCGCCGCCTCTTGAGGGTCGCTGGATTCGGTCCCACCGGCCGTCCGGTTGGCGATCTCTGGTCCTGGGCGGTGGGCTTTCCCTCTTACGCTCGTGTTGGTCCCATCTGGGTGGGCTGCGAGTCTTCTTTTGGCGGCAAACCCGAGCGATGTGTCCCCTTTTTTCACAATGCCTACAGATAGAGTCAAAAAATCGGCATTCTGATCTGGGGTGGTCGCCGCCGCATCCGGCACAGTTGGTCCTTGACCTACGACCTCTTCGGTTCCGTTGGTCGCCGCGCCCCGTCTGCACGCGATGTATGTCCTCCTCGTCTTCTGACGTGCTGGATGCAGACTGGAATTCTCCGTAGTGTGCGGTTGATTCGTTTTTTGGGTCGGCCGACCTTGCCGGGTTGTTGTTTCCGCCCTTCGCGTCAGATTTTCGCATGCTGTCAGCGGAAGTGCGGGTTGCTTCTGCGGCTGCGGCTGCGGTAAGGGCGTCTGCTAGGCTGATGTCGCCCTTAGCCATAAGCCGGCTCTGGAGTGCAGGGTCCCATAGGCCGAGTACGAATCGGTCTCTTAGGAGGCTGTTCAGACCTTCAAACTCGCAGAGTCCTCCTAGGCGCCTCAGCTCGGCGACGAAATCGCTCAGTTTTTCGCCCAGTTTCTGGTCGCGCCGGTAAAATTCGTTGCGCTGGATCAGGATGGGGACCTCGGGGGCGTAATGGCGCCGCAGGATAGGTTCGAGGACGTCCCAGTCCATGGCGGTTGCGTCGGCTGGCTTGGCCAATGCTTTGGCCATCTGGAAAACCTCGGTTCCGCAATGGGTGAGGAAAACGGCGCGTTTTAGCGGGCCCGGGGCGTCCTTCATTCCGGTGCACTCGAGGTACATGCGGAAACGGTCTGAGAACGATTCCCAGTCCTCGGTGGCGGGGTTGAAGGGGGCGGGCGGTGCTATTTTCGCCATTTCGGTGCTGAAACTGGCTTTTGTTGGACACGGGGTTCGGTTCAGGGTCGGGATCCCACCCTCGTTGCCAGTGTCGTGTCCGGAAAAAGACGCCAGGAGTCGGTGACTACGTTTCAAGCTCTTTATTTAACAGTTGTGAACCGAACCAGCGAAAAGGAAAAAGCCCGCGGCTTTTATCCTTTTCGCTGCGGCGGCCGCGGCCAATGGCAGCGATTCAAGTCTCCCGCTCTTGGAGTGAGCCAATCGCGGGAGACCTAAAACGGGCCAATCGGCGCGGCTCGCCTGGCCAATCAGAAATCCCCGCGCTTTAGCCAATCAAAGTGCGGGGATTTCGAGTATGTAAATTAAGGACAGAACACTAGTGACTCAAAACACAGGACTATCTAGCTATTTTGGTTGCAGTAGTACTGTAGTAGCAGACAAAATATCTTTTTGGGCTGTTAGTACTAGTCTTCCATCCTTTTTAAGTGGAATGTAGCTTTGAGATACTACATATCATAATCTATCATATATTTCACTGATTTATTGACACCAATGAACAATAGTAACCAATTCAAAGGAAATCAAATAAAGATGGAATATGCTGAAATTCTGATAGCAACCAAGGTACTTTAAAACAGGGGTCTCCTACCTTGGCAATTGAAGAATTCTGGAAGCCCACAAGTCATAACATTGCCAAGGTTGGTGACCCTTGCCTTAGAAGATATTCCTTATTTACAAAAACTTCTAGTAGTAGAAGATGAAGCTAGATAAGTACTCATTTCCAAGTCAGGAGATTATAGGAACTGATGGTACACTCACAGCAAAATGACAATAAGTAAAGATTCTAGCAAAACTAATGCCAGCAATCTCTAAAAATGACTCAGTCCTCAACCAATGTAGAGGTCAGTCTACATTCCAATACCAAAAAAGGGAGAGTTAATAAGTGTACAAACTATTAATTTCACAGGCTAGCAAAATAATGCTTGGGTCATCCAACATAGATCAGATGGAAAAAGAGGTAGCAGATGTTCAAGAGATGCCAGCTGTTTTAGAAAAGACTGAGGAACATGAGATTTTATTCCTGATGCATGCTCTATAACTGAGAAAGCCTCCTTAGTTTGATCTAGTGCCCAAACAAGAGAATGATCTTCAGCATCCTTTGAATGGATATGTTCCCCAAACTCGTCGATTTAGATTTAGAGTCTTATAGTAAAAACAAATAATCTTGAAGGCATGCAGGAGCAAAATCAAATTAGAAGATGGAGAAAAGAATTTAGAGAACAAGGCATAATCCCAAGAAGAGAACATGAGCTGAGGGATCTAATTTACCCTATGTTACTTGGAGAGACATTGAATAGGTTGGGGATGGAAGTGTCTAAATGTAAGATCTATATGCTCATGTGGGGGTTACTGGCAGAAAACAACATGCTGATCAACTGTGGAGAGATACAGAGTCCAACCCATTGTTGGCCTGTAAATTATTTCCAGTAGAATACATTGAAAGTGATTTGTTTCTGACCAACGATATAAACCAAAACGGTGGCCTCCTTTTGGCAGTTTAAGGTTTGATTTGGACACAAAATAAATTTTAAAAAAACCTGAGAAAGCCAAAGACTACCAAAAGAAATCTGAATCCAAAGCAAAAAACCTTTGGGTTCTAAGAAAGCATATCAGACTTGACTCTCCCTAGTTCTTTTGAACATAAAGACAGGGAAGGGAAAGGCACATTCAGAATTGCGAGTTGCTGTTAATGTAACTTTATAATCAAAGTAATATTAGCATTCATAACCTTGGTTTCCCAGTCTGGAGTACCTTGAAGACTAACATCTCCCCTTATTTATTCAACCTACAGTATATGCTGAAAATATATTAAGGGAAGCTGGATTGAAAGAAGAGGAGAGGTTTTAAAATTGGCGCCCAAACTATCCATTTCCTGCACTGTGCACATGACACTACCCTGATAGGCAAAAATGCAAAGGACCTGCAAATCTTAGTAATAAAATTCAAAGATTACCGTGAAAAAAATGGGGCTAAAATTAAATATAAAAAAGACCAAACTAAGGACAAAAAGACTTAAAAGTGACAATAAGGCTGTAGTTGATTTTAGAATCAACTATCAGCGATAAAGGAACAAGCAGTCAAGAAACACTTCATAGACAAGAAGTTAATAGAGCAGCCATGAAGGTCTCGGGGGAAAAATATTCAAATGTTGTGATGTGTTTATACCTACAAAGATCAGAATTGTGTAAGCAGTTGGTATTGTTTGCGACACTCTTTGGAAGCAAAAGCTGAAGAAGCAGGATATTCATGTTTTTGAACTTTGGTATCGGAAAAGACTCTTAAGAACACCAAGAAGAGCCAAGAAAAAAAGCATGATTCATTGAACAAATCAACCCAGAGTTCTCCTCCAAGGCACAAAGGATCGGGCTCTATTTATCTTACTTTGGACCAGAGATGGTATTTAGCAGGTTCTGACCAGTTCTGGAGAACCAGTAGCGGAAATTTTGAGTAGTTCAGAGAACCAGCAAATCCCACCTCTGACTGGAGTTTTTACAGTATCCTTCTCTGGCCACACCCACCAAGCCACACCCACAGAACCGGTAGTAAAAAAATTTGAATCCCATCACTGCTTTGGGCTCATTATGCAAAGACCTAATTCTCTGGAGAAGATTCTAATGCTGGAGAAATTGGAAGGAAAAAGAAGAGGACAACAGCAGCAAAGTGAATAGGCTTGGTTACAATGGTGCTGACTGCAGTTAAAAGATATGAAAGCCTAGATTAGGGACAGATCATTCTGGAGAAAATCTATTTAAGTGCTGCTGAGAGTCAATACCATATTGATGGCACATAATCAAGCAACAAAAAATCTGCAAAAAGTACACAGGAGGAAGTTATTAAGAAAATAATGGAATGTGCTGAAATGAGTAGATTGACATTTGAAATTAGAGAACAAGAAGATAAACAATTTTGTAAGATTTGGGATTTATTTTATCAATGGTTAGACAATAAAGATGTTAATGAAATATGTAGATTTTTAGAATATAAAGAATATATAAAGATTTTTAGCATAATCATAATATAATTATGGGATAGATTTGGGATGATAATATGAATTGTCATAAAATAAATCAATTAAAATATGGATTATCTTGCAAAACATGAATGAATAATAGTATAGTCAAATGATTGATTAATAATGATATCAATGTATTTAGGAATATTTGATAGATAATGTGAGGACATATACAAGTAATTGTAAGTGATGACTATGAAGTGGAGGCACAAAACAATTTGTAAACCAACCGACACACTATATGTCCATATTTGGAAGATGGTTTTATGTTTTATGTTGTGTTTGTTTATGTTTGTCTAAAAAAATAATAAAACTTTTTCAAAAAAAAATTGCAAAAAGTAGTCAGTTTAAAAATTGCACTGTGGTAAACTTTATAAAGAAATACATATTTCTAGTCATTTACATTTTGGCAATGCATGTTTACAGGTGAAGAATAATACTGTATATTGCCATTAAAAACCATATTTCTCTAGAAATTTGCCATCTCCTACAGGATATTCTGTAGCAATTGAAATAATAATCAATAAACATTAAACTTCTGACTATAAAAGAATAAATGATTTTTAACTCCAGAACAGATAAGAATTCATGGAGGTAAAAAACAAATATGTATATTTTCAGTGGGAGACAAAGTAATTGATTTTCCCAAGAAGCCTTTGATGCAAATATTTTTGTATAACTCATATGTATTTACTAGACATTTTGGACTATAACTGTTACCCCCAACCCCAGGCATGATGGCATTCTGATTGGAAACCATACAATGACAGAATTGTTGATTTGGAAAAGACCACAAGAATTATCTAGTCAATCCTCTGCAACATGTAGAAAAACCTCAGAACTTATCCTCAGATGTCATTTATCCAGCTTCCTCTTCTCCAGAAATGGAGAACCCATTGTTGTGCCAACTTTGCAAATACTGTTGCATTATTGTAAAAAACATTTTCATTATATTTAAATGAAATCTAGGGAACTATAAGCTATACCCAGAGGTGGTATTCAGCAGGTTCTGACCAGTTCTGGAGAATCGGTAGCGGAAATTTTGAGTAGTTCGGAGAACTGACTGGACCCGTCCCCATCTATTATCTGCCTCCCAAGTGCCAGATGATTGGCTGGGTCTTCTTTTTTTGCCCTGCACAGGAGAACAGAGCTGGAAAGCAGGTTAGTGGGGTGGGAAGGGAATAGGATTTTGCAGTAACCTTCCTCTGAAGTGGAGT